>OV656726.1:14800000-17200000 GCA_927399415.1 Macaria notata | reverse complement strand
ATTTCTCCGAAGCAGCCGGCAGAATTGCAAGAACTGCGAGCTCATTTAAAAGCTTGTTTTGAAGATGTGTTTTGCTTTCTAATGCCACACCCTGGTTTTAAAGTTGAGCATCCTGATTACAAAGGAAATATAAATGGTATTTGTTTTCTACATTTCTTCACAATTCACAAATCAAAAACAATAGCTTCTTGCTATGACTATCATGTTTTACAAGATTACATTAAATACTTATCTATGCAATCCTAAAATCATACCTAATTTAAAACTTAATAAAATTGTTGTTTTGTTATTTCAGAGATTGAACCCAACTTCAGAGTGCATTTGCAGCAGCTTGTTTCATCACTGTTTACTGCGAACAAACTTTGTCTAAAAACTATAAATGGACAGAAACTAAAAGCTGGAGAGCTCTTCAACTATTTCAAGGCTTACATGTCAATCTTCAATAGTGACAAGATACCAAGCCCAAAAAGCATTGTGCAGGTAAGTACATATTTATAACAGTATACGTGTCCGAATATGATCATTAGGTACAGATTAATTTTATAAAAATATCTTTTTATTACTAATAATTCTACAATCCAGGAGTTTTCAAATCTAGAGTTAATAGGTATGTACCTTCTAGGTTAGCGTGTTACACAACTGCTGCAATGCTTAACATCAGGTAGGCCGCAGTCAATTGCAAACCTTTCCTACGTAAAAAAAAACTATATTGTAAACATTTTTTCTCTAAAGAACTTTATGTTGTTTCATGGCATAGAGACAATTAAATTGACTAAAAAACTACAAATATATATATTTTCAGGCAACGATTGAAGCCAGTCTCCTGTCAGCCCAAAATGAAGCTCGTGACGTCTATGAGAAGGGAATGGCGAGCGAATGTGGTCCAACTCAACAAGCAGTCTCACCTGATGATCTGACTGCACTTCACCGTCAGTACATAGATTCTGCAAAACAGGCTTTTGTAGGAAAGAAATCTATGGCTTCTGAAGCAGATATCAACAAGACTTTGGATGCACTCATCAAAGTAAGTTATCCATAATTGAATAAAATATAAAACAACATTGTATTTGATCTGAATTTAAGAAAGTATAGTTGTAAACATGTTGAAGAGAAAGACTGTTGTCAGATGTCACTGAGCGCTATAAAATATATTCATTCGAGCAAGTAAATAAAATCAATGTACAAAAATAAATTTAATAGAACTTGTACTCTATTCTAGGAATTAGATAACCGTCTGCCACAATTTGAACAGAGCAACCTCTCAAAGTTACAAGCAATCATAGCTGAGGCAACCGATGCGTATCAAGGAAGTATAAATATGGTTACTAACAACCAACCTCTTTGCTTACATCCAATGGATTTGGCGACGGTTCACGATCAAGCTGTAGAAGCAGCAGTGAAGAAGTATGATGGACAAGTTAAAAAAATATCGGGTAAACCAGATACCAAAAAAGCAGAACTAATTCAGGTATGTATTTGAAATTGGCGAATACATTTAGGTACTGATTTTCTGTAAAAAATGAAGTTATTGTTAGATCTGGTCATGCACTTTTTTGACATTGCCAGTACTACATTTTTTAAATAGCCCGTTGCTTACAGGTGAAATGATTACTGTCAATACATTTTATTATACGTGTTTTATTTATTTTACAGGGTCTACAAAATCGGCGCGCTGAGCTCACACTAGTAAATGACAAGAACAATAAAGATGCTGTTAAAGATTTGTTTGCCGAGTACAAAAACACTATGAACAATAATTCTCAGCACCCGCCTCTTTCTGAAGTCAATTTTAAAAACGCTCATGATGCTGCTTTTAAACAAGCACTGAACCAATTTCAAACAAGAAGAAATCGGCCTAATAACTTCCCTAATGACCAGTTCAAAGAAGAATTGGAAAAGGTACTAGTTTATAATTAAAGATTCATGCATGAGCATGCATTTATTGTGATATACTCAATATCACATCTTCAAATGAGTTAAAACATCTTTTTCGCAATTGAATGTCTGAACTAATTTGCATTGGTATTGTCTACTCTTTGTACTCAAAGGAACCATAGATGACACTACAGGGTACCATGTATTGCGTCATAAGATTGTTATTTATTTAAACATTTTCTTTTCAGACTATTACATACACATTTCATCAACTTCACGCAATCAATCAAGGCAAAATTGAGCAAGAACGTATTAAAATTGAACAAGAACGAATCAAAGCTGAGCAAGAAAGACAAGAACAAATAAGAATTCAGGAAGAAAAGAACAGACTAGAACTAGAAAGACAAAGAATCGAGCAGGAGAGAGTTTTGGCACAAGAAAAACAAGAACAAGAAAGAATATTTAGAGAACAAGAAGCTGCTAGAGTACAACAAGAAAGAGACAGGATAGATCAAGAGAGACAGAAACTTGCAGATGAAAGAGTCAGATTAGCAATAGAAAGTAGCAGGAACCACAGGAGAAATAAAGGATGTGAAATTGCGTAGGTATTTTTTACTTACGTGAAGTAATTGTAAGTACGTTATTATGCTTAACATTTAAAACGATAAAAGATGTGATGTTTATAATATTTAGGCTGACTTAGAAAACTTTATATTTAACTGCTTTCGTTATTGTTTCAGATATGGGATTGTTAACACTTTTGCAAATGCTGCGATTGGAAAATTGTTTGATAAAAAATAAAGTCTTTACATGTGCAAAGGGAAAATGAGATTTTTTAAGAGGTCTGTTTTTAGGAGGTAGGTATGTTTAAAGTGACTGAAATTGTATTACTTATGTAATTTGCCTTGCATTTCTACGAACAATAAAATATGCAACTAGTTTTAAAGTTTGCTTAAGTTTGTATTAAACAAAGAATAACTAATTAGTATTAATTCAATATAATGTAAATATTTTTTTGCATGATGTATAAATACAATTACATATGTGTAACTGATTTTGGACTGATTAAAAACGTATAAGTAAATTGCCGTTTTCATTTTAATCTATAATTTTTTCTTATTATATGAATAAATAAACATTATTTAAGACATTTTTTTTATCAACTCATCATCACGTCAATTATTTTACTACACCAGAAATGAAATACTTACTTCTTATTAGATATCTTTTATATGTCCCTGTGTTATAGCCCAAATGTTTGCACGTAATATTTCAATCTAATCAGTGAATTTCGTCGAATCATATCTCGTAAAAAGGCAGCCGCGGAAAGAATACCAAATACCTTCGAATGTCATCTGAGACCCTGATATTGATGATTTGTACGGGGAGATAAAACTTCGCAGGTGCTTTATAAAAAGGCCCATTTTCTTTTATTTTCGAATAATGTGTCAGTCATTATATACGTACGAACTTTAGAAACAGGTGAATTTTTTGTGAGAATAGATACAGTTACAATATTTAACGTTCCATAAAACTGTTTCCGCCTCCAGTTTTTGAGCAGTTTTTGTTTTAAAGTCAAAAAGCCTACTATTCAACGTAGTTTACAATATGTTCCCTCAATAGCTTTTCAATTTTATTGTGGCAGTCCGATAAAAGAGGCATTGCATTATAAATATTACAATACGTTCCATGAACCGAGCTGTAATGTCCTGTCAGTGGTACATTATTTATTGACGCACAGTATATTAACTTGTCACCCTATTAATGCCACATAACCACGTACTTGACATGCTTATGCTCTACTTATTGCTTTGTTATTGGCTGACTCGTAGCAACTATTATGGTGGGAAATAAGTATAAAATGGCATTTATGTATATAATAAGCTTCTTATTACGAGTTTGTAATAAGCTAGTTTTGTACTAAACGGAAAAATCCAGGAAATTATTGGTTTGCATAAATTATGTTATGTTGCATGGTTGCTTAGCAAAGATGACAACTATAGAATAAAAACAATATACATACATAGTAAACGATATAATTATCATTTTCAAGTCGCAGTAGTTCAACTCAAAGTACCTACACAAAGTAGGTACTTCAAAGTATAAACAGCAAAAACTAACTTCCATTCAGGAAGGGTGATAGCACCAATGAGACTTTTCATCTTAAATGTAACATTTCTCTAGACTAAAGTTGTGTCTAGGTTGTTGCTATTTTGTAAGTGGCCATGCCATAGGCGAGGGTACTGCTTAACATCAAGCGGATAATCCGCCAGTTTGCCACTTACTAATCGATTTCAAAGTGCTACACTAAAAGTAACGATATTCGCAAACTGGGTTAGTAGGTAGCGTCATTTCTTTTTGTTTGCTTCACTTCTACGCCATTGATTTTGACAGTTTTATTTGCGGAGTTTGTGGCCATTCTGGGGTCCAACCCCAACAATGGGAGTTTGGTTTGTTTGATATATATTATGGGAACCCGATCATCCGACTGTTGAAGTTTAATGAAGCCAAAGTGATCGAAAAAGTATTGGACTTTCGAATATAATGTCTTTCAGATAGTGGAGGATAGAATAATAAATATTTTTACCATCGATAATATAATATTGACTTGTTGCCCCTGTAGTACATGTATGGTTATAATAAATAATAATATATTGTTGTTTAGAACATTCAAATGATCAAATTAGGTCGTAATGAGCTCTATTCAGTACGTGATTTAAAGCCTAATTATAATGTTTATGAAATAAAATAATTAACCATCCCTCACTCAAATCATTACAAAATGACTACAATTTCACATTCAATTATAAAATTCCTAGCGATTAAACTAACAAATCGTTGCAGCACAATCAAAATCTGCTTATTAAAATTGTTCAACACACCCCAGCGTTAAATCAGACAGGGTCAAAATGATCAGTGTAACAGTAGATCAACTTCAAACAGTAATTAAATTATTTGGATACAACAATGATTTTAATATTAAAACTTAACGGTTTTCACTCACGTGTAATTCGCGGTCCCGGAACATACCATCGTTCTGAAGATGGATGTCATAACATCCGAAACGCGTAAACAACATACGCAAATTACACGTGAGTAACATATTGACAACAATGATTGTTAAGCATCAAGATTCGAGAGCCTATCCTGAAATTAGGTTAGAATTGTAAATAGCTAACCACATGCAAGACGTCTGGTACGTTACATTTTTCTGTTCCTATTACTGGTGTGTACGAAGTAGGTACTGTAGTCTAATTTAAACCTTTAAAAGAGATCGCTTGTAAAATAGCCCTACTGTAACTACGCTCACTACAGACGGGCCATTAATATTTATCCAAAAACGCGTGTCACAGACGAGCGAGCACATTTATGTGCTTTTGTGATCGTGTGGCCACACTACATTACCCCGCGAATACTCGCACGGGGTTTAATTAATAAAACGAATGGCGAATGTATCATTATTAACGCACATTGTTGACGGGCTGTAGGGGACTAACGCCGCGGGATGCGACTGTGATGGTTTATTGATGTTGTGTATAGAGTTTAAATCGAGCATGGGATTAAAATATAGTCTGTGGTTTACATTATCGTCATCCACGGTCGTTTTATCTAACACTAGGCATAGGCATCGCTCTTGATCTCGTATGCTCTTGGATTCGATCTTATCCAGAACTAATTTACGTCGTATCTTTACAAGAACAAATTAAGAGACTCAACAAAGACCCAGTACCTACATATTTCATACATTTCAAGTAAATCTCGTGCTCAGTATATAACGATGCATAGCTCTTTTATCGTTCGCTAACAAAATCGTTTACGAAAGGAAGCCACAGAATAAATTAAAGCCTATTGTTCCTAACTGGGGGTTGATTCGGTCGCGTTTAAATACAGAGCCTTTGTTTGGGATGCCTAATCTAGTAGGTAATGTTTGTATGTATGCGAGCGATACGATATTGCAGAACAAATAGTTTTAAGGGTTCAAGGTACGAAAATAATAATTTCGTATTATTTTCGTACCTTGATCAATTTTCGTCGTATCTCGATTAGCTAAGCAATTTTATGATATCATTTATAAATATGTCTGTTTATAAATGTATGAATCATTATCATCATAAGCTTAATGAGTCCCACTGTAGGGCATAAGCCTCCTCCCTCTTACGCCAATAACCCCTGTCCTGCCTAGATGTTTCCTAAAGTTTCTAATATCAGCCATTTATAAATAACCGAAAAAAATCTCGCACTGACGTACACATTCAATCTAAGTGTTACAATAAATATGACCGATAAAAATACAAATTATATAATATGAACACCAAAATTCTTATCAACCCAACCATATTATTCATGATACCATAGATGATACGCAGTTCATCTATTAGGTATAATAAAAAAGTTTACTGTAGAACGTAATAACCAATTCCACATTAATTAACCAAATAACACAACCGTTTTCCAACTAAATTCAATCCCCGAGAAGCCAAACTTCCTGTTTTAAGCCCCTCTAAAATTAGCCCCTGAAACACAAAGTATCATCGTTCGCTAAATAGTTTTGGACCTCCCACAAATGCCTTTTAAACGTCACATCAAACTTCATCAAACGGGATCTCAAAACAAAAGTTATAAACGCCCATAGGGCTGTCCGCTTAGCAAACATTCGTCCAGGGCTGGCCCTTCATAATAAACCTTTAACCTCGAGCCACGAAATGTCACTGCAGGGAAACCAAAGGGTTTATGAGCCATGGATGAATAATATTAGAAGACAAGAATCTCAGTAGTCGTCATTGAGATATTACTACTGTAGTCGCATATCATTCCTGACAAACTTATCGAGTTAGGTATATCTCTTGTGTGATTAATAGATTAAAATCGATTAACATTTACATAACGTAGCTTTTGATATAAATATACTATATAGGATGTATGAAACCACTGTAGTAGAGGTTCCTGTTTCAACTTTCCAATAAAATTTTGAATAAAAAAACTAGCACAGTACAACGCCTGTTCTAATTGTGGTATCAAAGAGAGACGCAATTTGATTACTGCAGAAAAACGTAGGCGCTAACTATTGCTGCGGTTCATTCAATGTCTAATACTAGAAATAAATAAATAGCAAATTTAACCAATTTCTCTCGGTTTAACTACTAACCTTACACCTTCTTTAAATCAGTGTAAATTGAAAACTATAGAAAGAACCTATCTTCCTCCTGCTTTCATCTATGGCTGGCCAAGGCTGCCTGACAGCTATAAAGATGTTGGTTTTGCAAAGAAAATATGGGGTCCGGGCAAGTCGGGGGTCAACTCTGATGCAATTCGCTTTTACGAGGGTCGGCCGTGAGATTTGGATGTCATGATTATTAAACCTCACATAGGTAGCCGTCTACCTATAGTACCTATATATACACGTAGCAATAATTTCGATCGCCATGGTAAATATTTTAAAAGCATGTCATACATCATTTATTAATTACATACATATAAATTAAAATTTGTATTTTTGTTATAAAATGTTAAACTTTACATACCAATTTTTATAGTTTTAATAGGTATGGATTCCTATTCGTCTTTAAGTTTGATAAGTACCTAAAATAACGATATTTATAAGTGTTTCAAATATATTGTGAACTAATGGTTTTCTCTAAATTACTTTTTATTCTCATGATCATAACTAAAAAGATAATAAAAGTGTTGGACAAAAAGAGTAAAAAATACGACAAGTGGCGCCCCCCTTATTTCTCTACACCATCTTTGTTAACATGTACATACGTACAAGTAATTACTTACCTTCTTAGTTATCTGAAACTGACTAGATCACTTACAATTGATTAAGTCAGACAACATTACTAGATTAGTCAGATAATAACCGATTATTTGCCTTAACGCCCGCTTGTTTGCTTTAGCCTGGGTTTACCCTAATTATTACAAAGTAAACACGAGACCAGTCCAGCGCTTGGTTACCTATTATAATCTAGATGGTATTATGCTAATATTAATTAAATGAATACTCCATATTCTTAGTATAAGACTTATTGGGTGTTCATAATTGAAAGGAATGTATTGCAACGGTCACTTACACATGAATAAATAGTTGTTATAAATGTAAATATTTAATTTATTCTTCTATTGGTGTTCTTGTTCTTACCCTGTGAATTTATATCGCAGCCTCATCTTGAGATTTTGGTTGGTATATTTATTGGTTGTCCGTATATTAAATACATGTATCAGGAACTTCTAAGAACTTACTATGCGCCATTAAAAGGATTAGGCTTATAATGCAATATACGTAATTTTGATACAAAATTAATTTACATACAAACTGCACTAATTAAATAGTATATTTGAATTGAACCTATTTTATTTTATAAGTACCTATAGCTAAGTATTATAAAAACTAACATTTTAATAATCAACGTTGCATATTTTATTCTTGCGCCACCTATCGGCGAGTAGTTGAATTATGCTATGCTTACATTCTCCCGTAGAGAAAACCAAGATTTAACCATAAGGAACCATAACAGTAATGGTTCATGAGGGTTCAATTTATACAGTAGATGAATTCTTGCGCGTTGATTAAATAAAATAAAATTAGAGCCCTTCAAATTAAATAAATTGATTGTGAGCATATGTAATAAAAATGACATAATTGATAAAAATTATTTTATTTAACTGTAATGTATGTACAAAATATGCACTATACTATTAAAAGAAACTCCATTTTTTTTCCTGTTAGGGTAAAATATTTAGGAGTTATTGTAAACATCCTAAAATAATTAAAAAGTAATGATCTTCATATTTTAGATGGAATATCATTTATCACAATATAAATTCAGTAGGTTTCCCTCAGATATTTTAATATAGTAGGCCCGAGGATAACATTCTGAAAATATAAAATCTTCAATTTCAAAAATATTCTTCTTGTGAGTAGTGTCCCTGTACGAATATAACATATAGGTAATATAATACATAACATTTTATCTTATCCTAGAATACTTAATGTGATAAATGAGATTTCTTCAACTTGCAAAGTGCAAAATATATTTAACACAATTCCAACGTATTTTTTTAAATGCCACAAAATGAGTATGATTACCTATACTGGTATAAGAAATGCTTTTTGTGACAATCAAGATTCCAAAGTCATACAAATTATAATCTAAACAATCTTACCTACACTCATCAAGTCTTATACTACATTAGTCAAATTTCTCATACATTTCTAGACGCATTAGCAAACCTTTGTGTCGTAGTTTTCGTGTCAAAGCTTTTCAAGAACTTTTCAACAGAGTCACCGACATTTTGAACAATACTCATGCCGAGTTTTACTTTGAATTCAAGCATTCTTTTCAGAAAGGAGAAAATGCTATTAGTTTCGTGCAATGGCGGGTACGTCACTACTTCAGGCATAAAAGGAGTCGGCTTGTAAGTAGTAGAGTCTTTAGGTATTATTACTGGCGACGGAGAAGGTGGCATTGTTGAAGTTGTTTCAGATTTTAGTTCAGTTGTGGTCTCGGTCATCATATTTCTGAACTGTGTGGTTGTTTCGGTCTTACTTTCTTTTACATAAGGGCTGGATGCGGGAGCTGACGTAAAAACTTCGTAAACTTTGAACGTCTTAGGAGTCGTTTCTACATCATTTGAAGTGTCTGTTGTCGATTTTCTATCGTCGCTTACTGGAACAGTGGAGACACTTTCAATTATTTCGTTTTTCAATGTAGTGGTTTCGTCAATTTTAGTAGTCTCTGCTGGTGCAGCGTAAACAGTAAATACTTCTTCAGGCTCAGAAGGCGTCGGCAAGTCATTAACAGACGGCACTGATTCTGTAATGGGAGCAAGTTTACGCAGCGGAACTACGTAAGAGTCGTCGATTTCGTTGCTTAAAAAAATGTCTTTGTTTTCTTTCTCGTTCCTCAGGATTTCTTCTAGTGAACTAGAAATACTGCGTTTGCCTAAACTGCGTTTTCTTCTAGTTAATTTTCTGGGACCATGTTCTGGGACCACAGCTGGGGTGGCGCTTTCAGACAATTCTTTGGGTACATTTCCGACCACAAATTTACTTTCATCTACTTCATTACTCGAACTTGATGTTTCAGTGTATCTATCATCAAATTCTTGAGCATCATTGTTTGATCCCAGATACAAAGAAGTAGGAGCATACGTCACTGGAGTGTTAGTAGTTTCACTATAGAACTGACCTTCAAACGGATAAACTGGCTTAAAATCTGATTCGGCAGAAGGTTTAACTCCGTACACTACAGAGTTGGAAGAATCAATTCCGTATGATGTTCCTAGTGAAGATGAAGAACCTGTGTGAGGGGCAGCATAAATTGGTTCTGCAGCCGGATACGGTGCATAAGATGTTGGTAATTTATCGAAATTAAACTTTCCTTCAGTGGTATAAGCATGTCGAGTTTCATATTGCGGGCTGTAATTTACAGGTTTCGGGTAAATAGCTCCATGTGCAATTCCCGTTTTCTGCTGAGGATAGCGAGTATTGTAATTAGCATCATATTTTGTAGCAACGTGACGGTACCTTAAATCTTGGTCCTTTTTAGTCGGATATCTATTGATATAAGCTGTTTGTCCTGCATAGGGGTTAAGTTTATTTTTAGCGTGAGTTGGCATACCAGCCAAAACTGTTCCAAGCATTTCTTCTTCTGCTTGCCCATTTCCATCATTCGCATAATCTTCTGCGTTATTCTTATAAATGTCATCCTTTTTGTCAACTTCAAAAGTTCGTCTCACAGGAGTGGAGAATGGATAAAAGAAGTAACTAGCAATGCCAACAATACTGGCCAATCCCAATACGCCAACACCTACTGAAGGCATAACTTCTCTTGAAAAATAATTGTATAATTGAGAAGTGATAGCACCTTGGACAGCTTGAGGCTTCTTTCCGGGTTTTACAGATTTGGTCTTATTGCTTACTTTAATCTCAGAAATACTAGTGTCCTCTGTAGGCTTAGGCTTAGTTGTTTTACGTTTCTTTGTTTTGTTCTTTTTCTTAGATGAACTACGTTTAGGTTTTTTAGTAGTCACTGGTGGCGTGCTAACTTCAAGTTCAATTTCCTGTTCTTTAGCTTCAGTCGGTAGTAAAGCAGAGTCAACATAAATGGGTTCTTCAGTCGTGGTACTGATTTTTTGCTTGTTTTTATTCTTTTTCTTTGTTTTAGTGCTAGTTTTGGTGACAGTAGTAGAGCTTACTTTAGATGGTGCCTTGGTCTCTTCAACTTTAACTGATGTTTCTGTAGCTGGCGTCGTTGTACTTACTTCTTTACCAGGTTTTTGGGTCGATGTAATTTTTAATTTCTGGGTACCAGATGTCTCTTTTTGCTTGTTTTCATTTGCAGTTGTTGGTCGTTTGGTTGTAGTTTTGTTATTTTGTGGTTTTTTATTTTTGTTTTTCTGTACCACTGGCTTTGGTTTCTTTGTGTTATCGATTTTTGAAGATTCTGTAGATGCTGAAGCGTTTTCTTTAGTCACAGGGCTGCTTACTAAAACCCAGGTTGAAATTCCTTCATTAGATGTTGTTGATTCATTGTCAGATACGTTATTTTCAGTTTCTAGATCTTCCATTGACACTGGAACTGCCTCACCAGCGTGAGCATTTTCCAACGGCTCCTCACCATCTTCATTTCTGGTTTTGATCTTATGTTTTACTTGATTTTTAACTTTAGGTGGTACCCTAGAGTCAACCAAAACTGTGTTTTCATCGGTTACATTAGGCTTATCAAGTAGTTGATTGGCGACCAATTTGATAGATTCTCTTATTGGTACCTTGTTCTTTACGTTTCTGGAGGATTCTTGAACGTTTTCTGAAGAAGTGTCTGGTGATGTGGCTGGTTGAGGTTTTTCTGTAGTCTTTACAGCTTCAACAATTTTTGTAGTACTCGAAGAGCTGAAAAATAAAAAATTTAAAAAAATTAGAATCCTTGTGTTTATCATAACATTTATTTTTATATGCCCATATAAGTGTTTCATTATTTTTTATGCACGTTACACATATTTATATCTTTTATGAAAATATATAAACAATGATTGAATCTTTAATAAATATTAATACACAGACATCATTTCGTTAAATTTTATTGATAAATTAATGCAATTTTACATATTATTTATTTAAAACATAATTGTAATTTTGAAAAATGTACCTATCAAGCAAGCATCTTAAATTGTTAGATATTGAGTATTTTTACAATTACAATAGTACATTTATAATAATTTATACAATTACAAGAAGAGTATTATTTAATACCTCATTGTTACCACTAGGTACGTTCCTATTCATATCCTATGTACCTTGGATAGCGATTTTGTTATTATATTTTTACCATAATTATATAACACAAAAAGATCTTTTGAAAAAGTAACTGCCAATAAATACCTAAACATAGGTAATGTATAAAAAAATATTATTATTACAGTTTATATTTTAAACTAGTTTCTAAAGAGCAAGTTAAATCAAACTACAGTTATATAATACTTTATTTTATAGGTAGGTAATATCAATCAATCAATCAATCAGTTCTTTATTGACAAAAATATACACAAGACACAAAATGTTTCAAGTCTCTGGCTTCCGAACTAGAAAATTATCTGTGTATCTAATATAGTTATAAAAACTAAACAAATAAACTTAATTAGAAAGTAATTAAGTTGTGGATACACACAATGATATATTTATATATTAAGCAAATCAAGACCCAATAATCAATCTTCATTTCATTAAATTTTAATATTATTTTTTAATTACAATAATGTTAAACAAAGCTAGAAGTACCTATTACCGACTAGCAGTACCCCGCGGTGTTTGCCTCGTAAATATGTGCTGAACAGTAGCTTATTATGGTCAATCAACTCGACCAAAATGGTTCATTCATTCGTTTAAGCGCGAAAAAAGGACAAACATGATAAATTCTCGCACACATCCAGATCAACAAACTTTATCAGTTAGAAAATATATATGTGCCGTTAGTGTGATGTATGATATTTACATTCACTGATTAAGTCTACTTGATACGAATTTCCCAAGTTTTTCGTCTTTTTCTTCTGATTTTTCTATTGTAACTAGAACCTGGGGGCTTAAAGTGTATTTTCTCTTGAATAACTTTTTTAAGGCTTTGGAACCAGCTACTTATAGTTTGTAGTAACGATTTATTAGTATTACGATCCTCTATATAATTATCTCTCAATGGTGGCTGCCATTTTCTAGTCTCAGGAAAGGAATGTAAATGCCAGGTTTTTATAGTATCGTCCCAATGCCAATATGGTCTGTAAACATGGACAATCTTGGGAGCCTCCCGACCGAGCGGGAGAAACCAAGGTGTAAATAAAGCAGCTAGCCCTGAACCGGCAAAAAGTAAAGCAATGGGAGCCAAAAATATTGGAAACAGGCCAATGGTGAAGGGATTTACGCTTGCTAGCCATCCCATAACATTAATAACAGGACGAAAAAACTGCACCAAAGAAGAAAAACTAAATATATCATCGTCATCTTTATATGGCCGACCAGGCTTACTAAGCGCTGCTATGGGTGAGGACGGGGATAATACGCCCCCCGGTTCAGCACTTTCACTTTGTATAGCGTTAGCTGCATTATAGTTTGCAAGTTCAGTGCCTTCCACTGAGGCACTATCTCCTTGCGCTTGGTTTTCTGTTGATCCAAAGTAGTCAGTACCAACAAATTCTTCCCCTTCCGAATCGTCACTTATTGGAATTCCAAAAGGATTAGGAAATAAACTGTCGGGATCATCTTCTTCTTCCGACTCTATGACATTATTTTTGTTGACAACGTTAGTATTTACAGCTATGTTTAAATCGGGACAAGCCTCTTTAGCTTGGCCTTGAAAAGTGTTATTTAGAGTTAAATATATGGTCGGACAGTCGTCATTAGAACCGCTATATTCTTCCGGTCGTATGATAATTTTCTCTGTATAAGCCGAAGCTGGTTGAAACGTAGACACCTCATAATCATTGCCATAATTTGGAATGGAGTTGTGATAGTTGTAATTTAACGGCCTAGTTACTTGTACTGGCTTTTGAGTAGTCGTTTTCTTTGTTTGAGAGTTAGAATAAAGCCATGGTCTAGGATAGCCAAGATTAGTTATTTCTGGCGTAGGGCTTGGACGTTTTGTGTACATATATGTTGACTGAGCTGGATATTGATCAACAATTTGAACATTAGTGGAATAGACTTGGGCTTCGTCAGTATACTGATTGTGTGGTTTGTAAATAGCAGTAAAGTACTTTGAAGGCAATCGTACTTTAGGAACCGGCTGGTTATTAGAAGTTTCTTTGCTAGTTTGTTCACTAGGATGACTAAATGAATTCAAAGTGGTTTCATAATTTTCATCTGAAGTGGTGGTCTCGTACGTGAAATTTAAATCTTCTACTTTTGTTTCATCTTTCCATTTTGTTATAACTCTGCGTATATTAGGTTTTTTGACGTCATTTATAAAGGTTACTCTAGATTTTTCTGTTACTTTTTTAGCAGGTTTTAATGTTCTTTTGTGTTCAACCTTATTTTTAGACATATCTCTAATTACTACGCTTTTAATCAATCGACTCGTTCTATTATTACTGGGGTTGAATGGGATTTTATGGTTGTTACTAAAATGATTAATTTGATTTTGATTTTTGTGGTTTAAGTTAGTTATTGTGACATTTGCTACCGAACTAATTACTATTGGGGTCTTCGATTTGCTATAACTTAAATTATAATAATTAATTCTATACCTTAATACATTGTCTGTAGTAATTTCTGGAGCAACACTACTCGCGGGAGAATCTTGTGGACGCGAATTAACGTACGGACTAAATATTACTACTAATAAAATTAATGTCCATTTTAAACAAACACTTTTCCGCCTCGTCATTTTGGCCACGTCTTGTACCTGTGAACAAGAAAATATATTATTAGTCACTACTATTAACGTACCTATTATACTTAAAAGTTTGTTAGGATGGTTGTATTGATATAATTTTAATGATTTTTGAAAATAATTTAACACATACATTTAGGCAAAATATAGATATAATTAATTAATGCCATTTTAATCATAACGGTACACAAGTTACCCGTTAAGAAGATACTAACAAGTATGAAAATTAGCATTAAAACGACTGTTCTGTTATGTTGTTGATCCAGCAGCGCAGCGGATGTACCTACCCATTAAGATATATTTATTTTAATTTTGATGTCCGTAACAACAAAAGATCTTGATATAATCACAGCCATACCAAATACTAGCTCCGCTAAATTAAATTGTGGTTTTATCAAAAAATGAACCTTACATTATCACCAACGACTTATCATAGCAAATTTCTTTGTTGTGGTTAATATACACCAAAACAAGTATTATTTTACATAAGCATATTTTACATTTTAATGGTGGTTACCAGGTATTTCAATGATTCATACATTCTTACATACATTATAGAAATTAAAGAAATTGTGAGTGTCTGACTATTACTCATTGCTTATAGAAAGTGATGCATACATCGATGGCTGCATACTAATTTCTATTGGAATCCCCCAACATGACCAGCGATGAATAATCTCCCTGCCAAGTTATCATAAGAGAGCGGGAGGTGAATGACCGAGCGGCCATGACCATAAACTGGTGTTGTGGTATTTTTTTATTTATGTATAGCATTACTGACCTGGTTTCAAACAGGCTTTTTAGGTTTTTGGGTTCCGTTACGTATGACGTATTTGAAGGATTCGGAGGAATCGATGTGTGTTCAGTTTGTTTATCTTGATGAATTGGCCTTAGAAAGTATCAAAGATGTAAATATTAGTATATTAATAATTTTATTAATTGATGGCGAAAGGTAACGAGAGCAAGCACAAAACTTCCAATTAGTTTCACATAGGTAACTTCTTTGTCTTGAAATATTTATTTATTAGGTTTCAGTTCCTCATACTTTCATCAGATTTGGAGTAGGTACCTACCTATAATGTTTTTACATTGCAGCGGTTACGAGGATTTTTTTTCTTCACTTTTATTTATTTAGGTACCATAAAGGAATGTAAACAGACAAGTATTTCACCACTACACCATCAAGAAAGTAGGTGAATGAGAAGAATTGTGGATGATGTGTGCTAATGAATACCTACCATTCGCAGGATTTAAGTTAAATAAATTAGTGGCCCGTTATATTTAACGTTAGCTAACGGCAAGGTATTTCGCTATTTATACAAAAGCTTAAATAAATATACAAACAAATTTATTCAAGAAAACTGGAAAACTCATTTATAGTAATCAATATAACTCTTTGCAATCCAACTAATAATTTAAGCATCCTAATCTAGTTCTAGGTATACAACAGATTTCAGAATAACATATTGTGATTTTAGAGTTCAAAAACTTTAAAAGACATTGTTGTAAAATTGGTTTCCTATAATTGTTTTCTGGTATTGATATATTTTGATTTTAGTTTTTACAAACTAACTTATTCTTCGTATCGAATGTGAGGAGCCAACTTTGTTGTCAAAAGTTTATCAAGCCGACCTAAGGGCCTCTGGCATGGCTTAATGACTGCCGTACTAGACCAAAAAGCATTTTAATGCCTTACATAGTCAATTTAGTATATACTTAGATACGAAGTAGACAATTTAGTTCATAACTTAATTGCATACTATAACTTTCTCAAAGTAGGATGCTTGTCGTCATAGAACTAGTAATTTTGCCCACAAGTCTAGCTTCCTGCTCATTTAGTTGCACATTATGTTTAAACATGACCGTAACATTCAACTACTTACTTAATTGCAACTTGAAAGGTGCGTTGACTTTACGTAGATCTAAGTTATAAGAAAGGGGCGAAATTATTTCTTATTCTGTTTATTGTTTTAAAGTATAAGAGCACTAGCATTAGAGTCTTTGTTGACAGGGAATTATGAATATGACTAAAAACAGTACCTATACTTTTAAAGTTTTTTAGCATAGCGTTAATTTTAGATGGTATCAAAATTGTTTTTGAGTAATAAGTACCTATATCTATCTATGTGTATATATAAAAGTAAAGCAAAGTAGGTAATATATTTATTGCAAACTGTACAGTACAATGGTGTTACATTTTCTTCAATGGTCACAACATGCAATGCAAACATGCAATGAAACTTAAAACTATCATGTAAATCACAAGAAAATTAATTTAATACACGTAACTATATACACATTCATATTGTTTAAATTATTTGTCAGCATTTATATACATAATAACGGATATCATAAGTTACTTTTATCATCTTCAAAAAAGGATTTTAAATCATAATAACATTTCCTTTTAAAAATTGTAAATTTTTCCGAGTTTACAATTGTCTTTGGTAAATGATTATAAATGGAAATGTGACTGACTGACTAATTGACTGACTGACTGATATAGTGATCTATCAACGCACAGCCCAAACCACTGGACGGATTGGACTAAAATTTGGAAGGAAGGTAGACGTTATGACGTAGGCATCCGCAAAGAAAGGATTTTTGGTAATGCTACTTTTGAAAGGGTGAAATAGGGGATGCAAGTTTTCCTTCTTAATGCGAGCTAAGCCGCGAGCACCCTCTCGTCAGTCGTAAATAAGTATGTAGATATCAGCAATGTTCATGGGTTTGTTATTTTGTTTTGATAATTGGTCCAATCCAAATCCAAGTCTAAGTCCAATAACTTGCGATCTAAAATAGTATTTTAGTGATTTCCGAGTAAGTTGCAGTATGTTCGACTGCATTCGCTCCAGCCCATCACCGTGCGCCAATGATTATTATGTTAATGATATAACTGATGCGCGCGCGTCGGCATTCGTCCCCATTTCTACCGTGTTCTGGTTTTTGCTGGAACCTGCATGGCGAGACTTTCCAACTTCTGTGCATGAAGTTTTTGAGGAAAACCTTTGATATTGATAAGTAAGTACCACAAAACAAAATGTTGCTATTTAAATAATTACCTAGGTGACGAAAACATATGCAATCACTATAACATGCTAATAGCACTAACCAGTAAGTAAGAGAAGTAAAAGTGTAAGAAACTCTGATGACGGCATGGTTTTATCCCTGTAGTAAAATTAAAACAGCCGAGATGTACCATTCAAAGTGTTAGATGACTCGTGGTCGTAAGGCGAAAACTTTGTATATAAACTAGATTTGGTCTTAGTATAAAAGCTAAAGAGTTGATAATCTATTACGTCAAAGTCAATATTACCGATTGGTTGACCTGATGAAGAGCTTTACACAAATAGCAATTTGTTATTGTATAATCAATCAAACAAATCGCACAAATTAACAGTGCAATGATGCAATTCAAACCAAATGATACATTCCTAGTCATACAACGGTGTGTAAGTAAGACATTGCCCACCATAATGGATAGTTTGGCCACATGACAATTTGCGCGCAATACCGTTATACTGTTGGTTCATCACTGACGGAAACACTTTCCACTTTATGTCACTTTATGCTTGAAATCATTCATATTTTTAGGGTTCCACTCTAAAACACTTTGCTGAAGCCTGTCCTCATGTAGAGTAGGTATACTCTGCCTAGAAATAAATACCTATATGGTTTGTAAGTAACATTATCCTCTCAAAATTATTTAATTTTTTTTTTTTTTGTTTAACTTGAACGGGTTTGCACTTGACCATAGTTTACCTGATAGCAAGTAAGGCTATGGCCTAAGATGGAGCGTGCTTACCCGATAAGAATTAAATAATTAATTAATTGAATTACTTACTAAAGAAATTATAACTGATATCAAATTTCTGCTCAAATACATGCTAGAAATTATTGGTATCTTCATAATGAAAGTAGAATGTATAATGAACATGAACATATGTAAAGAAATTGACGTATTTATGAATAAATGAATATTTTGATTTTGATGATTATGATTATAATGATGACGATCCATTTATGAACTTATCATCTCGTGGCTTCAATTTTTTTTAATAATAATTTATTGTACTTAAACAGTAAGTATTTATTTTATTTGGCCAAGACACGTATGTGCCGAACCCATGGTTACTGAACCACCATCACACTTGGTTGACTTTTTATGCAACAATCACATCGATAACTACCGTTCTGAGGCCTATTAATGGTGGAAAAATCAAAAAGTCACAATCCATATTTGGAACACATGTTGCAACTATTTCACTTGTCAAAATAATAGCTAGAACGTATCATCTGTATTATTCTGTATGTATGTACAACAGTGAATATTTGTCGAGTAGATTTTTGCATGTATGTGCCATTTCAATTGTAAGTATATCCACTAGAAATTTACATGATTGATTCGAAAACACTTAACTCATAATATTATTATTTTTTCTGTACGCGCGTCTATTTACAATATAATAATACATTTAATAATCCCTAGTTGGTTCATGATATTTCCTACGCGATAAAAACCTCAATCGGAATCACGGAATAAACCGATAAACCAGATTCCTCGAAAATAAAATCGAATCTGTGTCATGTTATTGTCTAAAGCCATTAAAGTACCGTTGCGTCCATATTTTGGTCTCGATCGGCACGGATGGCCAAAATGGAGGCGTTTGTCCAATAACCGACTCACCTTTAGAAAGAACCGATGACTATTCTATTGTTTCCGAAAATTTGGGTCAACGCGATAGTGAAATTCATTTTTCAGTGACAATGTCAATGTTTTTGAAAATATTTTGCGCATGGCCTTGCAATTTGTAAATGAATAAGCGTAAAGTGAAAGATGAACATCTACCATTAGTCAGTGACAAATGGTGTTCATTTGTTATTGTAAGGTGGCTTCTTTTAGTCAGTTAGTAGTTTTACTAACAAAGATTTTAAACCATTCATTAGCTAAAAAATCATGTGACAAACAATGATTTTAGGAAAATAAACAATATATTTTTTTTTATATTGGACAAGCGTTCCGCGTAACAAATATTTGAATAAAGTGAGAGAATGATTAAATGATACCAATGATATAAAATATTATATGGACGCAGATAGCAAATGCCAAGAGAGGCCTAAACTCTGCAGCGGGATAAGGAAGGCTGTGGATGGTGATGAATGATATGAAATGCGAGTATTATCTGCAATTGAACACTCAAAGTATTAATGTATATCAATAAAATCAACTCTCACTTGCTCATAAACGATGCAAATGATATCAAACTTTCACATTGCAGAAAGTCCTGATTTATAACACCTACAGTACTACAAGGTACTGAGGAAAGTGCCCTTAAAGCTTTGTGCTAACGATGCAGCGAAAGTAACCTTAATACTTGTAACACTACACTGTCCACAGACTCTGCAGGAATTTACTTGAGTAATTTGCACCTACAAGGCGGTAAGAAAAGTTGACAACTGATAGGTGTTTGAAGTTTTGTGGTCAAAATATGAAGAATAGGAAAATTATAAACTCACTACTCTACATTTACTTATGATTAGTTTTTACCCTCAAGTAACAAATGGGGAGAATGAGATTGAAAATTTTCATTTCTACATACATTTTCAAATAAAAATTACTTTGATTTGTAATTTAAATTTGATTTGTAATCATGTTTAATATTTAAAAAAAGTTATTCTTACTTTCGTTAGCATCAACGCTATGATTTGCAACAATTGTTGTCCACTCTCTACGACAGTAAAAAACACACACACAAACAGACACAGACATTAAATCTCTAATTTCATACTTCTACACACATCAACATTCAATTTATACTATAAAACACACACACACCTAAATATGAACCTTAAAAAATGTATTTGTAATATAATCTTATAATAAGTTAGATGGCGTCAGCGGCGACCACTATCCATTTATTTTTAGTTACTCTGTACCGATGTCCGAAAACAGGCCTTGCAGCCTTAAAGAGACATCGTACTGTGTAGGTGTTTACACTTTGATAAAAAAATACTTAATACTTGTAAGTCTTTGTTTCGATCCTTGGGGAAGATCTCCAGTATCTGACACACAAGCTTAAGCTTAGTTCGGGGCTGAGGGTCAACCTCTGGGATGGATCCACTGATGTTTCATGAACATATTATTTTTTGTATCACCTGCACATTGTTTTATGTAAACATAAAGAAATAAAGATTTTTGTATTTTTGTATTTGTATTTTTATTTGTTGTATTTGGAAAAGTTTGTAAACGCATGCTAAATGCTAACAACTACATGATAATGAAGGTCAAAGACCTACATTTTTAGTGACTTATACGCCCAAATGAAAACTGTTTTCCAATAAGGTACCTTATTAGAATATTTCTAATAAGGTAGTTATCTATAAAATAAACCTATTCTAAATGCTTAATATATTGAAAATTTTAACATAATATGCAATTGTAAAACTAAGTAAAAACCATTAAATAGACTAATATGTGGGTCTTAGTTGAACCCAATAAATTTTTATTTCCTTATTTTCATTGAGATAGTAGGTAGATATATATTTTGTCGTCACTTTTCCATCGCATATATGAAGCATGAAAGTATGCCGAAATGTAGTACATTGCATAAAAATGCTGTTGGTACAGTGTGGAAGATAATTAGCCACTCAGTGAATGTAATACAATTTTGCTTCAATTAAAAGAAATAAAGACTAGTATACTTAGATAATGCTATACACACGTCGTACATGGACAAATCAAGGAAAAGATCTAGCTGATAAAGAGTTAGACAAATTTATCCAATTGTGGGATGAAAAAGTTAAATGATGATGATGACGTAAAAGTGTGTATACCGAAATATTAATCCGAACCGGGACAAACAGCAACAATCAATCAAATAATTCCTTTAACTTCAATATCAATTGAAATTATCATCAAATATTACGAGATTCATACTTAAATCAATACCGTTATATGTAACGTATACAAATCAATAAGCCGAGACGCGTCATTAAAAATACCTATCACAGAATGTTGCATTCTTGACTAATAAAATATCTACTTTCTTCAATGCATCCTCTAAATTTATCAACGCGCTCGAGATCCTAAGTTATTGCTTTAATCCCGGAAGAAAAAAGGTCCGAATCAAAAAAAAAATAAAAATATAAAAATCTAACTTACCGTTACGAATATAAAAACTTCACTTCACGATAAAGAGCGTACGCACGGTCTCTATAAGACAGACCGACCGACTGACGAGTCGACTTACTAACGGTGCTATGTGCCACTTCACTAAACTGTGCTTGGGCCTGCTTTGAAGACGACAGCCGCTGGAACCAGTTCTTGGCGAGTAGAGAGTGCCATTTATAGGGAAATGGGAATGGGCTGGACTAATATTTGGAGACAAATAGATCATAGGCTCTTTGAATGTCAAGTCAACAGGAATTTGGTTACTTCAAAGAAAACGCTCTATACATAGGCTGCAACGTTGCTTAACATCAAGCGAGTTGTACTCCGGCCTATATATAATAGATAAGCTTATCAAACATGGAAAATGTAACTATAACGTAAGTTACTGGAGATACTTTGTAGAGGTCGAGTTACAAAAAGCCTTCTCCAGACTACAATATTTTTAACATTACTTTTTTATTAGAGTTAAATTTCATCTTTATCAATTCAGCCTTCTGAAAGTAAAGAAAGAGCAATAAAATTACGTACCTACATGTAATCGTAAACAGACAATACAATACTCAATACTTATACTTAACTATCATTTATTTAAGTACCTACCTAAATTAAATATAGGCATCTCATCGGATTCAAAATCAACTCGGTATACCTGTATCACAGATTACAGAAAGTACTAATTTAAAAGTCCTTGGTAATAAGAAAATAATTTTGAAGTTACTTGTGCCTGACCTACATCAACAAAATACAGGTTGAAGATGTTTACAACAATAACAAAGTGACATAATTGTATAATTATTGTATTACTTACTATGACAGACTACTAATAATGTAAAGATGCTACCGGTTGACCTAGGCTACTTAGTTTAGATAAATTGTTTTATCAAATTATTTGTGTCTTTTATGCGTTGGATACAGTTAATAATGATGCATCCAGCCAACAATTTCACATTATACCTAAGACATTTAAAAAATTAAGTATATTACACATTTATTCCGCTTTTATCTGGTACTACCACAGGTATTACTCCAAATAATGATTAAATAATAGCATAGATCCTATTGTAAAAACAAGATTCCCAAAATATATTTTAACATAAACAGCGCCATCTATCACTTTTGCACATAACTTTTTTGGAACACAAGGTTGGTAAATTTCTATTTGCCGTAAGATGGCGCCTTAATTGTTTAAGTGGACTAATGCATTACATACTTTGTAGTACGTCGACTCATTGCTAGATGGCGCTTTTATCAGTATCTACAGTTGTTTGATATGGATAAAATGAATTTCAACATTGTGTTTAAAAGGATACCAGTAATTATTTACAATATTATGAAATTTTAGATTTTATAACGTTACTAGTTTTATTATGAAAACAATCCACTTTATAATATAGCTTCCCAATCTCCAGTTGCTGGAAATGACTAAGTACGTTCTTGTAATTGGTTAAAATAATTTTATATCGTACTAGTGGACACTGGACACCCGCGGCTTCGCCCGCATTATTTCAGAATAAGAGTAGCATTATGACACTCCTAAGACTTCATACTACATACTACCTACATACCAAATATTATGATTCAGTCGTTTTATCGTTAAAATGAGCGTTAAATAACAGACAGATAAACAGACAAAATATCTAGAAATTGTTAGAACATGTTCTGCTATCAAGTCAAAGTATCTCCAAATTTTATTTAATATCTTTAAGGTTCAGACTTTCGACCCTTTTCATAAAAGGGACGTGTGCTCAGACAGAAAGTTGAAGATAGTAGATTCTGATGTGGGCCAAGTCGTGCAAAGAAAAACGTCTGGCTTGCCTTATAATCGTGTAAACGAACACTAAGTGTATAATGTTTCGAGGTTTTTATTCCGTCCTAAGATTCCTATCCTAATCTATGAAGAACCGACTCTATTTCATTTTAACAATAACGAATAAACATTATTTTTTACTAACAAATAAGGTAAGCCTGCTTCAATGAGCATTATTTGCTTTTTAAATTTACGTAATAAGACTCAGAGAAGGGAATAAAGTTTTTGTGGTATCACGGCAATAATGACCCTTTCTTGTGGAAAAACAAGGCGTTTTATTTGGGAATTAATTAATTTATTAGAAAGTGGCAAAGGCAATACTGTTGTTGTTTGTAGATATGTTAATAAATACTGTTATTTTTTTATTCTAGATAACCTTTTAAACATAAATATTGGTTAAAAAGACAAAAAATTAACACTATGGATAGTGTTATTTTTTAATATTAAAAATATATGTTAAAGGTTTTGAAAATATATATATTCTCACCTTCAACTAGCAATATCATTTAAAAAAAATAATCACTGTGTTTTTTCTACTTGCAAACCGTAGCATTACTAGCATTATATTCTGTTTATGCTAAAAATGGCGGAAGTGGAAATGACACTATTATTTTAATTTCTCTGTGGAGAAATCTGTATGTTTCTTTGCTCACTATCATTAATTTACTCAAGTACGAAGTAAATAAGATTATTATCATGTGACAGTTTTCTTCCGTTTTCGTTAATTTATAATTATTATGATGAGTGTTTTTTTTTCGTATACTTTAATTGTGTCTTATTGACTAGCTATTTGCACTGCGTTAGTAAAAATGTGACGAAACAATTATTAGGGAAAATCATCTTAAAAATTAAATAATTTCCTACTGTTATTTGGCCTTTTTCTAAATACATACATTCCACTAAGTATCTAAAATTAGATACATAAATGAAGAGAAGGTCAAAGCGTGGTAAAACTGATTATTTTTGCTGACCCACCTGGAATCTTCATCAGTCCCGCCACTCGTCGAATTCTTGCATCCGCTCCAGCCCATCTGCATTCGAACCACTTTCCTTTATGCCGTAACTCATTCCGTCACGGACAGCCATTGCTTTAGTAAAAGCATTTTTTTACTTCATCAAATCATAATGTCTCCATTACCGAATCATTTTTTGTCTAACCTCTGCAAAGGTTACGCCGGTACAAATTTTAAAACAACTTCTTCTGTATCATCTACTTACTTATTCTCAACCTTATGGTCTTTGATATTAGCTCCAAATGTGATTGGTTTTATACATTCAGTTGCCGATATAACTTGGTAATCATCAGTTGGATGTTATAGTATCTTCGAGGATGACTTTTGCTTTCTTTCCAATGTCCATATAGCATCGAGATGATTATAGGCAATAGCTATTTGATGGTCTATTACTCAACATTTCTTTATGATGATTGCATCTTTTATTACTATTCTCTAGTCGTCCATTTCATGAAGAACATAGTTATCTTGTACTAACTGCATTGGTAACGAGATAAATTATTTGCTATCATAAAGCGAGTACTCTGCGTAAAATTTATGTTCAATAACAATCATCACATCATTATGTTTAGAACAATATTATAATCCACAAAAGGTAAACATTCAAATCAAAATGTTGATCTTACGTAAGACTCATTAAACTTCGATTGCTTGATCTGTAATGTCATCTATGTTTCAATTTCTCGTCGTAATCATCGCAACATTTTGCGTCTTTCTTCTTTATGTGGCATTTTAATTGGCTTATTGAAGTGATAATTATCGGTTACATCATTATGCAGTGTAATGTCGTATGTGAAAATAGAAATGTGATGATGAATGTGAATGTACAGTCATTTCCTTTGCATTCAGTTGCAGTCCTCTAACCAGTAGTTATTTGCGCGCTGGAAATAAAAATAATTTTGTTAAGTCATTACAAGCATATTTAGCGTTTTAGGATTTTAACTAAGTCAATTGATTAGTTAAAAAATGTACAATGCACAGTTTTTAGATAAATCAAATTAATTAATCAAGTTATATTTGTATGATCATTCAAAGTTAAACTCTAAACCATCCTAGAGATATTAAGAAGTATCAAATGAGAAACTTCCACCTGTTGTTTAACAACCAACAAATTGGTCACATGTCATATTAAAAACAATTACTGGAACAACCGACTCACATCAAGTATAAAATAAAGTACGCCGATTGCGAGAAAAACGTGTGTACAGCAATTTTACTTTCTGTCATTCTTTTCTTAGTAAATGTGAGAATCGGATTATTTCAAGTGATACATGTGGCTCAGGCTGGAGGCGTCAACAAAGCTATTGTTGGCAAAATATGTGAATTTCATCGATGTGAAACAATGCCTCGTTTGAAGAACAATTTTATTTACAGAGCCAGAGCTTGCAATAGCTTAGATTTTGCGAAAGCTTGTTTTATCTTAACTAGCATCTTGGAAGATAAATTCACCTAACTTGGAAAGGAAATGGGCATGAAACACACAGACAGTATCAAAATAAATGATGATTATTTCATTCAAGCGTGACCCGAACATTTGCGAAATAAAATTTCGCATGCCATTACTGTTACATCTAAGTTTTTTATATACTTACTAATGATAATTATGTTCTTTTGTTGTAAGTTTTTAGTTCTTAGCATCATACGGGCATTGACATTAAATACTGGTCTTGGTGTAATTAAAATATGAAGAAATTGATGAATTAAGCTTATTATTAATCAAATGTAAAAGACACTTTTATAAAAAAAAACCCTGTAGGTTTTGGTAAACTATATGTGTTACGGGTTCATACTCGTACTTTGTATGTATTTTTCTTATTCATTTTATCATCTTAGATGTTAGGTACATATACACATTAGTTCATATAACCGTTAAAGTTATGAATTTATCGAAACCTTCGTTAGAATCTGTATCACAGCCAAGCTAATTAAAAAATTCAATCTCAACCAATTTAGCCACGATATTATCGCCGCCTCTAAAGACTTCAAAGTATCCATTCACCCTCTCAATGTTTTCAAACATCAGAGTCCCAGCTGCCTATGTCGTGACTATCACAGCTCACTTTTGATTTCTTAAAATGATTAAATCCAACCTGGATTCTACGTAAGTCGTGCGTAAAACGTCCTCAATGTATGAGCATGAGATTTTAAATACAGCGAAGAAAGTATATTAGCAGAAACAAGAGAAAAAACTTGATGAATGTAGAAATGACATTCTGAATGTCTAACGAGCTGTTTTAGTAATCGCTGTTATTGGACAAAAACTGTTTTTTCATGAGGAACATTGCGATTACTGACTATTATGAATTGACCAAAGATGTATATGATTCGTTACAATCTATAAATCGAAAGCCGAAATCGGCTTGGAATGCATCATAAATGAGGTAATGAATCCATTTACGTACATTTCGTTTTAGCATTGAATTATTATTTAGAACTCTGCGTTACTTGTTTAAAGTTACTCAATATTCATACCAGTTTCAGTTCTAATCGTTTCTAGTGAACTATGGTAATGCAACAGAATGTATGCATGGTGCATTGCTCGGTGCAGCTATGCAGTGCCCTAGAAATGGGCAACTTTCACAGGACTACAATGGGGTTCTGACGATGGAACACTGGGGCAAATGTTTACTATCTACTGATGTTTATTAGAAATTATAATGAGGATAATAGTTGCTTTGAAGAATGAAATTTGTTTAGATTTTGTTTTATTTTTATTTGAATCTTATGGACTTACAGTAAATTATTATAACTATGTTACGATAAATTCTGGATAAATTAAAAGGCTTTCCATGCAATCTGAAGCCTTGATACTATTTCACACGATAGATCAATATTATAATATACAAAACCGTAATTAACTGAGCTATACTTCACTGTAATCAATCTCATCATTAAAATTAACAGTCAATTTAACATGCTCAAGCAGTTTCTTTTCCATATCTTAATAAAACGAGTACATCTAAAGAATTACCAGTATCATATTCAATCTATAGAAGAATCTGCATACCATCATCTCCACAGTTCGTTAGACGAAGTAATTTTAATAAATCCACGGTAATAACGGTCTTTCTGTATTTTCTATTATTATGCTAAGCATTAATATAGAAATAATAATTGAACATAATGTGAGCGCCATTATAACTGTAGGCTGTAGTGAGAACATAAGTGTATTAATTATTGTAGTTTTACTGTAGGTACTACTAATGTAGACACGACCGTACACACAAAGTTGTAACAGGCGTCAAATGCCCTTAAGTATACTAATTTGATAGCACATATAAAATACACATATACATACCTACATTAAACACAATATAGTTAGTTACAAATTATGATGCAACCTCGTTCGAATCCTACCTTATATCCCTAACGACTTGTTTTTCAATTTATGGTTATAGGATTTGCACTCGTTTCAGTTTCAGTAAGTCTTTTTTTCACATAAGTAGCTTTTACAATTACAATAAAGCTAGTGTGCTCGTTTAACAATAAAAAAAAATCATCGAGAGGAAACTAAACTCCAAGAACGTGTGTCTTCAGAAGACTTGTGGAAGATTAGATCTGGGCGTTCTTCACGACGTACTTGCCCAAGAAACCTTCCCCAGTACGTAAAATTTTCGGGGCAGTCACGACCCTCAACAATGAGGAACATGGCGCGAGGAGGAAGGAAGACAAGACAATTTTACTAGAATAATTTCTAAAATTGTAATGCACACAATATGTGTACCTACAGCATATGATTATGAGTACATACCTATCAAGAGTGTGATACTCTAAGTTTAGTAGAAGAGCTTGTTTGTCACTGGGTGTCTCGTGTGAGTGCTTTAGATTGTAATCTCATAATGGCGGCAATTTAACTAACAATTACCTCCGGCATGGTTTACTTGCACCTGAACCAGAGGTATTTGTGAGGTCATATTTGTTTTAACTTATGTGTACGCTGACATCTCTTGGACATAAAACCGATTAAATGATAAAATTCAATGGATAATAACTTTATTATCGTCCCAGCGTTTAATCGATAGGCCATAACGAAGACTAAAAAGTTTTTGTTCGTTATTTAATCATAGGCATCCTGCGGATATATGAATGTAGATACGTTTTTTGGGTTATATTTTTAAACAAATTCAATGCATGTGAAAAGGTTTATGAATAGTTTGTTATTGTACAAAAAAAATATCTAAATAAACTCAATGTAAAAGTGTCTCAGAAAAGTTATAAGAATAATTGTAATCCAAAAACAAAAACGCAAGAAATAAAATGTACTTACGCTTCATGGATCTCCAGTGCCTCAGCGAAAATCAAAGTCAACGTGCGAAAAATTCTTCCTCTAAAAATCACAAAAATAATCGTCACAGTCAAACTTGTCACAGAATACAAAGCGACGACTGTTCTGCTTGATTCTTGATAGAGCAATGCTGGGACCGTCAATCTCAGATTATACCTTGACGCCTCTTGTCACTGGAAAACAAACTGTAACACATTTACAACAAGGCAGACTATCCTCTGGCAACCGTTGATGTGGCATATGCGTTAGTAAAAGTGAAGAAAAACTTTGTTTTGCTGTTTTTGCTGAACTTTGATTTTCATTGGTGATCTTTGAAAATATTGCCATGCATAACTGACAAACTAGCCGGGCTAACGTGGTTTATAATTATTAGTTCTAACTTGAGTATACCCAAATCTCGGTACCACTGCATGTACTGTAGGTACTTACGTATTTTTTTAACCTAAACTTGTCATCGGAAAATAAGCAATAATAATCACGACCAGCAGGATTCGAACCTGCGTATCTCTGATTACCTGCGTATTTATCTATGTATTTTTTAGTGTTGTGTCCCATCTCAGAACAAACATCTTGAGCCACTCCCTCCATCTGATTTAGCCGCCAGAAGTGACGCCAGAAATCATATTCGAGTTTCACTACACAGCCGAACATTCAGCATACTAACTAGATCATGTAACCATATTCAGTTCCATAGGAGATGCTTTGGATTTTTTTCTTCAGTGTATATTTTTTATCCGTTTATACATTTGATTTCGTAGTTCTTCCCTGAAAAATAAGTTATAAGTACTATTGATTATACAGGCACGTAACATAAAATAATTTACACTTTGTATCGCATGGACTGAAAAGTTTGATTTTTTAGGCAGTACAATAACAACAAAACAAAAATAAGATTTTTATTAGTAAATACTTAGAATTATTACGCACCTACCTACTCATGAAATAATACTGCAACAAAATATGCAAGCAAGTAATATATCTGAAATTAGTAAGTTCATCTAGATTGATATACCTAAATTAACGCTGTAAAATGGTTTTATTTTGTAAAGTCACAGATATTCTATTTCAATATCTCCCTATACCTCATTAAAAAAATGGCTTGGCTTGTTCGTAGCTGGGAAATGGGAAGGTTATATTTACATTTTATTGTACTCACATTTTTATCTGATTGAATACCTTACGTGGGCTCATGGGGCATGGATTTCTTTTCTTATCATGTTTTCTCCTGGGTCAAACGTTACCAGCATACTAAACAATCCAACACTCCGCTTTCGCGATTCCTTATGCATTTTTTTATTTTCGCGAAAACAATGACAACAAATGGAAACTCAAAGAAACAAGTGTAACAATCGAACTAATATTATAGCACAGTAAATTTAAGCACAATTTTATTGTAGGTACATTTTAGCAGTGGCACATACTATACTAGCAGCGGCCGGTAGGCCATAGACTAAGTATACTCAAGTATAAGTAACTTGAGTATGTACTTAAATAAGACTACTCACTACTACTACTACTACTACTTACTCTTACTAAATAAGACCGTTAGTCTATGGGTAGGCTAATAAAATCACTGAAATAAACACATTTGTTTCATAGTTGCGCCACCTAGCGGCGAGTTGCTAAACTACGTCGCCGTGATTTTGCTAAAACAAACCTTTCCAGTGTTGTAATAGGTAAAATATTACTACATATTTTAATAGTTCGCGTAGAGTCCGTGAGGTGGCGTTGATATAAATAAAATTGTTTGACTTGAAATTTTTCTATGCTGTACGACTACGAGTTTATAATTATTTTAATTGTAAAAATATGTTTTAATTAAGCGATAAAACTTAATTTGACTTGTGTTGTGTTTGACTTGTGTTCAAAACGGGTTGCCAGTCATTTTTCATTTCCGTTCTAATTCTTACAACTCTTTTATTTTCCCGAAACATTGTCGTTTTATCTGAACATTCTGGACCAATGAATATTACAATTTTTTACTCCGCACAAAAAATATTACAAATGTAATGTGACAGACGTTTCACAAGTTAGACATTATCAGTGACTATTGTCTTCAGGTAGGTCTTAGCTTTGAAAAATAATTGTGTGATTCATATTATTATTTTCTAGCTGTTATGTTACCTACAATATATATACCTACAGCACAGAAATCTAAATAAACAGGTATCTGTTTATTAAAGATTTCTGTGACCTACAGATATATATTAATGTGACTTATTCATATGTCTGAAGCAGCAAACGATGCACTTGCTGAGGCGTATTGGTACTTATCTACTTATTTTATAATTTATTGGCTACACGTTTTTGTTGGTAGATTTGGTCTCCATGATTCAACCACAATATAGCGTGTAAGAATATCGTATCACACGATTTATTCGCCAAATACCTACCTAACTGTCAAGTGTAGAAAAGTACTTTGGTCTACCTCTTTCCTAAAGTGCGCCTCTCTCTCCCTCTGTTCCCGCGCCAGCCTCTTCCTGGTCTCCATCTGCTCCGTGAGCGCCTCCTGCAGGGTACGAGACATATACGAGTTACTATACAAAACATATGAATACAAAAAAATAAAAGCGTCGCTTCCGAATCTTCAGATCTACATATATCTTCAATATTAAATAGAGTGGTCCGGATTGTCAGTGAAAAAAAATATTTACGGCTTCTAAGCTCTGCTCTACAAAGTCCAAAAATACTAATAGTATAATTGAATAATTTTGCAAAAGGCCACGGAACAGTATTTATTAGTTAGTTTATCTATTTGTTAATTTATCACATCACAATAAATTGGAATAAACTAGCTTTGTTAATTATTTTTAATGACATCACAACAGACCAATTCACCATGATTTTTTAATAGATTTCTGTAGGTACATAATCTTAAAACAGCCATAGGCATAGGTATTCCGAGACGATCCAACAAATATGTCAAATACATATAAGCAGACATATGACTAACCTTTTCCTACGACATATGACTCACCTTAGTGCTAGTCTTGCATTGTTCTCCTCGCTGCCTCTCTAGTATATCATCGTTGACATTCTTCTCCAGATACTCCTGCTCTTGGAGGGACTTGATTATATTCTCACGCTCTCGGTTTGCTGCCCGGAAAATTAGTGAAGGAAATAATTAGATTACACTTATATCAAAATAGTAGCAAACTAATACATAATAAATAGTAACAAAAGCAAGACTGGTGACATCTCGAGTGTAGCGAACTATAGGCCGATCTCTCTAGCCACTATTGTGGCCAAGATACTGGAAAAAGTTATTCACTTTTATTTAAAATCACTGCACATTGATGATGGACAATATGGATTTAGACCCCAACTGTCCACCGACATGGCTATATTTTCGATGAAGGAGATAGTAAAGTATTATGTTAAAAACGATACAACAGTTTACGCGTGTTATCTAGATTTGAGCCGCGCATTTGACAGTTTAAATCAAAATTTGTTATGGACAAAGATGCAAGACACTGATGTTCCGCCTGAGGTTGTTGGTCTGATGGCATATTGGTATGACCATCAGGTCAACAACGTCAGATGGGACACTGAAATGTCGGACGACTACAAATTGACGTGTGGGGTCAGACAGGGTGGGCTTACCTCTCCCGACCTATTTAATTTTTATATGAATGATTTGATTGAGGAGCTGAGCAGCACGCCCGTGGGTCTCAGGCTGGACGGCAGGTATGTCAACAACCTGAGTTACGCAGATGATATGGTGCTGATCAGCCCCTCAATTAAGGGTTTGCGAAAACTAATTGAAATTTGTGAAAAATACGCTCTTGAACATAATTTAATATATAATGCGAAGAAAACAGAAATGATGATTTTTAGGTCGGGAAAAGGGCCCCTCAATATGCCCGATATTGCCATCGGTGGACAGACAGTTAAGATTGTAACTAGTTTCAAGTATCTTGGCCATATCATAACGTCTAATCTATCTGACAACGAAGACATTGAACGTCAGAGAAGAGCTTTGTGTGTTGTAGGAAATATGATTGCTAGAAAATTTCACAGAGCCTCCATGGATGTCAAAATTTCTTTGTTTAAGGCATATTGTCAGTCCTTTTACACGTGTCAACTCTGGACCAATTACACAATATCGTCGCACAACGCAATAAGAGTAGTCTACAACAACGTCTTCAGGCACCTGATGGGCCTGAAGTGGTATTGTAGTGCCTCTGAAATGTACACGAATTCGCGAGTTGACTCATTAAACGCTATCCAAAGGAAACGCATCGCATCCTTCATGTCCAGAATTGACACGTGTAAAAATAAGATTGTTAGAAGCCTTATGGACCGGCAGCTGCTGTCTGCAACATATGAACGATGGGTAGCAATTGCAAACTAAAATGTATCTTTCTATATAATATTGTATATATTCTATGTTTATGATTGTGTGTGACATGGATCTCAGTGTCTGCAATAAAAAGTTATTATTATTATTAATAGTCAGAGACGTCATGAATTTTAGCATGTTTCGTCAACGATATTTTTAAAATCCTAGATATTGGTGGTGAAGTGCACGCAATTTATACAGATTTTAGCAAGGCATTCGATCGGGTACACCACGGATTGCTAATAGATAAACTTCAGGGGCTAGGCATTCATGGATCGCTTCTTCGTTGGTTTGAGTCTTATTTGATGAATAGGTCTCAACTTGTTGTTGTGAAAGGATTCAGATCAAATGCGAAAAATATCCCATCTGGAGTTCCACAGGGGTCACATCTGGGTCTTCTTCTTTTTTTAGTATTCATAAATGATCTACCTGATGTAGTAAGATCTTCGGTTAAACTATTTGCCGATGATCTTAAACTATACAGGCGCATAGATACAGCTGCAGATGTGGCGGACCTTCAAGAGGACATTAATAAGATTAGTCAGTGGTGTGCCCAAAATAAAATGAAGTTAAATGAATCCAAGTGTTTCTGCATAAAATTTTCTAGAAAACGCCATTCATTTCCAGCCAGTTATTCTATAAATGGAGTAACATTGAAAGAAGTATCATCAATTAGAGATTTAGGGGTTATAATGGATTCGCGCTTAGATTTCAAAGAACATATTACCGCTATATCCAATAAGGCCAGAAAAATCTGTGGCTTCGTGTCAAGACAAGGAAAGGTGTTCCGAAACAGGGATCTGTCTATAACTTTATTTAATAGCCTAGTGCGGAGTATACTCGAGTACTGCTCAGTGGTTTGGAATCCAGGTTATAAGAATCATTCAGAGAGTTTAGAAAAAGTACAAAAATGTTTTTTATACCATTTATCATACATGGAAAATAAGTGTAAGGTTTTAAGATCATATGAATCAAGAATTAGCCATTACAACTGTAAAACACTCCACGCCCGTCGCGAAATTGCTGATTTATTAATGCTGTTTAAAATACTAAATGGATACATAGATTGTCCTGAAATCTTATCTAAAATTAACATCAGAGTACCCATGCCTCATGCTAGACTGTGTTGGAAAAACTGTTTTTTCCCTGAAAATTGTCGCACTAATATGTTAGCATTCTCTCCGCTAGTACGCATGTGTAAATTGTATGATAACATAAACATCGGATTAAATTTTGATATATTTTTAAATAACTCATTGCCCTTTGTGAAATCACAATTGTTAAAATTAGTAATGTGATCGGTTTTAATTAATAACTATCTTTTGCAATTAATATTGTCTATAAACTATCGGAAGGTATTTTTAAAACATAGAAATTAAAATAGCTAGGTTCACTGTATAGGAAATATACGTATTGTAATTTTTGTTATCAATTAAGAATTGTATAATTGTAGCCTGTATATTTCTGTTTGTGAACTAATAAAAAAAATGATATTAAAAAGATAGTAAAAACATACTAAAAACGACGGTGGCGCCGCTCCGTGGAATACAGGATGAAATGTTGATGATGATGATAAATATTGAAATATGTTTGAGACGTGTTTGAGACCAAATCAATCTAAATATATAAAACTCAAAAGTGACTGACTGACTGATATAGTGATCTATCAACGCACAGCCACTGGACGGATCGCGCTGAAATTTGGCATGCAGGTACATAGATGTTAAGACGAAGGCATCCGCTAAGGAAGGATTTTTGGAAATGCCACTTTTTAAGGGGGTGAAATAGGGGATGCAAGTTTTACTTTTTAGTGCAAGCGAAGCCGCGAGCATTCACTAGTTTTATATAAGACTGAATGTGTAAATATTTTAATCTACTTCACACTTAATGGTAGATCCGATTCTTATAAAATCTGACATGGTTATAGATCAGATTCTAGGTTTGCTAACGTACCTACAGGCTACTTGTGGACCCTAACATATTGTGTATATTAACCTCGTCAGCTAGTATCTTAGCAGCTATCTTCTCATTTGCATCTTCTTTTGCTTTTAATTTGCGCGCGCGCTCTGCTAATCTGGAATGTATTATATTGATTTTATTAGTCTATAATATTTTTTTACTTTTTCCGCAAAATAATTAAAATAAACAGAAAAAATAAATAAAAGTCTCTGGCAAACCAACCGTAGTAATAATAGTCATAGTAACAATTGCTACGTAAATTCATCCTCTCTTGAGTGATATTAAACTAGTCGTCGCAAAAATTGCTTAGATTAATAAATAAGTCCGTAATTTCGTTTGTTTCACCCGGTAATATTAGTAATATGATTTGTAATGAATCCCTTATCATTCTTAGCTTCATTCCTGCACCTACCTGCCCTGGTTTTTGTATTTAATCTGAGAATGTTTGCTTCCAACAAGATCCTTGTATACTTAAAAATACCTACATGGCAGCAGATCGGTCCGCCACAGCCGCCTTCTGCTTCTCGATGTCCCTCTCCTCCTGCACCACCAGCTCCTTCTGCTTGCCCCTCCAGGCGGCGCGCACCTGCGAGAACGTCTCCATCTCCTTCTTGAGGCGCGCCGTCATCTCGCGCTTCTGGGCTAACTCTCTGCAATACATATATTAAAAAAAAATGCCAAAAAACTTGTCACAAAATGTTACGAATCCTCTGACCTCGTGGTAGCTGTTAGGCTGTTACGAGTTAAGAGACAATACGTACCATAACAAATATTTCGTAAAAAATATATAAATAGTACAAAAGCTGTAGCTTCTGACTTACTTCTTCTTATCGAATGAGAGTGGCCAACTCTGGTGTCAAAAGTTTATCAAGCCGCCCTAAGGGCCTCTGACTTACTTAAATCACCCTAAACATCTTATGCTTATTAGTTACCAGTAACGGAGTAACTAATCATTGTAGATAGATAGATAGATAGATAAATACTTTATTAAAACACCACAAACGAAACAACACACAAAAAAAACATACAAATTAAAACCAGCGTCTTAATTGGCGGCCTTATCGCTAAGAGCGATCTCTTCCAGGCAACCAATCTGGCAGGGATATATTTTTGAAACGAAACGAGTAGGACGAGGTGTTTTAGATATTAAATAAAATAATGAAAAATAGAGCAAATGTTGATACTTCTTATATGAATAAACATAAACAAATATAACAATAATATATACATATATACATATATACATACATACATACATACATAATAGCATAATACAAGAGACAAAAAAAAAATAACAAATATAGCAACTTATGTCAGAACCAAAGAAGATAAATACAATTTCTTTACATTGTACTTTTGTGGTATGATATAAGTATTTAGTTCTGAGAGTGACATAAGTTATTTTTAAGTCTGGTAATATACACATATGTTTATAAATAAAACGGACTTATCAGACTGAACATATTAAGAAGTTTTGTACAAAATATAAGAAATAATAAGTGAATTCACCTCTGATCTTCATCAGCAAGTGTCCTCATGATATCTTCTAGCATCTTCTTCTCAATGAGAGTATCTTCATATGTGCAGCGACGCTGCTGCTCTCTGGAAAAATACAAAACAAATACAATTACAATACAAAATAAACCATAGGTTAATGTAACTATAACATGTTAACTTTAGGCATTATACCTATATATTGCACTAATGGACCAACTTTGCTAATGTAGTATGATTGACATCAATTTTTTTAGAAATATATCCATTTAGTACACACCAAATAGTTTATTTTTCACAGACTTCGAAAAAAGGAGGTTATCAAGTCTTCTGAAAGATTTTTTCTTAAGAGTACTTGCAGATGAGTTTTTTTCCATGCAAACATATTCCAAACAATATTAAAATAATTGCAATTTTCTTTTAAATTAGTAATCATATCAGTCACCCTTGGTACTATTAGAGGCAGACATTCTACCAACCCAGCTACATGTCAGTCTATTATTCTATCTGCAGCATTATATTTAATTATTTTCTTTGGGGGGAGGAACCTAATCTACCTTCTGTCACAGACAAGTGACTTCGAGTAATTGTAGAAAATTACGTTTCGTTAATCCTATTTTTCCCCCTAATATTTATGGTTTTTTTTTTGCTTCGAAATACTATTCACACTATTCAGTACAATTGTAAGAATTTCGATTTATGTGCTTACTTGATCATTTTTGTACAAAATAATGTATTATTTGAAGCTCTACATTTCATGTAATAGAAACTCACAAAGTATGTTTGCCATGCCAGTGCTATGAGAAACGAAACGTTTCACGCCATGAAATTACGTGCCGTCTGTCAAATTCTACACAACAATTGTAATATTTCAAAAAATTATTACATAAAAAGTATTTGTTTCCGCAACTTAAAACTTCAGGTGGAGGCTAACACTATTATAGGCTACCTACAAAAAAAAATAAGGTTCAAAATCGATGATCGATAATGTAAAGTCGAGCCCAAGACTATTCAAAGTTTTGTAATCGCGCTTCTATGTAACTAATTGTTAATGTTTTCTTGGAAGCTTTGCCAAAATTGACCTGTGCTCTTTGTAATTGCTCAAATCTATCGTATTGACACGAAAATAACTGTGAAATATCTTCCATTTTACAAGTAGGTATGCTATGTTTAGTATGCGAAACGTCGGTAGTTCTGTGGAACCTTCGGGGAAAAAATTTATGCCTAATCGTAATTTTATCATGTACAATGTCCAAAAATCACTTGTAAACACGTGAATTTAATCAACAAAAGTTCGTGATTTCAACAAAAACAGCTTACTTACAGTTTTTGCGGTGTTTTACCGTACAAAACTTCCATAGTTGATACGGTGATTTTACATCAGTTTTACGATTATCACTCGCGAAATACATAAAAAACGGACGCGAAGGACCAACTTTTTCCTGTAAATAGGGTTTTAGCGCGCCTACAACAGTATTTTATCGTTTTGAATAAAATTAGTTCTCACCGTTCGGATTGCGGGGGAAACAGCAAGTTGAGCAAGTTGCTGACAGCAACTGTCAGAGTCACAGAGAATCCCGCGAAGATTTTCTCCATGACATCTGACGTTGACATAATGTGTGGCGAGACGTCCAAATTAAGCGAACATTAAAATATATAGATTATCATTAGGCTTTTCTGAAGATTTTCTAAGTGCCCCTCTTTGTAGTAGTTAGAAGTAGTAGGTATGTTTAGTTTTCCTTCACTTGTTTTTATATTTTATTATTGTAAATAAAATGTATTAAAAAAAGGAAAATTAAATATAGTATATTTAAAATATTAAAACGGTAAGTACCTATACGGTATAATATAGTATATCGAAGTACTTCATATCTTTAAAAATATCGAGGAATCGTTTTTTTTTCTACATGCCTAAAAACAGATTGATTGTTGAAGCCTAAAAAAGGTGTAAAAGAATAATGCGACGTTGCCAGATTTCACATTTCGAATGAAAATAATAATGTGACGTAAAACCTCTTTGCATGTACGTGTGGGAACTCTTTTGTTTTGTTTTTGTATGGTTAGTTAGTTTTTTTGACATGTATTATTTTGGCGGGAATGAGCAGCGGTGAAAAAATTGAAAAATAAAAATTTGAGCGACGTTGTGCAAATCTTTACTATCCCGCTTCCGTAAAAATAAAATTTATAAAAGTTCAATGTTTAGAGGCAGAATAAACAGAAAATAGTAGTCATCATTTATTTTGTAAAAATATTACTTATATTGTGCGTTTCCCTTAGTTTATATATGCACCGATATAAATTAGTTAATTACTCAATATTTAAGTAAAATAATGCCTCCGAAACGAGAATACAAGAAAAAACGTTATAGTGGAACTGTGAATCGTCGACTGGACTACGAAGATATTACGGACCGGAGTGCACGAGGTAATCTAAACTTTAATGCGCATACACACAAAAATTTCCTACACCAATTAAGGTAGCAATAACTTCACGTTGCATAGTGTCGACTATATAGCTTACGTGGGGATCTCTTTCAAACAAAATGAAAACTGCTCACCAGATTATACGTTGGTCCCAATCACAGGTTTTCTTATCACATAAGCCCCCTCGCTTCACGACGCGCGCTGGTACCTAGTAGCGACGCGCTGAGCGCTGCCGCCAGCAACGGATATCAGCATGGGCGCACCGCAGTGCCACGTGACCATCACCACAGATGTAGCAAGGTCACAGCTGCCGCGCTGGGGCACTCGAATCTCGAAGTTGGTTGCTGCACTTCAAGCGGTCAACTGAAACATTTTAAAGAAATTCTGAGATACAACTTTCCACAAAATTAACAATTTGGGTAAATGGAAACCTAATCCAGATCGGTAAATAACTTTTAAATAAAATTGCTTGGAACAGCCGTCAACTCTAGGTACCTACTCATTTTTCATAAAACAGCCATTAAATTCGCGTTTAATTTTATTGTGGATATTTCTTGCATACAGCTATTGTTGAAGGTAGGTACATACCTACAAAAACTTTTTACTTAACATCAGTAACAAAGAAATTGCATTGCAACTATGATTCAATTTGCCACATATGGGATGGTGATCATGATACCACAGTTTCTCTCATGTAAATTACTTCATCGAGACATTAACAAAATAACTAAATGGCTTGTACATGAAGCAGAACGTAAACAGATTTCTAACGTAACATTACTCAAATTTCTAGCATATCTGATTGAAAAATAATCAAGATCTAGACACTAAGTACTTTATAAATTGTAAAAGCTATTTAAAAAACAAAGAAAACAAGTTAGGGTCTGAGTGACTTTCATACTAAATCACAACTCATGGCAACACAATTCTTGTCAAAATAACCACTGCCTAAGCATAGCCACTTATAACGCGATCTACTTTTTATTTCATTCAGGAGCTTAACCATCATCATTTTAATCGTCATTACGTCATACTTTTCAGTAGTTACTCTATTCATGAATTCACTATCATAATAGTCAAACGTCTATCCATTAGTCACACCAAATCACTACGTCCAAATACCATAGCCATGTACCTATCCTCGTCATTATAACATCAATTGCACACGTACTTCGTACTAAAACATTACTACCAAGTTTAAGGAAACCACTGAGTAAACGACCTCCAACGTCACGGTTCACCAACTAAACCCACTTCGATACACATATCCATCGCATATGATAACCTCCCGTGAACCATCCCTGTGGCCACACACTAACACATGACCGTTAGGGCGTCATTTACCTCAGCACTATGAACATCGACATACTCTCTAAATTAGTAGGTAATTGCATAAATTTCGAGTGATACTTGACCTATTGGTAGTCAACTTTGTCATTATCACATCAATACAGAAATCCAACATATGCACACTTCATTGTTAGGCTAAGGTTTAGAAAGTCTCCAATCGTTTTAAGGCTTCATTTTTTTTTACAGATAGCTTATGGTTTTACGAACCTACCTATATACAAAATCTTATTTTTAGGAAACTTATACTTTTTGAGATATAATTATTTAAAAATCAGGAAAAAAGTGAAAAAATCATCCATTTTGACACCTTGCTGTCATTTTGCCGGCCATTCGCGTTTCGTTTTACGAATTACTACATGTATTGGTATTTAATAATTATAAAATATACATAATATTATCTGTTTTGGTACAAAAAAAATTTTTACACATACCGAAACTTGTTAATCGGAACATATATTGATGTCATTTAGTTTTGGCGGTTAATTTTTGTTTGTGATTCAGTCAGTCTGTGTGTGACTGTGCGTAGAACATGAATTGCTAACACACGAATTCTGTGACAGAGTCCACTAGGTTAGGTTAGGTTAGAACATGAATGGCCAACACACGAATTCTGTGACTTTAGAATGTCATATCTCAAAAAGGGGGGGGGGGGGTCCGATGCCCCCCTTTTGGGGGGAGGTTCCCCTCCCCCTCCCCAATAATAAAATAAAGAATAAAGAATAATATTACAAAACGAAACGTTGGTTGCCGTAATCATCAAGAAAAGTCGCAGTAAAATCCCGTGACATTAAAAGACTTTACTTTGCTAGTACTTATCGGTCAAAACTTGTACCAAAATATTGAGACAGGGGTCGTTTATCGTAATAAACACAAAATCTGTTCTGTACTGTACTGAATACTCGTATCTGACCAAAACCAGTCATAGCAAAATCATTACAGACTTTTTAAATTATTACCACAAACAAATCTTAAGTGCTGATCAAAAAAATATTTGATAAACTAAACAAAACCCTTAATCAGCGACTACTAAACTGACAATAAAACTTTAAAGAAAGTGAGTAGGTAACGAGTATGCAGCGCTAGAACTGTAGCTCAGAACGAATTCACCTGTGCAAGTGTGCCTTCTGGAGGTTGTATGCTGCGCACGGCCACGCGCCGCTCACTGCGCGCTGCGCTGGCGCCGCGCCGTAGCCCGGCCCGCCGCCTCTCGTACATGACAGCGGTGTGGCTCGGCCCGCCGCGCCGTCTCACGTACACCAGAAAATGCCCGGACGCTGCCACCACTCGTAAGCGGACAGCGATGTAGCCCAGCTCGCCGCCGCTTATATGGCGGACAGCCATTTGACCAGGCTCGCCGTAATCGAAGCACACAGTTTTGCAAAATGTCAGGAAATTTAATCACTCTTTGCAGGCGCGATGTCCTATCCCACTTCTGATGTCGGAGCGACCACCATCGGGGAGTCGCTCAATGACGACATCAGAATTAGGGCCTACTCTAGCTTAAGCGTATTCTGGGTAAAATACTAGTTCAAAACACTGATAAGAAGTATTCACAAACGTTTATTACACTTTTCACAAAACTGACTTATAATACCAACTATGGTTAACTAGCTTTAAATTTTAAAATGAGCAGTGGGTTCGAGGCACCGACTTCGACCCAGCACCATAAAAACAGGGGTCCAACTCGACCACATCGCATGAACAAATTAAAGGTCCAACTCGACCACATGACATGAAATTCTAACATCAACTTAGACTACTTCCGGAGCCACCGGCCACATCGATTATATTGGCTTTACATCAAGATGGCGCCTCGACCCCACTCGAGACTCTGCTCTGCTCCAATTGGTTGTTACAAATAATATTAGTGACTTTTTACATTAGCAACTTCAATAAACTTGTAGAAACAATTAGGACAAATCAAGTAAATCCCATTCTAATCCCTTTATGAATTTACGAATCAAATTGGTCTATAAACAATAACGTTAAGAATAAGTAATAAACTATGACCAAGCGACAGTCATCTCAACAACTTCCTCTGACATTTCCGTGCCGTTATGTGCTATAATAAAATGTTATCATAATCATTACAATCATCTCAAAATAGTTTCTTAAATTCGCTAACTGATTAATAATAACTATCTAGGTAGTAAGATCTCATATTAGACATAGTTACTAATTATGACTAAGCAGCAATCGATACAACAGCTTCCTTGCTCCGACATGTAGGTATGTCATGTCAAAAACTAAGCAATCGATTACGTAAGTTTAATGAAAAAATGTTTCTTACGTAACAAAATTTACTAAAGTAAAATAAACTTGATAAGGTCAACAGGACTACAACTTGACCGATGTTAAACAGTTAACGGTCTTATTATTAGTATTAGTCTTTATTTCACTTCACAGATTCTCGGGCCTTACGCCCGGTATTTTTAAGGCATCAGTGGGGCCGTAGCCAACACTGAGAGGCCTTTTACAATATTATACTTAAAATTAAGTAAAAAATACAGATAGAGGATGTTAGGTATATAAAGTAACTATTGCAGACATGGTATTAATGTTACAGGCTATTGTGTTGAGTTGTTCATTGACTTAATTAAACTGGTCTATTGTACGAGGAACGGCACCCGCCAGTTATGCCTCATTCATAAAAAAAATTATATTAGTATTAGTCTTATTATTAGTATTTTATCGAATTTAGAAGAATAACCTTGTAAAGGTACAAATAAAATATTCACTCCACAGTGAAGCTGATAAAAGATGAGATAAATAAATAAATCATATTTCAATACTAGGTACAATTGGCAAAATATGACTTCACATAATGGACTCAAAGTCTGAAATAAATGACATTGTATTTTATTTATTTTTATTTTATAATTGTTTTTATTCTCTGTCACTATAGTAACCAAGTCTGCGGCTCATGAGCGAAGACTTGTATTAGAGCTTTTGTTGGTTGGAAAAAAGCTTCTCAAAGCTCCGTTTTGTTGCTGCATTTTGTAAAAGGGACTGAAAAAACATTCAGCTTAGAATTAATGTATAAATAAGGCACCAAAACAAACAAAATCATAATTTTCACATATTATTTATAATCATCATCATTATTTCCAGCTCGCAAACTACGCTGCAACAGTACTTAGCTACTATTATATAAATAACGAAAAGTGATCTATACATATAACATATGAAATTATATTAACATACCTACATATAAATTATACTTATATGCTGGCACGGCATGATTTATTCATTCGAATAGAATTGTGATGCTAGATTAACACATAGCCCTATTTCGTCCCAAGGTAATGTGTATTATATCGAAACGTTAGTATAGTTAATAAATAAATAAATAAATAAATATTCCGGGACATTGCACACAGCGCCATCTAGCCCCACACTAAGCAAACGCTTGTATCGTGGGTACTAGATAACGGATATAATACTTATATATTTTTCTTTTGTAAATACATACTTATTATACATACAAACGACCAGACTCAACACAAGTAATTATAATTTTTTAAAGTACATAAATACTTGTGTCATGCGGGAATCGAACCCGCGACCTCTAGATTAGAAGGCAGAGCCACTACCAACTAAGCTAACAGGCCAGTCACTAAGCTAACAGGCCAGTCAAGTTGCTAATAAACGGACCCTTACCAAACACTCACAAAACAAACAGTTTTCATTACCGCCTACAGCATACCTACACATAACGGCACAAAAAGAAAAACATTTTCACGAACCCCTAATCTAATCCGCTGAAATAATTTCTCTTCAAATTTCCATACACATACAAATCAAAAGAACAAACCGCGCGATTTTCGACTTTAAAACCGGGTGCTTAAGCTGTAAAATTGACAGATTGGCACGTCATTACGGATACATGGATGAGCGTGAGTGATTTATTGGTTGTTGCTCGGGGAAAATGCTCCCTATTTGGGAAGTGATAAGGTGTATAGTTTCTTTCAGCGATTGTTAAGGAAACGCATTCCCGGGGCTCGAGTCCGCTCAAATAATCGATAGCTGACGTCTGGCACCCCGCCCCCCGCAGGTGCTCGCCCCTGAAATATCCTGGGTTAAGGTACACTTGTGCTATTGCGACTTGTAGCAACAATTTAGTAATTTGATACGATATTTATTTTTATTGTTTTATTATAGTGTTAACGTAAGCTTTAAGCATTATGAGAAGCTAATTTCAAAACATCTTTATGAATGAGTTAGTACTGTGTGAGACCGGTACTTATCAATCAAATTAATAGGAGTCAATCACGTCCATTTATCCTCAAGGTAGAATGAATATTGGCTAGCTTTGATACAAAAAATTACTTCAAACAACCAGTTTCGTCTGTTCCATTGAGTGACTCACTATAATTATGACTGTCCAATCAAGCGTTGACCTCGAGGGGCGGTCACCGAAGTCTGTAAACCACAATGCTTATGTGCAAAATTTCAACACGTAAGCAATATTGCATGCAACCCAAACGTGCCTCTCGGATTTTGGGATCAATTACTTTTAACTTTGTTCTGTCACTTTAAATGCAACGCTTGCCATATAAGGAGGATTTGGTAATGGTGATGATGATACTGATTTTAGTGATTTATTTTTGTCAATTTCATTGCAATATTTTGAACAAAATGTTTTATCGTTGAATTCTCAGAAGAAACGTTTATAATGCATGTAGGTATATTGGTGTGATCTTATATTGGCAAGAAATATTATATATACCACTTATTTCGCAGATCTACATTTTAGATCTACAATGTTTACCTAGAAAAAAAAGTGATTAATATAAATTAATTAATATATAATATATTAATATATAAATTAATTAATATAAAAAAATGATTAAAGAAAAAATATTTTTTTTTTTATAAAGAAATAGGTAATTGTAAATTTAACATCATTTAGGTACTTATGTTTGTACTAAGAAACAACGTATTTTTTTAACCAACTTCAAAAAAACGAGGCTATTAAGTCTTCTGAAAGTTTTTTTTTATGCTACGGTTAATACGAATTTGTGTTCCTTCGGTTTAAATGTTAAAACTAAAACCAACATAGTCCTCCAAGGCGAGTCCGCCTGTGGCGAAACTCAATTATTTTTATTACGAGCCTGCATGAAGGTCGCAAATCCAAATATTTTGTTAGAAAAACTAAAGATCTGTGTCTCGTATTAAAATATTTAAAAAAAACATTATCATAAAAAGACGCAACATTGGAAGCACACCTTATCCATCACAGTCGGCCGTCTAACAAGTTCGCGCCTGAACGGGTCGCGCCGTGTAGCGCTGCGTACAGTAATTGAAGTTGTTGCGTCTACATCTTTCATCAACTAAACAACAAAGAAAATGCACCAATATTGCAACTTAGTTTTGCAAATGTATATTCTATTTAATTTTTATAGATTTTCTTTTCATTGTTTTTATTAATAAAAAAAACTAATAATAATCAGATTCATGAGTTTCATAGAATATCGCATCATTAGAAGTGTACCTTATGTTTCACAGACGGCCGTCTAACAAGCTCGCGCCTGAACGGGTCGCGCCGTGTAGCGCTGCGTACAGTAATTTGAAGTTGTTGCGTCTACATTGTTCTACAACTAACTCCGACCGCTGGTAGTTGTGGTTAGTCGCTCGTCTGTTGCCTGGTGAGGTACATTTTGATAAGCGTGTGGTTGTTTGTTGAAGTATATGCATGGTACATTCGTTTTCATAATCATTATTAGGTACCTACTAAAAGGGGAAATATAGCTCGACCAATTTTATTATTGTATGTACTTGTTAGTAAAAAATATACTGTATGTTTAGAAAGTTCGATCTTGAGCGCTTTCCTGGAAGAAACCGGTTTACTCTCGACAAGAATACCGATAAAGCGAAGAATAATACTCCATACTAAAGTTCATTGCATTGATGCATAAAGGAAATTTACCTATATGTAGTTACATCGATAAGATTATATATGATTAGGTCTCTGGTCTAGAATATCAGCAATAACTTTTACCTAAGATTTTATTTATTATATACATACTTATTACCAAGAATACGTTGTTTCTCTCACGTACCAACTCACCTAAAATATCTCCCAAATAAGATAAGTAAAGAAACGAAAATATATTTCTTCCAAATAAGAGCAGACAGCCTATAACAGAGTAGAATTATTATAACGATACACGTTTCGCAAAAGTGCGAAATAAAGAGAAAATAACAGTTTGTGAACATTTTATTGTGTCGCCCTTAGTTGTGAATGTGAACTTTATGTGAAGACAGGTGTGAACGTTCTGAGAACTTACTGAAATAGGCAGTAGGGTAAGTTCGCCCTTTCGCGTCCATCGCCCAATTCGCGTCCATTTTACGGACCTGTTATTAAAAATACTCGAAAAAATACGTAAATTATCACACTAATGAAATGTTAAGTGATTACTGTCAATACCTCGATGTATAAGAAGCACGTACACATAGACTAATGTTACGTGCGCCTACTCAAACTGTTTAAAAAAAATAGTTAGTTTCGGTTGTTCATCTACGGAGTGCGAACCTGTGGGATGTTAATAAAAAATAGTGTGCAGCGGCGCGTTTGACGGTAACTCTTGTTTTGATCTATGTGAATTTTAGGATACATAGCTGTTTCTAGACATGAATAATGAATAAACGAACTATATTTATTATGAATTTGCTTTTTTATCTATTAATTAGTTAAAATGAGGTGGACGCGAATTACTACACTGAATTTATAAAACTAGCACTATGCGTCCACAGTGGACGCGAACTCGTCCATTTACGTTTTAGTTAGTTGTTTATTTTTATGTATTTAAAATATCCCTATGCCTTTTTTAAACAAAAACACAAGATGTTTCGAACAAAATTGAAACTTAATATTAAAATAGACTATATAATGATCACACAAAATTTTTTTTTCATTGAAACTAGTGCTGCATCATTTTTATTTTTTCCTTCAAACTTGCCAACTGCACTAAATGGACGCGAACAGGCGAAATGACCCTAGTCTGCTTAGTGAAATATTATTTAGTGATGTTTTATTGAATTCAGGTGCTCTTTGCGGTTATTTTAATGTCTTCGTCAACCCACCGCATTGGTGGGTGACCTCTGTTGTGTGTCTGTGTGGTGAGGACGAGGCGGGTTTTATCCATTCACCTGGAGCCCCCGATGTGTCGGCGGAGATAAGAGAAGTGTTACGGGAGGTCCGTCTGCACCGAGCAGAAACACAAACATTACGTGCTGAATTCGCTGCGTTTGGTAGCCGCTTGGAGGCAGTAGAATCCAGGTTGTCGATTTTGGAGGCTAAGCCGACTTCAGAGCAGTGCGATAATACAATCATAGATCAGCTGCGCGCCACAGTCGATAATCTAAAATTGGAGCTGAATGATCGCGATCAGGTGTCATATGCAAATGACCTCGAGATATCGGGTGTACCGGAGGAGCAGGGTGAGAACGTGGGTCGGCTCGTCAAATTGATTGCTTTTGAGTTGGGTGTGTCGTTAGCGGAACATGAAATTATTTCTGTGGAAAGAGCTGGTTTTAAACGCGCGCCATCTATCACCGCCGCCACGAACGAGAAGGAAGCATCAGCGGCGGCAATGCGCCCGCGCCCGCGACCTTTGATACTGAGAGTATCCCACCAGCAGGTTCGCGACTCGCTTCTTCAAGCTGCGCGCGTTCGCCGCGGCCTGACTACGGATTTCATGGGCCTCGCCTCGCCGCCTGTTAAGTTCCACGTACACGAGCGCTTGTCGAGATACAACAAAAATATTTTTTTCAAAGCGCGCGAAGAGGCTCGCTCTCAAGGATATAAATACATACGTCTGGACCCGACGAGGACTTATTTTCGTTCGCCGGGACACTGGGACTCCTGCTCTGCGCGTGCGATCTGAGCTAGATCTTATAAAGATATTTGGTGCGTAGGCTCGTCGCAGCATCACTACATAAAATGTTACTTACGTCCCGTGAGCGCACATATGTCATTAGTTTTAGTCTATTTGGTGAACTTAATAATATGCGTGTATTATACCTACTATTTTATATTTTTTATATTATTAAGAGTGTATTTTGTTGCCTAATCTTCACTTAATATTTAGTGTTTCTTTGGAGGCCATTTTACAATTTGTTAATTAATATTTGGTTAAGTTATATGTTAGTTTTTACTGAATAATATTACAATATGCTTGTACTCTGGCGAGAGTGTTGTCTTGTTGGCTACCTATCCTGCACATAGTTGTATTATGTATTCTGTGGAACTAGATCTAGTTGTTAATTATTATTATTACTTGGATAATCAGTTTGTAGATTGTTTAGTTAGATATAATAATATATTAGTTTTTTTTCTTTAGTTAACGTGTTTTAATCTATTGTTTTCATACGTTTATTTGTTAATGCACTTAATATATAGTTAGTTACCTACTATAATCCATTGCCTGTTTGTGACATTTTTCTGTATTCTTTATATTGTATGTGTATTACTTCGCTGTATTATGTTTATGTTATTACGTGTATTATGATATATCTACGTGCGTGACGTCACCCGCCGGCCGGCAACGGAAGATCAGCGCTGGATGCTTGCATCCAGCATATGCTGAGTTGGGGCCGGATTGTGACATGAAACTTCTTATTTGTACTCTTATTTTTTATTGTGTGTCTATTTTATGTTTCATGTGACAATAAATATATTTTATTCTTATTCTGTTTTTATGGCCAGCCATGGGTCTCCAGTCCGTCCTTCTGCCTCGCAACGTGTCCTGCCCAGCACCACTTGAGTTTAGTGATAGCCTTACCGACGTCTCACACCTTCGTGCGGCGTCGGATCTCCACATTTCTCACACGGTCTTGTAGTTTGATGCCAAGCATGGCGCACTCCATGGCTCTCTGCGCGACTTGTATTCGGTGTACAGTATCAGAAATTATTTCTAGTAAGTATCCAATTACAAAGTTAAATTAGTAATAGAGATATCAATTACTTGGTAATTATTTTAAAACTCAGTGTAACTGCATCATGTCTATCATATAAAGATATGAAAGTTCCTAGAAAAACATATCTTCTCCTCACCGGCATCAAACAACATTTTTTTTTGTGTTTAAGTAGATCTAAATGTAACTAGCTAATCGTTAAGGTGGTCAAGCAAGTCAAATCGTCATTAAAAATATAAATTATTGGAATTCTAGAACTAGGCACCATTCCACTGTTTTTTTATTTGTTAAGCTTATGCCATCTATTATATATTCACTAATAACTTGCCTAAAGAACCATGCATGGCGGTTGTTACCGGATATAACTGAATATAAGTGGAAATAAGTGGAGATAACCGGCCGGTTGTAAAACTCCTTCATTGCAAATAGGTTGTAAAGAACTGCGGATGCGACGGATGCTCATAGATTAGTGGGTGGAGATAGGACGTTTGTAGTTAGGTAATAATGTATTGGATTTATAACACTCACGAGATAGTGTAATAAATAATTGATTTTAAATTAATAGTTTGAAGAAAGGTTAAGAAGCATTAAAATATCTTAAAATTTATTTACATACTAAAATATTTATTTTTAATTAGCCAACTTTCTGTTTTGTAATTTTTTTTGAATAAAATTAAAATAAAAGTATTCACCAGGTGGGAAAACTGCTTTGATCTTGTTTATAAAATAAACATATCACAAGTATTGTGTGACTGGTTGTCAGGTGTGTGTTTGTTCACATACCAAAAATTTTAAATATCAGTGAATTTTAATCTGCCCGTTCAGATGATAATAATATTTATGACATATATTGTAAAAAAAATAAAAATAGTTGTAAATAAATGAATACCAATATTTTTATTAATGTAACTGTATATAGCTTTGAAAATTTTGTATATATGTAAATTTTAGTAAGTTATTTACAATTACCTATAATGTGTGTTATAAGTAAATAAAAAATAATAAATGCTAATCTAAATATATAATACTCAAAGGTGCCTGACTGACTGATTGACTGACTGACTGATATAGTGATCTATCAACGCATAGCCCAAACCACTGGTCGGATCGGGCTGAAATTTAGAATGAAGGTAGATGCTTTGACGTAGGCATCCGCTAAGAAAGGATATTTGGTAATGCCGCGGTTAAAGGGGTGAAATAGGGGATGTAAGTTTTACTGCGAGCGAAGCCGCGAGCACCCACTAGTCTAAAAATACATATGAAAAAACTTGCTTTAAGGATTTTGCTTGAGTAAATTAGTTTGAATGTACCTAAACCCATATCATATTGGGTGCTTACCTAGCAATATTTTAACCTGAATTTTCAATCTCTTCTGTGTCTGATATTCTTTGCTAGACTTCCCCTAGGCAGGCTGTATCCGGAGGCTCGAGTAAGAAAGGGTAGTTTTACAACGCACGGGGGAAAACTTTACGTGTTGGGGATGGAACCACCCCTTATTTGGGGTTGCCTGGTGCCCACTATGAAATGGACTCACGTATGTACAACTACCACAAGTTTTTCTAGTAAGTTTGTTTATGAGTAGCGATTGATGTCAAGAGTTGTTTTACCGCCCTAGATGCTCTTGTTTGTGCAATCATAGCCATGCTTTGATGAGCAGCCGGAAACTATAATTGAGTGCACCATCGGACTCACAGAAACGTCCAGATGTGAATGACACTGATTGACCTGAAAAGCGAGAATAAGAAAATGTTTCCATTTTGATTTATGTAATATGTTTTGTACGGAATTTCAGAATTTATGTAAAACATCATATTAAGAACTTTAAAAGGTAACAAGAAAATCTCTTGGTAGCCCAGAAACTTTTGGGTTTTGTAACTACAAGTACTTAAATTACACACCTAACTCAGAATTTGTTATAGAGCTAGTAAAAAAGAGGTAACTAGATATAATGCTCGTTTCTCAACTCTCTTCACGTAATAAAAGAAATAGTAACGACATACTTAGTCTGTATTATATGTGTATGACGCTTTATTTAATGCACAAAGTTCTTCTTAAAATTACTGTGGTAATTAAATTGTTATTTTATGCTAAACTAGTGGATGACCGTGGCTTTTACCGCGTTTTGTCGAGATGAAACGCCTATTCCACCACTATATCTGGAATCTGTATATTTTGTCATCCTATTATGGAGTGATAAAGAAATCATCAGTGGTACATTAAAATCAGCAATTTAATACTCACGTTCAATTCTATATATTTACGATTCGTGTGCCTACATAAGTTTTTGTCCATAGGTATATATTTTATTCTGTATATCAGTATTTTATATGTATTAGTGTAGCCCTAGCTCTTATGTAATATCTTTTTTTTATTAATTTTATTTCATTTCTTCCACTACCAGTGTTCCTCTTTGTATACGTCCTTTGTTTGTTTGCCTGCCTTCTTGTACGTGCGTGACGTCACAGCCAGCCCCAACGGAAGACCAGCGCTGGTTGCTTCCATACAACCAGCATTATGCTGAGTTGGGGCTGTGTTGTGGCAGATTTTATGTTTGTTTTTTATGATTTTACTCCTGTGTTTTTAAAATCTGTCACAATAAATGTTTTCTTTCTTTCTTTCTTTCTTTACATGCCAGGTTCGAGGGTAATGAGACTATCTCCAATCCAAAACCTACTATGATGTCCTTTCGTCTTTGGGACTAGCGAGACCTGAAATCCTGTGCTAATTCTACAATATAGTGTGACTTAGCTGGCTCTATTTATTTTAAGACTTAACACAAAGTATGTACTGGCATGTGTCATCCGTGAAAAGATCTAAACAAACAATAATTTCCTGAAAATCCGGCAACTGTGTGTACAGATGTAGCAAGAAAATCCTCATGTTTGATTTTGCTGGGAGTAACTCACAGCGAGAGTAACGGTTCAATACAATATTAACAGGAGAAGCGAGACTGAGAATATTTTAAAGTTCTCTTCACAGTCCCATCTGAAGCCAGTACATTACCTTGAGATAAGACTAAGTGTTGTAATCCCCTGGATTGATGGCTGCGATTTAGCACAAGCTCTCGGCTCAGATTAAATGAAATCTCTCCGGGAACCGACCTACTTACTTAGTTGGCTTTATTTTACTTTTATTTACTTACTTTTGGAGGCAGTAAGGGATATAAATTTAACCTCCAGTAGGAAGTTAGCGTACGAAACATAAAACATCAGGAACAAGCGTCCATCTTCATACACTAGGTATTTTTTAAAGTTAAAAGTGCAAAAAAATATGAATTTTAATCTTATATGTATTAAAAAAGTTGCTTTTTTGTTTGGTCTAAACAACGTTCATTTGTTTGCAGTTAGTATCAGTTACTAATACTTAAATTTAAATGTAAAAATATGTGTGTATGTATTTCTTTATGCTCAAGCGGTAAAATCGATTTAAATTAAATTTGGTAAAGGAATGGAGTAGACAATTTTAAGGTTACTTGTCTAGGCGGGTAACACCGCGGATCGCTACAAGTTTGTTATGACAAACTAAACATTTATTTTGATGGCAGTCAGATCAGAGGTCTGCATTTTATTTGGGGTCCAGCAGGCCCTTACGTAGCCCTTTTATTAGAGCCACTTAGGGCAATCACGACGTTAGAGGGTCGAAGGGTCAAGTTGTCGACTTTTTAAAGTAAGTACTACAAGCATGAGCTTGTTAAGTTAGCGACATACACTAGAACTTGTCTAAAAATGCTTACTTTTGTATTTTACGTCTCATAATCATAATCAATTTATTGGTCAAGCCAATTATATGTCACATAGTTACATATTATTCATATGTAATTATAACGTAGCGGTTGCTTATAAGAACACATTGCATTTGCTCTAGTCCCTTAAAGTAACAATCAAAATCTATTTGCCAAGTGATGACACCTCTGAAATGTTATCTTTAGTTAGCTGAACTCTGTACTACTGCCCTTCGAGTAACAAGACAGAAGCCGCTATACTTTAGAAGAGGCCTGAACCTCACAAATCCACGTTAATATCCGCCGGTACCTACGAAGGATCTGAAAATATTTCCCTGTCGGGCTCGATCCTATAATTTCCAGACAGTCTTCCGCAAAATGTTTAAAAAATACCTCCCCTCCCGCTACCCCACCGCCCCCTTCCCCCCACAATAAAAGCGGTATTTCAAACACGTCGGGTAATAAACTTGGAAGTCGCTCTCAACCTTGCGCGTAAAAGGAAGTAAAAATGTTTAGATTGGCTTCTAAAATAGAATAAGAAGGTCAGAGATAAATGTTCTAATACATGGTGCATTTGTACAACTATATTCAACCACATTCAACTCTATATCAAATCATCGTGAATTGATCGAATCGACGGTCAACTTTGCAATAATGTAATGAGTCAGAAACTATCGACAGAGTGGGCCACTCTCATACATTATGGTACTTACTAATTTACAAAAAATAGTAAATTTTACCTTTAATTTTGAGTGGATACGTTTTTATTCAACTCGTAATTTTTCCAATCTAGGAAAATAAATAGGAAAAAACTATGTACTCGTACTCTGACCTAAGAGCGTACAAGTTTAGTTCACATTACTACATTGAATATAACACGCTTTACAATTGTACGTATTAACTTATTTTCTTGTTTTTCCAACACTCTGTCTACTTGTTCCTACGTCTGCATCCAGCATAACTTTCACCTGGCCGGTATGCGGCAATATTTCTACGGCGAGCAAAATGTAATTAATCAAAAAGTTTGCAGAATCCGCCCCCTGTCACTCTGTGACCCAAACTCTGACAGCGCCGGCTGAATTGACATCGCTGTTACAATGCACGACATTACTGTTGCAACTCCTAGATATGCCTAACATTTAAGCAAAGTTGCAAAATTTTTAGTTAGTAATACAACCTAATTCAAATTCAATTCAATTCAAAGTGCTTATTTAAACATCTAAATGCTCTAGCTTTCTCTCTTTCTTTGCTGATCTGAAAAATATTCCAACGTGCTCTTAGATTTTAGGGAATGTTTCATTTGAAGTAATCTGTTCATTATATATTTGAATACATAATGTAAAATAATAGCATAGAATAGAATAAATAATTATTCCGGGACATCCTATAGGCTTATTCAGGAACATCTCTGATGCATGATCAGACAGGAAATAATATATGTACCATGTGCAATATACTTACTAATGTGGCGCTGCGACTCATAGTGGATCCTGGCCTCTGACACAAAAAGACGCCACTCCTCTCGGTTCTGCGCCATCTCCTGCCACTCGGCAGCATGGAGTTGTTGTGCAATATGCACAAGAAATAATAACAACAGACTTCTGCATGGTGATATCATATTTCAAAACCTAGAAAAATTAACCAACAGTTTGTACACAGGTTGGTAAATAAATGCATTTATTTGAGATACATATTATACTTAATTTTTAATGTATTTTAATTTTAATTATAGATACGCTAATAACTCAGCTTAGTGTATTAAATATTGGCACGGACTGTACAGAAAAGAAGTTATGCTATTTGCAACTTGTTACTGTACTGTCATAACGGTTTTGTTTTTGTATACTTACTTTATAGATTGTGTAATATTCGGTATGAGAACAATATTTTCAGAAATTATGTATTTCTAAAACTCGATTTGTTTAGGAAATGTTTTAACTACATGAGTATTTCTTTATTAAAAGCTTGAGTTGTTATATTATGTTTTAAAATTTTATGTGTTACCAAGCAAATATTATCTTAAACTAAAAGCGATGTGGATATGGTTATTTTAGCTGTATTTGCTACTTAAGTTTCAAACATGTTAAATTACTGTTTTTCTTTTCTTTTCAAATCATATCAGCACATTGTAACATCGACCCATAAGCCAAATTAAATCCATTTTTAATGAGACGACAATGTTATAACAGACAGTCATATACTATTATTTGTACTTTTTGATATCACATTTCACAGAAATCAAACCTGGTACAAGTTTTATCGAAAACTTGATCGTTATTTGATATTACTTCAGTGTTGTTCGTTCCCAATTGAATAGTAGAAAATAACTTTAGGGATTACTGTATCGGATTACTTTGAAAGGCGAAACTTTTTTGTTTACTATACAGCCCTTATGTATATTATTGTAATCTCCAATAGGCAGGTACAACAAAAAATTAAAATTACTATAGATGTTGAAATCACGCGAGACAATGAAATAATAAACAGCCAATGTAGTAATAATAACTTTGAATAGTAGTTTATGCAACTGTCATAATTGTTTTAATACCCGTGTTATATGCAGTTGCATACACTACTTTATCTTCACTAATGCAATTAATCAAACAACAAAAGTAAAAGCTGACAATAGTTAATTTTTCATATAATTTTCTAGATTTTTCTGGCAAAAGATTGTGAGTTACTTTTGTTGCCAATTCTAGAATATCCGGAGGCGTACAAATATCAACGTCGCTATCCATTTTTAACTTTTAATTTATATTTAAAAAACAAAACACATTGCGAAACATTAAATACACGCGTACGTGTATTGTCACAGTGATTTTGCCGCCATTAAAATCTAACCAACGAGAGCGCAGCGCGACCAACCTGATTGGCCCTGCAATCAGGTTGGTCACGCTTTTTCGATGTTTTAATGAGCTATTACGATATCGATGTGGATATTATAACATCATGTGAAATTGCTTAAATTGAGTGTTTTGTTGTCTGTGCTATAACAGTAGTAATTATAAGTCAAGTATTGGAAACATAAGTAGACTGTTACAACATTAGTGTAGATAATAGTAGTTTATGCAACTGTCATAATAATGAAGGGTATAAACATCGTCAAAGGTATAAACATAAACTCACACTCGTGCATAATAGTAACGAGTGTTTTAATACCCGTGTTATATGCAGTTGCATACACTACTTTATCTTCACTAATGCAATTAATCAAACAACAAGAGTAAAATCACGCGTACGTGTATTGTCACAGTGATTTTGCCGCCATTAAAATCTAACCAATGAGAGCGCAGCTGCGCGCATCAATAAAACGCGACCAACCTGATTGGCCCTGCAATCAGGTTGGTCGCGTTTTATTGATGTTATAATGAGATATTACGATATCGATGTGGATATTATACCATCATGTGAAATTGCTTAAATTGAGTGTTTTGTTGTCTGCGCTATAACAGTAGTAATTATAAGTCAAGTATTGGAAACATAAGTAGAATGTTACAACATTAGTGTAGATAAAGTAAAAAAAAAACACTATCTGAGCCGCTTCTTATTCTCAGTTAAGTATTCTTCTTTTCTTTCAATCATTGTATTCACAAGTGAAAAAGATGAATAACATTTTGTAAGAACAGATGCTGTAGTGTATAAAATATTCTTGAATTTACTGTTTTGAGTTATTCAAATTTTCTAAAGTTCTACAAGGAAAGTTTTCAGACATCTTGTGCCAAATTCAGTAATTTTGACAAGCCTTAACTCGGGCGTAAAACATGCCCCAACTTCTTATTTCGTTCATTACTAAAGTAATACTTTGAAGTTAAGTTGGTAGTATAGATTTAAAATAAGGCCCACTAGTACAACGGCTCTTTAAATACAGTAGCCATTATTCCCAAAATGATTTTATCGCTATATGCGTTTTAAAGCATCGCAAAAAACTGTTGTGAAAGTAAGCCAATAAGTTATTTGAAGTATAGATGTATTATGAGCATCAGTTAACAATTACAATTAAAGGTATGCCTAGCGGTTTTGATCCTTTATTTCGTGACAAAAGACAACGAACTATGAAGATGTGATATTCTGCAGTAAGAATGTAAATACATTGGTTTGTAGTAAAGGCATGTTTTCTCCTTACATCATAAGCAAAAAGTCCATTTTTCATACCGAGGGTGGGAAAACAGCAGTTTTCGACTGCGAACAATCGTCTACGGGGTTAAGACGAGGGATTTACAAATACTATCATAGTAATCTTGTTCCCATACCAGCCTACAAATATTTCATTTCAAACGAGTGAGAACTCTGCCATTGTGACTTTTCCAGCCTAAGTGATTTTGTTGTTTGATTTACAGGCAGTCTCTTAATAAAATAAAAAAAAAAATTGACAAATGCACTGTGTATAATTTTGTATAATCAAGAAATATATATTTTTATAAAATGTAGTCTTTATTTAGATTTATTGTACATACCCTTTTTTAGTAAAGTATATTAGAAATATTTTTTTTTATACATAGTGTAAGTAAAATGAAATCTTCGAACCCAGTGACATCAAAGGCAGTTCAAAAATGCAACCCAACTTAATGATTATTCTGTTTTCCGCTATGATATATAGTAGCCCCCAGGCTCTTCAACAGATGTTAGTGACGGAACTCGTATTAATTTAGGTTCCGTAGGGTGACTGGACAAACAGTGACCCTTTGCTTTGTTATTGTTATTTCCCCGTTTAGCCCACTTATGGGGATTAATGTGTGGGAATGTTGATCGGAAGTAGGAGTCCGGACCGGGATGGGGTGATAATCTGATGGGAGTTGTTTTAAAATAATAACTGGGCTGATTTTACGCACGATTGCTCTATTCTTGAATCTTATTAGTATCATCTTAAAATGTGTAAGGAAGATTTCTCTCGTTTGTTTTATTTGTTATCATTTTTTTTACGTGGGATGGGTTTACAGCCTGCCTAAGTATCCACTCTTATCTGAAATCAATACTATTTATAAGCAGATGTGACTCACGATTGCTGTTCAAATATGTGTATAGTGTTTTTGAAACTGGATAATCTGGTATTTTAAGGTCAGTTGAAACGACGACGTCTGCACAAACGTCATGTCCAAGGTGGAATAGTACTTGCACTAGATTGTAACTAGTTCTTAAACTAGGCAGTCCAAAATCCAAACATTGTTGAGTGTTGAGGATACATTTATGTATGAGGGTGGAGTCATAAAAGAGGCCCTTAGGGCGGCTAAATATACTCGCGACACTAGAGTTGGCCACACTCATTCGATAAGACGATAAAGGGTGGTGGATTAGCCTAGACTAGACACCATGCTTAGTACTTTCTATCTTGACTCTCATGACGCCTAATCACATTACTTAAGTAGCTATTAATACTATAAATGAGGAAGGAAGGTGACTCGACTCCACCATTTTTGGCCCACACAAAAGTCCTTAGTGGTTATCTTTGATCAATATTTAATATGGCCCACAATGGCGTGGGTCACAATGGCCCATGGTCCACGGTGCACATAATGTGATTCAATACTGGTGATGTCCGGCGACACAATATCAAAATCCTATTACGGTGGCCAGTGAGGGGGACTATTCTGAGGGATGAGAATATCTTATGCTCGTTGTTAAAACAAAACACACCAAATGATAATAATAACTAAGAACACTAAAGAGAGAACACTAAAGCGTACCCTAAATAATTATAATAAATCTTTGAATCTTGGATCAAATACAAAAAGCAATGATCTTATTGTCCGAAGCGTATTGTTTGAAGTTCTACGTCGCCTATTTATTAAACGGCTGAATAGTTTTGGTTGAAATGTATTACAAATGTAGATCAGGCTGTACATTTACAAATAATCTACTGTTTATCACAATACAACGTGTGTAACACATAATAAATTGATAACTTTTTATACAAATAAAATTTTTTTTTAGCATGAGTTTGAACACTATTGACACCAGAGATGGTATGTATCAGTCACATACGAAAAAGAAGCGTCAGATTTCAGGTACATAAAATCACACCACCTTCTACCGATCTGGTATCGTTTTCTTCTCGTCCCTCCCAATAAAGCCGGTTTCCCATCAGGCATTAACTGGACACAAAACCTCTCAATCCCGCCGGTCGGACCTCGGAGGCTTTGCAAGGGAAGTATAATAGAATATAATAAGCCACATAGTATTGTATAGCTTTTTAACAAACGACACCGAAAGAGAGATTTTATAAATTTTAGGTAATATACTGGCAGCAACTATAATAAGTGTGGCTTCAAAAGTGATGGAACGATTTCAATGTTTTTATTTTGTTAGCTCATAGTCAGTATTTTGTTCACCTTTTGTTATTTTCCTGACAACTTATTATACCTGACATTATGAATACAAGATACACACAAATATATAAATATTTGTAGGCAATAAGTTGTTACAACATATGTATAACGTAGGTATACATTTTTTGTAATGAAATTGGTTAAGAAAGTACTTCAATTGCTAGGAAGTTTAGCCAAATTGTACACACACATTTATAAGCGTATTATGTGTAAGTTGTCAGTGTTCTAAGAACACAGTGCTGTTGAAGCGCCCTCTGTAAGTTGAGGGAGGCGCTACAAGCGCGCTAATCCACGGAATAACTTGTCGACACAAACGCGCAGAGGGTACGGTGACTATGCCTTATACATCAGAATACAGGAATTCACTTTCAAATTAATGATGATTTGTGGAAAAAAAAATTAAAAAATTAGATTAATTATTATATCTAATTTATTTGCAAAAGAGTGTTTGTAAAGATTGATGCTATCGTACCTTTTCCTTCTTTACGACGTAATGGAGCGAGTAATTATGTTTTTATAAGACAAGTCACTTTTTATATCGAAACAAACAAAAAATATGGTGCAATATTGTTGTCGTCTAATTTTATCTCTAAACAATAAACAAAGTACAAGCACAGAGAACAAAATATATGACATTAATTTTCATTCAAAACACATCATCAAATACGGTTTTAATATTTTTTCTAGAAGGCATTCTGTGATTTGAAAGTATCCAGGAAAAAACCAATAATCAGTTTGTTTGCCCCATGGCCGCCCTACCCGCGAATAAGTTTCAATTAAGCCCCTCAGCTAGTCGCGAGCCGCCTAAGCTCACATTCTAACGCCGCCCGACGGCGGTTATAACGCCGCCCTCTAACGAATAGATTACGGGATTTGCCCGCAATTGTGTACGCAACGACGCATGTTTGATTGAAATAGAAGCCTGATAGGTTTTTGGGACACCTTTGAGGTTGTTTAAGAGCCTAAGTGAAGAAATACAGACAAGTAAAAATAAATCTTTTCTCAAACAGGTTTTCTCATGTTTCATATTCACAATACTTCTTGAGACTTACGAGTAAGTAATAATTGTCGGTCTTTGACAGTAAAGAGTAAGCTGGTTTCTTCTAGGTAAGCGTGCAGGATCGTTGCTTAATGTCAGGCAAGTTATACTCAAGCGTGAGCCTTATAATAAAAAAAAATGAATTTACATTCCAAAGCATTATAGTGTAATAAGTTTAATTGTTTCTGACATGATATAATATACCTTAAATTATTTAATTTAAATTAATTTGAATTTATTTAACTTTGTCATAATCGCGAAGGGGAAACACATTTGCAGGAGCGGAAACTAAATCCTCAGTTAGCTGATTCACGGGTGTTACAAGTAGTACACAAACGTGGCATCATCTGTTAATCACTCATGCAAATTCCCCTTGCAAACTCAGTTTACTCGACAAATCGTAGTCAATGTATGGAAATCAATGATATCCTGTGCAACTGGCAGTATTATAGAATCTAAAACTGTTTGTTCTTGTCTGATAATGTTGTTTCTTTGGTCCAGATTTATAATTAACTGTGTGTTTTCAAGTCAATAGATAATTTTTCTAAACATAAAATTGTTGTAGTCGGACGTAATCTGCAGGCAAATCGCGTTAATAACGCATAATAAACGAAATGCAATTGAACCATTACCGAATTTGACACGTTACTCAAATTTCCGAACATTTCGCGCTAACATCCAAAGTAGAGAGTAGAGACGCTAATGAAACGCAACTGAAACGATACTGCTAAATGAAAGTTAATATTATATTATTGTTCAAAATATATATTTCCTAATTTGAATTTTAATTGATTATACTTAGTTTTTGGATAAAGAGGCAAATTCTCAACGAAATAAATCTATATAAAAATGTAAACATATACTTTCCAAAGTTTAGTAATGTTTGATAGGAATTCTCGGTATCCGATATTAAAAATACCTCGCCAAGCCATTCAATTTAAACAGAAACATTTTACAACAAAACGGCTAATAAACTATATTGGAACGGAATAATTTATAACAGATACTTAAGTCCAAAGTAAGTATACAACTTCAATTATGTTTGAGAAAATACAACATTATTCTTATTTTTCCTTAAACCTTCAACGGCAAAGCCAATATTAATATGGATGAGAGCTTTATTTTCAGAAAATATGATTCAGGAAATATGAACGAGCCAAAAAGTCAATTATACCTATGCATATAATATAACTGCATAATACACCATAACAAAGGTTTGGCATAATTCGTTTGGCTTATTTGGATTTGGTTGCTTATAACTTGGCATCTGTCACTCTATTATCTCTAAACTGTTCTAAAATGTCTGTAATTAAAACCGAGGGATTCAATTAAGGCTATTTAAGAAGGGCGAAGAAAACTTGAGGCGCAAGATATTGACGTTTGTAACAAGTTAGAATGAATTGTTTCCAACCAGTTTGATTGCTCCTAATAAAGACCGATTGGGAGTTTGTAATTAATTTTGTTCCACATTGTTTATTGGTAACTTCTTTTGAATCATTTTGTTGAAATAATAAGGCCAATTCCACTTGGATTTCATTTGTGTACATAAATACCGATTTACCTACACATTATAACTTATACATTACTAAGCTAAAAAACGTTTGAATATTTGTTTTTCAACCAAAAAAAAGTTTTTCTAGCTATTTAAACATAGATATTTTATTTAAATTAATTGTGTCAAAGACATTTGTAATGTATTGCAATATTTTTTGGTACTTATAGTTAAACACAATATGACAAGTTGCAGCCTCAGCCTCAATTACCACACCATTATTTAAATAGGTTCCAGCCCCCCGAGGGACGTAAGCGCTCACAATCACAGATGTAAATGACAAGATGATGCAATAATCTATCGCACCACGAGAGAAATGGTGAGATTTTGTACGCACTATGTCTGAAATACGCTGCGTTATCGTATGACGTGCAGCGAGAAACGGCTTGGTAATTTAGCGGGTACCTCAAAACTTTCAGCGGTCTTTAAATTATACAATTATCTAGCTTAGAAGCAATTTAGTCTTTTTAAAAAAGCATATCCAGTAGTAAGTATTGTATATTTTTGAGTCGTTGTAAATTAAAGATTAATTTTACTCGAGTTTGCTAATTACGTCACTTAATACATACGATTAAAATTGCTTTATAAAAACAATCTCATTTTAAAACAAAACAAAAACCTCAATTATGTACAACATCCGTTGATGTTGTACATAATTGAGGTTTTTGTTTTGTTACAGTTAATTTACAATCCTAAGAATTGAACAAATATCCATGTGATTTCTAGTTTATCATGCCATCCTAGACTGAAGTGAAGGTAATCTTCAGTTAACTTATACGTTAAGAAAAGTCGCGTTTTTTCGTTCTAGTGTGTTAAAAATAAGTGTCATTTCTAATTGGATGGAACGTACATTTGCATATAGATTGCATTGCACCCCTGACCCCACCCTTCTTAGCCACACACGACGTAACTCTGAGACATCTATTTACAACTACTATATATCTATACCAACCATTTCATACACCATAAATAGATGTACATCATGCGAAGCTTTAATATATTTAATACCATAAGTGACGCAACAATCGGCAGGACTTATAATTTATCTGTGGCATAAACCTGGCACTTGAACGGTTTTATTTGGCTAATTGCTACCCTCGAATTGTAAATCTGTTATTTTTAAACTCTCATATTATCTTCTTTAGCGACCACAATTTTAAACCATTTGAGAGAGTGACGCGATACTAAAAGAATGCCTAACTGAAGAGCTTAATTTTACAAAAAAAATGTGTGTCGCAGTTTGTAAAACTTAATTAGGCATCAGTTGGATGTAATGTCTTTGTTTGTACCCCTCCCCGTTTCCTACTATTTTCTCAACCTCCTTGAATATTCCATCTTCTTGAGTGTTAACCACTCCAGTACATGCTCTTAAAGTTTCTACTTATTTACCCTTTCAAGGATTCTCTGAGAAAAAAGAAAAAAGATATGTAGAAATAGGAATAGAATACATACTACCCGAGGTATCTATTGCCTTCGCCTGAAAGTGATGTGGTTAAAACTAGGAAGTAATAAATAAGAATCCCATACACTACTTTAACTATTAAATTTGTTTTCCGATACGCACTTATTCTGAATATTTGACTTGTAATGGATAGACTTATGCTGTTTTAAATTTCTTCGTAATTTTCAAAACCCAGGCAACTGATTTCCACCAAACTTCTGTAATTACTAAACCTTCCCAAACCTAAATAAGTTATATCAATTCTCCCGAAGTTGGTCCCAACATTGGCCAAAAGGCAAATATAACAATCGAATTGTCAAACACTGATTGGCCGAGTGCAATCATCCCTTGGGCCGAAAATCACACAATTACAGAAACCCAGAACATCAATTAGATTAGGCCCTAAACAAACATGGAATCAACAAAATCTTTGTGGTTAATGCTGTGGTCTACTGAAAGAAGAGATTTACTAGCCTTTTTTTATTGTATTTTGAGCGTTCATCATTGAGAGGTGATTAAAATTCAATTTAATTTAGAAATATTTACCTGTGCTCATTTACTTTTTGGCGAAATGGCATGGTTTTATAGCACCTACCCGAGAACTTTGACGGAGATATAGTGTTCAAGAAAGACACCGAAAATATTCCGAAACGATAAAAAGACGTGTGTATACTGTACATATGTCTATTTGTCACATCTTATAACAAATCTTACGTTATTTATTGCGATTTACATCATGCTAGGATGGCTAGCTACATGGATAGGCTAGCTCGATAATGATTTATGAATTTTACTATCGGTTAGGTAAAGGTTGGTTTGTCTCGTATGTTTTTTTATTTCAAATTAATTACATTTAGGTTGTGCAGCATAATTTACCTAAATTATGTTCAGATTCAGATTCAGATTCAGATTTTATTGGTAAATTAAAAAAATTTACATGTCAAATTATATATCACATTATTCATACAAACAATATCACATTATTAAATAAACTTATTAATATCACATTATTAAAGTCAAATTATATATCACATTATTAAAGTCAAATTATATATCACATTATTCATACAAATCGTTATAAAAATTATACATTACGAGTATTAATCGTCTCACAATTTTTTTTGTATCAATGATACAAATCTCACAAAATTTTAGGGATAAAATCCTCATATTTATAGAACGCTTCTTTTATTAGCCACTGCTTCAGTTTCATTTTGAAAGCTTCCAGACTTGCACTTTTTACTATATCAGAGGGCAACTTATTAAACACTGCAGGATCCATCACGTGCGTCAACTTAGCGGACTTTTGCAGGCGTCGGGGGAGATTGGCCAGCTTCGAGCCATGGCGGGTGGGATATTCGTGTCTCGAGGACCGCTCGGTGTAGTCAGCTAGGTGGACACGAGTGTACACAGCCACTTGATATATCAAGATGCCTGGCAGAGTCATGATACCCATCTCTTGGAAATGTGGGAGAGTCGGGGTGTTCCAGGAGACTCGTGCGACGCTTCTGACTGCTCTCTTTTGCATGCGAAATACGCGCTCCCAGTCAGCTGCTCGACCCCACAATTCAGCACCGTACTGCAGCAGAGAGTGGACCGTTGCGAAGTAGCACGCACGCGCCACTTCTCGCGGCACCACTCTAGCAACCCGGCTCAGCGCAAAGCACGCACTTCCAAGTTTTCCGCACAGCCCGTCGATGTGGGCGTCCCACTTCAATCCTCGGTCGATCTGGAATCCCAAAATCGTAGTTGTCTCCAGCTCTTCAATACTCACTCCATTCACCAGCACTGTCAGCGGTCTCATGGACCTACCTGACAGGCTAAACTGGATGAAGTGAGTCTTGGAGAGGTTCAGAGCCAAACCGTTCATGATGAACCATTGCGACAGTTGGGATGCCGTCTCGTTCAGTTTCCGCTCCAGAATGTCTGCCGTGCTGCCACTGGCCACGGCTGCGACGTCATCAGCGTACATTAGGACGTCTGCTGACGTCACAGCGTGTGGCAGGTCATTCAATAGGAGCGAAAACAGTATATTGGAGACTGACGAGCCTTGTGCAACGCCCATCTCGGTCTGAAGCGCATCGGATCTCTCCGCACCACCGTCCCTGACAACAATTTGTGACCTGCCTTTCAGTAACCCCGTCAGAAGAGCGTGAGACGCGCCGCTGACGCCGTAGTGACGCAGTTCAAGATAAACTGGAAATGTTGTTGGGTTAAAACATCGATCATAATAGGCTACAAAGCTGAAATATTTTGTTATGAATTGTACGCCATATGCTCGTATTTATCGAGGATTATGTGATGGTCTTCGTCAAATACATACATTTATCCAGGATAGTTTGGTTTACGACCGCTCAAACGAATAAGTTAAAACGGAAGGAAGACAAGCGGTACCTATAATATATACGAGTACATGTAGTATATTCATATTGCACTTTATGGTAATATAGTAGTTGGATGGATTTTTTCATGCATGTTACCGTTACGGTAAAAATCCTTTTCAAGTCACGTCTAATCTTTGTTTTAATGTACTATGTACATAATCATCATCATCCACAGCCTTTTCTATCCCACTGCTGGGCATAGACCTCTCTTTGAATGTGCTAGCTGCGTCGATCTGCACAGAAATGTATCTCGCAAATTAAATGCAGTATGCACCAAACCTAATATAATAGTAACTACAATTCAATCTACGTCTGTAACAACAGGGGAGTCTGTTCCGTGTTTGGGTTTATCTTCGCCAATTTAATTGCTACGTCGTACTTGCACTGAAATTTGTACTATCACAATGTACAAGCTTATCACTAAAGTAAATCTATTCTTGAAATATGGTAATGTCATGTAAAAGTCAGGTGAATTACGGTCAAGTGCAAACCCATTTCATGTAAAAAAAAAATAGCGAGACAACTTTGGATGAAAGTGACCACTAATAATACTCCAGACAAATTCATATAATTAATATTATTTGTTTACTATTTAAAGGATAATGGCATGCTTGTTAATTAAAATTTTATTTGTACTAATGTCGCAATTAATTTTAGACTTATTTGGAGGCCAAATGAGAAGACATAAATAAATTTATAAGGAATAAAATTAAAACAAGTGCACGTAAAAAAGACTTTATGTATTTTATGAAAAGCTTAGGCAGAAACAAAGTTGATAAAGGTATTGGGGGTAGACTGAAACGCTTTGTGAAGCTCAATATTCCTGAGCAGACAAGATAGAACATCGAAACAGCCTGTGCTGCGTTTGAAGGTAATAGTAACTTGAAACAAAATGTAGATGAAAATATTATCTCAAACATGTACTTTTCTACATTTTCAACATATTTGAGCACTTCTATTCCTATTTATATGTTCGTTACAAATTATCTATGATGTCGTATCTTCAATATCACAATCTTATATATAGACATGAATATAATATGAAACCATTTTTGTTAGAGACCTTAATAAGACATTTCATTATTGGCATGTAGTTGTTGGTTGTATTACACTATACACCACTAAACTCGTATAGAAAACTATTCTATTCCAAACGCACCAATTTTCCAAAACAAAGTGATTGTAGAAGCGCCCACCGGCCGTTACGTTGGCTTTGGCTTAATTTCCTCGCAGGCTTTCGAAAAATAAAGCTTGACGAATAAAACCTAGCCTAATAGAAGCTCATAAAAGTCGAGCACCTCAGTTATTGGATTTTGATAGTACTAGTCGAGGCAGAATATCAAGTTTAAAATTTGAACTTGTTATCTTTGCTATTATTATTCAGCACGTCGTCAAAAAAGTGTAATTTCCTAAGCAAGAGACAATAATAATAAATTGAATATTGGTTTGTCTCTGCTATCGCTAAAAATCTGCCGTAACTCTACGAACAGCCAGAACCGACCTAACAAATTAAAGTATATTACGGCCCCTGGAATTACAAAGTCGTTCCTAAATGCTATTGTTTAATGACCCATTCACGACAGTGCCTTAACTTTGGCAATCACGTAAGAATGTCCCTTTGACGCGGTTGTCACGGATACTTTCCATTACTAAACCTCAGTCACTGGTTCATATTCCATAGAACAGTTTATTGGCTCAGTTGATGTATTGCTCGAGACTTCAGCAAACGTTATTTTTCAATATTAAAATCCGCCTTAATAGCTTTTGAAGGTGGAGCTTAAAGGACTGAGAAAATTGAATATTTATTAGGTATGTTTACCTAAACTTAACATTATTATATAAGTACTACATGAGGTAAATAAATAATTATATATGTGGGGACAGCGGAGCATCTTCGTTATCCATAATAGTAATTCTACCGGCTGGGCATGGATATTCGGGCATGGAGAAATAAAACGTAGCACTTCAACTTATTGATGGTATATTACAATTTGTTCGAGGTTAAACTATGAAATACAACTGTAGGAAGATTGTCTGATAACTAATTACACTAATTCGGTCGACACTCCAACCAACACGTAACGCCACAACGCGATGCGAACCGATTGCCGTCCCAAGTAAGAATGCCGGTCTCTCGCACGGCACTAGCGCTGGTTGTTGCGTCAGAGCAGGACCCCGAAGTTAGTCTCAAGTCAATGTCAGCCGTTATTGACAGTGACACAAACATTATAACACATTTCGAACATTGTGACAGCTGACAGTGACATTGAAACCAACTCGCCTACTCTCCGAATCAAACATTAAGATCAACTTAAACACTCTTCGAATCAAACGCGCCGACACGGCCAGACTGACATTCGCACGTCCTCGTGCGATCCGTTTTCTCTAGCAGCAGATGACCTGGAATTAAAGAAAAGACACAACTGGGATCACAAATGTCATTTCGCTCGTCTATCCTGACAATTTCGAAAGATATCATTCAGTACACGCACATATTATCAGTATCTACATTTGGCTTCGAGAAATTGAGATCACGTCAAGATGTTGTTTCAACTAAGTTAATTATCACACAAAACTTCACTATTCGACCTCGTGCGAATATGACCGTACCGCTGCAGGGTGCCCCCACCACCAAGATCGCCACTCACCGGCAACGACAAGGAAGCACCGGACAGCCCTGCAGCTGCAGCTCCACCCCAAGACACTATTCGACATCGTGCGAATATTATCATAACGCTGCAGGGTGCCCCCACTACCAAGATCGCCACTCTCAGGTAACGACAAGGGAGCACCGGACAGCCCTGCAGTCGGAGCACCTCTCTACGACAATATTTGACATCATGCAAATATCGCCAAATCTCTAGCTTCTACCCGACGGCATCTCATACGACGTGACGTTATCTCATCTGACGTGAAACCAACTAACTCTTAAGCAATGGTGTTGAATGATACGTAACAAAGTCACATCTCAAAATTAAATCTCTAATTCACTTCCCAATGCTGAGAGGGTCGCCGAGGTGGCGCTCATTGTGTGCGAACTAGCAACCAAATCGTATCATCGTCTGATGAAACCTCCTCATTACTTTAACTCTGACCCGCCGTCTCGGCCTCCTCCTCCTCATCGTCAACATAATTAATCAAAAAGGTAACTACCTACTTCTATTAAGCCATCAAGACCCCTAGGCACTATGCCCAGATTTTCGTGAACATCTTTATGAATCTGATTTTAACTATCTATCTTTTCAAAACGTGGGTACCTGTGCTGTATTACTATGCCTTCTATTCTAATCCTTTCGCAGTACCCAGAAATTGATTGACTGTTTTACTATTCACTAATGAGTAACCAAAAGGAAACGAGCTCACCGGGAGTATGGTCAAAGTGTCTCGGGCAGACTATGTACGCTCCAAACCACGCCGACAGCATCCCTGCTCTGGCGGTGCTGATCAGCAAGAAGGCGGCACCACTTGCTACTGGCTGGGTGCGAGGAGTGACAACAGCATCCTGAAAACAGAAACGGATACGCGCCAGTACTGAGGCATCTAATATGGGCCATTTAAACAGGGATGATTTCAGATTCAGTTTCATTTTATTTGCACAGTATATATCTTGAAATTCAATCTCTAACGGACACGACTCCCAGAAAAGCTGGACTGTTAACAGAAAAATCTCAACGAATCCTGTCAAGACTTGATTTCACTGAAATATCTTGCGTAAAATAGGACAAGACTACTAAGTTAAAACTATGACAATGTTAATTTTGATTGAATCTTGAATTTCAATTAAATATCACAGTGCACAGCTGACCTCTTATGTGGCATAAAATGAACTCACACTTATTTAGCACTGTACAATCATGAAATAGCTACGCATTAAAAGTTATCAGCAGATTGACAATAAATTTTCTACAAAAAAAACCATTACTTAATCGTTACGCAACATTTATAATGCTGTATGCTCGTATTAACCGGTATGGTTCTTCTCAATAACGCCTTTTAATCATTTATAACAAATTGCAAGCAAATCTTACTTCGACAAAAGAGCATTCAACACCAGAAACGTAATGAATTTAAACAATATCACCTTTGATATCCGATGGAGTTGCACGCTGCACTTAGTCACCACTCGACCCTGGCTGCGCTCGCCCGGCCGCGTGCTACCACTGCTGCTTCATGTGCCGTGGCCGCCCGGCCGCGTGACACCACTGCTGCTCCATGTGCCGTGGCCGCCCGGCTGCATGCCACCACTGCTGCTCCATGGGCCGCGGCAGCTCGACCGCGTGCCACCACCGCTGCTCCATGTGCTGCCCGGAGCGCACGCCACTGCAGCGGCATCGCGCATCACTGCGACGTGGCATGAGTCTGCTGCAGGCGCTGCTCTTGTACTCCCTCACGATGCGGTCCATATCTTGTAATCTTCTTGCTTGTCAATATTTTTTGTCGTTTCTTTCGTAGTCTTTCTTGTACGACATTTCCAATTAGAAGATATAAAATTCCTACCAAATCCGAACAGCAAATCTTGTCTTTCAATTCACAGCACACGTATTCGTAAATTTCAACGCAATTATGAAATCGCTTTATGGTCTTCTCTGGTCCGAGGATTATCGTTGCCGCATTGATAAGTTTCAGTAAAACTCAAATCCCAACTGCTTTTTATCTTTCACACGTTTTTGATCATTGACACGAAGAATTGATAATGTTCGTGGGTCTGATTTTGGCGTAGGCAGAACATGCATGGCTCCCATTGTGTTTCTCGGCGATCAATTATTTCTCCATTTTGCCATCATCCCACTTCTGATGTGGGGACAGCGGAGCATCTTCGTTATCCATAATAGTAATTCTACCGGCTGGGCATGGATATTCGGGCATGGAGAAATAAAACGTAGCACTTCAACTTATTGATGGTATATTACAATTTGTTCGAGGTTAAACTATGAAATACAACTGTAGGAAGATTGTCTGATAACTAATTACACTAATTCGGTCGACACTCCAACCAACACGTAACGCCACAACGCGATGCGAACCGATTGCCGTCCCAAGTAAGAATGCCGGTCTCTCGCACGGCACTAGCGCTGGTTGTTGCGTCAGAGCAGGACCCCGAAGTTAGTCTCAAGTCAATGTCAGCCGTTATTGACAGTGACACAAACATTATAACACATTTCGAACATTGTGACAGCTGACAGTGACATTGAAACCAACTCGCCTACTCTCCGAATCAAACATTAAGATCAACTTAAACACTCTTCGAATCAAACGCGCCGACATATAAATAAAATAAATATAAATAAATATTTCGGGACATTGCACACAGCGCCATCTAGTCCCACACTAAGCAAACGCTTGTGTCGTGGGTATATTTATTTTATATACTTTTCATTTGTAAATACATACTTATTATACATACAAACAACCAGACTCAACACAAGAAATTATACATTTTTGAAATGCATAAATACTTGTGTCAGGCGGGAATCGAACCCGCAACCCCTAGATTAGAAGGCAGAGCCACTACCAACTAAGCTAACAGGCCAGTCAAATAAGTAAATATGTACTTTACCTACTTTATTATATATGACCATCTTTAGGTTTGTGTCAAATAACGAGTGGTATTCTTCTTATCGAATGAGAGTGGCCAACTCGGGTGTCGAGAGTTTATCAAGCCTCTAGGGGCCTCTGACATGGCTTAAAGATTTTTTCATACAACCCCTGAATTATTTCCCATACTAACTCCAATAGCCGAGTCCGGCTGTCAGCATCCAAACTCATCAAACACTCCATTACTCACGTATCTTGTCATTCTTACTTTATCATTGTATCTTTCTGAGGCGGTGCTTCGGCGAAATACTTACAAATGAATGATTCAAAACGCGAATATCGAAGACGTATCTTAGTAAGTGAAAACATGTATGTACACACATAAAAATAATTTCTTCTGGGGAAGTGTATTAGAAGATCGTATTATCGTAGATTAGAACGTTGCTTAACACCAGGCGAAGCTTAACAAGTTTTAAAAAAACCTGATGCAGTCAGTGACATCTTTGGGTAAGCTAACCGTGTTATTGTCTCGACGCTACTGCTAATCATAAAATTGTGTTACTGTTTGTTAAAGAACGGTCAGAATCATTAGGGTGGTTCGAGTTTTTATGACATGATAGTGCATCACTAACATACTTAATATTATTGTTATACCTACAGATTTGATAAACCTGTGTTGGGTTACATAAATAGTAAGATTTATTGACATGATATATGAGTACATATAACGGGCAGTTAATTAATAGAATGCCTAAAGCAACAATCAACTCAGCAAAGTAGCTACCGAATCAGTAGTACATGACTATACCCGAGCGGTACCTATCTATTCAGGTAGGTATGTACATATATTATATACAGGTGTATTGATTTCAATGGTACTGATTGAATTGCGAACAACTAATTCAAGTTTCCATTAAACCATGCTTACAATAGATCAAAGGATTATACCTAATCAACGTGGAATTGAGCAATTATCAACATAATTATATTACAGACATTTCAAACTAGAATGAGCCGTATTCGAATGTGTAAGAGCTTATTATAGCGTATTTAGTTTTGCAATACAGACTAGCGTTCTTTTGACAGGTAATATTTGAGCTAATTTAGCACTTATCTTTATGAAAATAAGAGCGACGCGACGTTGAGGTGATGTAGCTGGAGAAGTTCTTGTGGGTGATATTTAACGATAGGTGGGTAAGCTTTGATCCGTTTCTTGGTGGTTGGGCCAAGTGAAAAGTCATGGATATCTTGATACAAGTTTATTTTATAAACTGTAGTTGGCACTATTACACACGGTATGTGGGATATTGTAACTATATTTACGTGTATAAATAAATTTAAAAAATGTACCTATTTATTTCGGGTTACTGGGACCCATAGGTATAAGAAATTCTAATTACGTTCAGTAAATTAAAATAACATAATAAAAAAACACAAGGAAACTAAGTAGGTACTCATTAAAACTTCCTTATACAAGAGTATACCATATCAAATAATGAACGTTTAGAAATTTACAAACAATAGGATGTTTTCATATTAGACGAGCTCTCAGTTAAGTATCACTCTCTGCTAAAAGAAAAACGGGTTGACTACTACTCGAACATAATACGAGACAACCCACGACGCATGTGGAGTGTTATTAACAGTGAGCCCGGCCGCGGTACCCGCGATAGGCTAGACTTTACAGAGTTGGTCCGAGATGCTAACGGTCAACCATTTGTCACCAAGAAAGAAGTTGTGGACGCCCTGAACTACGAGTTTGTGACTGCTGCGAGCAAGTGTGGAGCGCCCACCGCCAATAGTGCTACCGCGATGGCGGTGCTTAGTAGTGGGATGCAGGCTAGCGACGTCTCTCTTAGACTGGAACCTTTTACCCCATTCGAGGTATTCACAATAGGGACCAAGCGAATTGCTGCGAAAAAGAGCACCGACATATACGGCTTATCGGCAAGCACACTGAGGTTAGCAATTGGACCAGTGGTTATTGCTCACCTGTTCAACTGTTGTATGAGGGAAAACGTGTACCCTACAGCTCTAAAAAAAGTTAAGATAAGTCCACTGTACAAAGGGAAAGGCAAAAAAGCCGATCCCAAGTCGTACCGCCCTATCTCATTAGTACCTGCTGTCAGCAAGGTTTTTGAAGTCGGATTGAATAGGAGACTCCTGAATTTTGTGGTAGAGCGCAACATACTCTCAGAAAGGCAGTATGCGTATAGGGCCGGTCGCGCCACCACTGATTTGGTGCGTGAGGTGTTGTGGCAAATACTAAGCGCGCGTGAGTCGAAGCAGCAGGTGGCTCTACTTTGCTGCGACCTCTCCCGCGCGTTCGACACAGCTGACCACAGCCTTATAGCTAATAAATACGAACTCTACGGTATCTGCGGCCCGGCTCTATCCATCCTGACCTCCTTCATGTCAAAACGAACGCAGGTTGTCGTGGGTGACAAAGGTCGCGCCGTATCTACGGAAATAGAGAATGTTATGGGTGTTCCCCAGGGCTCCTGTCTCTCCAACACCTTGTTCAGCCTCCTCCTGAACGATCTGCCCAGCTCTATCGAGGGAGCCGAGATCTACATGTATGCAGATGACGTCGCGAGCGTAGGGAGCGCCCCGACTCATGCTCTACTCGAGATGAAGCTCAACTCGATAGCTAACAAGCTGGACGGATGGTTTAGGTCGAACGGGTTGGCGCTGAACAAGGACAAAACAAACTTCATGGCGTTCTCTCTAAACGGCCATGCGACAAAAAAGCATTCAGTAGTAATCGGCCAGACCGCGCTCCAGCAGGTCCCTTGTACGAAATTATTAGGTTTCCACATTGACAGTGCATTGACATGGGAGACGCATATAGAAGAGCTGTGCAGCAAGCTATCTAGCGCGTGTTGCGCCCTTCGGAGGCTAGCGAGCACCGCTACTCGCAGCGTGGTGCGCTCCTGTTATTTTGCCACTGTACACAGTGTGATCACATACGGACTAGAGCTGTGGGGCCGAGCTGGTGATCGTGATAGAGTCTTTGTCCTGCAAAAACGAGCCGTCAGAGCCATTTTTGGGAAATCAGATATCGTGTCGTGCGTCGATATGTTCCGAGAGAGTCAGATATTGCCTCTACCTTGTGAATTAATCTACCGGATTGCACTGTTCACACACGAGCATCTGGAGATTTACCAACGCAGGGGTGTCCAGGGAACATGGGGATTGCGTAGCGACGTAAAAGCTGACCTACTTGTAACGCCGTCACATCGACTAGTGAAATCAGAGAGGATGGTATACATACTCGGGCCCGCGGTGTATAACCGGCTGCCCGCCACTGTGAGAGATGCACCCTCCACCGCATGCTTCAAAACCAGGATAAAAAAGTGGCTGTTCGAGAAATTATTTTATGACTCAGACAATTACCTCAAACTTGACATTACATTAGTAACTAAACATACCTAATTCTTACAGCACGGACATATGAATAAGCTAAAGATTCTTTTGACATATATTTGATATTATTGACATTTATAATTTTGACATAATCTTTATTGCATTGTATTTCATAATGAATTTTTCTTTATATACAATACTTTTAAATTTAAATTATTAAGTTTATTTTTGTAATCAATACATGTACATGTATTCTGACTTGTAACTATGGAGTTATAAATAAATAATTTGTATTTGTATTCAATATAAAATGTTAGTCAAACCGAAAAGTTTTTGATTTTCATTTTGTAAAGCCACCATCAAAATCTCAGAACTATATATATTATGTACCTACATAATACATTGGCATATGAGTTATGTCAGACTTTGACCGGAGAATCCCACCGGGAAATACGCACTTGTTCTTAAAGTATAGTGTTAGGTACTTTAAGAAACAGTATTGTTATTAAATAAATATAATAGCTTGGAGTTTCCTTGTCATAAAATCACAATTAGGAAGTAGGAATAAATTATTTTGTACTTGTTATAATATGGGTATATAACGAGACAACTACAACATATATACGTTGTTTTAAGAGCACAAAAAGTATGTACTTAGTATGAGAGAAACAATTCAGGCTTTTAGATTATGTTCATTATACATACCTACAACCCATGTATGATCAATTTCATTGGTACCTTAAGTTTATTATATTTGTATTTGTGTGATATGAGTTCAAATATATTTATTTATCTGTTTTATTCTCTTTCTTTAAATGAACAAGAAAAATAATGTAATCGCCCAGTTTCCTCTCCCCTACACCGCACACTAATTCCATTGCAAAACTAACCGAAGTACGTCGGGTGGCATCAAAGGCTCTATTTCACGACTTGGGCCCAACTCCCCAACTTTGGCCAACTTCGCTTAGGGTGAATTTTTTCGCGATTAGTTCCTGCCCAGTAATGAATAGGCTTGATCAGCTCCGTAACTTTTTTAATTTGTCCGAAGCTTCATCAGCGGATGGGTATCAGGAACTTGGAGTTTTCTTTATATAAATACTTGGCCAGTTTTAGTTTGCTGTTTATTTGGGAAGTTCGTTTTATGTTTGGATACTTTTAATATTGAACTAACTTTATATTACTGATTAGTATTCATACTTTTTTTATATTATTTATTTATTAGATTCATCTGAATTTTTCTAAGCTCTTTAAAATTATTAAAAGCAAAATAAATAATAATTAAGTTATGTATTTAATCAAGTACAGGAGTTGACTATACTTGTGTTTTGTCTGTAAGGTAATTTTAAGTTGTAATTTAGTATAAGATAACTAACTTAACCTAGGATATATAATCTGGATTTGAATAGGTATCTCTGGTAATTTTCTTCAACTTAAGGCAGCCAACATAGAGTGATAATGCAAATAATCAATAAATTAATCTTTATTGATACATTAATTAATTAAGCTTCTAATATTGACCAAGTAATATTGCAATCCCTCAAAAAAAAGCAAAATAATTACCTTTTCCTCTATTTTAACCCATGGTTTACCCTATGACGTTAACATATGGCCACCCTTGAATAATCGCGTTAACCACGCTGTAGGGAAAAATGGGATATTGCACTATTGGCTACACCATATAGGCATAGAAGTGGTTGTATAGAATCAATAAATAGGACTACGATTCTAGTTGAAAAGGGTTCTGTATATTTTTTTTATTCAGGCTACTCAAGACCAGCATGTTGGCGTATATTTTGTACAAAGAATAAACGTAGCCATCCAACGAGGCCAGGACACTATCATGCAGGGAACGTTGCCTACAGATTTAAATTTTAATGGTTATTATAAGTTTAACATAAGTAACTTTTTTTTTGTAAAATAGCCTTGTCCTTTCATTATAAGATAACCTATAAAATAGGTCAAAAGCAACAAGTTTTTTTTACAATTTTTAGATTTTTTTTGAATTTTTGTTATTTGCTTTTACTGAAAGAATGAAGAAAGACTTCTCACGCTACAATATTATCTTTTGCTGAGAATCAAAATGTGGTAACCATGCGACACAAAAAAATCTGTTTTGGCTTTTACTCCATCCCACGGAACCCTATTCCACGCCATCGCGCCCGTCATCGACATTCAATTAGCCGTGCGGAACCCTTGCAGTCACTGCCGCGTCACGCTTGTCACTTCACTGACGACAGGGGCGGTCATATTTATATACCAATACGCTTTTTGGGGCTTCAATGGCGTAATGTGGATGGTGTAATCTTTTCGTGGCACAATGTTATACCTACTAATGTACGTATGTAATACATAAGTTGTATGTACCTAACTTGTGTTTGAGAGTATTGGGAACGAAAATATGCAATCTCGCACTTGGCATTTTTTCTATGTTCTTAAACTCACTTTGTTATTACACACAGTAAAAACACATTGGCACAACGACTTTAACGATATATTATTCTTATGAGTTATTTTGTCAAGTGCTAAACCCGCACTATGGTCGTTAAACTTAAACATATTGGAAAATGAGCGAAAATAATCACGACCGCAGGATTCAATAAGTTTATAATATTCTTGATAGTTTTGTCGATAAAAGCGTTTATGAATAGTTCCCGTTAATAACTCATTAGTTATCCTAACTAACACTCTAAACTAATCAGTAAATATAATAAGTATGCACGATTTTTTAAATATTTTTTAAGAACTCAGGACCTTACAACTCTTAACCCTAACATTTACTTCACTTACTTTTCATTGTGTTCCTTAAAAAAATGTTTACACAAAACCATTTTTTTATCTTGATCGTTTACATTAGCAGCCGGAAGCCCCTCAGCCCCTGGAGATGGCAGCACTGGGCCGGAAATGAAAGTCTGTTTGTCTTCCTCAATGGCGTACCTGACGAATTTCCGGTTGTCAGTACTGTTCCTTTTTAGGGTTCTAAACTTTGAATTAATGCGTGGTTAGAAAATGTAATAGAGCTATGTGATTTTAACACAATCATGGATTTTCACAATCCACAAAGGAATTTCACCTGTTGTTTATAAAAGGTATAGCTGTCAGATAGTAAGATAGGCGGAACGAAATCTTAGTAACATGGTTCCTTTTGTTACTTTTTCAGTACGGAACACTAATTTTGTTTACAGTGTACAGTGAGGAGATAAGGTACGTGTATTATGCAAATAAAACCTCAAAAATAAGTGCAACAGACGTGCTTTATTGACAAAAACATTTGAAAATTGTTCATTTATTTATTATGTACTTACAACGAGAAAAGCGAGTTAGGATTCTGCAATATTCTCAAAATTATTATGGTACAGAAAGTTGTATAAAATAAGCGACAGAGCATACAACTATCATACAACACTGAATTTATGTTAATCATACAATTATATGTGTAGATGTTTTAACAGATATACATAGGTAAGTACATACATTATTTTTTTTACAATGTTGTTTCTTAAGGTTAATCTGTCATTGACTTAAAATTGCAGTAAAGTATTTTCAAACAGAATTAAAAAAAAAAACATTTTATTAAGAAATAATACAACAAAAAGCAACGCACAGTATGTTTCATAGATTAAATTGCATACATAGCATACTAGTTTTGGTTGATTAAGCTTATAAAGTTGTAACATACAATTTGGTATCGCTACTGCCTGTCACTTATAATGAAACAAACAAATTCACAGACTATGTACCGTACACAACACATGTACACATAAATATTGAAACAAGGGATGACAAAACTCAGCACATTAAGAGCACATTTAAAAAACAAATAAACCCACATTTAACTAACACTTACATACCGATTTAGCTTTCCGGATAGAAAACAAGGCAATAATTAAATACATACTACTCACATACATATATCTTAGACAAGTCAAAGGCAAGTAAATCAATTAATAAAATATCACTGGCTAAAAACTTGCCAAGCAATGGCTGGTCACATCATTAGTCTAAATCACACAAAACAAATTTCTGACAAGCCATCTTAATAATCATCAGAATAATTTCCAAATGAAAATCATTGATAATTTCATTTCTATCCGGAAAAGTAAGAAATTAAGTTGTGATCAATCAAACTCCAATTAGTGCTAATCGGTCAAATTAAAAGTAAATTCCCTCCAAAAATTACCCTTGTACAATAATGTATTCATAGGAATCACATCACACATTTCTTAGGAATAGTCCCTAATATAGCTAAAGCTATTTACATACATATATATTTAATTTTAGGTATATAACATACGGCGATTTTAAGACCAAAGGCTTTCAGGCTCTAAAGATTTTGTTGTTCTAAAGAAGTTGTTTTTTGAATGAATAAGAAAAAATATTTACCACAAAGTAAAATATGTGGATGATAAGGTAGATTTTCATGTAAAAAGACATTTAGTATTTAAAATCACCGTACTCAATTATTTATGGCCATGACAATTTAGGTACAACCCTCTTATTAGCTAGTATAATGAATGATTAAATTCGCTTTTTATTAATTTTTAATCGCATTCTAAATTACATTGAACGAAATGTATATGTTCACAAACAAGGCGTCCTTTCAAGAAATCTGAGGCCAATAAGAAACTGGAATCGTCCATGTTTCTCAGAAATATTGTTGTGATTTAATTAAAAATATGGCTAGTGTTCTTTTTGATTACGAGTCATTTATTGACGACACTTTCTATGATATCAGCGTCGTCGCGCGCGTCGTTGGCAAATAACCAAAATATTAGTACAGAACGAATTGTCAATTATGTGTTATACTCACAAATGTTTCGACATGACAATATGACTAATGATTGCATTTACGACAGCCTGCGAGCCTGTCTCATAATTAAAATTAATCAAAATTGAAAGTTTGTTTAAGTGACTATCTAAGACAATTTAAACATATTATATGACTATCTACTATTTGGAAATTTTCGACTAAAGTTATTTTACAATCATTATAGATGAAAGGAACTATGAGTGTTTACTTTTCGTATAAGTATAAACAATATGACGGGAATATAAAACGAAGTCATCTAAGTATATTTTTCACATTTAATTGAAAAGAATGTACAATTGCATAATTCAGTTAATCAATAATTCTCAAAAGAACATAGTTTTGTTGGTATTCTTGGCGTTATACATTTATTTCATTGTACATGAATTTAAACCAAATTTAAGCATCACAAACCATTACAAAGTTGTGTAACTAAAAACGACAAACTTAACTAAATTATTTTTAATTACACAAAAAATAACAACATTATTATTTTAAACTTAAAATTAATCACATTATCTCACGCTTCATGAATATTACTACTTATTATAATAAAACAAAATGTAAGCTTTCTAAATTCTCGCTTCAAACTCACAACGACAAATACATTCTTTCATGTTTATATATATTGTATATGTTGTATTATAAATGTATATGTAATGATGATTGTAGGTTCATATAAATTTAAGTGGCGATTTAATTTAAAATAAAACAAACTGTACTTTTTATATACTACGAATAAATGTAATTAACACAAAATATATTTTGATAGAGGGCACAATCAAAGAAATTTGCGGCATGCTGCATGATCTTATATACTGAGGGTGTAACTACATTTTATTATAACAATGATTGCAAAAATATCTTGCTGTCAAAAATTCATATTAAATCCCAGTACATATACTCGTATCACGGCTGTTCCTACCCTCGCTAAAAGGACGATGACTGTCGTCAACGCTGAATATATTATAAAAAAATGGAAATTGTATGAAGGTTTTCGATTGAGGTGTAATAGCTATTGATGTTAACGATTCATACATTTTGGTGTCGAGGCCGACAACGGTCATCGAGCGATCAACGAGAATATCAACCTTTCTATTTAAGATTTTTCGTATGGTCGAATTCAAGATATATTTTTACAGAAAGAAAGAAGCTTGAAAATTCGTCCCGAATTTCAGATGCTTTTTTTCCACGTCACTCGCGAACAATTCACTTATTTCTATTTAAAAATTTCTAGCACGGTATTCTGTAAAAAATATTTAAGAATTCAAAGTTCGAAGCGAGAGAATCTGATTAAATAGGAGGTGAGTCGTGATAAAAGTGAATGATAAAAATTTGCCTATTCTTTTTATTGTCTCCAGGGATTCTTTTCTCTATTATTATAAAAGGAATAAGCGCAAGTCTCCTTATGCTAAGTTATTCAATATTGACTTAAACGTCACAGCACGATTTGATAAACACGTAGGTATAGGTATAGGGCTCGGCAATATACAACCCCCCTTGTCTCAGTAACAAACCACACAGGAACTTTCACAAAACTAATCAAAAGACAATCAGTTCATGTGTGTTTTTTTACATTTCATATCGGATTTACTATTAAGGCCAAAACGTCAAGTTAAAATGAAATAAATCTAACCATAATATATATTTCAGCTGAATTAAACAGAGACAAGAGGTTCGGGCGACAATTTGATACAATCGACTTTTTAAAATACGGACTAGTTATTCTTGTTCATTGACTGCTCATACAAAGCAAAGTATGTGTAGTGTATTCAAGGCAAAAACTTTGAAGAAGTCTTTAAAAAAGGCTGGCAAACAAGTAATTTTGTATAGTCCAAGTCTTTTATACCAAATTGCGCCAACCTTACAAAACTTTTCCTTAACATTGTATGTATATTAGTTATTAGCTAACGGACAATCTCCGCTCCACACGAGCCATACACTCTCACTCCAAGTTATTGATATACATCATTAGTACAGTAAATCGTGCTTAAAGCACAAATATATCGAAAGCAAGATCTCGATACGTCAAATAGGTAACAAAAAATCTTACGACTAAAACTTACTTTAAGAAAAAAATGTACTCCATCAATGCACCTTTAAACGATCGTCATTACTTTTAAGTATTGTGAAGTCTTAAAAAATCTATTATTTTGATCCCATTGTTAAAGAATAATATACAAAACTCATGACAATATTTAAAAGTAATACTTTCTAACGTCGCGTCGTCAGAATAAAACAAGACCTTGACGCGGACTTTTCACTTAAACTATTAATATTCATTTGAATCTCTACATATTTAACTACGCCCTGTTGAAATTAATCTCAAAAATGGTTTTAAATCCAGTATGTTTAATTATCAACCTGATTATGAACTCAAATTTTAGGTAAAACGCGACGACAGAAATTTAGTTAATTCATCGTGGTAGTGGTAAAGACACAGTATACAATTACATACGTACTCGTTATTATACAATTAAACTTTACTGAGAATTGCATTTCCTCACGTCACATTATGACATTACTATGTTTTTTAAACATGGTTTGAAAAGTCCACGTCTAGTCGTAATTATGTACAGAAATGCATTAAACTATGTCCCACATTAAACTATGTACCACACTTATACAAAAAATAAAATATGTGACGTAGTTCTTAAGAGCATACTTCATAGTTTCACCTAGAAATCCGCCACTTACGCAAATAGGAGGTAAATGGTCCAAACTATATGTACTGTTTAACCACAAGAGCTGTAGATATGTACTTATGTATGTATTAATCTCAGTAAATGTATATAGTAGGTATTTGACGTCACACATTTTATACTGTAATTCATTGATTTTCTATAATGATTGAGTGCAAAGGAATTACAGATATATTACAAACCCAGTTTAGTAGTTGGGGCTAAGTATCATAGTGAAATTAGTGTTTTATGTTAACCCCAATAAAACATAGAATTGTAGTTATAATGCATATATGTAGGAGTTATTTTATTTTTTGAGTTTTTGAGTGCTAACACAAGACACTGTTCGTATTAGAACTGATGGAACGATGCTACCTGGCTCTGCATACATATACATTAAGGTTTATTTCTACGCATGTTTCATCGCGCATATCATAATCACAGATGAACAATTAAGACACTTTCAGGCATTATTTCTCGTATGACCAATCATATAATTGCATCTGCACCCAATCATTAACCTCACAAACCTCAAGAATTAAAAAAAATCAGCTATCTATAAACGCAAGGTTTCAAATGTAGTAACCCGCGGGTTACCACATGTAACTTAGCAGTGTGCTGAAGAAGTTGTACTGTATGAGCGTAGACACGATAAAGAATATATGTAGAATGATATACCGCACGTTGTCTTGCCTCACTGGTCGAGTGATGTTGGGATTGTCTCCTTTCGTTGGGAATTTCCCGGTGCGGTAGAACTCTTCTAACATCTTGTCTTTTTCTATGAAGCGGTCGTACAGCCATTGAGTCATACCTTCCGTATCTGCTGGCACCTGAAAAAGTAAGCAAGTTTGTCACTCTGGTGTCAGATTTTTCAAACCACCCAAAGGCCTCTGATATGGCTAAACGACTTCCGTTTTATGACGAACAGCCGGGATCTACAATTGTGACATCCGACCCACGGCAGCACCCAAAATAGAATGCCACTTTCGGTCACCCATCCAAGGAGTGACCGCGTGTTGACGACGATTTGCTAAACATTGGTAATTGTATGACATTGCCTCCTTTAGGTGAGCTACGGGCGCTACACCTGGAAAAGTAATACAAAAAAGATATACAATACAATGATTTATCAAATTAAGTTTATGGTTTTCTTTAAAAGCACACAGGCGCAAGTCATCTAAACACCTGTATGTATCACCTGTATGGTATTGACGTCAATGCACTTTATTTTCTCGCCTCATTTATTTAATTCAAAATTGGTTTTAATTTAAGAACGAGTCAGTGACTAATCCTAACTAGACAAAAAGCCTATATACAATCAAAATTGATATTTTGGATTTTCATCAAATGGACCAATGACGAAAGGATATCAGCTCAAGCGACTCTGTCGTCAAACGTATTATATTCGAAGCAATCTTTGACCTGCCTCATAGGTACATAGATAAACACTTTATCGTTGAAATCTATAATTCTATACGTGTAATAAAGCTGAAGAGGGACGAAACTCTGAACATTTAATATATGAAAAAAAATGTTTGAAGATACTTCAAATTGATTTTGTATTTCTGTTTAATTAAAATCTCATCACGCAAAAACGGCAGAACGGATCATTATGAATTTTGGTATGTAGGCAGTATGAAGTCTTAGGAGGGTCATAGGCTACTTTTTATCCTGAAATAATGCAAGCGAAGCCGCGAGCGTCCACTAGTAAACAAATAAATACAGCAAACGAAAAGTGAAAAAAAAACTTACCTCGCTAGCGGGATACAGTCTATAATGCAGGTGTGTGGTGCACGGGTCTCTAAGGCCGCAGACTATGTCGTACAGATGTAGAGGCACTCTGTTGGGGTAGGCGATGGTCACGTCCAGAATCCACTCCACACTGTCTCCCACTTGGTTGTCCAGGATCATCTTGATGCTGCGGTTCGAGTTGTTATCTGTAAGGGGATTTGTCGAATTAGAGTAGAAAAGTATTTAAGTAAGAAAAATCTATTCATCTGGCGAGCGGGGTACTGACGTCACCACACTTTGTACTAACAAGTCAGCTCGAATGAAAGTGACCCCTGGTTTTGACAGTATTCAAACCACCCTAAGGACATGTGTAGTTAAGTTTTTTTTTTCTAGTTTGTGTGTCTCAATAAATATATTTATTTCTGTGACATGACTTAACTATTGCCGTACTATGACAAACAGCCGGGGCCTATATATACTTGTAGTAAAAAGTAAGTTCGTATGGGAGTGGCGATCCCTGGTGTAGAGTTTTCAAGCCATTCTGGCGTAACTATAGCAGTACTGTAACAAACATTCCAAATCTATACAATTTGACGTGTCATATCGAGTTTCCCACAGAAACGTCCACACTACCAGTTTTTGGTCACCCATCCCAAGACTCGCGCCGACAAATGCTTAGCATTGGCAATCGCATGAGAATATTCCGAGCGCTTCTCTCAAGCTATAGTCATTTAAAACATATTCTGTTTGTATACGTACTATGTAGTACCATCTTTTATTGCTGAATAACCATACAGTTAAAACTGCGACCTTATTTTAGTTAGTTTATATGTTTAAAATATGAAAAAAAAAAACAATTAGACGTGCGTGAACTTTTATTTTTGAAAAAGCGTCCGTCATTTTGTATGCAATTTGCTCACTCCAGCAACGTGCTATATCAAGATACCAGCATAATATAACAAAAAAATAGTGTACGCGGAACCTATTTAGCATTGAGCAGGCATGTTTTGAAATCACATGTTCCTCTACCTTCCAACGAAAAGGTTTGATTGTCTGTTACAAAATGTTCGGTTTAGGTGTTTCGATATTAATTGTGACATGTGCCAGTTATGTGCATGGTAGCTCTTATAATAATTCAAGTAAGTAGAGGATTATAAATTGAAGCAATATTTTCTCATGGTACAAAAGATCACGCATTTCATCATTTGAAGTTCAATTATACATAATTAAAAATGACAATTGTTTAACTGAAGTTTTTAAATAAGCCATGTGATTACTTGTTTACTCCTATAAACAGTAGACCTCACCGGTTATTATATTTTCGGACTGAACATAAAGTATTTGGCATAAAATTGCTTTAAAAATATGTAGTGTCACTATGTTGTAATATATATATATTCGAGATTCAGGGAAAAGTAATTTTAGATATCAACAAACGTTATGAAATGTTAACGGTTTTATTAGTTCCATTACTTTTGAAGAACGGTTAGTGCAACATTACAAATGCAAGAATGAAATTGTTATAGACATGGTTTACCCATAAGTACTAACGTGACGTGGCTTAATTCATTTGCTTAATTTTTCAAGCTGGCTAATTTTGTAACTGGCATTAAATAGAATGGTCAACCAACGACAATAACTGTTGGTGCAGAGAGGTTTAGCTTGCTCAGCCAATCATAAAAATAATTACGTAACTAACTTACGCTTGACGAACTTTGATTTTATATCTATCTCTTGCGTGTATTAGTATTTGTACCTGCTAACATATAGAATGAGGAGATATATTTAGAAATGCATATAATTAACATGTTCATTAGTCTATTAGTACCTAAAGGCTGGTTGGTTTTCACGTTTCACCAAGTAAATTATTTGCATTGAGGTTATGCTGGCTTAGTTTTTCCTGCGTGTTATCTATAACAACAGCAAGTTATTGACCCATGTTTTTTTCTGTTGCTAGAATAATTGTATACGCATTTTACAGGTATATACAAGACTGATGATAAAAACCAAAATATAACGGAACACTCAACAAACGTTACATCGATTTCCAAAGAACGTCAAAATGAGAAGCAAAGTAAGTTTATTTATAAGAAGTAAATTATTTTGACAAAATCGAGAAACCATTGTTTATGATGACCAGTTAATTATAGTTCTTATAACATTAACGAAACTTTACAATTTTCCGTTGTATCATTAATATGGGATACAAAGATGAAATTGTAAAATAAGTGCACTCCCAAAGATGACCACCGTATGGAACACCTTATTTAATAGATTTAATATGTTTCAGATTATCCAGACATTGATACTCGTTTCATGTCAGAAGATGTATTATGGCGTAGTTGGCATAACAATAGGAAAGTGTATACACAGACTGAAGATGAATCTAAGAATATTGAAAACAAGCTGAGCAAGAACCTGGAGAATGAAAACAACGGGACTCATGTCGACATTGAAAAAATAGAGGACAGCATAAAAAACACATATCACATTCAGCAACTAGAAACAAATACAAATAATGGTCCAAAATTAACATATGATCACCAATTTAATGGAACTGCCAATATGGATCACGCGTTGAAACCATCCACGCAGAATGCTGCGACAGATTTTAGTTTTAATTATTGTTTATTATTTATTAACCTCATAGCTTTATACGTTAATAATTAGTAAAACTTAAAATTACAGTGTTTATATTCAAATAACCATGGTACATAAATGTAATGTGTGTATCGTTTTAATAAAAAATAACCTAATATAATTTAATAGCAGGACCTAACTTTCGTTTTCCAATTTTCCGAAAATCAATAGATAAACGTTGTCGGATATTATGGGTTTTATAAAAAAATATTCCTCTATAGTCGCAAAATAAAATAGCTTCTCTAGAATCTCTATATCAAATATAGATACAACAAAGTTTTTAGGTATTCATATAGACTGCAATTTAAAATGGCAATCACATATAAAAGATCTGACAACTAAGTTGTCTCAAAACTCCTACGCGTTGTACATGCTTTCAAAATCCGTAGGCATAGAAACAGTTATTACGGCATATCACAATGTCTCATCATTGCTACGATACGGTATTTTGTTTTGGGGTAATGCAACAAACATCTCATCAGTATTTAATGCTCAAAAAAAGTGTGTGCGTGCCATCTGTGGATGTTTAGAAATTGTGTTTTAAATATGGCCCCAAAAGTCTACAATTACTTGCCAAAATGTATAACTGACATATTATCCCTACAAGTGTTCAAGTATAAACTGAAATGTGTACTGCAATCAAAGGCTTATTATACTCTTGACGAATTATTTAATGACGATGATATATGTAAGTACTTAGATTAATTGTTTTGCATGCCGATGGCTGAAATGTGGCGCTCTTAATTATAACTGACCTTTTATGTACCCATGTTCCGCAGAGCAATAAACGAATTTGAAATTTGAATGATTTTGGCCGTCATTAATAAAGTCTATCTTTACAATGCTATAGTAAAGTCGCAACCGAGATGACTCAGGCGCATAAAAAATATGTGTAATTATTCTGTAACAGTCATCTCACTTCTCAGTCGTATCAAAACATTCAAGCAGAGAGGTCGTGTCTTGAGCTTTAATAAATACGTCGTTGTGTAATATAGTGCGAAGTGTTGTTAGATATCACAAACATGTATTGCAAGACAGTGTTTGTTGCTATTGTGCTCATTTTGGCTGAAAACGTTCTTGTGTCTGGACAAGGTATGTGCCATTTTGTTTAATTGATTTTAAAATTGGAAACATAATAAACAAAACAAGTTAGTGATGTGGAAAGGAAAGAATCAATGAATCCTTTTTTGAATTTGTTAAGTTTTAACAAAACTTTAACGCTTCAGAGACCAAGGGAAAGGAATCAATATTATTTAAATACAAATTTTGAGTGAAGCGTTATTTCACTGATGTACTTTTATGCTCTGAGTTGAATGAAATCCTTTTTCGGTTCGATATTTTGCGAATTTTGAATCGTTTTTTTATGTAGATGTGTGTGTTCTGTCTTTACGCTTAGGCGAACCAAAATTTTGATAAAAATTTTGGTTCTGACACGAATAAGAACTTTGATTAATAAATAGGCTGTATCTATGAACATGATATATTGTTAACCAATATTTTTTATCAAAATTGTATGCCTAAAGAACATAGTAATTGTTTTATGAGACATATGACTACAGATTCACTAGTCATAATACCACAGAAAAACGAATAGTGCCGTAGTTAATGATACCTGTATTTACAGTTGGCAAAATTTGATATTTAAGGTTATAAAAATGTTGTTTCTGTGATATTTAAAAGACTACGATAAGCTATGAATCATGAAACCGGAATTTTATGTATTTCAAGGTTGGTCTGATGTTGGTAAATACTATCTGCGCTTATATATACATAGATAGACATATTATATTGTATCAGAGGCAATCGACCCGGGACACATTAAGAGCGTTGGGCAAGAACTTTCCCCAGGAATGGGACGATATCTTTAGTATTTAGGTAAAAAAATACATTATATATTTGTATCGGGTATACTATACTTTGTTACAATTACTTAACAAGCTTTCATCAATGTCACTGTGAACTAATTAAAAACTAAAATGATTACGTCTTGTTCTATTATTGTTTTGTTACAGTGTGTTTTAGTAGAATAGTAATAGAAATAATATTATCTATAGCTGATATCATAAATAATTCTTACTAATTTTCCGCAGCATTTCCAGCTTAGTAAAGAAAGTAACATAGCCATATTGATTTCATATAATTTATTTATTTACACTTTTGGGTTCTCTTATATTATCGCCTTAAAAACAAAGCAACTTGTTAGATACAATTACGGCGAATTACGGACAAGTGCAAACCCATTCCTTTAAAAAAAAACCGGCCAAGTGCGAGTCGGACTCGCGCACCGAGGGTTCCGTACAAACCTGCAAGGTTTACAAAATATATATTTTGTAATGTAACTAAAAATTTAAGGTTTTCGGAATTTTTCCTTTATGTGCGGTATAAAACGTTGCTTCATGCCAAATTTCAAGATTCAAGGTCGACTGGAAGTACCCTTTAGGTTTTGATTCCCTTGCAAGTACTTGCGAGTTTCAAAATATGCAGCTTAAATTGCTGTTTCTTTTGATTGCGTTGACATAGAAGTTTGATTTTGCTACAGCTTAAAGGTATTATAGACCTGAGTATTTGGTATGAATTTCAATTTAATACCTCTACGCGTTTATGAGGAAATGGGTACTAAGTTTAAGATTATTAAAAAAAAAATATTTTGTGATGTAACTAAAAATTTATGGTTTTGTAATTTTTCCTTTATCTATGCTATAAGACGTTGCTTCGTACCAAATTTCAAGATTCTAAGTTCACGGGGAGCACCCTGTAGGTTTTGATTCCCTTGCAAGTGTCGAAAATTTGCGGCATAAATGGCTGTATCTTTTGATTGCGTTGGCTTAGAAGTTTGATTTTTTCACAGCTTCAAGGGACAGTAGACCTGAGTAATTGATATAAATTTCAGCTTCATACCTCTACGCGTTCCTGAGAAAAAGGGTCTTGACAGACGGACGGACGGACGGACAGACGGACAACAAAGTGATCCTATAAGGGTTCCGTTTTTTCCTTTTGAGGTACGGAACCCTAAAAATACAATAAATAAATAGTAAATTAATGTTAATTTCAGGGTTATTAAACCAGTTAATGCAAGATGCATACGGTCCCGAGGTACACGGTCAGGCGCCCACCCATCACGCGCACGGGCCGCCCCCGCCACTCCCTCCTCATCATGCTGCCAGGAACAACTACCCAATTCAAATTGATCCAAAAGGTCAGTTGACATAATATGTATGTAACTTACTTAATTATTTAGAAAAAGTTAACACTAAAATGAATCACGTATATTGATCACAAAATTGATAGATTGTAAAAGTTTGATTAATATCGTATGATATGTGTTCATGATTAAAGCAGAGAAGGTGCCGCTCTCTCATATTTTTCAAACACTGTACTTAGTTCCGAGGTTCAGGAATTTTAAACATTTTGGCTAGTGTTTTCATAAACACGACGACGTTCTTTGGCCGTATAGACTTTCCACCTCTTTTTAGAAATATTAGCATCAGATCGTATTTCATAGTGTCTTAAATCTCTTTTCAGTGCTGGAGGCTGTGTTTGGAAGTTCTTTTGCAAGGAGCCTGGAAGAAACTCCAGAAGAGCCCGGTCGGGCCCCCGGCGGTGCTAAATCAACATCATCAAGAGATCAAGAAGGTAAAAAATATTATGTATACATTCTAATTATAGTTTTGGGTCAAAAATATGTTTTTAACCCGGCACAGGTATTTAAATAAACCAAAATGTAAATATGTCAATAGATTGTCACTCGATTTGTACACTACAAATTGTAATCGGCCAAAAAATTTGTGCAATAGAAACATCGTACAAAGTTTCTCCAAGATAATATATATTTCATTAAATTTGTTGTATTAAATTTTTTTCACTAATTTTAACTTTTTAAATTTTGTTATATTTAATGTTTTGTTTCTATATTCTAAATATTGGTTTTGCATAAAGCTGGTTCGTATGATTCAACTTGGTTTTACCATTTTGCACTGAACCGACCGGTTTAGGTATAAACAAATGTATTTACATAGATGCTCGACTCAGTAACAATAAAAAATACAACAACACATTTGAAAGTTATCAGACAGTTTTGATTCATTATGATAATAAAAAATAAATGTATTTTATACAAGAGATTTAATTCTTTTTTTAATTTTCAGATAAACAAAGCAGCGTGGTTCCTCTATCTGATGTCCAGAAAATAAACGGAACAGGTGTGTTACTTTTTGCTAACTGACGGGACAAATGCTTAGGTACCTGACAGAAATCTTCTCAGGCAATAAAGGCTACTGTATGGACTGTAGTTAGTATTATAGCTATTTCAACATAGATTTTTAAATGTTTCATGTACCTATTCGAGTCTAAAGGTTAACTTTATTAGATACAATCCTGTTTGAAATTATTAAACGAATATTGCTTGATTATATTATTATATGGTAATACAACGAAGACAACAAGAAATAGAAACTAGTCTTTTGCACTCCGATAAAATATGGTATAAAATATTGGCTATGTCTAACTTTATCACACTTTTTGTATATTTTTATATTTCAAAAATAAAGCAGGACAAATTATGAATGTCGAGTATGTCGAGTACATATTATTAAACAAACAGCGATTCACGTGTCGTATGATATATCATGAAGTTATTTAGGTACATGCTTTAATGTAAAAAAAAATAAATGTAAATATTATAACTTTAATATGTATTTTTATTCCAGGTGTCAACTTAGATGACCGATTATTTTCACCAAGTACGATTGTATCCAAATGGAATAGCAATCATGAACAAGAAACGCAGTCAAGACCTGAACAACTTGAAGATGGGTCCTTTACGTATACCAACGAGCCACACGATCTTCACAATCATGAGCTGACACCGGTGGACAACAATCACTTGACAGAGTCAGGAAAATCTCACGACGATGACATCAACCATGAAAATAGGCCAGTGAGTCCTAGACTGCACCGACCACATATTCCCGACACAAGCCACGGGAGCGATGAATCAGCACATATCTCTGGAGTAAACCCACACGCTACAGTACTGTCTGGTTTCTTAGAACCAACCGGAACAGAACACAAACATCAAGGAAAAACTAAACCTAGTATTGAAGAAGCTACTAAAGAATTTATATCAAGAACCAATACTGGTACAAAAGATACTAAGAATTCGTCAACAAAAAATGTAGCATCTTTTTCATTTTTTATTGGCATTTTATTATTATTTGTGATGTAAGCTGGCTAGTTTACAGAATTAACATGTATGTAATGTGATGAAAACTTAGGCAGTAACGCCAATGAGCAATTAATTTATAAAATAGTATTATAAACATACGACAAATTCTAAAGACAAAGTTGAGGAAATAAACTCATTATATTCATCAAATGCCTGCTTGTCTGAGCATAACAATATTGTTATGTAACAACGACTTTGCCTACATACAAATATATTTTGTTGGTTGTTATATAAATTACTTAAATTTATGCCTAAAAAAACTGATAAGTTTTGATACTAGGATATTAAGAAAGATTTTCTATTGCTCAATTTGTGATTTATTTTAAAGAAATTGTATAGAGTATAAGTTAAGTGTTTATGACTTACGCATTTGGTTGCATTTATGTTTAGAAACTTGTTTTGCTGCAAATATTTACCCAAGGTCTTTGGTTAAAAGACCAAATTAAGCAATTAGCTAAATAGCTACCTACTAAATGTAAATCTGTCATAAACGAACTAGTATCTCTATTTTTGAGTGAGAATTATTGTAAGAATTTAAGTTAAGACTAGAAACTAACTTGTATTTAATCTTGGCAGCATTGAAAATAGAATGATTTTATCATTATACATTTTTTGTTTCCTTTGTAATTAGTAAGTGGTAGGTATACATACGTCAAAACTGAATTCTTGACATTTACCCATTCACTCTCAAGTATACATTTAGGAGACATTCAGGTCATTTTTTACTGGATCTTTCTTAAGTCTTTTTAAGTTCTTCTGCTTATCTAATACTTATGATTATAATTAATACCGAAAGAGAGTGGCCAACTCTGGTATCGAGAGTTTATTAAGCCGCCCTAAGGACCTTTGACATGGTTCTTTTAAAAGAGGGTATATTTTTTTTTGAAATTGTAGTCTTACCTTTTTTAATATCCTTATCCTTAGAGGTGCTAGGTCCTGTATTAGCCCGGTGAGGTCCTATTTCTTCCATGATGACTTTCAAGGCTCCGGCGCGGGGCAGAGACACGTATTCTAGCTTGGGCAGGTTGTTCTTCTCAGCAAATCTGAAAAAAAACGCAATCAGTTATTTCTCACAACGCTTGATATAGATAATACATTGTATATATGTGGTTATAAAAGATTAAAGCGTCTTACTTAGCAACAAATATTTGTATTTCAAGAACTAAGAATCCAGTTTTGTTGATGAATATTTGCTATTTTTCTTAAGTCCAGCCTTAGTTCCCATATATAAATTGATGATTGATATATATCAGTAGATGGTATGTTTTAAGAACATAGGTCAATCTTTCCTGATAAGTTATTCAGTACAACAATCAAAAAGGAATTCACAATATCGTAAGTAAATCATATTCTCATAGATTCACTAATTCAAATGGTAATAAATCATATTTTAAATCAAGGTCTCTTGAAACGAGTGGGCAGTCCGGGGAAATACCCGCTCGATGCCAACCATTCTACTGACATCAATACAATATAAATTCATTCATCTAGCATAACTACTTAAGCACAAGCTTACCGGTATAAACTAATAAAACTCAAACCGAGTTATACAAATCGAAATGTATAATGAACACTGTTTTTTTCGGGTGATAAAATGCATAATAAATAACCTTAATGGCAAGCAAACTCATTGAAAAACAAGAATATGAATATTATAATTTGTTTGTGTAACCTTTCAACTAGTCTTACAATATATGAATCATCTCATGGGGATCTGCTGTGAGTCAAAATTATTCATTTATTTCTGTTTTCTAAAGACATGCAGAAATATTTTACGTCAATACACCGGTTTTGTAACTAACGGAGGTCAAATCGATACAAGGTTATTGGACACAGATATTCTCATTAAGAAGCCAAACAAGTTAACAATATAAGTACCCATTCTATTTATACATAAAGACAGGGAAAATCCGAGCAAATAATACGTGGATACCAATCTACTTAATAGTTTATAGCACAACACACCATCGTTTATGATTCTAACTAAATCACATAAACGTCTTTGTTATTACGTAATGGTACAAATTGCATATTTGTGCAATTGAGTTTTTATATCATGACGTATATAGACAAATTTGTAACATCTCCGACTTCTATATGTTGGTGGACTAATCGACGAACATACAAAAAAAAAACATTTTCGTCTAAATCTTTCATCTAAATATTAAACTGGATTAGTGTTCAGCTACACGCGCGCAAAGTACGAAATATTAAAACGATGATTCACACCTTCCTCAGATTACGAATATTAAAAACAATAAGAAACCGTTTGAATGAAAACATACGTTTTGGTAGAATTCCAAAACATATAAAGTTGGTCTAAAGACGAACTATAAGTCTACAAACCTATAACTTTAGAAACATAATATGTACATAATTAATTCTTTTTTTATTTTTTATCTAGTAGGTACCCATGATACAAGCGTTAGCTAAGTATGGGACTAGATGGCGCTCTGTGGTATGTCCGTGAGAAACCTGAAATTTCAAAAGGGTTGTACATTTAGAAAAAACAAAGAGGATTAAATTAATAAAAGAAAACGCTTTAGGATTTGCAATACACTAATAGACAACCCCTGGACATCACACTAGATCTAATTCTGTGTTGTGACATCCAGTATTTTATTAATCATGTCTCACCTCTGGCTAATCTCCCTCCGCTTGTGCAAGAACCCCCCCTCCGGGAACAGCACCATGAACTGCCGGCTGAGAGGCATGTAGAACCTGTGGATGTGCTGGCGGAGCTCCTCCAGGGACTGGTCGCGCTTGCTCTTGCCCTGGGGACAAACGATATAGAACACATTGTAGTGAGAAATAATTGAAGGTATTTAAAATTGACAATGTAAAACTTTAGTACCCATATTATTATTAATAAAATTACTTATTACGAAATAAAGGCTGGTATTTTAATCAACAAATAAAGATATGTCGATTACATTAATAATTGGTCTCTAAAGTACGAGTAAAAATAACAAAAAAATTTATTACGAATTAACGATGATTAGTAAACGAGATGTTGTTTGATACTGAAATAACTAACAAATAAATAATACAGGGCGTTGCACATATCTCGTATTTAAAGCGTCAATTCTTAACTTTGAGAATTATCTCCATAAAACTAAAGATTAATATACTTCTGCGTAAAAAAATATTATTTTCATTCCTCCTCTAAGGCCTCGAACCTAAGTTCTAAGTACGGATTCCTTGTACCCTTGTAAACAGGTCCCAGCTCAAGTCTGACATGTTGAAGGAACCCCATTAAACATCTGTCGAGTCCAGGGAGTCCTCGCGATGCCCTATTAGCAATTATAGTAAAACTTTAACTGTCCGATAGAGGATGAGAATTGGTAAGATGCGGATAGCATGCTGTTCTGAGAGCATTTTGTGCATTGATGTAATGTAAATACCACTTGAACTAACAGAACAACTACCTAGATACAGCAGTGTTGTGGTTTTAAATGTTACGGCAAATATGAAGTTTGAAAAGTTTACTAGCATGAAAAAATAGAATTACAGTAAAAACATACCCTGTAAAAAATAAAATGCTCATGGCTACTGTCCAAAATGTATAATGCATATCCATCCTTAGCCGACTAATGTGAACATTAGCACGCAATTACATTTACCCAAAACAGCCCGTCTAACCGTCTAAACCGTTATTTAGCATAAATAAATTATTAATTTAACAGGATTTACGTACTCGCATTATTATGATTTCTGCGACCCCTGCGGTGTTCAAGCTCACTACTTAAGACGATAAGTCTATGATTTCCCTAGTCTCGGGCTGGCTCTGGTGGGTCGTCGCTCGGCCGATTGCACTCCGTGAGAATACTCACGATCTGTACGCGGCTCCATTGCACTTGATACGATTATGTAATACTAAGACCACGATACTCATTTCCGAATGCAATAGAGATGCCCACTCAAATTCAAGACGATTCAAGTAAAGTTATCGTCGAGACAAACAAATAGACTCTTTAAATTGTACATAATATCTGAACTATCAGTAGATTAAACAGACAGCCTTCATTTGCTAGTAAGCAAATAAGTAAGTAGTAAGTTTTCTTATAAAATCAAATATTTGTAAATTTCTTATTAATCAAAATATACTAGCATTTAAATGCAAGTTTAATCTGATTAGATTAGACTAGCATTTATATGCTAGTCTGTGGGCGGTTATTCTACATCTAAGGGATTCAAGGGCAGTTCGAGATAGCAAAGTCTCATTTAAGACGAAATCTAAATCCTTAGAAAATAGTATTGGTACAATGGAAACATTTCCCGCGATCGTTCGGTCGTTAGTGTTTTCAAAAGTCCTGTCGATTCTGCTCGGGATCTCGTCTGCAGGTTCGGTTCAGTTCACCGAACCCGTGGGAACATATACATCTCTTCTATTCTTACTTCTAACATACATACATTTCTAAAGAATCATTAATCGTATTCCACTTTACTGAGGGTCGTGACTCCCCGGCGGAAGATAATTCATCGTGAAAATTCTTTGACTGAGACATTTTATGGACGTTTGCCCAGTTTTCCACTGATGACACAAGTCCTTGGATGTTGTGGTTCTTACACATAACACACGTCGGTTTTTTCACTATATTTTCCTTCGCTGCTTAGCGAGTGCAAAGTTCACAAATATGTATCAAGAAAAACAAGTCTTTCGTCTGTTGGGACTGCGACGAGATGAATCATATTGTTAGGCAGACGCTCATCCACAGCACTAGTTTTTATGAATAAAAACATATCGAATGAGTAATCACATAGCTAGCATCTGCAAACGAAAGACATGTTTTTCTTGATATCTATCAAGTGGCAAGAGAAAAATTGAATTAACATAGTTAGTCATCGCAATTAATCTGGACCGGAATCAGATAGCGAAGGTCACGGATATTGACTAGGGTCACAAAACCACTGACAACATAAATTCCACTAGTAGGAAGTAGTAACTTGCAAAAAAAGAAAAAAAATTGTAAAATTATAATCTTTCAGAGATGTACTGGTAAGCTTGGCTGTACAATAATTGATGTCAGTAATTACTTTTTGTCATTTTCTTAAACATTACTGTTAAATATCCAAGCATTCCACAAAATCATAATATATCGCAACATCTACACATTTGCATACCTTTGTGAAAAAATGAGTTACAGACAATTGTTACAGTAGGTAATTAATTCCGATAAGTTACACAAAAAGTGTAGGTGGCGCCACAGACGCAGGCACCGCTGTTACTGAACTGTATCTGTGCTAATTGCAACCACTGTACCACAGTGTATTGGTACAGAACATCGACTTTGTTACCAATATAGCGTTACTGATACCTTTTCAGGTATGCAGGAAATAAAGTACGATACAAAAAGCAACTTTTGACCTACCCGTTTTGGAAAATTGGAATTGAGTAAGAATTGTTAGGTTATTTTGAAAGTTTGGTCAACGAGATACATAAAATCGACTAATTCATCAGATATGCTGCATACTATGCTGTTGTAATAATAATTCATCAGATTCATAAAATGTACGATGATTATTCATCGCACATTTTATGAATCTGATGAATTATGTGTATTTTAAAACAGTTTATGTATTTATTTATTTATTTACAGACACAAAAACCCCACTTACAAACTAAAACTTATTTCCATAAAATATAAACTTGATCTTATATGTAATTTTTTTTTTAATTTGTAAGTCTCGTTAAAATATTAAATAAAAATAATTTAATAAAATCTATATTTTTTTTATTAAGTCTATTTTTTTTAACTTGTTTGTATGTTCCTAGTAATCTACCCCTTGTCAAGTTAGCAAAGATTTGTTCGGCTTGATTAATATCAATTTAAAGATTAATATCCAAATAATTTTAGCAAAAGATATAACTGCATTTATATACTGTGTGTTCCAGGTAATTAGGACCACATTTAGCGAGAACAGCACGCGTAGCTGGCGAGCTTAGCTCTACACTACATGACCGTTATTATGACAGGTTTTGTATTAAAAAATATTTATTTAAGTATTTTAGAAGTTGATATATAAAAAGTAGCAAGTGCCAGCAGGATAACCCGCGTTAATCCGAGATATTAAGTAGGATACGTGGTAATTAATATATAATTACCGTCCGTACCAAATTTCATCAAAATTACTTTAGCCGTTTTGGCGTTAAGAACTAACAGAGAAGAAGGAATAACATCAACACTAAAATTCGTTATTATTTTATTAGACTTCAACATCATCGGATGCCATCTTCATATTGAAGTTCGGAGGTCAGTTGGCAAAACTTCTTGCGATCACATGCTGCTTCTTTTAGATGCCTCAGACTTACAATGACTCAGATTAATGTATAATTGTACTTTACAATATACATATATTATTTACTCTAACATCATAAACATAACTATCCTAATGCACATTATGACAGACATCGTAATTTTACCACCTTATGAATATTTATTAAGCCACAGTGACGCCAAATACGTGTTGATGACGTCAAGGAACACGCGTCATTAAAGTTATGTTTTAATGTTTGCTTCCTTTTGTTAAGTAAAGACATGATAAAAACAAGGATAATTACAAATGATGTTATTTTTGGGAGTACCTACATTAATAAACAATAATTGGTTTAGTTTTCGCTTTTAGCGATGACGTCACGCCTAGTAACTTCAGAAGAACTTGGTTTGGGTATATTTTTTTTGTTTGTGTGTTACAGGAATTTTCTTTCTTGTTGCACTCACACAATATAGATACTTAGATCTTTGACCACAGAAGGAAAGGAGGAACCAAAGAAATAATTTTATTTATTATTGTAAATATACCTACATACATAATACGAAACATATATACAAGTACAAACATACGTCTTAGACGCGCAACACATATAACAATATACTGATGTTATAAACTAAATATTTTACATACCATCTTAGTATCAAAATGAACAGGTCACAAAATTCGCAAGGTTCGGGTTTTTTTTCAACAAACATCTGATCTTATGTAGGTATGTATCAGGGCATTTCAAACAGCGCCATCCAGCCTTAATAGTGGCAAGAAATGAATAAGGGCTAAAAGTTGATACATAAATCCGATGGAAAAATATTTCGATAGTGAATGTCTTTGTCCTGAAGTGTATCAGTCAGTAAGATTTTTCTCTTATCTCAGTGCGGCGGTAACGAGGCGAAACTTGCCCGACTCTCCCCTAGTTAAGGCTTCTTGGACATTCCACACTTTTTTCTGTTAACGAATTCTCCGCATGGAACGCTTTTCCATCTTTGGCATCGGTGTAGTTTTGTGGATTACGAAAGTTTTAGTAATTTGTCACTAAGACATCCGGTCCTCTTATTACATACCTACTCAACATCTTATTTAGATAATGCAATTATTATTCAGAATGAACAAAATAGGGTGATTGAAGATTTTATCATTTTTTTTAATGGTTATCACTAGTTTCTCACGGGTGGATTAAAAAAATTTCAGCTAATTTCATCCTAAAAGATTTGAATTGATGAGAGAATTGAATTTTATACTAACTTTTTATTTATAATCAAATAATACCAAATAGTTTATATCCTTCCTCAACGCGGCTGATACCGCGGGATGCTGCTAGTTAATTCATAAATACTGTACAAGTGCCGTCCCCCAATATTCCCTTGCTATTCTATTCCCCATACTGTGTCTGTATATTTTATTTCACATACGGCTGAGACGGGCCGTATTTCCATACAGTTTTGTTTTGCGAAACGCGGGAGTTTCGTTACATTCTACGATTCGAGTGATTTACCTATGATATAAACAATTTCAACATATTATAGAACTTCCAGTGAGTGGAACCACTCATACCCTCTAGTAACAAACTAAGCAAACTCCATTGATCAAATTTTTGATTTAAAAAGAAGGCGTGACAGTTGACAGAATTATATAATAACATAGTGAAAAAAAACTAATATTATCTTTGTAGCCATGATCCACGGCCAGTCAGCTAAATCTAGTCAACTTTATTTTCAGAGATTGAGAGACAGTTTATCAATTTACGACGACGACGCTTTTATCACAGAATAAATGTGTATTTAAATTTACATATTTTTTGAAACGCTATAAGCATGGAAGACGTTCAACGAAGCCTAAATAACTGCCATCTGAACCTTGACGAATAAATTTTAAAAAGTTCTGAAAATGTGGGTAAGAACACCTAGATATCGTGTCGTCCACTCTTAGTGAACTCGCAAGGGATATCGGCTGAACCGGAAAAATAAGTATCAATAAGTTTGTCGGGCGGGCAACGCATAATGTGATGGGACCGGGCGAGTCTTGTATTATGGAAGTTTTACGGGGTTTACTGTGGCTTGAGCGAGAAATAAGTAATGTTTGTTTCAATGTCGGCTTACTTGCACAAATTGTAAATAATCTGACTATACCACTAATCTAATGTTATCTGCGAAATAAAACAAATTTTATTCAATTTTAATAAAATTTGTACAATAATCCAGCGATCTTCAAAGCGAGAGTGAATCGGTTCTTATCGGGTAAGCACGCTCCATCTTAGGCCATAGCCTTACTTGCTATCAGGTAAACTATGGTCAAGAGCAAACCCGTTCAAGTAAAAAAAAAAACAGATACAAGCATTACAAAATAGGGCCCAATTTGCTTACTTTTATAAAATTATTTCAAAATCTTTTTTATTTGTATTATTTTGTATTATAATACAATCTAAAAATGGCAGATAGATAGCATATATGTTAACCTTTATTTAAAATAAAAATAAACACAGACTAAAACTCGGTACTAGTTCTACAGTCGCTCTTTGATCGCAATAATCAAACTAGTCCGTACAAATACAATAAATAGAAGATGATGAATGAACAAAACGAGACAAATAATATTTAAAAACCTTACAACTTTCTGGACGTGGTGAAATTATCGAGGCAAAACAAAGTTGCATTTCTTACGATTCAATAACTTTTATGAACCCATATGGCTCACATCTATTTAAATACTTTTTACCCATATAACGCTGCTCATATGCATAACTCTAAACAACTGGTCATTTGGAAATTACTCAAATTCACAAGAATAAAGGTTCTAAAAATAAATCTTGTGTAAAAATTATCTGTCCATTCAAATTAAATCCATTGATCAAAGACATGAAATTTGGAAATTTACGAAAGCACGCGTTTCCTTCCCAATTCAATTATAAAATTCACGGCGGCTGATAATCCCACCGCAAAAGGTACTATAGCGTTAGTAAAAATAACAAACAGAAGGTCAATACATGTAATATTTATGTCGGTTTTCATACTAGTCTAGAAAAAAAATTACAATGGCGTAACATACCGACAAAAAAAACTTCCAGAAGAATTGACAACCTTAAGCCAAGCAATCAAAATTTATAATGTCAACCCGCTGTCAATCTTCGTTACGTAAAATGTGTTAATATGCTGTGTGTTACAAACATCGCTTACGATAAAATATTTTCAATCATTTTTTATATTCTTTGTTTGAAAATTTCCTTTTAAAACAAACTTTGCCTTAAGGTGGAGCATTCTAGAATCCTCTCAAATGTACAAGTTAAAGTTATGTTACTGTAACCACTGTGCTACACGCGTAAGTAAAATAGATACAAAATGCCTACACGCTTGGCAGGATCTTTGCGATGCAAATTAGGGAGTTAAAAGTGACGGAGCGAGAGCTTCTCCCTTATATTTGGGGTCCTGAATCAATAGGAAAAAGTTTGCGAGCGAAATCAAAGTTGAGAGAAGCACGTTTATTAGAATAATGTCGTAAGTACATTAATACATGGCAGGTTGTAAATTTAAAATAAATGGGTAAAAGTGATGTTAGCCTATATTTTAATTATAACACAAGTGGTTATTTAGAAAAGTAAGTAAGCTTGATTACTAATTGTTGAACAAAAACTAAAAAAAATAAAATAATATCTTATAAAATTAAAATAATTAAATAAACCTTAAAAGATGAGCAGGTCACGTGTCTGTTATGAGGGATTACGATTGCCTATTCAGGTTATTTTATACTTCAAAATATAGCGTTACACTGTTTGTGTTTACTTGTGGATTAATCAGTCACTACTAACCCAGTAAATATACTCGTACCATATCATATCAATTGATATTTTAGCCTAAGCAGACCTGACACATTTTTATTGTAGGTATATTTTACAGAAGCCATACAAATTAAAACATTTCACTCCGTTCAAACTCAATTAGAGTCCCAATATATCAGAGTGCTCCAAACACCGTAAGCCCCATCTATGGAGCTGTCAACGTATCACGCAACTGTTCTGCACAGGACCGGATGTAAGCCTGGATACACATTTTTTTTAGGTTATACGGGTTATCATTTGGCCATAGTTTGCCTGATGGTAACATTTGACATTACACCTATGCTGACATAGACAAATATTTGTATTTGTGCACTTCTTTAGCTATCAAAGTGGTACATTGCAGGCTACTTGCTTTTTTTTTACTAAATGGGTTTACACTTCACTGTAGTTCGCCTGATGGTAACAGATCATTTTGGTCTGCGATAGAGCATGCGCAAGATTCGATTCACTGTCGCTTTGAATATCGCTAGGGTATACAGTATTTGTTTGAAAAAGGTTAGTTTCTAAAAATGTAATAAATTTTGATAAAATTGCACTTAGAGCCAAATGTTTTAACAAAATCTTCCAATATGTAAATTAAATCATTATTAAACTGTGATGTTCTTAGAACCAGTTTTTGTCAAAAAAATACACATTTTATCGTGGGAAATTACCACTATTCTTCGAAACCCAAGACTCAAAATGAGTAAAAAATCTTTATAACCTTGATTTATTTTCTCAGAAGTATATTTGGTTTAGTTCCAAACAGTATTTATTTGACAATATTACACCAGATACATATATATATATATATATATATCCAAAGTCACATTGATGCAATTCAAATAAACATGACTATTAACTTGGACACACGCCAAGTTTCTGTAACCGTTTAGTCATTGACATTTCATAGAAAAAAAATATTACCTTATTAAGAAAGAAAGAAAGAAAGAAAGAAAGAAATATTTATTAAAATCATAAATATTACAAAACAAATAAATAATTATTATTATCTAATAGAATAGTATATTTCTAATACCTATTAAAAAAAAGATGACTTGATTACTGACTTCTTATAAACAGTACTGTATGGACATAAGTACGATGAATCAATCAATAGTAAACATAGAGAATTACAATAGACAATATTTATACAAGACCCTTACCAATTTACAAAGTATCAATAACCAAGGTTCTATCTTATCTAGGCATGTATAGTGTTAGAAGTGTGGTGCAACGATATCAAGACTCATCAACTTATATATGTATTTGACAAATTGCCTGAATTTATTTCATCACAAATAAATTGTTAGTATGTCAAACGGATTCATTTAATTGATAAAATCAAAAAAATCTATTCAAAAATAATTACTTGTCTATTTTATATGATGTCGTTGCGCCTTGCGCACGCGCCATAATGCCGACCATTGGCACGAGTTTGTGGGAAATTGTGAACCGTCATACTGGGGCTAATGAATATGTTCTAGGAAACACTTATATATTGGAGTATTATGAAACGTTTGAATAGATATATTAGATGTACATAGTCATATGAATAGGTATTTTTTTGTCATTTACCTACTGTGCGATATGTTATTCCTATTTATCTATAGTTATTTATAAGTGCTAAGTTATCTTTAGAAATCAAATTAATAATTTTGATTTGGTTGATTTCTTTTTCGTCTATTGAATTTTGCGAGAGAGTCCCGGCTTTTAGTATAGAGAAATACCACTCAAGAAGGAAAGTTAATTAAAAATGAGAATATTTGTCACGAAAATGTTTCTAGATAATTATTATGTATAAAAATTCTGTCACATCAATAATGCTAACCATATGTCCGTCGATTAATTAAATCATCATTTCAACAGCCACTACAAGGCAATTCATTAAAAGCGTGTTCTTTACAGCCGGATATAAGGGTCGGCGCACACCGCACGTGCGGCGCGCGCTCGTCACGGTGCGCGCGCGACGCCTTGCCTTATTTACTGCTCAATTTGATGCCACTTTGGATTACCATGACCAGATGATGCATGGTGGGAATAATTATTGATGTTTAAATATATTATTAAAACTAAACATTAATACAGACTTAACTATGAATTAAATGTTAAGTAGCAGGTTGAGACTAGTTGTCTAGCTATCGATGCGTGGGATTTAAAATACAGTTGACTCAGGTTATAGAAAGCCCTTCTTGTCTTGATAAGGTATTTTACTAAATTAATTACCATTACTCATTTCATCGTTGTTTGCCATTTTTTTTCTCGACTAGGCGAGAGCACTACCGTGCCCCCAGATTATAAGATTCGTCCATTCTGTCTCGAAACAATTAAAGTAAGTACGTCAAAAATAATTAATTTTGCATTCCACAAACCGACCACATAAGTATCCTTTCATATTCCATAGTAGTTTCGTAAAATCTCGCTCAAACAGAATTTTAATCTGTAGAATGATTCCCCACCACTGGCGCCAGCCCAATATTCACCAAACATTGCATTTAAATTGCGCCCAAATTATTTCATCGTAATAATTATCGTGCAATTTTGATGAGGCACTTTCAGCATACAGAACGGTTGATGGTTTTCATTTTAAAACTGAGCTTATTATATTGATATGTACCTTTGTACGCACATTTATTTGTATAAGAGAAAAACTATAAGCGATTTTTTAAATATGGCAAATAAATTCTTCTTACCAATTATCTTAAATATTGTTTGTACTACTCAAACAGTTAAACAAAATGTTGGTATAAGCTAAGCTGCAAACTCCCAGACTCTTTATTTCATTTCTATGCAATTTCGATAACTTAAAGAAACTACTTTTCATATTCGTCCCAGACCATAATTAATCAAAGATATGGGAAGAAACCTACGTCTAGCAATGGACAAGATAGACTGATAATAACAATGACAGTATGTAAGATAGATGATACAAGATAGACTGATAATAACAATGACAGTATGTAAGATAGATGATACAAGATAGACTGATAATAACAATGTCAGTATGTAAGATAGATGATACAAGATAGACTGATAATAACAATGACAGTATGTAAGATAGATGATATAAGATAGACTGATAATAACAATGTCAGTATGTAAGATAGATGATATAAGATAGACTGATAATAACAATGACAGTATGTAAGATAGATGATATAAGATAGACTGATAATAACAATGTCAGTATGTAAGATAGATGATACAAGATAGACTGATAATAACAATGACAGTATGTAAGATAGATGATACAAGATAGACTGATAATAACAATGACAGTATGTAAGATAGATGATACAAGATAGACTGATAATAACAATGACAGTATGTAAGATAGATGATACAAGATAGACTGATAATAACAATGTCAGTATGTAAGATAGATGATACAAGATAGACTGATAATAACAATGACAGTATGTAAGATAGATGATACAAGATAGACTGATAATAACAATGTCAGTATGTAAGATAGATGATACAAGATAGACTGATAATAACAATGACAGTATGTAAGATAGATGATACAAGATAGACTGATAATAACAATGACAGTATGTAAGATAGATGATACAAGATAGACTGATAATAACAATGACAGTATGTAAGATAGATGATACAAGATAGACTGATAATAACAATGACAGTATGTAAGATAGATGATACAAGATAGACTGATAATAACAATGACAGTATGTAAGATAGATGATACAAGATAGACTGATAATAACAATGACAGTATGTAAGATAGATGATACAAGATAGACTGATAATAACAATGTCAGTATGTAAGATAGATGATACAAGATAGACTGATAATAACAATGACAGTATGTAAGATAGATGATACAAGATAGACTGATAATAACAATGACAGTATGTAAGATAGATGATACAAGATAGACTGATAATAACAATGACAGTATGTAAGATAGATGATACAAGATAGACTGATAATAACAATGACAGTATGTAAGATAGATGATACAAGATAGACTGATAATAACAATGACAGTATGTAAGATAGATGATACAAGATAGACTGATAATAACAATGACAGTATGTAAGATAGATGATACAAGATAGACTGATAATAACAATGTCAGTATGTAAGATAGATGATATAAGATAGACTGATAATAACAATGACAGTATGTAAGATAGATGATATAAGATAGACTGATAATAACAATGACAGTATGTAAGATAGATGATACAAGATAGACTGATAATAACAATGACAGTATGTAAGATAGATGATACAAGATAGACTGATAATAACAATGACAGTATGTAAGATAGATGATACAAGATAGACTGATAATAACAATGACAGTATGTAAGATAGATGATACAAGATAGACTGATAATAACAATGTCAGTATGTAAGATAGATGATACAAGATAGACTGATAATAACAATGACAGTATGTAAGATAGATGATACAAGATAGACTGATAATAACAATGACAGTATGTAAGATAGATGATACAAGATAGACTGATAATAACAATGTCAGTATGTAAGATAGATGATACAAGATAGACTGATAATAACAATGACAGTATGTAAGATAGATGATACAAGATAGACTGATAATAACAATGACAGTATGTAAGATAGATGATACAAGATAGACTGATAATAACAATGTCAGTATGTAAGATAGATGATATAAGATAGACTGATAATAACAATGTCAGTATGTAAGATAGATGATATAAGATAGACTGATAATAACAATGACAGTATGTAAGATAGATGATACAAGATAGACTGATAATAACAATGTCAGTATGTAAGATAGATGATATAAGATAGACTGATAATAACAATGACAGTATGTAAGATAGATGATATAAGATAGACTGATAATAACAATGTCAGTATGTAAGATAGATGATACAAGATAGACTGATAATAACAATGTCAGTATGTAAGATAGATGATACAAGATAGACTGATAATAACAATGACAGTATGTAAGATAGATGATACAAGATAGACTGATAATAACAATGTCAGTATGTAAGATAGATGATATAAGATAGACTGATAATAACAATGTCAGTATGTAGGATAGATGATATAAGATAGACTGATAATAACAATGTCAGTATGTAAGATAGATGATACAAGATAGACTGATAATAACAATGACAGTATGTAAGATAGATGATACAAGATAGACTGATAATAACAATGTCAGTATGTAAGATAGATGATATAAGATAGACTGATAATAACAATGTCAGTATGTAAGATAGATGATATAAGATAGACTGATAATAACAATGACAGTATGTAAGATAGATGATACAAGATAGACTGATAATAACAATGACAGTATGTAAGATAGATGATACAAGATAGACTGATAATAACAATGTCAGTATGTAAGATAGATGATATAAGATAGACTGATAATAACAATGTCAGTATGTAAGATAGATGATATAAGATAGACTGATAATAACAATGACAGTATGTAAGATAGATGATACAAGATAGACTGATAATAACAATGTCAGTATGTAAGATAGATGATACAAGATAGACTGATAATAACAATGTCAGTATGTAAGATAGATGATATAAGATAGACTGATAATAACAATGACAGTATGTAAGATAGATGATATAAGATAGACTGATAATAACAATGACAGTATGTAAGATAGATGATACAAGATAGACTGATAATAACAATGACAGTATGTAAGATAGATGATACAAGATAGACTGATAATAACAATGTCAGTATGTAAGATAGATGATATAAGATATACTGATAATAACAATGACAGTATGTAAGATAGATGATATAAGATAGACTGATAATAACAATGACAGTATGTAAGATAGATGATACAAGATAGACTGATAATAACAATGACAGTATGTAAGATAGATGATACAAGATAGACTGATAATAACAATGACAGTATGTAAGATAGATGATACAAGATAGACTGATAATAACAATGACAGTATGTAAGATAGATGATACAAGATAGACTGATAATAACAATGACAGTATGTAAGATAGATGATACAAGATAGACTGATAATAACAATGACAGTATGTAAGATAGATGATACAAGATAGACTGATAATAACAATGACAGTATGTAAGATAGATGATACAAGATAGACTGATAATAACAATGACAGTATGTAAGATAGATGATACAAGATAGACTGATAATAACAATGACAGTATGTAAGATAGATGATACAAGATAGACTGATAATAACAATGACAGTATGTAAGATAGATGATACAAGATAGACTGATAATAACAATGACAGTATGTAAGATAGATGATACAAGATAGACTGATAATAACAATGACAGTATGTAAGATAGATGATACAAGATAGACTGATAATAACAATGACAGTATGTAAGATAGATGATATAAGATAGACTGATAATAACAATGACAGTATGTAAGATAGATGATACAAGATAGACTGATAATAACAATGACAGTATGTAAGATAGATGATACAAGATAGACTGATAATAACAATGTCAGTATGTAAGATAGATGATACAAGATAGACTGATAATAACAATGACAGTATGTAAGATAGATGATACAAGATAGACTGATAATAACAATGACAGTATGTAAGATAGATGATACAAGATAGACTGATAATAACAATGTCAGTATGTAAGATAGATGATACAAGATAGACTGATAATAACAATGACAGTATGTAAGATAGATGATACAAGATAGACTGATAATAACAATGACAGTATGTAAGATAGATGATACAAGATAGACTGATAATAACAATGTCAGTATGTAAGATAGATGATATAAGATAGACTGATAATAACAATGACAGTATGTAAGATAGATGATACAAGATAGACTGATAATAACAATGTCAGTATGTAAGATAGATGATACAAGATAGACTGATAATAACAATGACAGTATGTAAGATAGATGATATAAGATAGACTGATAATAACAATGACAGTATGTAAGATAGATGATACAAGATAGACTGATAATAACAATGTCAGTATGTAAGATAGATGATACAAGATAGACTGATAATAACAATGACAGTATGTAAGATAGATGATACAAGATAGACTGATAATAACAATGTCAGTATGTAAGATAGATGATACAAGATAGACTGATAATAACAATGACAGTATGTAAGATAGATGATACAAGATAGACTGATAATAACAATGACAGTATGTAAGATAGATGATACAAGATAGACTGATAATAACAATGACAGTATGTAAGATAGATGATACAAGATAGACTGATAATAACAATGTCAGTATGTAAGATAGATGATACAAGATAGACTGATAATAACAATGACAGTATGTAAGATAGATGATACAAGATAGACTGATAATAACAATGTCAGTATGTAAGATAGATGATACAAGATAGACTGATAATAACAATGTCAGTATGTAAGATAGATGATACAAGATAGACTGATAATAACAATGACAGTATGTAAGATAGATGATACAAGATAGACTGATAATAACAATGTCAGTATGTAAGATAGATGATACAAGATAGACTGATAATAACAATGTCAGTATGTAAGATAGATGATACAAGATAGACTGATAATAACAATGTCAGTATGTAAGATAGATGATACAAGATAGACTGATAATAACAATGACAGTATGTAAGATAGATGATACAAGATAGACTGATAATAACAATGTCAGTATGTAAGATAGATGATACAAGATAGACTGATAATAACAATGTCAGTATGTAAGATAGATGATACAAGATAGACTGATAATAACAATGACAGTATGTAAGATAGATGATACAAGATAGACTGATAATAACAATGTCAGTATGTAAGATAGATGATACAAGATAGACTGATAATAACAATGTCAGTATGTAAGATAGATGATACAAGATAGACTGATAATAACAATGTCAGTATGTAAGATAGATGATACAAGATAGACTGATAATAACAATGTCAGTATGTAAGATAGATGATACAAGATAGACTGATAATAACAATGACAGTATGTAAGATAGATGATACAAGATAGACTGATAATAACAATGACAGTATGTAAGATAGATGATACAAGATAGACTGATAATAACAATGACAGTATGTAAGATAGATGATACAAGATAGACTGATAATAACAATGTCAGTATGTAAGATAGATGATACAAGATAGACTGATAATAACAATGTCAGTATGTAAGATAGATGATACAAGATAGACTGATAATAACAATGACAGTATGTAAGATAGATGATACAAGATAGACTGATAATAACAATGTCAGTATGTAAGATAGATGATACAAGATAGACTGATAATAACAATGTCAGTATGTAAGATAGATGATACAAGATAGACTGATAATAACAATGTCAGTATGTAAGATAGATGATACAAGATAGACTGATAATAACAATGACAGTATGTAAGATAGATGATACAAGATAGACTGATAATAACAATGTCAGTATGTAAGATAGATGATACAAGATAGACTGATAATAACAATGTCAGTATGTAAGATAGATGATACAAGATAGACTGATAATAACAATGACAGTATGTAAGATAGATGATACAAGATAGACTGATAATAACAATGTCAGTATGTAAGATAGATGATACAAGATAGACTGATAATAACAATGTCAGTATGTAAGATAGATGATACAAGATAGACTGATAATAACAATGACAGTATGTAAGATAGATGATACAAGATAGACTGATAATAACAATGTCAGTATGTAAGATAGATGATACAAGATAGACTGATAATAACAATGTCAGTATGTAAGATAGATGATACAAGATAGACTGATAATAACAATGACAGTATGTAAGATAGATGATACAAGATAGACTGATAATAACAATGTCAGTATGTAAGATAGATGATACAAGATAGACTGATAATAACAATGTCAGTATGTAAGATAGATGATACAAGATAGACTGATAATAACAATGACAGTATGTAAGATAGATGATACAAGATAGACTGATAATAACAATGTCAGTATGTAAGATAGATGATACAAGATAGACTGATAATAACAATGTCAGTATGTAAGATAGATGATACAAGATAGACTGATAATAACAATGACAGTATGTAAGATAGATGATACAAGATAGACTGATAATAACAATGTCAGTATGTAAGATAGATGATACAAGATAGACTGATAATAACAATGTCAGTATGTAAGATAGATGATACAAGATAGACTGATAATAACAATGACAGTATGTAAGATAGATGATACAAGATAGACTGATAATAACAATGTCAGTATGTAAGATAGATGATATAAGATAGACTGATAATAACAATGACAGTATGTAAGATAGATGATACAAGATAGACTGATAATAACAATGTCAGTATGTAAGATAGATGATACAAGATAGACTGATAATAACAATGTCAGTATGTAAGATAGATGATACAAGATAGACTGATAATAACAATGACAGTATGTAAGATAGATGATACAAGATAGACTGATAATAACAATGTCAGTATGTAAGATAGATGATACAAGATAGACTGATAATAACAATGACAGTATGTAAGATAGATGATACAAGATAGACTGATAATAACAATGTCAGTATGTAAGATAGATGATACAAGATAGACTGATAATAACAATGTCAGTATGTAAGATAGATGATACAAGATAGACTGATAATAACAATGACAGTATGTAAGATAGATGATACAAGATAGACTGATAATAACAATGTCAGTATGTAAGATAGATGATACAAGATAGACTGATAATAACAATGTCAGTATGTAAGATAGATGATACAAGATAGACTGATAATAACAATGTCAGTATGTAAGATAGATGATACAAGATAGACTGATAATAACAATGACAGTATGTAAGATAGATGATACAAGATAGACTGATAATAACAATGACAGTATGTAAGATAGATGATACAAGATAGACTGATAATAACAATGTCAGTATGTAAGATAGATGATACAAGATAGACTGATAATAACAATGACAGTATGTAAGATAGATGATACAAGATAGACTGATAATAACAATGTCAGTATGTAAGATAGATGATATAAGATAGACTGATAATAACAATGTCAGTATGTAAGATAGATGATACAAGATAGACTGATAATAACAATGACAGTATGTAAGATAGATGATACAAGATAGACTGATAATAACAATGTCAGTATGTAAGATAGATGATACAAGATAGACTGATAATAACAATGTCAGTATGTAAGATAGATGATACAAGATAGACTGATAATAACAATGACAGTATGTAAGATAGATGATACAAGATAGACTGATAATAACAATGTCAGTATGTAAGATAGATGATACAAGATAGACTGATAATAACAATGACAGTATGTAAGATAGATGATACAAGATAGACTGATAATAACAATGTCAGTATGTAAGATAGATGATACAAGATAGACTGATAATAACAATGTCAGTATGTAAGATAGATGATACAAGATAGACTGATAATAACAATGACAGTATGTAAGATAGATGATACAAGATAGACTGTTAATAACAATGTCAGTATGTAAGATAGATGATACAAGATAGACTGATAATAACAATGTCAGTATGTAAGATAGATGATACAAGATAGACTGATAATAACAATGTCAGTATGTAAGATAGATGATACAAGATAGACTGATAATAACAATGACAGTATGTAAGATAGATGATACAAGATAGACTGATAATAACAATGTCAGTATGTAAGATAGATGATACAAGATAGACTGATAATAACAATGTCAGTATGTAAGATAGATGATACAAGATAGACTGATAATAACAATGACAGTATGTAAGATAGATGATACAAGATAGACTGATAATAACAATGTCAGTATGTAAGATAGATGATACAAGATAGACTGATAATAACAATGTCAGTATGTAAGATAGATGATACAAGATAGACTGATAATAACAATGACAGTATGTAAGATAGATGATACAAGATAGACTGATAATAACAATGTCAGTATGTAAGATAGATGATACAAGATAGACTGATAATAACAATGTCAGTATGTAAGATAGATGATACAAGATAGACTGATAATAACAATGACAGTATGTAAGATAGATGATACAAGATAGACTGATAATAACAATGTCAGTATGTAAGATAGATGATACAAGATAGACTGATAATAACAATGTCAGTATGTAAGATAGATGATACAAGATAGACTGATAATAACAATGACAGTATGTAAGATAGATGATACAAGATAGACTGATAATAACAATGTCAGTATGTAAGATAGATGATACAAGATAGACTGATAATAACAATGACAGTATGTAAGATAGATGATACAAGATAGACTGATAATAACAATGACAGTATGTAAGATAGATGATATAAGATAGACTGATAGTAATGATGGAATGTCATGACATTACTTTAATCAGCATAATGATGATGTGCGGCGGCGCGGGCGGCGGCGGATTACGCGCGTAATTTCAATCCAACGCCGACGCAAATATGGATGGACGCTGCTGATATCACCGCCGTGTAGCGATAGCAAACAAATGATTTTATAGAGTGAAGAGAGGAGCAGAACGCGTGTCTGGTGGTAATGGTGGGCGGTGGTAGGTGGTCACGACAAAATGCAACAAACTCTCAAAACAATAACAATTGAAAACGATCACAACTAAAATTAGTAACCAAAAGCTTATTTTTTTTAAAGATACGATAAAAGTGTAAGAATGGGTTTCTTAAATGTTAAATTATGATTATTGACTCCATGAAATGAACATTCGTACAAAATGTTCTTGTGTTACGATTGTTCCTATTTAAAACCAATAAAGTGATTAGGTTTTCAACTACCTAAAACCTGAAATTAACGTTTTTCACGAAGGGTGCAGGATATTAAAATACAGAGTTAATGAATACTTTTTGGGCAATCACGCGACACCATAGACTAGAGCAATGTTTAACTTCAGGCAGGCTGCAATAAACGCGACCTCATACTACGTCAAAAAAACAATCAGTTGTCTGTTTTGCTGTCCGTACCTCACTATCGCGTATCAATACAGTCGCATCGTTTCAACGGCATCGCTAATGCGTCGCCCAGTAATTTCAACCTACCTGTGTCTGCGGTTCACGTCGCTGAGAGTAGAATACACTGATATATTTAAAAAATAAAATATAAATGACACAAAGTTAAGTTAAGTGGACGAGTTGTAATTCATACGTTGTATTGAACAAGAAACTAAAAGCAACAATGACAAACTAGAGATTGCAAGTGGGATCATTTAAAAAAAACAATGTCAGTTCTCCTAGTACATTTTCTGAAACAAAACAAATTTTAGTCAATTTTATCATCTCCAAGGATAGGACTGTGATGGTCATCAATACAATCGTCATTATTCACTGTTTTTTTTAATCTCAGCACTTTCTTCGTATGTACTACAATCATACGTACAGGTACACATAACAAGAAACGATAAGACTGAAACATAATGTGACTACTAGTATACTATGTACCATGATAAAGATTTATTCCTCTTTTACTTTATGACGATCTCGTACATAACATAATAAGGCTATCCAGTGTAAACTACTCTCAATACGTCCAGTTACTAAACACAGTGAATCCAGTACTTATTGGAATTAAATTCCACGCGCGCCGGTTTAGCTCCAAAATTGGTATTTGTCCGATTGTATCGCATCCGCGATACAATCGGACGGCCATTGTAATAGTTTCGAATGTTTCGCTGCAATTGTACGGATTAGAATATTTAATGACGATCATTTGTGGCTTGATTTGATGTTTGCAATAATAATGTAGGTATATTGTGCACAAAAGAAAAAGCTTAAAAATTATAACAAAATCATTTTGTTGAATGGTTAAAACAAAAATATACTCGCACTTTTAATAATGCTAAACACTTTGTATCTAAAGGCAAAATTTGGTAAGTGTAGTATGTTGAATGTTTGTTCCTTTTTTACACTGCAACGATTGAATGTATGCTATTTGGAAAATAAATAAATTAGATCTTGAACTAATGCATGGGTTATCTGATATTTAAATATATCCAGTTAGTAAGTTTGTTGGTTTAATTTGGTTTTTGCTTGTAAAGGAATTTCAATACTTCGGTCATCTCACTTGTGTACAAAGCCTGATACAATAAACACCCTATTGAAAACATCACAGCAACAGACTCGCACGCCTTTCCGTGTTGGTTACCTGGGAAGCCGGACGACCGCGCCATACCGTCGCCGCCGTGTAGACTCACTTGCTATAGCAATACATGTTATGAAATAAAAACTAGTGGGAGCTCGCGTCTTCGCTCGCATTAAGAAGTAAAACTTGCATCCTCAATTTCACCCCTTTAAAAGTGGCATTTCCTAAAATCCTTTCTTAGCGGATGCCTACATTATAACATCTACCTGCATGCCAAATTTCAGCCCGATCCGTCTAGTGGTTTGGGCTGTGCGTTGATAGATCACTATATCAGTCAGTCAGTCAATCAGCCAGTCAACTTTGAGGTTTATATAATATAATATATATAGATTTAGATATTAATTTAATTCGTTAAATGCTCCCTCTCTTATGTCGTATATCTTCATGACTGAGGGTCGTGACACCCCCGCAGAGTTTATGCATTAGGGGAGTTCTCTTGGGCAGATACATCATGGTGGATGGTGGGCGCCCAGGTCATTCCACGGAAGACTCATGTTCTCGGTAAATGCTAAATCTGTACTAAGGTTGAATTTATAAACTTGTTTAAAAATCAGCGTTACATACTAATGACAACGTGCATTTTTATATAAATCGCCACCGTGTCTTAAACAAGATTGGTTCACATCCAGCCGCGACAATCTACACCCATCTCTTGGCTCTCGTGTTATGGCAACAATTTCTGTTTTAAACTCTTCAAAAACAGTTATGACATAACACGTTTTAGTAGTACATTCATCACTACAGACAATTAGATATAAGAAAAAAAATCTGGGACTTTAATCTTAATCATTTGTGTTAATCAAAAATTGCATGCTCTTTTTTACACTCAAGTAGACATAAAATAGGTTCCCGAGAGTGATCCACGCCTCAGCTAATTTCCGCTAGGTCCTCAAACTTCGCGCCCACATAGTTCTTGCATTTCTTCGATTCTCCCCAACTCTCTGCCAACTCCACAAAATTCCACCGACTCTGCCTCTTCTTGCGAGTTGAGAACTCGGTTACAAATTGGAAAGAAGTTTGTGTTCTTCATTTCCGGAGCCTTCGGATCTGTGTTGACTCGCTCTTTTGTGTTTTGCTTGAAATTTAGGATTGGTCTTGTTTTCTCATTGAATATTTTCATGATTAATGGAAATAAGTTAAAGTTTATTACTTGAATAATAAAATATAATAAATAACGTTGACTAAGCGACAACTGCTATAGTAAAAACAATAACGGGAAAAATATATCAACGACTTGTGTCAAACTTTAAAATCATAGAAAGGGCAAGTGCCCCCAACTCTATTATTATTGGTATCCGCGAATATGTTTAAGTATTTTTTTCATTTTACATAGGTACATTATAAGTACCTATGTAGTTTTTAATACCTATTTACTTAGCTAACTCGTATGAAACGAAATAAGTAAAATTTGGTATTAAAAAAAATGCGGGTATCGCCGCGTGGTGACACTAATACTTGCTAAATAAAGTGTCAACAAAATCAGAACAAAGCGAATGGCTTCATCCATTGTCTCAACTTGGCCATCAAACTCACTGATTAATAAGTTTAAATTTATTTATATCTATAGCGAGTAGAACAAAACGCCCCCTTGTGTTTCCGCTCTAAATAATCGTTTGCCATTACGTGTAACAGTTGCGACAGTATATTAGCTTGTGCATTATTGACTGCTACATTTTATAACAGTATTTGTGATTTAGGCACAACTGTAGTCTTATAAAAAAAGGAAGGGTTTGATGATACCAGTCAACGGAATTGAATAATAAATTGTTATTTTTAGAAAAAAGCAATTAATGCAATATTGTAAAACCTTTAAGGTCTTACGAGCAAAACATGAACTAATATAACAAGAACATAATTTACAATTGAGTATTTTCTATATTAAGTAGGTGACCGGTAAGTAATCGTTTTCTAAAGAGTCTTTTAGTCAATAATCTAAAATAAATAGAAAAAAAATTGATTGACTAGCTCAGTATAATTTGTAGACTTCGTTTATGAAGACGCTGCTACCACTCATTGTCTTGCACCGTCTGTCGTCAGTACGTCAACAATAACATTACTTGTTTTATAAACAAAAACAAATGAAAGGTAACAAACGTAAGTTTATGTACTGACCCTAATAATATAGCTCCATAATTTAACATTGAATAGCTGATTGCTAAGTTTTGGGCGAATCGGTTCAATTTCGCCCATTTCAGCGCTAATGGCGGTCGGAAAACGGTGAGAGGATTGTCAGTTCCATTTACATACCTTACAGATCACACCTCCCCTTCACTCTCACTTAAAAAATCATACGAGCGACAAGGACAGAGCTAATCTCGATCGTTTCAATATCATCCTGTTTCTATGATTGTACGTAAATTTACGTAATATTACGCTTTATGGGCGATTTCCTGATGTAATAAATGTTAGCGCCTACTTCGGAGCTTCCATTCTATTTGCTTGGAATGGTTGATTGAGGCATTATTAGGAGTTAAAATATTTAATTACAAGTCAGGTGATAATTCATGTAATTAAAGCATTTTTTTCAAAATTTGGTCACCAAAACCAACACATAAGCGACACTGGTTGAAAGCGGACAACCCTGAACTGATATGGAGGTGGTTCGCAAACAAAGTACGGGTATATCTATCCACAGAACCATACAATCATAAGATAAGATAAGATAAATTTATTGTAAACAAAACAATATGTTAAATTTTACAAATAGCTCTGCCTCTTACATTAGTAAAAAAAAAATACTGTGTCGTAGAGAGGCAGGTTCTTCCGGGGGGTTCTTGTTTACAACTTAGTATTATATTAACAACTCAAAATAATGTAGTATGTTTAGTGATCATGCAAGAGTGAATCGGTTCTTACTGGGTAAGCACGCTCGATCCTAGACCGTAATGTTTGCTTAAAATTACAGTCTAGTGCAAACCCATTCCTTGTAAAAAAAAACAAGGTTTATAAGTAACATTTAGGTAAAAAAACTGACTAATATCTTAACCACTGCGGGAACTGAATCTAAAGCCTTCCTGCCTGCAAATTTGATATGCATTGTGTCAGCTTTAGATGTCTTTAGTGTAATTTGTTCTCTTTAATATTATGCGAAGACATGTGTCTTCCGTAGAAAGACCTGGGCGCTTACTACGTTATATTTGCCCAAGAGAACTGCCCTAGCGTATTATTTATGCGGGGGAGTCCCGATCCTCATTCATGAGAAAATAGGTCTCAAAGAGAAATAAAGTTTTTGTTTTAGTTGTCGTCATCCAAAACGATAAAATGGCAGAGTATGTTCTCTCATCATTTATCTCCCTCTCATCACGTCTTAATTCCGCCCCCATCCTGTCCGGTCGCCAATGACCGTCCGGTGACTTGCATCTTGTTCCGTACATTTGTACTCGTTAACTTGAACTTCTACTAATTTGTTAGGGACCATATTGGACATTTTGATGGATGTTTATTTTTTAAGGTATATCTCGTATGTATGCAGACTTGATAGACTTTGTGAATTAATGTCAATGAATACATTACAGATCATTTACTTAAATTAATTCGTTACTTTTAACATAACTTGATATACTAATGGAATAAAAAACGTTTAAGCATATTTATTGTTTAAGCATATATTTTTACTAACAGATCACCACTTATACAGTAAACGTCATTAGAAAAAACGATTCCAGAAAGATAGGCAATTTCCAATGAAAAGGAAAGAAAAGTCTATACCTCCCTCAAATAACTACTATACAAATAGAACAAACATGATAAATTCGCACAAATGATGTTCCGATCCGTGCCAGCCGGTAGTGGGTCGATACCTAGGAGTGGTCAAGGACAAGGGACACAAGAATGCTCAATGAAGAGGAAATTTATCGATTACAAGCTTAGAACATAATGCCTACCTACCGCATAAACTTAAAAGTGTTTTTTTTACTGAAAAGTGGCCTCATTATTCTCGTAACGCCTAGCTGTTTCATCATAGCTGAGCTGATCGTAAAATCACGACATTACCTTACCAACTCATTTAATAATATGAAAAAAGATAATCCTGCTTTGTGAAAACTATTAAAAGTATCCCCAACAGAAGGTACAGTATAATCCGAATAACGCCGTGTTTGCCGAACTAAACTCTCATAAATGCAACACTATACTAAGCTTGCCCCAAAAGCTGCTTCATGCAATTCAATGGAGCACTCCAAATTACCGAATACATTGACTCCGCTGGCGAAAAAAAAAATCGGGCAACAACCATTATAGCTAGACCTATAAAAATTACTCTAAGTTTAACTATGGCAGGTCTTGGTTAGATGGTTGTTTTGCAAGAGAGGGATTCGGCAACAATATCGCAATTTATCAAACGAGCTACATTGTCGTGTCCCCTCGCAGGAGCTGCTGTCTCTGTGCTTCCATCTACATGGACGCAGGGACAGATGTAGGTGGATAGGTGGGAGTTCTCCATTCATAGTCTATACACACGTACGTGCTCTTAGTTACCAATTAATTATTGGTGGTGATAATTGGCAGTAGGTATAAGAAATAAAAAAAATAAATAGTAAAACACACGATAATTTTGTTACTAACCAAAATATTAAGATATATTTGTCATGTCATTATTAAAATTTTAAACTATTTCAAACTAAAATCGACCTTCCCAAGAAAGTGAAAATAATAATAAGCAGCAGTGTACTGACTGCTCCGCTCGCCAAGTTTGTCCCCCGAAACATCACAGGTGATGGTTTTTATTAAATTTTTCCCGAGCGCCGACGCGAATCAAAATTAATTTCACCTTGTTTGCTTCGTTTCGCTATTTGTTTACATGAATTTACTGACGCATAGTGGCTTTAAATTTTGCAAAAGGTTTAATTAAATGCCCTCCAGACTAAAGGGGCTTATTTGCGCGCATAACTTTTAATAACTAGCGGGTTCATTTTTTCGAAATGAAACTATAAATTTGAATGAAGCTTCTTTTATTAACGTTTAAACATTATGAAAATGTGACTTTGCGTTGATATAATATAATGTTGAAATAATTAAGGAGCCTCTTAGTTGATGTTTTATTAAAACTTCTTACATCTTGATTATTTTCATATTTGATATGAGTAAGTCTTTTTATAATGTTAATTACTTTAGATTCTTAACTCCTCTTAAACAACACAAACAACAAATAATAGCTATAGGTACATACAAATTAGAAACTGTCGATTCTCAAAGCCAAGAAGCACAATAACATATAGTACATATTATGATATTGTACTTTACTGTGAGCCTTATCTCGCGACATTGGTTACAAATTTGGTCAAATTTTGATGAATACAGTTTCCGACGACACAATTTGTCACATCTCTTCAAGTTTCCAATCTGCTGCTTTGTTCGGGTGCTTCATTAATATTGTTGGGGCCAGAGTCAATAGAAATCACTGGATATGGTATGCTTACAGTGCAGTACATAATTACATTCAAAATGTCATAGAGTAAGATTTAAAAAATTAAATTAAATTAGTTTTTAACTAACTAACTAAGTTTTCAAATGGCAAATAAACATATTTTTACTTTTACTTACTTTTACTATGCTTCACATTGTAAAGGTAAAATAAATAACTCGAAGAAGTAGCACTGGTTCTCGAACGAGGTTGCCGAAAATATGGCAGTCGTAACTAAAGCCTTTTCGAAGTACGAGACCTAGGACTGGGAATAGATAAAGATACAGGAATTTATAGTTTTGATAACGAGCGAAAACTACAAAACAATGTTTGTTTAATCACTATGATATACCTAGGTGTGTAACGTGAATAAGTACATAAGCCCGAATTAAAATATTTTTCTTACTGGAACGGGTTTGCACTTGACAGTAATTCGCCAGATGGTAAGCAATTTCATGTGTATTTCGGACTTTATCCAGATGGGCAATGCTAGATTTACCTGGGTAAACTTAGGTTCACCACAACACCTAGTTACCCGTAACATATGTTATACTAATCCAAAGATCTCATCCAGTAAAGCACGTACAACCTAGTCCTAAACTGGGTTCTCTAATCAGTCTCCATCAGCCCACATCATGATCGGAGGACCTCGGGGCCATTTTCTTTGTCTCACTTCCAACGCTAATTTGTACCCAAGTTTTGCGTGAACGCGTCTTTTGGGTGGAGTGAGAGATAGCGATTTTGTTTAAAAATGTACCTAATTGTGTTAATCTACTCTATTTCAATCGATTTCTTGGGATTTATAATTTTTTTAACATAACTCTATGGTAATTTGAGACTGAGTTAATACAATTTCAAGGTTTGATAATTTGTTAAAAAATAAAACTACACTTAGATTTCTAAAGAATAAAGGCATAAAGCGTTTGTTTTTATTTTAGACAATTCATATCACAAATCACCAAGGTATCATAATATTGCATTATCGAGTAACATCCACAGGATAAAGCTAGCAATGCATACATATTAAATAGAGTATTCTAAACAGTCCAAAGTTTTACCATCTATTGAAAAATCTTTTAAAACCGTCTGCGGCGAAGAAAGTTCGCTTTTCATTTTCAATTACAAAGTTTTTGACTTTAAAACAGCTTCAAAAAGCGTGGCTTTCAAGTTATAACTAAAAGGGTATTAAAATGAGTATTTTGAAAGAAAAGGTACTGTGCATTAGACCAAATAAAACCCGTCATAAAACCATTGAACTATATATTACTTGAGATAAAGCTTATCTATCGTTAATAACCGCATTCGTTTAGACAAACCTAGGATAGAGCAGAAGAAGTATAACATTGTTATGGTTTTGAAGTTAATAACTTGTACCACATTATTAGGCAGCATACACACAATAAGGAAGACGCCGGGAGGTGTCAGCCGGGTCCCACAAGGGGGCGCTCTCGGGCCTTCTCCTTTGATAATTTATTATTGAAACCTCGCCTTTATACCTTCCTTTTGTAATATTGTCGTCTCTCGTAGCTTATTTGTTCCGCAATTGTAATTTGTTTTATATCTTTTTTTTTATATTAGTGATTGACTTTTTCGTTTTGCGTTTTACACTAATTGCTTTGTCCATTTCTGTTATTATCCTTTTTAGAGACTAGTCCGAGCATAAAAGCAATCCCATTTCAGTTATTTCACAAGGAACTTCGGTTTCATTTTGTTTGCTTTTTAGTTTACTTTTTAATAGACAGCGTTTCAGTATTCATATTTGTAATGGATGGAGTTTTAACATTTTTTTAATTTGTTTAAAATTATTATAACATATTGTGGATACATAAACAAACATGTTTTCTATTTTCTGTCACAAAGAAGTGAGTATGTAGGTACGTTATATTTTAACGAGAATTTACCAAAAACGTATCGTAAGCAATCACGGCGATATCACAGGCAACGTAACCAAGATACGTCTTTGATGCAAACCCTATATATTTTCTTTATCGACTCTCGTCAAATTCTCACAAAGTTATAACATCAGAACATTTTCCATTATTTCTGTCGTAAATATGATCGTTTATTTGAAAATTCCCGTTTATGAACGCGCGGTATTTGTGTTATTTAGCGCTCCCACCCCGTTTTCTATTGAGATAGGAAATATTTAATAAAAACCGATTTTCTTGAAAATGCCCCGCGATTTTGCCGTTTCGCAGGGCTTCGAGTTATTGTTCGTAATAGACGAGGGATTTTTAGAGCCATCAGGGATCATAGAGCCGGAAATATAGCTCCGAACTCTTGTTTTTGGATCAGGCTATACTCGTGATTTTTTATTTTCTTGAATATTCCGTTTAGATTTTAGCTCCAAAGTTGAGATATAGATTTTTTTCATTTAAAATTCATTTTTACTCACACGTTCATAGAGTCATGGAATTCATTTTTACTCACACGTTCATAGAGTCTATTTCTTTGCGGGACTCAAATCTGTTAACAGTACCTATAGGCAGAGGTACTCACCACTTAATTCAGAGAAAATGTAATTAATGTTGAATACGTGTAAAAGTCCATCGGTGACAGTCCATTCGAGCAATATGGCCAGCCCATCTCCACTTTCTTCCCGTAATGACTTCTACTACGTCTTTTAGTCCCGTTTTTCGCCGTATCCACTCGTTTCTCCTTCTATCGCGCAAGGTGATTCCGAGCATAGCTCTTTCCATGGCACGTTGCGCGACTCTAAGTTTCGAAGACTAGTAGTGTGGAGACCATGGGCAGACAGGAGACCACGAGGCCGCCCACCGTTACGATGGGTTGATGACATCCGGAAGCACGCGGGTCACAACTGGATGGCTAGAGCAGCAGATCGCGAGTTATGGAGAAAAATAGGAGAGGCCTATGTTCAGAAATGGACTCCTTAAAGGCTAAGAAAGAAGAAGAAGAAGACGTGTAAAAGTATTTCTATCGACATCTTCAGGGATTCAAGTTGCTCGAATTAATCCGCAAGTGCCTATTATAATTTCTATATTAATTCACACACGTTTCATTAACAAAATACCGATAGCAATCTAAATATTAATAATACCGAACCTTAATCCCTTACACGATCAAAATAATTATTCTGAGCCCGAAGCGCACAGAATAGCAACTAGGTATCATCTTAATCCAATTAAGTGAACTAATAAATAACTTGAAATTTAATTAAGCAACTAAACACATTCGAGTGAAATTTACGTCTAAAATGAACAGTGAACGAATTTTAACCCCGGCTTAGTTAGCGACGGACTAATCTTATTATAGGATAGCCGATAAAATCAGAAGCTTATCGAATATTGAAGATAGTTTTAACTTCATTCAGTACGGAGAGAGGAGAAAACATTGGAATCAAGTTAGAAGTATTCAGTGTTAGTGAAATCTGATCGGTGGAAGTTTTAGCAGTTGTTGAGCAAATTGCTTTGTTAAAATTTTCAGTTTGTTTCTAAATGTCTACAATGAGTTTATTATCGCCGTAACGCCCGCGGCCATTTTGAACATGCTTAGTTTGAAACAATGTTTATTTTTATTTTCCTTGAATCTTAAATAGTCATTAAATAATAAAGTTTGTAAAATTTACTTGAAGATTCCAGGACTCTAACTTTTGTCTCCACCTACACTAAGAATATAAAACCAATTTTGATTGCTTAATTTTCACAAACACATATAAGCTTTAGTATCTCATATATTAATTCAGGTGGAAGATCTCTTTTGATTGCCTGAAGCCTTAAGCGATACCATTATATCATAACCATTACTTACTTCTCACTGCACACTTAGAAGGTGATGGGATGACACCACAGCTTCATTGTCTGACGGCAGAAGCCCATCAATATAAAATACACACACTCACACACACACACACACACACACACACACAAACACACAATCTTACCCGGCCAAAGTGCTTAACATACCTATAGTACCTAATAATAAATCTACCTAAGCTTAAGCAGCATCTTCATGCGGTAAACATCAATCAACTGATTTCAATTTTCAATTTTCAAAATGTAATTTTTGTGATCATAAATATTGTATTAAACTTTTTGACAAAGTTTTACTACAGATATCTTATTTAAAAAGATTTTTTGTAAACTATGGATGAACATTTCTGTAACTAAACTATGTACATGGCCGTGATTATTATTGTTTTATACATCTCTAGATAGTATTGAAAGTATTCTTTTACTAGCGTCAACTTCTTTCTGGAAAACAGGATAATTGGACCACCAAGATACAGGCTAACGCCTAGTTTGGGGTCTACAGTTAACACTATTATTGTATTGTATTGTATTGTAAGATAAGAAGAAGAATAAATAAATAAAATAATAAATATTCCGGGCCATTGCACACAGCGCCACCTAGCCCCACACTAAGCAAACGCTTGTGTCGTGGGTACTAGGTAACGGATATGATACTTATATACTTTTCTTTTGTGATGTAGAACTTATAATATGATTTGATGGTAAGCTCGTACGTAAAAGTATTTAATATTTTATTTTACACTGATTATTGTGAAACCTGAGTTTTCCAACCAGTTTTCACTTTCCATATAATATCGTGGATGCGGGCTGTTTAATATCCTGCAATTTATGATTTAAACGCTCGAGGTAAAAGCTTGGCTCGTCGTTTTACTTGTTTATATGCTATAAAATATACTACAAAAAATATACTACTTACAAGATGTAAATTTTGTTTTAGATTATACATTGATTAAATAAAAAAAAAAAAAAATTACACCATAGTATTCTATATGTCCAACTATAATTATCTTGGCGCTATTCTAGTAATATCATCTCGTTCATCACATAGCGTAATTTCTTTTCCTGCGCATTCAGTGCTGGTGAAATTAAAGCACCTCACAGGTACATAAATAAAGTCCGTCTGGTTCCGTGAGGTCACGGCCGGAACTGAAGGGGCCCGAATCTCGAGGGTCCTGTTAGAGATGCACTACCTCATCCGGCTACTATTCCGTATTCGGCATAATTGAACTAGTCGGCTTATTATTTCAAATATTTTTTATTTAAAAATACCTACATAACGAGTACATAATGTGCAATGTGTGTTTTAGTGGAGGTCTGGAATAATTATTTGTAAAACAATGTAAGCATGAATAAAAAATATCACTATCATATCATAAAATCTATCAATATGAACTGTTAATGTATAAAATAAGTAAGAGTTATTCATTAAAATTGCCTATTTTCATAAATTATAAACCCTTATTTTGTTTCCGAATCAGGTTGTGTTAAAACTCTACAGAGTGTTAGAAGATGTTCAATGCATTGAGACATCCCACATCACTCGCCTGTGAATTAAACAATATTTACCGAATATTCGGCGGGTCGGCCATCTTTTCCGGTATCCGTCTAAACCTACTGTATCCATATCTACTGCACTGTACCCCCCAGGGCTCAGTACCCCTGAAGGGGACATTCCACGTCTCGAAGCAATGGGCCTTTTATCTGTAATGACCCTTACGACTGGATGTTTAAGGTAATGATTGGTTTTGATTTCACCTTTATTTCAGCACAAAGAGAGATCTTCAAAGACGTGCGCCCGCTTTCCTTAATTAGGAAAGTGTTTTGTTGAAATAAAACTGCGGCTGTCCTTGTGTCTTTTTGGATTACTTCTATGTTGAGTTTGCGTCTACAAAATATGTACCTACCTTTTTGTGATCTGTTCGTAACGAGATGTCTTTTATATTAGGGGAAAATCGTAAGTAAGATAATTCAGAAAGTGTGTGTTTTTTCCAAATATATTTTGAATTTCTCAAATCTTTTGACTAATTAGTTTATAGAACAGCTTGATTAGTAGTTTTAACAACATTTGAGTTCTAATTTCATTGCAGTTGCTGTTCAAAACGTAGCAATAGAGAGCATTTTGCATTAACTCCTCAAATAAAGGGAAAAATAATAAAATATAGAGATCACAATAAATTGTTCCCAAACTCATTAACGCGTAAACACATAACACCTAAAAGCTTTTTCCACAAAAGCTCTGTGAAGCTCGCGCAACATTAACTTAGGTATAATGAAGTACCCCCCCGTGGGTCACTACCTTGGTGTGGTGGGGGGGCCTAGTACCTGCTGCCGTTTACGGCCATAATACGGGGAAGCCAAAAGTGACCCGAGGATGGGCCCCTTTGTGCGCCAAACCGGACTCCGTGTCTGGAGCGCTGTTGAAGGGGCGGTCCGGTGGCGAGCTCGCCCGGACAGTGTCCCCGCCCGGTCTCCTCCTGGGGACAGCTGGCTGGAGGACGGAGGTGGGCTTTTTCTGCGTACGGAGAAGGCGATGAAGCAGGGCCCTCGCCTGTACCTCTCCTTGGAGAGGATTGGTGTTAGGGCCGAGCGGTACTTCTGAAGAGTGTAATATCTCCGATGGCGGTGCCGTTGATGAGGGAGGCGCTCATTTTTGCCTTTGTGGTGACAATGAGTGAGCTATGTGCCTGAAATAGGCGGAGAGGATGCCGTGAGGCATTAAAATGGACTCCGTTTGCGTGCCACACCGGACTTGTCTGGAGTACGTGAATGCGGGTGGTCTTTTGGCAGATTGCCATTTGATCTACGGGGGCGACGTCGGGGTTCGACGTCGTAAAAGACACCTTTAACTAGGTGCCGGGCTCGTAACCTCATTGATCGTGCTTCGGCGCGATCAGCGAGGCCGAGGACCTTGGCTTCACCGCCTGGGTCGCGAGGAAGAACACCTCTATAAAAAAATCACCCTGAAGGTCAAGCGGAGGGCAGCGCGAGGACCTGCATGGTCACCAGGAAGGCTGGCCGCTACTGCACCAATCATCTCCGAGGCCCAGGCGAACCTCGTGAGTATTTAGCCTTACCCGAGCACAGGGGGCTCTGCTGGGGTGTACCGAATAATTCCCCCATTCTCGTGGGACTTGATATGAAGTGCAATAATTTAAAAACTAAAAAAGATGAAGTTGGGAGAGGGCATAGCCCTGAGTTAAGAAGAAGTTTGCGTAATCGCAGACGGTCTGAGAGTTCGCTCTTAGACGAGGAACAGCCCCGTGTTGACATGAGTCGATCCGGGTCTGGGATGGAGGTGACCGCAGATGCGAAACCTATATCAGAGGGTCGTCTGTGGCAGAGTTTAGACTCTGACACGGACACTTCCTTGGTGTTTGTCGGGCCTGGGGCATCCCGGCGTGATGAGTCACGTAAAAGGAGAAAAGGTGGGTCTGGCTGCGAGCCAGAGAGACCAGTGTCAAAGGACAAGAAGGCGGACCGAGCTCAGGCCACCCCGCGGTCCTCTAGGTCTAAGAAGGAAGAGTCATCCTTTGATGCAGAAGCGGAACCCTCTTACGAGCTCGTAGAGGAAGCTCTGGCTAGCATTGCCAGAGTTGAAGAGATCAGCAGGAAGTCTGGAAACCTAAAGGGCACGGGTCAACGTGCCCTCGATCTTTCCGCGGCAACCCTGCGAACAGTTGTTGGTAGTCTTGCTAAAAGGACGACCAACGACGAAACCAGGCGGTTGCAGCGGGACAACGCCCGCCTGCGAAAAGAGGTTGAGGAAATCCGTAGCGAGTTAGGCTCACTCCGTGAGGAGTGGAAAAACTCAAAGAGGAGTTCCGCACAGACTACTCACAGCCAGTTCCAAACTGAGTCTGAGAGGCAGTCCATTATGCGGGAAGTCGGCAACTTGGTGAATGCTCGGCTCGACAACTTGGAGGACCGCCTCCTTCCAGCACAGAGGATCCGACCTCCGCTAGCGGCGGATCAAAAAGCGGCTGAGGTTTCAAGGTCTTCTGCGATTGCGGACAAGAAGAAGGAATTCCTTAAATCCGTAAGTGCAGAGCCTACACCGGGGCCTTCTGGCTTGCAGAGGCGAGAGTCCGCAGTCCAGCCCCAAAAACCTGTCAAGGGTAAGGGCAAAGGCAAAGGAAAAGGTCAACAGAAGGCTGACCCTAAGGCGAAGCTGGCTCAAAGTCAGCTTCGAGGTGGTACCGTGCCAGCAGCGTCGTCTCAGACGACTCCGGTTCTTTCGGTTCCCTGCCCTGCCCCTGCCGAAGAGCAGTGGACGCAGGTGGTCCGGCGGGGTGCTAAAAAGGCCACTAGGACTCAAGGAGAGAAGCGGGCAGCCCCGCATAGAGTCCAAGGTCCAAAGTCGTTGAGCCATCTTAAGGCGGCCAATCCTCGCCCTCCTCGCACTGCAGCGGTGGTCATCACACTGCAGCCAGGAGCGGTTGAGAAGGGCCTCACATATGGCGAGGTTCTCAAGCGAGCCAGAGAAAGACTCATTGAGTCAGGCGATCTAGAGGCAATTAATTTGCCTCCAACTCGCATGAGGACCGCGGCGACAGGCGCCAGAATCATTGAGATTCCTGGTGCAAATAAAGTTGATAAGGCCGACGCCTTGGCCTCAAAGCTACAGGAGTTCTTTGGTAGCACTGGAGAAGGAGAAAACGTTAGGGTCTCAAGACCGGTCACTACTGCAGATTTGCGGGTGAGTGGTCTGGATGACTCGGTATCTCTGCCGGAGCTAGTGGCGGTGCTTTCCAAAGCCGGTGACTGCCCATCTGACGCCCTCAAGGTTGGCGATATAAAGAAAGGGCCAGGCGGTATGGGCTCTGCATTCGTCCGCTGTCCTGTGACGATTGCCAGGAAGATAGCGGGAAAAGGCCGGCTTTTAGTCGGATGGGTGGCGGCGCAGGTCCGGGTTCTTGAAACCAGACCTCGTCGCTGCTATAGATGCCTTGCAACGGGCCACGTGAGGGCCCAATGCAAAGCAGAGGTTGACCGCAGCGAGGAATGTTACCGCTGCGGTCAAAATGGCCATAAAGCCAAGGGATGTACTGCCGACCCACGCTGCACTCTCTGCACAGCTGCGGGACAGCCGGCGAATCACATTTCTGGGGGCAAGGCATGCGCAAAACCCCCAGTCAAACAAATACCGAGGAAGCCACGAGCAGTGACTGAGGCCGCAGCCCAGTCACAGCCGGCCAACCCCTCGGGGCAAGTGGGAAGTATGGAGGAAAGTTAATAGTATGGCACTGACTTTCCTCCAGGCGAATGTAAACCACTGCTATGCGGCTCAGGACTTGCTCTTGCAAACTCTTGCAGATCAGTCTATCCAAGTGGCAGTGGTCTCAGAACCAGTGAGGGTTCCGACGAGGACTGATTGGATCGGGGATGCCGACGGAGTCGTTGCGATCACAACGCAGTCGCCAATCCTCTCCCCGCCCCTTAGAGCAATTGCTAGGGGCAGAGGTTTCGTAGTCGTCCAGATTGGCCAACTGTTTGTTATCGGGGTGTATCATTCCCCCAACAGACCCAGGGCCAGCCTGGAAGCCCTCTTAGGTGAAGTGGCGGCTGCCGTTGAGCGGTGTCGGCCCCGATCCGTAGTGGTCCTCGGAGATTTCAACGCCAAATCTCCAGAGTGGGGATCTCCGACGACTAACCCACGGGGCGAGGCAGTGATAGAGTGGCTCACGGAGACTGGTCTGCGCGTCCTGAATCAGGGATCCGAATTGACCTGCTAACGCAGGTCAATTCGGATCCCTGATTCGGCGGGGGGGAGGATCAATAGTTGATCTGACCTTTGCCACACCCGACGTCGCATCTCGGGTCCAGGACTGGAGAGTATTGGTAGACGAGCACACGGCGTCCGACCACCGATATATTCGGTTCAACGTCTTGTCTCCGTTCCCGACGTTGAGGAGAAGTCCTGACCCTGGACCTGGACGGCGTTGGGTGTTGCGACGGCTGGATCCCGAGGTTCTCCTAGAGGCAGCCATCGTACAAACATGGTCTGCAGCTCCGTTGGAGCAGCCCGACGTAGATGGTGAAGCAGACAACCTGTGCGAGGTAATGACGCGTGTCTGTGACGCTGCGATGCCCCGCGCAGGGGCGAAACCATCCAGACGCCAGATGTACTGGTGGACGGAGGAGATCGCTGGGCTCCGTCGCCAGTGTGTGGCTAAACGTCGGGCATATCAGAGAAGCCTCAGGAGGAGACGCGCAGAGCAAGAGGAGGTAGACGACCTGTATGCGGCGTACAGGGAGGCCTCAAAATCTCTCCGTCGAGCCATTTGGGACTCGAAGGTGAAGTCGTGGCGTGAGTTGCTGGATACGCTGGAGCGGGATCCTTGGGGGCGGCCATATCTGCTAGCAAGGCAGAAGCTGCGCCCTTGGACTCCCCCTATTACCAGCTGTTTGGACCTGGCGGTTCTCCGCCGTGTGGTTGAGGGACTGTTTCCCTGCGCCCCAGGGAACGGATTTGTCCCTCCCATCATGGCGAACGAAGACGCTGCCACTGACGCGTACGACACAGCTGACGAGGTCTCACAGGGAGAACTCGGAGCGGCAGTCCTGAGAATGAGGGCCAAGAACACGGCGCCGGGACCGGATGGCATACCTGGCCGTGCGTGGGCCCTCGCTCTGGAGGAGCTGGAGCCGCAAATGAGATCCCTTTTCACTCGATGCCTACGGGAGGGGCGCTTCCCGAGGAGATGGAAGAACGGCAGACTCGTCCTTATCCGGAAGGAGAGACGGCCGGAGGATGAGCCGACAGGGTATCGCCCGATAGTGCTGCTTGACGAGGCGGCCAAGTTGCTGGAGCGAGTTGTCGCAGCCCGCCTCGTCAAGCACCTGGAAAGTGTTGGTCCAGACCTGGCCCCCACGCAGTTTGGGTTCCGGAGAGGTCGCTCGACGGTCGATGCGATTGCGCACGTCCGCGACCTCTCGAGGGAGGCCTGCTCCACTGGCGGCGTGTTGATTGCTGTGTCCCTTGACATCGCTAACGCCTTCAACTCGCTGCCATGGAGTACGATAATGGAGGGCTTGAGGTACCACAAGGTACCCTCATACCTCCAGCGCCTCGTCGGGGACTATCTCTCTGGTAGGGAGGTAGTCTACCCGACGATGCAAGGAGAGGGAAGGAGCCGCATGTCGTGCGGAGTTCCACAGGGGTCTGCGCTGGGTCCACTCCTGTGGAATATAGGGTACGACTGGGTCCTCCGGGTACCGGACCGTCCTGGCGTCGGTGTAGTTTGCTACGCTGACGACACGCTGGTCACTGCCCGCGGGACGAGCGTTGACGAGGCGCTGCTGTCGGCAACGGCCGCAGTAGCCACAGTAGTGAACAGGATAAGAAGGTTGGGGCTGCGGGTGGCGCTCCACAAGTCTGAAGCAATTTGCTTTCACGGACGTCGGGCGCCACCTACAGGCTCACGGATAGTTGTAGGAGGAACCTCCATCCCCGTCGGTACTTCGCTGAAGTACCTCGGCATCGTACTTGATGGGCGATGGAGGTTCGAAGAGCACTTCAGGAGGATGTCCCCGAAGTTGATTGGTGTGACTGCGGCCCTGACCCGCTTGCTGCCTAACATAGGAGGCGGTGGGGTTACTTGCCGCAGCCTTTACATGGCGGTTGTGCGCTCCATGGCACTATATGGAGCCCCAATATGGGCCGGGTCCATCTCCACAAAAGAGCGCGCCCTGCTGCGCGGGCCCCAGAGGAGTATGGCCATCCGAATGTGCAGAGGGTATCGCACCCTCTCACATGAGGTGGCCTGCATACTTGCAGGGTCCCTCCCGTGGGACCTTGAGGCTGGCGTCTTGGCGCAGGTTTACTGGCGCCGCTCACAAGCGCGTCAGCAAAGCCTGTTACCACTCCACGAGGAGGTGGAGCGCTGGAGGAGGGGCGCAAAACGCGCAGCCGTGGGGGCTTGGCAGGATGGTATCCTCGCTAGGTCCACACGACGAGGCCAGGGAGCCACCCGTTTCCTTGAGGCCATACGGCCTGTCCTAAGGAATTGGGTGGAACGGAAGCATGGCGCGCTCACCTTCCGGTTGACGCAGGTACTCACGGGGCACGGATGCTTCGGGAGGTACCTGCACAGAATCGGTAGGGAGCCAACCCCGGTGTGTCATCGGTGCGGCTGCGTGGAAGATACCGCGCAGCACGTTCTCGAGACATGTCCGGCGGAGCTCGGACCGCGATTATCTCTAATCGCGGTAGTAGGGACAGACCTCTCCTTGTCGACCATCTTGCGAGAGTTGGCTGACGACGAGAGGTCATGGCACGCGGTGGCCTCCTTTTGCGAGACGGTGGTGTCGCAAAGGGAGGCCGAGGAGCGGGAGCGGGAGGTGAATCCTGCCGCTCATCCGATCCGCAGAAGAAGGACACGGAGGCGAGCTGATCGCGCTCGGACTCCGTCTCCACTAGGAGGCCCTGGGGCGTGGGATGCGGGGGCATCCCATACCCCCTAGCAGAGATAAGGGCCTCCCGAGGAGTCGATGCCTGGATGTCCCTGGGCATCGCTCGCGCAGTAAGAGGGAGGCTGTCCTCCTGAGGCGGGTCCACCTGGACAGTGGACTGCGGTTGGGACGGGAATTGCGGAGGAGTATTGCTCGCTTGCCCGCGAAACCCGTCCTTGCCGAGGTGAAGGGACATCGTGGTAGGTTTTAGTCGGTAGTGGAGTCCCATTAGCTCTGAGCCCGACATACCCCGCCGCCCCCCCCGGGGAGAGTGCGGGGATGCGTAAATGCATTTCCTCCACGAAAAAAAAAAAACAAAAAAAAAAAAAAGGTATAATGAAGTAATTGTAAGAACCGGATTCATTACTAACGATGACCTCTGCTTTACGAGAGAAAAATAGAAAGGAGCTCAGCAAGTAGCTAAAATCAACTCTAAGGCAATATAGATGATCGACAAGAACCTTACCTGGGTTGAACATATTAAGTCTTTAGCTGGGAGGGTAAGAAAACTAATTCTCACATTTAAACAATTACGCCACATAATGCCTTTAAAGTGTTTAATAAAGATTTACTATGCACTAGCACAATCCATTTTAAATTACTGCATTCCGGCATGGGGTTCAGCTGACAAATCACACCTTAAAAAACTAGAAATAGCACAAAGAGCTTTGTTAAAAGTGATGACGTTTAAGAACAGGAGATTTTCGACCGCTCAACTTTACAAAGAATGTTCAGTTTTAACAGTTAGACAGCTTTTTATACTTTCAACCGTAACAAGACAACACACACTTATTTCCAATGAAACGCGAAATATCGTTACTAAAAAGAGAAGAAAAGACATTATATCAAAAAACGTGGCTACGCGCACCAAGTTTGGAGGAAGAAGTCTAAAAACTCTCGGTCCTTTACTTTATAATAATCTGTCCAAGAACGTTGATATTGTCAATGTAACCAAACATAAATGCAGAAAATTAGTCACAAGTCACTTGCTAACACTAAACTATATAGATACAGAGCAGCTTATTGAAGTTGTTAAATGATGTATCACTCTAACCTGAAATATTTACCTAATAGACCATTTATTGAAAAATATTGTACTACGCAATGAACACTGAAACATACATACACACACACTCACCCTCTACATACAATCACGCACAATTACAATAATTACACATTGTAACATACAACAACACACACACAATCTCTAAATTCTAATATACACAGCCATAAAAAAAATATATAATTATTAATTAAGTATTCAAAAAACTATGTACATAATTTAATTTATAAGATGGCAACACTCTAACAGCTACCAAAAAATAACACTTTTGTTTAATGTTTACAATTCATTACATATCTTTTGCTTTGCTTCAGTGTTCTGGAACCCTTTCTGTACACAATTATTTATGTTTCCTACTTAACAACAGGTAAAATGTTTAGAATTAAGAAGAAATATGTGAGTAGCTGTTGAATTGTGACAATCTCTTTAGTCAAATTTAGTTATGTTCTTTCGAGACGAGTGATGTGCAAGTAAGTAGTTAAATTTGTATATTGTGCTGTGGTTTTTCCCGAAATCTTGCTTCACAGGACCTTTTCGGTACCTAGTGCAAGTTTCCGGGGCTACCTCACGTACCTACCTGATTCATACTTGACTGCACCTGGCAATCTGTGTTCCCAATGAATGTATGTGTTAGAATAAGTATTTCTATTTTTAGTCAATAAACAATTTGAATTTGAATTTGAATTTGATAGATAAGAGTCAAAATATGTTGAGGACAGCCAATGAAAATGTAAATAATTTCTGGGACGGAATAAATAATGTAAAATAGCCGTAACTTGGCCGAAATTTAATTCCATTGCGCTTAATAGCGATCCCTGGGACTTAGCGAGGATCAGTTCTTGGACAAATCCTGATCAAATTTGGATAAAAATAAGCATTGCGCAAAATTTTCGCTTTAGAATCGCTCGCTAAATGTAATTTTAACGGCAAAGCTGGTTAACTGGACCGAGTAAATACAACTTGATTTCCTTTTTAATGGAAAAGGTACAAGAAATTAAATTCGTATGATGAAAGGAGGCAAAGTAACCCTTCGGAGCATTAAAACGTCTGCCTTCATTCTGCCCCCGCGTGGAAGCTGCTTTACAGCTTGTGTGGACTATGAAATAATGGGGCTGGGTCACATTGATAGCGGGACTTAGTCTTGTTTTAGAAACCTTAGACACACACACGAGCACGAGTACTAATAAAATAATAATAATAATAAATATTCCGGAACATTGCACACAACGCCATCTAGCCCCACACCAAGCAAACGCTTGTGTCGTGGGTAACTCTAAAAATAACTAGTATTAGTAACTAACTCTTACTAGTATTAGACTTCCTAAATATACAGTCACAAAAAGGAAGTGCATATTTCCATCTATGTTGCGCCGCCGCTGCGCCGTATCTGATTCGTAGCACTTGCTACGACCAATGTCTACAAGATTATATCGTGCGTAAACATGATTGAGATGGGCTTTGCTTTAGGCACTTTGTTGCTCACAAGACCAACTATCATGCTTGAAATATCAAAAATAAATATCGCTTTTTGCTACAACTACAGGATACCTGAAAAGAAGGCACTGTATAAAATAAAGGCGCTATCAAAACTCGGGTCACGTAGAGCTCGTTTTGAGTAGCCCGCACAATATTAGGCGGAATGGCGGGCGGTTTTTTAACTTATTATTGCCCCGAAAACCCATTTTGTCTGTTCCTGTAATAAAACGAGCCTTTTATGGTACAATTATGGGATGTTATTAGATTGCGCAAGTTCTTAGGTTCGTCTACGGACGAGGTCGGTATGGTCTGTAATTCAATTCTTACTCTATAGCATTCAGAAACTGAAGTAACTGTCATAAAACGCTGTTATAGTTCACACTATCATCTTCTTAACGGAAAAAATACAATATTTTCAAAAGTTATGTCAGGCAATTTATACAGTTTCTTTCATCACGTTAGTACTGCTGACCAATCGTTTCGACGAAAGACTATCACTCAAAAGAAGTGTCAAAAAATCTCTGACTCTGGTAGATTGTCCCAAACACTTGTAAAGCTAACTCCTGTCCAGTGTCGCCACCATTCGTCGGCAATCTATAAACGTACTCTCATATAAAAGCATTTACAAAATAACGTCGACGGCCCGAGAGCAATCTCGTTACGGCGCCGGAAATTAATGTTTCCTTTCGATAAATTTTCCAGAAGCTTTTGTACCCTATACACTATATTATGTACTCACTGGTCGTGTGAGAAGACGTCAATAGACACCTTAAGTGACAAGAAAAAGTGTTATGAAGCAAACGACAACATGAAATTGACGGCAAATATAAGGAGCAAATATGTTATGAAAGAAATAAGTGTGAGTAAAATGAAAAGATAAGTTAATCATTCGGTAAGTTTTAAGTACATTAACAGTCAGCTTTTTGTTTTAAGTTAAAAATAAAATGATCAAATAAAATATCTCACTCCAAAATATATTCATCAATCACTCTCAGTCACAATTCGCGACCAACTAGAAAGGTGCGAGAAAAACTGGAAAAATTTCCATCCAATCTTTGTGGGGTTTTGAACTTTTAGACGATATTGTGATCGTAACCATCTGCTCAATTTTCCGTCCCAACGGATGATTAATTAAACCAACTTCTACTCTTCCTGCGAACCTTCTGTATAACTTCAAACCTTACTGTTGTAAAAATAAGGGTAATTTTAGAAGGTTTTCAATCAGTGTTTCGGGTAAAAAGAGAAGTGTTACGATTATCGATTGCACCTGATACAGGATCCTAATAAAACTCAGGGCAAAGAGCCTTTCACGTTCAGTGGAGCTTGAAAATAATACAATAAAAAGAAAAGTAAGTTTTAATGAGCTGAGACAAAGGAACTGCCGCTACAACCTGCTCGAGCGTGATTGGATGTACCTACATACTTGTATAGGTTGTTTTATGTATTATAAAATGATACGATTACAAACAGACAATTCTATCTGCATGAAAAACAAAAAAATCATTGGTTATACATTTAAAAGATAACTTATATGTTTTTAATTATCTACGAGATAGTCTGTCTAGCAGATGGTTGTTGGTATAAAATAATCTTACTCATTTAATTCATGATTGAACAATATATTCATTCAAAAAACGTTGTTCTACTTAGTTGTCACAATGTTCCCAAGACCATTGTTATTATAACACGTCAAAACTGGAAAAACAACAACAGGCACCATAAAAACACGTTCCCATCACAAACAGCGCGTCATTATGCTTTTCAGAATGCGAATGCAAACAACATTAGCATCATGAACAATAACAAGGTGCGTCGGAAACAAGTGGCAGAATTACACTCCACTGCAGCCGTCAAGTTACAAGCACCGAGCTACGGCTTCAGGGAAAATATACGCCTCTATGTTTACGCGGGTTTGAAGCGAGTATGCCCAGCGGTTCCAGAGTCTGCTTTTCATTCAGACGCACCCTGTCGAATCCAGCCCTTCACCAATGACTTGCATTTCAAGTTATGAGTGGATTTGCTTAGCGGTGAAGGAAAACATCGTGAGGAAACCGACATGTTTGAGGATCACAATAGCCGAGGACAATTGTGTTTTCCGTGGAAGGACCTGGGCGCCCACCATGATGTATCCGCCCAAGAAAACTCCCCTAACGAATTAATTCTGCGGGGGTGGCACGACCCTCAGTCATGAGGAAATACGACTCAAGTGAGATGTTTAACATACCTAGAGGATCTTTACGCGGAAAATGATTGATTGGTTTCTTCTAGGCAAGCGCGCTAGATCGAAGACTATAACGTTGCTTAACATCAGGAAAATTGTAGTCAAGCGTAATCCTATATCATGTAAAAAAAAAATATTAATAAAAATGTAAGTACCAGTTTTTAAGTACAGAAGTATGTTATTTAATTACAATTGACTAGGTGACTCATAGAGAAAATAAGTTACAAGCAACAAGCTAAAGAAAAATATACTCAAATGTTTACGCAGGATATGAATAATATAATAGCAGTTTTTAGGTACAAAAGTTTTACTTTTTGCGTCAAAAAGATTGATATAATATATACCTAAGCTGTCTTATAATTTTTTAAATTTTTCCTAAAACGTTATTTTCAATTAACATACTTATTGTTTTAATTCAACAACAATTCGAGTCGATAAATATGTAAAACAAAGGTTATTACGAGTACAGGTAACTACAATCTAAATAGAACATAAGTTTAGATTGTGTTCAACATTAAAAAGGTTACTTCGCAAAGCTTTTAAGCACACTGGAAGCTCACTGAAAGTTCGAATTTGACTTCGAATTGGTTTTACTTCGAATTGAGTGCATCAAACGGTTTGAACGGAATACATGCAAAATGGAAGCAGTTTATTTAAGTTTTATTGATTGGCGTTAGTAATATTTTTTTTAATAATGTGGTTTTGCGTTATGTTTAACCATAAGATACGATAGAGTTGCTTAAACTATTTTTTATAAGAATAAAACAATAACTTTAATTAAATTTTAGATGCTTGCATAGAACTAACAATGAAACTATTATATAATCACATTTCTTCCTAGCAGTGTGTTCCTAATATACGTAGTATATTAGAATTTCTTCTAATTGCGTGCAAATTATCCAAATTGGCGACATCCTACTAGCTTAACATCAAGCGAGTTGTGGTCAAGTATACCCATTAAACAAAAAAAAACCACCAATTCATATTTTTCTCGTATAATCCCGTATTCACAAACAAGTGAATGCTATTCATCATATCCTTTGAAATGTGTTCCCACATATTTTAATTCAAGTAGGAAACAGAACTACAAAACGCATCCGCACGTTATCAAATGCGTATCTATTTTTAAATGCTGGCGGCGGTGGTGTATCTGTCTAGTCTATGACCCCTCCAGGCGGGGCGGGGCGCGGGCGCGGGGGCACGGGGCGGGCATACCTGCGCCGGGCGAGTCGAACGCCACCGCGCGTCAGTATTGATTATTCTCAGTTCTTAGGGCGTTCACTTTCACCACTGTTTTAACACGAGCAATGAAAATGTTTTTATTGCCAACTTTGCCCGATCCAGGCCCGGACAAATACGTATAATAATACGGGAAACAAAAGAATAAACGGACAAACACTCCTAATGCCCGATTATTCATTCGTGGCTTATTTGACAATGACGAATTACGATTCTGTTTTTTTTTCAGTGACGAGTTCGTCTTTCGGTATTTTGGTCGCATGTTAATTTTCCCGTCAGATTTGTTTTTGCGGTGTTTGTGAGCGATTATGATTGTTGTTTGTATTTGTAACAAATGTTTAGCCTCGGATTTTCGTGCCAATTTTTATCGCACAGTTCGTGAATGATCGTATTTGGGACCTGTTGATTTTAACTGCATGTGTTAACGTAATATTATTATATAATATAATTATAATAAAATGTATCCTCGAAAAGATCATTCAACGTATTATAAATTAGCTGACTTATCTTCGCTAAATATAACAACTTTTTTGTCATATATGTTACAACGATTTGATATCATAAGAAACTGTTTTTTTTCTTCATTAAATATACACGTAACATAAAACAGCGTGTCTATGCCAGTAATTTGAAGCACATTTTTAGATCACTAGTGGGAATTTAGGCAATTTTTACTATCAGAAAGGCTACATCTACATTTTAGTGTCCAGATTATTTATTAAGGTTGTAGTTTTAAAGGTTACTAATTTGATTGCGAACAAAGTATTACATTAAAACATATATTTCCCAAATACATAGCAAAATCACCGTCTACACAACATAATTTCCCTTCCCATATTGTTCCTCAAGTTAGAAACTCAAGCACAGGTACGCGTTCCACTACGGAGGTAATGTTCAATCACTTAGAAGTTCCAAACTATAAACTATAACCTCCAAACTCTATGATAGACAAACCGACAACACAACATGTTGCTATGTACCGCGACAACTCAGCGCTGCTTTCATCAAACTGAGATTTATATTGGAACTACTTGAATTACAGTTTGGTTTTAGTGATGTAATTTTCCGACAGGTTTCGTTTTTATAGCGTCTTGTTTGGCATTAGAGTAGGGTTATACTCGTCGGTGGGTTGAAAAGGGCCTAAGATGAGGTTTATCCTGACAAATATCTTTAAAGTAAATATTTTAAGAATACTACCGTTTATCAACATAATAAAATATTTCCAAAGTATTGAAAAAAAAATATAAAACAAGCCATTGAAACTTGAAACGATCTTATGTACGAGTATTTGTATTGGTGTATAAATATATGTCAATGAAGGATTCCAAGTTATGCCAAATGTTTTAATAATTGAGTGATGTTAGCTAGGCAGACAGGGCAAAGAAAATATTCAACGTTTCAATATGTCTATCCTCTAACTTTAAGAAGAAGTAAAATATCTCGTCTATGCACTTCTTTGTATTTTTAGTAATATTTTGAACTAACGAATGCAAGTCAATCAAAATTAAGTTTTTTTCTAAGTGGAAGGAAGCTCTTTGGTGACAATTCCGTCCAACCTGAGTCCTTACCGGGTTGAATAATGTGAAGAAACAGATTCAGACGAAGTTTATCTTGCGCACAAGTTAAATTAGTTCCTTGATTACTTCGCAACAATGCGGTTTTAGCCTTAAGGTAAGTATTCGATGAATTTATCGCTTACAGTCTGAGCAATATAAATCAGGGAACAATTTGATGGCACCACTCTTTCTATTCTATCTTATTTCAGTCTCAAATTTTTGGTTACAAATTTGCCCGTGCGTAGATTTATGTTGCATAGACTCTAAATAACTTATTGAGTGAAGGAATTTGTGGTTTCCAGTATCAATTAAATTGGGCGATTTGGACCGAGTTTATTGTGGAATAACTGACTCAGTTTAAATTGTTTCAAATTGATTTAAACTTAAGGTGGAATATAAAAGGCGGAGTTTCTTACATTTTCATGGTGGAATCTGAACTGAATCCAGAGACGGCAGCTTACTTAATTTCAAGGATACGTTAAGCTTACGTTAACAATAACGCAATTATAAGATCTATTGCCTTGCCCTAGTGAGATAAAAATGCACGATTTTTTTTTATTTTTCACAGATTCATTTTTGTTAGGCTCATATAAACATCTAAGTAAACCCATTAAAAACACACATATTTTTTATTTTATTTAACCGAATATTAAAGAATTACAGCATAAAACGGCTAAACGCGCCCTATCCGGCACCTTTATAATCCGAAATGCGTACTTACAACACTTTCGCATTAAAAACGGTCCAAATTACAATTTACCGGTTACTTTGAGCCCTTCGTAATGAAATAGGCCGTGTGCAGGGAAATAAGGGATGGTATACAATACACTACAGAAATTTTATGAAGAGAAAACTATCATCAAATATTCTCTTCATAAAAAAAACATTTAAAATAATGTTCACAAAAGAAACAAGGTTAACAAACATTTCAACCAAATGTTTACTTCTCATTATTGAATAATAAGTAGTCTGGGGTTACACTACTTTTGCGCTGATAGCCTCAATAAAGTAATGTTTTAATTCTTTACCACTCTTAAATAAAACGTCTACCACTAAGCACACTGTATAATAAAATAAATGATAAACAGCCAGACTGTCTGCCTGATGGTGAGCGAGAACTCCTGAGATCAAGAAGTTATTATTACAAACGCATGGTTTGTCACGTAATCTTGGTTCCGTCTCACCGTAATGCAGCAGAAGATCATCGTCATTATAGGTTGGTCATTATATGGTAAAGAAATATAATAATGGATTACTCATTTATCTGGTTTTCTTCAAAAGGTCTTAACATATTACTTTTCATCTAGATACAACTATCCACTAGTTTCCATTCCAGTGTGCACGATACCTTACCTCACGAGGGCCGGTACAGTAAAGGTCGGTAGAAGCCCATTCATTAAAACTAACTACAATAGCCGGGATAAGGGTGTAATTCAATAAGCCACTCGACCTAGAACCTTCTATGATTAATGGCCGCTTAAAACCGAATATATTCGAAATAGATACGAGAACTAAATTAGTTACATAAGGGTTAACCGCTCAGTTTTATTACAGTTGTTTGGTATTGCGAATTATTGAGATAGGCGTACTAAGGCAAAATTTGAGTAGATAATATTAATTTTGTGTATGGTTGGATGATCAGTAAAGTTTTACACATGAAGTGTTTTTTTTTTGGAAAAAAGCATTTGGTATGCTTTTTTACTATTCTAAATGTAAGCATTATTTTGACGTCAATATAGTTGATTTTTCTTAATCCGATTTAGTTACTTACGCAGTTTTAGTTCTTCAAATACTTTTATCAGTTTCAAAATAATCAAAACATACAAAAAACTAAATCAATTAATTTCTTCTTTAGGATATGTAATATTTTGGTCACCATGATAGTTGCCTAAATCATGATTTACCTTCCTTTAGTCACTAGTTGCTTCAGGCAAATTAGTATTATATTAGTATAATATATATTCTATCAGTGTATACGTATGTATATTTCAATATTGTTTAAAATTATAATCACCTACGTGGGCTATTGTGACAGGTAGTACACGTCAGTACTCAAGTACTTATTACAGAGTCTGAAAGCAATTTGAAACGTACAAACATTTTAAGCTCGTTGAAAATCTTGTTCGTCTCATCATAAAGCACATACGCGGCGCAACTTTACAAATGGCTCCACCGTTTGAATCGTAACTTAGCAAACTTAATTTCAACAAGGCTTATACTGGGACATGGAGTAGGATGGTGACAGAGATATAATTGTGTTCATAGAGAAGAGAGTATCGGTATGAAGTGGTATTCGCAAAGATAAATATTTTAGTTAGATTTAATTACGCCTGAAAATACTTTGAAAATAAGTATACAAAAAACTTATGAAGCTTACGACATATTGAAGCTGTTTGTTGCTTAAAATCAGACAAATTGTAGTCAATAGGCTCATGACTATCAAGCATAAAAAATCTTTAATATCCATACATTTAGGTAAATTCTAAATATGTATACTAAGATCATAGCTGTCCAAATGAAATTACTTGTTTGACAGCGTATACAATTTAGATATACCTACAAACACATGTTTTTCTTGTGAATAAAATACGAGAAGTGTTCAGTAGTATATTTTACACATTTTTTGTAGCTTTAAAACATACTTCTCTGAATAAATTGTCTCCACAGTACGAATAGAGACAAGCAGACATCCTGTGATAGAGTTGACGCAACTTTTGTAATTGGTTTAGCATATTAATTCCGGTTTAAGCCCCTAGGACGGTTGTGCTCCAACTAACGTGTTTAGAGACCTCATGTGCGAATATTGATTTGTAAATTCAATTCGATAAATAGTTACGTGTACTTTGATTACTGTGATTGAATTGATAACAGATTTAAAGATAGTTAACAACCTTAAAATTGGAATAAATCAATTTGTATTGCAACACATGCATAAAAATAAACGTAATGTATCTAAAATAACGTCAGGATATTTACGATAGAACTAATTTAAATTATTGTCGGAAAAAATTTAAACGAAAGCTCTCCTCAGCTTTCTTCGTTCGTATTTGACTACAACCCGATTGATTTTAAGCTCCGTTGCAGTGTCAGGTTAATTCATGGATTGCATATTTTCATACATCTCTTTTTTTGACTGTTGACGTCTTGTTTCGACTACAAAGAGTCTATCTACCCACAAGTCCCAGAATATAGATACATAAGTAAATAAATGAGAAGTCCAAACATCCAAATCCCTGTCAAGTAGCAAAATTGTGCAACGAAATTATACAAGAGGGAAGCGAGGCGAGCACGTACGTCGCTAATCTCACTCTCGGAACATTATAAATACTATTACAATGGGGATTGGACACGGTCTGTTTTCGTCGGAAAATATGGCAAATGTAAAAAAAAATAGATTTTTTTGTATAAGTTTTTTAAACAACGGTAGGGGTTTCAAAGAGTATTACTTAATCACGTCTCCAAGCTGGCAAAGCGTTGCAGCAACTCTGGAGGTGTGTCCATAGGCGACGCGACGGTGACTGCTTAATATCAAGCAGGCCGTCTGCCTTTTTTCCACTTTTTATAAAAAAAGCCTATCATTGTTCGTTTCAATTAGTGAGTAAAAATTATTATTTTTTTTTTATTAGGAGAGATAATGTTTAATTTAATAGTTTTAAGCATTGATTTATTCAAGTTATTTAACCTTTGGCTGACGACCTGGTCTAAAAAAACACTAACGCCGAGGTTACGTCCCACAGACGCACAAAATTAAAATAATTATAAAAAAATCTGTAAGCGTGCTAACGAATCTTAAATTTTACAGTTATTAGATGAAAGCCTTAGCTAATGAATCGTGCATAAATATATAAATTAAACTTCAAATTTAAAGATAATCAACATTAATTTTTGTAATCGCATAATTTGCTTAACAAATTTAGGAACATAGTTCAATCTTCATTTTTTTTAAACACTTTAAAGTTTCGATAAAGTGACTAATATAAATATGTTCTTCTTGAAATATGTTTCAAAATAAAACGAAACTAGAAACTCTAACTCTAAAAATAAAAAAAAAACTGTAAATACATGTGTTTGAAAAATTTTACTTTCGCACTTTGCAGTCATTGCATACTTGAAGATAGCATGTAAGGCACATCGACTGTGTCTTCAAAATGGCAAAACAGGAAGGTACCGGGAAAAAGGAAGCCACACGCCGCGTATTTTAAAAAATATTGTCATTACAAAAATATTGACGTCTGTGAGACGTATAGGTCGGCAGTTAAAGGTTAATTTAAAAATAATTTTTAGATAAGTTTTTTAAATTGTTTAACAATACCGGTACAATACCAACAACAACAAACCTCAGTGCCTTCTGATTAAGTTCACAATCTTACAAAAGTTTCAAGGACCGTCATAAACTGGCAACAGTTTTCCGGCCGGATATCTCCACATCCCTACTAGGTTATACCTTCTCCTGTGAAATCCCACAGGGCTCCTAGACTCCGCCCGCAACTCCCCCTTCCCGAAACTATCCTACATTTAATCCCCTTCCTCCCTCCCTATACAAGAAAGGTTTTTATTATCCTATGACGAAACAATTCGTACGAAAGTAGCCCTTTTTGGCTTTTATCGCGTCCGATTATGGCGGAATACAGGTTAAATTATTTGAGGGTAGATAAAATGGATAAAATTTTATTCTGTTATGTGCTGCCTTGGGAGTCAGATAGAGAGGGTCTGTTTTAAGTAGTCGAGTATGAAATCCTCATATTCTATACAAGATTACTTAGACCCTCTTTATCTGAGGTGGACATGAAAATTATGCTCAAATAGATATCTGCTTAGGCTCTGAACTTGCGGCGTACTCAAATTTTATTTATCAGTGTTCAGTTTTGTTTCCTGTTTTTTTTTTTGTAGATTTGATATACGAGGAAATTATGTTTTGCTTTCTTCCAAAACTTCGAAAGTTAGTCAAATGCCTAGTTGTAATGTGTCATCATAAATAAATCATAAATTTATTAACGGGAATCGTTGTTTGCTTCTGTTAAAATTACTAGGTAACTTCACTGAGCAAGATACTAAAATAAAGTAATCGATTGTATGTGTTCTGTCTCGAATATACAATACGAAATTGTCAACTATCTACAATTTTACACACACAACGACATACACTATGCTCAGCTATCTCAGTGTCGCCATGAACATCAGAACAATAAAAGCATTGATCTGCAAGAGCGGAATCACCCACGTCTTTATAGGAACTTTTTACGGCAAATTATTTGGCTCACGTATTTCGCACGTCTCACTGTATACAACACTGAAATAATCAGTACATAAATTAGGTCCATTTTAAGAAGTTTTAATGACTGAATTTAATTAACCACCACTAACATCATGTGGAAGCTACATATGTGTAGAGCCACGACAATAGGTACACTAGAAGATAGGTTTGAAAAGGGTATCAAAGTTTTCAACACATTGGAAGGAGGACAGGTTATTTAATGAAATGAATATTTGTAATTTCATATCATTTTAATTATGTTTTCGCCGATTTTCAATGAACGTCTTCTATTTTCATTCAAATTATCAAGTGAATATCAAACTGTTACTTCGCTTGCTTACTCTGTGCTCACAGTTTCATGCGAAGTCAAGTAACTGTCCTCCACTCCCGATACAGGTGGGGGCTACACACCTCTGCAATATTTTCCCGTCAAGTCGGCATTTATATGATAATGCGAGACTCGGGTGGCGTTCGAAACTGATCCCGGGGACTTCCGATGAGTTCCGAAAATGCCCGAAGTAGTATCGTAAATCTAATTTTGCGCCCACCTCATATTTGCCGGCGATGCGCCACAGAATATCGGTAAGCAGGAACTTAAGATTGAAATCTCCATTTGATACCAGCTCAAATGAACTCTGGGGTTCAAGGGAATCATCGAAACCGTATCTACCGTAATGTTTTATGTAATTGATACAGCAAGCACCCAGATCTTTAGTTTTTATAAATTACAGTGCTGGCAGTAGTAGTGCCTACTTACTTCTAATTTTACGTAAACACAAATTCACTAACCCAAAACTATTGCTTGTGTTGGAACCAAAATATGATAACAATAAAGCATGCATCTGTAAATTTTGTTTGTACTAATACAAGAAAAATGTAAAAAATGCGAGTTGTTTGGGCTTATTATTTATGCTGTGGCGCGGGGGGCGCGGGGAAGCAAGGACATTTAAATTGAAACTTACAGAATATTTTTCTACATACCGGATGAAAATATAACTTTGGGTGAATATATTATCCGCTGAATGAACCCGTAATATTCAACGATCGCAAAAATGTAAGGGAACGTGATTTAGAAAAAAATGAAGTTTAAATTGTATATTTATAAAAATACTTGTTTCTTTATATTTCTTGAAGTGATCGCTAGTTTTTTTTTCGAACAACTTTCAAATAAGTAATTTTAACATCAGTTTACTTACACAATATGGTAAAGATTGCTTTTTAGGAGTGAATATTAGTAAACTGAAGGCCTCACCTTTAGGAAACAACCGTTATTAGTACATATTTTTTTACTTAGCTATCTATTTTCATGTATATCCAATATCTCAAACCAAAATATTTGTGAATCTTTATTGAAACTCTCTGAAACTTAACAAGATGTTTGGCCGTCGTTTGATCTTTGCAAATCCAAGAAAATTGTTTTTTGACAAGTTATGAGCGTTGTGATGGAAGAATAAAAGTTTTTCCATCTTCGATGTTAGCATATTGATATCGGATACCAATGTTTTAGAAATGTATTACAATTTTTTCTTTCAGGTTGTCGTTATTGACTTGGAAACGACTATGCGTTTAATCTACCAACTATCTGTAATGTACTTACTTCACTTTAGCAACATAAAGATAAAGATATTTTATTTGCCAAAAACACTGGTACAAGCACAATAATATTAACGTATTATTAAATATTATGTATTACAATAGAGAACGGATAAGATATATATATTAATTATTTAATTAACGTTAATGTGAGTTTCTTGTGAACCCCGAACTAGGCCTGGGCCTGTATCTCGGTGGTCCAAGACTGAGAGTAACCAAAAGAATCATTACATAAGCGAACATGACTGTCCATTTTTATTTAAAGCTACAGAAGGTCATAGCATTGTCGATTTCTTTAACTTTTTCTTGTAGTTTTACAACAAATTTTGAAAGTTTCTTGCAAAGAGGCATTTTTGAGGTAGGTTTTTTGTTAACGCACTGCCATTAATGAAGTTTAATACAAATGTTCAGCTCAAAACTAGCTATCTATTTAATCAATATTTGCTCGCACCGCAGTTCAGCAAACGTGTTGATTATGCAAAGGTAATCGCACACCGGCCATTAGAGCTGGTCCTGTGTAATTAATCCAAGATCTGTTCGGATCAAGGCACACGTTACGTACTGACTTGCTAATTAATAAGGCGATATGGACTAATTGATAGATGCACTACTCAATTATGCTGATATTATTATAAAGGTGAGTTTGCATTGCTTATTCAATTATGATACAGATATAGCTTTAGTTAATAAATTTATATACATATAATTTTGTGTCAATTTTGAGTTAGTGAATGTATGAAAATCATTCACACTTATATCAACTTTTTCATGTCTGAACGATTAAACTATAAGCACTGGCAAATGTTAGTTCCTCAGAGAGCCAATTTCATTAATCAAAGTGTCGTTTTTGCGGGTGTCGCGTCTTCAATCTCATAGCAAACGCCTGTATATCTATGTGATTATTATCAATTTATCAAAGCATCCACCAGCAGCACCAGCATTATTATTTATGTAAATAATATCTATACCGAATATTCTATACAAACAAAATCCCATAGAACTTCCGATTTTACCAAAAATAGTACCCACAAAATCACGGAAAACCCTTCATAAAAAGAACCAACTAAAAACGCATACAGTATAAGTATAAGACCACCTATACTAGGGCACATAAATAAAATAGTCGGATATAATAAAAGCGGGTCATATTACCATAAACTGTGAAACAAAATAGTTCCCAGTAACCTTCCGAATGGGAACACGGAGTTTGTTATTTTATTCAGGGCTAGAGGTGGAAACACATTGGTTGGTGAAAAATTATATTATTTAGTTGATAATGAAAAAAATGTACTCAAAATATTTGTGACTAGCTGGTTCCCGTGACTTCGTCCGCGAGGAATAGTTATTACCATAAAAACAGGTATATTGTGTTAACCTTAAAAAATAGACATATACTGATGCAGACATTTTGTTACATCATTTCAAGAGGTATAATTCTTTATACAATTTTTTTTGATATCTTGAACCGTTTTCGTAGCACGCGCAAAGAAAGCCCTCAAAGATGAATAATTTTACCCGTTTTTTAACATTTTCCATTGTTTTTTCGCTCATATTAGTTGCAGCGTGACGTTATATAGCCTAAAGCCTTCCTCGATAAATGGTCTATCCAACACAAAAATAATATTTCAATTCACACCAGTAGTTTGTTTGAACGCGCTAAGCGTTCAAACAAACAAACAAAAAACTCTTCAGCTTTATAATATTAGTATATATTTATTTTTGTACATATGCGGATGTAAAATATGCTACAGGTATAATTTATCGAGATGAATGAATAGATCATCGAACAAACGAGCAAAGGAGCAAGTAAACGAAAACATAAATGTTTTAGTCATAATTATGAACAGATTTATCTAGCTCTATATAAAGCCTTCATTAGTTTTTATACAATCATTAAAAATCCATATCAAAACACGTTCCATTTATGCCACGCAATTGCTTACCATCAGGCAAACTGTGGTCAAATACAAACTTGTTTTTGTTAAAAAACTCTTTTCCTCTAATCAGGCCTATCTGAGTGCAGTGTCACCTCTCCAAGGGCCGTTATCCTTAACTTCCATAAGAGCCTCCTGAAGACCCAAGTGGATAAAAAGATTTTGAATTTGAAAGAGACTTGACACAATAGGTTTACTTTTAGGACTAGAGAGCTAAGCACAGAATACATTGTGTTTCGTGTTATTTACAGAAAAAAAGATATTAGACCTTTCCGCCCGTGAAAGGAAAATCATAAATATGATAAGACATATTTTTTCGTCAGAATTCTATTACTGTAATAAGGATAGAATAGATGTGATATATTTACTAGACAATATGTGTTGGGTAAACATAAAGCTTGTTTTAAGCAATGCAAGTTTTATTTAACTTGTTGTTGATTGAGTAACTTTTGCGTCACATGAAAAATTCTTGGTCATGTTAGGGGCTTAAAAATATTTTTGTATTGAAAATTAAAAACTAACCCCTAAAACATATTTTGAATAAAAATCAATCTAATTTAAAAGTTTTAAGATGTACTTCTGATTAAATTAAATTACTGAAAACTATACAACAAACTTTTATTTTTTAATTGCCGTTCAGTACTATGCTAAGTTATGTACTGCCTAAAATAAACGGAACTAAAGAAATAAATAAGGTACATATGAACGCCGATGTTTAAATAACAAACAATAATGTATTGGTATCGTTTTCACAGTATTGCTGTATCATAATACATGAAATATATTGAGTTTTAAACTATGTGTATTCGAACATTGGCCACGAGAATCACAAAATATTTGATTTGTTGGAATCCATAGGAATTTACTACAAATATTGACATAAGAATATTTTATACTCGAAATACTAACCGTATTATAAAATGTACTCGGTATGTTTCCACTCGATACATGCAACATTAATAATATGATGAACAAGTATAATACGAATTTTTTTATTCATTTAATTTTAAGCGTATGCTCGTTGGCAACATTTATTCACAATAACTTGCATTTCAAAGCATAAAATAAGCCCAAAAGTTACGAAATTATGCTCTTAAATACATTTTACAAGTGAGACTTACAACATTATTATCTTTTTAATGTTGAGTCTTAAATAACTGTAACGTGTTCATTTTGTCAGTAAAGTTCAACTTTATTTACAAACCAGCCTTTTAAAAACATGTTTCATCTGAGCAATACTGTTCCAAAACACACACGTCCGTAAAAAGCTTGTAAATAACAACAAGAATAAGTGAAAAGATGGGTAAATAACATAAAAAAGGGAATGACGCACGACTTCGGGCGGCCGGAAAGAAAGCGTAGGGAAAATTACCGGTCGGTGCCGGTACTACCAACAGCTAGCTTGTTGTCAACACAGTGCAGAGCTTACAGTAAGTTGCATAAATAAACTCTTTATTGAGACACACGTTCTCGCAAAATGAAAAAGAACATGCCTATAGAAAAACTAAATCTGCGTAGTATTATTATATGTTTGGTGATCTAGTGACACAACGTAAAGGCCAAAAGAATGTTCTATCGTTTTGTTTTATGTAAGTTTTAACAAATTAGCGTAAAGTGTTAGGTTGGAAAGCATCTGTATTTCTATCTGATGTACCTACAATGGTTCACATTCAGTTATGTAAATGCGAAATTACGATTCCTTGCTATGAGTAAAATAAATATTTTGCCTGTTTTAAAGCTAATATATAAAAATAAAGCAACTACCTGCGGAATTATTGCGTCGTGAATTCACAAATCATTTATTCGTAAAAACAAAAACAAAATTTAGAACATTATGTAGGTAGCACATACCTACTAAGAAACACTAACACATACTAAACAAATATAATAATTTTAAATTCCACTTTATTACTCTGCGCCAACACGGAAAATACGTCTCACTGAAGGTCCAAAAAAAGGGTTTCGGTAATTCAAAAAAGGCCCGAAAGTAGCCGAATGCGAAGCAAAGGGCCATAAATTATATTAAATGCCAAATTAATTAAAATATCAGCCGGCAAAAACAGTGAAGCCTTTTTTGCAAAAAAAGTGTAATATAAAATTCATACTTTGATTTAAGAGGGCCTAGTTAAGTATCGGGTAGATGAGTTATAGCTGGAGGGTGGGCGAGGGGTACGTTCCTCTGAAAGCGAGTTGTTGCTAAGTACTTCCCAGGATAAAGTGTAATACTTTCCCTACTTTAGGATAAGACCTAAGTCTGTTGATCTTGAAAATTTGAAGGAGGGTGAATAATAATGAAGGAGGTTCAAGGCTGATGTAGCGGTGAGGAAGATCTTTATAACACGTTTTCGTATATATTTAATGGGATGCTTAATAAGATGACGAAGTTATAGTTTTTTATACCTACTTTTTATGCCCACTTACTGAACTAAACTAATACAACGAAATTTCATATTGATCAATTAAACAATTGCAACACACCACGTGCACTAAAGCACAATGAAGTCCACTTTGGAACCAACTAATCATAGTTGAGTCCCATCAACCTCCCATGGCGTCACATTAAGCACGGCGAATCAATCACCATGAATCCCGCGACATCAATAACTGGGGATCAATGCCGACCCACTACTGTGTTGCTACGGACATACGGGTGGGACATACGAGCGTTGTAAACTTACATCACGTGATATTGTTTATAATTGATTGGATGACAGATTTTTATTTTTTCTTTATCAACATTATCAGCTTATAGGGCGTACTATACAGCTAAAGTGACAGTACCAAGATTTATTTGTTGACATATTGTATGATTACATACCTATTATTATGATTGATATGATTTTAATAACAAAAATTTTCATTGTTTTATTAATAAAACTAGACATATGTAACTTCTAAAATTTTATAAAAGCCTAATGTTATAAATTCAATTTGACGAGATATTGTAATTTGTGTAGCATATTCTGTGATATTAGTACTTATACCTATGTATGTTACAAATTTACATTATCAATAAAGATTCTTTATCTTTATCTTTTATCTTTACTAAAAAGCGTAACAAAATTCAGATTTTTTCAATAGTCTTCATAATGTCGTCTGTTTCTTTGACCGCAATTTGATTCAGATAATATATTAATAAGTTGAGTACATTCTACAAAGATTTTAACGGAAGAAAAGCTTTTTTTATATAATCTTACTTATATAGATCAGTAGGAAAGCTCTCGACACCAATGGTTACCATTCACATGCAAATTAAGTTATAAGTTAGGTTAACTGAAAGTTGAATTCGCAGTTAGAAATGGCTGTCACAACTATACAGGTCCGTCTGTGTACCACCTAATTTCGGGCCCCGCAGTAAAATCTGGCAAACGGGACATTTATTGCGATCGCATCGTTAATCGATAACTGTTATATTTTAACAGCTTTGTTTCGAATATAGATAGAAGCTTTGTTTAGAATATAGCTCTTAGGTATAAATGTATATTTTTAAAAATCGTTTTATTTTCACTGGTCATTTTTGTTGGTAAATATTGTTGTGGGGTGGGGGGGGGTGCAAATTAACGAAACAACTATCAAACATCCTTATTTTGTTTAAAAGTTTGTAATGAACCATTAAACAGCGCAGACACTGTCGAAAATTTTAAGACTTTATAAAATCACAAAAACACATAGAGCGCCCCCTAGTGTGATATTTAGTAATAACTACCTACTGGCGGCACAAAGAGCTTGTCAAAACCATCGATCCTTTGAAATTATTGCTCGCGAATTACTGCAGGGATTGGTTTGCTTGTAGCGGACATATTAAAAGAAATGTTTTGTATTTTTATACCAACTGTGCCCTTTAGTAGTACCAGTAGAGCGTAGAGTAGACCTTGAAATCAAGATGTACGATATATTTATTGAAGTGTATCCACCTCAAACCTGTATTCGATATAATCATAACAAAATCCAATGTATATGTCACCGTAAGATTGTAAAGATCGTTAGATTACAATCTATCTAGCGAGATTGTAAACTATCGATAGATTGCGAACCATATCATCTTCGAGTCCAACAATTGCACTACAACAGGACTTGGCTCCTCTTCGCTTCGCTCGTCGTCGCATGTGCGTGGTAGAAAGCAACCTAACGAACCTAATCTTACCTCCTGTCACAGACAAGTGACTTCGCAATACCTAAACATAGAGCGCGAGTTGCATTCCGTCCTACGCCGGTTCACAATTTGACGGCTTCACTTCGGTAGATTACAATATAGCGAAGAATAATGAGTCAAATTGCAATCATAATGATACGGTTCACAATCTATCGATAGTTTACAATCTCGCTAGATAGATTGTAATCTAACGATCTTTACAATCTAACGGTGATATATATAAACTTATGTATAATACGAAATTTTTGATATGCGGATAAACGTACATTATGATCCACAACACGCATTAGTACAAACCTACGAAACTAATAGCAAACAAAGTAGCTAACTAAACACAAAATATTCTCACAATTTTTTATCCTAAGTCCAAAAACTCGGCCGCAGAAACACAAAACATGTCGTGCGTAACATCTACAAATTTAACAAGTTGTCATCAAAAAATTCGCTTACTATTTTCATTGTAAGCCTACGAGTTTGCTACGAAATTAGCTCGTAGCACTCGTAGCTCTCGTAGCTCGTGCTACGCGGCTGCTACGGAAGCCGGATGTAGCTGTGAATAATGACATGTATGCTATACAAATAACGTATGCATTCAATACACAGTGTTAGTGAAGAATAAGGAAGTACAGAAGGTTAGTCTAATGTTAACAATACTATTTTCAGATAATTTCCTTATGCTTTTTCACACTTAAAATACAAGAAGAAAGAAGAAGCTTTCTATTTAATACTTTTGACTTTTTATCTTCAAGTCTAGTTAAAAATATAGTTTTTAGAGCTGAGTAGAATAAAATGTTAAAATATTGATAGAGCTGCTTTTTTAATTTGTCTTCTGTATTAGTGTTGTCAGACAAACAATTGTCATGTCAATTCTAAATATCAATTTGTTCAAAAACATCAGGCAACATCAGGCTTAACATAAGGCAGGCTGTAGTCAAACGTAAACCTATCACACGTAAAAAAAAAAAAGATTCCTAAAAAAATTTAATGCTAATTCTGCTCACATACTTAAACACTGACAAAATAAACATACATTCTTAATTAAATCAAGCTAGAAAAACATTATCAACTTTCTAATCTACTGCATCATGCACCCTACTCTTCTGCACTACATATTTTGCTCCACACCAACACTATATGACACAAATGCTGACAACATATACATACATACATATGTACATATAGAGTATATAATAGCGAGGGAGGAGGTATTCATTATGGCGAACAATTTTAATTAGCTACTTTGCTCTGTATAGCTCAAACAGCTGTACTAAGCACTAGCTGGGTTTTATTTCATTGTGTTTCTTGAATTATTAAGTGCGTTGACTTAGTGAGAAATTCAAGCTAAGAGTTTGTGTTCTTGTTGCTTTTCAAAGAAATGATATGGTTCACTTACGCGTAAGGTAATTGATGGCAGTATTTTTGACGGCTGTAAAAACAAATTGATTTTAACTCTTTATCGATTAATCCACTGTCCAGTTAATTTGTGAAAATGTTAGTACAATTGTTAGTTTTCGATATAATCGATTTCGCTATTATTAGTATTATGAAAAATAAACATTAATCTTGTCTGATGGACATACGAAACATTTATAAACGAACGAAGGTGGATTAGAGGAAATGAACTCGTTCCAAAATAGGCAGTTTTTTTACAAGCATACAGATACTCTGATATTTTGTAAATAACAGACAAATATAATTTAATAAAGTAAGGACTATCAAAACAACCAATTCATTAGGTTCTAAAATAAGGTGTACCTTATATTGAAAGTAAGTTAAGCTTAGATTCTGCTTCCGATTTTCGGGATATCAGAATACGTACAACCGTGCTACCAAATTGAACGTTGTTCTCGTAAAAATACGGTTTGTTTTAAATTTTTCTGTCATGTGTAAAATGTTATCTTTGCTATTTTTAATATGGAACGCTGTGCCTAAGCAAATATGGTTTGTTTTTGTATATCTGAGCTGTTGTTAAAATGTAAATGGCCTAAAGGCGTCACTAGATATTGGTTCGAAAGGTTTTTGCGTACAATTCTCGTTACGAACGATGAATGATTAAAATGTATCGGTTTTCGAGTTTGATGTGTTACACGATGAAAAAATATTACACGCTTTCTCGTTTATTATTCGATTTTTTCCATTTTGGGATAGCATTTTGTCATGAACGTATTATGTATATATAACGGGTAACGGGACAGTTAGGTAACAATACTTTGTTTCGAGACAAACATTAATCTATAAAATTGTCATTAAACATTCTACAAAAATACTTTATTTGCAATGATGTTAAGTGTCCTGTCCACCCCGCTCCTATAATTATATAAGTTTGTGAAGAGTGGGAAACTCTGATGTCACAAGTTTGCGAACTACTCTAATGGACAATCAAGTAGTTTAATGACCGCTTTAAAAATATATACATAATTTAGAATAAAAGTTTCTGTAAACTATAAAGAAAAATGACGTATTTTATGCCTACACCCAGTAGTGGAACGACAATGGCTAAAGATGTTGTCACATCCAAACTTTAAAATTTATTACCATTTTCGGACACGTTAACTGATTGCTGATGAAATAAATGCCAACTACATACGAAATGCCAAGTAAATACAATGTACAAGAGAGTACAATGTCGGATATAGTGATTGCTTTTTATTCACAAAGTGCTTTCTGCCAAACTGCACCCTGACTATCTCGAACGGGAATTGTTTTTCCAAACGATTAACGCAACTGGCAGGAAGGATGAGACTATTAACATTATAGACTAGTCATTCATACGTAAATGATATATAATGTAAGCCCAGGTAAAACTTCGGAAATCTCTGAGACATCCCCGAGATAATTGTTAGAGAACAGGACCATAGGTCAAAAAATCCAGAAAAAAATAATGATTTTCTATACAGCTATGCTACATCTCAGAATATGAATCTTTTAACTTTACGAATTATTTCACTAACATCAATTGCAGGAACGTGATGACGAAATGTTTACCTATAATAATCCCAATCATATAACTGCAACTTTTTTCCTGCATTAGCTATGCAACACAATAAAGTTCCCACATATTTGAATTTGTCAAAAAACTCTTGCAATTCTATGTTAATGTCACATCAATAACAACAAGGTTCCTTAATATCTGATATTGTGTAGGTATAAGTGCGTTGTGTTATTCAAGTATTTGATTAAGAGTCAATCAACACTAGTTCACATCGGTGCAGTTATTCGACCGATTGACTATTATTGAAATTAGCTCCGTCGCGTGTCGTTCAGAGCACGAGTATCGAGTACGTTTCATGTATTGTAGTGGTTTTTTTTTATATTAAACGGTTTCCGAATATTTATTTATTGAAATAACAATAATATTGGAAACAAATGAGATGTTGTTTGCCAACTCTAGATCAGAATATTTGTGTCTGCAAAAGAGGTCTAAATATTTTCAAGCACGCATAATTTGACGGTTTATTGTGTTGCCCAAAATCATTATTTACCTATATTACTTAATATGTCTATAGTTTTAGCATAGCTATTAAAATAGTTTTGTTTTTTAAATATATTTCCTTTAATACATGCATTTCATGAACTCAATGATACATATTTATACAACCATTGAGTTTTTTTAACAATTTTAATATTACTATCCAAAACTTTGTATACATACAATAGCAGTAACTCTATACACCTTCATACCTACCTAAATGAATAGTCGCCGCAGCACTCACCAGTATTGCACCGGACGATCCAATAATATTAAAAGCTAAGCGTCCACCCATCAATTCAGGGGCGCCATTAACAAAGGGCGCCATTATCGGACGAACATGGCGCCCCGTTATCGAAGCCGGCCAAGCGTGTTGTGAAAATTTTTGGTCAACTGATGAATATGATGCAAGACATGACATGAACAATGCACAGGTACAAAAGAAAAAAAAATCATGTGTATTTATTACTCACTAGTAAAACCTTTCAATGAACTTTTATTATACATGAGGTTTACAATTGTTATTCATAAGTATCAGATTCCTAACGATCTTATCTATCTGCTTTACATGCTTTAACACAACTTACATAATATAATACAATAAGGGATTTTCATATGGTATATTTTTTTAAAGATCCAAATATGAAATGTCCTAATATTTATGTGTCCATGTACCAAAGGCATAAAATTGGAGCGCTCTAAAAATTGGTTAGTGTTAGATTGAATTGCTGTGAATAGTTCAATTGAAAGCTACTGCTGAAACTAAGCTAGAGTTTTAACCAAGCGCTTTGTAATTTGAACAATACAATGTTAATTTAAATAATGTTTTATGTTTGCCTTCTATAATATAATCCATCAATCCTATCCTATGAAATGATGAATCAATCAACACTTTGTTCATAAAATAATAATGATTTTCAGATTTATAGCTTCAGTAATACTATTGGAAGTTGAAAACGTAAACAAAACAGAAAATACAAAAAAATCTAAAACGCGAGTAATAATAACATAACAACAGAAACCTAACAACAAATTAACGTGTAAGCGGTCAAACGACAGCCAATATGCAAGTGAGACCGCAAATCGCAACTAGTCTAAACCACGTCACTGAACATTGGGCGGCAAAGCGAGGGCGGTCGCAATATCCGCCCTGACCAGCCACACACAATATGTACACACAGAAACATAACCTACAATAATATGACTGAAGGATGCGTCGGTGTGAATTCTGGTCGTCGTAATCATTTTCGCTTTTTTGCCCAATAAAAAATATTAAAAAAATACTATAATGCGGGTTTAGCACTTGATAAAAAAACTTAGAACATGTCACATATATTGGAATTGGAGAGGTTTTAAATTGACATGCATTACATACCTATTAATGTAGCGCTTTCATTGTATAGCTATCTGTGACCACCACCAATAATAAGGAGGTATCTAACGTAGCGCATTAAATATAAAACTATTTACGAGTGCGTAGCGCTTACATAATAGAGCTTTACTTATTATAATTATATTCCTTGTACATAATCCTATATTTTTTGTTATATGTATAGAATAGATAACGTTACCAACCACTGGTTTTTCTTAACTTTTTACCCCTTTTATGAATCATGTTTACTTCACCTTCTGTCTGTAAATATTGAATGCGAACCTCTCTCAGCTCGCATACCGCTAATTGATTTCGGCTCCATTCGCAAACAAATTGGAATTCCAACAAAAATTGTTAATAAAACTTTTATATTAATCAAACTTCATGAAATAAATTTCAATACGCGTTATTTTGCGTCAAATTGCGTCTCAATTTGTTTCATTATGATATAATCCGGCGAATAATTTGTTGTCTGGCTTGTAAAACTACCTTTACTTTTAAAGATAAAAAGAGATTTATTAGAAAATTCAACTTTCAAGTTAAATCGGTAACTTGCTTGTTCAGAAGTTGAATACCGACTAATCTTGCTCAAAAATACAGTTTAAAAATAGCTTTCCTCAAACTTTGTTACTGTTTCTCATTTCTAACAATGATTATTATTAGTTTTAAGTACTACTTATTATTAATCAAGTACATATTTTTTTTTATTGTTTGACAAAACATGATCACAATTCAAAGAGACTTAAAAATTTCTAGTATTTGATTGAAGTATTATATTTGATTAAATAACATATTATGACGTTGTTATTCTATTGAATTTCATATGCAAATCACTTCCTACATCAAAACACTAACAAGCAACACGACCGTCATTCATTGTAGAAAAACAAAGAAGATACATAATCCAAGTCAAAATGTTGCGCGATAAATTAATGAACTTCATTCAGGCGTAACCTACAATCTATGTAATACACCCCCTGAGGTGACAATGCACTATGACATACAATTTTACTTAAGTTTTGTTCTTACATAGACTATTTTTTTGTACGACACCGTATTGTTATAATAATCAATGTATTATCTTCAAAACTAGAGTTAAAAGATATCTTCTAGGTAAGCAAGTTACATCCTAGGCTGCAGCAAGTAAAAAAGGCACCACTATTATGAAGTTGTTGGCGATAATTCAACCGCAACAATTAAAAAATATACCTATTTTTTCCGATATCTAGTACTAATGGCACAAGCGTTTCCTTGGTATTGTGCTAGATGGTTCTGCGTAATATAATTTGAAATGTTTATTTATATTTTTTATTGTTTTAAATGTGGGTATTACTACATACTTTAAAATAAATATATCATTAAAATGTGTAAAATCAAAGCGCGTCTCCACCCTTATAAGGGTGCTCCTTCTAAATAATTACCCGAGAGCAGTTCGCGTAATAAATAATACTTATAAACTGATCCCAGCTCATATTACTACGTAGCTTCTGAGCGCACATTCGGGAGGTTTATTGGGTACAGTTGTAGGCAATATAATCTAGGGACTACCAAAATTATCGGTGACTTCTATATAATCCGCTATAATACAAAGTTTACAGCCGATATTAACAGTAATTAAATCTCTTATAAAAATACCGCAATGCAATTATTTCTAAGGATAACACTTGTCCATCTAAATGGTGACTAAAAATGTAGCCGCGCGTTATTTTCCTAATCCGAGATTCAAGTGCAAATCTACACTTAACTCGAAAAACAAACAATTACAAAGCTAAAGCAAAGGAACTCAGCAAAAATACATCTGATTGGCAGGTGATATTTTTTAAAGAGCCACAAAAGCTTCAAAAAATGTTTAATTTGTTTTAATTAGGCGTCTATAAACTGTGGAGTCTTTTGTTACATTTGAGCGGCGAAAACGCTAAATTACTCTATATTACAGGCCCTGAGTCAAGACAATACTTCAAATGTAAGGTTGTTTCACAGCACAAACTTTAGTTTTAAAAGTAACCTTTCTGAATTAGAACTTTCATAACGTAAATAAATAAATAAATAAAGCCATTTATTTCCCAACTTAAGTAACATTCAGGAGTTATTGGTTCTAGGTTAGTAAAGCATTATTAATTAATATAACATTAATTAATACAACATAACGTAAAACAACATGAAATTAATGTTAATTAAATAAATTGCTACAATGATTAAAAATCAAACCTTTCAATAATGTATGTACAACAAACCAAGTCATAACAGAAGACGTATTTTTTTCTTCATTTTCCAAACCAGCGTTATCCAAACTAATGTTCCAAGCAAAAATATAAAAGAAATAAAAATACGAAATATATATGGCGTTAGTACTAATGAGACGTAGCTACTTTACTTATTATATTAACAACTTAATTATAGCTGGTTTTTTAATGACGTCTATTTATTTCGAAATCTAAAAGCTGTGTCTATTGTTGAGAATCTCTGCTCAGACTACATATAATTCGTTCATGTAACGACTGTAAAGAGCTTTAATATTTCCAAGAAACGAGGTTACAACTCAACGTTCTCTCACGACTTTCGGAGCGTGAAATAAAAGCTCCGTGATATAAAAGCTCATAAAAGTTTACATTAAGGTGTTATTTGAAAAGTGGGTTACTTATTTAATTCTAAGAGAAGTGTGTGATTTATCTTGACGTTTTAATGAAGATTTAAGTTTTTTGGAACATTTGTTGAGACAGTGCTGTCGAGCGAATTTATATGATCTTCTTTTTATCGAATGAGAGTAGCCATCTCTGGTGTCTTGAGTTAATCAAGGCGCCCTAAAGGCCTCTGACATGGCTTAACGGCTGCCGAACTCCGACAAACAGCCGGGACCTACAATTTATTCGCTGTAAATTCTATTCTTACTTAATATTTTTATTGTAAACTTTGCAATATTGCTGGGCAAAGTGGAGCGATACCTCCAAAAGCGACAATTTAGACGATTATCCGTTCTGAAAAGCCTCAAATTCAATTCACACATCTTAAAAAATCGACTTTATTAACAAATGCAATTTAGAATATATTAATATTTAAAACGCTGATAAACTACTATAAAATCAGTGCAAGAACACATGTTAAACAAGAAACACAATGTTCAATACATACTCGTATTAATGTATGGAATAAACATACCGCTTTGTACCGGTTTTATAAGTACCGCTTTTATTTCAACATTTTCCAATACACGTAAATGTACGACAACATTTAATGCGAACGAGATCCATATCTCTCGTGTATTCACATAAAAGCTTATCAGAACGTTTTGAATTAAATTTTTGCGTCTTTTCTATATTACATACACATAATGTAATACGCTTGCGATGGGTTTTCAAATGTTTTCTTATGTTAATTTTTCACATTTTGAAAGAGGAGGGCAAAGCAAATGAGGAAATATTTAAAGTCAACTATAAGTACGACTTACAAAATCTACGGTTACGGTACGAAATTCAGATCTTCACGATTTTTTTAAATGTATTTTAGTAGTTTTTTCACGGAAATATCTCTACGGGACAACCATATGTGACAAATTTATACTAAATATATTATTATTTTATAAGCACATTTATTATTAATTTAATTAACCTTTCATTGTTGTTTACGACAATGTTTTGATTACTTGAGTAACTAATTACGAATTCTTAGTATTTAAAATAACAACAGCACGAAATAAAAAAAACAACGTAATTTTACGCGAGTGTTTTGAAACACGTGTAAAGATGTGAATCAAATTATTTTACAAACCCACTGATCTTTTGATCAGTGGGTTTGTACGACGAAATAAATATAACAGTAAATTGGTAAACGTAGTTTATAGATACGTTTTGTGCGGGCGATTCAAACATACGATCATATTTCTTTGAATAGAATTTAAAAACCTTATCAATATTGTATTGTTTCCGTGGAGGAAACCAAAATGTATTGTTATTAAAGTATTTGATATATTCAGTAGCGGAACTAGTTATTATATCTTTGGAACTATCTTAAAGTCTTTAAACGTAACTGCAATTACACAACGACATATCGATTAACAAAAGTAAACTACATTATTGTTATGATATTATGGTAATTGCGTAGACATGGTGAAATGTCTAAGTAATCCTAGCTATAAACGCTACACAACACCGCAATAACAGCTAACATGTCTTTAGTCTAAAGTATCTCATATCATTATCTAAGGATCACATAAAAGTACCAAGTATGCCCGCCTTGTCGCAAGCTTGCTAAAATTGCAACTAAATTGACAACAGCGCTTGCTCCGACGGAGCTTTTGTTTTAAAAATAATAAGGTGCTTACTATAAGTATGGTTTTTATGTGACTTGAAGATAAAATGTCATGTACAATTTTTAACTAAATAATAATAAATAAAAATGTTTGTTGGACACATACAATACAATACACATACAATAAAGGTGATAATTGATATTTTTTGTTCTAGTGTAGTATAAAAAAACTTGTAGTTCACAATCTTAATACGTGCCTACAACAGGCATAAAAAAAATATAATTTTGTGGCATCTAAATTAAAGACGAAATAATCAAACTTTTTTTATTTTTTTTTTCACAAATTAGGCTTACGTTTGACTATAGCCTGCCTGATGTTAAGCACTACTACATTCTTCTTATAGCTATTTGTGTATGGGGCTTGCCTTTTAAAAACAACAATGATTTTAATGGAATTACTACGTGTCTGCTCAAACAATCTTATTTGTTTTTACCAATCTTGTCATCTACTATGATACTTGAACATTCAATTTACTCTGCAAATATTTAAAGCTTCATTTTTAATTGAGAAAATAAACACGCCTGTCCTACATTTTGATTAAATCAATTATTTCATATTTGCCTACTTATTCTAACTCCTTAAGGGGTAGATTCATATGACCATATGCCGCGGTATAATTTTTGGCCTTTACAAAATGATAGGTATATCAATAATTCGGATATAAATTTTGCTTTGTGTAACGATGTGTAGTAGAAAAATAAAAACAAAAGATTAAATATGTGAAGTGTTGATACACTCCAACAAATTCTAATAAAATATTTTAAGTCATAAATTTGAGGTATTTTTTTTACAATAAGTGCTTATAAAATATTTCTATTTCACTAACATATTTTTGTTTTTTATACGCATTATATCCGTGCCCTATTTCACTAACATATTTTTGTTTTTTATACGCATTATATCCGTGCCTTAACGTCAACCCTTACACTCGACACGACAAGACACTTGATTATACGCTGGCAGATGACGTCACGGCAGGGTTGCTGCCTCGCCACCCTCTTGTTCCAAACAGTTGGCACACAACATCGCGGGATTTTCATATTATTAGCATAATCTCGCGGGTTCCGACCTTGCCGCGAAATTTACAATCGAATCATACTGGTTATACTGCCAGAGGACGGGGCTTAATTATTGTGTGTTATTTAAAGGAGATAAGGGTTAAAAAGGGCATTGTTGACTTTTGAGAGAAAATATCAAGTCACAGTGGTTGAAAGGCTAAGAGCTAAATATTACAAAAAATAATAGAAAATAATAATAAATTACCTGCAAACGCGTATAATTCAAAAATGTATAAAAATTCTTGAAAGCAGAAATAAAATAAAACATAGAATACGATCTATTCAACACTTATTCACAACATAAACATCTGAAAACTTGTAACACACCTGAATGTTCACCTAATAAGCAAACTCATCTAATTTCCTACTAGGAATATATCAACACCCAAGATCATCCGCGAGTAAGCCAACAAGGCGTGCAAAATAATTCAAATTAAAACTAAGTGGGCGGAAACTTAAAATATAGCTACAAGGGTCGTTCTAAATTACAATTTGACTTAATTTGGCAAAATTACAGAGTAACATACCTACGTACCGGTGAGAATTTTACACCCCCAACCCTTGCGTAGGAAATTCAGGGGGTGTTATAACCCAGCTACCCTTATTACAAGCACTTTGGCAAATTAAAAAGTACGAAATGACGCATAAAAAGCCGTGAGTACGTCAATTTGTAATTTTACGCGTGTGACAGTTTTGACGTGATGTTATCATGACTGTTTGTTACAAGTTACAAGTTCATTTGTTAGAATTAACTTTTTTCTAATTGACTACAAAAACAGAAAGCGATGATTCAGTTTTTTTTTTGTATACTAGTAAACAAGTTCCTAAGTTTGGTGAACAAACTAGATTATCTTGACATTATCAGAATGTAATAATTAAAAAAAACCTGGGCGCAGTAATATGACAAATAGTATACATAAATAAAAAAGGTAGATAATTGAATATATGTATGTTGGAAACCACTTCTAGATACTGTAGTGTACGACCATAAGTCGATCTAGACATTGACGTTGACAGCTGGAAGCAATAGCTCTGTATTGTCTATGTATGATCTATGATTTGTCTATGCGGACTCCAAATAAAGATGGCTACGTGGATACGTGGCTACGTACAATGGATTCCTGTGTTTCATTCATAGAATAATTGGAAACACCTCAGATACAATAAATACCACTTCTTCATATCCTATGGATCACCCATCCAGAAACTGACTACGACAACGGTTGCTTAGCTTCGAGTGTATCCTATAAATGCTCGGCTAAGCTACAGAAACTACATAAAAATGAACCATACACATACATACATATATATAAAAGTATCTTCCACCCAATTACAATATCTGCTCCGTTGTGTGTATTTCATAACGCTACTAATTATTTTGCCGTCATTAATTCGGCTTAGCGTCAACAAACTGTATTTAGTTTAGAATGCGGCGGCTTAGAGCTTGTTTAGGTGTGAAGTATTTAAATAGTGTAGTGAATATTCACATTTATTCAGTAGTGGGGATTAGAAAACGCTTGATTATTTTATGAGTGACAATGATTTTAAGCTCACAGTTTTGTATCTAGATTTTCTATTTTGCCGAAAAATGCAAGGTTTCTTAGAAGAAAAATTGACTCAGATATGGACATATGTCTTAATAACTATTTTAGTAGCACAACATTCGGTTTTAGCTATGTTCGTAATCTCTGTTCCCTTAAACTACAATTAATCGTTCTTAAAAAAACCGGTTTCATCTAGTCTAGACAAATACTACTTACATCAGGCGAGTTTTAGTCAAGCTGAGCCTATCTAGCATAAAAAATCCTTATCTAAAGACGATGAAAACAATTATTGGTTCAGTATGTAGTAGTATACTTTGAGATCATAATATGTTTTGGGTTGCATTATCTATAAAGGCACTAATTTATTATTCATTTTTAAAAACAATACAATATTACAATACAGGGGTACCTAGTGCAGCAGCCACTGGTTATTATACTATAAGGTCAATTTAAATCAAATTGAAAACTCTTTTAATTAAGTTATCTTCAAGGTAAGATAGAATATATAGAATATTTATATATTCTATTCGATTAATTTACTTCATCGTATTCTAAGAAAATCAGTCCAAAATGCCACTTCCCCTGCCCTACATAGCGTGACAACAAGGTTCCTCTCTATTTCTGTAATCAGTTACCGCAACCGACGTCTAACCAATCACATTAGCAACATTGTAAATCTTTAATCTGACGAGGCCGTACTATCATCTCTCGTGAAATTGGTTTAAAATGTCTTCGTTTTATTATTTTGTTAAGATTATTTATAGATAATTGTGGTGTAAAGTTTTGTACTATCAAAACCTAAAAAACCTAACATTTCTAGTTTTTTGTAAATTAGTTGCATAGTTTTATTCCATTCAAAAATTACTGAAAATATGCAGAAACAACAGCTCAGCTGGCGGAGCAAGCGCATGCTATTACCAATGTTAAGCTTCTGTTGCCGCGGTCAGTCCTCGGGTCGGAGACACGTTCTATTGTAGATACCGGCTGTTTGTCTACGCATTGCAGTCGTAAGGCTATGTCAGAGGCCCTTAGGGTGGTTTAAAAATTCTGGCACCAGAGTTAGCCCCTTTTATGAACTTACTTTTTATAAAGATGTGAGGTCTTTTTTAGCCACTTTTATAAACTTACTTTTATAAATATGTGAGTAAGGCCATTGTATTCAGCAGTACCGTGTGAGAATAAATCCGCGCAGTCATTTCCTCGCGATACTCGAGATCTGTCGGATTGTGAATTATTCAGGGCCCTGAAGTGGTTGGAGAATTACACATGTAGCTAGCTGGAGTTTTCACAGACGAAACTGTTAGTTGGAACGCTGTTTCAGTTTGTAAGGAATTATTTTTAAATTTAGGTGTGATAAGAGTAAGCTTGTGTTCAGAATTAAAGTATTTTTTTCAAAAGAACAACTAATGTTTACTTTCATTGATTTGTCAAATTTCTATTAGAAAGCTAAGTGAAAGTTTTAAAAATAAGAACACAAATCCGCATTGTCACCCGTCGAGGGTGACAATGCGGATTATTATTATTTTCTTAATGCTTATTTATGCAATTTTAATTTTATTAATATATCAAAATATGTTCAACATAACTCGATCAGGGACAATAAAATTAAAACACACAACAAATGAAAGGATAAGAAAATAAAACTCGAGCAACTACAATATTTAGATTGTTAAAATTGACAACATTATTTATGTATGACTCTTATAGGCGTACCAAGCGCCTAAGGGCGGCTTCTATACCCTCTGCAACACAACTCCCTAAACAAGTGTGATAACTCATCAAAACACGTTCATTTGATCCCGGCCGGGCAAAACTTGTAAAACCAACATTACCATATCAAAAGGCGAATGAGCAATCAACGGGAGATCCGATGCTCGGAATCGTATGGTCATATAAAGTAAGGAATAGATGTGGCAATATTTTCTGTAAAATCATTCCTAACCTGTCACAGTGTTACAAGGGCGTGTGATATGGTTAGGAAACACTACAATTATTATCGTTACAGTATTTTAACAAAGTAAAAGTTTACAATTCTGATGTTAAGCATTGCCACCTAGGGTGGACCCAGTTTTAATTTCAATAATTTTTTTAGTAAACATTAATGAAAATACGACACATTTTTTTGTTAAAATTACGGCGGCAAATAACATATTATAACATACCAGAAAAACTATATAATGTCAGGTTAGTTTTTTTTACTTACTGTTTCACGTTTATATATGTATAATAATCCAGTGAATTTCAACATAAGACATCAATTTAACTCGAGTCGAAATCTGCGAGAATATTTTAGCAATTATATTTTTAATATCGGGTGCAGTAATGCGACGATTCCAGTAATAAACTTATTCTAAGTTTACATATAAATATTTATAAAATTCAAATCGACAGGCCTGATTCGCAACCGAGTTTGTGATTGGTGAAAAAGCGAAGGGTTGACAGACATCTATAATTTAGCACCTCTAATACGGGATGGAAATATTTTCACAAAGATATTTATAAATCACTGTTCCAGCTAAAGCATGATAAACTCACAGGCATCAATATTAGGGAAATTCGAAAAAAAAAATGATGAATTATTTTAGTGATTCGGAAACAACTGTTGTGTAGGCTTAGAAAATCAAACAAAATGCATCAGAACATTATCCTATAAACATAGTTTTAAAACAACAAGTTTTGTTCAGCTGATATTGTAAAAAATCGGAAAAGGACTGGCATTTAAATCTATTACAAAACACATGAAACATGTATTGTTTTATTTAATTTTACAACAAGTAGAAGAAAAAGTTTTCTAAAGCTGTTTCTTCAGTAATTCAGTAAAACCACCTTATTCCAAAAGACTTGATTCGACATTTGTATACAATATACAACAATTTGTATACGCAGGGTTGTCACTGTGTCCAAATTACGTTCATTTATATGCAGCCGTCAGTGGAATTAGGGCATAACTCTCGGAAATTAAGCCATCGGTTACCAACCCTGTCTTGATGCTGATTGCAAGTAATTAAAGCTGCTTCACTTGTGATTAACTGGTTCCGACATTTGTGTGGGAAAAATTGGATTCAATTTAATAGGTCAAGTAAGTGCTAATTTAAAACCAACCGCGCTAATATCAGTAGGACTAAACATTGTAAGAGTGTTTGTTGGATATGATACATTCTTTTCAATCCCGAATTTACGTGAGTTAGCGCACCGCTGGGCGCCGTGGTAGGTTTTTTTTTAAATCGATGACTTTTTTCAGTGATCATGCAGATCAAAAAATCGTGGGACGGGATTTGCGGAGGAGTATTGCTCGCTTGCCAGCGAAATCCGTCCTTGCCGAGGTGAAGGGACATCGTTGTAGGTTTTAGTCGGTAGTGGAGTCTCATTAGCTCCGAGCCCGACATACCAAGCTGCCCCAACCCCCCCCCCCCCTCCCCCTCTCCTGACATGGCAGCGACTGCCATACTAGACACAGCAACAGCCGGGACCTACAATTTAACGTGTCATCTGACCCACGGAAGCGCCCAGAATGGAATGCCACTTTTCGGTCACCCATCCAAGGACTGAGCGCGTCGACCTTTGCTAAACATTGGTAACCGCATGCGATTGCCTCCGCTAGCTGAGCTAACATGTAACTATACTATGGCAGTGGTGTTGCAGTAAAGATCCTACCGTCAGATGGCACTCACTACAACGGATGACAAATGAAGCTCGCGCGTGTGTCGGACATTTGGAACTGTCATATAGAGGGGGCTAACATGGGTACGATCATGAATAGACTATGAGGGTGACTAGTACAAGCATAGTGAAAAAGGACTATGATGTTAAGTGACATTAAAAACAAAGGGACGAAAAGGAAATAGTTAAATAAAGTCTCGTATTTTAAAAGAGATAATTGAGATAATTTAAAAAAAAATCATAGTGCTTGTCTGTATCAGCTTTAAAGGAAATTAAACATCTAATTTTAGGTATTTTAAAACTCAACGCGTTATTGCACTGGGAACGCTTGAAGAGGTAATTTATAACCCTCAGTTATTTAGTCTGATTTAATGCTATTAAGTCTGATATACTCTATTGTATTGATAAATTTAGTAACAAGAATTTTGATACAAAAGATTAAATAACTAAATATCTAGAAGTCTTACAGCTATTCAGCATTACAATAGTAACCCCTTACATATGACCCGCTATTTCGAGCTTAATTACGTTGTTGTTTATTAAACCCCCGGATTTCGGAATGTCATTCTGACCTTTTCACACTCGCACTTATGTAAGGTATGTGAGAGAGAGACACGACTGATATGCGACGATTTTTTTCGATTCGAGTGTTTGAGATTGTTTAGAAATTTTATCGAGGGGTTGTATGAGAAGGAATGTCAAAGGGGACAATTTTATTGTCTAATTGGAATAATTTCATGTAAAAATTTAAATAATGGATCTATTTCAATATATATTATTTTAAAAATAATAATAATAAAATAAAGATGTTATGATGACGAAATTGCGAAGTTTATTTTGTTTGATATTCCTTAAATATACACTTACCCATCGCCTTCATTTCAAACAAGATCTTTACTTACCTGCAATAAAAAACATACATGTCAACATTATAAACAAATTTTGAATATTTTTATTTCTCTCTTTACCTGCTATTGTTTTTATTTGGTAAGCATAAATTGCCCGTCTAACAGAGGTCATAATTAAAAATAATACAAAAATAAACACAGAAGAACTATAAACATAAATAACGTAAACATACACGAAATAAACATAACATAAACACATTTATAGCAAAACTTTACATGGTACAAAGAAATTGAAGCTCTGCCTACTGCTGTAGTTGACAACTGTATTAATAAATAAATTAAAAAATAAACAGTATAAAAAGAATATAAGCCGCATGACACTTCCGGGACCTTACTACTTACATACCAAAAATCATGACAATCCGTTCAGCCGTTTCTGTGTGATGAGCGTTTAAGCAAACAGAGACACAGAGAAACAGTTCAACAGACAAAACTGAATTTCGGTACGTGCTCTGTTATTTTTTTTTATATATCTTCAATGTTAAGACTTTCGATCCTCTTCAGCTTTGTTATGTATATATTATATAGATATAGACAAACCTTATTAAAATGAAAAATACATAAGTAATTAACCACCAAAGACTACTGAAATCCTACACAGAAATAAGATAGGTACGAGTAGTTAGGTAGACATCTTACTGAAAAGGGTAGCAAGTAAACACGGTCTCATAAGTTATGTAGGCACTGAATAGATACATACCTACAGCGTGCGTCCGACGAACAAGCTGGAGCTGGACTTAATTAAACCAGACTGGGCCAAAGAATGTTCATATATTTGAGATAGAAGAGACAAGTTTGATTTATGCACTATTTATTTGATATTTGTACCTTTTGCCGCTTGATGTGAAAACTTGCTACCTGAATTAAAAATTGTATGTTGATGATTCATTTCATAAACAGTTGTATGTAATGAAAATTGTAAAGCAAAACGAATTTGCCAAAAAAATCTAACTAGGAGAATTCTCAAATATTATTACAAGATATAAAATAAACTGCAAGCGTCACAAATATACTATTATCACAATTTAAGCGTAAGCTTAGTATGGGCCTAGATGGCGCTGTGTGCAATGTCCCGAAATATTTATTTATTTTCTGTAGACTGTCAAGTATGTACAATATTTTTTACGTGAAATTATTTTAGAGTGATAGCACAACAAGATATGCTCAAAAGAACAAAATTCGTAATCAAAACAGCAAAAGTATGTGTAGTATTGAACTAACGTATTTTGTAATTGAAATAAGTATTCACATCTACATAAATATTTCCAATCTTTGTCCAGTATTATGTTTATTACGGGCGTTTCAAACATGTTTCATGCGAGCGGCGCCGGGGGCGATCGGCTAGCGAAATTGTGTCATTTGCACGCACCAGCCACTAGCGGGGTGATATAGGTGTAGGCTGGACGTTACATAGACGGTGCAACCCCGAGATCAAGTAACATAGCATAAGACTTTTATTATGATGAACTGCCTATATAGCAAAAATATTTTCTCATTTTTATACTACAATGTTTTTTTTTACAAGGAATGGGTTTTCACTTGACCGTAATTCGCCTGATGGTACGCAATCATTACGGTATAGGATGGAACGTCTTTACCCAGTAAGAACCGATTCACTCTCGCTTTGAAGATATGTATGTATATATACAAGGTGTAACAGAAGGGTGTGACAATATTAAAGAGTATACATATATATCATGTAAGGAGTCATATACCCAAATATGAAAAATTAAATCGCATATATTTTTTACCATACAAAAATTAGATAATATTTTTCACTTGATTTCGTGACAGCCCTTGTGAGTGATCACTGACCGAACGAAACCGAAATAAGCCCACATTCTTTCATCCCGTTCTAGCATTAGTTTTAACGCAACGTATTCTCTCTCTCTCGCGCTCTCAGAGAGACACCGCCGCGCCGTGTCATTTGTCAATGAAAGAAAAGTCAATGAACGCTCAAAATGATAAGATCTAGGGTTGCAAGTCTTAAAGTTTTAATGAAAGTTCAACTTATGATTACTCGAAATCTATGACACTTAGAATTCTGAAACCTAGTGGGCTGTATTCTATATATACATAGGTATGTATAGTATTGTCACACCCTTCTGTTACACCTTGTATATACTACAATGTATGCCTTTACCACCATGGGTTAAATAAAATAAAACACAATTGCCTTTATTATTAACAAATGACATAAAAAAAAAACTAAACTATTTGGAGAAGGCATATTCCATGATGGTCCAACTTTTAACCGACTTCAAAAAAAGGAGGTTATCAAGTCTTCAGAAAGATTTTTTTTCTATCCTGCGCCTGGCACCAAGTGTTAAGGCGCCTATACTCAGCAGGAGGGTGGGATTGATGAAATTGTATGCCTTGAATACCGCCTGTGCGTTTTTCCTTTGATTGTAAGTAGGTACCTCCAGAATGTAAAATTGCATCGTAGACACAGAAAAATATCATTTACATGAACTTTTTTGAAGTGGGATAGGTTCACGTTTGACCGCCTGATTTGTAGCATTGATGTAGCCTAAGGTGTATTATTTGCTAACAAAGTATGTATTATCAAACTTACCTACAATGCATTATTAACAGACGTTCTTATCACGAAATCAGTCTCCGGCCATAGGCCTCCACTTGAGCAAGTGACGTTTCACGTGAAAACTTGTTTAGTTGTCATGCGTCAAGCGTAATTGCTTTTGATGAAAGTTTAAAAAAATGGCCCTCATAATATCAGGTATCAAAAAGCTTCTTCTTCCAGTGCCTCTCCTTAATGGAGGTTGGCCGTCAGCTCAGCGAACTTGTCCCTATCTTGTGCCAAGCGAAAAAGTTCTTCTACGCTGGCAATACTCGTCCATTCTCGTATATTTTTCAGCCACGATTTCTTTCTTCTTCCAACGCGTCTTTTGCCTGCGATTTTGCCCATCATTATGAGTTGGAGGAGGTCATATTTCTCGTGTCGCAAGACATGTCCTAAATAGGCGACTTTTCTCTTTTTGATGGTCTGCAAAAGCTCGCGGCTCTTGCCGACGCGTCGGAGCACTCGTTCATTGGAAACCTTCTGTGTCCAGCTAATGCGTAGCATTCTACGGTAACACCACATCTCGAAAGCTTCAAGAAATTTTTGTGTGTTAGCTTTCAAAGTCCAGGCTTCACTACCATACAATACTACAGGCCACACATAACACTGGAGTAGTCTTACTCTGAGCTTTATGGACAATTGACGACTGCATAAGACTTTACCCATTCTTTTTAAGGTGGCTTGGGCAATTCCAATCCGGGTTCGTATTTCCTGTTCGCTATCCCATTCTTCATTGACCCAAGCACCGAGGTATTTATACTTCTGCACCCGTTCCAGATCTGCTCCTGCAACGGTGATTCTGGGATTCATTTGGTTTCTCGATACAACCAGAAATTTAGTCTTGGATACGTTCATGCTCAACCCTGCTTTCAAACTGCACTCGTGTACCCTGTCCAGTAATTTCTGTAGGTCTCCTTCGGATGACGCTATGAGTACGGTATCATCGGCGTACCGCAGATTATTAACTACCTTTCCGTTTACTTTGACACCAAAATCTAGCCCCTCCAACGCTTCAGATATTATAGCTTCCGAGTACAAGTTGAACAACAGGGGTGACAAGATACATCCTTGTCTAACGCCACGGCGAATCTCAAGGGAATCCGTTTCTGTATTCTCTACGCGGATTGTAGCTCTTTGGTTCCAGTACAGATTTTTTATAATCCTGATGTCCTTGCCATCTAAGCCTACGTCGATCAAGCGTTGCAACAGGATATCGTGCTTAACGCGATCAAACGCTTTTTCATAATCGATGAAACAAAGAATGACGTCAGTCTGCATATCCCTGCACTTCTGCACCAAAACATTCAAAGCAAATAGTGCCTCACGCGTACCCATACCAGAACGAAAACCGAATTGACTCTCCCCAAGTTGGTCATCACTTTGTGGTCGTATCCTGTTGTGGATGATAGCCAGGAATACCTTGAGTACATGGCTCATCAGACTTATCGTACGATACTCCGAACACTTTTTGGCATGAGCCTTTTTCGGTAGAGTAATAAACGTAGATCTGAGCCAGTCATCAGGGAGAGTTCCCGAGTTATAGACCTCATTAAATAGACGTGTAAGAGCATCTACATATCCGTCTTCCAACAGCTTGAGAACTTCGACGGGTATATTATCCGGCCCCAGTGCCTTTCCCGCTTTGGCTGCTCTTAATGCATGCTTCACTTCTGATGATATAATGGGTGGTCCAGTATCACTCGTGGATAAACCACTGAGACTTCTTGTAGTATCTGCAAACATTTGCTCTATGTATATGCTCCATGTACGCTTTTTGCTATCCATATCAATGAGGAAATTGCCATGATCATCACACAGTATATTGAAGTTAGGCTTTTTATTCAGACCCGCCAACTCCTTAACCTCCTTATGCAGATTAAAGCTGTCATGATTATGAAGCAGACTCAAAAAGCTCATGACCAATAATTTCGCCCTAATATTTTGCGGGACACGGGATCTGTGCGTACGCCTTTATATTGTGAGGAAATTAAATAATGCTTGAGACAACCTGGTGGTCTATGTGTATTGTTTATTTATTTATGTATATTAATATTGGTTACACATTACAATCATATTTATATCTTAAAAACTAAGTTTATGTTAGTTACTTTATAAAAGCTAAAAAATAGCACCACATAACATTATCTCGTCTCGTCTATGAGCACAAATGATTAAATCGTCAATTATTTGTTGCAAATATTTAGCGAGACATTGCACAATGCGTCCTAATGAATGCATTCCGATGTCACGCGCCGCCCCGAGGCTGCGATGTTGGCGGGACATGGGCGGTGTGCGCGCGCCTTTATATTGCGAGGGATCGAGGTATCGAGAATTTATATCAATTTTTGGATAATATTTTGGGAATGTTTTGGTATTGCATTTTTGAAAGGGTAGTAGTGTGTTGTTTGTTTATTTAGTCTGTTGTTTTATAAAAGCGTACTAGTTCAGGATAGTCTAGTATAGTCAAGTTAGGTAAGTATTGAACATTTTATATCTATATTTAATTGATTCTAACTTTAATGTAGTTAAGCAGACACAGAAAATTTTAAGTTTGGAACCATTGTTTCTGGTTACCAATTAATCAAGTATTGTTATATAGACTAGGAATGCTTTATCTCAGATATCGAAAATTCTTTATATGTAATACAAATATATCATACATTACTTTGAGCTCCATACATCTGTCAGCTCTTCCTGACATAATACGTAACGAAATATGCACACATCTAAATACTACAAGCCATAGAATGTAACGCAACACACACACACCCCATGCTTTGAATTAAACCGAGTTCGACAGCTGGAAAAATTGCCTCAAACTTGCTGGGGTGAAAACAATCTCATGGGAAAAGGATTTTGCTCACGCATGTGCAATATTTGCACAGAAATAGGGGATTCACTGCAAAAATATGCTATTCTGTCTACTAATGCTTATATATAAGTAACTAGTGGGCGCACGCGGCTTTGGTCGCATTATTTTACAATAAAAAGTCAGTGATGAGCAGTTTACTAAACAGAAACAGACAAAATTTCTTAAAATTGTTGGAACGTGTATTGCTATCAATTATTATATCTCCAATTTTTTTTTATTTCCTAAAGGTTTAGACTTTCGACCCTCTTTATGTAAAGAAAGATAAAGATTCAGTATTATGGTAGTACGTTACAAGGTTCAAAAGAAAATCGGCTAAGACGTTCCACAATACAAAACAAATAAAACGTTTTTAACATAACCCTAAAGAAGAGCCTACACTCCACAATACAGGTACATCACATCCTAGTGTGGAGCAAAATTGTGTTTGTGTTAGTTAATGTTAAATAAAGTGATCCTATCTTATCTTTTTAGCAGCATACAAAATATAAGTTATAAAATAAATTATCGGTGATACACAATTCATTGATTTGTAAAGGGAAACATTATATTGTAATTTTACATAAAGTAAAAGTGTTATGGCACTTTGTGAGATTCTGTTTCTTCACGCAACGGAACGAGAGATTATCGTTACTGACACCGAGATAATAGCAAACATGTACTTAGGTTTACTGCACACGGAGAAACACAAAAGCATTCAGTGCTCAAAAGTTTCAGAAATAGAGTATAATTTTTCGTTTTGTTTACATGTATCGATCCTATTTTCACGACGTTAAAATGATGTATATTAAATTAGGCTAAGTATCTTGTGTCAATAAAGTCAAATATTATTACTCATCTACAAATAACACTTACCTATTTCACAGCACTGTATTACAATAATGTCGAAACCATCGTGTGTACGATGTTCCGATATGGCTGCCCACGCGCATCCCACGTAGAGCCAGTGAATGATGAAGAGTACACTTTCGATTGCCAATAAGTAAGTGTAGTGTTTGGCAATTCACTTACTTAGATACTTAATGGTACCTTACCTACTACTGATCTATGACGTTTATATATTAGTCAAAAAAAGATAGATAGATAAATTTTATATTGTTGACACAAAATAAAAAAATAACAGAACAAAAAGCAAATTACACGTAAACTAGTGCCACAAGCGTCGGCCTTATCACTGAAAGCGATTTCTTCCAGGCATCCTTTGGATGGAGAGAAATATGCTTAGAGGAATATGAAAATTGTGGTGTACAAAGTAAATGTGTGTGTGAAAAGTTTAGATTTTGTCTCTCGTTTTATCATATCTGAGAAAAATACCTAAAATCTGCTCGAAGACGTTGCCTTATATATCTTGCTAAAAAGTCAATGTTAGGCAAAGCAGCAAAATTAGTATGATTTAACTTTTCTCATTGTTTTCCTCCAGATGATTATGCTTCAATACAAATTCAACCCAAACTTTTCGACACTTGTACAAGAGCATTTTTGTTTTTTGTTTTAAAAATCACTTTTCGTCATTGACGTAAATTCCCTAAATTCAATTTTGTGTTTCAACGACTTCGGAGACTCGAAGTGCTTGTTTTGTCAATTTTACAAAATGTTCGGTCCTTGGAAAGTTCTGTTTTTCTCGTTTTGCAAATGTTGTTTAATTTTTTCATTTCACATTGTCCCTTTGAGTGACGTTTTGTTATTTTCTGCTTCGATTTTGCCTTTGTTTTTTCAGTAAATGCCAAAGGTTTTTGTAAATATTTTACTCCAAGTTATAACTTCCTACCACTAATAGTGAGCAGCGAGCGTTTCTATATACGTTTATTAATGCAATGTAAGCAAAAACCTACATGGAAAGTAAAACTCTTCCAATATACAGAAATTTTCAATATAGTTATGATCATTACTCACGTCACTTACAAATTGAAAATTTTCTTATGTATGAGGATGAGTATGTAAAATAAACACTCGCTCAAAGTAAGTACGTTAATGAAATTGTACAAAAAACATTGCCTACGCTGAAGAATGTTCAAATATACTCAAAATTCTCGTGAATACTTTGAACAGTTTATGAATTAGTCGGACAGCAAAAGATTCATGTATTCTGTAAGCAGTATAATATATTATGTCAGCACAATATCGTTAAGAACTCTTCTAATTCAATATTAATACAAATACACTCAAAAATAGCACACACACCTAACGTAGGCTGATACGAGTATGTATGTGTGTAATATATATTAGTAATATTTCTTATTTCCTTTTTGTTGTACACCACATTCTTCTTTTTGCTTATTTCTCTCCAGCCGAATGTTGCCTGGAAGAGATCGCTTTCAGCGATAAGGCCGCCGCTTGTGGCACTAGTTTAGATACAATTTGTTTTATGTACTTTTTTTTAATATGTGTCAACAATAAAAAGTTTATCTATCTATCTATTTTCATACCATTTGTATCTACAAACTGAATATTAGTCGAATGATTATTTCAATGAAGTGAATTAATTATGGTGTTTTTATCTTAACAACTTTAGAAACTATGCATTTATAAGACAATTGAATTACTTAATAGTTTTATAACTTGGTTGCCAATCAAAAAGTTTTTTTTTTTAGTTCTGCCAACCGAACAGTAAAATAGCTGTCCAAATAACGAGCTCCCGTATGGAAACAGACAAACATCCATTTATAATTCCACAAGACACGGTCGTGTGTAATATTTTCTTAAGTCGAAGCTGAAATATTAACGAAGTCAGTTTACCAAGAGGAAAGTACAGTCAGACGTATAAAAATAATATCCATTCTAAATTTATTCTTTCCTATGAAAGAGTATGAACACAAATACCCTATAATTATTTTAACTTTTTAAATATTTAAACGAATACTATTCGGGCACAACGTCTAAAAACAATTATAAGTATGAATTATGCTATACAAAGAATGAAAAGAAAATTAACATTTGAAATTGAATATTCCCGCTTGAATTATTATATTAAGCCCAGTCCCTGCGTCCGTAAGTAAACAAGTCACTCATATCGATCTAAACCACATCAACACTTCCAACAATAAATGGCGAAAAAACACTGTAAAGAAATCATAGCTGGGCCATAAAAATCTGCCGTTACGCCATAACATTTTTACTACTTCGAAAACCTTAGAGCGTATTTTTATACGTTTTTATTCTGCCATCTGTTTACGCCGACTGTACCGAAGTACGAAGTCTTAAGTACAGGGGGGAGGTGCAGAGAGGGGGGAGGTAAGTATCGACATACGTTTACTGGCAATATCCGAGCTGCTTTCTTCAAGACGCCCTTTTCTAGCTGAGGGCAAAGAGCAGGCACGTAGATGAGAATGTTGCAGTTTTGTTGGCTTCATGATACAACATTGTACGTGAGCTATGCATACGTTGTATGTACTTAGTAGCTAGTAATATTCACTATACTTTTTAGATACTTACTAAATAAGGTTTCCTTTTGTTCTTTTAATAAATAAATTTGCACGAATTACTCACAAATTCTACTTATAATGAATTTTAGTATCCACGTTGTATAAAATGGTTTCTTTACTTTTCTCTGACTGGTGACCAAAATATTTACATAAACTGTCATTGTGTTATTTTTTAAAATAAACACTATGTTTAATCAAAATTTGAATATTGAAGAATTTTAGATATATAAACATCCTGTCTGTTTGTTTGTGTATTTTGTTTTTATTTTGCCTCATAATTAATTAGACATAAATGTAAATGATGTTTGACATGTTGATATTATGAATAAATAATAAAATACCTGGTATTATATAAGTTATTACATATTCTTTGCCTTGTGTGTGGGGTAACACGCGTCCATAGCGCAGTTGAGGGCGAGCATCTAGTTAAATCAACCTACGCAAGACCGACGGAGTGGCCGCGGGGCCGGGGCATACCGGGACATACGGGCTGGGTTGAAGGTGTACGTCAAAGATATGAACAAATCTTTGTCAACCTAAATGTATCTAGAAAAAGATTTGTTTTTATATCGTTATTATGAGAAAAAAAAGCTATTTCCAAAGGTGCCTTAATTTCTTAAGTTTCAAATACTACGGCTTAACTTATATATATATATATATATATACATATACATATACATAATATACACAAATAAGGTTTCTTTTAAAAAAATTGGATATAAGTAGTCAACTTATAAAGAAGAAATAATGAATAAATAAACACACAAACCAGCACACAGTCAGTACACCACCGCCCTACACAACCGCCCGCCCAAGCGGTGCCGACGTGAATGGCTCGCTTTATTTACATTCTATTTATTGCCTGAGTCACCGGCACCGTGAATACGTGGATTATATTCTACGTCAACATTTCTCTGTTTCGGAAAATACGTCGCTTTTCTGGAAATCAAGTTGGCAAAACGTTTTAAGCACTATTTTTATATTAAAAGCATTCATATTTAATAGTATATTACATACTTAGGGCAGTAAAATAAGGAAGGTCTTTGTCGACCTCGGCTCCGCCTCGGACGACAATTACATGTGATCTGAGGCTTCCTTATTTACTGCCCGCGGTGTGTATACAATTTTTCTCATCGACGGAGCCGAAAAGCGACAACTTCGTCCCGCGTAGGGGGACGAAAGTTGTCACTTTCGGCCCGGAGGTGAGAAAAAAGATTTTTCTTGATGATGTTGTTACGTGTTATTGTAATTTCAAATATATTAAATAGCTAAAATGTCGTAAATAAATGTATTTATTCTAGTCAGAACTCGAAAGGTTAGATCAGTTTAGAAAAATACTAGTCCAATCCGATATACATTTATTTAAAATTGGTCTGCAGCAAATGCTCTAACATATCTTGAAACCAACAACAAATGGATCGAAAATAAAATAACATTGTGTTTTGCTAAATCTCAGAAACACTTCAATCTTTTGCTCGACACTCGGCGAAAATTACCAAATTGTGATTGTCAAAGTTGTGAGCTGTCAAAACTTGGGTCGGAGCTGAGATGACGAGGGGCGGCGGTATATACTCAGAATTTATCTTGGAAATTAGTAAATACTTCTTTGATTTACTGTTTACCTACAAAAAAAATAACTAAATTTGTTTCTAATTTACTCATTCTTTTATTTTGTATGCGCCATATACCTTACCTGAAATCTACGTATCAATAGCGTTTGTTATCGTAGACAAAGAAAACAAGCATCTCGCTACACGTATTTAACCCAACTACAAAGTCAAACTGATCAATCAATGTAACTAAAACAATACCAAAGTCAATACGCCAGTAATTAGAACCCCAAGCTTGGATCGAACCTAGACAAATGAGAAACTCCGCAGCGCCCGATATTTACCTTCAAAATTGGACTTTGCACACCCCGTACCAATCAGACACTAGATTAGATAGTCTTGCGATCCAGTGTGCGCTCATCATACATCAATTCCAAATTAAAAAATAACCACTCGATAACTCGCATTTGAAAATCGAATTGCAGCCGTGGCCAATAGTCGCGCGAGAGCTTTTTAGGTGCAACGCACACTTGTCGCCCGCTTCTATGCACACGGAGCTAGAGAGCTAGAGGGGCGAGCAGGCGGCCGTCGCCCGGGAGACGAGCTGGCCCGGGACACCCCGCCAGGGCCCTTACAGACACCCCACACACACTGACACGGGAAAACCAACTTTAAGGCACTCAAAACATGGCTCAGGTTACAAAAGACAGGGGCAATGAAAGTAGAATTAGCGATTTGTATGCTATGCAACATGGAATAGGGTCTGCTTTCCGAACACTAATTCGTTTATCGCTTTCGCTTCCTTGTCATTCCAATTCGGATCCTATATTTTACGCGTTAGGGGTGAGATTTATGTGCGGGTTTCTCGGGGTGGTGGAGGGAGGTTCGTTAGGGGTCTCCTCATTCATAATCACAGGGATGTCGAACGCTCAGGTGGTTTAGATTCCAGATTTATAGGCGCGAGGTGAGGCCGAGCACTTTATAATCTTCATTGTTTATAATACGTCTCGTGTTTTATTATTGGTCATTTGTTATGTTTGTTTTTATTGGGAAACTCGGATATAATGGCGGGAGGTGATAAATGGGCAACAGATGGATTTTTATAGCGGTCTATAACGATATTGGAAACTTTTGCTGGTCTGTTTTTAATCATATTTTTCAATGGCTTCCTGTTTGATTCCGGTTCACAAGTTTGTATATCGATACATAGAAACTTTTGTTAGTAATGAGAAGAATGAGTTTTAATTTAGTTGTATTAACCGGCTAACACTTACGTCAAAAATTACGTCGAAAAATTAGCTCGACAAGTTTCGGAAATCTGAGGTTTCCATCATCAGGAGGACGAGTCAGCACGCGCGTCCCGGTTGGATTTTTCGACGTAATTTTTGACGTAAGTGTTAGCCGGTTAATACAACTAAATTAAATCATGCCTTACGGGAACTATAATAGAATGAGTTTTCTTTACAGTGTAATATCATTGTAAGGAAACTGTTGAACAATATAGTAGTGAAAATATTTATTTACACAATCATCGAAACATTTTTCGAAAACAAATCATTATTCGCAGTTAAAGCTCAAATATGGAACTTACCTTTCACAACACCCATAAACAGGTATGAAAAAATAAAGCCCCTTTACACTTACTTCAAACAAAAACGACAAACGTTAATAAAGCCTGATTTGCATATTACGACCCCTCTTGTATGAAGGCAGGCTTTTGAATTCAAAGTCGCGGTAGTTTGTGGCGGCCTGTAGGCATAGGGAAAGAGTGAGAGCGGGCTTATGCCCAGGGTTAGGTGGTAGGGAAAAATAATTTTGATATAGGAATAAGATATTATTTTGAAAGGTTTGATTTTACAAATTCAGAAATTTTTTTTTTAAAAGCAACCCCAAAAATTTTATGAATTGATTGTTTGAAAAACGAATATAATCAACAACAAATACTTATGTCATTTTTTGATTTAATAGTTAATGTTAATTTTTAATTTTACTAGTATTTGATCCACATATTTTTCACCTTATAATGAGTTAACCGAAATAGTTCTTAACTTGTCCATTTAATCTATCTGATAGGTATTGCTTGCATTTTATCCAAACCTCCAAAACTCGCTGCCGCTCAATCAACTCGCTCCAATTTTATTTTCGCAGCAAACTAGTTAGGACAATAGATGTCAGGGAGGAAGGTAATGAACTCTGGCCGCTTTGTGCGCCGCCAGAGCTAAATAATATTCAGAAGGCTGCTGTGGACCGCTTAAATTACGATTATGGGCTTTTAAGACTTTTATATTTGGTTCTAAATAATGGGCGTATGTGGCAATATGATTTTAGAAATTTTAATATCAAGATTTAGCTGAGTTGAGTTTATTGATTACCTTTTAACGTGAAGCTTAAACGTTCAAACGATTTAGAAAACCAAGTCACACAAATTATAATAATGAAATAATCGATTTAGTTGTAAGACAAGTGTGTAACTAAAACTACCTGGGAAATATTATTATGAAAAATGTCTTTTCTTGGAATATAATGCTCTTATCGGATTTTATTGATCCGCTTACTCTAACAAGAAACAAGGATAAAATAAAAAATGGTTACTTGAAGAGTGAAGTTTCAACAAAATATTTGCGCTGCGAATAAATTTCTATTATGTTCATTCCGTGAATATCGCGAGCTTCAATTTCCTCCATAAGCCATCACGATCTTGTAAACAAGTCCCAAAACAAAACCTATCCCCATAACTAACAATTCTCAACACACTAACAGAAAAAGGTTCGAGCCACAAACAAAAATATACAGCGTCAATAAGCGTGTGGCAACACAGGCGCGAACCATAAACGACATAGTTCTAAAAACGTACCCTCTCGGCCGCAAAGTTCGCTTTACGACTAGAAGTTACGGCAGCACGGCTCGGGCGCGAGAAAGCCCGCTCCGACTATTAAAGGCTATCCTAGAATCTCATAAAGTCACACTACCCACCTACCTTCCCTTGCCTCGCCATCAATCTTGCCTCGCCTCACTCAAGACGCGTTTTCGTTCAAAACTTCGCCGCCGCCATTTTGTTCCTCGTAAAAAGTTAATGGCCTCCGTGTAATTTCCAGCCAGCAACAAGTAAAATTAAAAGTGTAATTACGTTAGGAATGACAATTCAGTTTCTTCATTTGGATGAAAATTATAAAAGTTGCGTCATTAAGGCTGCGCTCGTTCGCGGCTGATTATGTGCTGAGATGGAACAAACAGGCGTTAAATGAGATACTCGCAGATAATCATTGGCATTGTCGCAGGTGCCGCGCGAATATAGAGCGAGCTTGTAGAGACTTGTACCTACCGCCTGTCTTACTTTACATAGAATTATCACAAAGAAGTGTCTTATTAATAAATTATACATGTTTTCACATATTGAAGTGTAGTTATTCATTTAAATAAATTACTTTTAAGGTTACTATATTATAGTTCCCGTAAGGCATGTTTAAATTTACACGCGCGACGCGCGTGCAGTATGTTTAGTGATGGAAATCTCAGTTTTCCGAAATTGTCGAGCTAATTTTTTGACATAATTATTGACGTAAGTGCTAGCCGGTTATTACAAGTACATTTACTTTTAAGGTTACATAATATTTATATTTTCAGAAAAACACACATCAATTTAAACATATTTAGCGAAAAAATAAAATTCTTAACAGAGCTACTTAAAATTAATACAATATTGGTAGAAAAAAAACTTAAACCCAAAATTACTATCAAAAGCAAAATCTAAACACAGCAACTTGTCACTTTACCCTTCGCCCCCGCCCCAAGTCTGTGAGACGCATCCATCTCTCTCGCAGTGGACTCAGTACGTCTGACAGACTGACCAATTGCACATATTAGTCACCTCGACCTTAGCTGTACCTCGAGCTATTTTTATACGGACAGCTTATAAAGTGACCGCTGTTTTTACATTTGATTTTCTCAGGGTAAAAAGATTTTTCATCCCACCTATTCGAAAAAGACGACTTGGTTCGCCTTTAAGTGCACCCAAAGGTGGTGTTTTCTATAAGAAACTTTTAGCGGGCAGTAATGAGTTTTTAATCCTCTTTATAAGTGCGCCGCAATTATCTTTGCCGCGCACTTTTTGAATTTGGAACATCTTGTGTTCAGGGCCCAAGAAATCGAACGCAAATATTGTTTGAATAAAGACTGGCTGGTGCGACGGCCCATAGTATATAGCGCCGCGCGCCGGCTGAATACAAAAAAAATGAAATAAAATTAAAAACGCGCGAACTATAGCCCGCGTTTTCGTCAATTTAGGCGCCTTTTATTTTCTCATAGTGGGTGATGAAAAGTAGAGTGAATCACTCGGGCGTAAAATATATTTTTGGCTCGGGCGACGTACTTTGAATCCCTCGCTACGTTCAGGATTCTACTAAAGAATCCCTCGCTACGCTCGGGATTCTACTCTAGAATCCCTCACTTCGCTCTGGATTCAAAAAAGCGCCCTCGCCGTAAAAATATTATTTTGCTCCCTTATGATACAATCTACTATTAAGCGCTAAAAAAGTAGAATAATGTAGTTATTATAAACGAATTTTATTTGTATAACAGTATTGAAACAAGTTTCATAGTAAAATTATTATTATTATTTATCAATCTCCGATCACATTCAACACGATCTCCGTTTGAATTATATTTTTAAGTTTATCATGGATTTTTTGTCACAAAGTGTCTACGAGTCAAAAGTGAAAATTCTATTAAAACAATGAAAGAATCACAAAAAAGTCTATACTCTGTTATTGATATTATTTAGAATTACTTCCAGGATGACGATAATTTTCACCAAGTGAATCCCAATCTTTTCCTCAACTTTACAATCCATACGAGTAGATTCACCAAGAGTTATCATTAATTTCTTAAACTTTACACCATTTTTTTCTGTAGCAAACTTGTATTCAACCCGTTACGTTTCCGTTCCATTGCCAGCTGTAAGTAGCCCCGACGTCTGACCAATTGCGACCATTAGTTAGTCCAGGGTTGTATCGTGCAGGAGCGGCGCCCTTAGAAGCGGCTGATAGCGGGTGGATGAATGTAGGAATGGATTTGTGTGACAAGTTTAATTTAAAGATTGATTTCATTTACCATATTGATATTTGTGCAGTTGTTAAAAGGTCTCATGTTAATATCTAGTATCATCATAACGTCTCATTCATTTGAATTTACATAGTTCAAACAATCTAATCATTACAAACAAATCGAAATTCTATGCAACATCCAATTGATCACATAAATGAGCATTCTAATATTATGCTGCATACATTTACAAGCAAAATATTTAATTTGATTTTAATCTTTGAGTACAATAATGTCTTCGTTATCTTTATATTTTAGCCATATACGGACAAAATGATAATTTTAAATAAAAAGCTGGTTGATTACAAAGTTATGGCCAACAAAGAAAAAACTGTTCATAATAACGTTTTAAGCAGCTATTATTAAATTACAAAACAAACAGCTGAAATTTTATGTATCATTTTTCGTTTATCTTTCATGTCCACTACGATATATGTCTCAGGTAAGTTCAGGGTAGGTAGAGCCACTTAGAGATTTGAGTTTTTCTTTGTGCCGCAAAAATTGTTCTTTGTCGTCAGGGTTGAAAAGATTAGCGGATGAAATGGAAACTGATCTGCTGCCGGACTTCAATGATTTATTGATGGGGTTGGGAAAAAAAACTTCCGAATAAATAGTTAAAAAACTGATGGGTTTTTATAGAAGAAACCTAAAGAAAAGTGTTTTCTTTATGTTTTTTTTATTTAAGCTTTTGTCGTTGCATAACTTTTTCGTTGTAACACAAATAGCTATTTTGCAGACTTCTTACACAAAATGAAACAGTAGTTTTTTGATTGATTGATCTATGAATTTCTATTATTATTCTTATTCCAGAACAGTATTTTTTCTCGGAATTTGAAGAATTCCGGTAAGCTAACGAAACATCACGGGCCACGGCTAAGTGAGTTTCGTGTTGTTGATTATTATTATTATTATTTTGTTAAGATCCTTTGAGGATCATAACTAAATCTACATCCACCAGACTCGATATCTACTTCCCATCAAGAGAGCTCCTCACATCTGGAAATCACCAAGCTCCTCATTATATCTTCGACGATATCACAATATATCGTTTATTACATATATACCAATTTCACAGTCTCAAAAAATAATAATATAATTATTTTGGTGTCAAAAATACCACCTACATCATACCACTCAATCTCCATCAAGTGAAGGTAGTAAACAAGCTACAATCCTCGTCCAATCACAGCTCCTCATTATTTCTTCGACGCGTGACAAACTCTTAATCCGTCGCTTGTGCTGAACTTGTGTTTGTCGACCGAAAGCTGTGTGAATCACCCCTTTTTCTTTTAGGGGAGTGAAATAATATTCGAATTGCAATACAGACTTTTTTCTACTTTTAATTAGCCTTCATCCAACCAACAACCACCAACATCGTACTAATAATAAGTTTTATACTAGGAATTTTTTATGCAAACACAATGTTTTGGAAAATTTTATGAAGAGCTGCAGTTACTGTTTGACGTTGAACTCAAACATAGAAAAAAATGTCACGAGTACATGTGTCAAGTCTATGTGAATTTAGTCTTCTATAGTGACTACTGAAAACACGCCGTGAAATCTGATCTGCGTAAACTTCAAGCTGCTGCAAATCAAATTCATCAGAATCATTTATCAGTTAAGGGAGCTTTCTTGTGCATATACTTTAGTACATGGTAAGTATTATAATTATTCGAATGTTGATTTTCCTTGTAACTAACCCGTTACCACATCCCTATTGCCTGCCCCTAGAGCACGTCTGTTCGTCGTGACGTTTGATTACGGCGTGACAAAACACGTCGCGCGCCACTTTTGTATTTGTTAAGCTCTCGGAACGCTGACGTGGGGCGGGGGACAGGTGAGGTAGGCGCCGGAAATGGGATCGACAATTGTAAGAGGTTTGTAGTATGAAAGTTTAATTGTAAGTGAAAGGATTAAGCTTTCAATCATGTAGGTTGGTGCATTTATTTATATTGAATAGATGGTATATTTGAATTAATTAGATTGAACTCCACACGCAAGTGAATTTTCTCTAAAAGTAATGAATCAAAAAAAAGTTAATGAAAATCTGTAACCTATTGCTTTATAATAACTGTGGGGGAAATATTTTCAGATATTTTTTGTATTCAATACAGAATCATAGACAACAGTTAATGTGAAAAAAAAACAGAGCTCGAAACGCATCTAGTAGCATCTTTATTGGTAATGTAATTATATTGTCAGCTTGTATTTCCCATGTTGTTTTAATTAATTCCCGCTGTTGTTTAAAAAGGACAAGCGCGTGATGGTCACCGCTTGTTTTCGTAAAGGGGACCGTGATGTAGGATTTACATGCGATTCTTATGTTATTTTAATTAATTTGTCGCTTAGCATGTTTATTAATTTTAATAGAATGGGGCATCGATGAAGGTTACAACAATTATGACTGCTATGTAAAAAATCTATAGAAGACAAACAATTTGAAAAACTTAACTCTAGATCAGACTATATACATTTTTACAACAGGTTAATTTTATCAAATAGACTTCAGAACTATGTATTATACATTTTATCGAAGGTCATTCGGTTTATCATGTTTCTCCCGTAAAATAAAACTTTTAAGCCATTCATTAGTTAGTTCTATAGTATATCGTGGAAAGCATACATAATATTCTCCTACTTGTGCACTACCCGCGGCTTCGCTTGCTTTATTTTAAGATACAGACAATTATGACACTTCTAAGACTTCATAATACCTAAATATAAAAAACCATGATGATTCGTTCAGCCGTTCTTCCGTTAGGAGCGTTTAAATAAACTGATAAAAATTCTAAAAACTTTTGAAACGTGTTTTGTTACCGATTTAAAGCAGGTATACCCAAATATATTTATTATGTTCAATGTTCTATGTTCAGTTATACCTTCTATGTTCAGATTTTTACCCTCTTCAGCTTTCTATATGTATAGATGCTATAACATCGATACAGTCAAAGCACATCTCTAGCAAACGAAAAGACCAGCCCCCACTTAGAATTCGCGGCGCGGAACCGAAACTCGTTCATTATTACTGACAAAGAATTGTTAATGTAGCGCAAACATCAAGAAACACGGCGAGAAAGAAGGGGGAGTAACCATGTATTCCTCAATTGTATTCCAAATTTGAAGTATTGGAGTAAACGGCATGGGTGAAAATCATATAATTATTTGCCTAAATTATTGTGTATTCCAACTTCTTTTTTTCCGACGACGGCGCAGCGTTTTACTTTGTATAGTTTTTTTTTACGTGTTATAGGTTTACGTTTAACTACAGCCTGCCTGATGTTAAGCATTGCTGCAGCCTAGGGTGGTTTGCGGTTATCTCAATTCATTGTATGGAATTGAGATAACGTTCATTTAGATAAATAGAGACCTATTATTTATAGTTGGAGGAATTCAAATTATCACAGTTTTTCATGATATATCTGACGCTAATTGATTCAGTAGGTTTTTTAAGTTTATCATAGTTTAATCATTAATAAGTAAAATGAAAAAGTGTATCAAATTTTACTTTAACAACGAATTTCACTGATAAAATTGCAACTTTTTCATCATCTCGCTCCAACATGCACGTTTATTATTTGTTCCACACGCGTCGGTAGCAGACATAGCCGGGGGCGTGAGGGTAACTAATCCTGCATTTAATTACCGACTCATTTACTTAGTGTCTAGCTTGCTACGTGTACTATTTTTATGCTAGATTAATCGCACTTTACTGAAAACTCGCCCGATCAAATACAATTCCAACACATTATTTTGGCAGATAAAATGAATTTCTATAGGTATAACAAGTAACGCGCATTACAAGCTATTTGCACGTAAAGTTTCGCTTTTATAATATTAATATGCTGGTATGAAACAACTAATGGAATTCCCCACGTATTACATATTTGTTAGAAACCTGTGGTTAAGCCTAAGTTTCATATACATGATAATTCCAGCACCGACTTTTCCCACAAGCTAAAATCTGCTTTTACTTCAAAGTGATAAATCTGACAGGCGCTACGCACTACATGCCTTATTTCAATATGAATAAGCACTAAATTCCCTTAACTACGTTGTCTGAACAAATCGTCTTGACGCCAGACGTAGCCTGGAGCGATTTCTAGAACTTTCTGAACATAATCCTAGGTCCTAATTAGAGATCGGTAGTTAGCACTCTGTTAACAAACCGCAGATAAGAGTAACCAAAGAATAGAGAGAGAGGTAAACTGAAGTCGTACTATAATAATACAGACACTAACATGAAAACTCTTGACACAGAGTTAGACACTCTCATTCGATAAGAAGAAGAATGTAAAAATAAGGTGGTAGTAGTATCCGCATATGTCTGTCTATGACATCGTATTGGCTTACTCATCTAATATCCTTGTACAAACAAGAAGAAGGACACTCTGTCTCGTACAAACTATTAACCTAACATAACTTGTTTAAAAAGAACCAGATAAAATCTACCCCGTTTAAAAGACTAGGTTCATTCCAAATTCACTATCTCACTATTTACTATTCAACTCATATTAGAGCATGCCATGTAGCTCATGGCATGATCCTCTTTCAACAATAGAGTAACTGTCAGTGTCACTTCAGGCTATCTGGTGGTCATAATATGTCAACATAAAACAATAGCCACAGTCCCATTTTTCTATGACGTCAGCATATACATATGTATACTAAACTATTTCTATATCAATGCGTCACCCCCAAAATGTTGCAATTCACGATTCCATTCCACATTCTACGGGAAAAGAATAATAGAAACGCAACATTTCGGGAGAAATAACGGAATTGCCAGCGTATGAATGGTTAATGCCTAAAAGGGGAAGAACAGTGGGGTTACCATGATATTCTAAACAAAGCGAAATTACTGCATCGGCACTCTGTTACATATTACCAAATTTTTTTATTTAAGATATTTCAAAACAACAATAAACGTTTCCGTGAAACTTATGCTACTAAAAGGTTTACTTAACAGCCCAATGTCGAGAGCAAAAGGTAGTTTTATAGATTAAATAAAACTAGTTATCCTGATAAAGTTGAGATTAGACGTTTGTAAAAACAAATTACTTTATGAATTTCGTTATTTATCCAAGAAGTCATCGCAAACATAATATTTCAGTTTTGAAAACAATACCTATTCAACAACGTATTTCCCATAGATACCTCGTGAGGGGATTAATTTCGCGGCTCAAGACATAGGTACGTTTTCCCACCGGGTCGCGGTACAAGGCTCCTATTACGTGTTACATCGGTTTTTTTTTTGTAAAATTGTCTCCATGTTATAAACAGAGTAATTTGGTAAGCGCACCTTACCTATAACAGTGGTCGTATGATCTGGGTAAAGTATGAATATATCTAGATAGTTTTAAGTTTGTTTTAGGCTTCAACAAAAATGAGGGATGTTATAAACGTGACATGAGTGTATATCAGATTATCTGTATGTTTGTATGTGGTATTTAGGTATATACCTTGGTATCATACTAAATTATATTTTATTGATGCATAAATTTCAAATCCATGACTTGTTGAGTTCCTAAACAACAATGCTTTCTACCTATTGTTTTCAACTAGGATTAGTTTGTAAATATATTTTCATTATCTTTATGTATTGTAATAAAAATAAAATTGTGCATGCTGTGCTTAGCTTTAATAGGTAATACATTTTGTTTTTATATAAAAATACTGGTGTAAGATAATTGTATTAATGTTATTACCAATGTTAAGCCGAAATAAATAAAATAAAAAATATACCGATAATGTTCTCATGTTTTTTCGTTTGTTTAGTGAGTTATTTGAGCATTCGTATTTTGTAACTTAAAGATATATTGTCTCTCTGCCACTATCTATACAATTCCCAATACTTCAAAATTCCAAACAACATACAACGAAATCTTTAAAGAAACTATTCCTATACGCACGATATCTGATAGCAACAGCATCCATCGCCACACGTATTGTGTTCGATTAGAGCACCCTCTTTGATCAGAGGTCTCGCATCGATCGTTAGAGCTGGATACGGTAACATCAAGGGGATATTTTTGCCGCTCAACGAACCGACGATTTGACGAATTCGCGAATTAGATGTGAGGAATGTGTATATGTAGTTGTATCTATGTATGTATATAAATGTGAGAATGAGCCTATTACTTGTGGTGTTATATAGTATCATTCAATTCATATGAATCTTGAAATAAATATTTAATGTGACATGGATATTTTGTAACGTGAAAAAAAACATAACGTTGAGACCTTAATATGTATTTGACATCGTTTTTTCGTATTTACCAAATTTTTAATCTATCAAAATCGTATAACATGAATATTTAATGACGTTTTTGACTACGTTTGTTTTGCTTACATGTTAAAAGGACTGATTAATTTCTCTTTTTTATACATCGTGAATAACCAAATGTGCATCAGGAAGTGTCGGTAGTAGAAATAAACAAGATAGCTGTTTTTGCCACTAAATTCTTAAACTACGACTACGTATGAACAAAGCTAAATCCCAAGCCACAGCCGTCAAGCGGGCCACCTCAGGGCCCTGTTCCTAAAACTTTCCTTTTTTATCTCAGAATTCATTTTCCGAATATAAATTTAAGATTTTCGAGCTCATTACTCCTTATCGGCGATTTAAAAAGGTCCGGCTTTCCTCAGAGGACCGCCGTTACATTATACTCGGCTGGCTGTACTCAGTATTATGGAGGGGGAGGAAATGTAGAGGTTATTGGGAATCTAGATAAATTCAACGTCAAATTTAGAGACGACGAAAAGTATTTCTAGTCTGAAGTCAACATTTTTTTATATAAAGTGGTTGCCCTCGGCTTTGTTATCAGAAATCCGGAATATAAAGTAACCTTTGTCACCCTGAAAACTCTATATTACCACTTTATTTAAAATAACGGCAATTCTTATTTATCTTTATCTTTCATCGCTTCACTCATAAAATCCTGAAATTTTGTGAGTTCGTTTTTATTTAATACTAGTGGATGCTCGCGGCTTCGCTCGCATTAAGAAGTAAAACTTGCATCCCCTATTTCACCCCTTTAAAAGTGGCATTTTCAAAAATCCTTTCTTAGCGGATGCCTAAGTTATAACATCTACCTGTATGCCAAATTTCAGCCCGATCCGTCCATTGGCTTGGGCTGTGCGTTTATAGATCACTATATCAGTCAGTCAGTCACCTTTGAGTTTTATATATTTAGACTTATAATGTAAAGAACGATGGAGTGACTTACTAATAAAATTTTGATTTTGGTGTATAAACAATCACTTTACTAAATATATGGGGCAAGTGCGGCCTCTTACAATAACCCTAAGTTCGTCCCTGACCCGGCGGCCAAAACTGGACGAATGTAATTCAGCATCATTTCAAATTGGGACTTTTAAAACAACCCGGATTTCGTGAAGCGTATATCTCCTTTGCGTAATTTTTTTTGCTAAAAATTCTTGCTTTGTCAGACCATTGTTTAAATTATTTAAATTACATTTTTATTAAAATAAAATATGGCTGCAATTTATATAAATAATATAAACGTCGTACACCTTTGCGTATTTCTAAAGCTTCCGTACAAGTTTAGAAACACCTAATTAATTTTACATTATGTATAAGTCTAAAACGTGGTACAGATTAATTACTAAGGTGGCATAAACGTGTCATTATATACTCGTCATAACCTACATACATATTAATTTGTCGAGTCACATTGTTATTCTTAAAATCTCCCGGCAAACTGGCAAAAGGCAACAAAAGGTAAGTGCGTAATTCAGAATTGATCTTGAATCTTGATGTCTTTCCTTCCCTAATACATCAAACGGCACCAACATACCTCACGCAGGTTTCTGTCGAAAATCAGACCTAACGTAAAAGTGACATAAGACAGATTTGACTGGAACGCCACTCAATGTAACTTGGCCCAAGAATAAGTAAGAAAAGTGGCTTTTTGTTGGCAGGTGTATAAAAAAGTGCGCAAGCGATGAGGTTGACAATTGTAGGGTTCCGTAGCAAAAAAGTGACTTTGGACATAATATTTCCACCGCACGTTATTTTTCAAATTTATATGCATATTTAAGCATGACACTTTTATATCAGACAACCTATATATTATTACTAGCTGGTGCGCGCAACTTCGTCCGCGTGGAATAGTTATTACCATAAAAACGGTTCTAGTGAGTTAACTCTTCAGCTTTATATTATTAGTATAGATGTAGGTAGAGGTAGTAAAATTCTATCAGTTGTTTGTTTTTTATATCGAATTGCCAGGATACTAAATATATGCTACTTATAATTTTGAGTCATATTCCATCTCTGAGTGTACTTTAACACTAAGAACAACTTTCGAGGTTTCTATCCTCGCAAAAAGGCACTGAACTCTAAAAATAAGACATTATTACGGCCTAGTCAAATGTTAGTAGAATGACTTCGAAAAGATTTTTCAGTATTAAAAAAGTATCGAGATTTTTTGCTCGTTTCAGCGAGTTTTCGGTTCGCTTCCATTTATCGAGGTTGGATAAGAGTTGCTTTGTGAAGTTTTTGTTTTTATTGTTCGATGCGATGTCTCGAGTGGGACAGATAATGATCTAGAAGCGTTGTTTTACAATACTTGCGCTTTACTAACTTCAATACGAGACTTTGGAGTAGTTTGATTGTTCGCAATTTGATGAGACTTTGTTTGGGACACTATAATCGTCTTTATGCTTTAACATAAGATACTTGGAAGTTTTGATTGATACTGGTTTAACGAGTTCTTACAAGAAGAAAGTTTTTCATTCAATTCAATGTTATAACTTACTTACCAACCTACACCAATCTTCCTTCATTCATAAATAAACGTATTTCTCTGTCTGATTACTTATTATCTAATCACGCTGAAGCTGTAAAATCCATCATGAATAAATTCGGGACAAATTTAATTCCCTAACCATGAACACAGAGGATGAGTTTCAAAAACCCAATTTCAACTTAAATGTCCTTTTTTCAATCCACTGAGCAAATAATTACATCAATTAGATATATCGTCCCGCACTTCTCATGTAATTTACCATCCAACCATAGAAAATCCGGGATATTAGGAAAAGATTCGTTCCAATATAATTGTGGTTAAATTAAATAAAATAATCATTAAATTATTTAATTAAATCATTCATACGAATGAGTTAAGAAAGTAATGTATAAAAGATACAACTTCTTTCTGTAATTCTTGCAATACAACAATCTTACCTTTTCAGTTGTTTCAGAGTTGAATAGCCACTAGATACTAGTCAATACTATATTTGTATAAGTATAATATTATTTAAAATAAATGACAAAATAGTAGCCGCGAACTTATTAAAAAAAAACAATAAAAAATGGCCGACATTTTCGTAGCACCCTCTCAGCGTAAAAGAGCAAAACTTCCCCATTTCCCCCGAACACAAAGAACAATTCTTATTTCTGTTGTCTACACGTTACTTGTTTCGGCGCATTATTTCCGAGGGGTGCAGATAAAAGCACCTGAGTTAATTGATTGATGTTGGGGACCAACTTATTGGAAAAAAAAGTCCCGTTTTCAATCCGCCCGTGGAGCCCCCCTACTGCGTGTCCAACTTTTTTCATTTTGTGTGATTGTTCGAGTGTTTTTGACGGTTCGTGGTCGGTATTAATTTGCTAATTATTTAATTTCAGGGTATTGTTTACGTTCGTGGTTAGGACTTTTTTTATTTTAAATTGATAGGTGACAGTTAGAAGAAATGTTTTTATAAAACGTACATAATTGGTAGGCGCAAGTTTTTGCATTACTAAATTCATATACAATTGATAACTTGTGATTATTACTTTACTTGGATGATTTAGTCAATCTTAATCAGTCTTCTTATCAAATGAGTGTGGCCATCTCTGGTGTCGAGTTTTCCAGTATCCTACAGTGAGATGCTGCATAGATTTCAAATTATCAAAATTTTGTCATTTAATGTCCTTGTCATGAAATCAGCTAAAAAAGTGACTATATTGTAAAGTGTTTCCATATGCAAAACTGTAAACACCAATAGTAGGGGCCAGTAATGGCAGTAAATTCCCAGTAAAGAGATCAATCTCGAAAAGGTCCAATACACAGCGAAGTCTCATTTACTGATGGATCGCGTCCCGGTCCCGGGCCGGGATTTAAATAGGGATGAGACAGTTTCAAGACCGGGCCGGAGAGATTGTCTTGATCAGATAAGTTTTGAACACCTGTGCTACGGAGATTGTGAATGATCTATGGACTTAAACCTTGCAGACTTAAGGGATAGACAAGGTGTTGTAACAAATTAATGTTGAAGATAGTTATAGGGAGATGTAAATACGTTTGTATCACTTTGTAAATGTAGAGAAAAGGGCTTCTTACATATTAGAAACAATGAAACATTTATTGTGAGTAACAATTAAATAGCCGTCCTCTACATCAGTAGTTATGTGGACGAAGGTAGCGCAAGCTTGAACTAGTCTCAAAACGAAGAAGATAGAATACATTGTTGATATAGTTAAAGGCAGTAGTTTTTCTATATAAAAAGGATGTCCATTTTTTCAATATTTAAAATATCTGTATTTCATTAATAACATTTACAAAGGTATAACAGTTCTCAGAAAAAGATGACACAGACGATGCAGTACGATAAAAAATAAGTAGTTAGATATAAAATAATAATTTCCTTTCAACGTTGTTTACGCAGCATAAGTGCCCCATCTCTATGCCCCACAAAGTGACTATTTCAAAGTTTCCGCTGTCTCTTTTAAATTTTAAAATATTCTCAACATTTTTGCATCGCGGCGACGCAGCGAGAGATTTTTGTAGGCAAATACCTGTCGAGACATTTCTAGGGGTTAAATGTATTTTATTGAAGAAAGTATGGGCGTTAGAGCACAGAATACAAATTATACACTCTCATAATCACAAAAATATACAGGATATTTGAAGATGAAAATGTGAGTTTTATTTTAAAATAACTTAGCAATAATAATTGCCAAGTTTTTCTTGGTATACACTTGTAACACATTTTCAAACAAAACTCATATAATACTAGCTACATTTTTTAACACGCCATAGCTTACGTTTGACTAAAGCCTAAACATATTGTGAGGCCGCAAACCCCATCGTACCAGATTGAAAAATGTTCAATCGTAACGTTCATATAAGCCATGTAACACCCCATATAAAATGTTTTCGGAAAGCTGTCAGAGCTAAGACCGAGCGCCCTTCGCGCCTACACCTAAGCAAATAGCCTATCAATCTACGACCGAGATAGTGAATACTGGATAGAATGGCCGTTTTATGATCATATGTACATACAAATTCAATGAGCCGTGACAGATCACACTTTAACATGACGACTAATAAAGTTTAACTAAAAATATTTTAAAAATCTTCATAATTTTACCAAGTAAAATATATGCTTACTAATTAATGTCAATAAACACAATAAAATCTAATTCATATGTATTGTTAACCATTACGATTTAGAGACATTTTTACTCAAAACGCACTTTTCTAATGATTTTCTGTATGATATGGAAAATTTAATAATATTATGATTGTTTCTAATCAATCAATTACTTTGATCAAACCAACTAAACATACTACTTGTGCACTTACCTAAACATACTACAGTTTGTATAATTTATACAAACAAAATATATTGTTGGTTTGTGAATTTTAAAATTAAAAATGTATATACCTGTAATAAAAAAAAAGTGAAGTATATATGATTTTGACCTCGTAATCGTATTCCGATCTCCTTCCCATCACAAATCTATCAATCTACACCGAATCTAAATAAATCCCTTACTATAAAGGGCCGAAGGTCTGAAAGGCAGTGGAGAGGAAAAAACCATCAAGTTACAAAGATTTACCACCAAGCTAGCCTGAATTACAGTACACTTCAGCACAGGAACTAAGGTTAATACGAAATTCTGTTTTAAATCAAATGTTTAGTATAAAATCCCTGTTTATGACGCATATAAAATAATGTAAATATATAATCGGGAATTATGCATAATTCCCGATTATCCACATTTACCGTAACATATACATTACATATTAAAATAAGGATTGGACATCGCCAGAAATAAATTACACATCGACATATGCACTCCACATGTTACTCTGTAACTAATGTAACAAACGAATCTGACTAAGTTTTCCCTACTTAATGTTTTATATAAATACATATTATGTATAGTATCATATTGGTCAATGTTTTTTTTATTATTTATCTGGCTAAATGACCGGCTTATACAGAGCCAGTGACCAACTAAGCCGATTGGGGGCTACAGTAATATCTGTATTCATAAAATCACTTCTGAGGCCCATAGTCCTGCGGTCCTCGCATTGAACTTTGAATGGAGCTATGCGCTTTGTGTGACTCTTTTCAACAGCTTGTACTCAGTTTCTAAAGCATTTGAGTCCGATCACAGGCATATTCTTTTGGTTTTAGTAACTGAATAGTACTAGATTTATACGCTATTTTAGCTGCAGTCACATAAAAGAACTGAGTTTTTTGGCACATTTTTCAAGGTCCAGGAAAGTGAAAAAATAATTTCGAAAGTAGCGAAATCTTGTGTTGAGACGAGAGATTTCGAACGTCTTCACGGGCGTCCAATATTGTCTAATGAAAGGTTTTTATGACACACAAAGGGTTCTGCAGTATAACGTATCGTGAGAACTAATGCGGCTTTTTAGAACCTTCCTGATTAGATGAGTCCCATATTTAGATATAGGCTGACCAAAGATTATTATAAAGCCTTAAAAAATCTGTTCACATTTGTCCCATTTCACACCCTTACCAGTAAGTAAAGTCCCATATAAAACTGTCTCACGTAACAAACAGTTGAAACTCCACTACTGGCTTATCTCGCGGCCCCAGGGTCTGAATAATAATGGAATTTCAATCAGTCCCGCGCGGTGGAAAGGATTATTGCAGGAGGCCGCTAGAATTGCGACTCTAATCTGGACAGAATTTACTGGTGACGGAGTGGCACAAGTTTGGTGGGCTTTTAGGCAAGCACGGTCTTACTTACTTGGCAAAATAATATTAAAATGGCTTACAATAAGTTTTTAGAGTGTATAAATTTAATGATATTGAAAGGCTGGTTAGTTTGTAATAGAGTGGTAAAATCTAGTTACTTAAAACAGTAAAGCGCGTAATAGAACTTACCTAGTTACATTAAAACCGACTTGTCATAACTTGATTATTTATTTATAACTGTTTAACTACAAGCACAACCATCGTTTACCATCCATCAAATTATAATTAACTTAATTTAAACACCAAAAATCATACAATAAACAAAGTGTTAACAAAGAGCATATACATTCATACAACAAAACTTCAAAGACTATTTTCATCCCTATTCACAAGACAACAATACTTCCATCACTATAAATAGTCACAGAACTTCATCTCTCATCGCGCACCTACCAGGTCCCTACTTCGTCTCCCAATACCCGATGCCATCTCAAGTTAATCACCTCAGAATGCGCTCACCTAATTTTCACTCGCGAATAATTCATTCTCCGCCGGGCCCCTAATGGAATATTCAAGCATTAGGGTTGTCACCTGTAAAATTGCGTCTGACGAAAAACGTGAAACCGCATTTTCGTGAAGTATTATGGTGTCACATCTTAAAATTGGTTTTGGAGAAAAATTGCCGCTGAATCCGATGTTTTGTTGTGAATTGTCGAGTGAAATATGTTTGTGGCGGATTCCGGTGACGGCGGCTGTCTCGCAGACTGATTCAGACATTTTATTTTAGATGTATTGCTAAAGTTAAAAATAGCAATTTAATGTATTGTTATTTTTAACTTCTAAGAGCTTGTATGTTATTTCGGAAGAAGGTTTTTAACTTGTAACCTTGTAACGCAACTAAATAGTTCTTACGACCAAAACTAGTAAAATTAGTCTTACCAACCCTACAAGTAATTCCGGTCGACTTTTACCAATGCTATCTGACGGACGTCTTACTTTCCATAATGCTTTAATAAGAAAGTTTGAAGGAGCCGTCATTTTTGTTCGCGGATGAAGTAAAAAAAAAAGTTAAATAGCGTTCCCGTGTTCCGGTGATGGAGACTGACGGGATACTACTCAATTATGATCAGGTGCTCACTTATGACAGATATGTATTAAGGACAGATCTAACATGTGCTTATATCGCGTGACAATCAGTCATTTACTTCAATTAACACTCGCGTCAAGGGAAAAACTATAGCAATCAAAGTTGGTCGGATCAGATTAACACCACCTTAGACTATCGTATATTCTATGATGCACTGGTTTACATTTTGCTGAGGGGAGAAGGAAGTAGAACGATTTCATCAAGGAGAAGGTACTGGGAAGAGTTAATCACGATTCTCAGTCATGAGGAATAAGATTCAGTAAGGAGGAGCACTTAAAGAAAAGCGTAGGTGTGGGAGTAAACAGCTATTAATGATGATAAAATACAGTGAAATGGTAATCCTTACTTCATGAAGAGTTAAATCCATCCCTGTCTGAATGATGTACTCGGGGAAGGTTTATTTCTGTCTGAAAAAGTTCGATTTAGGAGCTTTGCTTTGCTGATACCTACCAAAAAAAAGGACAGTGGAAAAGTTCTGGCTTTCTGGTTTTTGTTATTTAAGCGAGATATAAATATGTTGATAACAATATCGTGGCAACATTTTTCAAAAGGACTCTCAAGTTTAAAGTTTGTAGACATAATAAGTATGTATTTACAAAAGAAAAGTATATAAGTAATATATCCGTTACCTAGTACCCACGACACAAGTGTTTGCTTAGTGTGGGGCTAGATGGCGCTGTGTGCAATGTCCCGGAATATTTATTTATTTATACATTTTAGTTTTAAACTCAGTGTGTGGTTTCTTTTATTTACTTAAATTTAATCATTGTTTTTAGGTTTTATCCTAACCTTTATACCATCCAACCACATCTACCAACCTTTATATCATCGTTTTTTTATAATAATTTAAGAACGGTGTCTGTAAAAATTTTACAATGTTCAATGGCATAGAAGTACCAACTTCTTACACTAAATATTCGTTTATGTAAGCACTAATGGTTGCATTCGAAGGCAAAACGGTTTCTGCAGTCTGGTCTGAAACCACCAGGATAGTTTTCAGTAATTTCAGCACCGTCTTCGTTAATGTAACGGTAAGCGAGCTATTACTACGGTGGTAAAACAGATTTGTTTCAGCTGAAAATGAAAACTGGTATTGCTAAGAGTGGTCAAAAAGTTTTTTTACAGTCACACATATAAAATAAAATGAACTATTTATATATAATATATAGATAATAAATTGTTAGTCACTAACATTTTCCGTAAGCGTTTCATTTCATTTATTAATCAATATAGGTACATAAAAGTACACCTATGTTAGTCAAGTCAGTAAACAATTATACAAATCATATTTTATTTCATTATATAATATACATATATCATTACTTAAAGTATATAAGTTTTATATCCGTTACCTAGTACCCACGACACAAGCGTTTGCTTAGTGTGGGGCTACATGGCGATGTGTGCAATGTCCCGGAATATTTATTTATTTATTTAGTAATCTTACAAATTAATAGGTAATTCAGAGAAGCTTTCACGCAATAAAACAAGTGACTTTACAAGTATGAACTAAAATTAGGTTTACTGTATTCAAACTCAAAGTCCCAAAACTAGCAAAACCTCTTCAAAGATTATCCAAATTTCAATCAAAGCGGAGCAATTCTCGCCAAGTTGTTGAATAACATTAGTGAGTTGAAACTGGTCCGAATTATGAGCAAACTGTAGAACAGTTCAACAGCCCTTTCGGCTGGAGTAAAGTCCTAAAGAAATACTTAAACGGCTTTAAACTATTGATTTCAATGATAATATTATTAGTTTCCCATGACACAAGCGTTTGCTTAGTATGGGGCTGATCAGCGCTGTGTGAAATGTTTTGATATTTTGATGAAGAAACAACTTTCTGTGGGTAATTACAATACTATACTATCATAACGTAGAATAACAACGTTGCTTAACATCTTAAAAAAAATATATCTTAAGAAAAAAAATAGAAAATGACGTTGTTAATCGCAATATTAATAAACTTATTGTAAGGTTAAATTTTGAATTCTTACACATGCACATGAAATTCAGAATGAATAGCATCACTCACTATCAATTGTTTTTTTTTTGTAATTCAAATTAAACGGTACTTACTGCTCTGCCCCCTTTGACAAGAAGTGTATTTTAGTAAGCGTACTGTCGCTCACTTATGGAATATAAAGACCAATGTATGGGATTGACATCACAACGCGCTCCGCGGGGGAAATATTACGTCACTCCCATACATTGTTTTTTCTATTCCATAAGCGAGAGTCAGTACACTCACTCAAATACGCCTCTTATCTAAGGGGGCGGGTTTAGTTATTGAGCGCCAAAAAACTGACACAAACTTACTCACAAACTTCCCTCATATAATTTGCACAAGGTAGGCTGTACAACATAAACAAGGCTATGAAACTAGTTGTGCAAGATATTTATGATTTCGCGCTCCATCGGGTGGGATTATCTGATGACGCTGATCGCCACACGGCCCATTAAGCATAGTGCATACGAAACTTGTGAGATATTTGCTATGATATTTAGGTAATATATGACATTATATAAAGCAGGTGGTCCAAAAATACTTAGGTAAGTCGTCGTAAAATACGAAAGAACCAACCGTCTAACACAAGACTTAGACAACAGGCGCACTAGAAAAGAAGCCAATATTAAGCAAAAGTAGAATGATGTAGTAGTGATTTCGATCAAAGTTTAATTATGTTAAGTTTAGTATGTCTGATAGTTTTTAATTTTAATTAACAATTTACAACAAACCGGGTGAATAAAATGTCACATATTTTAAGTTTATGTATGTATTCATATTCATATTCATATTCATATTCATATTCATATTCATATTCATATTCATATTCATATTCATATTCATATTCATATTCATATTCATATTCATATTCATATTCATATTCATATTCATATTCATATTCATATTCATATTCATATTCATATTCATATTCATATTCATATTCATATTCATATTCATATTCATATTCATATTCATATTCATATTCATATTCATATTCATATTCATATTCATATTCATATTCATATTCATATTCATATTCATATTCATATTCATATTCATATTCATATTCATATTCATATTCATATTCATATTCATATTCATATTCATATTCATATTCATATTCATATTCATATTCATATTCATATTCATATTCATATTCATATTCATATTCATATTCATATTCATATTCATATTCATATTCATATTCATATTCATATTCATATTCATATTCATATTCATATTCATATTCATATTCATATTCATATTCATATTCATATTCATATTCATATTCATATTCATATTCATATTCATATTCATATTCATATTCATATTCATATTCATATTCATATTCATATTCATATTCATATTCATATTCATATTCATATTCATATTCATATTCATATTCATATTCATATTCATATTCATATTCATATTCATATTCATATTCATATTCATATTCATATTCATATTCATATTCATATTCATATTCATATTCATATTCATATTCATATTCATATTCATATTCATATTCATATTCATATTCATATTCATATTCATATTCATATTCATATTCATATTCATATTCATATTCATATTCATATTCATATTCATATTCATATTCATATTCATATTCATATTCATATTCATATTCATATTCATATTCATATTCATATTCATATTCATATTCATAAAACCAATTTACACGTCAACGTATGTACCTATGTTGGTAAACGAATTTACATTGTAGCGGATAAACAAATTGATACAATTTTGTAAAGAGAATAGAATAAAGTAACAATAAATAAATTTGATTCGTTTTTGGGGTTGAACAAGTAAACACATTTCCCGGCATAACTTTTGTAACTCAAAATTAGAGCGTAAAACAAAAATTGTGTTGTTGGATAACAAGCACACTGTATTTCATAAAATAAAATTTTCACACTAACATTTAAAAGTTAATGTACAAAGCTGTAATTTGTAAAACAAACGCTTTCCATAATCCCCAAAACAAAGTATCCGTGAAACCGCGAGTGTTTCCACCGCTGATTACGTGTAGGGCGTGTAGATATAGAAATATATATAAAATTTAGAAAAATGCAATGATAGCAAAAAATTATGGATACACACAAATTTAGATAATTTGTAAGTTACAGATTCTTTTCGGGATTTAATTTTACAATGATGCTTTGTAGTAAGAAATTTTAAGGCTGCTATCTTTTCAGTTGCTTTTAAATTGTATCATATGTCAAGCGCATAGTAAGAAAAAAGTCACACAATCAATATTTAAAATCGAATTGTAAATATTGGCGTCATCATTATATTAATATGCAATTTCATGATGCGGTGACTTATTTAATGCGGTATCAATGAAGGGTGTTCCTTTATTCTATTCTAAACAAAGTGAATTAGGCATGCATAGCCGCTTACGGCCGAGCTAAGCTTGATGGCGACGCTTTTAAAGGATTAAGCTAACAATAGCACAGGGAATAACTATTTTGGACCTCAACTGACTATTGCTTTATTCTACTAGGTAATGTAGGAATAAAACCAGATTTTTGTTTTACCTTATACTTGACAAGCCTTAATAGCTGTCGTAATAGGAATTTAATGAATTCGATAAGAAGAAGTTGCCGCCTTCGTCTTATCAATGGGAGTGGCCAACTCTGGTGTCGAGAGTTAATCAAGCCGCCCTAAGGGCCTCTGATATGACCACTCCTATAAATAAAATAAAATAAAAAAGCCATTTATTCAGCTATTTATACGGAGCATGCTCACACATTACATTGAATTTCCAATAACATCATCATCACTGTAATTGTTTTATTAAATAAAACTGACAACTTCTAAAAAGACCGTTAATTAAGCTTGCTCAGTAATTTTTAAACAAATTTTGTTATATTTTTGTCTTTAAGGTTTTTGCTTTTAAGAATTAAGCTAGTAGATCTTAATTTTGCAGCAATCGCTGAAACATTTTGTTTAATTAATAATTTATTTTATATCAAGAACTGAATTGGTATATTTGCATTGAGCATTGCTAATGGTAGTATTTATTTATGGAGTGTCACTGTTATTTTATAGTGAAGATAAAAGCTACAAAATCTAAATTTACAACCTTTGATTTAAATTCAGACACAAAGCTCAATTACACTCAAAGACGGCATTTCTATAAATACAATAATTCATAATAACACCCAAAACTGTACATTTACAAAGGGTTATGGCCTAATTTGGCACTGTCTCGCTATATAGCGCCCAATACACCATATTATAGTGATGGGACTAGTGTGATGGTATTGTGGTATGCAACTGGTGGATACATTTGTCGAAGAGTTACAAAATATTAGGTATTGGGCAACGATTATTTTATTATGATGATTTTGATAAAATTGTTTTGAAAATGCTGTTAATTTTTGTAGTTACAAAAATAGTAAAATAAAAACCAATGAAAAAATAATTTATAATTGATTTTTGTATGTACAAGTCCATAAAATTACATGTCCTCTGATATATAACCGTTATAATTATATAAAATAATAATATTAATTCAGAGCAATGACCTCATCAATATTTTTTACAAGTGTACGAGATATGAATTAAAATTCCAAGTTTTTATAAAAAATTTAGTTATTCCATTATTTTAGGGGGAAAATATCACAAAAGGTGAATTTCCAAATGTGAAAAGAAACGGTTTGTTTGCATGTACGTTGTGTTGTTGTTCTTAACATTTGCACAAATGTCAGAAAGTGATATTTTTAAATTTCGTAAGGGAAAGCTGGATGTTAAATTTGTATAATATTGAGGCAAATTTATTTTGTTGTTTATTATTCTATTGTTGTGTTTTGTGATTCTAGTGTTGTGAATTGTTAACAATTCAATATATGGATCAATTCAACAGTCTGTGTTGTTCCTAATCATATTTTTTTAAAGGGGCTAGAAACACAAAATACGAATAAAATTAAAAAGGTTACCTAATTTAGAAACCGTTTTCCAGTATTGTATAAAAAACAAAAATGAATACTGGCCATTTGGTCTTCAATACTCATCAATTCAGCAAAACATAAACATAAACTAATTTACAGACAGATTTTTAGACAAGATAAGACATGTACATACTTATTGAATTCAAAGTATTTAGGTATTTTCTAGGCAAGCGTGCTTAAAGTTAAGTGTTGTAGTCAAACGTAAGCCTATTAAACTTTAAAGAAAAACGGCATTTCATGGTTAATATTAATACCTATATTTCAGAGTTCAAACAGCCAGGTATATAAATCGTTAACACTCCCCAGTGGTTCCGACTTACCAACCGAAAGGTGTACTTTATCTTTCACTGGGCACGCTCGAAACATGTCTAGACACTAGGGGGTACCGAGGAAATACTTACATACTTTATAAATAATGTTTTATGAATTTAATATGTTTTATAAATTTGTTAATATTAAAGTTTCAATCATCATCGTCATCTAAACCGATAATGTTAATTTTGTTTTCTTTGTTCTACTTTTACATCAAAACTGACTACTTTTCATTACATTACTTTATAAATCTTGAGTGATGAGGTTACTTCTTAGCAACCATGATACATCTTCATGATACTACACTAATGCAGGTGTATTTGAACGCAAGACTTCCTCATTCAAAACAAAATTATATATTAAAACTTCACCCAAAATAAACAGAAAATGATTTCCAAATCAGTAGATATATCTGTGCATCTACAGTAGTCCGCAGCCACACTGGCTCGAGGCCAAGTATAGTAAGTAGGTACACAACTCGTGAAATTTTCAACGCGCCTTGCGAAGGCTGAAACTTTTATTGTGACCTAGAACAAGACGGGTCTTATTCAGACTTGCATTTGCAAGTACATTGGAGCTCCCACTTTGGAGTTTAAGTTTTTATGAGATAGGACTGTGATAGTTGGAATGGGACTTGAGATAGAGAACTGAGATCAGTGTCAATGATTGTGTATGCAGGAATAGATGTTTAAAATTTGTATTTATCGTAAGTAGATATTATTTAGATAAGCTTGAAACAGCCTGTCCCGTAATGAACAACAGTCAGCTTGTAATTAATCTTAAACTACGTATAATGAAAACAGATAAGAAATAATTAAGATTAAACGAATTATATTTTAAATTGTTATCACATTTAACAGACCTTTTCATACATTTAAAACAGAAATGTAGTTCATACACAATTAGAATTAAGTTTAAGTAAACTAAACAAAATGTTTAGAAGCATATAACTCATCAATTACAAAACTGACTTAAAGTTATATTTGTTTCAAAAATGTTTGAAGCATTAATCTTCGTTTCAGCACATGTAATGTACAAGTTGATACTACAAGTTGTTGAAATAAGACAAGGTATCGTAGAGTTGTAACACTTGCAACTGCTCGCTTCTGGCAACACGCCAACACTTTCATGGAAGTATAGCTAGTTAAATGCACTTTTGAAGATATCTGAGTCTTACTATTTTTTCTGCGAAATTAAAACCACTTAAATTGCATTCTACTAACAACAAATCTAAGTCACTATGTACTTTTTTTGTGCAATGTTAATCCGAGGGCATGTATCTTCAGTCAGTGGAAGGACCTGGGCGCCCACCACGATGTATCTAAGCCTAAGAAAACTCCTCTAACCAATTAATTCTGCGAGGAGTCACGACACTCAGTCATGCGGGAATACGATCAAAGAGAGAGTGCCTTATAATTTGTTTTTTTTCCACTACAGGTGTTTTATACGAGTACATAATAGATAATCTACAGAAAGTAGATAATTCCAAATTCGAAAAATCACACAATATTACCACTGATATTGCTATACTTACACAGAGTTTATACCTTAACTATAGTGATTCTTATACAGTAGAAAGGCTGTCGTAATATGCAAATACTCAGATAGTGCATGATGACTGTACAACAGAATATTAAAAAGAAATTATTATTTATTTAATTATTGTATGTATGTGTGTGTGTATGTATATATTTGCTAAATGTCTGTAATTCTGTCTCGAAAAAACGAATAAAAGACCCCTAACGACAGAAGTTAAAAACTTAGACAAACTTCTTTCAAAAGAGCGCATAACTATAAAAGTTAGTAGGTATAATATACTTATAAAACTTTGCACATTGGCCGTATAAACAGAACGGGTAGTTTGCAAAAATGTCCATATACCGTGTAATGGTAAGTTTATGAGTTTGATAGTTAGCACGCTGACCCCGTTGGACGAGCGCCAATGCAGGTGGTCAGTTGGAAGGATACTACAAGCTGGAATCACTGTAGAATTAACATTACTTTGGTTTAATTTATTATTGTTTAGATTAATTACTAATCATTGTTTCTGTTTTTTGTAGTGAGTAAAATAATTGTAGTTTGTAATAAAAAAAATATTCGTTTATAGTGAATTTGTCAAAGTATACGTAAAACATTCAGAACCATTGGGAACCTCCTTAATTTGAAGGCGGTTAAAAATAAAAAAGAAGGTTGCCAATATATGAATTATACCATGAATAAATACTTATTTAGAACAACTGCGACGGCTCGAGTACACGTATCAGCTAAAATATAATAATTTATTATATTTTGGCCACTTGGAGTTATAAATTTAGGCCAACCGGCGCAAATCCATCATGTGAATCTTTGTCATGCGTTGGCCACCAAAACTATGATGGTTTTCAACAGTAGTAATCCTACAAATCTAAACCAGGGTGCTGAAGTGACCTGTGACCCGCTGTAATTACCTCGCCACTGGGCATTGCGGGTCGATTAGATTACACCTCCGATATACTACGAGTAGGCATCTGGATGACATTATTACTGGGTACATGATACATCGCTGTAAAATTTAACAAGTGATTAATTTTAAACTGGTCTAACGGCTTAACTTTTAATTTCTTTTTCTTTATTATTGAGCATAAATGGTCACATATTTTAGTTAGTTTTTTTTTTACTTTTCATTCGTAATCCAAACATTTGAACAAGCAGTCTCTCTCGTCTTGGATCTAAATGAATTTATGACTATAAATACCTACGGTCTTATTTATAAAAATGCCTATAGTTTGCTATAAGCATACTATAGTTAAAGTGTTCAATAAGCATTTAAAGTGTTCTATAAAGTTTACTATTTATAAACGTTCTATAAGCCTTCTATAACTATAGTACCCACGTGGTACCGACAATAAGCCAAATCATTGCCAGTATAAAGAAAAAATCAAAGAAGAACGAAATTTACCACAGATAATACGTATCTTAGTGCCAAATATATGCTAACTTTGTCATAAAACACAAAATTTTGTCTATACTCAGACACAAAGAAACGTTAAAGTTGTTGATATTCAGACGCGCAAATATCAAAAGTTTAAATAAAAATAAGTAAATAGCATCACTCCTGCTGCCCAGAGGATTTGCGATGCTGAAATAGCCTGCCGACGGGAGCTACATGAGGCCCAAATGGCCAACGAGCAACAAAAATTGAAAAATTAAAAGAAGAGCTTTTGAAATTAAAATAATTTATTCTAACTCCTGCTGCCCAGAGGATTTGCGATGCTGGAATAGCCTGCCAACGAGAGCTACATGAGGCCCAGATGGCCAACGAGCAATAAAAATTAAAAAATTAAAAGAGCTTTTGAAATTAAAAATAATTTATTATAAACTCCTGCTGCCCAGAGGATTTGCGATGCTGAAATAGCCTGCCGACGAGAGCTACATGAGGCCCAAATGGCCAACGAGCAATAAAAATTGAAAAATTAAAAGAGCTTTAAAATTAAAAATAATTTATTATAAAAGTAAAACAGAATGAAATACATAGAAAGACTTTTATTAACATGTTTATCACTAATCACACATACTAAGATACTTTCATTTAGCATTATCACATGTCTGTACCTACTATTAATTAATTATTACAAGAGCAACAGTGTCATTGTGTACAATAAGGGCTAATCTTTTTATATATAATTTTCTTTTTATATATTCTTTTATATATAATAATGTCACCGGATCTGGTTTTACAATTCCACATTTTTCCTTGTTTTAGTTTTAGCTTAACAGTAAAATCATAGTAGGTACATGCTCCAAAGCATAACTTTCTTTCATGTTATGTTCATAAAGATTATCACTTCTATGTACATATATGTAAATGTGTCACCAAGCACTTAGCAGTATGTTCTTGCAGCCTCCTCTGAGAGCCAGTTCCATTACAGTACAGTTATATGCCAACTTCAACCACAGTATCACAAATATTAACTACTTACTCACTAAAATGTGACCTAATAAATGATTGCAAGATGGTGTTTGAGCGTCCACTTGCAACTTCTCCTGGCTCCTCTTGTACTACTGGATTTGCCTGGTGAGCATCTGAGTTACTTGTAAGCACAGCATCCCCCTGGTCAATGGCAATATTATGTAATACTGCAAGTGCTATTATTGTAGGCTTTACATTCTCCAATTTGCAAGTCATTCCAAACAAAAGGCACTGAAAACGCTGTTATAAAACCCCAAATCATCAAAAAATTAATTTATATTACAAAATTTGATTGTTTGTTTTTACTTCAAAGACAGCAAATCAGCTGACAGATGACAGGATAGTCGGCCATCTTAGATCTTATAGCACCGCTATAGTAAGGTTATAGTAGGGTCCTCGCTACTATAACTTTACAATAGACTTATAGAACTGTTTAGCGCTATAGTGCGTTTATAAATACCGATTATGGTCATTTTTCTTATAGTGATGTTATAGAACACTTTAAGTCTTCTATAACTTTTTATAAATAAGACCGTTAGACTATAATAAACCTGGCTCTCTGCCTCTAACGAGGTGTTTGATACCTACCATTAGATGCTAGGTGACGTATTAACATTTTTGAGACAGACAGCTATCTAATCTTAATATATAAAACTCAAAGGTGACTGATTGACTCACTGATATAGTGATCTATCAACGCACAGCCCAAACCACTGGACGGATTAGGCTGAAATTTGGAATGAAGGTAGATGTTATGACGTAGGCATCCGCTAAGAAAGGATTTTTGGAAACGCCGCTTTTAAAGGGGTGAAATAGGGGATGCAAGTTTTACTTCTTAATGCGAGCGAAGCCGGGAGCACCCACTAGTCTATAATATATATCAACCATTTGTTAATCTCCTAATACATGCGAGCTACAAGTCTATTTGGCAGACGCTCCTATACTTGGGTCTATGGCCAAAACAGCTTTGTGTGACAATACCTCCCTAACAATAACGCAGTAGACGAGGCGCGACAATGGCGCCACCGCGGTATCACGGCACTGTGCGTGAAATAATTACCGCGCAGTATTGTATTAGCACCGAATGATTAGCGTTAATTGTTAATATTGAGTTAGTACTGTCGAGGAATACGATATAGATTGTGTTGTTGTTGATTTGAGCGGTGTCTAAAGCAATTTCGTTGTGTGTACGTTGGATGTGTGATTTGTATTGACAGCTGAAAGAAAATTGTAACCTGCTGAAATCCTGTCGATATGACATGCTGAAATTGATCAAGCCATATGTTTCTTAATATTTGAAAATGAAAAACTAAGCCTGTTTGACCCTTGACCATCAAGTCACCTGAACCGACGCTGTGGTGATTAATGGATTTGTGAAATCTGCACTAAAATATAACTATCCTAAGCAAATTATAAACGTAAACATTAGTCGAAGATTGCTTTAAGAATCTGAAAATATCGTAAATATTATGAACACTAAGGATTGTTCTTTATTGTTTGGATTTAGTACGATTACAAAGTAGCCCATGTTGTATTATTACTACACACCTTTTACCTTTTTACACGGTTATTTACTAAACACCTTTATTTATATCAATAATGCTGACAAAATAAGTAATTTCAATATCCACAAGCAGCGAGCTGCTTAATGAGGCCCTTATCTGTGGACGCAGTGTTATTGGAGGAAGTCCCGTTCGAAGGTTCCGGCGGCTTTAGGTATAGTCAAGGGAATTGTAGTAGACAAATTGTTGCAATATAATTTTATAGGGATGAATAGGTACCAACTTTTAAAGTAAATGAGGTACCTACATTGTGTTCTGACAATTCTGATGCTGTTCTTTATTATTCCATTCATTATTCTTCTCTCACCGTGGCAGAGACCGTATTTGACTAAAATATTTACTAACAATTTTGTTTATCTATACACTGTAAAAGCGTCAGGTGGGTTGCGATCAAACGTGAACAACACGTATCTTTATAGAGGTTTACCTGAAAACAGTACTAACTTTGCACGATTAGGTAAGTAACAAGACAATAACTTTTCACACAATTCCATAATAGGCAGGCCTGCCATAGACCACACAGTTGCTTGTGTACATGCCACCTCCTATCCTGCAAGTCTAACTAGCATGGCCTGACTAGCATGTATGAACACGGCTGTTTGTCTGGTACGGCAGTCGTTAAGTCATGTCAGAGGCCCCTAGGATGGCTTGATAAACTCTCGACACCAGAGTTGGCCACTCTGATTCGCTAAGAAGATGACATTACTCCTAGACAATATTCCAAGGCTAGTGCTCGCTACAATAAGAGTGGAATGCCAATTTCAAATACAAAAATACTGAGTTGTTAGCCAAGTGCTAGGCCTGGACTGAAAGTGTTTATACTAAACTTTAATTCCAGTTGAAATTTAAAACAAAATTACTTTTTTACAGGAGACTTTTAAAAGTCAGCAAAAATAGTCTTTATATTATTGCTACGCTGTGACAAAAATAAGCAAAACGTTAACGCTCCCAATATAAATTCCGGGATTGGTGTTTACACTCCGACGTAACAATAATTGAGTTTCTTCTGGTTTCGGGCGGAATTCAAAATTAACAATTCTTACCGTTCCGGATTTTGTTGATATTGAATGTGGAGATAAAATTGCTAGATGAAACGGATAGAAATAACTTTTTTCTATCAACAGGTTCACACTTGGTCATTAAACCGCCAGACGAGAAAATGATACGGTAGGGTTACTAAAGATTGCTTGCCTAGAAGAAAAAAAGACACAGTCTTCTTAAACAAAGCTATCGTTGTTTTTTGTAAAAAATTTGAACAGTATAATTATCGGCAGGAGTTTTTCAGTGTGGCGTCGAATTCTATTATGCAGATTTCTATGTACTTGCGGAGCTTATTAAAAATAATAAAACAAACATAATAATTTAACAAACCAATCTCTTAAACAAGATAAATGTAGAAAAAGTCACACATAACTTATACCATAGAAGATCGCAGGTCATTCTAAAATTAATTCATCTTCATCCAAAAAGTCCCTTAAAAGCTCATATCACATCTATTCAAGTCGCTCCATTAATTTCTAAAACTTCATTCATATCTATGCTGCATACATTCGCTTATCATTCATTCATTCATTCACCCTTACGTTCCCGAGTCCATTATGTCCGAGAACATTATAAATCTCAGTATTCACAATCTAAATGGTCAAGGGGGTTACTTGTTAGTTCAAAACCACAGTGGCTTTGATTTAATAATACTTCCTGAAACGTCCGCAGTTAACGGAAATGCTCTTATGTGACATACAAGACTAAATAACATAAGACAATAAGATAAACTTATAACTTTTATCAATAGAAATGATATTACTTTGTGTTTGGTTTGAAAACGTGTCGCCTCTCAAGGTCACATGTACCTCCGGTTGAGCAACAATGTTAAGTTTTTTTAATAAATAAGCAACTACATACAGAGATATCAAAACTGCATTATGCAGACAACATGTGAGCGTTCTATAACTACACAGAGAAAAGTTTTCACTACTGTAAACCATGATTTAGATTATAGTGTCTTATACGGCGTCGCCCCGTTTAAGTAAAAAATATCTATTCCAAGACATCAGTTTTAAAATACTATTGTAACCCCCTAAACTGCTGAAATGAAACTCCATTTTGAAACCAAACCTGTTACAAAAAGAGGTCTAGTTTTTGCGGTCGACATCTCGCTGAAAATTACAATTAATGATCATACTTTTCAGCTTTCTATTATCTTTTTCATGCATTTTGGGTTTCAGATGGAAATAATAATATCACCCTTTTGGTAGGTTTTTTTAAATGACTTTTATTTTATCTTTTGACAAGGTTTGAATTGAAATAGATGAAAAACTGAAACTCTGGAATAATATGTAGTGTTTTTTCCGCTGCGACTGCTCCTTAACCGACATCAAACAACAAACTTGATGGTTTTTAGGTGGGTAAATTTGTTGTTTGATTTCGGTTAAGGAGCAGTCGCAGCGGAAAAACACTACATATTATTCCAGAGTTTCAGTTACAATCGATTTCCGCAGAGTAACGCCTGATTCAATATCTTGAAATAGATGGTTGCATTACCTTTGCTTTTAATATCATTTTGAATGCAAGATAATAATGAAGTAAATATCAATATTCAAATACTTTTTACTAATTTTTTTTAGATTCAACAAACGTTTATGTGTTAATTGACGATAAAATACACGAATACCTAATCATTAATAAGTCTATTTTACAAACCATTGAAAATGTTCATATTTCAACACAAAGATAAATGAATGGTCCCCCAATTCGTGTCATTATTTAGGACTATTGTCGGTAAAGCAGCGCATACATCAACTGATTCCAGGCGTATATATAGGCTATATCTATGGAGGTATAAAATATCGGCCGTTATCAGCGGGGGCCAGGTGAGACCCTTCGAGGTGTTAGGCTTGGAACATACAAGACGTAGCAGCAGTAACTCTGTAAACTGTACTCCGGTAGCTGAGCAGAATGGGATGAAATGTTGGAGCATTACATACATAATTAATTTGTGAAGATCATGAATGGTAAACATAAGCAATTGCTCAAAAACTGTTTCTCAACTGTTTCAGAGCAATAAATAAAGGATCGAAATCCGCATGACTATGGCTAATTACATTTAATACTTTTATTGGAAAATGAGCGAAAATAATCACGACCGGCAGGATTCGAACCTGCGTATTTCTGCTACCGTCAAATTCAAATTCAAATTCAAATTCAAATAATTTATTTACATAAACGATTACATGAAACCTTACAATAATACATAGCTGTGCGTAATAATAGGGTTTTAAAGGTTAATTTGTGCTCTTGTGAGCCCTGCACTAAGTATGAAACTTGTATCGCAGGCGCCCACATCTAGCATTACTTGAGAGCATTACTGATGCGGTGTGAGATTAATTTGAATGTAGTTTCATAACTTGTTGACACAATTTCGGAAGTGTATGTATGTGTGTGTATGCATGAGTGTAGATGTGTGTGAGTGTATGGGATGAGTAAGTGTTAATGTTGCGTTTCTATGTATGTACATATAAGTAGTTATTTAATAATGTTAAGTTATTGTTCAGTTTCATTGTAAGTGAGTGATATGAGGTATTTTTGTAAGATATTTTTGGCTTCTTTGGTAGTTTTATCGCGGATGTTGCAGAGTGAAGACATTTTGTTGTAGATGTAAGGAAATCTGAACTCTGGAAAGCGTTGAGCAAAAGTGGTGTTGACTCTGGCTTGTGTAGCACGAGGTGGTCTTCTTTTGGGTGATGCGGAAGAAGTTTGAAAAGACCCGTTTCTGTGCATCGCCATCGTTACCTTGAGCAAGTATATTTGCCTCACGTTTAAGACTTTCGCGTCTGAATACACTAGCTCGGTGGGATGCCTGAGTGGTTTTTTGAGCATCACTTTCAGGACAGCACGCTGTGCTCTTTCCACTTCTAGCATACTGGTGACCGCGGCTCCCCCCCAGGTGGTGATGCAGTAGGAGAGAATTGACTCGCAGAGACTTGTATACACCAGGCGTAGTGTCTGCTTGTTTGCGCAGTTACGCAAGGCTTTCATAACGTAGATTAATTTCCTAACTCTTTTAGATAGAAGAGTAATGTGTTCCTGGAAAGTGAGTCTCTCGTCAATCATAACACCTAGATATTTGATTGTTGGAGCTCTTTGAATTGGGGTCCAGTCACAGGTATCGTTATTACACGAGTGTACTTTAAGAGTTAGCAGAGACCTAGGTTCTGTTGCCTTCGTTTTGTGGAAGCATAAATATTTAGTCTTGGAAAGGTTTAAGGTGAGTAGGTTTTTATCCAGCCACTGTTTTATACTTAGCATTCCCTTTTCTGCTTTATGGAACGCTGATTCCCAAGTTTCAGCATGGAACAAGGCGACAGTATCATCACAGAAACAGATGAGCTCATTATCCTGAGGGTTGGCCTGGTGAATGTCATTCATATATAGAATGAAAAATGTAGGTCCAAGAACACTACCCTGCGGAACTCCAAATTGTATAGGTAGCGTCTGACTGGTTCCTTCTCCAATTTTTACACTTTGACTCCTATTACTAAGGTAGCTTCGAAACCATTCCAGTGGGAGACCCCTAATACCAAACAGCTCTAGCTTTTTTATTAGGATTCCTGCTGAAATGGTGTCGAATGCCTTAGCTAGGTCTAGAAAGACTCCAATGGTTTTTTTACGTGAATCTAGACTTGCAGCTACATTTTTAGAGAAGAGCTCCACTGCGTCGTCCGTCGACTTCCCACGCCTGAAACCATACTGTCGGTCTGAGAGTAAGTTGAATTTTTCTAAGTAGTTAACCAGCCGTCGATTCACGATTTTCTCCAGGACTTTGGAAAATGTAGACAAAAGTGATATTGGCCGGTAGTTTTCTGGTACAGATTTCTTGCCAGCTTTGTAAATTGGTATCACAGTTGCTACTTTCCATTTTTCTGGAAAAATACCCGTCTCTAAGCTAGTGTTAATGATATGAGTAAGTGGACCTAAAATTTCGTGTTTGATATCTTTTATGAGAGCTGGTTTTATTCCGTCAATTCCAGGTGCACTGTCAGATTTTAGTCCGCTTATTATTCTACCGACTTCAAATTCGTCTGTTGGCTGAAGATAAAAGGAATCACTAAAACGAGGACCCACACAGTTTGTTCCAGCCGCCAGTTCAGATTCTGTTTTATTCAAAGTTTGAAGTAACTGATTTGCTAGCTGGGAACCCACATTCGTGAAGTACTCGTTACAGTAATTCCTAGCATCTTGGCAGTTAGGTTTAGAATTTAGAAGTTCGGTAGCTTGAGATTGAATGGAAGGAGACTCAATAATGGTTCTAATCGATTTCCAAAGTTTTTTGGGGTTGTGTTTGTTAGATTCAAGAACTTTGCTCTCGTATTCTTCTTTAAGTCTAGAGAGAAGATTGGTAAAGAAATTTCTGTACCGGAGGTACACTTTTTTCTTTGTAGAGTCATTAGGATTCTTTCTCATGTCTAAATGCAGTTTGTCCCTGTGTTTCATACACCTCATCAATCCGGGAGTAATCCACGGTTTTAATGTGTGCTGGGACCGACTGATTTTCTTTGTGACCGAATGTTTTTTAATTGCTCTTGTAATTATGTCTTCGAATTTATCAACGGCATCATTCAAATGTTCTGCATTAATTATAATAGTCCAGTCTGTTAAACGTAACTCCTGAGCTACCGCTTCATGATCGGTTTTGATACACAATCTTTGATTGCTTAGCTGTTTCTTGGCACGAGTTTTAGTAGACATTCCCAAAATTGTTATATTGTGATCAGTAATATCAGTCTTGCAGGTTGCCCCTTTAATATTGTCTGGGTTACCATTTATAAATATATGATCTAGGCACGTCTTGGAGACTTCTCTTGTAGTGTTTGTAATGACAGGCCGGAAATTAAGTTCTGACATCATACACAAATAATCGCTTTCTTCTTCATCTAGCGGGCTCATGATATTAATATTAATGTCTCCCGCAACTATGACTGGAGAGCTTAATTTCAGTTTTTCTAAAGTACAGCTTAGTGATTTACAAAACAGTTTAGAGCTTGCGAAGCTAGGCGATCGATATATACCAAAAATGGTTAGCGAGTTTTGTATTTCGATTTTTAGGCATTCTTCTTCCTTGATACCAATTTCAACGACTGTAGCACCTAGGCTTTCTTTCACGTACGCAACTACTCCACCACATTTATTATTAATTGTCTTTGTGCTATAGCTGAGGTAACCTGGTATTTGGCCTATAATCGGGTTACATCCAAGCCAGCACTCAGATAAAATGACTATGTCGACATCTAGGTTTAGGCGTTGGAATGCTACAGTAAACTCGGTAAAATTTTTGTTTATACTCCTGATGTTGAACGCAAGTAATTTGAAGTTATGCACGACTTTGAAATATTTTTTACAGTCATCTAGTACATCAAATGTCTGACAATCAATGTTTAGAGCGTTATCAATTTCGTTTACAGTTTCCAAGTCTAGGTCCGCCATTATGATATAAAACAAAACAGATATTTGCTGGAAATTATTATTAATTGATTGTAACGTAGGTAGGTAACTATTTGACTTGATTGAGTTGGGGTATGTGTGACTATGTTCATATTTGGGATCCATACTAATACGCATGTGAGGATTATTTTGAGTGTGTGTGTGGGGAGTGGTGTGTGTCGTGTTATGATAGTGAACTGGTTAACAACAAGAGAAATAGTGTAAGCTAAGATATAGTATAAACTGAATATGTTTTGGACTACACGGATAAAAACTTTACTTAATGGACTTCGTCTTCGTGGCGGGAGCTGAAGCGGCGACACTAGGCTGACTAGGTGTGGTTGCTGTTGAAGCGTTTTGCAGCTGGGGACCATCTGCAGCCGCGGAGTCCTGGGCCTTTGCGACAGAAGCTGTTGAGGGTCCCAGGCGCTGGTCGAGGTCGAGACTTGACTGCACAAGAAAGGCAGGCTTCTTTTCAGATTGCCGTATATAAATAGAGCCATTTCGCACCCAACAAAAGCGAAAGTCATGCAATTGAGCGCGGGTTCTGGCCTCCTTGAATAGAGCGCGATTGATTTTTGTGAGCCTCTCGTTGAAGTATAGCTTGCTTGCAGTTCCTTGGGCCACGATATCAGAGGTGAGATTACGCCTGGATTTGGCTGCTTGCAAGAGCTCGTCTCTTTTTGAACGGCGTAGGACTCTAACAACTATTGGTCTAGGCATCCACTTCTGGTTTTCGCCTTTCTGTAGACGTTTGGGACCTACTCTTGAGACACCATCAACGTCTGCTGCTGTCAGTTCAACGCCTAAGCGTGCAGCTGTGACAAACACAACGTGTTCTAGATTTTCGCTTTCAGCTTCAGGGACACCAGCGATTTCAAACTCATTCCTTAAGCTATTTTGCTCTTGGATGTTAAGAAGAGCCTGCAAGTGGCTGACTGTTTCCTTCAGCCCTGAGGTTTTAGATTCTTGATCTGTTATCTTCTTTTCTAAGGCTTCTACGGTTACTGCAAAAGTCTCAGGAATGGCAGTTAGCTTCTCTTTCAAGAACTGCATGTCTTGTCTTAGCAACACAATTTCCTTATTCTGTTCTTGGGTTTCTTCTCTAAGACATCTTACTTCGGTAACTAGCTGTGCTATATTTTCGGAATCTGGGTTGTTGGAGGGTAACGCCAAAACAGGGGGCTGTTTACGATTGCCTCGTAGGGTGTTTACTCGATCTAAGGTAGTATTAGCTCGATCAGAGGTGTTGTATGTGTTGTTTAGGGTCCCGGTTGGGCTCCCAATTGGAGTATGCGTGTTGTCCTCCTTAGGTCGGGAGCAAGAACATAAGGGGCAAACCCAGTGATCCTTTGCATCTTGGCTAAGTCCCGCAAAAATGTCTTTATCCATCGTAAGGCATAAGAGATCATAAGTTTCCTGGCAGCAACTGCATTCCAGGAAGTCTAGGGACTGGATGGCTTTGCCGCAACCACTGCATTTGGTTGACATTCTTCTTGGTACAAAAATTTGAGTGCAAAAATAATTGGCTGTGATGAGGATCGATCCTGGTACCGCTCAGTTGACTTGAGTCTCCGACCGCTGGGCTACTGAGTCGTTGACGATGATGTCGAAATAGTGGTACAAATACTGCGTGCTAACCAACTATGTCGGTTCGAGTGTGATAATTATGTCACAGGCTGCTGGAGTGTAGGGTAGTTGGTAAAAACTTACGTTGTTATGGAATTTTGATTTTGATATTTTCACTTAATTCCTTGTGATTTGGCGTATGGTTAATATCTCACTGGGTAGATCACTTGGAACCACAACTTTCCACAACAAGTGCCACAAGTTTTAGCTATACTTGAGACAGAAAACGATTTTTGAATCCAGAGCAACTTGTCAAGTGTGTTTACTAGTTGACGCACCGCGATGATTCGAACGTTTCGTCAGAACGCGGAACCTGCCGGTCGTGATTATTTTCGCTCATTTTCCAATAAAAGTTTAATTTAAAACAACCATAGTGCAGGTTAGCACTTAATAAATTAACTCATACATTGAATACCTTCGAACTCTTTGAAAGAGCATATATTTTAGCAACTAAGTTTTGTAATATATTATTAGTGAGTATTTTTCTTGTATTCAGAAGATTAATCCGTCTGTTTTCTCAGATCTTTAATATATACCTCCTTCATAAAAATAAAAGTAAACGCACCGTTATCAATGTGTTCCTTGCTTTAATTTGTTCGCCACCTGATTTCGCAGTAATTAAAGATGGGATTTGAGCGGGCGGGGGCAGCGCCAGGCGGCGAGGGCAAATTTGCCTTCTTGGAGGCTTTAGCGACTTGATATTGATCCCCTGTTTTGGAAACTCTCAATGACTGAAACCGTTTGGAAATACAATCGTTGCATTTTGTTGAATTGATTAAATTTTCGTGGTACAAAATACTCAAAGTTTAGAAGGATAGTTAAAGTTAATTACCAAATAATAGTTAAAATAATGAATACGAATAAGGTTGTGTTAAAAATTTTAACTTACTTAAAATTTACCAACACCATATCAACTAGTTTGCGTATATGTAAATTGTTACTCAAACTTAAATGTTAATTACTTACTTTTATTATTATTTATTGAATATTTAATTAGTTACAATAAATGATTTTATTTGTAATCTGATGATATCTATGGTAATGTTAATATAAAAAAACGTAAGTATAGTAGTTATCTAGTACCCACGACACAAGCGTTTGCTTGGTGTGGGGCTAGATGGCGCGGTGTGCAATGTCCCTAAATATTATTTATTTATTTCATTTTTTATGTACTGTTCCCTGAGATCGCACTTGCATACCTACATACATAGATATATAGATGTCGTAAAACTACCTAAACAGATATTCCCATCCTCCATCTTACTTTAAGAACAGCGAACAGTGTGATCACTTTAACTCGTAATAAGGACAAATGACTTGAAACTAAAGAAAGTTGCCAGGTACAGAGGAACTATGATAATTACACCAAGTTGCTGTAACTTACGTAAAGTTACGGCGACGGAAATACGGAAGAAGGTCGCATAAAAAAGACAGGGTGGGCTCTCCTCGCCTAGAATTTTCAACCTCTATGTGAACGGTCTCATAGCCAAGCTTAGCAGCATGCGTGTCGGATGTCACGTGGGTGGTGTCTGTGTCAACAACATCAGTTATGCTGATGACATGGTGCTGCTGGGACCTACTGCGAAGTCTATACGAGATATGCTCAAGGTTTGTGAGAACTACGCCGCATCGCATGGTCTGATATATAATGTTAAAAAAAGTGAATACATGGTCTTCAAGGCCGCTGGTAAGTGTCCTGATTCTTTCCCTCCTATTACCCTTAATGGCTTGAACTTAAATCGAGTTACTCGGTTCAGATATCTCGGACACATACTTGTCGACGACCTTAAAGACGATGAGGATGTAGAAAGGGAGCGCAGGGCGCTAGCAGCTCGAGGAAACATGCTGGCCCGCAGATTCGCCCGTTGTACGGACCAGGTCAAAATTACGCTATTTAAAGCGTATTGTAAGGGCTTGTACACGGGCGGTCTGTGGTTCAGATGCTCCCAAAAGTCTCTAGATACCCTGCGAATTCAGTATAATAATGTCTTCAGGATGATGTTGAAACTTCCCCGATTTTGTAGTGCTTCCAACATGTTCGCGCAAAACGAAACCGACGGCTTTAATGCTCTCATTAGGAAGAAGGTGGCGTCGCTAGTGCGGAGGCTGCGGGGGAGTGACAACATCATCTTGAAAGCTGTAGCGGCAGACCCGCATGCGCCTGTACTGAGACATTTCGTGCGGACTATGATTCCGCAAGGAATGCCTCCTAAGTACATGACGTATTAAATAATGTAACTACATGTACCTACTTGTTAATTATACTAACCCTAGCCTGTAAGAATAGTTATAAGTTACTAACAAAATATGGATCAATCAACCAATTGTAGTCCGAAATAAATTATTTTGAATTTGAATTTGAATAAAGCATAAGTACGTTAAAAACTGCTGGGGGAAGGTAGTTCTGTACTGGACTCGGGGTTTATGCAGATAAATTGGAAATTATTGCGTTGTTTATGAGGATAAACTTTAATCTGGCGTTTAAATCTAAGGCCGATTTACCGGTTCGTCTAACTTTATACAGTTGGCTTTCAAAAATGTATGGTTTATTTTTTAGATGTTTTTATCTCTTTTCATTTATGAGGGGTAAATTCAACTCAACTTCTAGGGTCTAGGTAAAAGTTGTAAGTCACTACGATCATTAGTTTGGGTTGTGCTTTGTATCTAAATTCAAATTCGAATTCAAAATTTAATTTATTGGATAACAATGGATGCATCTTGTTAATAAGATAAAATTCTTAACGTTGTTATTAGACGCTCGACAACAAAATCTTTAAATTATTTATGTAGCTAAACAAATCAAAACGAGTACGTACTTTACCTACATACAAGGTAACTAAGCAAGCACTAAGTAAGCGCAGTCATTCAAATAAAATACTGTCTTTACTAACACTAAACTCCCAAATTTCCTACAAAATGTTCGCAACAGCTATGACGTCGCAATATCTTTCCGTATTTCCTACTATAATACAATATTCTTCCTCTGCGCCCATAATACGCTGAACATAAGATGAGGCCTAGCAGTATAAACACACAATATACAGGGTAACAAGTAATGTTCGTGCATGGCTTCTTGAATATTCCGATTAGAATTACTGATATCAGTTTCCGTAAATTCAACGATAGCAAACATAAGGCTGCTTTTAAACTAACAGAACTACAATCCAGGGGTCTTCAAATCTAGAGTTAATAGGTATCTTCTAGGTAAGCGTGTTACATCTTAGGCTGCAGCAATGCATATATAATAAACAAAATATCAGGCACGATGTGTCAAACGTAAACCTATCCCACGTAAAAAAAAAGACTTAAGTACCGGCGGGGTTAAATATTTAATAACTAATTAGCTAAGCCAATTAAATTGCATTTTGTTTTTGTTTCTAACGTGCAGGGTTTTTATTAAAATCAATGATCTCAACTATATCAGTGGAAAGGTTGAGGCGCCTACCGTGTTATATGAGATGAGAACACTTCCAATGATTAAACTTTTGTTTTTCATTTGTTTGTAGGTGTTGCAACTCAATTCTTTGTCTCACCAATAACCCTGTGTAATGTATAAGTAGGCGAGTTTATTAGTTGCGTCCATACAAGGGGCAGGGGTCGTAAACCCGCCGCCGGTGGACACTACATTGTTTTTAATACGAGACTGGTCGTGGGATAAGGGAAGAAAGATTTGGACAGTTTTGACGATTAACGTGAAGTTAATTTAATTTACTTTAAGGTGCAGATTGATGTCTTGATTAGCACAGCATTTTATATAAATGTTTCAAGTAATTGATGATCAATAACAGTCTGATTAAGTAATATATGTTAAAAGGTGTTTAGTTTCTGTGTTATAACCTGATTTTATGTTAAAACCCGAAACTGTATTTTTTTACACTTTGGCGTCATCGTTTATTTGCCTGAAACGCGGCTTGCACATGCGACACTGTAGTCAAAGGTGACGCATGACATATTGATATGGAAAAAATATACCTACTTATTTGAAAGAGTTTTATCAATTGTCTCATCTTTTATTCTATCTGCGCATGACGAAATCACCGCTGCATCTTTCACCTCACACCGCCCACAAGCCCAACACAAGCCCACTGCAGTTGGATCAATTAAATCCCAACTTAGTTGCATCGTCATAAAGCTGCACCGACTGCACTCGCCCCTGGTTTTATTACCGACATGTCATATCCTTCCACAGCCGACGTGCGCATGGGTTTTTAATGAACCATTGATTTTCTGTGGATTTGTAGGTTTATAATGCAAACTATGTACGTAACTAGTTTGTTCGAGTTTTATACGAGTAGTCAGGATTGTCTATGCTATTTGATGTCATAGGAAAGAATTCCAGACAAAACTTAACTTACTAAAGGAATTCAACCGCATAGAAGGCCTACTAATAACTTATCGTGTAAATAATACAAATAAAAAGTCAGAACATATTATGGGTAAACTTACATATATAAAAAGGTGACATCTTAAAAAGATTTGATGGGTACAAAGCGCAAGGCACAAATACCTATATATCTTCAAAATTTATTTATTAATAACAATAATGTAATTATGAACACTTAAATGTTAAATACTTCGCAAGCCATTTGCTTCAGTATAAAACTCATAAGTATTTATTTAATTAATGTCACGAACAAACCATTTACGATAATCAACATAGTAATAAAAACAAAACACAAGCATCACAAACTTCCTACTCGGCAAAAATTGAAGACCGAGCTTTTGTATTCATTCCGTGAAGCCATAAGAAGATTAACTAGCGAATGCAATGGGGTGTACCGTCATGAATAATTTCACAGATGAAATGCAAATCTTGATCTTGGCTTAAAAATGACAAGTGTTTGTTTTGGGGGAAGGTAATATTTGTGCATTTGGAAGTGCATTTGAAATGCAAATATGAGCCAATTTGAAGTTGTTATGGTGATAAGAAATGAAATAGATACTTTGATGTTATTGAGACTTCACCAGTTATTTTTCACATTAACAGGGTTGGCACTTGACCAGAATTTATTTGTTATTTATAAATTGCATTCTACTGCTAATCAACAGAGTATGATCGGTGAAATTGTGAAAAAAAATGTGCAAATTAGGATATGCTGAGTTTTATAATCCTTAACTTGTTATAGCAAAGACATTTTGACAAAGACATGTTTTAATTATTACATTTTTTCTTTGAATCAAAAATGTCCATTGAACATTATCACGTATTCAAATAAGGAGTTCCATGTAATCTTAGTACCTTTTTGGATTAACATAATGTGACAGCAAAATAAGAGATTTGTTATAAAGGAACCTCTACTTTTATGTAGGAAAGTCGAATTTTTTCGGCGTATACAAAATCTGATTACGAAGGAGAAAATAACGCAGTGAAAGTATATTTTTTGGTGTAATTTAGTATGTATTCATGAGAAAAGAGACGTTTGGGATTATTTTTAGCGCAAAAAAGAGAGGTGTTATCTGACTATCTCTATAATACTTCTCATTAGATAAAATTCTTCTCTAATGGAATTTGCAAAGAGAAAACATGTAAAATAGTGTTCCATAACAAAAAGGCATGCTAAAATTTGTTTAAAATTAATTAGTCAATGAAAGTCTTCATGGATATATCATTTTAATAAAATAATATATCAAATGTTCCAAATAATGGTAGATACAATCAGTCAATTTTTTATTTACTTATATTATATTTTAAATATTAAGCCAAATATAAGTGCCAACCAAATATAACTTTTATTTATTTCCGTAAGTTTGTTTTTTGAAGTTAATTTTTCATTTCTTTTGTGTGTTGCAATAATATTATCTATTTATCTATATTTTAATTATTATTTATGAATCATAGATAAATAGCCAAAATACCACCAAGTAATATGATAAAATGGCTACACTCGAATAAAGCAATCAAATAAACTGTATAAATGAAATAATGAGACAACAAAGACATCTGAGACAATGAGTTACTGTGCAGGTTATTTATAACTAACGATTTTATATACTAGTGACATATTATCAAAAAACAACTATTGTTTTTCAGTGCCCTTAATGTCCCGAAATTCTTAGATTTTATCTAAAAAATAAATTGTTAATTATTTACGATTTAATTTGAACTAGCATAAATCGAAACATATTTTGAATTACAAAAATCCATACTATTAATATTACCCTCAGTTTTAAGAAATCAGAATCACACATTCGTACTAACATATACTTTACCTATTAGATAACTTACATTGTCGCTGTTGCGGATATCGTTTCAAGTGACAATCATGTGAAAAGAATGTTTTTAAGCAGATAAATATATCAAATTTTACTCAGTTTTTTGCAATCTTGTAAAACTTCAACTTATTCGTGAGAACGCCACGTTAAGTTACTACTAAGTAATGCTCACAGTGTGACGCGTGCCTTACTTGTTGCATATTGTACGGGATGGGGTTACAATAATAACTTTCCCATAATACATGTTACTCTAAATATCAAGTTTAACCGACTTTCAGAAAAGTGTCTTTACTTTCCCGAAACCTACTGTGACGTACTCATACCTAAAATTTCTCGGTTTGAATCTTTATGTAAAATGTATTTTTTTTTACAAATTTGTAGTCAATATAAGTAAGTACATTCATACAATCATCATCATACTAAAACTGTAACCCATTATGACAATATCAAACTCAAACTTACTTATATATATTGTATATATATATATATATATATATATATATGATACCGTAAGATTGTAAAGATCGTTAGATTACAATCTATCTAGCGAGATTGTAAACTATCGATAGATTGTGAACCGTATCATTATGATTGCAATTTGACTCATTATTCTTCGCTATATTGTAATCTACCGAAGTGAAGCCGTCAAATTGTGAACCGGCGTAGGACGGAATGCAACTCGCGCTCTATGTTTAGGTATTGCGAAGTCACTTGTCTGTGACAGGAGGTAAGATTAGGTTCGTTAGGTTGCTTTCTACCACGCACATGCGACGACGAGCGAAGCGAGGAGGAGCCAAGTCCTGTTGTAGTGCAAGTGTTGGACTCGAAGATGATACGGTTCACAATCTATCGATAGTTTACAATCTCGCTAGATAGATTGTAATCTAACGATCTTTACAATCTTACGGTGACATATATATATATTTTCATTTTAAAGTCGTATTTTTTTTTTAGTTTTAATACTTAATCGTAGTTAAAACTAATATACCTAGGTATTATATTCCATAATGTTTTACATCCCATTGTAACCTCTCATAGCTTCACTTTGGTGCATTACTTTGTTGCGAAACTCAATTTCAAATTCTGCATGTTTGGAAATTTTTTATCTTTTGATATATTTATAGGTGTGAGTCGCTTTGCTGCTCTTTAGAAAATTAGTTTTTAAGGTTTCAGCAACAATGTTTCTGTTATGAAAGTTATACTTTCTAGAACATTGGCGTAATTTGATTGTCTCAGTTTGCTTCAGAACAAAATAACATGGTAAGAAAAATAACCTTTAGCACTTAGAACAACAAAATTAGGTGCATTATATTTTGAGAGTGAAATTGTGTTCTAGTTTATAATTTTATTAATTTAATATGTTAACAAAACGGTTACGGCAATTTTCGTTTTGTAACAACTGTCAGTGGTGGTTAACGGCTTAAGAGGCCCCAGATTGCTGATTTAAACAAAGAAGGGATGGGGGTCACTGGACTCCAAACCTGAAAAGCCTGCACACAATCAACAGCACTGCTTATGGCTCCGCCGATTGCAGCGAGAAAGGAAATTGGAAAAAAAAGCAAAACGGTTTTCACTCACGTGTAAATCGCGTAAGTTGTTTACGCGTTTCGGCGTTTTATTAATTTAACACAATATATTCTTATAATAGAAAAATACATAAGAGAGACTAAAATTAAAATATTAACTTAATTTGGACAGTTAATATATAATTAGGATAATTTACATATTATGATGCATTTTACCCAGTGTGTAGTTTTTACCGTATTTTCCCGGTAAGTCAAGCCGTCTTGTTTAGACGCTGAATGTTTAGACGCAGAATTAATACGTTAGGGGATGTCTCTTGGGCAGATACAACGTGGCCCAGGTCTTTCCAGACACATGTCCTCGGATTCGTAGTCCTCAAACATTTCGGTTTACTCACGATGTTTTCCTTCACCGCTAAGCGAGTGCAAATCCACACATAACTTGAAAATACAAGTCATTGGTGTAGGGTTGGATTCGATGCAGGACACGTCTGAATGAAATGCAGACACAGGAACCACTGAGCCACACTCGCTATAAAATACCGAAAAAAAAAACTGCCTAATATCGTATCGAAATCGTAGCCGTATCGTATAAGTGTCATGTGGCAGGTTGGTGAGTCACACCTCTATAGCGGGCGGCCGCAGCTCGGTGCGTCGCATTCATAAATAACTAAACTGTCACATTTAACTGGAGGAGAGAGGGGGTTAATGTATTTATTGTCAGATGCGATTCGATTCCAAGGTTAGCAGAGATGGTTAAGTACACCAACTCGAAAAATATGCCAGAAAAAAGTCTTTGAAAGAGCAAAGTGACATTAAAGTTAATCTCTACTTTAGTTCACGATATTTTATGTTAAATAATCACACTAAAATTATACAGGCGAAAGCGTGCGTATGTGTTATTCTTAACGCTCAACCAACAAAACTGATTTAAATGGATAATCTACCTCTATAGCAAATTGCTATGGAGGTAGATTATACCTTGGATTACCAAAGAAACAACTACCTATTTATCCTGGATTAACGCGGGGAACAACCATGACGCTACTAGTGAGGTTATGTAGCCAGTTAATATAAACTCTATCCTAAGTTTAAAGAATCAACTGAATAAAGCTATATAAGAACCGTTTCCAAAGAAATCACGACTTAAAATTTATAGCAGACACAAAGACGCACTGCATTCGTCTATATTTTGCCCCAAGCGCCTGTTTTAAACGTGTTGCTTGCGTTCAGCACAAATTTCCCAAAACGGGGACAGTTTTATACATACATAGCTGCTGTAAAGAGAGCGGAGTAATGGTGTTTTACAGCCCGTGGCGGAAAGAAAGTGGGATATATAGAGCTGTTGACGAGGTGGATTTATGACAGCACACTTACAATTCATTTGCAGTAGCGTAACTTTAGATAAGCGAATAAGCGAGTGTGGCTCAGCGGTCAGTGTCTGTTTTTTATCCAGACGCAAACTGGTTCGAATCCGGCCCTACACCAATGACTTGCATTTTGAAGTCATGTGTGGATTTGCACTCGCTTAACGGCGAAGGAAAACATCGCGAGGAAACAGACATGTTTGAGGATCACAATATCCAAGGACATGAATCTTCCGTGGAAGGACCTGGACGCCCACCACGATGAATCTGCTGCAGTCATGTGGAAATACGACTCACAGAGAGAGAAATTTGGATAAATGTGATAAAGTAGAATTAGAATTTTGTGTGCCATAAGTAGTAGTTTCAAAAGGTAGTGTCGTAAGTTTCTTATCCTAACTTTGTCAGTTGCAAGCAACATACCCGTTAATAGCAATAGTTATAAGTAGGGCTTATTAATTTATTACAGAATGGAAAGTTTTTACGAAATCACATCATGAAATAGAACCTATTTGCAACGTTAATCACAGTGGTAAGTGGTAAAAAATCTTGTTATAATCTGTTAAAAAACTTCCGCGACTGTCTTAAAAAAGTTGTATTGGTATTAAATTATGCTTCAAGGTTAAGCATTGATTGATTTGCTGAAATTGCCCTTACTGTATATCCATACATACTACTGTCAGTCCTATATATTTATTGATGGTATAATTAAAGGTTTATAGGGCTTTGACAGGTCGACCCGCAGGTAATCAGGTCAAATGAGATGGCGGATATTACACTAATGATAGGGTTAGTGGTGTACACAGAATAGGTTATAGTTTGTAGGGACACGGGTAATGCAGTTTTATAGTGGATGTGGTCTAATTGAGGTTTTATGTGATTGGTTGACAGTTTGATTTGTTGGTTTGAGATAAATAAGTAAATTTGAATTAATATAATAACACAAACGATTGGATTCAATTTAACGTTACTATTGAAGCTACCGTGGTATATAATGATCTTAGAGGTCATTTTAATCACATGAATTTCCTATTTCGCCACTAAAGCCACGTTGAAAGATGCTATGAAAATTTAATAATCCACATTACAAATCGTTAAAAAATCGCACGATTTGTCTAATTGACGCTCGAAACGCGCATCATGACAATCTTCACAAAACCGTGTAAAATTTGACTGTGCTACATGGTGTCATAATTGAAATAAACTTTTTGTATCATGTTAAATAGTATGAACTTACCGCTTGTATGAAGAAGTCTTCATGCAGCACGCTGACGATGCCGAAGTTGGTGAACTTGAACACGCGGTCCATGATCCACATCAAGTTGGGCAGCACGCCTGGAACATTGCATTGATTTCTTTACTGACTTCTTACTGATTTTTATCACGAAATAGGCTCACGTTTGACTACAGCCTGCCTGATGTTAAGCAGCACTGTAGTCTAAGAAGTTACTTGGCAAGTGTGCTACAACACTTGCCAAGAAGGAACCTAACATTAAAGGACTCCTTTTCCAGTACCCAAGCTCTCAAGACCGTGGAGGACAGGACATCATGGAGAAGCATAGTGCACCAAGTGATCAAGACTTCAAGCTAAGACTAAGAAGAAGATTTCAGTACACACCTGGTCGTGGGTTCCACGCGGCCATGAGCACGGGCACGTCGGCGGTGGACTGGTGGTTGGCCAGGACCAGCGTTCGCCGCGCAGAGCACGCCACCGGCTCGGCGCCCGACTCCACGACTGCAACGAGTAGATACTCAGTTATACATTTTAATGTTAAGGAACAATGCATAAACTACGCAAATAGGCAAATGGTAAACAACAAGGATAAAGGCACTAATAAAAAAATATGTATATAATGTGGATAATCCGTTATTTGACTGCTCTGTTAGCTTAAGTAAGCCCCCCTAAAAGGGGGGGGGGGGTGCGGAGATCAATAGTTTTCGAGATATGACCATTTTTGTATTTTGAGGTTAAGTACTACGATTTCACTATGGGGTACTTAACTACCTATTATATTTTTTTTATATTTAATAACTAACGATCCCTATAGTTAGGACCACAAGACTAGATGGAGTCGGGTGCTCTGTGTCAGATCTATTAAACCTAACCTAACCCACCACTTGCACTACAACAGGACTTGGCTCCTCCTCGCTTCGCTCGTCGTCGCATGTGCGTGGTAGAAAGCAACCTAACGAACCTAATCTACCTTCTGACACAGACAAGTGACTTCGAGTCCAACACTAGCACTACAACAGGACTTGGCTCCTCCTCGCTTCGCTCGTCGTCACGTGTGCGTGGTAGAAAGCAACCTAACGAACCTAATCTACCTTCTGACACAGACAAGTGACTTCGAGTCCAACACTAGCACTACAACAGGACTTGGCTCCTCCTCGCTTCGCTCGTCGTCGCATGTGCGTGGTAGAAAGCAACCTAACGAACCTAATCTACCTTCTGACACAGACAAGTGACTTCGAGTCCAACACTAGCACTACAACAGGACTTGGCTCCTCCTCGCTTCGCTCGTCGTCGCATGTGCGTGGTAGAAAGCAACCTAACGAACCTAATCTACCTTCTGACACAGACAAGTGACTTCGAGTCCAACACTAGCACTACAACAGGACTTGGCTCCTCCTCGCTTCGCTCGTCGTCGCATGTGCGTGGTAGAAAGCAACCTAACGAACCTAATCTACCTTCTGACACAGACAAGTGACTTCGAGTCCAACACTTGCACTACAACAGCTTAGGTTAGGTTTAGCGTCCCGTAAAGTACACCCCAACCCGCTACGCTCGCTCACTCGACCCCGCCATCCCCTTCTATTCTAACCTAACCTCAAGCATGCATCGAAGAAGAAAGAAAATTACTGGACACTGGCAAATACGCGAAGAGTGTAACGCCAATACTAAAAAAAAACAATGGCGTCACGTTTCGTTCATCAAGTTACAAGTTACACACAAAATATTATAACTACGTAAAAATTTGCGATCAAATAATAAATAAAATTACGTATTATATGTATTTTTCATCAATATATACGTAATTGTGACAAAAACTAAACATTACATACACATTAGCAAATAAATATAATAGTTTGATAAGTCGCACGCTTGTATGTAATAGCAGTCCGTAAAACGAAACGCTAATGGCCGTCATAGTGTCAAGAAACTGTCAAAATAAAGGATTATTTTTCGATTTTAAAAAAAAAATATCTAGTAAACTAAGCGTCTCCGCACTTAAATATTTAACGTGTAGCCTTTTCTAAATATTATCTACTTCTTAAAAAATTATGGACCTCCAACGCGAGTGGCGGCTTTGGAAAGTTGAGCCTTCTTTTCTTTTGTATGTGTGTTTTCCAGGTCTGCCGTCTGTCCAGCCACATTCCAAGATAGTGACCTTCATTTTTTATGGGGGAGCTCCTCATGTCCTAGTTGTACTCTTGGGCAGTCACCTTTTCTTAGAGCAAATGTTATGTGTGTGGATTTAGCTGCACTTGCTTTGATTTTCCACTTCTTCATCCAGCAATCAATTTTATTAAGGTGTGTTTGGAGTTGGTCAGATGCTGTTTTGGAGTTTTGGTTGCTACTTAAGGCTGCTGTGTCGTCTGCGAAAGTAGCAGTGAGTACATTGTCTGTCTCTGGTAGCTCCGCTGTATGTATGGTGTATAGAACAGGGCCTAACACAGGACAACAACCCTGAGGAACTCCTGCAGCTATGGGAAAAGTTTCCGAGACCGCATTGTTCACTTTCACTCTGAATTTTCTTTCTGCCAGGTAAGATTTAAGAAGAAGAAACATATTGTGAGGGATTTCCTTTTTTAATTTAAATAGAAGACCTTGGTGCCATACTTTGTCAAACGCTTGCTGTGCATCTAGGAAAGCCGCTGAGCAGTATTCCATTTTTTCCAGGCTATCACGAACTTTGTGGACTTGTTCTATTGTGGAGTGGAAGTGTCTGAATCCAAACTGGTGGTTCGGTATCACTTTATTTTCAATAAGCACTGGGTTGAGCCGATGAAGCAGGATTTTCTCAAATACTTTGGACATAACAGGCAGCTGGCTTATTGGTTGGTATGATGAGACCATTCGTGGAGGTTTATCTGGTTTTAAAATCATTAGGTACAACCTCAGAGTATTTCCAGATTTTAGGGAAGTGACCTTCTCTAAGAATTGCTTTGAAGAGGGAGGTTAGGAGTACAATTGCTTTTCTAGGAAGAGTTTTCAGGATTTCAGCTGTGATGAGATCAAATCCAGGGGCTTTGTTGTTCTCTAGGTTCCTAATGATCCTGCAAACTTCTCTTGGAGAGCAGCATCTCATAGGTAGGCTAAGTTGTAAGTCGCTCTGCTGGTAATCTTCTACTTCTTTTTCCCACTTAGAGTCTTCATATTGATTAGGAGTAAACACTTCTTTTAGGAAGGATCCATATGCTGGAGCTTTTTCTTGATCTGTGATCGCCCATTTGGTATCGTTAAGCTTAAGGGGGAATTGCATTTGTGCTGGTTTTCTTGAGGACCGGGTGGCTTTCCACAGTGAATACTCTCCAACTTTAGAGGGTGCCATTTGTTCTAATTTATGCTGAAGTGTTTCAATGTCTACTTCTAACAGAAATGTTCTTAGTTCTGAGCGTGAGTGAGAGAAAACTTTTTCAAGAATTTTTTGTCGTATTTCCAGTGGAACGTTATTATGTACACATTGGGGCTCAGTTAGACAAGGTGTTGCTTTCCATGCTGCTGTCTGTATAAGGTTTGTTAACTTAAAGGTTGCATCATTTATGTCCTCAGTGGATTTCAGGGAGATATTAAGTGAGATGTTTTGTTCTATGTAGTTGGAGAAGCTTTCCCAGTCTGTCCGTTTGTTACATAACTGTGGTCTCTGCTCTCTTTCTATGATAGTAGTACTCATAGTGGCAATTACTGGTAAGTGATCAGAACATGTGTCGAAGCTGCGTTCACATTTCATATAAAGACTATTTATTCCTTTGTGTATGTAAAAATCTAGTAAATCAGGGAGCTTTGAGGTATCTTCAGGAAAGTGGGTTGGTTCACCTGTTGTCAATATTTGGAGTGAGTTCTTTTTACAGCTTAATTTTAGCTGTCTACCTCTTGTGTTAGTTATGCGGCAACCCCAGAATGTAGATTTTGCATTCCAATCACCACCAATGATAAATCTTGAGCCAAATTGTGTGAAGTATGAATTGTACATAAATAAATAAATAAATATTTATATGTAAATATAATATTTTGTCTATAATTCTAACTCTGGCACATTGAATTTCTCGTTTTCTAAATTCAGGTAAGCAGTTGTGTTTGATATTGTTTCTTATAACAAGGCAACAACCCGCATGTGCAGTTCCATCTGGGTGTGGTGTTGAGTAGACGGTGAAGCCTTGTATATTAAAAGAGACTTTGTCTGTGAGGTGTGTTTTTGTTGAGATTAATGAATTGTATAAGTTCTTGCTTCTTATTCAGTAAGCCTCATTTCCAGTTGGCTATCCGCAGCCCCGCTGCCTTATGGCAACTTGGCCAGTATGGTTGTCATAAGATTCATTAGTGTGCTGGTCTGTTGAATAAATATGTCTAGCTTCTCTGCTTGTCTGGTGAGTATTTGTTCCAGAAAATTTTGCCCAAGGGGTGTAGTGGTTGCATGTGGTGTATTTTGTGGGTGGGGGTTTTTGTTAATATATGGTGTTGGAAGAGCCTTGACCTTGTCTGGTTTAAGGGTGGCTGTTGTTGTTTGTAAGGTAAATTTATTTTTACTTGTGGTGTGGTTCACTTTAATTTTCTCAGCATAAGTAGGTACCTGTCTAGCCGCACTTTGCTCTTGGTTTAGACTTGGAACAACATGCTGACGTTTTGGAGTGGAACTTGTTTTATTTTGCATGGTTTTCAGAGAGGGATAGTTGTTAACTTTGTGAACTTCTGGCCGGTTTAAAGTTGGTTCACTTACCGGTTGTTGCTGGCTGTTCACCCTCGGATTAGCCCCAAACTTCCTTTTGTGTCTCAAGGTATACTTGGCATCCCTTGTAGTTGGCTGGGTGATCACCCAAGCACAGCACACAGGTGGCTGAGGTGTTTCTGTCCTGTTTGGGGCAGGATGTGGTGTCATGAGGCCCGGCACACTTTACACAGCGATAAGGACGCATGCAGTTGTTCCTGGTATGTCCATATTGTTGGCAGTGCTTGCACTGAGGTATACTTTGTTTTCTTTTTGGGTCTTCAATAGTCAATTTAGTATGGTAGTAAATTGTGGTTATGTTTTTTACATTAGCATTGCTTGGCCCTTGCTTCAAGTTGACAAAGAATGTTGATAGAGGTATTTTATTGGGGCCATATTTAGCATTAATAATCTGGCCGACCACTTCATTGCCTGTAGATTCTATTTCCTTTTGTATCTCATCCAGTGGTGTTGATGGGTGTATGTTTTTAATTACCTACGATTCTGTATGGTCTTTCTTCTTTTCTGGTTAATGTATGTCCTATAAGGTTATTTTCCCTGACCACTGTTATGATCTTTTTGTAACATTCCACATTCGAGCAGCTTATGCACATTTGATTTCTTGTGATGATTTTGTAAGAGTACTCATCCTTAGATGCTGCAGTCTCCAATATGTCACTTCTGTTTTGTCAGATCCTCAATGCTGTAGAGCATTATTGGTGGTGGTTTGTTCAATTTTTTTTGGTGTTGTGAATTGTTTTGCAACACATTTTCTTCCATGTGTAGCAGTGAATATCGGTTTTCTGCTATTGTAGGCTCAGATTCGGGTGAGTGGTGTATCTTTTTGCGCTTTCTAACTTGTGTTGGAACTTTTTGCCATTGTGTTTTTGGTGGTGTTTTGATTGTTGAGGGTTCGCATTGAGCGAGCGCTGAATTGTTTTTGTTTTGAGAAGTAATGAACAAGCTGTGGTGAAACACTTGTTGGGTATATTTTTTTGCACGGGGAGCCTTCCTCGCTTCGGTATTTTGAGGAGATATGGCGGTAAGAGCAGGTGAGTTCACAATTTGTACATCGTCATCAGAATGATTGACGATGGTTTTGGTGGGTGAGGTTATGTCACTGTTTTGAGATATGTTGAGAGGCACATTTACGACTTGGCTTTCCATCCTGAGGACATTTTCTTTGGATTTTCGGTGGATTACCAGTGTCTTTTTATTGGGTTTTTATAATTAGGAGGTAGGTTGTAAGTAGTATTGTAACGGTCGCCGGCGGCCGACGATGTCGACCGTGGTTTCGGGTGTTTTTAGCACTGTTTTAGTTTGGATATCACTGTATATGGTTAAATTGATAGCACTTTATCCGTTTATGCACTTATTTAAAGCCTAAAACACTTGAAAGTATTTTATTTCGCTTCACAAATCACAATCACGGAACGCGGCAACTTTGACGGCTGTCAGTTTTTTTTTTTTTTTAATGGGGCTAGATGGCGCAGACGTAGGTATATGACCTGAAAGATATTGTGATAAAACAGAATAATCATTGTGGTCAGCGAATTTGCAACAAAACTTTAATTTTATTATAGGTCTGGTTTTATTTTAAAGTTTAGCTGTCAGTCCTCAGCATGATAGACATGGTGGTGGGATATTTTCTGATACCCGTCTTTGCTCACGGCACGTTCGATATATCGGTACAAGTTAACCAACAACTACATCAGTTAAATCCCAGTACCAATAGGTAGGTATTACGCTCTACAACAATGTAAAACAGACAGGATTTTCATTCGATCTGGTTTTCAAATTTTTCTAATAAAACAAATATACTTATGGTAATTACGTGATACATTCAAAGTGATAAGTATATCTGAATAAAAATTTCATACCCAAATATAATTAATCAAGTGAAAAATAACGTGATTTCAAGGCAAACGCAAGAGCAGTACCTAGTAGGTAATTTGTATGACAAACCTTACTCAAACATCAGTCTCCTCTGAGAAGTAATTTTGCAAGAGGGAGCTAAAAATAGATCCCTTTTGTAAGTTCACACAGTATTTTAATGAAAACGTAGTTTTTCAACTTAATTAAAAATGTCTGAAATAAGTTTATTTTCACAAGTCATAACTACTTTCAGAGATGCCTGTTCATGAAACACAGTATTATGTATGTAAGTGTAGCCTATAGGTTTACACTTCCTCATACATATTAATATGATATCATACAAAAATAATTATATCACTAACTCATATAAGTAATACTATATCAGATATCAATTGTTCCTTATATTTTTAAATACAATACCTATCACATAATATACATCAGTAAAAATCAGATATGTTACAGTATATATTCGTATTGAGTATCGGCGTAAGATGGAGGAGGCCTATACCCTGCAGTGGGTCTAATTAGCTGATGATGATGATGTATTTGTAAAAAAACATAACATTGCTATGATCGGATTTAACTTTTGATTGCATATCTCAGCTGTTTATCACGGTAGAGCTATCGTTTATGTCCCTAAGATGTTATAGAACTGGACACCAATATTCACCATTTTAATACGAGCTTTTTATTATTACAATCCATAAACTATTCAATAAAACATAGTAACGGCAACTCTATCAACAAATACTTTTCATATTCTCGAACTAACAAACAGAGTAGAGTGGCCTTATCCCTTCTGGCCATAGCAACGGTATTACACAATATAGTGGAGAGGAAATATTTATCAGTATTTTCATAGATTTGGGTCTGTTTGTGGAACGTGACGTGGAAGGGAAACAAATGGACGATGGATGTGAAGATGGGCCGAGGATATTGTAGAGTTTGTGAACTATGTATTGTATGTTTGTTTTTTGTATAGGTAGCATGAGTTTGAGTTTCAACACAGTCCGCTCAAGGTAAGCATTGCAGCAGTCTAGGGTGCACTTCACTATTACATACCTATGTATATATTAATGAATGTAGCAGGTAACAGAATCAGAAACACAGCTCGTGATAGAATGTTCCAAAAGTAAAATCAGCCGACTGATATTAAGTACTAGCTGTGCCAGCGACTTCGTCCGCATGGAATAGTTATTTTGGGCATCACATTTAGTTTTGCAAACAACTTCTTCAGCTTTATTAATTATAGCTGTTACCCACGACTTGAACCGTTTTCGCGGCGCACGCAACGGAAGCCGTCAATGATGAATAATTTTCCCCATTTTTTCCACATTTTCCATTGATTCTTCGCTCCTATTAGTTGCAGCGTGATGTTATATAGCCTAAAGCCTTCCTCGATAAATGGTCTATTCAACACAAAAAGATTTTTTTCAATTCGCACTAGTAGTTCCTGAGATTAGCGCGTTCAAACAAACAAACAAACTCTTCATCTTTATAATATTAGTATAGCATAGATTACTGCTTCTGAATTAAACAAACTTCAACAAAAACTTTTTGAGTCTTCTTGTAATAGCTACCTTCAAATAAACTTGTGAAAAAAATCCAATTTAAATGTTAAAATTTAAGAACCGAGTTTCGACTCAAATCAAAATTCAAAAACTTCAATCAATGTTCAAGATTACTCTCCAGACTCCTTCAACTCCAATCACAGCTAAAAATTACGCAACTTAAACGATTTCTTCAAAAAAAGTATCAAAGAGCCCTTGAAATAAAATTGAATTGAAATCCCCGGCGTATATTTACTTGATAAAAGTTAAATAAACTGTCCCTTTACGCGACCTCTTAATAACGACTGGCTCTCAACTGTGGCCCGAATAAATCTGCCGAAATGAGACTCCAGACGAAATTAAAATTTCAATCGCAGGCCAAAAAAGTAGAATCGTTTAAAATTTTCATCACAATGAAATCCTATGCATTTTCTCCCGGACTTAAAATAAATAATGGGATTGTATTAAGATTCAAATTACTGTATATCTACTTAAGGGCACGCGCCTTCCTGCCCCCGCGTCTCCCTCCCCCTCGATCAGACCGACGAGAAAAAAGTTACCTCCGTAAAAATTATTAACATTTTCATGAATTCGTAATTCTGTTTGCTCTCTCGGTGATCTAGGAGAAACGTTTTTCGTTCGAGCGAGGTTGCCAGCGTTAAAAATGTACGCGGTGTTGTCCTATACGGCGAAAGTACTACCAATTTAGTATGTATTAGTCTAGGGCGCGCTTCTTGTGACTATTTTAGAAGAGAGATTGCTATTTATTTTTCAGAAGTGGAACAGTTTTTATGAAAATGTTGCTGAGCTAAAAACGTTTACTTACATTTATTTTAGAAAAGCGCTGTAAATAAATCCAGTTTATCTACTTCTCTTTTAGTAATCTGGATAAATAGTAACATAGATACATAGGCAAACATAAATCTTATGTCTAGCATTTAATTACTTTGACCTAATCATATAATTTCAACATAAATTTAGTTTTAATAAACAAATCATTATTTATACAAAGCGGTACCTACTATACAAGCAACAGCACATCCAAGCCAATCTTTTTCCTAGAAAATGTTTGCTCGTGTCTAAGCCACGCCGAGTTTCCGAAGAAACTGGCAACACCCGGCAAGTGACGGCAAAGCTTGGCAACACAACTCGGCCGAAAGAGCTGAGAAAGGCTAAGAAAGGCTTCGGAGAGGAAAGTACGAGGGACGTGTCGGCGAAAGAAAACTGTTCGTTAGACTGCTTTATTAACTCGCGATACTCGCCACAGCGCAAATGTTGTGCGTGGGGACGTCGAGCTATGATTTTTGGATAGATATGGTACAATTTAGTTATATTTACAAACACTAAAATGAAATAGGAAGAGTCACGCTCATAATATGATAGATTGTATGATGTAGAGATAAATAAATATTTCATGGTTGTGATTTAATTTGTTACCTATTACTAACTTAATCACAGCCATGATCACTGCATTATGCGCACATACTCGAGAAAAAGATCTGAGACAAATCTCGATGTTCAGTAATTGAATCAAAATAAAAAACATTGCATCATTGAATATTTTTTTTAAATATTTACTAAAGATAACTTAATTAATGTTCCGTGGCAGGACTTGGGCGCCCATTGCAATGTTGCCCAAGAAAACTTCTCCAATGAATAAAATCGGCAAAGCGTCATGACTTTCTCTGTCAGAAAATACGACTCAAAGAGAGAGATTAATATACAAAACCTCAATACAATTTAACACAATTTGCCACATCCTAGAACCTTATTTCCCAGTTCCTGGGCCCGGCAGCCGGCGGCTCCGAGCAAGTAATTACCGAAGAACTGCGGATACGGATACAGCCTTTATTGCTGACGCTGCGTACAACCAAACACGGCTAGCTTGTACTTCCAGATGAAAAAAGTGTAACTTAAGGTTACCTTGAGTAATATTTCTCCCAGGAAAATACTAAGGTAGGTAGTTAACTTACGGTGCAGGTGAATTCCAGATCACTAATAACATCTACCAAAACTTAGAAAAACTAAACTCAATTTTGATACAGCTTTATTAGTAAAAATTTTTTCTTTATTTCGCAGTTAATTATATTTAAGAGAAGTATTTTAGTTACAAGTTTTAACCTAGGAACCTAGCATATGGAGCAGTATCTACATAAGAAACACTAAAATCAAACTATAAAATTGACAAGTCCAAAAATATTTTGAATTGTAGCTAGATTTAGACCAATAGAACTCTTCCTAGTCTATGATGACTCCGAAAAAAGACTCCTTAAACTTAATACTCTTCTCGTTTATACAGAAGAACTAGCCACAGCTTTCATTCACAGTCATCCGGAATAAAAACTTGAGCACTAGACACGTCCTATCCAAATAAGAAAACACGGAGTTTTCGCCGCGAGTGTACAAAAAGAACCTCAAAGAGACTTCTTTACATTTATTTTTATATTCCCTAACGAGATGCGAGGATGTCTACGTTAATTTTGCGAACTTTATCTTTACCATGTTTCCCTTTGAGTGTAGATATAAGCAGGATGTTGGGTATCTACGAGTGAGTAATTATATGGCACAGTAGTGACGCTCCGCGGTGATGCATTAATCCGGAATGAGGCGAGTGTTTGAATAAAACTAAGAAAACTAGTAGCACTAAATGTTTGCCGACCCAACATGTTATTCAAACAGACCTCTTCCGATGAGAATAGACATACAATGTTCAGAGCCGAAGTTTTCAAGAACAAACTGTGTACTGATACACATGAACGAAATAAAATCTCCAGAGAATTGTCATAATTGTATAAAATAGCGAACTTGAATGATAGTCCAAGTTAACAATTTCGATAACTTTTTTATTCAAGACGCACCAAAAATGTATTTTAAATGTTTTGTTATTTTTTTACATGTGATAAGCTCAAGCTTGACCACAACTCGCTTGAAGTCAAGCAACATTATAATATACGATCTTACGCGCTTACCTAGAAGAAACCGGTTTACTCTTTTTATTGAGTAGCTGACAAACAAACATGTTAACAAAAAGAGTTTGGTGAAAACTTAATGTGTTAAGTACGAAGTAAAACTCAAATTTTCGCTAAACCATATTTTCTTACAAAGAAAATTGTTGATACTCGTATATATGATTCAGACAAGACTTTTGTTGAATGTTTGATAAAGTTATATTTAAGACGTTTCTTCTTTACTTTATTTCTATTTTAATCAGTTTATTGTTTCTTGTTGGCATCAGTTACCGTTAAAGCGTGTTTCAGAAGTGAAACACGCTTTTTATTAAAAGCTGTTTACATCTATAATACATCTACAAAAACCCTACTAATAGTGAGATTTTAATTCAAACGAGTAAATAATTTTAAACACTTTTTACTATGTATCGTTTAAATGTAAGTTAATTTAGCTACGAGTAAATACTAAATATCAAATTTGGACAATAATATTGAGCAATTTAAGTGAAATAATGTGGTTCAAACTCTAGATAGCACTTCAGCTGACGTAAGCAAGCGTGACATTATCCTGCATAGATAAAATCTACACATAGAAAATGTGCATATGAAATAGATAAAGTTTTGTAAGTTCAGTAACTGTATTCCACATCCCGACGGAAGTGGGTTCCAATTCTTCTATATCCTCAGTCTGATACTGTGGAATTGAAACTAGAGACCGACTAGCTATCGGAGGAATAACGAAATATTGCAACATAAATGCTTTGTAGAATAAATACAATGTTGTTACTTGTAGAACTGGTAAGAGTAAAATGAGAAAATTTAATGTTAGGAAAATATTTGTTTTGTATTTGTTTTTACTCTATTTCTTCTTTCAGATGATTTTATTTTGAACAGTGCGACGCCTTCACTGACGACTCTTTAGTCGTAAATTGTGTCTATTTTGAAATAGAACTAATATGTACCCAAAAATACGTACAATGCAGCTGTAAATCTTTAGAACAAAATCACGATTATCTGATAATATTTTTTTACTACATTTCAATTGGCACACGTTGGCAAATTTAATTGCCAAAATTTTTGTTTTTATGAATAAAATATCAGAATAATTATAATATATTACAACAAACTAAATTAAATTTACGGATGTCTGTGGTTCAATTCAATCACTCGCTCCATTCGTTCCTTCAACAACTTCCTGGCTCTTGTAAATAATGTAAAAAAATAATTGTGTAGTAAAAATTCCATTCACAACACAGGAATACCTAGTGTGAATGGACATAAATCTCCAACATTCAATATATATCTTGTTTAGCACACTAATTAGTTGCCTAGTATAGTTCTAGTTTTAAGTTATTGCATGTATATACCCATGTAATTTTGCAAATAAACGTTTTTATTATTATTTATATTCACAGCGCAACCGTGTGATACTGAAATTCATATGAACCTTATCAAACACAAATTATGTAAATATCGCCTAAAATTTTCAGCTATCAAAATGCTATTTCGGTTATCGATACAATTAATAAACTGGTATTTAAATTTATCTACGCAATATTAAATACAGAAGGTAGAGTTACATACATAGACTACATAATCAGAACGTCATAGACTAGAATGAATGTTGTTTGTACGCCACTGACTTTTACATGTTTCTTTCCTAGCGATCTTTACTAAGGTTGCCTGGAAGAGATCGCTCTACGCGATAAGGCCGCCCAATGTACCTAGGTTAAGTAATTTTACTGTAAATTGTTTTTGTATTTTGTGTTCTGGTGTACAATAAAGCTATATTGATTGATTGATTGAATGCTTCAATTTACAAAATATCTTACAATTTAATTACAATTCAAGATTAGTGAACTATTCATATCGGAGTAGGTAAGTCAGGGCAAAAATGACTATTATTAGTTTCTGTTGTGCCTGTTTTTATGTAATAACAAATTATTCAATCACACACTCACATCCACTTTCATTATGTCATTAAAGTCATTTTATTTGAATGTAAGATTATATTTACTCATTTTCTATCCGTAGGCATATATCATGTCATTCTGCACATTTCATCCATTGTACTCGTTGCAAGGACCTAATACCGGAGTTAATTGAGAAAGGATACCGGTAATTAAAGCAACTCAAAGGCGAGTTAAGTTAAGTAATTGAAGGTTGCAATGTTCAGCTGGATTTAAGGAAAGGGCGAGTTACAAGAACTCCACGAAGCTTTGTAAGTGAGTCTTAAATGGAACGACTCAGAAATTAATGGGTAAGAATAGATTAATTGAGGAGCAAATAATGATTTTTTTCGTAATATTAGCTTCTTTTTAAATTTACTTCATTGGAAACATTTTACAAGTAACGATAAATAAAATATAATCTAATTATCAAAGAAAATATGATCAATTTACTCTTATCTATTATATATTTTCCATCTTCTTTAAAATAACACAAGCAAGACAAGACCTATTTAATATCTATTGTGTTTTAGCATGAAACTTGAATATCCGTTACATTGTTATGTTATAGCAGATTTTTCTTAAAGTACCTAAACGATAACGCAGTTAAATCGTGATGACGACGTATTAACAACTTAGGTACACACACATTTATTCGACTAAAGCTATGCTACAACTGGATTCCAACTCGCAAAAGCGATACAATTAATATTTATTGCTATCAGTGGAAAATCCAATTTATCTCTGAGTGCGATCAATCTGAATCAATCAAAGAGTCTCAATAAGGAAAGAATGGTACTTGGAGACAAAAGGCCAAGGGCGAAGCTTCCTGCTGGGCGGCGGCCGCGGCGGGGCGCCGTAGGTCAGTACCATGCAGATAATCATAAAAGAAAACAGTTACTGAAATGATATAGATGTAAAATAAATAATTTTATATCTAAAATTAATGACTGAAACAATTTTTCATCATTGTGTTACTGGTAATTTAAGTTGTATTGAATTTAAGATAATTTTACAAGAAAGTAAGAAATTTAGTACCATGTAAATGTGTGAAATAAAGAGATCGTAACACCAAAATCAGTTTGGATTCTTTTATTTGTTCATGATATTGCATTTTTCTTAGGCAGTAATAAACCACCCGCATTCTTAGTGCAATGCAGCAAGGGCAACTTGACATGCAATACTACAATGTAACTCAAACATAACCTTGGGATAGTAGTTCATCTGAACAATCAGAAAGACAGGGTACAATATTGAGGTCTTCACGCCGCGTAAATAATAATATAATTAAATAAAATATATATTCCGGGCCATTGCACACAACCCATCTCGCCAGTTAAATACAAGATTCGAATGTTTATTTGTATATCATACAAAATTACACAAAATGTAATGTTAATTTTATTGAGTTACATCACGTATGTATTAATTAATATTTATTGTATGTTATGAATATAAACATGCAATAAATTACAAAACACCAGAGTCACTTTGCAAACTGTTTATTTTTAGGGAATCGCATTGTTTTTAATTTATCAATAGAAATTAAACTCCTGTACCTAATATAATTATAATAATTAAGATAGTAGTCAAAACGTTCACACAAATACTTTGTTACAAATACTAAAATATTTCCAACCAATTGAAGTTCAATCATTATTATATCACAATGACAATAGCGTTGCAAACTCATTAATTAAATGCAAAATTAGCTTTTGTTCAAATTAAATAACAAAGTTCATTGACCCTCCGTCTGGTCCACTTACCTAGTTTAATTTAAACGACACAACAATTAGACTTGATTACAATAAATTAGTTAACAATTAGCTAATGAATTATTTAGTTGACAGCTGTCGTCAAATAAATAATCTGCATAAATTGTGCATATTCCAATTTTGGTGATCGATGTGTTAACAATGACAGTCTAAGTTAAAAGCGACTCGAATATACTCTTCTTAAGTTAAACACACATTTTTTTTATTAAATTTTATAGTTAAATCTCAAACTGAATTAAAAATCAAAACATCTATAAAGAAAATAAAACGAGTTGAAAGTAGAAAAAATGTTTGGAAAACAAACTATCTACTTTAATAATAACTAGATGTAATAATAATATAATAATTAATAATATAATCGCACTATAATCCAGTGATCTTCAAAGCGAGAGTGAATCGGTTCTTATCGGGTAAGCACGCTCCATCTTAGGCCATAGCCTTACTTGCTATCAGGTAAACTATGGTCAAGTGCAAACCCGTTCAAGTTAAAAAAAAAAAAAAAATGTTATTCAATTAAAATAGAATTAGCTCAAACTGCTAGTAGTCTTCTCAAATTAGTCCATCTGTTTATCAACTAACCGCTATCGTCTGTGTTTTGAACCGCTTCTAGACCACACAGTGAGTCACACCAAAAGGAGTGAGACATTAACAAGTCTACGCAAGCTGGCGGCACTACCGCGCTGCAAACGACGTGGCATTCATTCTAATGATAACTTTTACTTTATAAGATATCGCGTCAAAATACATAAGTGTCAGTTTATAGTCTTAGCAGGGTGCATACCGATACCATATACATGAAACGGTTCAATCGTTTCTATGTGAAAGAGTAACAGTAAAATTAAGTCACAAATATGCACACTTATTAACTACTTTAGATAAACAGATTACAAGGTCAATCAATATATGAGACCAAAGCCTTCAAAGAGTGTCATATAACGAGTACAATTTTGATACGTCCCAGTCTCAGAGTAAGAAGATTATGTTGACCGGCGAGCTCCCTTATCCTACTCTGGTCGGATCAAATTGAATCTATTCTTTCGAAATAAACCCATCGGCGTGGAAGTAACGACGACCGCCGGACCGAGAACCAATCTAAAACCAATTATCCCGAACCAATAACTAAAATTGACACTCACGAAAATAAACTCATAAAACCCGACAGCGGCAGGTACATTAAAAATAATGGCGGAAGTGATGACCCGACAAAAAATTGGGCCAAACCATCCCCTGTCGAGATAGGACACGACTCACGGAATTCTATTTATTTTATCGTTGTAACAAAACATGACATGTCATCCTATAATTTGCCGAGATCCCTAACATATCCTATTTCGTAGAACAAAGCAAACGGAGCGAACTATAGAGACCAGCGAGATAGAGCTCCGCGCATATACCACCGCCATCCAATTTGGTGCTGGCTCGTAAAACTCGAGCGAGTCTCCGGAGACCATTTAAGGTTGGTCTACCCGCAGATAGGTAAATGTAAAAGAAAAACCGTGGATGTACAGGAATAGTCACAAAGCACACTTTAGGGATGTGGGTCTGCGCGCGACCTTGCTCGCCCCGACGCGGACGACCTCCGCGTGGATTATGTTAAAAGCAAATTCTGTTGTTTCGGCCGAGATGTAAAAGGAACGAAGCGAAGCTCGAGGATTACATTCCGGGAAAACAACGTAAGCTTTGATAGAAGTTCGACGCTCGTGATACGATTTTTTCATGAAAATGCTTTCCACTTTTAATCGGCTTAAAAAGGTAAGGCTCTCTCAATTTGGGGCTTTGTGCCGATGAAATGTGGGATTGACAGTTAGAAGGGCGGATGTGGGAAATACGATGATTTTCGAATGTGAATTTGTGAGCGAGCTTCATTGATATGCCAATATGACGACATCAACGTCGCGGAGGGCTTCATGAATACTTAAAAACATCAGCCGCAGACAAAAAGGGTAGGGTTTTTTTATAAGAATAAATGGGATACCTAATATTTTACGCCAGTCATTGACCCTTCCTTCCATTTCAATCTAAGCTTTATATATTTTCAACGTAAACCGTTTTATACATGAATATTTAAAAGCATAAAACTTTTTCTATTATTGAAACTCATGCCCAGTGCGTAATTATAGTAAATAGATTTGGCTATGGATGATAAAAAGCTTCCTTATTTCTCCCCTTTTTAATACCTAATCGATGTACTGAACAAAGGCGTTTAATCGATATTTAATAATATATCATTTCCTCACGGAAATAGACTTAGGGTGGTCAAAGTACGAGAAGATACAGCATAGAGTTATAAATAATTTTAGAATAAAAGATGGTTCAGTGATATTAGTTGAAAGGTAATAAATATTATGTTGAATAAAGCATTAACAGAGAATATTAAAATTGTTGTGTAGCAAAAGTTATTGAATCATCAATAGCACGTTTAATTACAAATAATAACTAAAAGTAATTATTGTTTATGTCTATGTTTTCGGCGATGAAACAAAATTTATTCAATAAAACACACATTTATTATACAATTTAAATAAATAAATACTTGGTAACTTTACAACTTGTGGAGACATTCTAAGTAAAGTAATTTCCCCTCTATCAACTCTATACAATACACAAAAAATATGTGTAATGGAAGGAAGTGATTCTTATCAATGCCTTCACATCGTAAGTAGTTTAGGTCGTTAGTAAATTATTCAATGGCTTTGCCACCGTAATGGGTTTCCAAACAAATTGTATTTTTTACTAGTACGCATTTTATGTTACGTTAATTTCAGATACGCCGTTATATTTATTCTCAAGTGACACTTATTTGAACAAAAGCTGACTGAATTATCATCATCAACTCATAGAGCCCATTGCAGGACATAAGCCTCCTCCCTCATATGTCAATACTGTGTTGTAATAATACTGTGCTTCTTTTACCCAGGTGTTTTTGTTTTTTTATGCGTGGGATAGGTTTGCCATTGACTACAGCCTGGCTGATGTGAAGCTTTGCTTAACATTGTTGCATTCAATCTTCTTGCAAGCTGATAAAGCTACAAATAAGATTTACCATTTCCATGTAAATAAAATAACCAAACCAAATAAACTGCAAGACTCACGACAAAACCTATTTGCACCTTGTCACGCAAAGGACATTTTTTTATTGTTATGTCCATCACTTTATATTAGAGAGAAGACTACAGACAGCATGTTATTCCATTTCAATAAAAGCGAAATTACAGAAAATTCTCTATGTTTTGGAAAAAAAAAACATTTGACTATTGGAAATTGGAAAATTCGACAGGTTACAAGCCCGTCGAATTCTAACGTAACATTTAATAAATTTACAATCAATTTAAGTAACCCTCAAACAAAAATAGCAAAGCATTTCCTTTGAATTTCCTTTGAAAAGGCTCTAAAATTCGAATCTATAAATAGGCTACTCCGGAGTTGGCATCTTCAAACGGTTAGGAGTGCAGCGCAAATACTGTCGCCAGCACAAATATCTCTCAGGCTTACAGTACACACAGAAACATTACTTCCATATTGGCCAAATTTTAATTTTAATTTATTTTGAACTGACTTAATAAAAGCCTTCATTCCTCAACTTGGTAGTGATTTTATGTGTGCATGACAATTGACAGTTGTAGACTTGTTTTAAATTTTTAGAGCAGATGGGCTCAGATTAATCTATCTCCTAAAGATGATTAACACGCGAATATACATAAAATCTTTTCCTCGGCAATAATCACTTATATTACCTAGACAGTAACTACGTCTGAATAAAATGCTTCTTTTCTCAAAAAATCGTAGTATTCAAATACTAAACTCTTAAAAATCCGTGAGCGGGTACTCTAAAACAACTCTATAAAAACCTAGACTCTCATTGATCAATCTCGAAATAAATAAAAAAACAATATCCATCCACACAAACAGCTAAGTACATAGGTATAAGTTTAACTTTTCAACACCACTTCATCCATTCACATACAAGTGGTGAAACAGACATTGCATCGGACAGTCTAATCAGAATGTAGGTACTAGTGTAGCTTCCCTCCGAACAAATACAGACAGTATAATGTACATACAGACATACAAACAGTAATTAAAATGGCAATTTTCCGTCCACACAGACATGATGGCAAAGCTACATTAATATTATTTGCGGCAGAGTTTTTAGTTTGTGAGTTTGTTTGTATTTATCTACTATTAAATTTCTAATAATGTACATTAGTAATAAAGTAATTTAGAAGTTTTAAAGCTGCTCGAATTACAATTTTATTTGAATCATAAACAGTTTGAATCTTTTCACAAAATGACTTTACATATTAAATACTGTACTCGTACGTAGGTACATGACTTGGCCTTACGCAAGAACAAGATTTAGCTCACAATGAACATCAACCAAATTGAATTAATGTGTTTAAACCATCCAAAATCTTACAATTTCACACACATTCATAAATTTCTACTACTTAGGTATATGCCAGACAAAAAAACCCAAAACGAGAATTACAAGACGAGTAAAACCACGCAACAAAACTAGCGCTTGCCTAATGAAAACGCAATTCCCAACTCCACATACAAGTCTATGTACCTATTGATATATGTATGTACATAGCTGCAGTGGTACATTCATACTCTGTGGTCTGCGGGCGATGTCCGGGGCCCTTGTACTGACATGCTGGAATATACTAACAGTATCTGAGGTTTGGAATAGTTTACTTATTTGAATAAAAGAATAGAGTAGAGTAGAGTAGAGTAGAGTAGAGTAGAGTAGAGTAGAGTAGAGTAGAGTAGAGTAGAGTAGAGTAGAGTAGAGTAGAGTAGAGTAGAGTAGAGTAGAGTAGAGTAGAGTAGAGTAGAGTAGAGTAGAGTAGAGTAGAGTAGAGTAGAGTAGAGTAGAGTAGAGTAGAGTAGAGTAGAGTAGAGTAGAGTAGAGTAGAGTAGAGTAGAGTAGAGTAGAGTAGAGTAGAGTAGAGTAGAGTAGAGTAGAGTAGAGTAGAGTAGAGTAGAGTAGAGTAGAGTAGAGTAGAGTAGAGTAGAGTAGAGTAGAGTAGAGTAGAGTAGAGTAGAGTAGAGTAGAGTAGAGTAGAGTAGAGTAGAGTAGAGTAGAGTAGAGTAGAGTAGAGTAGAGTAGAGTAGAGTAGAGTAGAGTAGAGTAGAGTAGAGTAGAGTAGAGTAGAGTAGAGTAGAGTAGAGTAGAGTAGAGTAGAGTAGAGTAGAGTAGAGTAGAGTAGAGTAGAGTAGAGTAGAGTAGAGTAGAGTAGAGTAGAGTAGAGTAGAGTAGAGTAGAGTAGAGTAGAGTAGAGTAGAGTAGAGTAGAGTAGAGTAGAGTAGAGTAGAGTAGAGTAGAGTAGAGTAGAGTAGAATATAACTTTAATGTACACCATAAGAACACAAAAATTACAAACAGAAATAAACATACATAAATTAAAGGGTTGCACATTGGGCGGCCTTATCGCCTTAGGCGATTTCTTCCAGGCAACCTTTTGGATGGACATAACTTACAATTGTAAACAGGCGGCGTACAATATAATATATCTTATTTATATTATTAAATTAATTGAAAGATACAATACACACTCAATCTATACACATATACTATTAATAATACACATACTCAATACAACTAATACACATTATACAAACACTACCTACATTACACAATACTTATATGCTATGATGACGTTAAAAAATGTTGATATATCATATTTTGGAAAATGTTTAGTGACTTAGCCTAAGCTCTAAGGTTTCTTGATTTGTGTCTATCTAAGACCAAAATACAACAAAAACCAAATATTTAATCTCACCAAATGAGGGTAAGATTAGAGAAGTGAATATTTGCGCATATTTTATAAAGATTTAGAACAACAGTTGGCGATGATGTACTATAGCCGCACACTAAATAGATTGCGTGGAATATATTTATATATTATCTGGAAGAGATCGCTTTCAGCGATAAGGCCGCCGCTTGTGGCACTAGTTAAGGTGCAATTTGTTCTATGTACTGTTTTTTTTAATATGTGTCAACAATAAAGAGTTAATCTATCTATCTATCTATATTTAGTACAAAATTATTGAGCACTTTAAGAATTTAGGTACTACAAACCGTATCCAGTCCCTGATTTAGTTTGTGCAGCCTGAGACATTATCGATTGGGGTCCGCGGGTCGGTTTTATTTGTCAATTTTCAGTGAAGGGCTTCCTGGCTTTCAGATTCAATACATCGAGTTATAGATTTCGAGAGGTTGATAAATAACTCGGGCCGTTTAGGTAAGAAGCACTAAATGCTTTTCGAATGTTGGAAATATGGTTTAATGGTAGAAATGTTGCGGTATTAAAGTTGGTAAACACGTTTAGGATAGTTAGTAGTTTATTTTGTAATTCAGAGGGTGTGACGGAAAAGGAAACTTACAAGACACGTCGTTTGAATGAAAAAGCGCTGTTTTTAAGCTACAAATTTATCTCATTTGAACTGCTAACGAATTAATGTTGCAGGGGAGCTATGATCCGCAGTCATAAGGAAATACGACCACAGAGAGAGAGAGAGAGAGAGAGAAAGAGAGAACTGCTACATGACAAAACTCAAGAAAATACTTATTCTATCGAACTTCTCAGATCATTGACAAACACATTCTATCAATCAAGTCATAAGACAAGGAAGTCAGTTCAAATCACACGACCAGCAATAAAATCATCACAAACCTCACTCTAAGCAGTAACAAGTAATTGCCACAGTGAGCTACCATTACCCGATGTCGCGAGCCCGCATGCATCGCTCAGATTACTGACGACGTCACGATGCAGCGCATTGTTGTCTCTTGTTAACAATGTGGCTTACCACAGTAAACATTCCTCTTTGAATCTTGTTAAATTTTATTCGGTAAGCAAGCGTCTTCTTATGCCACCATGTTTATCATCTAGCGGATTATAAATGCAAAACCTGTTTTACTATTAAAAAAATGAGAAAAGAACAAACAAGTACTCAATTTAATCTATAACTGAAGTTTTTAAGCGAATTCGACAGTCTTAAAATCTAGAGTAAATCGGGTTTTTTTAAGCAAGCATAGCGTGACTTTTCTTGCATAAAAAAAGAAATTTAAGCACATATCTAAATGCTAAATTAGCTAATGCTGTAAAGATTTATACAAGCAGCATTTAAGTACTAAAAGACATTTTCTCATCTTTTTTGCTCACTTGATTTTCATGTAAGACAAAACCTAGTATTACACAATGTATCACGAGAGAATGGTCCCGGCCCGCCAGCTCCCACAGCGCTCAGTACTGTGTTTGTCGACAATACGTCAGGCCGGGGACCATTTATTGTGCTGGCGGCAACACTGCCAGCGAAGAGCGGTACTCCAGGGTGGAATTATTGAGAATGGACGAATTGATGTGGATAAGGATTGTATGTGGGAATATGGAACTAAGAATAAGATTAAATTTGACGCATAAGATTATTGATGTGTTTTATTTATGAGTGTACTGTGTTATTGTAACACAATTATTTATCAGAGTTAAGTAACGTCCAAGTAGTCATTCCAGGAAGGGGATATCTAAATATATAAAACTCAAAGGTGACTGACTAACATAATGATCTATCAACGCACTGCCCAAACTACTGAACAAATCTGGCATGCTAGAAGGTGTTATGACATACGCATCCGCTAAGAAAGGATATTTAGAAATGACACATTAAAGGGTAAAATAGGGGGTGCAAGTATTACTTCTTAAGGCCACCATATTTCACCCGAAAACGTTTTGCGCTTGGAAAAATGCCTACAGTTGCTTTTTCGCATGCCATTCCACGCCGTATTAACATAAAAGCAAGGGCGAGCATCGCGCGCATAGCTCCGGCCGACGAGTCTTGTCCACACGCAAACAATATTGCACAATTTGAGCAGTTTGGCAGACATTTTTGACGAAATAAATTCATATAAAATCAGCAATTCAGAATATTCTATTAATGGCTCTTTACTCCTCTAAATAATAACATATTTTTTAGATAAAATTAAATTGGTTTAAATTTCTGTACTACTTTTGGAAAAAAACGGTGAAAAATATTTCAAAACAACTATTTTTCAAAAAATAAAACTATCGAGCAAAGTATACGTAATCGTGTTTTGGCGTCTTTTATTGTCTTAACATTGAATCAAAATTATATAAACTCAAAAAAAATTAGCTCTATATAGAGCTAATTTTTTTGAGTTTATATATTTTTTTATATAATAATTAGTTTATATAATTTATATACTTCTATTTTGTTTGATTTTTATGAAATGTCGATTTCACATAGCACCCCTCGTTAATGCGAGCGAAGCCACGTGCACACACTAGTTCAAACATAAATGTCTCTCTCTACGAACAAATACAAAGACATTGCGTAAGAGCAACAGAACTAACCTGAAAATCGATTTCTTCCTTCTCAGAACCAAAATTACATGCATCAATCGTCGGAGTAATCAAATCGGTCTGTTCCAAGGGCCAAGGGGTGAGGGGTGAGGGAAGCGCCCTCTTTACTCCTTAATCAGATTAGAGCATACGGGCGGTGGACACGACCTCTGCTAATGTACACTGTGTTGCCTACGGACCGTGTTTGAATTTGTCATCGGTGCAGCTTGAAGGAATGTGGATATGTATGTGAAAGAAACCGTACGTTCCAAGTTCTCATTAATCATGTTTCTCTTTATTGAGGGTCGTGACTCTGTATCTGATTTTTCATGTACCTATCTTATTACATTGTTGTTAAAATATGAACAATCATCATAATTATTTAATAAATAAATTATGACGATTGTTAATTATGTATGTATACTTATATTGAGACTTTTTTTTGTAATTATGTCATATCGATTTTCCCAAGATGTTTACTTTCAGCCATACATTTATTATTAGTCTTTCATACCTAACTATATAACTATTCCTTAATAAAAAGTCTGTAAAAAACTACAGGAGCTTCAGATTTTACCCAAACGCTTTTCCACACAATATCTTTTCTTCACAAAGATGTCTAATCAAAAAACTAATCTTTTGATCAACCATATGCAAACAAACACATAAATCACAATAACAGATATATCCTTGATTTGGCAATGACAAAGTCTGGGAGGTTGAGGGCAGTCCGAGACCACACGTATATATCGTTAGAGCTAAGATATTCTAACACAGAGTCGTGTACGAATAATTGACATTGTAGATATGTAACTGAGCTGAAAAGTATTTATTAGGCTGTAGTCAAACACAAACCAATAGGTTACAACGTTGCTTAACATCAGGCGAGTTGTAGTCAAGCGTGAGTCTATATAGTTTAAATAAAAAAGAACCCAAGCATAAAAAACACGAGATGGTCAACCGCCGCCACCGTGGTTGAGTTGGCTTAACCGTTTAGTGACCAACTGCGACCAAGCATTCAGTAGCGTACGGCTATTTCCAGAATCGTAACCAATAGCAAGCAAGCTTTGTGAGCGAGTGTTGTGTGAGAGAGAGATTTATTTATTTACTCAATTAAAACGGTAACAATATGTAGTTGGTACATAAATTATGAAATGAATTATCAACACACTTGAGAATTAATTAGATATCTTTTCAATTTAGATGTGGCGACATAAATGATATTATATTATGTGGTATGTTTGTTTAGTACGGCAGTTGTTAAGCCATGTCAGAGGCCCTTAGGGTGGTTTAAAACAAAGTTGGCCACTCTTATTCGATAAGAAGAAGAAAAAGATATATGTGGAAGCATTTTCGACGCGTTATTGAAAGGAGTTACAATTCTATGGTACACATTATTCGTAGGTGGTTTTGGAAATGTGCCAGAGACTCAGCGGCGTTCAGTTGTTGTGAGCAGTATAATGTGATAACAACAGTCAACTTGGAAGTTTTGTTTTTTGGAAAGTCTAGTAAATAGTAGTATAAGAAAAGTTTGTAAAAAGACTTCTTCCAGATTTATTTATTTTAAGGGTAAATAGGTCGACCTAGCATCATAATTTAATATTGCAGTTGTTTTGTTTGTTTAGCCTTTTTTAGTTAGAAAGACCGGCAAGAAGTTCTTTAATAACAAGGATTAATTTACATACTTAGCTAACTTACTCAATATACATATTATTATGTTCTGGTCTTTAGTTAAAATACCTACCCTTGTTTACAAAACACTAACTTGCTACATGTTTTCTTTATACTTAATACTGGCTTAACAAAAAAATTCTTTTAACACGCAAATTTCTTTGTATCAACAAACTTAGGCTAAGTTATCATAAACCACTCGGAACAACTATTAATAAAAGCGACTCGCAATTTTTCCAACTCCAACTTTATTTAAGGCCTCATATAGACTCACAAATCAACATAATACAGTAATAGATTGGTCTGAGCACTTAGTAAACAGTACGCAACATAGTTTCAACGAAGCTTTAAGAAATAAAAGTACCTATCAATTTCAGAAATTAAATTGACTTCTCTCACCATTCATCATGTCGTTAAGCCATGTCAGAGGACCTCAGGGCAGCTTGATAAACTCTCGATAACTCTGGTAAGTTAGCCACTCTGATTCGATAAGAAGATCTATCTTGTCCATTCCAGAAATACATGGATGCCAATATTTATGAACCATGTTTACAGTTCCTTTAATTTAAATATACCTACTTAATCAATACAATCAGAGTCATTGTGATATTACTTTCAAAAAAACCCGTGACAATTCACACATATGTACATAGAGGTCAATTTAATAACATCCTTTTTTACGAGACTTCTACTTCTACTACTACTTCTGTAGAAGTAGTCGTAGAAGTAGAAGTAGAAGTACTGTAGTACTAGCTATCTTTTAACTGGACTTCTTAGACTCATGAGTCTAAGTAGTCCAGTGCTAGTGCCAGCTAAAAACACTTCATTAAGGCAGCTTAGTAAAATCCATATTTAGATAATGCTATACTGACTGTTTTATATAGAAATTTGCTCACAAAGCCTCCTTTGCCATACTATGTCAATACCGTCACATATAAATTTGTCAGAGCGACAACCCGAAAACGGTCCGGGCCGGGATATAAGTTAGAACGGGAGTCTCTTGTAAATAATCGCTCTACGAAGACATGGCCTATACCCGCAATATATCTCTTTATATATCTTTCTATATATCTACTTAACGTATAGCACAGGGGTCATTCCAGAGATAGGATTAGGGGAAATTGTATCGAACATAGTTGGTGGACGAAGATCAGGATGATCATTGATGGCCTTTAATAATTGATAAGTCTTTTTAATCATAGAACATCCAAATATTGTTGATTTTTTCTCAATCTTAAAAATTGCTAATTTTATTCAATGAAATATGATATAATATATAAAAATAGTGCTCGTGTTATCTTCTTCCATTACGTGAAATAGTAATAACTAACAGCAGTATTTGCCTACTAACAGAAAGTATAGGTACTTACTGTACTTATTACACAATGCTATTCAGAAGGATGTTATTTTATGGTCTATAAACTATGTACCTACTTTGAAATTTTAAGTCGCAGTGTAACAAAATCTCTACAACCAACCATCAAACAAGCAAGTCCGTGTTTTTTTTTATGGCCTCTGCGGCTTTGCCTCAATTTCGCCAATGTCACGTCACAAGAGAAACAAATGCTTATTTTGTTAGCCGGTAAAAATAATTAACATGGCGCTAATCAGTTGGTCGGTGCGGAATTATTAACTTATTTAAAATTTATTGAGCTTATTTGAGGGTTAATCCTTAACCTGGAACAACACAACACACACATAAGACAACACACACACACACACAAAAGCAACATCACAATATATACAAGCTAATGATAAAATTTAATTTTATTAGAGACAATAAAGTTATACAATATATATACAAAAGGAGAATATACAAGAGGAAGAAGATTGGAGAAGTTACAAGGACGCGGGGCAGCATCTGGGATTTTATCATACAATGAGCAGCGCAACCTTGGACAGCTGAAGAAAATATGATCGGTAGATCCTTCCTCTAAACCACATTCACATAATGAGTGGTCACGAACTCTGATTTTGGAGAGAAAGACAGGGGTACAATCATGGCCCAACAATCCGTGTTGCAATCCGATGTGAATTCATTACGCATACGAAAGGTCCTTCATTTGATAATGTCGTTGAAATGTCACTACGAAGGGATGACAGAGTGTTGTTTGTTGACAGAATTATGCAAAATAGCTGCAAAGAATGGATGAGTTGAGAGTTTAAATCGTGAGGTTTTAAGGGCACTAGGACACGTTCATTATTATTTTGTTATATCTGGGATGTATGAATGATATTAACAAAAGAATAGAAAGTTTAGAATGAAAAATAACTACATAACACGTTAATACATTGTAGGTTTTTGCTATAAGTGATAGTGCTGAAAATGTTGCTGTTTTTTCTTTAAGTGATAGTGACAAAAACAAAAAGTTTAACGATATTTGACTTTAACTGTCCTCTTATCCAAAACGTGGAGATTGGACCAACACGTCACTTGAAACGACATCTGTACATACGAGTCTATGAATTAAGGTGAAACATACCTCTTGCTTAATTTTGGATGTATAAAAAAAGCTTAGTTAATCATCGTCATCATCATCAGCCTGTTATCGCCCACTGCCGAGCATAGGCCAGCAAAATAATAATAATAATTTAGATAATAGATGCTAAATAATATGGGGGCGCCCCCAGTTAGTTTAAAACACCCACATCAAAGTAAAATAATCTTTTTAACCAGTACTCCATCTTCATCCTCGTATCATTATCCAATGAGACATAAAGAACAGTATAAGTGACGTAGGCAGGAGTTAGCCTACATTAGCACGGTCACTCACCGCCGCCACTAATCCAGTGTTTTAGGCCCACTGCTCACTGCTCTCGGGACGCAGATAGTAATATGACCAGTTAACTAACTGCAGTAGCAGTGCTTATTGCTATAAGCGATTATTTCAAGACCTACTATAAGGTACCTATGTAATCATATGTGACCTAAAATTATGCACAAAAAATAGCAATACCATTTATTATTTTATTGTACCGAGCTACAAGCGTAATAATTAATACAAGAATAAGTAAAATATTTAGAGTTTGTAATAAATGCATAAATTAACTTAAATTACATTTTATTTCATTAACCATATATTGTTTACGTGTATTGTCACCATCACAAAGCATCTATTAAATTAAACTTCTCCATCTGCCCCACCCTACTCCCACCAGCACGAGCCTGTTCACATCCTCATCAGAGGTCCATCCTCGTGGGTGGTCGGTGGCGGAATGAGCGCGTCCTGTTTAACAATTGGCTAATTGTCCTCCGACTGCTTACTGGCTCGCGATGGCGATCATCTGGGCTTGTTAGTTGTGATTGGACGGTGGGTAGGAGTTATGATGGACTCTGTAAGTAGATGGTTGGGACAATAAAACAGACAAAAATATGTTTTTGTTCGTAACTATGCTCTCTGCGTTATCTAATAAAATAATAATCCATTACTTATAAACTGATCAGTTGACTACAGTTTAGTATTTCCCTTCGATTTCAAACTTTCCGGTAAGTTTTTATAACACATTTACACTTGTTTTTCTGCTATAATTTGATACATTTGATTTTATACCAAGATTCGATCAAGTACTTAAAAGGCAACAATATTATAACAACGTTGCAATCCATGTAGCATTTTGTACATTTAATATTAAATTTTACCGCTTTCTTGTCCCATTTTAATGCTGTCACGATTATATATATGGCAACTCTTAGAGAGCAGTGTAAACTGCACTTCTTACCGCATAACTTACCAGCGTTGTCAGTCCATAAATAAATAAGAATAAAATTCAATATGGCCGCAAGTTATGAGGCTTGCTACGCGGCTACATAAATCGTAGACCGCTACGCCGACTGTAGACGACGCTGAAATTGCTACGAGAGACTGCTACGCCATACTGAATAGAGAACAAGATAACATTGAATGCAGTAGTAGCATCACTACTGCACATTTATTTAGATTCCATAAAACTAAATATAAGTCAGAAGTCTTGTTAGTACTGATTTTAACCGAACGTAGTTTTATCTTCAGATTCTAGCCACGAATGTGCTTAGAATGAAAATCACAAATCTGCAATCAATGTACATGTTTAATTAAATCAAAACTAATAAAAACTTTAGTACGAGTAAATAACTGTACATTGAATCTTGTCATTTTATTTAAGGGAACAATAATAATAATAATGATCGAATGGGTTCTATTCTCGAAGTCTTTCCGACTAGAATCTGGCGAATTAGCAAATTGTAGCAATTGTTAATTTTAACCATGCTTGATTGGTGTAAAATAACTACTACACTACTTCACTAATAACGACTCGCACAATTAACAGAAATAAATTGCTTCACATTAAATATTTATTTGCAACAGGAGACAAAATACAATAACCAAGGACATACCTAGCACAGAAACACAGTCATATTAATTCTCTGTCACAAATCAATCTCAACTTATGTAATTTATTGTTACACTGTTTAATTTGGCAACAATTTTTTTTAAAACCGAAATCTTTACTATCTCTAAGTATATAGTCTACTAGTTCACATCAATAAAAAGTGTTACAAGCGCTTCAAAATCATGATGTTCTTTCAAAATGTTATAAGCCGCGAGAGACAGCCTCCAGTCGACTGTAAAAGCTTAAAGCCTAGCGCCGGTGGGTGGATGTTTTCGCTGTCAAATCGAATAGTTTTCGGCGCAGCATCGAGGTGCAAACTCGATTGTGCGGCGAGCTGTTGGCAGATTAGTGCAGAAGGACAAGTTTTAGACGTAAAATAGTTTTGCTTACGTTTGATCATAACTTGTCTTATGTTGAGCAACGTATACGATCGTACGAACTAGCGAGCTAATGAAACCTTATTTTCTTTTCAAAAAATTTAGTTACATACTACCTACATAAAGTAAATTTTTGAAACCGATCATTTTTTGCCATCCAGCATGCCGTGCCATTGCCGTTAAAGGTTTGGGACTCTCTGCTCTCTTTAGAAATAATTTAGTTACGTGCCTATATATAAAATTTACATCAGAACACTTTCATATTTATTCCTTTTCTACATTTGAGTGTTACTACTTATAAAAGTTATTTACAGCAATTACCCGAGAGAGCTGTGTTAGTGCAATATTATTTGAAGTATCTGCCATTTACTTGTCAGTGCGGGTGTCTGGTTGTATTCTCCGCTGCGGGCTTCCGAATAAATGCACTTTTGTTGTAGTTTACTTTCAGCCGGAAAAGTTTATATCTGCTTTTGTTTGGCCCCAATGTGATTTCATATGCATATATTTGCAGGTTTTATTTACGCTAACTTTTACTATACAATATGGAATTTTATTTATGCAAGTTAAAAAAGCTTTTAGCGAAGACAATAGATACAGTTTTAGGGGTTTATTTCAGACTAAAATGCAAATGCATAAATAAAAAAACCGGGTTGTATTTAGATTTATGAGCTTAGTAAAAGATTTGCATCATAAAAGTGTTTTAAAAAGTAATTTATCAACATCAGCCATAAGTCGAAAAGTTAAAAGCATTTCAAAGTAAGACGAAAAATAAAAGCAATATTCGACGTAAGTACTATTGGCTTTCTTTTAAAACTTTTAACATAAAAATTGAGTAGATCCAAGCTGAATCAAAAAAATAAGTCGTATTTATTACATGAAACATTCTTAAACAAATCTACAAAGCGAATAATGCCAAATAGCCCTCAATAAGGGGGTTAAAGACTGAATCAGCTTTATAAGGATCGACCGACGATATCACACTTAATAGATGTCTCAAATAGCAAAAAATACAGACGTAAGTGATAAAGCTATGTGTGAGGATATGCATTTACTCTAAAAAGACACTACATATTGTATTGTAAATGTTTGACTCATTTTTCAGTTCACTAATTTTGGTACAGTTTGAGTAGATATGCATATTTATTGAGGTGTCTTTATGTAACATTGTTTACAGGATCGCTCAAAAGATTTTCTCAGTGCCAACACTTGTGACCTCGGTGACCTCGAGTGTCGTGACCTCAGCTCGCGTGACCTGACCTTCCAGTGTAGACGAGGCTTTAAAACAACCACATTCAGAGAACGAGTAATGAACAGAGAAACAACTACATTGAAAATTATTCGATTGCATTGAAAGATGTCTGAAAAATACCAGAAATTTGTCGTTTAACCTTTGAGGTAGCAAATATTTTTTGAGTAACCGTGATTATTTCGTTTTTGTTTATTTTAATCGAATGCTTTTCACATTTCATATTAAAATTGTTTAATGGACTAACGAAACCGATGTTTTTGTTTATAATACGTTACATATTATTTTTTCTTTACACATGTAACAGGTTTTCAACCACTATTTCACCGGAAATAAAGGCCGAAAATGTGACACTGTGATTTAATCATTTAGTGGTAATAGGTAAGTAGGTATGTGTCATTATATAATCCACTCCATCGGTTTGTTACTACGTATTTACAAGTTTTGCACTTTGAAATGGTAATTTATAATTGGTTAATGGAACAGAGGCGTTTTGCGGGAAACTTAATTGGAGCATCGACGTTACTCTGTTCAATTTGGGAGGAGAATTACTTTGAGCGCCTTAGATTGAAGATGCAAAGGAAACAGGGGTTTGCGAAGATTGATGCTTTGAAATAAATAAAGTGTTTGATGAAACCGTTTGGGTCAAAATTAGAATTTTAGAAATGTATATAGAATACAGATGGCGGGGCTTGTAATCTGTAGAATTAAATGTGGCTGGTTAATGTGAACTGGGAATAAAATGTATTTTTACAATTTTAAATTACTAAATTTATTACATAGGTAATATTGTGATAAATTTAGAGGAGGGTACATAAGTTTAACAAACTAAGAAGTCCTATTTGACTATATATATTACCTACATTCATATCATAATACGACTACTACGAGCATACCTCATTTCCAACCTAATACCCATATTATACAATATACATACCGCTGTAATGTATAGCAACATTCCTAATTCAGCGCCGAGTAACCACATAATAAGGCATTCAGACAAGTATGCTGAAATCGCTGAATATGGGCGGAGCGTAAACAGGCATGGATGGGAAATTGTAGCCATTGCTCTATCCGATTATGTATCAGAATCTATTTATACATATAATAAAGCTGAAGAGGGACAAAAATCTGTTTCGTCAGTTTTTTTTCAGTTTATTTGTGTTTCTGTTGTCTGTTTATCTAAACGCTCATCACGCAAAAACGGATAAACGGATCATCATGATTTTTGGTATATAGGGAGCTTGAGGTTTGAGGAGTGCCATAGGCTTCATTTTATCCTGAAATAATGCGAGCGAATCCGCTAGTATAATAAAACGTATGTCAGATGAATTACTAATTAGAAAAATCTCGACACTAGTTTACTATACTTATATAAACCTACATTACTAATAAGAACGAAAATGGTATCTGATAAGATACTCGTAGGTAATTACCTAACGTAATAAAACCAATGTGATTACATCGATCGCAAGTACGATGTTTTAGTTTATTTTTAATCGTTTGAGTCATTAGACTCGTATAAAATGTCGGTTTTTACACAGATCAACCGCGATCAGACCCCACAACACAAAAACTTTACAATGCGTAGGCACTAGGCAAAACGGAAAATTTTACATCGAATTCAGAACCAAAGTGTTTTGTTAAAATCCATCAACCTCCTTACGGTAGTCAGATACAACAACAAGATAAATCCTCTCATAGATTGTTCCATCTCACAAACTTTAGTTTCGCAATACGCAGCGAAACGTCCTGAAAAAGATGTTACTATTATTAACGCTGACATAAACTTTTAACAACCCCATAATGTCCGGACTTCTACTCTGGATTCCTGGAAACTCCCCCTTTTTCTCCCACTTTCCCCCCACTTGCTAACAATAATCGTCGGGTGTGACGTAATCGCAACTATCCTCAATTTTGGAATACGGCCAAGGGAAGACCCCGTGTCATGACACTGATTACATAGGAAGTAGACAGACACTAAAAATAATATATTTTAAGCAAGCTATAAAAGTAAAAAGACTTAAATAAACAGAAAGGAGCCTCTCTGGATAAGAAAAGCACTAAATCGACAGGCACTTGTGGCACCTAGGAGAGGAGACTTATCCCACCCACCTTGTCAGGTCCCTTGTCGGTCCACTGCTGGGTCTCCAGCAGTGGACCGACAAGGGATAAAGATGATGATGACCGATATAAAATTTCATGCGTCTTCAGTCAGAGAGATTAAATTGGCTTTCAGTAATTGATGAGAGATATTTGTATGTGATTGTGTACATACATTTCTCTTGGTAAAACTAAATCATTCTATTTCTGACATAAATTACTACTATTTTACAAAAAATCTTAAAATGGAACCAGTGTTCAAACAATGTTATAGTTTCGCTTACTAATTAAATATATATATAGTAATCAACTAATTAAATATACTGTGTGCGAAAACTACAAGTAACAAATTATGAATAATGTAATGTTATCTTCCTTGAAATGTAAAATAGTGTCGGATACATCAGAAGAGACATTTTGTTCGCTCTATTTCGCTATTCTGGAGCAGTAAAACCGTGTTTATAAGACAAATTAAACATACATAATGTATTTCAAATAACTTGTAAATTTTCATTAAAACTAATCTTATTAAGTGAATTCAATTCGACCAGATAATGTTATTTGTGTAGCAAATTCTTATATTTTTAGGCATAATGCACATTTAGTTTTCTGAATTCTACCTAGTTTTCTGTTTAGTTAGTTTTGTGATTTATTTTTCTATTCATTGTAAACAGCGAACTAGAAACCCGAGTCGTATTGAAGGATAATTACCAAAATTATACACTCAATTTATTTAAACATCTTTTCCCGACTTATAATCTTAGCATCCCTATGATTTTTTTAATACCATTACATACATTTAAAACAAAATCTCTATTAATGTATAATTCATATAGATTCACATTTATTAATAACCTCTGGAACTATAAGTACAATATATCACACAACAACAAGGAAGCACTCCCAAAAATAGGCGCATCATTTATTCACGCGGCTTCATCTAGGAAATTATGCCCAAGCCCAAGTTATAGCAGCAGTTATGATTTAACCCATATCTGGCCAACGAACGGCAATATGACTATTACTTGCTAGTTATTAATAAAGACAGTATACAAGCTTTGTTGTAATAATTTTAATTCAAAGCTTTTTTTTTCTGTGCATTTGCGTGTTCTTGTTTGTCAATCTAGTCAATAAAACAATGAGAAATAAAGTGTAGTTATTTTCACAGTAAAAACATACACAAGTGCGTACAGTTTAGTTATTTGACGCTAATATCGTTTTAATAACAATACTTTTTGTATGATTGCAGAAATAATTTTATATGGCAACGTGAGCGAATTCCACAAGACGCAAGTTCAAATTCATGTCGCAATTATTTTCGCGCATCTCCAAATAAGTTAACTAATAAAACTGATTAACTGCATACGCTATCTACCGCCGACTAAGTTTGTGAAACTAATACTAGATTTATGAATAGTTAAACAGCTCCAGTTCCAAAAGCGAAGCATCGATCTGGTCAAATAGGTCGCTGCTCGTGTGTTGGGAACTCACTAGATTTATAGTCACTTGTGCCTACATATCTTTATCTAATTTAGTTGCCAGCTATTTGTGAAAATAGTGCGACAGTCTTTTAGCCATATCAATGATCCTAAGATCGGTGTACAACCTGATCGAGGGTACAACCTGGATGATGTCTGCACAAGTTCGACGCAGATGGCACATACAAAGGGAGGCCTATACCCAGCAGTGGGATCCCAAGGACTGTGAATGATGATGAAGATCGGTGTGACAACAGATATCTTCACTCAAACAAAAAAAAACTGTTCTACGAGTAAGTTTTATGGAGTCAATAGATATTAATGGCATGTTTATGCGAATTTTCATCATGGCAATTTAATAATAGCTGTAACGGTGTCGTATGAGTATCTATAGCAATGTGAAAATGTAATCACTCTCTGTTGATATTCCACTTCAATTTAATGTATTTTTCATAACAACCACCTACATTTCAATGTGTCACCAGACTCACAGAATCTCTTACATAAAGTCCGACAAAAATCAATTCTCATGTATGTTATTTTCAAACTTTATAATATGTAACAAAGTGTGTTATTATATTAGTTCAGTGCGACCTGATTGAGTTAATTTCCTCGGATGAGGAAGTGGAGAAAAATTAACTGAGTTTTGGCACGAGATTGCAGCTTCCTGAGAAAATAGGAAACGAGCATAAGTTAGTGCTTTTGGAACTGTAGTCGGTGGAGGAAGATTTATGTGTATAGAGGTAATCATAGTTTTAATCATTAAAAAAATATTAGGTTCATCTTTGCTTCATTTTAATGACTTAAAAAGCAGTTAATTGGTTGTGGCATGCGTAATTGTAATGGGTGATGTTGATGATGATGAAATTGTAAGGGAGGATGTTGAAATAAAAATAACATACCAACTTGCGCAAATTCAAAAACACGGTGCCTCGAAAAGACTTAGAATTATTTCGCTTATCGTATTATTAGTACATGCAACATCATACTAATATTACATGTATGTAGGTACTTATACAGATTTGATTAATAACAGCCAACGAATTAACGAAGGCTCTGTCAGAACCCGCAAGCTCGGCAAGTCCCGCCGTTACGTCGTTATTCTGTTACGCCGTTACCCGCTTAATCCGTAATGGGTTTCCGTGAAACAACGACATCATTAGTGATTGACACCTTAAAATGGTATTAAAAAAGTCTATAAAGAGTGATTAGGATCCTAAAGAGTGAATAACGCCGTAGCAATGCATCTAATAGCTATTTTAAAGATGTTCAGATAAGGTTACCATTTTCCATCACAAATTCCTCTTGATATGGTAACAAGCTAAAAATCATGTTCATAGATCATAAAAAATCCAAGCTATGAATGTGTTTGGGTTCCGAGGATTCATCAGGATAAATGTTTGATGATAAGGTATGTTTAGGCATAAAGAATTAGCATGTTGCAAACTAGACGGCAATAGTACATGCACACTTTAGTCAACCTACCTACTGTATGTATAAATATGTGCGTGTATTTATTTTGTTTAGTAGGAAGTCTTTAGATTTTGTTGTCTATGCTGTGAAATTACGCTCATAAAGCCAGCTTGCATGTTATTCGAGCTTTAGTTCGCTTTTTATGTGAGCGAAGTGGTTAGTGAGCAAAAACCGGTGTAATTGATTTAGAATACTTAATGCTGCATTGGTTTTAATGAGCGACTGCTGTTTACAGATGTGAAAAGCAAACGTTGAATAAACTAGATAGTTTGAGCATAAAGATCTGATGAGCATGGAGCAAACGCAAACGCAGCGAAGACCTCAAAATGGCTTAAAACTAAAAACTAGCACACTTTAGCTTTTATGGCACTAAAAGTTATAGCACCAAGTCTTCTGCCAAAGTAGCCATGTCTTGTTGTATTTAATTTGTAATAACAAATATTAATAAACTATGAACACATTAAATTTGCTTCTTAAACAAAACAGATTTGTACTGAACCATAGTTTGCCTGATGGTAAGCAATAGCTAGACAGGTACGCACGGTTCAGCTGAGCTGGTAGAAGCAGGGGTTCCAAAAATGAAACATTTTTATATGAACCAAGGACGTTTATTCGCCTACATGGCTACGCTAATACTAACTTACAAAACAATACTTAAAACTAAACTTAGTTACAATACTACCTGCGTACAAAAAAGGGACAGCGTGCACATGTGTGGGTCGGGAACCGACCGCGCGGCAGGACATTGGAGCCGTCTCCAGTGTTGATAAAAAAACATTGGTTATTGCAGATGGCAGGACATAACTCCTCCGTCCATAAGAATGAAATTTTACGATGATGAGTTAATCAGAGGAAAATTACATTAACATTTTTTTTAAATGTCCATTAAATAGATATCTGTGTTATAATGTGTTCCGTTTCAACAATTATAATCAAAAATCAGTTTCACATATTTGAATAGCAAAATGAGTTTTATACAATTTAACAGAATAATACAAATAATAGTTACACAGAACTAAAATGTCATGAATAGAAATATTACACAATGACATGTATATAAACTAATATTTTTCCTTAATAGCTTTAGAAACAATAAAAATCATTTAAATCTGTCTACACAAAGTGTTAAACCACATTAACAAAGAAAGACTATAAAAGATGACAGTAAAGTAAAACATTTAAATTAGAAATTAGTGAAAACGCACAGGGTTGTATCAAAATATAAAAAAACGAACTCAATTAAAATTGACTATAACACTGAGACAAAATATTTGATTCAAATCAATTAATGTGATATTCCATAGTTATACCTAATTGAAATGAATTATGTTTTAAAATGACATGATAATTAAGATGTGGCAAATTAAATATTTTTATGATTAATTCAGAAATTGAATATCTACTATAAATGGTATATGTGTTAACAGATAGCGGTTTTATAAAATTATTTGTTACAACTTGTTATCAATCACATAGTTTCACTTCAGTGGTTGTACATAATGAATAAATCAACGTATAAAAGCTCAACATTTTTGCATATGAAAAATTGTAACCGCAAGACTACCTACTTATAATTTATTGGTATTACTTAAACGATTTTAATAGAATTACACGTAAAATAAAATTATAAGTTACTTGTTAGAAACTGCATTTCAACATTTTATGGGGGAATTTTAACAAATCATTGTTTTTACATGGATATGCAAATAAACACATAGGCAATGTAATGACGAAGAAAATTAAATACCTAGTTAAAGTAAATTTATATTTTAAATTTTAGAAGACGAACACAATAATCTGTTATATTGTCCATTGTCTGTTCCGCAATTTTTTTTTCACTCCTATGTAACGTTGTTTAATCACTCCAGTAACGTTATCACACACTGATTGGGATTTTACTGTTGTAGATTAAATATTTCACTAGTTTTAATTTAATGGCTTGCACAAACACTTTTATATTCACTGAGTTTCTTAAATTCGCGCACAGAAGGTGTCGATGTAAGGCAGTTTCAACCGCCACCAGAGCTGGAACTTAGTTGAAGTATCAGGAGACAACATGAAGGCGACAGGCAGAGTTACCTGCATCACTTTTAGGATAGGATTGGATAGGTTTTAGGAACATAAACTGTTTTACGTATGGGACAACGATCTAGTAATTAAAATGATCTCAACTTGACAGAAATACTGACATTATTAACTCAAAACAGTAGTATGTAACTAAATTAATTCCTAACACACAAAATTACATTATACTTACACATTATAACTTCACTAAGGTGGCTAGATTTTGTAGCCTCATCTAATGCTAGAGCTTAATTCTACTAAGCTAAGTCGCTATTGACTCCGCCGATTTCTAGTGCAGAGTGCAGCGACAACTTGTTAGCAAGCGATGCTTGTCTCACTCCCAAGTTACCTAGTCTAAACTTACATAAGTCACTATGCATCCCGCCGATTTTTGTGCAGTATGCAGTGACAACTTGTAAGCAAGCGATGCTTGTCTCACTCCCAAGTTCCCTAGTCTAAACTTACCTAAGCCACTATGCATCCCGCCGATTTTTGTGCAGTATGCAGTGACAACTTGTAACACGAGCGATGCTAGTCTCAGTTACAAGCTCCCTAGCCTAAGATCTATCTAAGTCGCTATTGATCCTGCCGATTTTAATGCAGAATGCAGCGACAACTCGTAAGCGAGCGATGTTTGTCCCACTTACAAAGTTCGTGGAATAGGTAGGAGGTCATGGGATTAGTGATGGGTACTACTCACATGCCGTCGCAAACCCTCCATGAGTATAGCTGCCGGCGCCGTCCTCTGCTCCAACCTCGAACCAGTTTCTTCTACAGCTGCACACGCGTCCAGGAGTCGTATTTCTTTGGTTCGCGGATTTAGGTTCCAGAACTTCGTGACATACACCGGCTGATGATGTCACTAAAGAAGTCTGGACTTCCTTTTATCCGCACCGGCTGCGCCAGACAGGTACGCACGGTTCAGCTGAGCTGGTAGAAGCAGGGGTTCCAAAAATGAAACATTTTTATATGAACCAAGGACGTTTATTCGCCTACATGGCTACGCTAATACTAACTTACAAAACAATACTTAAAACTAAACTTAGTTACAATACTACCTGCGTACAAAAAAGGGACAGCGTGCACATGTGTGGGTCGGGAACCGACCGCGCGGCAGGACATTGGAGCCGTCTCCAGTGTTGATAAAAAAACATTGGTTATTGCAGATGGCAGGACATAACTAGCTATGGCCTAAGATGAATATTTTTTTTATTTGAAAACATGTAACTTCATCTTACAGTATGTTTACATTTGGCTTGGCGTTTGATTCAAACCTGTAAAATTGAGGTCAAGGAATGTATATTAATTTCATGGTGTTAACAACACCATGAAATTAATTAAAAATTTAAATTTAATAAAAAAATATTATCATTTATCTTTAAACTACAGTTACCAAAGAATCCGTATGTCAAGTACACTACATAATTATTATCTTGTCTTACAAACACATTATAATATCCGAAACACAACATAATTATCAAAACTTTATCATTAGAACACTCGTTAGTGATGTTTCGACAAAGGTCGGAGGATTTAGCATGGTTAGGTATATCTAGTGATTCACAATTTGATATTTGCGAGTCAGAAGCAAAATGGATTTTTATAGAACTCAATTCTGCCTACTATATTGTCCGTGAGCTTGTAATACATTTCTTTAATGATCTTGAAAGGAATAATCTCGATCAAATCTTTTATTATGTAACATTTTATGAGTTATGAGAGTACTAAATAACTTTTGCTACATGCATGTTTGCAAAAGAAAATATTAACTTGTTTTTATTAATAAGCAAATAGCCTATACAATATTTGATCAAGCATAAGTGAACAATTTGAACATTTCTTTCAAGAATCAGATTGGAATCACATATTGTAGCCATGCTAAGCCAGTAGTCCATGACATGTCATTGTTGACACACTCACAGATAATAAATGAATGTTTCGAAGAATAGGTTTCAGAAGAGGTCATTATTCATATCGCCTTGAACTTTGTATCTATCAAACTTGATAAAATAAATTAATTACTAGTAACAAAAGTAAATTTGAGTAATGTTTTGTCTACATTTCCGAAGCGAAATGTATCTTGCGGATTCCTGCACAATCTCCAAAGACATTATGTCAAAAATATCGAGGACTCATTTGTCGTTTGCAAAGTAAAGAAATAACAAACATACAAACTCACTCCCTCTTTCATTATTGAAATACCCACTTGCAGGCAATCGTAAAAACATTCAACTTTATATTAAGGTATCGGAAACAGTCAATCTTATGACATCATTTTAAAATGTTTGGTCTGATTGAGTAATTTACCATAGTTTTAATTTAAGATGTCTAGATACAGGCATAATCTCAAACATATCTTTATTTAAGTAACATTTTATGAGTTATGAGATTACTAAATTACTAAGGCTACATACATGATTGCAAAAGAAAATATAAACTCACGTTATGGCTAGTTAGGCATCCACTAGAAAATATAAATACTTAGTTAAGATTATTGTCTCACAATAAATATTTTTATTTTTTTATTACTGACGTGAACGCTAGTTCAGGTATTAACAATGTTCATCAGTACAAAAAAAAGACGCCCTGGCCGTCATAATATAAAATGGCTAGACAACATCAAGAAATGGACGAAGCTAAACTACCCACATCTAAAAGAAACAGCATGGGATCGCAAGAAACTTTGCCAACTGACCTCCGAACTCCGAACACATTCAATATGCAGATGGCACCGATGATGATGATGATCAGCTCAAGATAAACAGCAAAGTCCATGTACATACTAAGATTTCTAAAAGCATTATAAAATGCTGAACAGTGTACGATCCTGCAAGCAACCTCTCGAGTTTACTACCGAGTCCTGAACCCTCAGTAACATGAGAGTTTATGTCTCAGTTTGCTACCATGTTGCTTAGAGGGTGGAGCACAAATACACATAAACACAATTATGTTCTCACATACCTACGTACATTTATACCGACGAGGGTTTAGATAAATTCACAAACGATAAAGATACGGAACACGAAATAGCTAAATTTAGTAAACCAATAGACGAATTCCTTGAAAGAATATTTAAAAATATCTTCGGGTAAAGTGTTACACTATTGCCTGGAAAGTACATATTATCTCCACAGTTGTGATCGTATTTCGTAATGTATCAAAGCTGTTCCAAGATGAGTAACAAACGAAAAAATATGAAGCACGAATATTTATAAAGTATGGTAGACACCGGCTACGTAGCCGGTGTCTACCATACTTTATACTTAATACAAATATAACTTACTTGTTCTATACTACTTATCAAAAAAAAGATTATTTATTTGCACTAAAACATGACGTTATTTTACACTCAGTTACAATAGAATCTAGATTATAATATGATTTATAAATCATTGAACAAAAAGGCACTATTCATTTAGGTAATTTAAGAACAAATTTGTTTTTGAGGCTCTGTCTACTGAGTTATTGTAGTACACCTTGTAAGTACGAGCACATAATACAGTTTCAACACCCTGCTGCAGTGGTCGCTCCCACATAGTGTGTTAAATTATCTTATTGCTAAGTTGGCGAGCATCTTGCATATTCACGACTCCATGTACCGTCTGCATAATGTTATAGACTTATGACTTGGTGTTCAGGTTTACTGGTAAATACACAGAAATCTAAATAAAGATTTCTGTGGGTAAATAACACGATGTATTAAGCTGTTTTAGTACAGTTGTTAGTCATGGTGCGGCAGTCGTTAGGTCATGTCAGGCCCTTAGTGCGGCTTGATATACTCTCCGATACCAGGGTTGTCCACTTTCATACGATATAAAAAAGGACAGTGGACAATTTCTAACATTGTTTTAAATCACACAGATATTGAAAAACAAATTCAAATTAGTACAAAATATTGCGATGAAAAATCAAATAATTCAGTTAAAATCCTATTCAGATTCAAACCCATTTCTTTCTTATATATGTATTTCTGCTCACAACGCGATACCAATAAAAGTGAATTGATGATTTAATCAATTGTTTTCAATCATTAGTTACAGTAGTTAGTAGAAATTTCCTGTAAATTATAGTAAATTTCCAGTAGGCTGTATACACATTATTTAGACGACAAAAATTCCTCATCCAATACATTTGTACATGTTAGAAAGTTTTAATACCAGTATAAGTAACTCTGTACAACTTGTAGTATGATGATGTGAAGAAACATGCGAGGAGTAGCGAGATCGACGGAGTTTGGACGGATTTGGAAATTGGATGTTTTGATGAAGTTGCTCTATACAGGCATCGGTTGGACTAAGCTGTTGGCTTGAGTGAAACGCGTAAACGGATCGAAATATAGCTCTACATTTGCTTTGTAATAATAAATCTATTTTATTTAGGATTAAACTGTAATTGTGGTTTGTTAGGGGAAGCATCTGAAGACATGCACTGTGAATGCCTTTCGTCAATATATTGAACGTAAAAGTTGGTCAATTTGCGTCACAAAATAATAGATCTAAATAGAATCCCCAAAAAAAGTGGTACGTTTGATAGCTTCACGTAATTATTGTCATTTCCTGACGCAGATGAGCCGATGATGACATCTGGTATAGTCTAAGAGTCACCGACTCAACAAAACATATCTAATATAGACCAACATTGTAACACTATGAAATTTAATCACAGAGAAATGTGTCAATGAAAATCGAAAAGGTTGTAAATGATAAAAATTATAATATATAGTATATATAGTCTCATAACTTTTATTAGCTTATTTTCTTTCTAGATCGAACGAGAATTGCTAAAATACCTGCATGTAAGTTTTTTTAAGCTTCTATTTTTATTTGTTCAAAGACACCAAAATCAAACCAAATCACCGCCCATCGGTAGTACACAGTCACAAAAAAACACAGCAGGGATTCGAAATTAGAGGTGTTTCACAAACTGTTGTAGTTTTACTTTAGTACGGGCACAATATGAAATTTATCTTTCCTTAATCTCAATAAGAATACCAATAATTGAGTTGATAGAATAAAAGAAAGTCCCGTTAGCTCCTCGTCAACATTGTATAGGTAATCATCAAATTCCGACATAATGCCGTTATAGCCGTAATGAAATGTAACCGAATGTTGCAATTTTTTATTGCTAATGACGTGTGACCAGACTTATATGCTACTTTTAGGGTTGCCATCTTGACATTTAGTTATTTTAAGCATATGTACATTATTAGAAAATATTAATGTAACATGATAAAATTAATTAATAGTGACGGTCCGTATAAGAAAAAAATCTCTGTTGTTAATCTAAAGGTAAGTTTATCGTCAAAAACAGATATGTACATTGAAATCGAGTTTAAATTTATTTGGCTTTGCCATCTCACGCATGAGTATAAATTTTTGAGTGTATAGCGTGTTCATAGTAAGTGTAGGTACAGAACGGCAAAATCCAAGACAAGGGCGGATTATTTGTAAATTATTTTGTTTTGTTTTAAAACATCACTTAATCGATTTACTTACTCGTACAATTGATCGTAAACCCCATGTATTGAGTGAAATTACTTATTGGAAAGAATGCCAACCCTATAGTTAAGTGGTTACATGCAGTTATCTAACTTTTTATGTATTTGGCACATGAGTGTGAGTGTGAGGGCCGTACAATGGGTAATTAGGTGTTTAATGACACGAAATAAAAGGTTTCAGCTTTATTATACTTTTTGCTCACAAATGAGAATTTAGACTGAAAAAATATGTATTTTTGTCCTTTAAGTCAGGCTCGTGGAAAATTTGAAGCCAATGTTGAGATATTTATTTGAAATTTCGCGTAAATATTATGACCATAAATTTTCCAATAACGCATTTAATTTTTTAATATATATTTTCTTTACGGGTTGAGTTTTGGAAGCCTTCAATTTACTAATATTAATAGCGTGAAATGGTTAGCTAGATTCTACTACAATATGACGTAGGTGTATGTATTAATATGATTTTACCACAAATATACTGAAAAAAGCAAAGAACAGTTTCTCCGACGAATAATATGATTTATATTCTTTCGGCATTGAGTATTTAATTTACGAGTCCATTGAACTGAGTAGAGCCAATTCTTCCGGTTCCCTTTTAAGGGACTCTTTAATATCGTAAAAACTTTGGCGTTAATAAATTAAGGAAAGTAATTGGATAAAGTCTTTGTTAATGAATTAGATTTCGTCTTTATGCCTTTGTACAGATATTATTCTGTGAAAAGAAATAAATCAAAATCATTATCATCAACATTAAGCTCGTTACGTGTAATTCAAATTAGATTCTACGTGGAATTATTTCATTCATCTTTATATTTTGTTGTTGTTTTGTTACATCTTAGACTATAGTGGTGCTTAACATTAGGCAGGCTATAGTCAAACGTAAGCCTATTTAATTGAAAAAAAAAAAATACTTCGCTTGGCTAACGAACACACAATAAATAAAGATATTTCCAGATTTTATTCTATACATCACTTTACTCGCATCGATGCCCGGATTTGGTAAACCATATCACGTTACGTTGTATTACAATAATCTACGAATACATACTTACTTACATTCACCTTTCTATTTCATAATGCCGGATACTACATATACTCGTAACTATCCACACTTGCATTATAACATCTGTTACTACCTTTACGAGTTAAAATGAGGTTCTTCACATCTTCCTATTTTACAAAATGACGCCAAATGTCCCGGTTATTAGAGGACGGGTCCCGGATATAAAAGAGAGTGTTCGTAATACCGGGACTTGGATATATTGGTTGTTGGGAAAGTCAGAGCTTACTCTGATTTTAATGTGCATTGTAGAAAATGTGTGTGTGTGTGTGTGTTTTTTTTTAATAATAGCTACATTTCATTGTTCAACATACGCTTTGATGTTCAACTTTCGACCACAGCATCACTTGAGCGGATGTTGCTTTAAGTGACCTCGTGGAGTTATGCTTCCTTTTAGCTAAATAGTAGTCAATTGTAAAATTATTGATATATGTATGTACTTATTTTTTATAAAATCAGCAATTTTTTTATTGATAATTTTAGTAAAATTATTTCAAGTCATAATTTTTTCATCGTTTTTATTTATTATTGATGAACATTTAAATTTTGGTAATTCATGATAAAAAAAACCAATGAAACTAAAAAATCAGTCACCTCCGCTACGTATAGAAAATTAATTTTAAACAATTTAAATTCTCGATTGTGTCGTAGTCGTAGTGCGTCATTGGCTGAACATAAAGTCCCGGTTATGACGCCGGCTCCCGGATATGACTCGTACGTACCGCGTCAATATGCAGCTCGCAGCTCGATGAGTCACCTCCGCTACGTATAGAAAATTAATTTTAAACAATTTAAATTCTCGATTGTGTCGTAGTCGTAGTGCGTCATTGGCTGAACATAAAGTCCCGGTTATGACGCCGGCTCCCGGATATGACTCGTACGTACCGCGTCAATATGCAGCTCGCAGCTCGATGAGCGATGTACAACGCGCTCGCTGATAGAATGTGTTTGACAGGTTCTTTAACAGCACGTTACATTGTATGGAATACATCAATGCATTTTTTTACTTGAGATAGGCTCACGCTTGACTATAACTTGCCTGATGTTAAGCAACGTTATAATCTACGATTTATTTTATTTATAATATGTAAATATTTATGAAAAAATTGAGCATCTGCTCTTCAAAACCAATATATTTTCATAACCAAATAGCATTTCTTTCAGCCAATTATTATAATTGAAATATTTATAGTACAGAGAGCTGTCAAACTCGTTCTATCAGCGAATGGACTATAAATATACGGTGTGTAGTCCGTGAACTGGATCACAAATATCACAATGTTATGGTCTCTCGAGATGCGCCAGTTACGAGGGAGTTGTAAAATTTGAATGAGAAGCATTTGTAACATTTTGTAGTCTTACAACAATTAGTTTATTTGTTGCATTGAACAAAACGTATACTTATTGCTGAGCCATAACCCCTGTCATGGAAAATTAAGTAACTCCATGTATGTTTTTTGTTATTCAAAATATTATTCTCTATTCAAAAACTTTCGATTAACCTATTATTATTTTTTATTTTAGGTGGTTTAACTACAGCCTGTCTGATATTAAATATCTTGTATGTAAACACACCTACCTGGAAATATCCTATTTACTCGACACTTCAATACCCATAATTCACAAAGTTATTTCACTAATAACGCCATCTAAATGCTTAATTTTCTTGTCAAGAGCTTTCAATTCAAACAATACAGAGACATAAGGGCTTCAAAATAATATTTACATACAGTAAGAGCCCTCTACTCCCTTCCACTCGATATTTCACACACGACGAGGTTCTTATTTAAGGGATCAGAGGTGCCCTGACGTATATCCGGGTCTCTTATATCCGGCTCGGTTCCCGGTAGATTGTTGTCCCGGATGTAGGGTACATAGTAAGTAGGTGAGGTTACATTCTTAGTTTGGAGATTTCAGATCAACTTTGGATATGGTTATAAGTGAAATTTGTAAACACTTCAAGAAACTTATTGTTGTGATTTATTGATACATAAGATGCAATCATTTTTTTTGTAGAGTCAAGTTACTGTTTCCTGTTTAAATATTTCTATCATATCATTCTATCAAATTAACTCAATATTCTGGTCAGGTTTTGAGAAGATGCAGGTGGATATAAGATAAGCCACCAAATTATCTATTATCTGTTATGGCTCCATTTACAAATACACAATCTAAAATGTATGTATGGTAGTTGTAACTTAACATAGATATTTTGTATTTAGTGTTTAATTCAAAAGTGAATTACAAGGCAAGTAATCCCCTAGCTATACAAGTGGTATTAATTTTAATCTTAATTGTGATTTTGTCTACGCATTATAAACAATGGTATCTTAACTTCATCAGTACTAATCAGTATAATACACTCGCTTATCTTACAAGATCATTCCAATTCATAATCTAACAAGATTACCCCATTTACATGTCATCGTCTCGAGAAATAGACCATTTTCGTCTGAATCTCTTACATTAGCATATTTAAACTATTTATCAGATTTTCGTCTACATCCTTAATCTGGCATTCAACACGCATACAACAATGGAAATGTGGAGCGTTTTGAGAACAGTCAGTGTGAGCCAGAGAATTACAAACATGTAGAGCGGAAAAATATACAGTCGCGATTTTGTTGTCGTGGACATAACAGATGTTCAAAATTAAACGGATACAAAAAAACATGCTCTTAAACTAATAGTTTACTTCGTTGTCATATAAATCTTAGTGCGATAAATATCTTACATGTAAGTGTGAGCATTTAGAATTCAGATTATTATTTTAACGGCATGTGTGTTTAAGACTTTTTTAGATCACTGGTGCTACTGTGTTGCTTTTCTTGTGTTTTTTTATTTCATTTTCTTAGTTGATCAAATTCTTACCACGCTCATACATTGTGTTGACGAGTTTCCGTTCTAGGTACCCAATTATATAGGTGTTCCAATTCCCCGGCAACACACTGAGCATTACCATTGAGCATTGAGCATAATACAGTGGGAATGGCGAGGAAGACATTACGCCGCCTTATCAGCACTTCATCCAAGCGTCATTAGGTACAAGACTTCCTAGGGTAACACATTTGATGCTGTACGTATGTTGACGCCTTGAGAGGTGGGATTGCGTGTGTGAGTACCGCTTGTTTCATATCTTCTGGATAGAGTTAAAGATGCGTGATACTGGATATAATTTTTTTTTTTTATATTAAGGTGAAAATGTTTATACCTATACTGAAATCTATTTTAATTATTGTAATCAAATTTATTTTAATTATTATAAGAATACCGGCTCAAACGCCACCAACCAAAGTGAAACTAGATTTTGGTGATTTGTCTGTATATAAAAAGGAAGTTGATGATATTTTAATTTCCATATTTAATCTCGAGAACTGATTATAACTCTACCATTTGTTAACTGTCTGTGTCACAAAACATATAGGAAACCTAGGTAACTAAGTGTATACCTAGATCTCCTGGGCGTGTGTCTTGTCCAGTGTCCAGACATAACGGTTACAACGTCTAGAGTAGAGCGCCCTCTGGCGAGCTCTCTTTGTAAACTCACGGATAACATGCTAGCTTTAGGGTTGTCTGGCTTTATTAACTTGCTGTTTCAGACATTTTTGGGGTCCGTACTTTCGTGAAAGATGTTTGTTTAAAAGGGTTTAATTAAATAATTAGGTAGTAAGTAATGAGTACCTACGTTCAAAAACGTCATCGAAAATAAAGAAAATCAATTATACACTTGTGATATTGTATAAGTAAAAATAAAATTAATAAAACTTTCAATTCACGAAAATCGATACCTAAGTCAAATTTTGTAAAGTCTTTGTGCCAAACGACGCTCATTATTTTATTTGTGGATTAAATAATTCTTTTGTGTATAAAGTAAATATTCAAAAAAAACCTACCTCGATAAAACAGGGGCTTAACACACGGCCAATAAATTTTGAAAACCAACACAAACTCATTACTACTTAGACTACTAAGTACAAGTCCTGCTTAAATCGAATCTGGCCAAGTGCCAGCCTGACACAGGCCCAGAAAAATGCAATAACATCGCGCCGCTTACAGAATGCAAAATGTGATCGCAGAATGAGATCCGACGCATTTGTCGTTGCAATTGCTAAAGTGAAACATACGACGCTAAAATTTAATAAAAATGAAAAATTCAACGCATGCTCTCAGAATACTATTGGGACCGTGCTTGGTGCAGCTGCTACTGCTATAAGAGTCAAGGTAAGTACGACTTTTATTAATGAAATGGGATTGCACTAGACGATACTTTGCCTAAAGGTAAGCGTCGTCAAACAACAGCGATACTGGTCACTAACGTCGAATAGTTTAAGGTCGGTTTTAGCAAATCATTAGCAAAAACCTTTGTTTATAAATTATTTAAAATTCGCACAGCAGACACAATTTGATTAAGCATCCTTTACGGTCGACTCATTGTCATTGTCAATTACTGTATTAAATCACAAATCAGACACAATCGAGAATTGTTTAAAATTACAATTCATCAGATAATATTAACATTTTATTTTAATTAACAAGCAAATTAATTGAGAAACTGTGAAGCGAATCATTGACTCGACGATTGCTCATTTAACTGGTCCAAGCTTGGGTGGCATAAGGTGGGCACATCGAAATTGCGTGTCATGCTTTCCATCAGATATTACACTTTTGGAACGGTTCTTCAATCCTTAATAGCGTGAAGCCACGAAAAAACTGTTACTGAACAAAAGGACTCGAACCTGTCTTAAAGAGGGCACAGAACAATAAGATCCTTGATGATTTGCTGCCAATTTATGTTGAAACATCCAACATTTGTTCTTTTAACCCATCAAGCTAATTGCTTTTTTACTGTCCGATGTCAGAAACTAAAAATTGTGTTACACGTACTATATTCTTACCTTGACTTACAATTTGATCTACTACTAGTTAAGAGCAGGGATTTTGTATTTATTTTTTCGAAAAGTTTACAATCCAATGGAATACCTAACCGTTATACGAGTCAATTAAGGTTTAAAAACATTATTTTCACACTAAGATCACAGAACTGTCATTTATGGAAATAGTTATTGAATATGATGCAAAATAATGTTATGACTACCGGCGCCAACAGTACTGAAAATGGCGAGCAAAAGGCACAAGAAGCAAACTGCATTGTTCTCTACAAGAACACCCCTAGGCCCTATTTTGCCCATAACAAGTCGCAACAAGTCCGATCTCTCGGAAGACAAGTATTAAGTTCCAAGAAAAAAAGGCCATAACTTGTCTGTAACAAAGACGCCTGTAAGCAAGACGGTGTATCGCCACAAAGGGACTATTGTACTGCTTGAAAAAAGAGCACAAAAACTGAAGGGCAAAGGGACCACATTGGAAATGGGAAGTCGTTTTATGATCGGCTATTTTTATAAATAAGCAGCTAGCCAAAAATATTGTTAAATAGTAACAAATTAAATGTATGGTCAGCCAAAAAAAACCTCGTGTGCATTAAATTAGCTAAACGTAAAAACATAACGTTAACGAGCATTTCTCACAAAAAAATGTTCAATGATTAAATTGCTGCATAATTAAACAGTATTTTTTTCTAGTATTCGTACTTAATAATATTTTTGGCAATGACTTAAACATTAAGTAACTAAGCAATTGTGTATTTCATCATTGCTACTATATGTATCTCATAAGATAATTGTGGAGTAAAATTTATAATGTAAAATTAAAAATCCTACAACTTAAGGAAACTCTATAAATGGATTCGTTTGCTGATTCAAAATGTAATAGAAAAGATTCCTGTTAAAAATTTAATATAGGTAGTCATGTTAAATATTTTACCAACCAAAAAACCACACACAAAAAGATACATCATCATCATTGGGTGCCATCTTCATATAGAAGTTTGAGAGTCAATTGGCAAAAGTTTTCAGCGATCTCATGCTAAGATACAACTAATTTAAAAAATGTAGCTGACCGAATATTCTGCTAACCGAATAATTGGCTATCATAAGAAATGGTGGAATCGGTGGTAGATCGGTAGATTTGGTATCGCATTGACAACATCGTTGAGTAGCAATTTGTTAGAAGAGTTAATGGTGCTGGCATTTGTGGGGAGATTTGGTTTTGATGTGAAAGTAATGGTATAGAAAATATTATGTAATTAGAAAATAACATGGTGCTTATATGTATTGGTTTTGGTCTAACACTAGTTTGATGTTTTGGTCTAACACTAGTTTGATGTTTTGGTCTAACAATGTTTTATGAATATGTATTGGTTATTGGAATACTTAGTTTGATTAAATTTACTTTCCACTAAAAACTTGAGCACTGTTTTAAATTTACATGATACATTAACAAATAAGTTTGACTTTGATGTGCAGCAATAATTTAATGGTTTATTATAGTCGTCTCATTTGAGTGCCACTTTCCTTCATAACGCTTGTGCAGATGCCTTATAAGCAATCTAGTGCCATTCGTGAATATCAAGTGAAAAGTATATTGAGGTTAAATATTGTAAGACTAATTCTGTATTCTGATAAAACCATTAACATAACAACGTGTTACATCACAAAACCCAAACGATTACAAAAATCTGAATTACATATTCATAAAACAGTGAAAGTGCACACATTCGATAACGAATTCGTAAATTTGCCAACAATCTTGCTAATCGCCAAACAAAAGATTATAAAGCCATAATCGAAGACCACCTGCGGTTATATGACAAAGGCTTTGCATGGATTAAGTAAAGCAAAGACTCCTTACTTTATCAATACAAGCTTATAATACTTATGTATCAAGCATCCATAATGTGTAATTTTTTTGTAAACTTTTATAGGACAAACGAGAAACAGCCTGCATGATGTTTAGGACACACTCTACACTTGCCTAAAAGAAATTTAATAACTTTTTTGCCAGAGTTGTATTTTTACTATTTAAGATTTGATAGCCCTTAGGGAACCAATGATCTATGTATGTATATCACGTGGATATATTAGGCATTTGGAATTCGGTTTTTTTCATAATAATGAGGCGTTTGGTGGTCTCGATGTTAGGCTTTGCATATTGTGAAGCAAGAAGCAATAAAATCCGGGTCAGAACATGACACGTCGTAAAGTATTGCATTTTTATTGAGCTACTGTTTACGCACACTTGAGTTATACAAGCTAGGTAGTAAAAAGGTGACATTTTGACAATTGGGTGAAGATTTTCTTAAGAGTTTGTGATGAAAGTTTAAGACTACGCTTTAAAACTTGATAGAAATAGGTATTGTATGGTTTCGTGAACTTTAACCCAAAAGAAAGTGAATAATTACATAACAGGTTTCGAACATAATATTTTATGTATCCATAATATTTTATTTATATGTATCTTACGATACATCTTCCTGCGGTATTTTTAACTTTGAATACATATTACTACAAAAACCTTAAAATGTAATCACTAAAATACCCAACACTATAGGAAACTCCGTTTTATCGGCCCACATCCCATCGAGTATCAAAATCGTTTCAATCCAGCGCTTTACGGCCGTCTCCTGCATCGGGCGATAACATTGTGAGAACATTTATAGCTCAGTACAATGTGTGTGATGTTTTATTGCACACTACCAATACTTAGTTGTGGGAGTTTTGTAGGTGCGAAATATTTTGTAGGTAGGAATATCTACAATCTGTCGCCAAGTACTAACGGCACAGAATACATGAATGTTACAAAATAACGCCAGAAAGTACCTCAATCACAGAATACTAACGGGTCGAGTTCTGTCAGCTTAGTTTGAGAGCCAATTTCATTCCGATACAGTACATGCTCCGGATCGAAATAGAATGTACGTACCTATCATCGGACGAAAATCCAAAGTGTACCTTACATCTTGACCACCCAGTTTTTAGTAACTATCTTCCTACATTCTCCCTACAAGTTTACAAAGACATAAAATCTATTAAGACTTTTTCTTTAAAATATATTTAAGAAAATTATTAGTCACGAGTATTATTTGAGCCATCTCGGTTCGATGGTCAATATTTTTAAAAAGTCTGTTTCATTTTGTATTTGAATATATATAATATCTTTTAATTTCCAAGTACATTGGCAGTATATTGTCAGCCTACAAGTACAGAGTGTTGAGTGTACGGGACTGGCCGCAAATTGCATAATTTCGCCTCCCGACGCCGCTCGTAATAACAACACGACACAATATCGTTAGGTTGAGGTGCAAAACATAGGTTTCGGACGATTAAATTTTTGAAATGAATAAAAAACATATCACTAAATCATAATATGTCGGTCATACGCGAAATAGGTCAACCGTATTTGTAAGCATTGTAATGTTGAGGAATTGAAATAGTCTAGTTTTAGTTTAAAATGGTGATAATATGATGTGCTATCATATTTTTTTTATGTTTGTTTATGGCGAATCTGGTGTCAAGATTTCTTTAGGCAGCTAGAAGCTTCTGTCATAGTTTTACAACTGCTGAACTTTACTGAATTGGTTGTACATATTTATATGAAATCTAAAGGATAATATTTATAAAGCATTTCTAACTCATTCTCTACTCGCTATCAGCTCCTAACTCGGCTCAGCCCGCAAGCCGACGAGCGATACGATCTCCAATACTGTGGTCGGTAAAGAAACGTCCGTTATTTCCCACGGGGCGCCAAACTCAGCCCGATTCGTACTCCCGGGTCTTATTGCCGCCCGCTCGATTGCAGACAGAAATGTTGGCGGCTTGCGGAGCTAAAAGCTAGATAACACTTTTGTCGATTATATGATCATCAGCATTTCAGACCTATCTCCTTACCACTGCTGAGTATAAGCCTCTCTTTGCATGTGCGAGCTGCGTCAAATATCATAATCTTATCATGTCGGCTGTTTGTCTAGAACAACAGTCGTTAAGCCTTGTCAGAGACCCTTAGGGCGGCTTGATAAACTCTCGATACCAGAGTTGGCCATTCTCATTCGATAAGAAGAATATTTTGTCAATTTTATCGTATTTGTAGTGCAATGATAATGCATTAATTAGCCAAAGCGAATCAATGTTGAAACCTTTCTGTAAAAGCTTCACCGACAGACGAATATTTGTTACACTGAACTGTAGGATATTTTTTTCAGCAACGTCCAAAATATAGATTCATGTTCGCGAAAATAAGTCTATGCACAAGTTGTACAACTACTTGAAACCAATAATCATATATTTTTTATGACTTTAAGAGTTCACGAATTCCGGTATACGAGTTCTACCTACATAAGACATAAATTATAGGCCCAATATGACTTTAAAAAAATTACACACATCCATTTATTTACCACAACTCACCCCAATCTCAGAACTAACCGCCACTAATCACCAGTTACTTAATGCTTCAGCTTCAAAAACATTAGTACTATCACTAGGTACTCAATATTGTATCCGATATGATCCGAGATGCAATCGCGGTGATAGATTGTGAAGTAGATCATTAGAAAACACTGATCAGATTACATTAACACGATGGATGACTTAGAATGAAAGCTGATGAAAGTCTGAAATAGTGAGATAATTTGGAGCGCACTGTTTGACTTTAATGAAAATTGAGCGGTACAAAGATATCTCCACGATTTATCGAGATAAATACGACCTTGTTAGCGAGACTATCTAAAGTGTTTATTAAATGGTTCTAAGGTAAAACTCTTGACACCAGAGCTGGCTACTTTCATCATTACAGTGCTGTCAGTGTATTTAAGCATTTTCCCTTCACATGCTGATGATCCTCAGCGTGCCTTGCGTGATTGTATAGTGCCGAACTAAAAAATATATGTAAACAAATACGCTTATGTCAATACCATTTTAACCTTCCTGAAGTTAAGCACCGCGATAGTCTAAAATGCAGCTCGTTTGCCTAGAAGAAACCTATTGAAAGTCCCCCAGCAACATACAGCATTCGTTGCACGTGGGTGCAGCGGCAGAGGCACGTCTGATGCCAATTTGTTGCCACTAAAGTCGCTGTAATTGAATCGATACCGTCGGAGGAATGCTAAAACAGCTCCAATAAGTAACGATACTTTTCTTGCAACGAACTGAACGAGATTAAAATGTGAATTAATTTCTTAGCTCTTAGCTTCACTTCTTACTCTTTTAGAACCCTTTTTATAAGTAAATACTTAAATAAATAAATATTTCAGGACTTATCACACAGTCAATACTATAATTTATTAAGTCATAATTTGTCATTGTCAGTGTTATCATCAATACTTTATCGTTTACTGCTGAGCATAAGCCTCTCTTCTAGTACGCCACTCGTATCAGTCGTGCGCCGATCGAATCCAGGTTACCGTTTATAGTATTGTAAAAAAACTTTAAGTATTTTAAAGTTTTTTATACCAATTTATACCAAATTATATGGGCGTAGGAAAATATCTACTTACATACATTGGTTTAGTTTAACTTTTCTCTCTTCATCGCTGTCGTGTCTACACAGCTACACTCACCAGATGTATTTGTGAGAAGTAGAAGAACTAAAAAAATGTCAACTTACCTGAAAAGAAAAAATAAGGTTTTAAATACTTTAGCTCCTAAAAATATTTATTTACAATCAATCACATTAATACACTTCAAATTTTATAATGTTTAAATTATATTTTTAATACTTAGAGTAATATCAAAAAGGGAAAATCTTGTAGTAAAATCAAATAAAACCTAATTGAAACAGCTATTAACACTCTGATCATATTATATGAAATCAGAAATCCATTATCTCAGTAAATTTTCTAGATATTTAGAGTAAATATTTCAAAAGTGAAAATCTTGAAGTATTTAATAGAAGGATACAATGAAAACACCTCGCCGGTACGTGCTCTCAATGGGTGTCGCCAAGAATAAGATCTGATAGGGTTCACACTTAAACTTCTACCATTTTTTGATAGTAATATCTTAAAAATATGAGTACATTTGTAAGCAGGGAAAAAAACATCGTTTTTTTAAAACTGAGGATTTGAAGATTACTCATTTATTATATTTTGTATAATTTATTGAATAAATATCCTTTATTACGGTAACGTTATCGACTACTAGCTAAAACCAATGTATTGTACCAAAAAAATGAAATTATTCTAAAAACTGTAGTACCTATATAGGAGTATTCGATCTATTGAATAAAACCATAACTTTTGAAAAATTCTCGACACCAGAGTTGGCCACTCTCATTCGATAAGAAGAAGAAGAAGAAGAACGCATAAATACTTTTTATCTTAATTTTATTTGACGTACAGCTCAGTATTCTTTTGATGAACCTTTGTAAGTAGAAATAATAGTCAATAAAACAGAACTAATGGGCCAATTACGGCGGTATAAAATCTAATAACGCTGAAATCAAAATAACCTACAATTATCACAAATTAAAGTGAATTTGATCCATTTTAGACAGTCTATATCAGTACAGTAAAATAGACACGAAATTGCTTGATTAAGCTTTTATTACTTCCTTGTCGCTTTTAATAAGGTTTAGTTTGGCCTAAAGCTATTGCTTACCATCAGGCAAACTAAGGTCAAGTGCAAACCCGTATTATTTAAAAAAAGTTTTTATGTTTAATGTGTTCCGTGTATTACTTTTGAACAAGCTTATGTAAGCTAATAAAGCACACATCGATATTACACATATGTATTAGTTATAGGCAGTGGGCTGGAGTACTTAGACCATCTTAGGCTATTCTGAAGATTTTTAAGTGCCCTTTTTATTATTTTGTTCTAATTGGAAGTAGGTATTTTTAGAGCTTTTCTTTAATTTTTATTCCAAATAATGTATTATTAGTTCACCAAAATCAAGAAAAAACTGCAGGTTATCAAAAAATTCTATTTATTGTCCTCAGGTGTCACCCCTGGAGCTACAGAGGGCGCCAGGCGAGGCGGCGCCGGGCGAGGTATTGGCGGAACGAACACAAACCGATCGAGCGCACAACTGCCACATTATGATAACGTTACACTGCACAATAGTGCACTAGGACCGAGAACCGGAGCTGATTTCCACTACTCATCATTTATAATAAAATGAGTAAGTTTGTATAAAAGTAGCCAATATAAGGTCGAGAGTGATCCTTCAAACCATAACCAAACTACCAACCTAGATCAACGATGATTATTGCCTTTTTAAACACGGAATTGGCTTACGTTTGACAACAGCCTGCGTGATGCTAAACACCACTGTAGTCTAAGGTGTAGCATGCTTGCCTAGAAGAAACCTATTTACTCTGGATTTGAAGACCCCTGAGTTATAATTTTCTGGATACACGTATTAGTGTTCCATAGTCTCGCTGTCCTAACTATGAAGCCATTAGAAAGTTTAAAAGTTGGATAGTAAGATATTTCAACTTTGAAATCGTAGCTATAGTTTCTTTAAATTCAAAACACAAAGCATTAACATTCGAACGCGCTAACTTCAGGCAATGAAACACCAATCATCATTTTTTCTCTATCACCAACACAACTTGTGAACAGTTTGCAATATTTAAGACGACGGTAGTTGGGGACATAAATCCGGGCGAGTATCGAAGTGTCCGACACACTTGCTGTGTCCGACACTCCGTGCTTCAATAATTTATACCTTCGATAGTTCTTGCTCTAATGTTGTTTGTTCACACAGAAGGGCCAATAAAATACAGGTTTACTGAAAATGCTGTCTTTGACGTTTAAACTTAATTTCTATGAACATAGTTATAATAATACACATGAGTTATATTATATACAAATGTATTAAAAAACATGCTGTGTAGTGTGATAAAAATATGAGTATGCATTTAAGTACAAAAATCTAGATAAGGATTAGACATAAGCACAAACTTTGTCTTGTGTACCTATTTGTAAAGTGTCATACAATTTTACTTATTTTAGCATAAGTACATGTGTACAAACTACGTATGTACTTTGTGTATACAAAACTATTCGAAAACTGAAATGTTTCAATAACGTCCTATATGGTTGCTTACCATCAGGCGAAATACGGTCAAGTGCAAACTCATGCCTTGTTAAAAAAACGCCCGTAATAGATTTCTACACAATATTAATATTCAGGGTTCACCAACTATTGTATAGTCCTAAGCCCTATTTCATAGTAGGTACAATTTCAAATGTTCACTATAGCTGTAACTGTTTCTTTTTAATAAGGTCAAATAAACGTTTATATTTATTAATACAGAAACATACGTGTTTACCTGCGAAATCTTTATCTCTAATTGGAGACCTACTAAAAATACATACATACATACGTTCTTACAGACCTTGCCCAGTAGCCCCAAAAACATATCCCAGACCCCATAACAGACACTCCAAGACTACCCCCATGAATTTATCACCCTGTCACAGAACACACGCTGTTTGTCACGGCACCATGGAAAAGAATCCCATAGGTCATGGCTAGAGTCATTAGTTACCGAGTTTCCCCGTTGCGTATTTATTTACACATACGGTTTTGGCATTCTTGTGCTATGATGGATATAAACAGGTCAAGTTTGGGTTATCAATTTAATAGTTAAGTTATTAAAAGATACTGTTTTCTATGTAAATGAGTTCGTAGAAGGGTGGTGGTCATAAATAAATAAATATTTCTGGACATATCTCACAGCGCCGTTTAGCCCCATACTAAGCTTACGCTTGTATCATGGGTACTAGATAACCGATATATTACATAATATATACTTTTGTTTCGTAAATACATATGAAATTATTATAAATAGTAATGACCAAACTAAACACAAGTAATTACATGTTTTTTTTATAATTGTTAGTATATATGTACTTACCTACAACTTACATATGATAAAAGGTGGGAATTAATTAACGGACCAGCAGAAGAAAATGGCCAATGGCTTACAATTATGAAAAAAAAAATAGTGAGAAATTATCACGTTAGGACTTTATTTATTTTTATTCGTAACTAGGCTATGATACCAAAGTTGTATTTTTTTCTTAAGTGGGATAGATTTACCTTTGACTACAGCCATTCCAACTACATTTTTATACAGACAGTACAAATGAATAACATATATTTAATGAAGTTGGTTGAAAACAAAGCACAAATCACTGTTTAAACCCAAACAAATAACACTCGACATACAAACAAATGCACTGCGACAGTTTGTTAAATAATGATTGAGGAATAAAGTCAATTTAGCAGAGATAAGAGGGTGAGTTTTAGGGGAAGTACTTTGAGTTAGTGACAAATTGAATTAATTTATCTAACTCAGAATAAATAATGATTCAATGTTGTTACCTGTACTGGTGGATTGTGATCAACCGTAAGCACATTTAATTTATTACAAATTATAGTCATGCATTTGACTAGCAGGTCACAGGAAACGAAACTCATAATAGTGATACTCGACGACGATCGAAGGTGGAGCATACACTGGAATGAACTAGCTCTCTAAATATAGTTCTGACAACACACAATTGCCACCTTTTTCATAAAACGCTGATCAATGATAAAACAGTTGCTTTGCCACTCATGTTTTGACTTATATTCATTCATTCTCACTTCAAACTATAATTTAATCATCTTAACTATTATTTACAGAAAGAATAGAAAACGATGATTTACCAAACACCATTCCAATAAATTAATTATTTTATGTAAAGAACACATACCTTAAAAAATCTATTTTGTCAACTGAACCAAACTGTACGAGTTTTTTTTTCTGAGTTGACATTAAGCCAGCTAGTAAGGCAGTTAACATAAGTACCCCACCACCACGCGACATTGTAAAATTCCTAGCAGTTTGTGTGGATCAACATGCGTCCTTTATTTTAACCATCCCGTCTCGCCCACGTTCAATTTCAGCTCTCCAAATAACACATTTTCATTTCAAAGGGCTTAGGTAATATTTGTTCAAGAAAATTCATTTTCTTCGTAAGTCGGCGATACTTTATCGAGGGAACCCTTTCGTGAGACGCCAATACGTGACTCTGTGAGGGAGGGAACGGGGTCGTTCCACGAGACTAGATAAATACATAAATAAAAATGAAAATATTTATTTGATTGGAAAGTGGCTCCATTGCTTAAGAATAAAACGTAATATAAGTTACTTTTGAACTCTTCGTTTCATTTTCACTATAGAGTTTTATTTCAACGAAAATCACTCATTGATGGATGATATGATATGTTTTTACGTTTAAACAAAGTACTAAATTGAGGTGTATTTTATTTTCTTTTTATATTTCACTGCCCAGGAGTGGGACTTTATAGGTTAAAAAAATGAGATATTAACAAAAACCCAAAACATTTACAATTAGACAATTATTGTCGTATTAAAATCGTATTAATTTATAGCAACTGCACCACACGCGCATACAATTCCCTACATATCGAGACCAATCCACAATAGACCTACCAAAATAACTTTTTTTTAACTAAACAGGTTTGCACTTAACTATAGTAAGCACTTGCCTGATGGTAAGCAATACCTATGGTTTGTGATGGATCGTGCTTACCCAATAAGAACCAGTTCACTGTCGCTTTAAAGATCGTTGGATTATAGATGACGGGGAACAGGGAGTCAGGCAGGGAGTTCCACAATTCAGCGGTATTTAAGTACGAACACTAATTCAATTCGACACCATAATACACTTACAAGTACTACACGTTGAAAGGCTCCGTTCACGTGATCGAACACGGTTACTTTAGTTAGTGGCTACTAACATTATATGTGACGTGATATTAGCGTTAAGGTTCTGACCTTTACGGAATATTGGGGCTGGAGACTCTTGGAGGGTCTGGGAATATCTTGCCAGTATTTACTTATCTACTTATTGATATGTACCTAAGTAAGTGAAGTTTAATGCTAAGTTTGGTCTATTTGTAACATCTGGGTATCGTCTTGAAATCTATTATGTATCGTATCTGTATTTACTTATCTTATTATTGATATATACCAAATAGTTTGGTGTATTTGTAGCATCTAGGCATCTCCTTGAAATCTATTCTGTATCTTACCAGTTTTTACTTACATACTATATTGATATATACCAAAGAGTTTAGTATATTAAATTTATAGCATCTAGGCATGGTCGTATATTTGGTATCGAAACAATATTCATTTATCTACTTACGCTTATTGATATGTACCTAAGTACGCCAAGTTAAGTGCTAAGAGTTAGACAATTTTTTCGTGGAATAGGTTTGCGAATTGCGTTTAACTACTGTACAGCCTGCTTGATGTTAAGTGTGTTGCATTGTAGCTTGTGGGAATTATCTTGGCATATCTATTAGATTACAAAAAAATCTTACGCGTACTTATATTTTCTTCTTGGTGATACACGGATTTAATGATCATAAATAGTTTATAACATAGTGAGCTGGGTCTAAAAAACTTATCTCCTTATTTCAGTCTAGGATTATGTTACCTTTTATTACCGTTGTAATATACATACATTAGCTAACAGACTATTCAAATTAATTGATTCATTAATTACTTCCACAAACTACTTTATTTGTTAGGTACCTAAACATGAACATAACTAACCATGTCATAATCATAATCATAATCAAAATATTCATTTATTCATAAAATACGTCATATTATTTACATATTATGTTCATGTTCATTAATTTCAGTATACATTCAATAGAAATAAATATACATGATCAATTTACTATTTAAAAATCACATTGCTGTACTTAAATGATATTAAGAAACGAAAAAACATGTCAAAAATAATTTAAAAAATGCAATAAACAAGTACAATGTACTCGAAAAACGTCTACAGTAAAAAAATATAATAACAGAAAACAATTTAATGTCAAATATATGTACATACATATATTAATTACCATTATATTTTAAGTTTGAACAAATCAAAGTCGTAAAAGGCTCGCTCGATAAGCCAGGCCTTCAACATGTGTTTCAAAGAAGGTAAACTGGTGGCTGCGATGATTTTGTCCGGCAGCATGTTGTACACTGTCGGGCCCATAGAATGCGTTAATTTGTCTGCCTTCACTAAATGTCTTTCAACAGCTCCTAGTTTGCTACCACTGCGAGTCGGGTATCTGTGCCGTGAGCTTCGCACAGTGTATTTATCTAGGTTGATCCTAGCATACACTGCTACTTGATAAATCAAGATCGCAGGCAGCGTCAGGATACCCAGTTTTATGAAGTAGGGACAAGCCGCAGTGTCCCAGGGCACGCGAGCCAAGCAGCGCACAGCGCGTTTCTGCATTCTGAACGCGCGCTCCCAGTCCGCAGCTCGAGCCCAAAGCTCCGCACCGTACTGCAGTTGTGACTGCACCGTAGCGAAGTAGCACGCGCGCGCGGCTTCACTCGGCACAACTTTGGCCACCCGCCCCAAGGCGAAGCAAGCGGCCAGTGTCAGTAGTTAACCTACATTGTTTACTTTTAAAATTACTTACGCACTTTTGACTCATGCAAATACATGTTTATTCTATGAATGTCTACGAGTAAGTTTTGTTATTTTTCCATGTCTGGTAAAATATTGTTAGTTGCAAGAAAATTAGTCATTTGGTTTTGATAAATTAGCAGAACACATAAACGCAGTACTATATAGTATCCTTTGTTCGTAAAATGAGTCTTTTTCTTTACAATTTCTAGAACAAAATTACAGATTGGAAACAAAATATTGTAGTCATGTTTGTTACAAATAAATTGTTCATAAAGTACTTATATGTGCGTTAATGTTTCTTTTAGACATGTACCCAATTATTATGAGGTCGTCTACAGATCTCCCTGAATAAAAAAAATAGTTATTTGTATATTTACATAGTAAAACCACGATTGAACAATTTAGTTAGCACTGAACTACAACCACATATACAATTTTGCGACCCTCGTCAAAGTTGGTTCATAACAATAAAGACACACCGCACTATCATATCTGACTGAAATTCATAATTAGATAAGTACCTTATTTAACGTTTATTTCAGTTAAGTGTCAGATTACCCATTTTAGAATTCGGATACAAGATATTATTATTGGATGTATAGTTCGCATGGTATTTATTACAAATGTAAGTTTAAACCTATAAGCTTTTCTGGTATACATACAAAATATACAGCCAAAATAAATTCAATTAACCAAACCATATGTATAAAAAATATACGACTGCTAGTGGATGCTCACGGCTTCAGCCTAGTTGTTGTTACAAATATTGATTATACATATATCTACGCGTGATTCAATGACAAACACATCGACAAATACAATACAATACACTTTTAATTTGAAATAGTAGTATAATGATATTGATTATGGGTTATTATCCCTTGTTTACACTGCACAGACCAGCACCCGCCCAGGCAAATACAGTGGTCTAAAGTGGAGCATGATTTTACTGAAATGGGATGGTTCTCAAACTTTACTGTATCTAGATCTAGTATTCCATGGTTGTGTTTACCCGTGCCCCGAGATATGGTCCCTGATTGCACCGCCCTCTAGACGGCAAGACCAGGTCGTCTGGTCAACACAACCATTATTCATATATTAATGTTATTTTCATTTATCGCTAAAGCTCAAATAATTGCCTAGTGTTTGTTTAACATTATTCAAAAGAAAATAATGTTTAGTATTTGACTTATCAGACTTTTATTCTGTTGTCCAGACGATATTTATACAAAGAGATCTGTTTACAGCTACCAAGAGAATTCATAATTTTAGAGTTGACATCTGGATTCAATCTGCATAGGACCGGGACGAGTGGCGTACTAGAAGAGAGGCCTATGCTCAGCAGTGGGCGATAACGAGCTGATGATGATAATGATGATTACATTACATAGAAACATTGTTTGAGACAAAAAAACACAAAGTTAAATAGAGCTCGTTACCTACTTCAAATTTTTTCTCTTGAAACACATGCAAATTATACCCAACCCAACGCTTGTAGTTTCATACTTTAACTTTCAACAAAAGTCTTTGAACACGGACTCAATACTCGTGGTCTGTTATTATTTCCTATGAGAGTATATATTCGCAGCACCAGTGACCCACAATCATCAAATCTAGCAACTCTCCTATCTGCACTATAATCCTGTTCAATTCAACCTACCGCTAGTACGGAACAATGGTTATACAGAGCTATTAGTAAACATGTTATACCTAATGCAAGACATCGCATCCATCAATACAATGGAAGAACGAGATAGCCAAAGATCCATAGAAAAACATTTAGTCGGTGTAAAATTTTTAGAAAAACTGTACCTACATTGTGCAAAACTACATCGTTACTACAAAAGTTTGATTGTATCTTTACATTGTCAGCTTTAAAAGATAAGCGCTGCTTATATGATTTTCTCCTGATTGGCTTCAACATATTATCACTGCAATATAATCAAGGATAAAATTGATACTTATATATTTTTTTTTTACTTTTTGTTTGTTTGCTTTTGTTTACAACTCGCTTGATGTTTATTAAGGTGAGGCAATGATGAAGGATTTTTGGTATCGAAGTAGTTACGATCTAAAGAAGGTCATCATGAGTCATTGGTTACGTCAAAGCGCAACAGTTTCCCGTATAACCCAGTAGAGCCACTGCAGTAGGTAATATATTTCCTAAGGCCAAAGGTCAGGGCAACGTACGATTTACACCGGTGGCCTATAGACCCTCGTGAGATTGCATGGAATTCCATAAACGTAACTGTAACATGGCGACCAGCCTAACTAGACCCCGGCCTTCTTTCGGAAATGTGATACATTATTTATTTAATTCGTATCAAAAGAAACGAAGTTACGGAATTTAGGATATTTTTGGAACATGGTATCTAGTTTGTGCTTACCATAGAGCTATTCAAATGGAAAAAAAACACAAAAAGTTATCAAGAATCAAATTGTTCAAAATCCAGATTTCGTTTTCAGCAGCATTATAAATTAGAAATGAGAATATAATGATAAGCATTCAGTTATAAAAAGGAGGAATTAAGGATTCTTCCATTAGCATACGATACTATCAAAAAGTCCATAGGTCTTCCCATACTGGTCGTCATATCTGGTATATCTCATTGCAATACCCATAAGTAGGCTCTCCACAATTTAAACCTCCAAATACGGATACTATAGTGTTGGCTAAAGTGTTATTACCTTCTGTTGTTGCGGTATCTTTGGGATTTCGTAATGGTTACCATACCATGTGAGCAATAATGGGTCTTTCATGCAACTTAGTATCATATCATCTGCGCTGGTGTCTCTTCGAAATAAACATTTCATGATAAGTGAACAATCTTTATTTCAAAAATATACTTATTATTTTTTAATAGTAGTCTTTAGTTACTTATTCAATTATCGGTTGCTTACATTATACCTTAATTTGTGTTTGATATAAATGTATATATAAAGAAAGGTCTTTATTGTTACCGAATAAACACAAACGTTTGCCCCTTAATAACCCTTTCAAACTTTTAAGCGTTTTCCCTAGAACTCAGGCCGGTACATCTATTTCGTAGAACACACATACCAGGCTTGGTTCTGACATGTACCTACTCATATTTCTTGACAAATTAATTACAAGGAAGTCCTGACCTTTGAACTTAGGGTTGAACCTTCAACGGACTATACACGAGGTATCGGAACCCTGCGGCGTTTCACAATACCATTCATCCAGCCGTCACTCCAGGGTATACCCACGATCTGACGACACACCACACAGCCTAATATAGTCTTTAACTTCATACTAATAAGGATACGTTTGGAATGTATTTGCAAATTAGTCCATCTCCTTTCAACACTGAACCAAAGTCCTAAACAGAGAAATATCAAAGCGAACTTCGCTGTAAGTACAAATGCAGTCACGATTGGTGTAAATAAAGCTAAGATCTCACTACTACAATCTTAGAACTAAACTGAGCCGTATTCCGATATGAATAAGGCAACAAATCGAAGAAAAACATCAATGCGCGTGAGCATTGCAACGGCGTTCTTTGGACGTGAATATAGAACAAGACAGATAGATGTCCAAGCAAATAAGGGAGAAAGAAACAGTGCAATAAGACCAGTAAATCTCGAGCATCTTGTTTAGGAGATTTATTAGATGAATGGACTTTACGCAGTCCACGATTATCGTGACGGTTTAAAAAGAGACGATTTTTAAGATCACCGTTAGAGATAGGTATGTAACGGTCAAGTTCGAGGGAATGGAAGTAAACAAGGTTTTATAGAGAAATTTTGGACGTGACTCTTGCAATCTATTCGGATGAGACGGTGAGATTTTATTTGATGGATATAAATGCAGGCGAATGCAATCTTGCATAAAAAAATAAATAAAAAATAAATAAATATTTCAGGACATATCACACAGCGCCATCTAGCCCCATACTAAGCTTACATAGCATAACATAGCATAGCATGATTGGTTGGTAGCATTTTTATCGTTGTTTGATATCAAATCTTAAAAGTCTTAAATGAATTTAATTCAGCAGGTCTATAAAGTTCTATTAACATAAAAAAGTGTGTTGTTGCTAGGCTAAAGTACATTGAACTTTCAACAAAAGACTATGACGTAAGTAGGTACGTATCACGACCACAAATCTAAAACATCGATCAAAGTATTCGAGGTCCGTCTCTCGCAGGAAGAGTAATGAAATCATTATAATCGAAGCTTGATGGACGGATATTTAGAATGGGACGTTGTCGTTCTCATTTTGAACTTCTAAGGAGTTTATGAAATATATTTGGATTAATTTTATAATTATAATCTATATAATCTAAATATATAAAACCCAAAGGTGACTGACTGACTGATTGACTGACTGACTGATATAGTGATCTATCAACGCACAGCCCAAACCACTGGACGGATTAGGCTGCAATTTGGCATGCAGGTAGATGTTATGACGTAGGCATCCGCTAAGAAAGGATTTTTGGAAATGCCACTCTTAAAGGGGTGACATAGGGGATGCAAGTTTTACTTCTTAATGCGAGCGAATCCGCGAGCACCCACTAGTCATTTATAATCGCAAAAAATATGTACATAATGGTAGAATACTTTATAATTCGGTTCCAAAAATCAATCAAAAGTAAAACCGGCATAATCAATCTGGTGCTCGTGGTCTGAATCTGTCTGAACAGTGTTTGAAAATCAACACACACGATTAGATTACTGCTACAAGTGTAAAATAGCATTCTCTTGCCTATTCATGAGACTTCCTATAGATCTACAATTTAATATGACAGGAGTATTATACACATCAAGGCATGGTCAAATCCACTGCACATGACACAATGGAGCTATAATTCACTTTCATTATCAAACAATGCCGGCATTAAGCTGGGAAGGGGACGGAAAAATTACTTCTTTGAACGCTCGAGGAGGCGAAGTCGATATAGTAATAGGTGCAATGGGAGAACATAATTATATGTATAGTGTAGCCATGTGCATTATGAAACTGTATGTTCCAGTGGCCTCATTTGAGAGCTAGTTTCATTTCAATATTAGTATCCTTATGGGGCAACAATGTCATTAATAAAATGCGTGACTGTTAAATCAGTGAAAAAAAAAAGAATGACATCATATATTATTAACTATCGGTAATGCTCCAGTATATTATTAGGGATGCAAATACGATTATCAAATCTGTGAGACATACAGCCGTCCTTAGTGTTTCAACCAAGAAGTAATATATTTATAATTCAAGTCTTGGAAATTTCACGAATTTGTCGAACTATCCAAAACATCACTGTACTAAGTATCGAAATCCTAATTTAAACCTATCGACTTATACTTTGTATACATATACAAAGTATTTCTATACCTATACAAATACATACAGAAGTTTTAGGACAAATAAACACTTTCAAAACTGCATATAATTTAAAAGAACAATAAATCTGAACAAGCCAATCAACGTTTCAAAGGAGAATAAAATGAAAGAATTAAACCGTCGTAATTGTCTCTTAGATAAATCGATCAACTTCAAAGCGAGCACTCTTCTAACAAAATAAACAAAACGAAGATTTTAAGCTGCCCTGTTCTAAAATGAAATATTAAAGAACCTACCCTTCTATTAAGCCCCAAAAGCCGCGTTGGAGGTATAGCTATACAGCAAGCGGATAGAACAAGCGCAGATACTTTCAAGCTTGATTGTGACAGTACTAAAACAGAACAAAGAATGCTAGCTAATGAGTGAATGTAATATGAGCATTTTTTATCACGCATTTTTTTTATGTTTGTATGAAAACCATTAGTAATATTTTTATCAGTTAATTAAATCAATGGATATGTTATTTGTGAGATAAGCTACTGAATTTAACTATAGGTAATCTCAATTCGGGCATTAAAATCTTCTACACATCTAAACAACAGAAAGATAGAGCTATTTTAATTTATTAGTGAATTTATAAAAAGCATACATATTTCAAATTAATCCTATACCCGCTCCCGCTCCGCCCATCTACCCACTAGCACTCCAGCCACACCCCATCGCGTGCACCGTGAGAACGCTCGATCGCTATATTTGACCGGATTCAAAGGCGCCGCTCGCTAGACTCTAATCGCTATTATTTGAACTGCACCCCTACAGAGTTACCCTTGTGGTAATGATTTGGAAACACACGTAAACAGTATTTTTTCAAAGATATTTTCTTGCATTTAGATATGATTAAATAGATTTAAAAATACTTGTTTCTTTTAACCTAAGTTGTAAGCTAAGCGCTCTAACCGCGAACTTTTTTATATCACGAGGAAAACACACTATAATCAATAATTTCATCATCTTACTCATCGATCTTCTCAGAAGTAGGTACATAATTGTTACTTCGAATAAAAAAAAAACAATGCTCGTTGCCTCGAATATTGCTTTTAATGTTGTGGAATAACTTCTAATTAATTTCGAATTTAAAACTACTTATACTTTTAGTTTATCCGTTATGAGGGAGTGTGTGTTGTAGTGAAACGCCATTGTATTGAGACTGATTTATTTTATCAAGTGGGTAGTTAATAAGTATTAATTAGTGTCTACTTAAAAGTAAGGGGGGTAGATACATATTATTAGATACGATATATAACAACTTTGAATTGTACTCGTATATCAACTAAGTATGTTCATAATTTCACACAGACTTATTCATACTAATTCATATTTCCCTCACGTAAGTTCAACCTTATCGATGATCTAAGCCAAGCAAATGACGATACCTTCACGAATATAGAATAAACTATAGTAGCTTATATTCTAGGAATAGTAGGCCTCACGAGCTAGGAGTAGGTAGGTCTAATTTTTTTGTCTAAAATGATCTAAACTCGTTTAATGATATTTGTCTTTGTCTGTTTGTCTTGAAAATGACTGTTCTTTTTGCAGGAGCTATCTTAAAAACATCAATTAATTATTGATGGGTATTAGTACTGTCTAAAGTTTTGCATATACTTATGTAGATTGTACATAAATGTGTACATTTACTATTATGTACCTACCTATATCAGGGAAACAAAAATAAAAAACAGCTTTCTAGCTATCACGGTTTATGATATACAGCCTGGAGACTGACAGTCAGACAGCGGAGGCTTAGTAATAGGGTCCCGTTTTACCTTTTAGGTACAGAACCCTAAAAATCATGATTTTGATATAGACAGGATTCGCTCGCTCCATTCGCTCGGTGTATGACACAAACCTGCTAAAACACACACAGATTACTAAGCTGTGTGTTCTTACTAGCCGACAGCTCTGACAGGTATTCACCGATGCAAACACATAGTTGCTAGAAAATTATCGACTATATCGTGTCCACTTTATAACCTTTTCGAAATAAAGTGTGAATCCTATAATTCTAAGTTTATATTTCTCCTATTAGTGTATTATGGTATCAAGTGATAAAGTATTCAAACAGAATTCCATATTTTTTACCTCATAACGTCTGGCTTTTTTATACGAAGCGATTATTATTATCTACAAGCACAATGTCTTTAGTAGGTAAATGACATTTGTGTAAATTATGTTACCAAATGACAGCCTTGACAGCCTTAAAGTAAAACCTTTTCTGTAAATATTTGTATTATCTTTAAATCATTTGTTGCTCTTTGCCACCTTAGAACTAATGATGTTATTACTTCTTCAATTTCGTTATTGAAAAGTGCAACAACAAAAATCTTATTCACCAAAAATCCTACTGATTTCAAACTATTAAATGAATACAAAAAGTAACAAGTGACTAGTTTTGAACCCCTTTACTTCGCCAAGGTCCTCACTAACAGCTACTTCTTTATTCTGTGCTAACAGCTATCACGCATGAGTCACCGTAAAGTCCAGCTCGGCCAGACGTTCTGGGAACTCGGTCACTCGACAGACTCGGCGGAGTCATTTCATACCACACAATGTTACTATTACTAGCAAGTAAGTTACAAGTGAACTATGGATGTGAAGGCGATGAATTCTGTAGTTAATTTTAATGTAACGGGAAAGCACTTGCTTATATTATGTACTTATACTTCAAATATTGCTATTTTGGTAAGAATTTAGATAGTTTTCACGTCCATTTAGGCAACGCGGAGCATTTGCAGCTTCTTAATCAGTCAAACGCGTCGCCTAAATCGACCTTAAGAATATGTGCGAGTAAGTTAAGATTGTGATTGAATTATAATTTAATGTCGTCTTACGTTAGTGTGCAAATAGAATTGGTTAAAGTTTTTCTGTTATTCTTTTCTTGTCGTGGCTAGCAAAAGATAATTAAACCTCTATATTATGTTCTCTAAGCCAATACAATACAATATAACTTTATTATGCACACCAAAAATAAATTACAATATGAGATGCTTTAACTATAAAAGAATGCACAAGTGGGCGGCCTTATCACCTTGAGTGATCTCTTCCAGGCAACCTTAGCAAGAAAACGGTGACAGAAATCAGTTTGGTCGGTGGCGTACAAATAAATACAATACTTAAAAAATAAAAATAAAATTTAAACAAAATTAAACCTATAACTAAATAGAGAAAGTAAAAGAAAATCAAACTAATTTACATGTTACAAATAATAATAAATTAATAAACTATGAACACACACATTTAACACCAATAAACGCGATTGATAGTTTACAAAGTAGAGATGTAATAGCTGTATACCATACTCTGGAAAATCGACAGAGATTTAGCCTGCCTGATATTTAAAGGCAGGTCGTTCCAGAGTAAGAGAGCTTTAATTGTGAAGGAGGATTGATAGAACAGATTGGAGTGGTTGAGTTTAGGATATTGTAGGATGAGAGTACGTGAAAGACGAAGGGATGAAGAGTGAGTTTCACTCACAAAGGAGAAACGTTCCTTTAAGTATAAAGGAGTGGAAGGAATAAATAGGACTTTGTAGAGGAGGGACAGCAGGTGAGTATTACGACGAAGACGGATAGGTAACCATTTGAGCTTTTTGCGAAATTCAGAAATGTGGTCATATTTACGCAAGCCAAATATGAACCTAATAAAGAAATTTTGGAGACGCTCGAGCTTATCGAGCTGCTCTTCGGTTAGGTCAGGATAACAAGCGTCAGCGTAATCTAAAATAGGATGTAGCAGAGACTGAACAAGCGCAGTTTTGGTTGAAATCGGAAGAAAATTACGCAAACGCCTAATAGCTGCAGAGGATGCAAAGACCTTTCGACTGACCTCATTGAGCTGTGATATCCATGAGAGCTGACTGTCAACCATTATGCCTAAATTTTTTACAGTGTCACTTATTTGAATTGGGACGCCATCAAACAAGATTTGCGGGATGCGTGACCAATTAATTTTTGAAATAAGTTGTGAACTTCCGATTATTATAGCCTGTGTCTTACTTGGATTAATAGTTAGACCAAACATGCGACTCCAGTCACCAATACGCTGTAGGTCACCATTTATTGTTGTAATGGCCACATCAAGATTTTCCAAAGTTGATTGAGTATATATTTGTAAATTGTCTGCATAGAGGTGATAGAGAGAAGAGAGGTTATTAGATATAGAATTAATGAAAAGGGAAAAAAGAAGAGGTGATAGCACGCCACCCTGTGGTACGCCAGCAGAAATGTCGCACCAAGACGAATATACGTCGTCAATGCGAACACGCTGCCGGCGGCCGAACAGGTAACTACGAAACCACTCAATTGCCGTTGGAGATATGTAAAGAGAGGACAGGATACCGAGCAGGACCTCAAAATCAATATTATTAAATGCGTTACTAAAATCAAGGAGTAAAAGGACAGTGAGGTGGCAACTACCCATTCCATATCTAATGTCATCTGTGATTTTAGTCAAAGCCGTGACTGTGCTATGCCCTGACCGGAAACCGGACTGGTAAGGATTTAGGAGGTTATTACGGGTAAGGAAGGAAGAGAGTTGTTGATGAACTAATTTTTCTAGGACTTTTGAAAGGAATGGGAGAATGGAAATAGGACGATATTCATTATAGGATTTGGGGTTAGATTTCTTGGGGAGTGGAACGATCAGTGCTTCTTTCCATATAGTAGGAAAGCTGCTAGAGGAAATAATCAATGCCAATATCTACTCTGTCAATATAGTTTAGCACATAATAAATAGTTGGATAATTAATTCCTCTATAAGACAGCGTCTAGACGAGACTCCTTCGATCAGTCTTTGTCGAGAATCGCTAACTAATGAAAACTCATTATCTTAGCCAAATTTACATAATTATACACTGCGTCTTGTACGAGAATTAATTTATATAATAGATTGTTTGCTTTAACACTGAAACTTTCGAACAAAGAAGAATGCAAGAAACAAGTCTAGAAAACAATGTCTAAACCTTTAATCACAGAACTTGTATTTTCTTGTTTCCATAACTATGTAATTAATCATAGACAATTTCACATTTTTCGTTTCTATGACTAAGCAAAACAGATATTCTTAATTTTCCATTTGGATATTTTTTTAGTTCCATACATTACGCAAGTAGCGATAACTTATTTTATTTTCGTTTTAGATGACGTCAAACGTGTGCCTACAAAAACTTCAGTTACTTATTAAATACATATGAGTTTTAATGTATCACTAAGTGCACGAAACAAAAACTAAACGATCCAGGCGTGAAAATATAAGTTGTATTTACACGCCTTTGTACATAACTATACATTTGCTATAAAACAATTGCTGCCAAAAAGTCTATTTAAATGTTACATGAGCTTTGTATTACTTATAGGACGCAATTTTATTTTTGGAACATGTTTGGGGGGTCATAAAAGCTTAACTTCGAGTTTGTGGGGTTGTCACTCTTGTCCCCCGGCCGCCATCTTGGAAAAAGGGGTGGAAACGCTTTTTTCGTGATATTTTGAAAACTATGCGTTTTACAAAAAAATTGTTGAAACATAATTTGTAGAAAATTGTTTTGCATACAAATATGTTTGTACAACTTTTTGCCCTCAATTAAAAATTAAAGAAGTTATAGGCAAAAAAAGAGAAACGAAAATACGTTTGAGAACAAGGTGCAAATTGCAAAATGCTTTTATTTCGAAAATTCACGACATACATTACGGCTTTAACGAAAGTCACTATGATCCTGGAATAATTCGCCGCAAATAATGCAATAATTTGAGAAATCGAAATCAGTATCTAGATTTTCTGATACTGAAGATGATGAACTGCTACAGCTAAGACGACTGTTCGGCTAATAATGATAGCAGGGAATATGGACAGTTACTTCAGAAACACTTATTAAAAATAATTCATTATCCATACACACGTTTTTGAATCAAATGAAAATTTCACCACAAAAAACTTGAAAATAAAGAGGAAATTCTATAATGTACGTCATGAATTTACAAAAAAAAACATTTTGGACCTTGTTCTCTAACGTTTTTTTATTTCTCTTTTTTTGCTTATAACTTCTTTAATTATTAATTTAGGGCAAAAAGTTGTATATACGTATTTGTAGGCAAAACAATTTGCTACAGATTATGTCTAAACAATTTTTTTGTAAGACGCATAGTTTCCGAGTTGTAGCGAAAAAACGTTTTTACCCTTTTTTCAAGATGGCGGCCGGGGGACAAGAGTGGCGACCCCACAAACTTGAAGTTAAGCTTCTATTGACTCCTCAAACATGCCCTATAAATAAAATTGCGTCCTCTAAGAAATGCAATATTCGGACCTAAAATTGTAACATTTCAATGGACTATTAAAAAATAAGATAACAAAAATATACATATAACTTTTACATGCTTTATGTACTTAAAATATGTATTGTCAGTTAACAATATTTATTTCAATCAGTAAACAAGGGAAATCTCTTCCATTCCAAACTTTTAATTTTAAATTGATAAAACATAAATAACTTGTATCACAGCTGGTATTCAATAAAGCATCCTTCAAAGCAAGATGCAGGTGGAAGACCCTCAAAGTAGAATCTCATAACGTGTGACTAGGGTTTAGCGATGATTAAGTTGACGTCTAGACAGGCTTTAGGGGAAATGAGTTTCAGGAAAACTGATTTCAGGAACCCTGGCTTTTGTCAGGTTTTACATTGTTTGCTGCGAAATTTTATTAAAGTCAGTCTATGTTCGCGACTCTGTTGTTATTATAAAAATAAGGGAAGGGGTTTGTTTGCAACAGGGTATTAGTATTTACGACATTCAAGGCAGTATTTTTTCAATTCTTTGATTTAATTTTTAAGTATGTATTTACAACTTTAAAAAATAACTGCTTAAATCGGTCATGACGCGTTCCATTAGGTAATAAATTAATAAAAAATAGTGCATTAAGTTAATTTCTGACAAATTCACGTCACGCTTGTACACTAACCTCAGACTAGATAAAACGTTTCAAAAAAACGTCAACCAATCGTACCTACTATCACTCAGCAAATTAAAAGCTAACCAAATTGCAGTCCCTCTACAAATCACCAAGTAAGCCCCCACGTACCGGGCCCGAGTACGCGCGTCCTTTTAAAAGTTTTTTGTAATAGCCACTAAATCACTTGCACTCCACGCGTGGGGTCCGGACACATGGGACCGTTGTTGCTACCCTTGGGGCTAGCACTGGCTGGGAACATCGTGGGGTTAATATTACTTCTGTAGGTACTATTGTTTGTATCGTCTTAGATAGGCTGAGATAGGCTTCAATTTATAATCAAAAGAAATATATTACATGCTGCGCTGCTGCTTAATTTCACAAAGCAGGAAATATATCATTCTTTAATGTAATGTAAAGGTAATATACCTATATGATATTTCATTCAGGAGCTTGTTTTATATCGAAAGAAATAAAATGCCACAAAAGACTTCATTCTATGTCATAATATAGATCGATCTTGTTTGATGTAAGACAATAATACAAATTAGAACTTATTCACAAAATGTGTTAAAGGGTTATGAAAATAACAATTCTGAATCAAAATCTAAACAATCAATATTATTTTAAAATATTGTTCTTCGTAACCCCCGAGCACCCTTACGACTCGCCGGCTAGTATAGGTCGAGCTCTGGGGATGTGCCAATGTTTGTCTGGACCTGAACATAATGGTCATTAGACGAGGCGATTGGTTTGTAACAGTAGAAATAAAAGTTTAAAGTAATGTTTAGTGTTCATTGGTGTAAGTGTAGGAACATTAATTTGTAGGGTAAAGTTTGATGTTAAATTAAAGATATGTAAAATTACTTATGGAAGTTTTTAAGTATATCAAAAAATGAGTTTATTTAAGATGTTGCACGTTGCAAGTTGCACTTGATAATAATATCGCGATACTATAGACTATTTCATTGCGCGCATCTTTGACGGTACTTAACTACTGACTCTTTTTTACACAGACACCAATATGTTTTTGCATGGACACCTATCCAAGGCCTTAACGTAATGGCATTTGCCCGACTTGAGTATAGCTTGTGGACACCATAGTCTACCAAGGCACTCTTTGTAACTTATATTAAAAAACATCTGAAATTCACAACAAAATTCCAAAACACTAGACTATCGTTCCTTTGTCCAATTATCCATCAAACAGTCTCGAGCTCGGTTCAATTTACACTGGGTTGCTTCAAACATGGCTCAAACATGGTTCAAACAACATCTGCTCCAAACGCGAGTCTTTTCAAGTAGTTTGGGTGTCTAATACTCGTGATCAGCTTGCTGTGACACCGGGTGAAGAACAGAGATGGTAGGTAATAGGTAAAATAGTGGATGTTTGAATATTTGTCGAGCTAGTTCAATTAGGTATTACCAACGATTTAAGCCTCTTGGTTTTTAATACGACTTAATGTTTAGATACATTTTTGATATGCATACCTGAGTACGAGAACGTGCAGGTGGTAAGTGGGCATCACCTTCTATCGACAGGGCAAACTCGGGACAGTGGTGTCAGATTTTAGTAAAACATATTTCTACCAGTATAAACCCGTATTTCGGTTACAAATTTAGGTATTTAATAACACCTCTGCATCATAATAAACATATTATGTATTTAAACATCCAGACATCTGAAACTCACACTCGAAGTTGTTATTTACACGTCCAAAACAATGTTTTGTCGCGCGGACGGACAACAAACATTCAAACACCCTGCCTTCATTACAAACTAACACCTTTACACTAATGACGAACTCTGTAACTCCGAACGTTCAGAATACAATAGAATACTCAAACTGCACTGGAATAAATATACAAATCTACATGTACATAGTAGGTATATTGCACAACCTGTTAACTGTGTAAAAAGTACGACTGACATTGATGATTTAGCTGCGACTTTTGATGGTTCTTATGCAAGACATTCTTAATTTATCTATATTTACGAAATACATTTAGCCATAGTTATCCTGGGGCACGACGATAGTTCGTCAAGACAAACTTCACGGCTAACTTTTCTCTAACTTTTCGTCGTATTATTGTAGCCACATAACTTAAATGTGGTTTATATTTATTCTGATTTCCACAAAACCCAAGCCCCGCCACATCACACGACAGCACTCACATATGCATACATCAACACCTCATGTTTAAAATTCCTGCGTACTCAAGACCACTCGATTCAGCATTACTGCCATTCAGTCGACGTATGACCATTTATCTTGACCTCTCTCTGCTTTCTGCAATTTATAGAAATTCGGCTCTCGTTTATCTGGTCGGGGAACAATAGAGGTGTGAAAGGGGTTTAAGCAAACACTCTTTTGTGAGACGGGTTCACGGTATTGTGGTCGGTCTTTGTGCAAATAGATTACGTAGTATTGTCGCAGAGGATCGTGTCGTCGAGAACAAGACAACAATGGTGTAAGCCCGCCAGAGTGCGGTTTTAAGGGATTCTGTAAAAATTACGCGCGTTTTGTTTCGACGGTCGGATATTGCACGCGGCTGAGGGCTTGTGTTTCGCTGTGATGTGTCTTAGAGTTAGTCAAATCACGAGGAGAAATATAATATTTTATACTATCCTATTTGTGTTTTAATATTATTGTTTACCTACGAGTATATGTGATTAAATTGAATCTAAAACTATACAATGTCTTTGAGAAAATTTATAGATAGGTACGTATACATTAATACATTCGATTGATGTAAACTGCCTATCAAACTAGTATACTTAAGACCAACTTTCTTAGAGCATACGATTACCATGAAATGAAAATATAACTACATAGGTACATACTTTAGTATGTATGTACACTTTTAAGTGTACATGCTACATCATCACTCATACGATACAAAACATACTAAAAATTCCACACACCAAATACTCAAATTACGATTGCGACAAATCATCAACTTCAGCACATCCGTATTTTATTAGTACTTATATTACCTACTCGACTTATTTATGCTCACACTCAAAGAAAACAATAACATTATTTTGTTTTGAGATACTTTCTCCTAAGAGTCAAATAAAAGTTATTGCTTCTGTTTACAAAACAGTCGTTCTGCCTACGCATAACTCGATAGCATTCTTTACTTTATTTTATGCCCGACTGTTTGTATGACACGGCTCATATCAATACATTGTGCCTTATGTGTACCATAAGAACTACTAAATAACGAATCATCTGCGAATAAAATTTACAATTTGATATGCATCTGTCATCCAAGTTGTTGAACAGCGCATTATGCGAATATTATACGACTCACAACTGTCCCGGCTGCCAATTCAAATTGAAATCTTCAAAAATGCAATTGTGCATCGCAATCGATTTCTCATGGGAACAAATAAGTAGTCTCTCATTGCAGTAGGGTAGCGTTCCACTTATTTTCACGTTTCAAAAAACATTGAACACAACTAGGAAAGAATCTCTTGATAATTGCACCAACCCTTACACAACCACCCCACACGTCGGAATATTACCTTGTCTTTGAGAATTTATTATTATTATACAACATTGCGTTTGGGGTTGAAATCGCACAGTGCATTTGTTGGCAGCTGCCTCGCTGTCCATCTTAGGGGTAGCAGACGAGTGACACCCCACGCCATTTCATCCCTTACAGTAATTTTAATAGGGGCCATTTTTCTTCGGAGGCAAAGAGAATCCCAGAGGACCATATGTGCCTCCAACCCTCAAAATTAGATTTAGGTAGAAAAAATTACTTAATGGGGTGTTTTCTGTACGAACAAGCGAGCTCTGATCCGGGTTTTTTTTCAAATCCGCCTTTATCCGTGCTCAGTCGTCGGTAAAATGATATACGTTGCCCGGGGAATAAGCTGATTAATATATATTCTGAAGGATTTGTTTGAAATCGAAACTGTAAATAGTGGATGAGATTTTAGTTGGGTTTAGATTAGAAACTGCCTCCTAAATAATGCAGAAACATTTGAAGCAAAAATTAATGCTGAGATTACACTCATAAAATAAAATGTATATATACGTACATACATATACAACTTAAAAATAAAGGGTTAAACCGGAGAGTAAAGTTTAAAAGTCTAATAATAAATCAATTAATAGCTTTAAAACTCCTTTGGCGTGGGCAGAAAAGGTTTTAACTACTCTTAATAAAAAAAAACGAAAAATCCCTGCTAAAGTTCTGTTCAAAATCCTCATCTGCGAGGTTAAGCCTCATTAGCATAGCAAGCTCGCTGTTTACCAAACATCGCTCCTGTAGAAGACAATGGCTCACCCTTTGCGGGCATTGTTCCGAGGATCACGTGAGAATGTTAGGATACGAGTAAACTCCACGATAACTATACACACGGATAAAATCTGTACTAAAATCTTGTCACTTATAAATACAATGCTGATGGTCGTAGCGTACACGGAACAGAAAAAACAATAGCGTAGCATAAATGTGCTGCTACAGATCGTGAGCAGATTTATATTGTGCGAACTTCAGACTATAGAATAGGGAGTAAGCTTCGTGTGTGAACTCAAGTGTCCAGTTGTGAATAGATAGGAGGCTATAAGTACTTGTATTATTTATAGTTTTCCATCTTATCATGTATTTCTCCCATCTATAGATTTTTTTTTGTGTTCCACAGGATACAAATTTATAACAATAATCCTTCTACAGTCACCAAATAACTTTACAACTTTTTGTATCATAAATTATGATAGAATAACTTGTAAAGTACCCGACTCATTATGAAATGAATTACGCTATACCTCAACAATTACATTACCAAAGCTAATAACGCCATATAGAAACATAAAAATTCTAAAACTTCACAATATGTTACATTCATACTCTGTAGCAGTGTCATTGCAATTTATATTTTGTAGTCCCAACTTTGCCGATTAATCTATTAGCCAACACTTATTCCGTTAAAACTCTTCCATAGTAAAAATCAGTCGGTAGTTGAATATAGCACAGCAGCTGGTCAAAAAGCCAGTTTTAATAAAAGCAATAACGTAGGTATCGGACACAGTTCCATTCTATACCCTGAGCCGTAAACAAAAACAATTTAGCCGACCGTTGTTGGTATAGAAGTGCAAGGATATGTTAGGAGAAGAGGACGTAATAAGTTAGCACAATGTTGGGCCTTTGAAACTATTTTGTGAAAATCAAACAATAAATCAAGATCATACGCGCGAATTCATTAGTTGTCTTTTTGTAACTGAGCAGCCTAAGATTTTACGAATTTGACACGCATAGTCTAAATCACTAATTCCAAATTTCCGCAGCATTATTGTTTGATTACTCGTGACCATAGTGAAGCCACTTAGTTTTATGTTACACAGTGGCAGACGACATCAGCTATTTTAATAGAAAATGGTCTTTACCACTGCACTATTTTGAATTCTGGTTTGACAAAAAAGTCGTTTGTGTGTTTTGTTTTAACTTTATTTCTTGACGTATCTTTACTATATCCAATCCGATCCCGACCCACATACAAGTGGAAACCAAATCCCTGTTTCCGCTGCACTTTTCGATTTATTGGTTTTGTTCCGCAGGTCACCGCCCGCGGTCCTCTACTATTGCAATCGGCCATTTTGTAGCATTGCTACATGAAAATAGTAGCTGTTGTTAGTTTTTAGATTGGACAAGACCAAAAAAGGACTAGAAAATAACAAGTCAGCCATCGAATAATCCTGATTGGACGATCCTGACTTGTTTTTCCTTCTGATTCTTATATTTAATGTATTGTGTCTGCAATCATAAGGAAATGATACTGGCCGATGTTTATTCGAAGGTCTAATTAAAATGAGCAACCTAATTTTTAACCAAATTATCAAGTTTATTTCTTAAACGTCGGTAAGTATAAAGAAAAAATAACAAGTTATTTAGATTGATTTTCAAAATTAAGCGCTATATTGTTCACTCACGCCATTGTCATCTCTTTACAATAAAGAATTACATTTACATCCTTCCATCTGCTACCATTCTCACATCACTACCACAAAACTACTCCAAAACCGCAGTCATCGACACAAAACTCCAACAGACACTCAGAAGAAAAACTTCCACCTGTAACTCTTCAGGCAACAGCACTCGGCTTATCTCGCCTATTAAAACAATAAAACAAGATACTCTGACTTACTCATCTGAATACCACTTCAATAGTTGCTTGAATAAGATAAAGCGTCATTAACGCAGCTTTGTATCGAGTTCGAGTTGTGATTCTCTGGAGATGTCTTTGTGAATGTGTTATCGATGTAGTACTAATATATTATACGGTTTGAAAACTCTCATCACCAGATTTGTCTACTCTTATATTTTCAGACTGATTTCTGCGCTGTGTTTTATATAAAAGTAGAAAACTCTGGTGTCAAAAGATTTCAAATGGACTTTAAAGACACATATATTACAGAGACATTATTAGAAGAAAGCTAGAGAATTGCTGCAGTAACATATATTGTCTTCAATATTAATATAACCACGGAGTTCAATTTTACAATCTAATTTACGTTTTTTGCAATATCATGTGAGTGAATAATGTTCTTGCAGAAAGGAAATGTCTTCAGAATGTAAGTAATTGAATTTAAGAAGTTATAAACATGGCTTCCATTTATCATAACTAAAGAAGCATAATAGCACGAATAGCTAAGTATTCTATAATAAGCATGAGAATAAAGGACGGCATTCCATGTGCAATTTATTGTCACCAAACGATTTGTAAGATAAAATCGCCGTGGGATTTAACACGGGTAACATTTAAACGGTTAGCAAAATCATTTGTGTATTCTGGCGGTAGTAAAACATATTTACAGCAAGCTTTCGATAGGCATTGAAAAATAATAAATCTACATTCAGATAAACTGCATAAAACATACAGACGATTAATTACTATTTTTATCCACGATTTATTTGCACACACTATTGATATTATTGCCTATTTTAGATAATGGGCTTGTTATTTATAACCACGTTTAGGTATATTTGGTTTGCATACAAATAGTAATCATTACGGTCTGAATAATTTCAAAATAACATATTTATTTTATTTCCGGCACCCAACCCGTTTAACTGCTGACCAAAAGATTCCGGCCCATATTTATATTAATAGTCGATCGACTAACATTCATTCCCTAACAGCATTCAAATGTGAATTCGTTGTGAATTTCAATCACGGTGCGGTCAAGGCGGTTTGGTTCCCAGAGCTCAGATCTTATACCTATGTCCTTATAGACTATTTTAGGACCATGTTCATAATAATTCTATCATTAGGTACATAAAAGTACTGATTTTAAAACAGAAAGAAAAGGTTTGTATAGGAAGGGTTGAACTGCTGAACTATTATGTGTACAGAGTACTTAAATATCGTGCGCACTGAAAAACCTAAACCTGATATAATTATGTAGCTACTTACCCGAAAAGGTATTTTCCACAGTTTTCATAAAAAAAACTATCTTCGCCCCCTGATAAAAAATATGAAGAACAGTTTTTTGTGAATTTTCAAAATATACTATACAAATATGCAGTTTTTTTGTTAGTTTAACCTAAAAACACACCCTTAAACAAACAGACAGAAGTCGATACGTTACACATAGTATGGAGAAGATATTTTTTGTGAATTTTCAAAGATTACTCTACAAATATGTAGAGAAAAGGTTCTTAGTTGAACTTGGAAAGTCACAGTCGGTAAGTCGACCAGTAACCTCATATAAACAGCAGTATAAGAATACAGTATAAACTACACAACTAAGGAGTATAAGGGCATTCTCTGAACCTAGATCGTGACACCCATATAGCTTGGAGCCCTTTACGGACCGCATTAATGACTTACAAATATCAGTGTTGGCGCAAATTTATTATCTGCGAGCGTACGGACGTTATCTTGAGGGTTTATTGCATATTTGATACTCTGGGAGCTGCAGATATTAGCGGTAACTCATCGTAATGGATTGTGAATTGTTTATGAGTGTGAGAAGAAATAGTGTTTTGGTATCTACTACTGCTGATTTAAATGAACTACCATTTCTAGTCAAGTTTAAATGAGAATACTTATTGCTATTTCTTTTCCACCAAGCAAACCATGGTCAGTGAAATCTCTTTTAGTTTCGTTTTGAAACTACTGTAACTAGTATCTTTTTCAATCGCCGCGCTAGATAGTTTTGTTTACTATCGTGATTATTTGATACGGTGGTAGGGTTCAGACTTCAGACTGAATTGTAAGCAACTTTTAGTACCGAAATAACGCAAGCTAACCCGTATACATCTACACTAGTAATACTACACTACACTTTACTAGTACTATACTTTGCCTATACTTATGCCTATACATATACATACTAGTATACTACAAAAGCCGGTGCGCGCCTTCCAAAGCCATAGTTCATAGAAAATACATCCGCAGTAACACGTGACCTACATACAGGGTGTCCGTATAAACCACGATTAGGGCGGCCCACTATACACTATACTTACCGAGCGAGCGAAGTGAGCGACCTAGTTGTCATTGCATCTGTCAATGTCAATGTCTGACAATGTTGCAACAACCATTGGAATAAAAAAAATCCGCAAAATACGCCTCTATGTACAAGTACTCAAACGGAGATAAATATAATGCCGGTTTTATAATAAAATCCGTTGAAGAATCTGTATTTTTTGTGTTATAATTAAATGGTTTCAGGCGGTGAAATTTACTGCAAGAAAACCTTGATAACATTAAGATGATAATGTCACGTCTCATTTTAATTTTATTTGTGTGTTATATAAAACTTTCACTGTTCCATTGCCAACATTTTAGTTTTTTTTTTTATATCCGAAACAATATCGAGGTGTCCAGTTCGCAGAGCTACTAGTATTAATGGAGATTTACTCGCACCTCCGATATCAGGATATTATCCCTCGGATCGGAAGACGAATGGCCATTTTAATATATTGCAAATGAGCTGCGATATTGCCCACGGTAAGGGAATAGATAACAGTTGGCTTACAGTAAGAGTTATTGTCCTGTTTTAATCAAAGAAAGGGACTTTGTATTGATATCTTTGTAGTGTGCATGGAATGTCTATGAGATATAACATTTGTATGTTAAATGTCTTAATTAATGGTTTTGTGATACAACAATCGAGGTGTACTTGCAGCGGGTTACGATTTCTATTAGGCATGCGTCTTCAAATAAATCGATATCACGTTGTGACCGCTGCAGCGTAAGCCACTTATGCAGTATTGATTTGTGGTGGAAACAAAATGCTACTGCAATGAGAATGCTTAGAAAAAGATTGTAGATTGATAGTATATTTCTTTCTTACTTACACTATCTACTTATCTATACATATAATAAAGCTGAAGAGGGTCGAAAATCCAAAGATATTTTAAAAAATAATGTTTGGAGGAACTTCGAATTGATAGCAGGAGACGTTCCAACAATTTCTAGACATTTTTCTGTTTATCTGCTTATTTAAACGCTCACGCAAAAACGGCTGAACCTATACCTATAATCATGATTTTAGGTAGGTACATATACCTCATACTACCTATATATAGGTAGTATGAGGTCTTAGGAGTGTCATAGGCTAATTTTTATTCTGAAATAATGCGAGCGAAGCCGCGAGCGTCCACTAGTAATAAATAAAATAAAGGCCAATTATGAAACAGTAAGGACATACAATTTAGCGTGTGCATTTAGATAATGTGTAAGAAAGAAGCAAATCTACACATTGATAGGTACAAAAATATGTCCACTAAAAAGGGAAGGAGTAGCCTTTGATTTATGTGTGAAACCAATTGAATATTCAAGGCGGGTCGCGCCTGACCGCTCTTACGTTGACCTTACCTGGCTGCCTTGGATGTAGGGACTGATTCCGGTACTTTTTTTTGTTAAAAGGACTATGCAGCTTGTTGCTAAGAGCTACCTTTGCTGCGTCACCGGACGATAGATTCAGGTACTAAAATACCGGTATTTATATATACTTGTGATTACTTGCTAAGAATTTAAGTGAAGACATGTACTGTATGAAGTATGTATGTGTTGTGCACAATTACACATTAAACAGTAGATTTCTTTTTCTCAGCCTCATAATATTTTTTAAAAGTGGCTTGGTAAATTTTACCTGCGATTTCTTATTATAGTCCTAAAAAACTTCATATTTTTTTAGGGTGAAACAAGCAAGAACTTGGTTTCAGAAGACACATTAGTATATAATGTATTATTTACCAATTTATCAACATTAATTCAAACAAAACACAATGCATGTATAAGTTAAAAGAAGTAGAATTTGAATGCAACTAAATAAGAAAAGCTGTAAATATAAAATAAACCGGTACACCGGTCCCTCGGTCACTGGGCAAGAACTAAATAGTAAAGTCTGCTTGATCATTTATTAATAAGACGAGGATATTTCACGTCGCGTTTCGTATTTCCCCTATTTAGTCGGACATGGGACCGAAATAGTTTGTGTGTGGGTGAAGGCATCCACGCGACTGCTTTGTGGTCGGATTAAGGAGATGGACTTTTCTTTTACTCTTATGTTTATATGAATTTATGTTGATTAATGTAATAGATTAATCGGTATAAATTAAAAGGTGGCAGTTATGGTAGAACCAACATGAAAGCATGTGAATTCTTCTTCTGGATGGGATTTTTTATTTTTGAGCGTCATAAGCCAATCTATTTCAAGTCTTACAATTTACTTTCAATAACATTTATACAAAAGTACTTGATTTATTAATAAATATGGCATGAGCATAATAAATTAATTAATCAAAGCGCCATAACCACAACATCACGTGTGAACAAGTTTGATAATGATGACCAAAACATTAACTAATCCCAGCTTGATACTAATCGATATCACCAAATTCGTACATTAATTTTGGATTCATGAACTATTACGGAAAATATTAGGCAATAGACATATTTAAATTGAAGCTATAAGATAGTTATTGGTCAAAAGCAATTATTATACAGAATTTAATCGTTATTTATTATTTATCAGCCAATTAGTAGAGAGTGAGGCGCATTAAAAATGATAAAAATAATCTTTGAACATCGACTACTTTATCGGACGTTAAAAAGCCAAAACATCGATTAACACTCTAGATAAATACAAGTGTTGTCTTGTTGGGCCAACTTTAATGAGAAAACTGTAAAATTCTGTAATGTTATGTCATTAATTACATTTTCGATGATAAAATGAAATGTACCTACTAGGAACATTCCCAAGTACAAATACATAACAAAGATAGTATACGTAGGTACAATAAAGGCTAAGTGAACACACAATGAAAAAAATAATTTAGGAGTCGAGAAAAGAAGTGTACAAAGTATAATATTTGACTGAATTTATAACTTTGCCTGGTGTGCAAAATGTTTGCGAGGCACATTCCAATAACTATGCAAAGAATAGTTACTTATCTATCACAAACATACATACAGAAGACAAAACCGAAGCTCTAACATCGACACGTAAAGAATTCCAATAAAATACCTAACAAAGATAACCCGAGCGGAGTTACGACGGATACATCGTTAAATGGCCAACTAGCTATTACACTATCTAACCTATAAATATCGTAGATAAGTCTTCTAGTAGGAAGAGCCGAAGCGAATTTATGATCTAATTTCTGATTCTTTCGAGTGCCTTCAAAATTAAACGAAAATTTATTGTCAGTCGACGTAGATTTATAGAGGTGTTTCGTTGATTTAAAGGTTATACGAAGTACGTCGAAGCTATAACATTGCAAGTAGGTCATTTGAATACATGATAGAAATAAGTAGGTAAATACATGTTGTAGTAAACTAAGCAAAGCACTATGATGCTGTTTTCTGTGACCGTGGTATTTATTTTCTTTACTTTGTGTCATTAGTCAAACATGAAATCACGCACTAGAAAAGTAAATAAGCTGACATGTATAAAGAAGTATGTAAACTTTTGTAATTTTAATGCTCTTGTTTTCAATACTTGTTCAAGTTTCATTTTAACGCTGTCCTACTATTGAAGTCACAATAATAGAACACAGTCAAAAGATAGAAAGATTGTGTCTGAAGTTTGATTGATTAAAAATAATATAAGTATTTCAAAACTCAATTTCAGCACAAAGCACTATAGTATAATTATATCTTTGATATAAATGTACAACACAACAGAGCAAAAAAACACCGTTAAACGCCCGATCTAGACTAACATTCATCAAACCAAGAAACAAAAGCACCTAATGATGTGAGAAATTAGATAGACAAAGAGAGAGTATTTAAGAGAGAGTTTCTATTCTGGTGGGCGATCAATCTACGCGGGGACAATAACAAACCGACTTAGTATTCTAGATTAGACTATAGCCGAGGTTTGACGACCGCGTTACTTCAACCGCAAGGTCGCGGAGTAACATCGAGTAGATGCATATGTACATAGACGTCTAACTACTTATCTAAGTATCCTCTATATGTAAAAGACTATACTTTCATACGAACACAACAACAAAAACCAAGCTGTGGTCTCGAACTTAGGACATTGAAACAAGGTACTTGTCTACCAGTGACTTCTTTATTTGGATAACATATAAAATGTATCACCTAATCTAGTATTTGAGACTCATTATAATATGTACGTAGGCTTCAAAATGGACATGCTATTTCGATAATCGATAAACCAATCATCAAACATAAGTACATAACACGTGATATTTGAATCTGATCTACCTAGGATAAGATTGTTTACTCGCAATATGTATTCATTATTTTAGTGGCAGATGTTGATGGTCAGTCCATCATACCATAGGGTTATTCTTGGGCGCATGATGGTTTCACTATATCTATTATACCTACTCGTAAAGTATTATTACTGGTCGGTTCTCGTTTTGTGACGTCTATCAGGTGCAATGCAGTTGTATATGTCTAGTATTTACATTTACAATGCGGGTAGCCAATGGAATCCGAGAGGTCGGAGTGTGAGTGGGCGGCGCTGGCGCCACGAGGCAGCTGGATTAGGATTTCAATGGAGAATTTAAACTCCATTCACGTGTCTTACATAACTTGTGTTTGATCGAATTGTTTGTGTGTTTGCCAAACACTTGTTTTGCAACGCGATGGGTTAGTGATGCCCTTTTGAGGTTTTCGATGCAAACTCATATCGTAGGAAAAAAGTGTTTTATTTTAACTCTTATTGTTTTTATTAAGTTAAACTGGTAGGCTATATACTTCAAAGTTATTGACATAGAAAATTAAATAAATAAATAAATAAATAAATAAATATTTTAGGACATATCACACAGCGCCATCTAGCCCCATACTAAGCTTACGCTTGTATCATGGGTACTAGATAACGGATATAATACATATATAGTTTTCTTTTGTAAATACATACTTATTATACATAGAAACGACCAGACTCAACACAAGTAATTACAAATTTCAATATTCATAATTACTTGTGTCAGGCGGGAATCAAACCCGCACCCCTAGATTAGAAGGCAGAGTCACTACCAACTAAGCTAACGGAGCAGTCTATTAAATTATTTTGAAGGATATATTGAGACAAAAATAAGGATCAAGACATTAAAATTATAATGTCTACTCTTTTAGAATACTAGAGGTACTCGTATGTAAAAAATATGCCAATACTCTCAAAACTGGTTTATTAATTAGACAGTTTTAGACATTTTCCGTATTGGCATACACTATTAGTAGATACTTAATTTGCAATTCAGATTTGATATATTTATGACTCGAATTCTTCGCAAATTAGTGTTTTACTTTATATTTTATTATTCTTGTTTAGTGGAGATCAAATACTAAGATTAAAGGTTAGGATGATGGATGTGCTGTCTAACGCAGTTTAATTATTACATACATTTGTGGTAATTTTAAATTGAAAACTAGTTAAGATGTGTGATATTCCATTTAATTTAAAGAAGTTTTTATCGCACAATGGAATAGATTTATATTGTTTAAAAAGATATTTTGAATTCAATAAAGAGTAGCAAAAAAAATCCTAGTATTGCTAGCATCCTGAGATGAATATAAATAACCATTAGCGCTTACCATTAGGCAATCTGCTGTTCTATCAGCTCTATTTAAAGTTAATAAATTCTGTAACTATTAAACACCTCAGGTTCCTACTAAAAAGAAGCTATTTCATAGCTAATTGTTTATAACACAAACATTTACGCATCAAAGCAAAGTCAAACTAGATTTTAATCCCAAGAAGTTAACGCCATTACAAAATCTGGCGGAATTTGCTCAAGATGCAAACAAAGGCACTACCTTGAACGTGGAGCAAATCAAATTAACACCGCCACCTCAGCACTTGTTTCACAAACGACCTTTAAAACCAGGTTATTTCCAGGAGCAAGAGATTATACAAGAAGCAGGGATACAGTTTACAGTGTTAAGGATTTTAGTCCAAAGTCAAGCTAAGAGCGTTGTGAAAACATACGAGTTTTGTCAAAACTGGAGTTCGTGAGAATGCATTGTTTTGGCGGGTTGTTATGTGAATTTTGATGATGTTAAAGTGGGGCGATAAGTTCTGCACTGAAAACTGTTTGAAAGACTTAATCAGTATACGATTGGGATATCGTATACTGCTTAAGTCGTTCAATAGATTTTACCCAAAACAAAGGCCTCTGTTTACATGTCAACTATTTGCCACATCAGGTATTCCGGCGTTCAAATTGAACAATTCTTCTCTAAACTGAAACACATTGCTATCTCATTATAAAATATTATCTAAATATCGTAATACCCCAATCGTGCAGCAAAATTAAACCATGTAAATGATAAATTTCTTGTTTAAAAAAATAGAGAACCTAAGAGCCTCATCTCAGCAGTTTAAACCATAGTTAAAAACAGGTACTGAATAATATCCTGGCATCGCTAAGAGGCCACAATGCTTGGAGTTTAATTAATAAAGGACAAAGAGCTTCCCGTCCTTAGGTTAAAGGGGTATTATGGGAGACGACAATATCACTTGATGGAGGAGCATGTAAGGAACAAGGAATTATGGGGTCAGGATAGTTTCTTCACTGTAAAGCATGGAATAGTTAGGAAAGATGGAATTCAGTTGATTACATCGATGACTTGCTGTAATGATGTTATGGGACTTTGGATGTTGATATATTGAGGAAAATTATTACAGTGAGAACGATGAAAACTAATTGCTTCAGTAGATAATTGCTTATGCCAAAAAACAAGCAAAATAATTAATAAAAAAAATATACTCACAATGAATAGAAATAAACTAAATTAAAATATTATATTATACCACTAAAACCAAAACAAATGTATGTTAGTTGATTTGTTTGCGCCGTGCCGCTACGCCGCTTCGTTCAGTTTTGCCACTACGCCGCTTCGAATCGTTTCAGTTTTTGGTTTGGTAGTAGAGTAGATAGATAGATAGATAGATAGATAAATTCTTTATTGTATTACACACATTGACGAAAAAAAGACAAACAGAAACACATAAGATTTAAAAAATAATAGTGCCACAACTGGCGGCCTTATCGCTAATAGCGATTTCTTCCAGGCAACCGTAGTATGGACAGGAGTCGAAAGAAATATAAAAGATGGGATAGATAATAGATAATGGATGGGTAGAGTAAGATAGCCAGAACCTGTGAAGACTTACACTTAACTTCATCATCAAAGTCCACGATTATATCGTCAATGTTTATTAATAATATGTAATGAAAACTGTAGCTCATCATGCTGAGAGAGACATTTTTCAACATAAGCCTCGGTAAAGGAGATAATCTGTTTCACTTTCTTCGATGCACTTTCTCTAATGAAAGACTCATTAGTCTCGCCTTTGAGATTTTATTGAGATAAAACGTTTTGGAAGTACTTATATGATTGGTTAAAATAATAGAAGTTTTAATGAGCATTCATTAATAATGTAATTAACATACACAGACAATAGACAAACAAAATATAACATTAGGTATAAACGATGTTGAACCAAGTATCGTAATCGATTTTATTTTTGCTTTTTTATCACAAGCAGTAACATCAATTTAGTGATGTTATCGGAAAACCTACAAAAAGGTGGACCGAAAGAATCGAAGATTGCAAACATTGTACGACCTTAGTGTAGGTATTACATAACCATAAAATTTGCGGTGACTATGGTTAAAGGTGAAGTATTAGAATTGAACTGGCTTTCAAACGCCTCATACCTACCACATTATGCAAAATAAAATATTGCAACTGCAAGATTTATTCACAACACACGAGATGTAAGTAACAACAAAACGTAACTACGTTAACTTGTTAATAACTAATTTATTAAACTAACTCTCATTTGTAATTTTACTATATTGCTACATAACAATATAACATGTATAACGGGAAGACGTTGGTATCCGGGATACAGATATTTCTCGTCCGGATACCAACACACCGCGTGCAACTTTGTAATTAGATATAAATACATCTTTTCTTAGTTTTTAAGTATTGTATGAAACCAATAAAAATTTTTTGAGTTTGAGTTTGAGTATGTATTCAAGATTGCAGGCAATTCCTTGCAACTATCTTCGCGAAGCTTCTATAAAGTTGATTGAAATATTCTCTCACGTATAAAAAGGGTATGAATAAATATAGGATTGAATAAAGCCTATTACTAGCAAATAAAATGCGCTCATTTAGTATGTTTGTTCTTGATTCCGACATTATTGTGATAATTGCAACGTATATAGGAATAATTTGAACATTTTTTTCTTTATTAATGTCATCATCAGAATCAACACCAAGTGATCATTGATTATTATTATTATTATGCCATCCAGCGTGGTAATGCGGCCAGCATGCTGGGCACGCTACCCTCTGGTAGTGGGCTGGAGCACTTAGATTATCTTTAGGCTTTTCTAAAGATTTTCTAAGTGCCCCTTTTTGTAGTAGTTAGAAGTAGTATGTTTAGTTTTCCTTCACTTGTTTTTATATAAGTGATTATTATTTAACGAATGTGCGATAAAAAATTAAGCACTATAATCATAGTTGATTAGTGCTCAGATCACCTATTGTTTCAAGTTTATAACTAAGACAATAACATTTTATTTCTCATTACAAAATTACACTAAAAGCATAGGTAATACTTTACGTAACCCAACCAAACTTTAAAACAAAATGAATGCTGAGAACCGAGCATCACATAAAATAAAATTCTCCAGGCTTTCTACGTCTATAGCGCCTGTAACTTTCACCATTACAATGGCCATTATTATAGAAAACAATTTGGAATCTCTCACATTAGGTCGTGGAGCCGAAATTGGTCAACGCCGTCGCCACTAATAGGTCTAATAAACGTAAAGGTCATATCGGCGATTTGGATCGAGGCAATTTGTAAAGTGACCCGTTACGATAGGTTTAGCTGATTCAGAATGAGATTACGGCCATTGAACATTTTGGCGGTGTTATAGGAACAAGCTGAACTTTAATTAGTAACAAATAGATTTTTTAAATAAGTAGGTAGATAAGTATGATTTGTGTGACATGTTATTAGCTAAAGTTATATTTACACTTGATTACAAGCACAGAATGTTACCAAAACAAATCCCGATAGCAACATACAGCTTTTGGCTATTTTCACTTCATATTTTACCACATAACCATACAGAAAACAGATTAATAAAACCCACACACACACACATAATAATGATAGTGATTATTTTATTTACGCTCGCCAAAGTCAGCTGAAACGATACCTGCGCAAGAGCCACTGTATCGGAAACGTTGTATATCTGGTAAAATTTAATATTTCTTATCTAAGTACGTAAATTTAAACTTGTTAAAGCTTAGTTAAATACACAATTATTTTACAACGCTTTAAAAAACTGAACTGTCATCACAACAACGGTGTACTTTTTTAAATACCTTGCGTCATCAAACCCGCAGGTTGTCCATTCACCATGTTGAATGGACTGTCATGTCATGTCACATCAAGTCAAATTCCGACTTAAATGCTCCATAATCGCCTTAGGACAAACAACGATTTGTATTGAAGAACATACGAACCAATTTTTTTTACCAAATTTGGTAGTAGGTACCTATAGCAAGCTTATAGTTTTGACAGCAACTTATTAGCTAATTCGATAAATCATCATCATCCACAGCGCTTGGGTTCCCACTGCTGGGTATAGGCCTCCCTTTGTATGTGCCATCTGCGTCGAACTTGTGCAGATCTCATCTAGATTGGACCCTCGACTTTGATAAATACAAAGGTGTAATTTTAATATTTGATGATATACCTAAAACTACGTCACTTTTTAAAATTACTTTCAATAAAAGGTTGAAAGAAAACAACACAATCCCGGTTGATTTATAATATTATAAAGTCTTTGCCTTCAGTCGAAGGCCAACGTTCTTTTGTTTTCGACTGCCTTTAATAAAAGTGATGGATGAATGATTATCTTGTTGGTCTTCGAAGTTAAGACTTCATTTGCATCGACATTTAGGATTTATTGAAGGAAAGTAAATACATATTTGTTTAGGTCGGGTCTGAAACACAAACTGTGGCATATTCATTTTGAAATTGTTTAGTAATACCTACAATTTTCAGAACCTGTGCTATTTTATAGGAGTATATATGCCGTGTAATGTTTGGTAAATAATTTGTATTTGTATTAAGAATTGCTTAAACATTTTGGTACCTATTCAATTTACTGGTTTTGGTATAAATTTCATACTGAACTGCTGCATACTGGCTGATGCCCAATGAAACCATAAATATAATATAACCTATTTCTTGATAACATGTTGGTAGTAAAATAATGTAAATATTTCTAAGTTTGAACTTGCATTCCACCCCAAACCTACCCTGATAATTATTCCCATAATTACCGTATAAACCATTTAAACTGGTCTTTATTACAATTTTTCCTATTTATTGCCTGAATTCCGCCGAGTAACGTGACAGAGTGGTCATTCAACAGTTCCCTGTCGCATACCGCACGGGCGTAGATAACATAACATAGGGATAGCTGATTACTGAGCTATCTTCTCTCAAAAGATGGGGAATTCTCCGTATGTAACAAAGAATTATTCTCTTTAAATTGAGTAACTTGATTATTAGTTCACCTGAATCGACGCTCACGCAAGCAACAGTGCGGCATAACAACCACACTTCACCTTCGAAGCATGGTTGTAGTGAAAAAGCGTAAGGAAAAAGTGTAAGGTATATAATTTTTTATAGGACATTGTCATTTTGGATACCACACGCCACTCTGTAGTCAATTGGCGAGCTTAATTCATGACTACATCATCCTCCGTCTAACGTTCGTTTCTAACACCATTCATTCCATTTTCGCAATGCATGTACAATTTTCTTTATAACCAACTAATATAAGATTTTTAGTTCAACTGAATATATTTTTAATTGTTTTTCAGTGAAGTTGGTGAGGAGTCAACAGCGTGTATTGCACACCGCACGTGGCTGGAAGTCCGCGGGTAAAACCTGCTCCCGACACGCCAATATTGATTTACTCGGACTTGTCGGACTTATATGATGCGTTCACTTGTGTAGGGAAGGGTTTACTGTACTAGGAGTGTGTGCTTTATTGTTAAACTGTGTGTGCATACTTCAAATATGCATTTATTTTGTGAAAATTCATTTGGTAGTTTGTGGTGTACGAACTCAAAACTATGATCAAGGCGTAATGAATTATGTATTTCTCAAATTGTAAGTGGACAACGAGCTCTATTAAACTCTTCTCAACAATGACATGGAGAATATTAATTATTGTGAATATATGTATATGCCCTTTTGTTTAGTTTGGTGTTGACTATAACTCGTGATTTTATATTCTGTGCCATAACATACTCGTAACTGCCTTGACGACAAACGATTACTGTACTACGATCATACATACTTTCGCAATAAGAAGTACATACATGTGTATTGTGTATACCAAAACATCTAACAACGGCGCTGCCTTGACAACTTTACACAAAGCACTTTGTTTCGTGTCCATTACCAAATCGTTAATTAAGATTAATGACAAGCAGCCCCATAACGCACCGGCAGCGCGGCCAATTACGAATCGTTTTATATCGGTAACGCCATTTTGACGAGCGCCATCTTGGATTTTACTAGGGCTGCTTCTGGAAAAGCAATTATAATGGAAGAGTTACCTAGTTTTGTTTTTAAGTTTTATACATTTTTATTAAAGTTAATCCGGGGAACCTATACTAAATAGTTCTGGGCAATTTTAGTCGCTTGGATATAGCTTGATTAAGGTAAATTCCTACAATTCAATTCTATATCTTACCATTTATGAGGTCCCTCATATATAGTAGGATAGAATAGGTAGGAGCACACAACAATTATATTTTATTTTTATATTTATGCACTAAAATAATGTTTGCATTTGAACACTACAAGACCGTTAGACCGAAGAAATTAAAATACGCAATGGTTATTTTTTATAAATTACGCTAAAAAGTATTTGAGATCAACTGATGTGCTAGAAACGCGCTTACAATCACTTTATTTACCTTTCTCCAGCAACTAGCGTTAGTTATCTTCCAATCTTGGTCAGCCCTACTGGCCAATAAAGCAACAAAAGATCGGACGTGTAATAGTCCAAAAATCGGCCACGGAGTCTTCGCCTTAACGTTGTTACCGTTAAGTGGCCGAACGCGGTAGATAGATAAAGAAATTAAAATACGATTTTCAACTCTGACATACGTATCAGAAAAAATAAAATTACATACAGTAAAACAAAATCAATAAGTTCAATCAAATACAGAACGAATTGGTAGGAAAGGCTTACAAAATCTCTAAGTTTTGTAAGGGATATCATAATTCTAACTCTAGTACATAAAAAAATAAACTATACACCGACAAATATATTACACGAAAAAAAATTATTCTTAAATACCATAAGGTAAAAATAAAACTTAAGCATGCGTCCCCTTAACATCGAATAACGGTAATGTAGTGAAGCCCAAACTGTTGTAAAGAATGATTTACGTGGATTCTGTTATTGAGACCGTTTCATAGGATGTTTGTGGACATTTAAATTTGGATCGTTTTCCTTCTAATTTTAACTGCCGAGAGGAACGTAAATTTTCTTCATATCGAATGGGTTCTAACTATACTCCTACCTAGAACAAGTAAAAAACTGTTTTTTGACATCTTTGAAATATTAAAACCACTTTAAGGCCCTCTTGAACAGCATCTCATAAACACATATTTGCATGTTTTGATTATAAATCTTTGCCACACAACTATCGACATTAAGTAATATTCGTCATAAGGTTTATGAAACAGAAATCTAAATAAACAGGTTGTTGTGGTTTGTGAAGATCTTTCCTGCAACTCATTTCACCAATATGCCACTTACGGCACTAATCACAAAACCAAAGACTTACACAACTTGTCACTGTCATCATCAGAATGCACCACAATACCGCTGTTTCATAGCGACGAAACATTTCGACAAATGACGAGTTTATTAACAAAACTGGGCCACATACGCGGCTCTATTTAGCCTCATTCAGAATTAGCCTAACGAAGTAAAATATTGCAAAATTACGTCGTAATAGCTACAAAGTCATGTTGCAAAATATTGTGCATTTACGTAGACAATATAAATCACATACTTCCTGTGAATAGTACCGCTTCAGGTGACCTGCTCAGCACTGCCTCAAGTGACAAAAATGAATATAACTATTTAGACTCATCCGCCAACCAAACGTCCAAAATGGAGCAATCAGCATCTAATCTTATCATCCGATTATGCCGACAAACCATTATATTAAGGTATCGCAGGATAAGTTGGCATGTATCTGTTATTCACTTTTAGACAAGTGGTATGTTTCGCTTAGCGATACATTAAAAACAAATGCAAGGGATTAACAAAACGATTAGTTCCGCCAAACTTCTAACTGAATACCGGTTAGCGAAAAATATCACTTAATTAAGGGTGCTGCACGCACTTACGCAGTACCTAATTATAGGTTTATTAAGCATACATTAGTGAGTCGTCTATTGTTTATTAAGTCGTTGTTTGTGCATAATTATACATTATAACAAGCGCGTTGACCCTAGACTAGGTGTTTGTTGTAGGTACCTACACTCGTTGCTGAATGTAATTGTTGGACTAGATTTGCTTACAAAGTGTACTTACTAATTACCTAACTAGGTATTATTGACTGCGACGAAAATGTTTGTGTCACAATAATTGGAGTAGGTACTTATTTGTTTATATTAAAGTAGGTAGGTACTTATAAATTACAATAACGGTAGTGAAAGTTTGATTTTGTGTATAGTAAAGACCAAATTTACAATGTTTAATAGTTTTTCATAGATATGTAGTACATACACATTTCTATTTCCTAGCATCATTTTTGAAACACGAGTAAATCAGTTGGACAAGCTACAACACTATAACGAAGAAGTTTGTCAACCAATAATTAAATACATTATAGTTATTCATAGATTTTAGGTAGGTACTTAGTTATTAATAACCAAATTCCAAGTAAATTTACAGATCATTAGAATCAGTCGTGTGAGCAACAGTAGGCATTGAGTTACACAAAGCAATTACTGCTTCAACAAAGTAATCGTACCATTATGTTGTAGGTAGCATATTCATAGTCATATGTAATGTAAGTTTACTAATTTGTATTAGAGTAGAGAAAGTCAGAGCGTACCTATATACTTTTAGGTGATGAAGCTGTGGTAAGAATACAGTCACGCATACTTTATTTATAGTCTTCTTCTTCTTATCGAATGAGAGTGGCCAACCCCGGTGTCGAGAGTTTATCAAGCCACCCGAAGGGCCTGAAAAATTGATAGTATTACCAGGTGATGCACTAAAATGTTGTAAGCAGGAATTATGTTGTATTTAAATTTACGTCGAGATTTTTGCTACTACCTCTTTGATTTTTTCAGTGTAACGACCTATAAATTGTTTACTAGGTACTTGCTGAGATACTTTATGTCAAAATCAAGAATAAAGAAAGTTTCTAAAATATATCAATTTGCGTACAAAGATATTGACAATTATTTAAATGCATCAATGTAAAACGGTTTACGAAAAATCGTGCATGGAAGAGTGACGAGATCACTAAATAGCTAGTGGCCCTGTGTCAACAGAATTAGGCTGAGTTGCGGCCGTATTGGGGCATCAAGAAAACCTATACCACGTAAAAAAATCACAATCTTTTTTGTAATGTGTGTTTCTTAAGAAAGATATTTATATTTCTATAAAGTATATTCCACTACTTTTGTCTAGCTTCTATCTACTCTGTCCTCTAGCACCATGTGTATAGTACCACCATAGCTAGAGCTATAGGAGTCTCATATGTCTGAGATCGGCTTTGAGATATGACATGAAAGCGGGACCAATTAGTGGATCGTTAGCGATGCCAACTTTAATTGCCGCAACTTTGTGAAGACCGAGGGCTGAACGCACAAAACGAATATACAGATGTACAACATACCATTAAATAAAGCGGTATTGTGCTTGTTGGTCTGTTGGGTTGTTTACGTAGTGTGCGTTGGTGTGTGAGCCGATCTTGAGCAATGCAGAAGTCACAAGATTATCTAGAAGGGACTAACTACTTAATTTATTCTAGGTTTGATTTCTAGGTTTAGGTTTCTCTTTCTTTTTTCTTATTGTTATAGGGATTTCACAGGCTCGGCTTGCGACTTTATATTGAACGTACATGACATTTGGCAAATAAAATATTGATATCCGTCTAATTCTAATATAATAAACGGTATTCAGACAGTATCTAAGTATTTCAATTTCAGATCATCAATTAGATTTTATATAGACCCCAAATTCAACTGTTTGAAAATTTTAACCGCCCATTACCAATATTGTACGCTTTACAGATTTGAGCATGAAAATATTTTAAGGGCATTCCGATCTAGTCATAAAAACGATTACCTCCCTCCATGAAGAATCGCCACTAAAAGGCTTGGAATGTATTTTGTAAGTTGGTAGATACTAGGTACCTACCTTTTATTATCCATAGTAATCAACAAAAGAACTTCGTTATCAGCTCAAAAGTTTTTTTTTAAGTGGCAACTATGATTATATCCGTAAATCAGAATACAATGAAAGCTTTGTGTTAAATATACTTAATACGAATACGATACGAATTTAACAAGCGTATTATTAATAGCTGATATTGACGTAAAAATATCCGAAAACTACGGTTTACTTATGATTACGGTAGTTTACCAAATTGTACCTAACCTTTATTTCAACACACAACAGCTACGAGCGGAAACACCTAGTTTTACGTCCATTGCTCACATTTAGCCTGACTAGGAAAGTGTCAGTGTACAATGGCATTGTTACATTAACCTACCACGCTCCGTTTGTTAATACCTTTGTGGGATACTCACCATACGCTCGCATTGTTCAAATTCACTTTTTAATTAACATTTTGACATTACGCGAGTGTATTGACGCGGTGAGTTGATCATTATGATAATTAACTGAGTCAGGTAGAGGTTATAGATAAAAGAACGAGTGGGACGGCAACTGATGTGATTAAACGTAGGTAACTATCCAATAGGATATGTATTGCAAACATACAACTTAGTTTCTGTATAATGGTATGCTTTTTTATGACGTTAAAACAGTTGAAATGGTTTGCTTTAAAGGTATTAAAGTAGCACAGCTAAACTTAGAAATGGCTATTTGTATCCCTAATTAACGCAAGTCAAACTACAAAGGGGAATTCATATTTATCTCAGGTCTTGTAGCTGAAGCTAATCACAAGTGAATTCACTTGAAAATATCTTTAACTTATCACCAGTCGTAGTCAAACAAGAAAATACTCTGACCGGTATAGCTACAAAAAGTATACTTGACCATATTATTGAGTAGAACCGTTTGTAAGTCTAAATAAAGTAGCAGCTGCCTTGCTAGACCACATAGGTACAGTATAAGTAAGAAAGAATAAGTAACTGTAGAATTATTAATTAATGATGATCTAATTATAGTAGGTAGTAACTTCATTGCTTGTTCGAACACACAACACAACACAACATCGAACATTAGTTTTAAAATACATATCAACAAAGTAATAATAGAAAACTCATATTAAACCTGTCATAACAGATGTATACGATAACAAAGTAAATTGTACAAAAACAAATTACAATGAAATAAATTTGACTTGAAAAACCTTGATAGATTTACGATAAGTTGTAGGTATGATACGCCTACAGACCATCAGACAACACCTAGTAATTACATAATGCAGAGTCAGGCGACTGCTGTCATAAATTTTGATAAAACAACATCGATAAGGGACAAAAATGACACTTTATTCGTGGTTTTCCCAATAGAGGTGTGTAATTTTCACCACAGTTCGTACGGTATATTTGTATTTGCGGGCTGAATGTAATGTTAACTGTATTCACAAAGTAACGACTTCATTAATTATTGCTTCTTTACTACATATTCAGAAAATATCCGAATTCGCTCATAAAAAAGGAAATATTTACCTGTGTTTGAACTAAACACACGTATGAAATAAATATGCAAATCATTACTTCAGGTTAGTTTACGTACCTACCTATCTAACAGAAAAAAAAATCCTCGACAACCTTCTCACGAAAGTACATACATACGCCGCAGTCGAAACCGGCTTGCGACGCATCAATGTCTAACATCGCAAAAACTACTTAAACCAATAGCAAGAGTTATAAATCTCTCGTAAATGTATTGTATTTTAATTAAAAGTAAGCACATATCCGTTTTATTTAGTTGTAATAACCGGCTAGCACTTACGTTAATAATAACGTCGAAAAATTAGCTCGACAAGTTTCGGAAAACTGAGGTTTCCATCATCAGGAGGACGAGTCAGCACGCGCGTGCTAATTTTTCGACGTAATTATAAACGTAAGTGCTAGCCGGTTATTACAACTAAATTAAATCATGCCTTACGGGAACTATAATACATATACGTTTCGCAATTTCTTACAAAAATCTTAAGAGACGAACGGACGAATGGCTTTCAAACAGAGAGGCTTATGTTCAGCAGTGAAAGATAACATACTGGTGATGGCGAAAAGGACATAAAACAATATTCCGGGACATTGCACACAGTGCCATCTAACCCCACACTAAGCAAACACTTGTGTCGTGGGTACTAGTTATTTATTCTGTGGTACTAGATAACAATATAGATATTCATAAACATTGGGCATAAGCAGTCAGAGAATATGTAGATCTGGTAAATATAGTGATTTATGACACTCAAGGTTACTTGCTAGTCATCCTCTGTATTTAGATTGTAAACATAAATAGATGCCATTCACCAGCACTACACACATGTACGTAACGTTCATTTTCATAGATGTCCGTAACCTATTTCTCACCGCAATTTGTCATACAAACGTACAATTACTATATGTTTGTCTGTTCGTACAACAAGCTGATTATATTCATTACTGGTCAATGACAGTGTGATGTTTCTATTGTTCGAAAAACCTATTGGAAACCAGTTAGACTGACCTAATATTTTTGATTGGCAGTGATATCGAGTAAAAATTAAGAAGGTATTTGAGGCAGTTACTTACTAACCTAATTCACATCAAAGAGTGTATTTATTCAATAATAAGAAACAATATTTACACATATTAACACTAATAGAACTAAAAATGAGTATTTACATCTAAACTAAATTTAAACAATCTACATGTGGTATGGAACCAAGAACGCTGGCTGCATTCCCACGCTGGATTGCTATAGAAATCCTTTGCGCAAGGAACCAGCCAGCGTTCTTGTCTCTAGTGATGTCAATCAACATTTTATTTAATTTTTTTATAAAAGATTTAGTGCTTTTACCCCACGGACCAAAAGTTTCGAAGCCAAGCGGTACGAAAATATAATCAGTCGATAATGATGTATATTTTCGCCGCTTGGCTTCTTCTGCTGCGTCCGCCGCGGCTCCTGCCGCTTGTAGTATTTAGTATTTTAAGTAGTATTTTTATTTTATTTACCTACATCAAAGTATTTTTAACACGAATGAAGTCATTATATCTACCATTTTTGTTATTGTTTTTTTATTACAAACTCAGACTTTAACTCCCACTCAGCTTGAATATTTATTGTATAATATTCAAGCTGAGTAGTAATGTAGGTACTTACATCATTTTTTGAGATTCGTCTATTTTTACTAAAATGTATGTCACACAATACGCCAGATCTAAATACTAAAAATTGTACTTATGTAAGTATAATTTCTTGCAGACATCTAGAAAGACAACCAAAAGTAGTCCAGGTTTGGAGTTACCAACACAATGCACGGTCACTGGCCATAAATCTATGCAAACAACATTTCAGCCCGAGTCAGTAGACGTAAAGGTCACAGACTATCAGTGCCTTATAAATATTGCAAATATTTGAATCACAATGTCTAGAACCATATTTTCCTGTACACGCCATTGAATTTTTCTTGTGATATTTTTTGGCCCGAAGCTATTGTAGTAACGACTATTATATATTATTACCTATTTATGTAGGTATATACATATGTTTGTCCTTAAGTTTGCATATCTACATTAAAATTAGGTATAAGCCGAGCTAAATTACAATAGTAATACCCACAGCCTACATTTATATGAGCCGTTCTTTTTAAGCTCTGTTGACCTTTTAAACCACCCTATGCTCAAAGAGCTTGGATGTCGCCTAGAGAAAATAAATGGTAATAAGAATTAAAATAATCCTTATTTTAAGTCTTATTACCATGAGTCCTAAAGTCCAAAACACGAACCAAACATTTATCGTATATCAGCAAACCCAAGAAAGGTCAGTCGTCGGTCGCGCTCCGTCTACCACACTAATGATAGTAATGTTAATTCCAAGCATGTCAAAAACCTATCGAAAACAAGGCCGCTCGAACGTCCGACCGAATGTAGGCCAATGGACAGGATTTTATAGACTTCCTTCCTCCGATGAGTTACGACGCTCGAAGGCAATTGGATAGATTGTTGTTTCGTAATTCTGGAAATGGAACTTTGGATGGAACCAAACTAATTCTCATTCATGGTTTCTAAGGTTTGACTATCACCAGTAACAACGCAAAGGTCTGATTTCTTAAAAACACTACAAACCTGCGAAATCAATGGATTCCTTTAGATTCTACACCAAAATCTTTTTGTACTCTTCTTTTTCTTATCAAATGAGAGTGGCCAACTCTGGTGTCGAGAGTTTATCAAGCCTAAGGGCCTCTTACTTACCTACAAGTTAGTTATTTACTTACGTAAATAACATAAATAGCTATCTTGCTTAGTTGGAAACATTTTACAAAATATTGCCATAAAAAGTAGCACAAATGCGCTGCTATAACATATCATTTCTACCCCCATTCTGCCGATAAAAAGAAAGGTGTGCCAAAAAATAAAAGGGGCGTCAAAAATACGGGTCTTTGTTTCCATACGTAAGAGCAATAAATAGCAATCTCATCAGCCTCCCATGACATGCTTATCTGCAATCTTCAAATAGAACGTTCCCATAACGGAGATTGGATCAGAATATCATCCGTATCCAAGATAATGCTATAAATCAGCTGTAATACGGTCGAGGAGATTACAGCTCATAGATACGTGAATAAGTAGTAAGTATTTCACAAACTAACAGTACATACATGCAAAAATTACGTACCGAAAAAACCGGGTTGCTTAAAGTATTTGAATATCTAAAAGTCCACTAAAACCTAGTCTCAACTCATATTTTTATGCGCAATTGGCTCACGTTTGACTATAGCTGCGGTATTTTAAGATGCAGCAAACACACTTTGAAAAAACCTAAATAAATAAACGAAACATTGCACACATCGCCATCTAGCTCCACACTAAGCAAACGCTTATGTCTTGGGTACTAGATAACGGATATGCAATACTTAAATAATATTCTTTTGTAAATACAATACTTATCATACATACAACCGCAAACCCACAGCCCCTAAATAAAAAGGCAGAGCCACTACGAATTAAGCTTACAAGGCCAGTCTATCAGTCTAACTATTTATCTACTCTGGATTTGAAGACCCCTGGATTGTAATCTAAGAAAACAGCCTAGTAGATAGACTCATGCAAGTAAATAATAAACGGTGATCAAAACCCTCATGCAGTATTTATCGTGTGTAATCCGTGTGCGAGCCACAGCGGCCGGTGCTCACTCGATTTGCATGTTTCACTCATTTCCGAGGCAGAATCGAGTGCGTTACGTTACATATAGCTCAAATTGCGAAATTCGATTTGTTTGTAGTTCTTTTATGGATGGAGATTTATGTTGACGGGATTACGGCTGAATTACCGATCTGTTTTTATGCGTAACAGTCTGTAGAGGCGATACGATTCTATAGGTTTCAGAGAACTGCCTTTAGTACGCGAGTTTTGTGATACCGAAAGAGACAGTTATTTTATTTTAAAAAGTTTGTTTGAATAACTGCTAGTTTGAATGCTGTTTAGCTTTGTTTGTCATATAAGGTATTAAAATTAATTCTCATGTATTTTCTCTTATCAACAGCGAGATGCAGTCAAACGTAAACCATATTATATAAAGAAGCTCCTCTAGGACAAAATTAATAGCAACGTGTCATATATAGATACTATAAAGAGAAGATTTACTTTAGAATAGTCTACCTAATTTGCCGTTTATTTAGAGTTGTCTTCTATATGGTCGTGTAATCTCAATTTATGGACTTGCGATAGTTCTGTTTACGCAGCGAGAAATGAAATAACTCTGATTTAGTGATCACAACATTTATTGAGTAGGGAAAATGTTTTCATTATTTCATACTTATTAGTACTACATATTTTTATGAATTAATATAAATTAGTACAATTTAATGGTCTTTTATAAATTATCTAACAATTTTAAATGTATTAATTGACATTGACATTGATATATATAAAGGCAGCATGTACAAATTAGGTGCTTTAGTTACCTAATTAAACAATTCATTGACACTTTAATAGGTGCCTAAACTAACAGGACTGTTTGTATTTTGGTCGATGTTAATTAGTAGCTAATACAATTACTTATATTGATTAAAATAATCACGTACTAAGTAGGTATTAATTTGTATTTTTTTGCAGGTCAACTGTGAGGTTAGGTATATTTAAACTTTAACGACGGTGTTATTTTACTGTGGGTTTGATTCGGAAAATGCTCAAAATTAGTACACTAAGTATTTTATCACAAATAATCGTAACTAGTTTCCTATTCTATCCTACGTCATAAGGTAATAATCAAAATCGTTTATGTCACAAATTTTTACATGGAATGGGTATGCACTTTACATTATTCGCTTTACGGTAAGTGATCATTACAGTCTAGCTTTATAGTTCCCACGTCAATCAATACTATGTTATATTTGTCGACGAATGTAAGTAATATAAAAATTTAAGTATGTTTCACACGTAAGTAATTAATGTAATGTTATCAATGTGTAAAATAAAGTTCTTTAAACCTAAACCAATGTTATAACGCTATAACAACAGCACCAATTTCAAAAGGTTAGGATCTTAATTACGGCTATAGCACTAAAAAACTAAAATAAGGCGAAACGTTAAAATCAAACCAATTTCATAGGTCTATAATAGCCCGGGACAAAGGGTAATTAGCCACCAAGTCTAATTCGAAAATCGACGAAACTAGCCTCAAAACGCATTAACATAACGAAGTGTAGAGCAGAAGTAATCCGGGATCATAAACCTGTGTCGTGCGTTTACTAGCGTTTTGGAGTTGCCAGGCTGAAGAAAGAAACAAGATATCACAGACACACACAGCACACTGCGCCATCTAGCCCCACACTAAGCAAACGCTTATGTCGTGGGTATATGGTAGGTAACGAATATAATACTTATATCCTTATCTTTTATAAATACATAGTACTTATTATGAATATATTATCTAATCTTTTAATAATAAGTATGTATTTACTTGTTTACCACAATTAAAAATTACTTATTCTTATATTTATTTTTCAGTTATGATTAAGAATCAGTCGCTTTATTCCATTCTATGACAACCACAGAGAGATGTAGCTACAAATAAAAGCGAGTAAGTAATCGAATAAACCCGTTACAATATTTTGGAACATTTTATCGACAAAACTTGATTCAAATTATTACCTTACACATAATTTCAGCTAGACAAAAAATATATGCAAAAAATGATTTTTCTTAGAGATAGGATACTGGCAATTTTGTAAGCACGCCAATGGTAGGCGGCACGCTCACAATATAACACATCCACCATAACATCCATAGCATTTACGACCCTACACCGTTAAGAATAGGTCACTGTCTTTTACAGACTTGGTAGAGTGACGCAGCTCTGTTAGTGGGAAATATTTTTGTATTAGTATTTAGTTTAAAAGAATCAATTTAGGGCTTGTTTAAAAGAGATCTAGGCACACTCACTGCTATGACTCTGCTCAAGAAAACTATCCCAACGAATTTTAATTAATTGTGAAAAAAATACATAATTTAACTGTCAAATCAGGCTGTAATAATTATGTACAAAATAGACTTAGGAGTAAAATTGCTTAGCAAAAATAAAGTTCGTAAGAGAATGTAAACATACATATAGGTCATATCGATAACCTTATTTTATAAGAACCCGCTTAATAAACAAATGCATAATTAATTATACAACAAATTAAGCTCTTCCAATTTAGCTACATACGTTAGTAGTTAAGAAAGCTGCTTCGATCATCTAAATCCATTAATGTGCAATTTACCGGTGGATGTTTTCCAGATATTTTTATCTCCATACAAATCGCGATTGCGACCAGTCAAGCGTGCCTGACTCATAGCAATAGATACTTACATCACACTACAATGTAAAGCAAAATAGCCTTTATCTCCAAACAAATAAAACTCATACGAAAGGACAAGAAAACGTGTTTGGCGGTGATAAAGATTATATGATAATTTTTTGGAAGGAAGCAAAGGTTAGGAATGGTGTTTGGTTTGTTCTAAAGCGTTGGCATTTTTATCGCACCAATATTTTATGTATGAATACCTGTTTGTGATATTTTTGGGTTCGTGTCTCTTAAGCTCTGATTTCCTAGGAAAGCGGTTCCGACATATAGCGGCCGTAATACAGCGGTGAATGATGTCACTAGAACGTTGTCTACGTAAACGAAATGGCGCGGTTTCCTAGAGAGCGGTAACTGGCACCGTAATTTACTTTAATTATTTTTGCGTCCGCAATATTAAAGCCGCTATATGAAGGCACCGCTGTCCTAGGAAACCAAAGGTTAAGGAGAAATGGCGATAGGTGACTTTTTCCTGGGAACATACGAGTAAGGTCCATAAATTCTATAGCAGGTCCAAAGAAGTTACATGTGCTCGGTACACTAGACAAATATTTGTTCACTCCACAGCAGTCAACGAGCTTAAAGAATATTTAATAGCATCAAAAACATTATTTATTTCATTAAAGCATTCATTTTTTCAGACAAGCATCATTGGATGACACATGGCTGTCTCATAATCTCAAAAACATCCCTGTAGAAAGTTAGTACCTGACTGAGACTTGGTTGCTAAACCGCTATAGATCTGAAGAACACTACAAGTAAAGAAACAAAGGAAGAACTCGTCAATATTAGACAGTAAAGGTATAGCCCCGAACACTGTACTCTCTATACTCAAACAACAGAATCACGAGCAAGCAGACAGTAGTTGCAATGAACCAGTAAGTATGTGGTAGATAGCGAGGGTCATCGCTCGTGGACCGGACGTTCGTATCAGCGGTGATAGCCCGCACTGCTGGGACCAGTGCACGACTCAATTAGGTTACCTACCTACGCCCTGACAGATTGGTATTCGTACCTATAGAGGACGGACAGAACAGCAAAAGGGCACGGATGGAAGAAATCAATTCAGCAGAAGAATCACGATACGTAATGAGAAACACGTCTAGAAGATGGCGGAGGAGAGAAGAAAGAGGAGATGAACAGAAGAAAAAAAACACTGGATAACTATATTACAAACTTATTCGACTGGAATGTGTCCAATTGCCTAAGGTCCATTTAGAAGTATATATGGCATAAATAGAATTCTAGATTTCATATATAGTTAAACTTGTATGCTAGAATTTATTGAAAAACCCAACGGATTTTCAGTGAATTGTGAAACATTAGGTACCTCCTGCTTCGAGTATAAAGTTATGTAACATATTTGTAGGTTTGATATCTATTTTGATATTTACCTCATCCTTAAGTTTTAATTAGGACAAATGACTCCTTTTCCTTACAATATTGCCAGAAGGACTTTACCACAGTATGGCGTCAAGTATCGACCTACTTAAATAAAATTACACTTTCCTGTTTGATAACAATAGGGCGGAAAACAATAGCAAAATATTTTATTCTATCTATTATTTTATAAATCCAAGGTAAGTACACTAACGAACGACTCAATATGATATAATCAGGTAACAATTGTATAAAATTCCGTTACCGAGTCGGAAAAGTAGTCTTATCCGACAAAAATTTACACGTTACAAGTGCGTTGTCATTTGTCTATTTTATTTCTCAAGTTTAAGTTTTATTTAATTGATGGGATTGTAAATACTTGACCATAATTTGCTTGATTGTAAGCGATCGTAATGGTCTAGGATGAAGCATGACAGCCACAAAGAAATGCATACGGATACAAACATGAACTAGAGAAATATCTCTTATCCAAGTTGACCAACAGTTTCTCTTTTCTCTTGACGAACGGCGTCGTCGTTGGCATTTCCCGAGACCTTTATATCACCGACTAAATTTGGAATATTAAAGATGTCTTAATTGAAGTTGCCTCTGAAGCCATTAACAGGTACTCGTAGGTTATCATTAAGAAGTTTTGGTTCGTCGGTTGAGTGTAATCAGAGGCCATATTTTATTTCGGATTGCTTTAGTCGATGGTGTTGGTAAATCTGGTAGCGCATAACCATTACCGATGTTTAATTTATGATTTTAATCAATAGTTTGGACGTAATTTTGATATTTCTGGCGCCAGTTTAAATGCTTATAAGCTGCATTTAATTGGATTTTGAAACCTGTTATTTAGATTGTAGCAAACATTACATTACCAGAAGAAATTGATGAGAAAACTTTGTATAATTTTCAAGGAGAATTTATTTAATTTTCATTAGAAATCACTTGAGAGTAATCATCTACTAATACAATATCGTCCAATCAAGTAACATTCCTTAAAATCCCTAAATTATTCATGAGCGTCCCAAGTCCATTCGTTTCCAAATTCCCACAGCACGTACCTATGTCGAAAATTCAAAAGACCCTTCCATATTGGTCCAACAAACACTACCCTGGAACCCTTTCACGGCAATATTCTTAATGATGGTTTTTTTCTATCCGTGTTTACACATTCACGGCACATCCTCCGTCTCCCGTGACGAGACAAGCATCTGGATTAGGGTTGACACGGTGCCAGATTTAAGTGATCGTACACCACACACCGGGACTTGGGTTGGATCATACACTTGCTTAAGCTTTCTTGCGTATAAAGAAGTTTTACAACAAGATGAATCAACTGCCTTTATTTCAATTGCTTTTTTTTATATGATGTTAATATTACATACCGAAGTAAGTAGTAGAAAGTAGTAGTAAAGCTTGAGTTAAGAAGATTCTGAGTTTGTCAACATGGCTTTGTACTTCAGTATTAAGTATTTGTCCAAGTCTAGCCACGTAAACACAAATAAGATAAATATAAGTTTAGATGATCACGAATTGCTTATTTTTTGGAGATCATTAAAAAGCAAAAGTAACGCGGTTTCATTTAACAAAGAAAATCGTGATTGTCGGCTCCGGACCATTAGTTACTTGGTTAGGTAATCTTTAGTTCAACAAGCCAATCGGGTCTTGCCAAACCTAGGGTAATATATCATCGGCTAAATGCTTATAGCTCCTAATACATCTGCCAATGGATGTATTAGAAATCTTCAAGAACTGTTTAAGCCTAAAATAATCTTCTAGATCAGTTACTTAACAGTAGGTAAAATCAAGACCAACACTAGCAGAACTATCAAATTAACAGACACAGGAATCGACATAACCGACCATTTTTATGATTTTTTACATATGGATAAAGTAGTTTTATAGAATATTTAGATTTTACAAATTATTTAGATGGGCATTTTTGGTAACAGTCTGTAGTCCCAAAAAAGTAGCAAGCGCGCGAAGTCACGGGGTAATATTTCGAGCAGGAAGGTGTCATAAATCTTCAAAAGTACCTTGAACTTCATAAGCCGTGCTGAGGAAGTTATGGGCTTACGTTAACATAACTAACGGCTTACTGCCTGTTACCGAGTAAAGTATGCTTCATTGGATAATTAACGTGCAAGATAGCGTTATATAGGTCTCATATAAGCAGGTAGGTACGTATATTAGTTCGGCGAACCGAGGAACATGCAAACATAATGTTATTCATCACCTGTGTAACTAAGGTACCATGTACTTACGTCTTTCACGAAAAGTCCTAAACTACAAGTATTTCCATAAGCAACTTACCTAATTAAATGTAACAACTAGTGGTTACTACACCATTAAATTTGAATTTATAAAATTTATTTTCATCAATATTGACAATCTATGTGTCATCAGTTCATATTACTATATTTTAGTTATTTAGTACTATGATGTGTACTTTGTACAAACTCACATAGAATTATTCACACCAAATACTTTTATCCAGACATTTACTCACAAAATTCGGGCACATTAGTACACTTCTATCTTAATTCACAAAATACATTTTACAGTATAAATAAGTACACTCAGCATCAGTCAGCTTATTTTGGCAGATCGCATTCAAAAGGCCAGCTATCCCCCGCGGAAGCCTGAAAGTTTTAAGGGTCTGCTTGTGTAATAGTTGAAGCCTCGCTTCAAGCTCAAATGTAGTCTGTCGTAAATAAATTGTAGTATTGGGGATAGTAAAATTAAGTTACATTGTTCTGTTTCTGAAACGGATTCAAACCAATTTACATATTAAATGACTGATTTAGCGCTAGTATCAAAATACAATAATAAAGAAAAAAATACAAAGGTTCTCGCATACGTAAATACATAAATTATGTAGATGATCTAATTAAATTAACACTTACCTTATATTGCATTTTTAAACTACCTATGTTTCTATTCGTAGAACATATCACCTTAGGTTGAAGATCCGGTTTAAATGTGAAAGAAATATCTAGTATCGGAAAGGTTTCAAGCTATAAATAAACACAGCTTAGTACATACAATACAAGTACATGTTGGCATTGTTGGCAATAAAATGAACTTTCCATTCTCAGAATACAGAAAGAACCAGAAGCCGCGTTCAACTGTAATTGCGAGCTACACGCTGTGTCCAAAAACCAAAACCACGCCTCCCGCCCGCGTCACTTCCCACCCGCGTAATGTTCCTAGCTCAGGCATAATTTGCCCGTTTTTAGGGTAAATTTTGGGGTAATTTTTTTTTCTTAGAGGTGATATAATAATAGAATAAACATTGTCTGTTTCTATATGATTATGAACCTACCCAATTGTCTCAAGATATCGATAGATTTATTGAATAAAAGACGCTGTAAAAAAAATACATTTAATTTCCTTTTTGCTGAGTAAGCTTTTTAAAATATTGTCTCTTAGAATTTGAACTTATTAACAAAGATTTACATTTAGATAAATGATGAAATCTTATGTCTAGGTATTTTTCAATCACAGCCCTTATCAGACTGTTTCTGTGGCTTAAACCGTTTATATGGCTATTCTCAACTGGAAATATGTTATTTTTTCCTACGAATTGTTTATAAATTGAAAGAACGAATGCCAAACGTTGAGAATTCGAGATTATAACTATATCCTCGTTTGAAATTCTTCGAACGTGTGCTTCGCAAATACAACAAATGTCATAAATACACTGAGAAGGGAAACAAAGACCACCTCTATTCTTTAAACCAATAAGTTTATGAAACCATTTGATATCAGAAGCTAACATAGCTTCTATACAAGACTGACATTTTATAAGCTTCACTAGGTAAAAAACAACACTCCCTGCTATATAACCTACAATATATTTGGACAAGTCATGTAGCTGAGGCAAGTCAGTAGACAATAATTTTGCGATACTGCCACCATTTTCTTCAATTGGTGATGTTGTTGAAACCTGATTAAATAGTTGATCATTGTCTTCAAATCTCTGTGAGTGTGCTGAGAAATTAATTGCTTTGGTTGATGATGAACAATTTAATATGCCTATATTTTCTAGAGGTATACAATTGCTGCTATCAGAGGCTTTAAGTTCTAGGTGACATAATACTTTTCGATAAATGCCTTTAAATTGTTTTGCGTTTGGGTTATCGTTATGGCCCCCGTGCATTCGTATCATCCCGAAGAGTAGTTCTAAATGGTCTTGACTGAATTTATATGTTGGTACAAATACAAGCATACTGTCAATCTCAACTAAATTCACGTATAGGCATTTCAGACTCTCAATACAAATAAGAATGCCAAGAAAACCTGTTTTACACGCGCATTCTAAAATCGGTTTGTAGCTTTTTATTATTACTTGTCGATCATCTCCCTTGATTTTTCTTTTCGTAGCATTTTTAATTTTTAATCCACGAATATATGTTGTCATTCGATCAAGAAAATCGTAAATCATGTCTTTATTGCTTCTATTCAATGGTTGCTTGAAATCAAATTGTTTCATATTACGGGAGTTAAAAATATCAAAGAGATTGTTCATGTTGTCTATAAAAAGTTCGGTTGGTATAGAATTTTTGAATGCTGACAATTTGGCATCCTCGCGACAAAATTTTAACGCTGTTGCGACACTTTTACTCAATACCTGACTTGCTAACTTAACCTTCATAATGTTGTTACGGAACATTATATGCCTACGTGTAAGCTTATTCGCTATATGGAGCCCTTCATTTTCCTGAAGTTTATTAAGCTCACATAGTAGGTTCCAATTTATTTCTTGGTCATTTTCATCCAAAATATATTTTTTTGATTCAAAATGATTCCTTATTAGTTTGAACATATGTACAGGGTCTAAGAAAACAGCTACATCGGAATTGTCTACCGGGTGCTTAAACGTCGTCTTCATTTCACTTTCATGGTCTATTTTACATCCTAGTAATTTCATTGCTGTCATGTTGGTGGCATGCCCATCAAACGTTAAAGAAACTACTTTAACACCAGCATCGTGACATTTGATGAGACATAATTTAATTAAATTAACTTTTTGTTCTGCATTTAAGCCGTGTACTAAGAAATATCCAAGAGGTAATTTGAAATTGTCGTTAATGCAATTCAATAAAAGAACGTATGCTTCAGAAGCTAAGGTTTTGCAATTTTCAGAAGTACCGGTCCCCATGTCTACATATCCGCAATTCTTTTTGCCATCCCATATAGATTGCTGTCTGATGGACATCTCATCAGCCATCAACGAACAAATAATTTTACGCTTGGAAGACTTAACCTTTTCTTTTAAAGCCAAAAACGATTCATCTGAGAATCCAGGCTCTCCGCTTATATTAGAGTACCACCTAGACAATGTTTTCGGGTGTGGAAGGCACGTGTCAAATGTAGCTCTTACGTACTTATAGGCAGTCGGAGAAAGAAAATTTAGTGTAAGACAAAACTTTTTGATCTTGTGATTGTATTTTGGTTTCTTCTTTTTTAGAATGCATTTTCGATACACATTATTAAAAATATCAGCTGCTACAACATTTGTCGACAGCAAGTCATAAACATCATCGTTGACGTAACGATTATTTTTTAAATTCTTCAGAATACCCTTTAAAGATTCGTTCTTTTTCACAAGACGTCTATTTTTTTGTTGCAATGTCTTTATTCGACGGACATGCTTCTCAGAAAGAATTTGTTTTTTTCGTAGTTGTGATCTTAATTTAACTTTTTTCGGCGTGTCAAATATATAGTCCAAATCAGATATGTTTTCGTCACCAATCTCCAAGTTTGATTTAGCGGGCGAATGAAGTTGATCAGCGTTTTTTGACTTTTCCATGTATGACCCGGACTCTTCTGCTATTATGGCCAAATGTTTACTTGGAAAAGCTTCTGTTTTAAGTCTTTTCAAACCCCTTTTTGTCTCATAAATATATTTCTCGTCAAAATGCATCGAGCAAACTACGCTTCGCTTCGATGGTTTCCATAACTCTTCCAGCCGTGCTCTTTGTATTATTTTTGTCCACACCGCTTTCCTTTCTTCATCAGCAGGGAAGCTGAAATTTGAGATAACTAATATAGAAACATAGTTTCATACCCGCTCCCCCTCACCCCTTCTCTCTCACACACACATCAAAAAATGTTTAGAAATCCGATAAACATACTATTTAATAGGATTATTTGGTTTGGTACACACGGGCTACACTGATGCTTTATACTTTCTTTTTTCAAGTCGGTAAATTTTTATTAAATTACTTATTAATATTCTACAATAAATAAAATCCCTCAAAAGGTACTATAGTCTATTTTTTAATTCGAGATATTTTTTGTACACAAAGGTGTTGACTGTGCAAAATAACTGCACGAAAATCGTGCAGTTAATATTACAAAAAATATCTCGAATTAAAAAATAAACTATAAAAAGAAGGGTAAATCAAAACTCTTATATTGGCAACACTAGCAAGATGGATGCATCATTATCTATGACAATTGAAAACTGAGAAATTTATTCATTATTAAAATAAGTTGATACTTAAATACGATACTTACAGGTGAAATGTGATCCCCTCCTGTTTCTTTTTTAGACCCGCTTCATTTTTACAGGTAGGAACGACACAAGACGGCATAATTTAGCTAAATTGGTCACCGTTATAACACGTCATGCGCTCCGATGGTCCCAGAGTGACTGATCGGTCGCGCGTCAAACCACTCGGTTTCCGAGTGGTTTTAGTAGCCTCACTTGTAGGCGCGCTCACGGTTTCTGGTTCTTTCTGTATTCTGAGTTTCCATTCATCAAGAACGCAACTTATTTCCGACAGCCCTACATTCTCACGCAATTAAAAGAATGCGCGCGCCGAGGAAAGAAAGCAAGGGCGGATTCCTGCGCACACGCAGCCTTACTGTCGTCACTAAGCTTCAAAAAGTTTAAACAATAATACTAGCTAAGAAAATTTAAACCTTATTCCCTTCTCATTGAGTTCAATACAAAAACCTGTGTTAATTATTTTTTAGGTCTGATATTGTCCTCTAAGTCACTTGAAGCGACACCTGTGGTCAAATATCGTTAATGCCTGTACTAGAACGGACTGTTAGATTTCACAGATTATACCATTTGAAGTTAAGAAGGTGATGGTAGTTAGCCAGAGAATCAGAACTTACCATTATACTGTGACCCGACGTCATCTCATGCCTTCCAAACCACAACAATGAAACATTTTACTACAATTTCTGTAGAGTTTATGGTACAGGCTCTTTGGGATACTTGTATCCGGCACACAGAACTCGTTTCTCTGCTTTTGTGGGCTTTATGAGTTGGAAATGACGTGCATGCAGACGAAACTATAACCGTACCTACCCACCTCGCTTGTGGCTCATAACTTACATCGAGACAGGATGTTGTTAGCTTCAGTTTGCATCGTTAATGTGTAATAAATAAGACGTTTTATGCCACATTATTTTATAGGTAAGCATTTTGTGTCATAGTGTGGCTTTGTTCTTCAGCGATGATCAAGTATTATTTTGAAGTAATTTTAAACAGCGTTAATGTAAAAAAAAAGTAAAAAGTTATTTATTTCATAAATTCTTACTAATAGGTACATTTAGTTGTTCATTAATTATATTTTTACAATTACAATTCATGCTTTCACGTACCAGAACATAATATAGAATATATATACGAGTATATATAGAACGAGCAGGCGACATACATCTGAGTTAAAAAAAGTTTGGAGAAGGCAGGTAAGACTTCAGATATCAACCTAATTTAAGCGTCTACTTCCTATAATCGTTATCAATGTTGATAATTAATATAAATTAAGAAATAGTATTAAAGGTATAAACAGAAAGATACCATTGATTTACTTGCAATAAAATAAATCCTTGGATTCAGTCTTTGGCCTCACAACGATTAAATATTATCTTCGATGTTAACTACATTTTTTACTATTTAATCTCCAACTGCCGCACAATAAATGTTTGCATTAACGATAAGACCGATTTTTGAATCTCTTTAACAAATACCATTTTTGGTGCTGATATTTGCTCGGCATTGTGGTATCAGGCAGGTAAAAAATGTGTCAAACTATGACACCTGGTGTGAGGTCCTGGCATAAAGTAAATAAGAGTAATGTTTAAGAAATAAATAACAATTTGAAATCTTAGTTAACTAAAAGCAAACAAGTGATGTAAGATTAAAGCAAAGAACCTCAAAAGTAATCATCATGTGCCTACGGTAACTAGTGTTCTTGCAAAGACGAGCCTGTGAAAACTTTTTCTTATTATAGCAATAACTAATTTAAATTGGTATCTTTAGAATTTAAATTTGGTCTTCTGCTAACTATCTCGTACAATAATTATGATATATGCCGATAGAAGTCTACCAGAACACAGAAATGCAAATCAATAAGTTTAACTTTGAAGTCCTGAAGCAGCTCGATCTCTGGCAAATATCCATAAATGGATATTGTATTAAAATAATGTCTGGTTTGTTTCAAACAGAATGTTTAAGTATATGTCTAGTTGCAATGATTGATTCTGGTTTTTCATGATAAGCATGTTGGATTTTAGACTTTTATACTTATCAGTAAAATGGCATTTGGTAAATGTGACAACTGCTTCCTCCTTATCACTTCTTATCAAAGTGTCGTAAATTCGAGCTAATACCTTTTCGGTATTAATAGGAAATAAAATGTTCCATTTATTTATCAGTCATAACACTCTACAATTGCAAAGGTAAACTTTAAAATTCAGTCATTTTTATTTACTTAATTCAGTAGTTTTGTGTTTCTATAAAGTTCCTAGAATATCTTATTTTTATATGACTATTATTATATGAGTCCCTTTTCCACTGTGTTAAGTAATAATATATGAATGTTTACCAAACCAAAACAATCGATGAAAACCTACAAATATTGAATAACTTCTAAGAAACAACACTATACGTCCATAAACATTCTCAGAAGTCATTCATTGCCTTCGTATACACGTTGACAAACTGGCATTCCTGACATATTTGTAACTGAAGAACCCTTGTAGTCACATTCCCAAAGATATAAGTATCTATAGGTACGTATCCATACATTCGTAACATGCATCACTGCACTGCATTCTACGGTGCAAGTATCAGTACTAAAATACACACAACACATAAACTTAACCAAAGCTCTTGCCATTGAACTGTGCCGATCAGTCTATTTTTCCAAAACTGATATATGTAGTTCTAAAATCAAGAAAAAAAGTTCACTTATAAATTATTAACTAGCCGCATGTTCTTTCAGGTTTATAATCAGCAAGATTTATAATAGGGCAAGACTGCAACAACAATAAAGGAAATGCCCCCATAGTTATCAAATACCAAGACATTTTTTAATAAAAGAGGAATTTGTATTTACCTAGCCAAGCCTATATTCATAAAGGTTTTATTAACCGTCATCACTACCTGAGATCCATATCTTTTGATTCAAACATTTGCATAATAATGAAGGGAGGCTCGCGCGTCGCAATGACGATCTGAATCTGAAGAACCTTTCAAATGGAATTGACTTTGCAAGGATGTTTTATTTATCTGGATAGATATAACAAGATCCTGCAAGCTTTACAAAAAAAGCCTGATTTAAGGAATGTCTGAGGCCCTGAAGATGGTTAGAACAAGACGCGAAAAGAAAAATATTCTACGTACTTCATTAAACATTTGTTTAGTGTTTCTCCATAAATGAATTTATGTATACGAGCATAACATTAATCCAAAAGTATTAATCAAAACCTGATACGCAATAGTGTCATCGCGATGTGTCGGCCTCGAACGCGGTGGAGCCCTTTTCAAGTGACCGCGTGGGCGTCTCGACAGGTTTGAGAAAGGTTATGGCTATGTCTATGGAATTTAGACAAAGCACGTGTAGGAAGGGCAGAGTTATCTTTATGAATAGAGGCTCGGCGTGGGACGTGAATGGGTATCATTAATTTGGATGTAATGACAAAACTTATTTCCATTTCGGGTCGGGACCGTACTCGATTTCACCAAAAGTTAACAGATATTTCTGACACAATGAAACGGACTGTTTTAGAGAGGTCGAGAAGTTTCGAAGGAAATGGGACGGAAAATTTCATGTCTTGCCTACACAGATCTCAAGGGACAAGTGATATTACTACAATATTTTGATTTTACCTCCGAATCAAGATGTGTCGAATCCAGAATCTGTACAACAACAACAAAGAGTTGATAATATTCAAATATACATCGAGAAAACAAAACAGAACACACGAGATGATAATACCTAGACAAACTGTTGAGTAAGTAACTACTAGAGAATGCGAAGATGAAATATATAACTGACTAGGCTACGATTTAGATCAAAGATCACTGATATTCTGCAACTTGTGTGAGTCACAAGATATGTAAATCTAGCTCAAATCACGAATACCGAGATTGGAATCAAATACCATTAGGTCAAACTGGTCAGAATTCTGTCTCCATTCCCAGACCTAATCGTATTAATTTCTCGTTATATCTAACCGAGCCAAGAAGTCGCAATACGTTTCTCAAAGGCGATAATTCCCGAGAAATTGTGCTTTTCACATCCTGGCAGGATACCAGTCCGGTTATGGCGTCTGCATACCTATTTGCCTACATTTGAACGTAGATATGGTCAGTAACTTTTACCAAGATTCGATTAATCATTTGTTGCTATTAATAAATAAAATACACCCCTGTAAGCACACTTATTACATCGTAAGTATTGTCTCTCGACTTTATTTGATAATTTTCTACTAACATTTCAATCATAGTTATCATAACCAATCTTGTTCAGAAATTTCTGCATTTATAGGTACTAACGACAAGCAAGTCTTGTACTTATTAATCGGTTTTCTCTGAAAGTAATTACTTTTGTGACTCCGTCTACCACGGTAGCCGTTTCTACTAACCAGCCCTACCCATGGGTATCTATTACATAAGCGGTCAAACAGGATACCATAAAACTTAACTGGAGGCATTTTGTAATTGAATTAAAAGTCGGTAGCCGACTGTTTTCTCTTTCGATTGCTCTACATGTAAATTGATTGAGCAATTTTGTGTTTATTTATTATTTTATTGTTGATAACGGGGCAATTTAAGAATGAACTTCTGGATATGAATAGAGTTGATTAATCTATATTACTTTGTTGTTACGTACATAAGTGATATGATATTCTGAGGTAATGCCGAGGTATCGATGAGTTTTGCCCTTTATTTTATAGTTATATGCGTAATATATATAAATAATAAGTACATTATTTTATAGCTTTAAATGTTTATATTTTTTAAAATAGGTATGTATGCTACAAGTAAATTGAGATTATATTTACTTCGTGCGTAGTCAGAGGCGAATTCAGTTGTCTAAAGATTTCTACCATTAATTAATTATACCATTGACCGAAAAATTAGTCTACAGGGATTGAGCACAAGATATTAATTTCGGCATTTAGGTATACGAACAATTACCTTTGTCACTTTGTCACGCAAGCAATGAGTAAAGCCACGGCCTACGTACGCTTTTAGAAGTCCCCAAAATAGAATGGTAGGTATGAAATATAAATCGTCAAAATCGACGTCAAAGACCTTTTAGATCGAAAAATAGAACTCACCCACGTAGATGTGAAATGTCACTAAATAAAGAACATTTAACAAGTTAGTCCATTCATTATGTGCTCATGTAATGCGTTATAAGGAGTTTCAATCGGTTAAACGTCTTGCCTTAATCCTTGTTTCTATGAAAACTATCTTGTATACTCAATGATACAGTATAAAGTAGTCCATATGACACATAACGTTACAAGAATACTGGACAAGCATTAGTCAGTCAAGTCGCTGGAAAATTATGTCTAACCAGCAAGAAATCAAGGTCAGACATGTATTATCATGTCCATGCTAGAAAGTTATCTAAGTAGGTACCTACATAAGCTAAGAAATCAAACCAGATTCATACTCTAACATCTTAGAAGCATAAACTTCACTGAGAAGTCAATAGCAATTTCCACAATAACCTCCAAACTTTATCGATCCAAGGTGTTACTCAACACTCTACACCGTTCCGCTCCGTAACTCTTATCTGCAGCAATTAACCTTCAAGCTATCAGATAACGCTGACGAAGCACTGGGTCAAAGCCTCCTTATCACGACACAAAGGAGGCTTTTGTTCAGGTGAAAGGTTCTGTTCTCCGCACGTAGAGGGACGTGATTTGGTTTGAACTTTCCGCTTAGGACTGGTTAGAATTCTTCTGCAGTACAAAGAATGAATCACGTTGTCTATACCTAAAAATGTTGGTCTTCTTATCACAAATGCGATTTAAATTGCGTCATATAAGAGTGAGATTAGCTAATTAAAATATTTGTCTGGTAAATTTGCATAATTACTTGATTGAAATTGGTTAATCATATCTTGAGTTGACAATGTAATCTTTGGTTCTGAACCATCCTTTTATACTTTTGAAATCATTAATCATCCATGTTTATTTTCGTAATTTTCTTGAATTTCGTTCTACCGGATTTACTAAAATATGCGACTGCCTTCGGTTCTTTGCTGGGCAATGACATGTGCAGGTAAAATTAATCAATCATGTATGTACGTAAGTTACTTTGTCTTTAACTCCACGAAGTCAAATCCGTTTAGCGTTCTTAAAACGAGCTTTTTCCATTATACACAACATGACAGTAATCAGCCATAATGCGCTTAAACAACGTCTTCCTGGCATAATCACTATCTCTCAGAATATCTAATAGCTTCTTGACATAGGGAGCTAAATGTCTCAACATGTAGGAAATAGGTAGACAAAGTACAAGTACCCTTAATTTTATATTATTAAACTGCAAGTGGTGGGTTAGCTTGAAATTGGTACCTGTTTTACCATGTTTAAGGAAGGGCATTAAAGAGAGCAACTCTGCAACAAAAAGCTGAAACTCAAGCTAGGGTACGTCTCATCCACTGCTACATCTGGCCAATTCTTCTCTACGGATGTGAAGCCTGGACTATTAAGGAAGATATCAGCAAACGTATAGAGGCATTTGAAATGTGGACGTATCGACGTATGATGGCTATATCTTGGACTCTGAAAGTCACGAATGAGGAAGTTTTGCGGCGAGTTGGTCAAAAACGCAAACTTTTGCAGACCGTCAAACAACGCAAAGTTGCGTACTTGGGTCATGTGCTCAGGCACGATAGGTACGAACTTTTGCAACTTATAATGATGGGAAAAATTGCGGGGAGAAGACGAGTCGGTCGCAGAAAGAAGTCCTGGTTGCGGAACATTCGAGAATGGACCGGGATCAGAAGTGCCGCAGAATTGTTTCGTTTGGCAATGAACAAAATAAAGTATGCAGAGCTGACTGCCAGCCTTCACTAGTTGGAGAGGCACCATAAGAAGAAGAAGATTAAAGAGAGATTATTCCTATATTAATGGACTAGATTATGTAAGTATTTATCTATAGATGTATGTAGTTTCCCGTAAAGTTATTGCCCTATTCTGGGCAAAGGGATGTGGAGCAACTTACTGAAATTGTAGTAAAGAAGCTCACCAAGTCTAAACAATGACTAACCGCTGGAACAAGTCTTACTAAGATCACATGTAGATTGTATATAACTGTTATTTCATATTACATATATACTATCAACTATTTCCTTGTCTTCAATTTCTTAGAATATTTTCTCTGTATTACATATTGTAAACACTGCTTTGTTACCTTGTCTGTTTTTCTATGGCTGTTACAAACATCACACTTTGAGACACTACATCTTACACACTATAAATACACACTCAATACGATAGAAACACCTCTCACCAGTTTCAATAGCGTTCATAAAAATAAAAATTGGTCGGACACATATACTCCTCACCCTCAAAGTCTTGCTCAGTATTTCAAAACGATCAAACGGGTCGTTTTAGACCCACGAAAATATAACCGATTGTTATATGACACAAGTTAAGGAGTTATTGACTGATATTGACAACGTCAATGTCAGTAAATTATTTAGACTGAGCAAGCCTGAAGAGTGTAAGGGGTTTTTTCAGAGTGATACAAGCAATCTGTCTGTAATACACATGAACATACGGAGTATAAACTTTAATTTAAACAACTTCTTGGTGCTCTTAGCTCGAATTGATGTTGCATTTGATGTTCTAGTTTTTTCTGAATGCTGGTTAACAGATAGTTATACACCACAACACATAGAAGGCTATAATGTCATACATACCACAAAATACATCAACCAAAATGATGGTGTAGTAGTGTACTACAAAAAGTGCTTAAAGAAAGTCAAGGTTATTGAGGAAAAATTCCCAGACGGAAATTGCATACTGATCAAAGTTGGTAAAGAATTATGTATTATTGCACTCTATAGGCCCCCCTGTAACAAAGATGCGAATACATTTCTAGAATCTCTTACCAATACACTTACTAGAGTTAAAACATTTAAAAGCATTCTCCTCGTCGGTGATATAAATATTAATATTAATCCTGATAATGATACAGACCCTAACGCAAAATACGCTGACAATTATTTACTCGTCTTGGCAAGTTTTGGGCTCCTACCTGCATATACACACCCTACGAGAGAGAAAAGCTGCCTTGATCATTGTATGCTAAAAACTAAACTACCTACGACAACTATTACCCTACCTAACTCGGTTACTGACCATTCACCTACAGCGGTCCTAATATCCACGAAGAACTCTTACAATAAGAAAGTACTCAATAAAGTAAGACAAATAAATTACGACGCTATATGTGAAATACTACAAAAAGTAGACTGGAAACCAATTAAAGAATGTGCTGATCTAGAAAATTCAACAAATATGTTTATGAACTTAATTTCAAAAACAATTGAAAAACACACTACAATAAAGCCTATACCAAGATCTAAACAAACTATCAAACCCTGGATCACGCCAGGACTCATAAAATGTATAAAAAAACGAGACAAAATACATTCACAGAGCAAACGTGAGCCTGACAACAAAGAACTAAAACAAAAATATTTAGACTACAGGAATGTTTGTAACAAAATTTTGAAAAAAATAAAACGTACTTACGAGAGAACTGAGCTATTAAAATATGCAAATGACAGTAAAAGAACATGGCAAACAATCAAAAAAATCTGCAGCTTTCCAGAGAAATCAAATCCAGTGGAACACCTTTTGAATAAAAAATCAACACGAATTGAATCCTTGAACTACGTAAATGACTATTTTATAAATGTAGGCTCTAAACTGGCAGAAGATACACTCACTTCTCTTAAAGATACTGAATTAAACCTAGCTGACAAACACATAAAAAATCCTGAGGTACCTAGCCAATTGTCCTCTTTCGGATTGATACCCACCGACAGCATCGAAATTTTTAATATAGTCAGGAGTCTCAAGGATTCATCGGCTCCTGGATGGGATCAGTTAAATGGAAAACTATTAAAAAGGATATTACCGTACATTATAGACCCACTTACTACAATCTTCCAAAAAAGTTTGGAGACTGGAATTTTTCCCAAAGCCCTGAAAAAATCCTTGGTATGTCCAATATACAAAGGTGGGGATGAGGACGGTGTTCAAAATTACAGACCAATCTCGCTGCTGCCAATATTCTCGAAAATTCTGGAAAAGATAATGAGTACAAGACTTAAAAAATACCTAGAAAGCAAATCTTTATTATCTGTCAATCAATTCGGATTCAGGAATGGACGCAGCACCGAAGACGCTGTACTTAAGGTCACGGAAGTCATAAAAGAAAACCTGGATAAGCGAAAAAAGCAGGTAGGAATTTTTCTTGACCTCGCCAAAGCCTTTGACACCGTTTCAATCCCCATTCTACTGGCTAAACTTCAAAAAATAGGGATCAGAGGAATAGCACTTAAATGGTTCCATAGTTATTTGAGTGAAAGGACACAATCAATAAAAATTGTTAATGATATAAGTCGAGAAGAAACTATAAAATTCGGGGTGCCCCAAGGTAGTATACTTGGACCCACTCTTTTCCTTATCTACATTGACCAACTCTGCAATATGGACATACAGAACGGAAGAATTATGACATATGCAGATGATACCGTAGTCCTTTTTGAAAATGACAGCTGGAAAGAACTCGAAAACACAGTAAACTCGGGACTTAACAAAATATCCAATTGGTTAAGAGTTAACCTACTATCAATCAACACTTCGAAAACCAAGTACATCACGTTTACAATAAACGCGTCAACTAAACCTAAACAAGAGCTTCAAATAAAAATGCACAAATCAACATGTGAATCTAGCGTTCAATGCCAATGTGAAATGTTGAAACCAACCGAGGTGATTAGATATCTTGGTGTCATGATCGACAAGAACCTTACCTGGGTTGAACATATTAAGTCTTTAGCTGGGAGGGTAAGAAAACTAATTCTCACATTTAAACAATTACGCCACATAATGCCTTTAAAGTGTTTAATAAAGATTTACTATGCACTAGCACAATCCATTTTAAATTACTGCATTCCGGCATGGGGTTCAGCTGACAAATCACACCTTAAAAAACTAGAAATAGCACAAAGAGCTTTGTTAAAAGTGATGACGTTTAAGAACAGGAGATATTCGACCGCTCAACTTTACAAAGAATGTTCAGTTTTAACAGTTAGACAGCTTTTTATACTTTCAACCGTAACAAGACAACACACACTTATTTCCAATGAAACGCGACTGTTTATCTTATTCAGTTGAAGTAAGTTTTATTTGCAGATTACAACATTTACAACTTAAAAAGATTCTCAAATGTATTTGAAATTTGAACAAAATCATACAGGCATCGTGCCTGTGCAGTTTTATCGAATAACTAAACATTCTAATCTTTCAATAGATCAATACGCAAGTCAACGAACCTATCTGTTTATAAATAGGTATCAGGTATTGTAGATACAACAGGTCATGAACTCGTTTCCGCCTGGTTAACATCCTCCGTAGGCGGTTATTGTAAACATTCCATGTAAAACCAGCATAAACACAGCGATATGGAAAGATGTGGACGCTCGGTTTAAACTACAACTTATAAATAAAACTCCAACTCAACTGTACAATGTAAGTAATGTCGCCACCAGTCAACAGGCCTTTCAACGACCCGTCAACGACAATCCAGCATTCGTCTTGTTAATTACCCGACGTCTCAATACAACGCCCTATTCATATCTTCTAGGGATAATTAAACCTTCCAGAAAATTAAACAAACGTCGTCTTTCTGGCCCGCGGAGGCCGTCCATCATCGACGTCTGGTGACTGGCTCCGAGCACGTCGTCACATGTCGCAACACAAAAAAAGGAAAGAAAAACAGGCCCCAGGATCGAATTCCCGAACGAGCGGACCGGTTTTGGCTCTCAGCTCTCTCACTGGCTTACGAAGCGGTCGTGAATCGTGAATGAATTTTTCGTATGGGTAGGTGTTAAACTGGTAGGGCACGAGGAATGCCGCTCTGTAGGTAGGCCAGTTGGCTGCTTGAAAATCAAAAAGTTATATCTGTCAAGATGTAAGTCTCATTTCATCGTAGGATTAATCCCCGATCGTTTAACCATCAACGTATAGGATCATAAACTCGACACTCGTAAGCTCAGCATCAATTTCAAAACGTTTCCCATAACGTTCGAGAGCATTTATCATGAGTTTGACTACCCAAGCTCGGAGGGATTAATTTTTATAGCACTTTTATAGCATCAATCCTTGCCCCCATAAAGATTAAAATCTTACGAGTGTACGCATTGATATTAGAAGCAATACTTGAATGATTATTTCTGAACTACACACAAATAAGAATTCAGTGCAAAAAGTAACTTTGTCAGAAACGGTCCCGAGCGACGCAGCTTCTATTTTTAGATCGGTTATCATAACCGATGGGAGACATGCACCAGACCCGATGGTTTCTGGCATTCCGAACAACAAACACGGAGGCACTAATTATATTTTAACGTATGCTATGGACTGCAGGCAGAGCAAGATAAAATGTTTGTTTAGAGTAGTGGAGCGAATGAGTCCGAGCACCCGTGTGGAGTTACGCTCGTATGATATGCTATATGTGTAGATAAGCGTGGAGCTAGTGATTTTCCCATCCATGTTTCATCTAAACGCGAACGTTTATTGAAGGGAATTGGAGCGGACGGATTTTCAAGCGAACCAAGGTTGGCACGTTTCGTATTGGATTTCATAGATTTACCTAGGCGTATGTGGAGGGACGGCTGGATTTGATTAAAGAACTGTATGCTTCTGGCTGGACTAGAATTTTTCATGATACAATTGGAACCAAGTATTAACTCGAAGATTACGCGATGTTTCCTTATTTACAAAAAAAAAGTATATAAGTATTATATCCGTTATCTAGTACCCACGACACAAGCGTTTGCTTAGTGTGGGGCTAGATGGCGCTGTGTCCATTGTCCCGGAATATTTATTTATAGCTTATTATTAATTTAATTTTTTTATATTTTTTTGCGTACATAAAATCAACGTTAACGGTTCCAAACTGTAGTGTAGTAAGTAAACGTTTACACACGTATTTAAATAACACGCCTGTCAGGTGTCAGTTCGATGGTCGGTGAGGAAAACTATTGGGATACAGTAAACGCTTTAGCGAGTAAACACTAACAAAATACTTTGGGTATAACAAATAGCTTGCTTTGTATCGTGCTGTCTGACACATAGTTGAGCAAACAGTTTTATAGCCACGTGCAACGTAATTGGTATTGAGTGGTTTTAGTTTGTTTTTATGTGGGTGTTGCGTTTTTGCTTATAAGAATGTACTTACGCACATTGCGAGATAGCATATATATAATTAGGTAAAGTACTCTTTATAATTAGTAAAGCAGAAGACGGATTAGGCAGACGTGCACGACGCCAGAACGTTTGTTGCGACCTTTTTCTCAATATCTCAGGGCTAAGTAAGAACAAGTTACACAATGGAGCAGACACAAGTTGATTTGTTGTACGTTTGTTAGTGTATCTGTTTGATGAGAATAAAATTGGTGTTATCAATAAAATAATGAGTATATTGTATTGAGAGCTCGATTGATTGTAATGTTATGGAATAAACTTAAAAATTTGCAAAAAATAATGCTAAACTAATCAATGAATTAATTAGTTTAGGTAGGTATATTTAGATTTCGAGCAATCGACTAGTCTACAGTCAAATTTGTGAAACAAAACTGTAAAACGACCTCATTTTAAAATTACATGCTTAATATGTCATACAAGTTCATTTAAACTAGAAAGGTAGGTGTAGCCATCTCTTTTTTCTATGGTAGTACTTAAAAATTATAAAGGTAAACTTACAACAAAACTAAGTCAGTCAGTCAATTTTATTAATATCTTGCAAATACTAATGCCTGTAAGCGCCAACCTAGCCCATTCATGCGGCACCTTGACTTAAAAACTATTTCTTTTATGATACTTTCTCTCCGAAATACATATACCTATGTAAGTACGTAGAGTGCATGCTTGACGGACGTGCATTCCAGCCAACGGAAGGAGGTGGTCTGCCGAGGAAGTGGGACGGAATGGCTGTCATTTGAGCCTGGGCGGTAATGCGAGGTGTAAATAGAAGTATCTGTAGACACTGTATACTGTATGTAAATGTGTTAGGGTTATAGGAAATGGCTAGCGTTGTATAGAGCTATAATAAGAAATGCATCGATCTTGATAAGATATCACTATAACGACTTATTATGTTGTGACTTGGCAGTTATACAGTAACAAAATCATTTTAAAAATAAATTATTACTTATCATCTACCTTGTAGCTAGGCTAATGATAACGATAGCTGAAAAATATGCACAGACTTGTAACTGCACCTCCTGATAATTTATCAATCAAAATCAATCATCTATGTGGGCATCATTCTTTAGTTCATGGTATGGCGTCATACCTAAGACATCCTAAGAAAGTAAGTAAGGTAAATAGTAAGAGCATATTTACAGAGCGATGGATTTAGAGTATGTGAGTATTATGTAATGTTAACCATTGTAACTAATATCAAACCAGATTACAACTACTAAGTTTATACATAATAACTTGTATTTTTTAGCAGCAACAATTTTATTCAATAATAAGAAACAATTTTTTTACATATTAACACTAATAGAACTAAAAAGAGTATTTACATCTAAACTAAATTTTATTTATTTTTAAGCAGCAACTAATTTACAATTCAAAGGTGTCATCTAGTTAGGCCTTATTAAATAATATACTGCAAATAGTGCACTTAAATGAGTAATTAATTTATAGTTAGCTCGTAAGTATTGCGTGAATACCGTCATAAAAAGCTTTATAACTACATTCTTATCTACTTAGCTTACTTTCAAGCAACACCATTATGCGTACTTTCGGAAACGTTGCGAAATAACTGTTATTTAGGTATTAGCTAGTTTGCGGAACAGTTTTTTCTCCTTCCTATTGCGAATTTGCAGAACCGTTCCGCTTTTTATATTCAGCCACTTTCATTGATGAATAAATCAGACTGACTGCAGTTTACAGTAGAAAACTCTTACGTAACTCTCCATAATGGCTACGTATATATACGTAACTACAGCATTCATGTCTAATGAACCTAAATGGTGTTTACTTTTTTAGCAAAAGCAGTGGATGTTTGTGTATGTACATTGTAGTAGGTGTTTCCAGAGAATTACTATGCAACCGCTCACCGCGCCGAGCACCAATTAAATGTCATTCATTGCTAATTGCACAAATGATTCACCAACTAATCACACTCCACTGTCAAAGTACCAGACGAGAATCGTATTTCGGTGATTGTTTAGTGAATTATTTCTAAAACTCACCCGGCATCCAAACTTTGCACTACCTTAAGTCATCGTACACAACCTTACACTTACCAATGCTACCTACATCCTTGCAATCTAAAAACGCCAAGCATACTTACTGACTGACCTAAATAACCTCATCCACGAAGAACTGTGAAGGTGAATCCAAACTGCTTACGAAGCCGCCCGCGCCACTTCACAGTCCAAGCACAAGCCGCCCGCCTCATCAATATTCATCAAACTCGTGCACTTCCGGCGCTTATGCCTGCAATATTACGATTTTATTCATAAAAACTTATAGCCAGTATTAAATTTGAAGGAAATGCTCGGTAAGGCCGTAAAACAATAGGATTTCTCGGTAACGCTAACGTTAGTCACAACTTTATTGAAATTCTTATAGAAACTGTGCAGTTCAGCTGACTAAGGGCGTACCTAAAGGTGGCTTCTCACTACGCGTGCTACTACGCGTCGCGCCGCTCCACGCGCAAGAACACGCCACGCGACACGCCGCGCCACCCGTTTGTGCGGCGCGTCGCGGCGCGTGCCTTCTGGCTTTACACCTCAGTTTGATTCAGTCTGTTTAGCGCAGCGCACTATGTCTTGTGAGTCGAATTGCCACCTCCAGCCATGGAGCAATGCCACTGAAGAAGAAGGCATGGCTGTTGCATCAGCCGTTTTTGTCTTATTTTGTGGATATCGTTTACTTAATAAAATTAACAAAAAGAAGAAGAGGAGACGCTGGTGGATGTCAACGTTCAATAAGAGCCGGTCAAGGTAATCATTGTTTGTATTTTAAGATAATTACATAGGTACGTAATTTTTAAGAATCCTATCAATATATTTGATGGTATCTATTGGTAAGTTTGGCGCGTTTTAAAATGAAACTTTGCTGCCGGAAAATTTAGTAAAAATTATTGTATTTTTGTTTCAGATACAATGGATCAGATATGCTATCGGATTTTGTTAAAGAACCGAACAGAAAATTTGAGAACTTCTGTAGAATGTCACCAGAAGATTACGAATATCTAATGAATAAAATAGGCCCTATAATTGCAAAACAAGATACCCATATGAGAAAATGTATTCCAGTACAAGAACGGTTTGCAATTGCTCTCAGATTTTTAGCAACCGGAGATAGTTACACAAGCCTTTCATATCTTTTCAAAGTATCTATCCAAACAGTTTCAAGTTGTGTCACGGACGTTTGTAAAGCATTGATAAAAGAACTATCACAAGAAATAAAAGTAAGTAGTAGAATTAAGCATTTATTTTTTTAAATCGTAAACAAATAGAAATTGACATCATCCATTTAAACTAAATTACTACCCTCCTCTTCATAGAATTCTTTTAATAGACTTTGCGAAGCTGATGTTTCGACTTGCGACAGCTGTGGAGATGGATAGTTTGGGGATGGCTGTGGTGAAGATAATGAATGATAGGTTGGGGATGGCTGTGGAGAAGATAATGAATGATAGGTTGGGGATGGCTGTGGAGAAGATAATGAATGATAGGTTGGGGATGGCTGTGGAGAAGGCGTTGGATGATAGTTTGGGGATGGCTGTGAAGAAGGCGATGGATGATAGGTTGGGGATGGCTGTGGAGAAGGCGATGGATGATAGGTTGGGGATGGCTGTGGAGAAGGCGATGGATGATAGTTTGGGGATGGCTGTGAAGAAGGCGATGGATGATAGGTTGGGGATGGCTGTGGAGAAGGCGATGGATGATAGGTTGGGGATGGCTGTGAAGAAGGCGATGGACGAAAATTTGGGGATTGCTGTGGAGAAGGATATGGATGGTAGGATGTGGATGGCTGATAGTAGAGATTGCCGGAATGTCCAAAATTCGTGGGCTGTGGTGGGTTGATTAGTATTTGTGCATGTGGGTTTGACGATAGTTCTTTTTGCTTCAGATTGAAAATCAATCTATCAATTTCCAACATCGCTATTTCACGTGTATTTTCTTGTAAGCCTCTCAATTTTTTGCACAATAATTGTGTGTATAATGAACATTCATCTTGCGGGATTTGGGGTTTTTGAGTCATTTGTTTTAAATAGTCGTATGCTTCGTTCATTTTATTTTCTATATCAATATTTTTAGCACGTTTTTTAGGAAGAGGTTTTGGTCTTTTAAATTGAACTGATTCTTCATCATCCTGTTTACTATCTTCAGAGGCATCTAAATCACGGTTATCTTCTATTTCTTCTATGTCGTCAGTGACCTAAAAATAAGAAATATTCATGATAATTTACAATATTTTTATTTGTTTTAGCTGCCACGGACATCATCTGACTGGTTAAGGATAGAGAAAGGATTCCGCAGAATTTGGAATTTTCCTCACTGCTTAGGAGCTATCGACGGAAAACATGTGCTAATACAAAGTCCTATTCATAGTGGATCTGAGTTTATCAACTATCACAAAACATTCAGTGTTGTATTAATGGCTTTAGTCGACGCGGATTACAATTTTATTTTTGTGGATTGTGGGTGCCAGGGCCGAATAAGCGATGGTGGTGTATACAGAAACACCAACTTATATAAACAAATCTGTAGAAAGGAATTGGGTTTTCCACCGCCAGACTGCTTACCGCTGAAAGTAACACCTCTACCTTACGTATTTGTTGCAGACAGTGCATTTGCTCTAACGGAAAATATGATGAAACCATACGCAGGAACTCATAATAAGGGATCTAAAGAACGCGTGTTTAATTACCGCCTTTCACGAGCTCGAAGGATTGTTGAAAATGTCTTTGGCATTATGTCTGCGGTGTTTAGAGTACTAAGAAAACCCATGCTTTTACAACCAGATATTGTAACTGATATTGTGATGACATGTGCATTGTTACACAATTTTTTGAGACGGTCTAAAAGGTCTAGACTTATATATACCCCTCCTGGATCCTTTGATACCGAAAATGATGATGGCGAGATTCAGCCCGGTTCTTGGCGTGATGACCAAAATGGAGTTGCTTCCCTACTACCACTCCAAAATCGGCCAAGAAGAGCACCTCTTTCCGCCAAGAATATAAGAGACCAGTTTGCAGAATATTTTATAACAAACGGTGCGGTTGCCTGGCAAAATAATTATTAATTTTTTAAGTAAATAAAGTACTTACCTCAGAATCCTTCGTTTTCTTTGGATTATACACATCATTCAAAAATTGGGCCATCACATTATAAAATGGCCAGTCGGGCTTATAGATTTCATCAGCACCGCTGCCAGACTTTATTGATTGGCAAACTTTACTTCTTAATTTTCTATAGGTTCCCATTAAAGAATCCCTTTTCTTTTTAATTTCTTGTAACGGTATGGTACCACCTTTTAAATTCTGTTTAATTCGCAGCCAGGCATCATGCTGGTCGTTTTTGTTTTTATGCTCCGCATTTTTCGAATTCCACAGAGAGGGTTCGCCTTCATACAAAGTTAAAAATTCGGCGATCGTTTCATTCGGCCACTCCATATTCACCACAGTACCTCAACGTAGGACGAGTCAAAATGAAATGAACGAGTTCAATCGTGTTCGTCTGTCTGGGTAGGTACACGCCGCGCCGCGCCGCGCGCGCCCGCGCCGACACGCGCGAGCCCGCGCCGCGCCTTTGAAGTTACCGACTTTTAGCGGATAGGTCGCGCCACGCCGCGCCTGCCCGCGCCAAGCTCTTCACACTGCGCGAGGCGCGTGCCGGCGCGGCGTGGCGCGGGTCAACACGCGCAGTGAGAAGCCGGCTTAAGGCGGTATTGATAGGGCTGTCATAAAGATATGTCATAACTTAGGGTTTGAAAGGTAAGAGAAAGAACAAATTTCATGATATTGAAGTATGGATATAGGAATAAAAGCGGAAAATGTAGCTTATTCTGACCTCCAGATGGCTGAATGATACTAATAAGAAATAAATTAAAAATGTACCTACTTAGATACAAAATAAAGAGAAGATTGACCGCAGTGCAACTGCAGCTGTGGGTGGAGTGGGCCACACTGGCCGAGAGGATATTCTAATCAGAAAGGAAGCGTCCTCCACCCACGGCTGGCTTCACTCGGTCAGCCCTATGTACAAAGGATTTAGCTACGTAATGTAATATATCACAGTCCCGACGTCAAGAGCCCGACTCGGCCCGAATGGCGGCACAAATCACGCCAGCGGAAGGCCGTTGTTTTGCTTTTGTAATCAATTTCGGTGCCGCAATGATTCAGTCTTTCTTCAACAATTAATTCTGTGCCCTTTTTGCCGTTGCTTAGAGTGACTAATCAATTTGAAGAAAGTGGTGTACAGTTACGTTTCGGTTATTTGTCAACAGCTCGTTTTCCCATTGCTTTGTTTTTCGTTGTTCAGTAGGGTGCCACTTACATTACAGCTTGATTAACTTTCGGTATTACTAATTTCGCGACCCATTCAAGTACATCGGCTAAACAACATACAATTTCTAGGGCAAGTATGTTATCAAGATATATAACATAGCACAGCACCTCTGCTATCCTAGTAATGTACTGCTAGTTTAAGCTAACAACGCAATAGAGTAACATATGTAATAGTAAAGCCGTTTAGCACAACCAGAACTACGCTCAGTCCTAAGCTCGAAACACATCAAAGTGACTGCACCCGCCCAGTAAATGGCAAACAGATTCAGAAGCTGCAACATACGCCATCCAACACGTGTCGAGATTGAGCGTGGAATCAAATCCTTTATTTTTAGACTGTCGCGCTTTGTGCACTGAAAAATATGATCCGACATACCACACCGCACATTTACGACGCGCTGAGCGCCTACAAACAATGGCCGCAACACAGACTGACACGCACACATGGCACGAAGCCTCCCTATTGGAGGCGAAAGTCGGACAAGTCTCAACCACAAATACATTGGCAATGTGGTTTTATTGCAAGATCTCGCTCTGCTCTAGTGCTTTTGTGGTGGACTAACGTAGGCACATGCAGTGCGCCCGACGCTCTGCCTTATAAGTTTGCATTTCTACATTGTATGGGAACTGTGGGTAGGTAAATGAAATTGTGTTGCGTAATTGTGTTAGCGTATGTGTTCTAATGTACGCGCTCTACCTATATTTGCAAGTCGCTATTATGGTAACAACACAATTGTACACAATTGTGTTGTGTACAATTGTGTTGTTACCATGTGTTGTTTCCCAGACGTATATGCACAACGTGTCTGGTGATAAAGTTACGTGAATTACTAAACTAGTGCCAGGAAATACTCATTAAAATGAGGTTTATTTCAAAATAAAATCTTTTTAGTAAATCAATTAATTAAAATTATCTCATCTGCTTGTTAGATCCATATCAAAAACCGAGAAACCAAAACCAAGAGCCCAAATAAAACAAAATGAAAGCAGAATTTTACAATATGTTTGCGGCGAGTCTCGCTGAAGGATAGGCCACAAGCGCGGCACAACCAGTTCTTTGTTACAAGTGTATTTGTAAGCGTAGTAAGTACATGAGCCTCGAGTCAACTCACGACTTGCCCTCTACCAAAGGAACGTAATCCACAAACATTTCGCCGCACACTGCTTCCATGGAACGAAAACTTTCGGACGCCCGTTTAAGATAACCAGCAATACATTCGTGACAGTTGACGAAGGTCGCACAACAATCAAAGTTGATCCCCTGGTGCGGAGACGGCCGTACTTGCTAAGATTGCTGTTTTAGAACGAGGACACGTATAGATCGTACGGCTCGCGCTTTTACCAACATATCTAAAGCGGAAATGGTATCCCGAAAGTATTTCAATTGCAAATGTAATAGCCGGAGATAAAATGGAACAACCGCTTCACTATTTCTGTACGAAGGCCGTAGAAATTATCGAGGCACAACTATTCAATAATTCATGAAACTGGTTGTATCAGTCGAGTTGGATCCACTGGGTGTGTGTGCTTTTTCTTCGAATCGAGGATTCTATATGTTCATCTTTTATTCACTGGCTGTTATTGCTTATTATGGAGGTTGGTTATGCAGCTTTAACGATAATTGGTTAACGGTGTGCGATCAGGAGCCTACTTTGTCCCGCTCGAAGGAAACAGAACCTGTTCGACGTCCGTAAAATAAAAAGTCGAGTGACGACGCTCCAACGCTTCGACGCCGGATAGTTGAGTCATATGCGATAAACACTCGTACGTACATTAACAAAAGCCAATCAATGACGATACCCGCTATCAGCAGGATGTATGATTCATTTGAATAGAAGTTTAGAATGTTGTATTGTTATTGTTGTACTAAAATTAACTTTGTAAGCTCGCTGTACACTTCTCATGGGTACATGCTATGTAATTATGTATTCACTGCCATGGCAATATTCTAGCACATGTGATAGCACAGTATCGAGATATCTGTCACGTTAGTGCAACCAAATATGCTTGTTTTACAGTTACTTTGAAACTCTACCTCTAAGGCGAGTTCAGATGACAAATAGTTTCCAGAAAACTGAACTTGATTCAAGCAACAGATGACGCCTGCGGTTATTATAAGCAGGTTCTTGTGAACATCTGGTGACACGGCCTTTTAGCTTGCATACTTTTACTGGACTTGGCAAAATATGTGTGAGTAATAGCACTGCAAAATTAATATCTACTCTGAGTAAATTACTTTAATGATGTTTAGGTAATGTATGCTGCTGCGTATTTGAAAAATTAGGTTGTTAGTCTAGTAATTTAATAAAACAATATATTTAGCTAAAATCCTATTTTTGACGTTACTGTCTTGAAATTAGGACGATGTAAGTACTTATTTCTAGATTTAACTTATCGGAACAATATCTCAAAACAAAACTGAAGTTTCAACTTGACAAGTCCTGCTAATAAAGCTAAGCTGATATTATGATAATACAGAGCGACGATAAAGAGTTCACAACTGATTCACCACAGGATGAATTCAATTTGCCTCCGACAATCGAAGGATGTATAACCAAAAGGAATGTATAACTCCTTGAATGGATCATACAGCGTCACCGTGGAAATGACCGTGGCTGGACATGGCTAGAATACCATTGTTTCTTTCAATGTTAATTCTACCTCTAGGGATTCATTGTGGCCGGAATTTTAATTGATCTCGTATCGATGGAACAAAGGGACGATAGAAAAGAATAGTCGGAAGAAATTGAATTGTTGATGTATTATAAAAATGTTAGTTATTATAATACACCGAAAGGTAGACTTGTGGAGAACTATTTACTAATATATTTATATTGTATACCATCTGTCTGTACCCATAAGTGCAATAAATGATTTTGATTTTGAATAATAATGCTAGTTGCTAGAGCTAGGATTTTAGAAGCAGTATGTAACTTGCATGATGTTACGGTGCATTTTCTAGACACTTAATACTAAGCAGTATTTTAATCCTCTTTTGCTAAATCATATTTTGGAACTTTACCAAGTATTTAAAAAAGATTATTATCATACTGGTAGACACCCGCGGCTTCGCTCGCATTGTTTCGGGATAAAAGTTAGCTTATGTCACTTATAAGACGTCACACTACCTATATACAAAAAAACATGATGATCTATTCAGCCGTTTATGCGTGATGGGAGTTTCTAAATGACCCTCACAGCTTTATTATATGCATAGATTATAGCATATAGGCGCCATATAAACAAATTAATTCTGTCAGCGAGGTTAATATTTATAAGTATGCCGATTGAATACAGATGACTTCAAAAAAATTAGGTAAGTACACGAGTATAGTTGTTGAGTATTGTTGCTTTTGACGTCTAATTATTTTTTACAAACTAAGAACACTGTCATTATATCAAAATTGGCCAGAAAGTTAAAGATGTAGTGACCTATGAGAGAGAGTACTTGCACTAGGAATCATGTTTTCAGAGAATTGTTTAATCTTAAAATTAGAAAGTTAGATTAATAGAGCAAAAAATAAATTATTGTAAGTGATATTTACACTCAATGATGTTCATCAAACAAAACATAATGTAATAAACTTTATCAACCCGTCCGATGCAAGCTCCAACATTTTATCATTTATTTTTTTAAAATAAGTACATATTTTCTGCATCGCCTATCAAACGAGTATCGAGATCATCGGCGACCCACTTAGATTATGACGGATTAGTTATCTATAAGCTGTCGATAGAACACATTCGGCAGTCAAATCTACACGTTCCAAGCTGCCAATGTGTTGAATGCTATATCCGTTACTGACACATCAATCACCGCTAAAACTAGCGCGACCACATGCTCTAAATCTGACCACCACGATGGCTAAATGAAAAACAATCCCACAGTAGGACTTTCCAGCGCTTTCACCACGTGGCTGTATGTTGCAAAATTCGATCGAGAGCCGGCGACATGCAAATTCGCCAATCGAAATGCAACATGACATGACGAGTGGGGGTTGAGAACAGCATTCCTAGCGCGGGCCGGCGGGAGGGGGGAGGGGGGGTCATCGACCGTCCTCAGGCGGCCGCACATAAACTACGCAGCCGCATAAGGTCAATACAGCCCGCGCCGACAGACCGGTCCCGAATGGCACTCGCAACAGAAAACCGTTTCGAAACCCGCCATTGTTCGAATTCGAAAATCAATTACGGACCCACGGACACACACGCGGCCAAATCTAATTTAACTTACGCAATGTAGGATACTATCTAAAAAGATTGAAAGTAATACGTTTTATTGTCGCTAGATGTGTGTGAGCCGGTCTTGAGGGACCCAGTTCTGGCGGCCTAGAGATATTAGAGTTAGGCAATCGTATGTTTGCGCGCTACTTTTAACATGTAGTAACATGTACCTACATTTGCTGACAAATATTATGGATTCACTACAAATACAGTCACCTGCCATGCCCCGAGTGCATGACTCATGTCATATAAATATACTTACGAGTAAGCTGTGTTCGAGAATGTTATCTTAGCAACTTGGTAACCGAATCTAGTTCAAATGTTTGTTGCCGACATGAAATTGATAACGACAGACGAAAATTACATCTGGCAGAAAAATACTAATTGTATCCTACCACTATTTGTAGCTTTCTTTTTGTCTATCAGGTTAAAATTAAAATTTTGGACTTATGAAGTATGTTAGACTTAGAATTTAAAACCACTGAAATACTTATCAATCTATAATTTCAGAGTATAAATTATGCAATAGTATGTATTAATTCATTACCTTACCTTTCAGCTTAGTATATTCCGGCTCCGAGCTTATGCCAGTAGGTCATTCACTTAGCGCCAAAATGTCGCAGGTTCACATTCCATCACGAGCATTTCCACATAAAATCGTCAATTTGCATGAATAACTGCAGCTATGGTAATTTAAATAATATAGCCAGTATCGAGATGACCTCATGGTGACTACAGAGCTACCTAGGCAACCTAAATACATAAAAATGACTTCAGACTACGTAATTGTGTGCCTGCTGTTTTATTTTGGGTGATTTAGTGACTAATGGCGACGAGAATATTTGGCATGGCTTGGAACTAAAATACATACAATGAAGTGAATCAAACTATTCAGTCATGCTGATGTGCCTAGCTAAACAGACTGCCTCCATGCATGTCCTTTGCATAATAAATAGGTCACATTTGAATATTTATAAAATTTATAAGAATTTGGTATAGCTAAGGCATTTTAAAATGTGGTTATGTATAAGACTTGGTTTATAATCAATATAATAGCTAGTTCTTCTACATAGTAATAGGTATTTCAAAATGTGTACTTACCACAATTCGTAAAGTTGTAGTGGTTGTCCTTGCTCGTCGTATGACGAATGTGTTACGCACAAGGTCTGTCTCTGCGCCATTGTTTCGACGTTGTTTCAGTATGCTCATCACACACCTACCTACCTACATCTCACATCCGGCAACATTATAGCCATAACAAGTTTCCACCTAAAGCTAACTCCTTATTAGATTTTATATCATTGAAAAATTACACTGAATAAATATCTATTTCGACTGTATTTGCCTAAACGATCGGCTATTCCTACATGGCATGTAAATTAAATTCTATCGCCATTTCAAGAGTGAAGTTTTATACCAGCAATAAATTTCGGAGTGGCGCGTCGTTTGAGAAACATAAAATTTTTTCGAGCATCTCTCGCTAAAACCACAGCCATTTCGTCACGCGACGGCGCGTTTCAGAGAACAATGGTAAAAGTTTGTTTAGATGTTAACTATTCACGCTTTCGGTTATCTTAAACGCAATCGGAATATTAGCCGAGAGATGCTAATAACGCCATTGAGAGCCACGGTAATGGTGTATAGTATAATAATATAGTGATGAATGATAAAAGTGCAACAAGGACGCGCCACGTCCTAAGAAGAAAGAGTACTCACTCTCGTATCCCGCCGTCCAGGCCCAGAGGGAGACCATCGCGAGCAGCCAGTGGTACATGAGTCCTTCCACCCGCCAATATAGGGACTGGCATAGGGGTCTGGCGAGGCGCAGCAGCATCATCCACACGACGTAAGCGGGGATGGCGTATATGTTGTTGACGACGGCAAATGTCGTGCGCGCGACGACCCTCGCGTACCAGCTGAAAGCAGGGCCGCGTGGGTCATCCATGAGCGTCTCGCGGCGCCTCGCGCCCCGCACCCCGCCGCGACAACACATGAGGTGAGATGAGAGGTGACGTGCAGGGCCCGAGGGCGAGACGACATGGATACCGCGTCCTCCCTGCCGACAGCTGCCAGATGCGGGCTTTCGTCGAGCGCGGACAATGCCGCTGCGCCGTACCGCCGTATCCCAATGAGACACAAGTTACATTCGACGATATTTATTTATGATCATGGATTCACTGTCGGTTATTTCATTAAGTAGATGCGAGTATAAATTTAAAAACCGCCCGGCGGCGAGCGAAGGCGTCGCTCGCCGCCGAGCTTACATATGCGATTTGAGACACACATTTTACACCAATCGACGTAACAATTAACTCGTACGACGCGAGCACACATAGACATACACAATTTATTTTTCAATATTAACGCTTACTGGTCGCCCGGCCGCGGCGGGCCGGACTCGTCGTGTAAAAAAATCAATAATACAAAGTTTCGTATTTCATAATATAAAATTAAAAAACGACATCGGATCGCAGAAATTATACAAAAATTACAATTACAATAGTCTGTACACTATCTAATATGTACAAAGAGATGCCAGCAGAGATATGTGCGGGGGCTTGTATTTACAGGCGCAGGGGCCACATGAGCTCGCTCACACGTTGTAGTCGTGCGCCATGAGGCTGTGCACCTGCTCGAGGCGGTAGGCCAGGCGCTGTTTCTGCGAGAACTCGTCCTCCTCCAGCGTCACCGTGAGCTGCTCGTTGTAGCGCTCCGCGTACGCGTACAGCTCGTTGAGCGCGCAGTTCGTGTTGAACTCTTTCGTGTGCAGGCGCGACTCCTCGGCCAGCATGGCGTTCATGTCCTGGTCCGATATAGCCGGCATCAGCTTGATGTCCGCGTAGTACCGCTCCACCCACTCCTTGTACACGGGAATGTCCTTGGCGTATAGGAGCTTGGACGAAGGAGAGTCCTTGCCGAGGATGTGGTCGGACGTGGAACACGAGTCCATGAACGTTTGCGCGATTACGGACAAGCACGAGTCCACTGTGTTTGACTTGTGAACGTCGAACACGAAATTAGGGTTCTTTATGAGATTTACCCAGAAACGGAGGGGCAGAGAATTGCTTTTCCACGTGTGGACCACTTCGGGGTCGGAGATCGCGTGTTGTAGCGCCTGGTCGTCCAGAAAATCGAACATGTACTTTATGGCTAGAGGTAGAGCAGAGCCGCGATGTGCGGTGCTGAAAATAGTCTCGAATAAATCATCCACGAACTTTTGCAACGTGCCTTTAGTGGCGAGAAGTCGAGTGAGGTATATTTCCGAGACCATTTTATTGCCGCGCTCTCCCTCCTTGCGTGCGTCATCGTCGTGATGCCGCACCAGATGCCAGTATTTGAAGCCACCGCCGTGGTCGTACTTGAGCGGACTGGCTGGTGGGCTCGCTGACCCGTATTTGCCGCGATTGAGCGTTTCGTACGTGTGCGATTTATCGTTTTTCTCCATGTTGGATAGGTTATAAACTGAGCTTTGTTTCGCGACAAGACTGAGACAAGCACCGTCCGGAACGCGGTAGTGGTTGAGCGTGTTGAGTTTGCGCCACTCGCTCTCGCATTTAGTGGTACTGTCCTCGTCGTAGAGGATCAAACGGCCGCAGGCGCCCGTGCGCCATTCCAAATCGAGTTCGTCACGACTCGGCCTCTGCGAGTACGGGGTTGCGCGGTAAATGGCATCTAGACATTTTTCTTTCACTTGGCTTATTGTATCACAGTCGAGAACTTTGACTTGCACATTCTCAGTAGTGGCCTCTAAGCCACTGACGAAAAACGTCTGTTGTGAGATGGAAACGTTTACGAGAAGCGGTTTGAAATCGATCGATTGCCTAATCAATTTCTCTTCGCTGAGGGAATATCGTGCTTCTGAAGTTATGGCATCTACGGGGCCTTTATCTACTTGGCCTTTCATTGACCTAAACAAGAGATAAAGAGGTTCACCGGCGCATTCGCGAAGAAATTTGTATAGCAAAAAAGTAAACCACGCGCTCAGCATTTTCTCAGCCACGCTTTCGGTACGTCTTAGTAATAACTTAGGGTGGTTCTTGCCCTCCATGCACTTTTCTATCAACTCGGCTAATAAAGTCTTCAGCACGTCTGTGCAATATTCCATCTTACTCTGCAGAGTAACCATAATAAGAGAAGCTACATTAACACGATCGCGCATGGAAAAATATCTATTACTTTCTAAAGTACGAATAAATAATAGGAGGAATGTTTTATTCATAATAAGTTGTCCGAACATTTTCAGACCTTTCTCTCTTCTATTAAGCTCTGGACGTTCCCACTGTAGGACGGCGTGGTCGTCAATGTTAGGGAACAGAATCTTCATCGCGTACGTGCGGTAATCGAGGAACGGTATCCCGCCTGTTACCTCTCCCGTCAGATCCGTCATCTCGGTTTGCAACTCCGCAAACGCTTCCTTACATTCGGCTGCCACTCTTAACTCTAAAATATCCATTTGCTCTTGCATATTCTTTAATACTCTAATGTTTTCGGTTGATTTCCTTCTATACATAATTAAAAATCCGAAAAAGATTAATAGCAGAGCAAATATACTAATACCTATACCTACTAATGCTGGTTTACCGATAGCAGCCTGCAAGCCCGCCTGAGATGAGTACGATAGTTTGCCTATTTTATACGTGAGTGCGCGTCCTACTTTGACGACCACCTCCGGTGTGTCCACCCCGTCGGGCAGCTCGTCCCGGGACGGCGGCCGACACGTCAGCTGATGCCGCGCCAGCGAGGTCACGTTACACAAGCTGTCACCGATATGAACCTCTACATCTCCCTCTGTACACGCCCTATCCAAATTCTGTCCGTTAATCGTTAAATACTCAGACTTATAATATTTTACATCTTCGTCGAATTTCTCGTAGAGAGGGTCGGGATAGAGCAAGAAACCGTCGCCTGTCTTGCTTGTGAGATTTTGCACACTTTGTACATCGTCCATATTGAAACCGTACTCTAATTCCAAGGGTCTATCTGGATCTAGATTGAGGCCGGCGCTTTCAATCCCGGGAGATTCACAAATAAGATGCGTTTGGAAATCGACTCTGTGACAGGGCGCGATATAGGGCCGATTATCGTGGTACACGTATATTTGTGGAAATTGAATGGAATGGAAGTTTCGACCCATCACTTTGATGTTTATCCCGCCCGAGGGTATGCCTTTGGGTTGTTTTCTTTGACTTATCAGAGGGGGCCCAGATTCGACGGACACTACGACCGGATCTTCGATGTATTCAAACTTTTCACGCTCTAATGTCCTCATACCGTTGTCAAAACGCATTCGTAAAGTTCCCATTTTGAGTTGATAAGAATGACTAGTTCTACAAACGGCCTCCTCGTGCGATACCGACAAAATAGCGCAAGGTAAATCGTCGATAAAGGCTTGAATATTACTTCCCGCGTTTAGATATTCGCCCGTGATACGCAATTTAGTGCCTCCGGACTGCGGTCCGTACTTCGGTTGGATGGAGTTTATTTTCGGGTTCACAAAGGCGTAATGATGTGTAGATTCTCCGCGATAGTCGGCCACGCGAACTACTACCGGCCCATCGCGAGGTACCTCCTCGCCGGGCCCGTCCACGGTGCACACTATCTGCTTCGTTTTAACGTATAGCTCAATTATGGGTTGACATTTGATACCCGCTATAGTTACGCCGTTATAAATATCGGATATGTTTCGCCCCAGATTTATGCCTTCGATGGTGATGTTGGTGCCTCCATCCCACGGTCCGAGTTGTGGCTTGAAGGAATGTATTTCAGGATTAGGACAAGTCTGAGTTCTGTTCAGCCACACGCTTGGTGCGCCGCATTGTTCTTGAACCTCACACTTGTCGGATCCCTGGCACCACCCACAGCCGAACTTCTCAGGAAGAGCGAGACACATGCCGCAGTTGTCGGCCATATCATTGCAACGGTATATAAGAATATGAGTATTATCCGGATTATCTAATGGCTTCGAACCACCCCATATAACAGCAAATGAAGCAGTAATGTTAGGCGCACGCGAGGTGTAAGTGAACTCGACCGGTTCACAGTAAATGGTGTCAGCGAGAAGTTGGGCATTTACATGAGTCACGCGTCCCTCTATATTGAATTGACAAACAAACCTCGTCTGAACGATAAATTGGCCTATTATGTGGACTTTGACTTTAATGGCTTTCTTAACACCGGATGGAACTAAAATTTCGTTCGAGCCATCGGACGTGGAATTGATAGTGGGACAAAATCCGGGTCCGGATCGATAGCTGGGACCGATTCTACTAACTCCCGTTACGAGGATGTCGTTCCGGCAGTTTTCGGCGGTGTCATGAGTGCAGCGGTGGCCGTCCACACACCAGTCGCACGGGAAAGATGAGCTGACGCACTGCGTGCACGAACTGTACGTGTTGCAATCAAAGAACGTGAAGTTGGTGGCTACAAAGTCTGGCCCCTGCGTAGTGCGCACCGACAGCTTGGCCGTGAAGTGGTGTTGGCCGGTGGGGATCGACGGCAAAGTGTCGGTGCGCGGAGTCGTACAATTCACCCCGTAAGGTTTTCTAGTGGCATTAGTAATAAGTGTACGATCTAAAGCTGTAAATGCACATAAGAATTGTCCATTGAGAGTTGGCAAGTTTTCTATGAGTAAATCTAAAGTCCTCGCTGTAGTTCGTTGCAACTGATTTGGTGTCACTTGAGTTATGGTCGTACAACGTCCACTGCGATACGAGATCCAGTATAGGGGATCTTTCGCTGCGTCTTGACAGTCTGAACGTAAGCTGCACTTGTTTTCTAAAGAACACCACCCGCAATAAGGGTCTTTGGCTCCGAGACACGTTAAGCACGATTTATATACGCTACACTCTTGAACTTTAACTTTTGACACTTTTCGCTCCGTCATCACATATAAATGCATCAATTGAGTATCGAAGAACAAGTCCTTGTTCACCGGCGAGCCTTTGTCGACGACGATGTCTCCGTATTCGAAAGCGGAGGACGCACTCTCTACGACTATCTTCTTGAGATGTCCCTCGGCGGTGCCCGCGAACACCACCGTGTAGTCGCCGGTGGCCGTGGCCGCCACCGCCGCCAGTCTCTTGGTGAACACCGCGACCGGCACGGCCTCCACTGGCTGCTCGCCTCCCAAAGGTGTGTTCACATCTAACCCGCAGAAATCTTCACTTATAGATTGCAGTTTTGTGCCAATACACGCGTGAGAAGGAGATATGAAGTCCAATCCTCTGGATCCATTGCCGCTAAAGCAAGTCTTTATGTTCTGCATGAACTTTCTTCGAATAGCTTTCAATGAGTATACGCAAAGCGCCGATAAATTAGAAGGTTTGTTTGTATTGATGGACTCGCTCTGGCTAAATGCTGCGAAGAGAACGTCATGCTGGGCAGTTATGCCCAATTCTCCCGCTAATACTGATCCGGCCTTTCCAACAAAAGCTGCTTGTACTAGGTTGTATCCATAGTTGCCTCCGCCTTCTCCCGTGCACGACATGGGTATCTCTGTATACGAGTAATAGTTTTCATCATCGTGGCACACTCGAACCAGTTTGCTGTAATACGTATCTGAGCCTACCCCTCTTAGCTGCGTGGTTAAAAAATAGCTAAATCCTTCCGAGCTGAATCCATAAACATAATTGATAGGATATCGTTCCCGCGATAATGAATTGACAAACATTCTCGTACCAGTCGTGACGGCCGTTCTGGCTATCATAAATAGTCGATCGTCCTCCAGAGAGCGGCTGCTCACAGCCGGTACTTCTGACCGGTAGGGCGAGTTTCCCGTAAAGGTGACCCCCACGTACATAACTTGCGTCATCGGTGGATTAGGCGGTCCCGGCGCAATGAAGGCCACGGTCGATGATGTGGCGTTGTTGGCCACCACCGGCTCGCGGACCTCGCGCACATCGTGAGAGATGTTATTCAAGTTGCGCACCGAACACAGTCCTTGGAGAACCGATCCGCATGTGATCAGCCTACTCGTGGCGTAATCTATAACGAGCGCCTTGTTCACGTTATCTGTGGGTTTCTTAACGAAATTAGAAGGGCAGTCGAAGGTGCATTGGGCGGAGTCGTTGACGGGGCCTGTGACTATCCATTGGGCGACTTCCAAGTCGGGAGATAGCTGGTAAATCCTGTTGACGGCGCCGACGTAGACGCGGCCAGTGTTGCGGTCGACGACCAGGTGGTCGAACAGAGAGGCGGGCGAGGAGACTGGGTCCGCGAAGGTCCTCACCACGTCTTGGTTGGCGCGCGCGGCAGCGCACGCGGCCCCGAAGGCCAGCAGCACGCGCCACATGGCGCCGGGGCATGTGGCCGGCAGCCTACCGGCCCCGGCGCGCGCCTCGCTCGCCGCGGTGCGCCCGCGCGCCACATCTGCAACGCGATACAGGCAGTCAGGCGCGAGCCACGCCGCCCGCGCCGGCCGCCGCCGCACCGCTCCCATCGCACCGCACCGCTCGCCGCCGGCTGCCTTACTCTACTGTGAGCCCTAGCCTACTCCTAGCGCAGTAGTCGCGAAACGATACAACAACCCGCACGAGTACACGCTATGGCTCGGAGAGGTCCAGTGCGATCGGAGCGTATTCGCGCGCTGACTGAGGACACTTGGTGACCCTCTACGCAGATATCAATATCGGTACCGACCTATTTTAACTGCGTTGCACTCTGCTCTCTCGCAGTGAACGACATTCTTATCGCAATGGATGTCAAGAGCGCCGGAGGAGAAAGTTAAGTAAATGCATAATATCATTCGGTAAACAGCGAGAATAGCTAGTGATAAGACCGGGAGCGCGGAGGGCGCGTCGTTTACGGGTCGTCGAGTAAACATCCTCCGACGTGAAGCGTTAATAGATCGTACAAAAATAGGTCAGTACCAAGATAGCGCGATGACGGCGAACCGACACGGTCGATGCAATAACAATGATGAGTCACACGCCGACGAAAGCCTCAGCATCATCATAAAGAGGGATAACTAAAAAATTTGGCATGCTGTTCGCAACGAGGGAGTGAACGTGGTAGCGTAACGATAAACAAAATGAACATAAATAACTAACTGAAAACATCGATAGTGGTAGTGATGGATACTCACAGGATGGCCATGGCGCTGAAGGCAGTACGGGCTTCTTGGTTATACTTGTACTATGCTAAGATCATAAGCATGTAAAGCGCACTCGCATAGTGCACCTTCAGCGAGTCGACCTCGAATACGAGACCTGAAACAATACAACAAGTACAGTTAATGCTTATCAGCAAGTCAAATGAGATTCAATATTCAATGGAAATGTAGTAGAATAATGAGTAAATAGGTAATTTAGTTAAATAGGTTGGTGCCAATGACCTACTACTCCTATCTAAATAAATGTTTATTCAACAACAAATTACTTTTATTTAAGTAGGTATTAAGTCAATAAGTAAACATTTGAGAGCCTCAGTGATTTTTCCTATGGTAAAATATTTGAATTTATTATTTGACAATCTGTTCTCAATGATAAAATATTATGACACAAACCTAGGAAATATTTAACAAAATCATGCCACTTTCAAAAGTGAAAGTGTATTTGAGTGTTATTGAGAACCTTCTACTTATAAACTTTATTTGAAGTTGGTTAAAAAGGTAAGGTTCGAATCTGGCCCTACCAATGACTTGTAATTTTACATAGGTATTTCCATCATTGAGGACCACAATATCCAAGGACATATGACTTCCATGGAAGGACTTGGGCGCCCACCACGATTAATCGGCCCAAGAGAACTCCACTAACAAATTAATTCTTCGAAGGAGTTACAGCCTTCAGTCATGAAGAAATATGGCTCAAGAGAAAGAGAGAAAAAGGTAAATATGTGTGTAAAATGTATATGATTATGCATCACAATTATGTACATTACACAATAACTTATTAGTTAATGAAAATGCATTAATTTGTTACAATTTGTAATAGACAGGTTGTCTTATCTGGAATATTTATTTAACTAAAATGCTTATAATAGGTACCAACTAAGGATAAGGCTGCTAGTAAAGTTTACAGTAAAAATAAACATTATCAATATCAACCTGCCTCTTCTCTGGCAAGGCATGAAGTAAATAATTAGATAGGTACTAATCGAAAACTTTCAGTGAATGAGATACTTTGATACTTTAAGGTATTGTAAGTTTCTACCTAGTGGATGATTAAGTAAGTACATTATGTTCAGATTAAAAGCAGCCTAGCTGCTTATGCTAGTTTTGAGATCCTAAACTAGTTACTTTACTTCTATCAAAATTCTTCACTAATTAAAAAGATCCATCACTCTGGGCATGAACTAGAAAAAAATATGAACATACTTACCAACAAACTGACTTTCGCTTTGATATTCATTTTATTTACTTAATGGTAAGTAAATGATATGAGTAGGTACATTATTTAACCTCAATGAAACATCCTCACTACCTCAATGAAATTTAAATAGTTACCTACTTAGGTACATTGTTCAAATTTGAAAGCAAAATGAAAATAAAAATATACCTACAAAGTTAAATATACAATATGACATAGATTGTATTCATACTATCGAAGTTAGTCCCTGTGGCCTACATATAGGTACATTCCAAAATTTTGCACTAACTAGTGTTTGGAAGCCTAAATTAGATCAGCATACTTACATTAAAATTTTATTCAATTTTGACAATATCAGTTACATACAGCTCGAATAGGTTATCCTTTATTGAAAGAAGTCAGTAAAAGTAGGTACTTAATTAAATACTATAAACAAGCTTAATTAGAAGAACATTTAATTTTTAATCTTTTAAGAACACTGTGGTCAAAATTACACTTACAGAAACATTTAGCTTGTGAAATAATACTTAAAGTTAATTTCATTAAGTAATATTTTACAAAAGTTTGATTAGGCCCATCGCAGAATATGGAGCCGTAGTATGGTCACCCTACTATAAAACTCACACAAGTAACGTGGAGCGTATCCAGCGGCGCTGCCTGACCGCGCTGTGCCGCCGCCACGGCCTGCAGCGCAGGTACCCGGAGTACGAGGACCGCGTCACACACTTCAAACTGAGTCCGCTGTCCGTCCGGAGACAGGTCGCTGAGCTATTATATCTACATAGGATTATACACTCCACTGTAGATTGCCCTATCTTGCTTGCATCTGTTAAAATAAACTCAAAATAGAATCTCAGCTCATGTAATGTATTTTACACTAATGACATTTATAGAAATAATGTATCTAAAAATAGCCCTATGGTGCGTATGTGTCGGTCCTATAACGAACTTGAGAGTTGTAACGCCTCAGATAACAATGATGAAGATCTAGACATATTCGGAATTAGTCTCAGTTCTTTTAGAAATAATTTATTTAAGGTGTTTTAATATAATAATAATAATAATAATAATAATGTTGTATTTCACATTGTTTTGTTTTGATTGCTACACAAATTCCTGTTGTACCTTAGCCGTGTTTTTATATATATATTTTTTTTTTTATAATTTTGTTTAATATTATCAATTAACTGTAACTTCCATAAGTATTGTTATATATGAATTATTTTAATTGTTTTAGTTTAGTTTAGTTAACTTACTGAACTTTGTCACTGTTTATAATCATTTTGTGCACACATGTGTTTGATGCACAGAATAGATCATTACCTTTTATGTGTTTTGTTGTTAATCATGTATTTTCTGTGTATTGTGTTGTGTGCCTAATAAATAAATAAATAAATAAAATATCACAGGAACCTAATATGCATACACAGGGCCGATTGTTAACCTTTCCCAAGATATTAATTAAAAAAATAATAAATCACATCATTATTCAATTACATCAATATTAGTATTACTTAGTACCAAGACAGCCAATCAGAACTTTTATGCAATTGAGTTCATTGACCTTTATTTGAAACTGACCTTGACCTTTTGTGAGTCCATTAAAAATAGGTTGCTGTTTATTAACTAAATAAGTAATACTCAATATGTATCTACCATTATGTACAAGCAAATGCATGCTCCACATCTCAAATTTCTAGCTAGCCTAAAGTAGTGAAACATATTATAAAGTCGCTAAAAAAATAACTTTGTAACTAAGTAACTATGTGGGGGTACATAAGAAACTCTCATTTAAACAAATACTGTTATCATTACTTAGTAGAATATATTCATCAAGTAAGTGCAATTAGTTCCCAACCATTTTTGAAAAAACATTGAATTGAATAATTTCCTTAGGTTTTATTTAGTATTTGTCATAGAGGCATCTGAAATGTCTACATCATCCACTTTATGATGAAGTAGCTCAGCTAGCAAAGGCAACCGCAAGCCAATCACCAGCCAATGTTAAGCAAAGGTTGACACAGTCAGTACTTGGATGGGTGACCGAAAAGTGGCATCCATTATGGATGCTTCCGTGGGTCAGATGACACGTTAAATTGTAGGTCCCGGCTGTTTGTCTAGTACGGCAGTTGTTTAGCCAAGGCCACTTTCTTTTGATAAGAAGAACCTTATGATAGTATTTTACTTAAGTATCCAACTTTGATAGGTCATATAATAATGTTTCTGTTTGTACCCTTTATGTATGAAACGTTTAAAAATGAAGGCCAATGGTTATTATGCAAGTAAACTCATAATTTACTACTAATGTTGAGTTTTAAATATGAATTAACTCAACAATAATTTACAATCTTAAAACTTCAGAGTGATAAGTAACAACCTGGTATTTGGAGTACTTAGTTACTAGATATGTGACTAAGTCATATCATTTATCTGTACTTAAAGCAATAGCAACAAAAATATGACATGCACATGCATTATGCATCATATAAATTACAATACACTATCCAACCTTAGTTATTACATAGTTAATGTTGCATCTCAGTCTATTAAACTTTTAACTATTTAGTATAATCGGATATAGTTCAAATTCAAAATTCAAATTGTTTATTGACTAAAAATACTTATTCTAATCTATAGTTAATTAGGGAACTACACAATTTTTATCATGCAGCCTTGTGATGTGATGTATGATTTCTAAATGAAAAATCTTGATGGTACCCAGTTTTAAACTCAATTGTGATAGCAAGGAAAAGGTTAGGATTGAACTGGCATTAAATTGTAGCAAACAGTATTGCAGGACAGAACATAACTGGCCTTGGTAACAATATAGGTACTGTCAAGAAATTATATACAAATAAGAGCTTTGTTCCTAAAACAAGGTGCTTATCACACCATCATTCTGTTTTACCATGACATATATATATGAATAATTAATATGCATAATGAAGTAAAGTATAGCAAGCTAAATTTGTTAAGACACTGGCTAGCATATAGCAACTGTCTCATGCTACACTCCCAATACCAGAGCAGATGTAATTTTTTTTGTAAGTTGTATGAGTGCAAGTATAAATAAATAAATACCTAATAACGAAGTAATAATAACAATGTTGATGGCATGATAATGTCCAACAGTTCCAAAGACTATTCCTGTGTGTTGTGATAAGCTGATTTTAATAGCATTTCAAGACTCATGTAAGTAGGTTCTTATTTGCTTGTGTGCTGATCTACTATGTATCTATCAAGTTTAGCTTTAAGTAGAATGGTAAAGAGTAGAAGTGTTGTGTAAGAATAATTTTATTTTTATGATGTCTATAGACTAAACAGAAAAGATAAACAAACTATTTACCCCAAGTACTTGATATTATGAAGTTACAATTCCAGCTTCAAGTAGATATACAACCTTGACGTTGAGGATAATTTGTCAATTTGTATTGTAAGTGAAGCCTTGGCCAGAAAGAAATAGTAGGTACCTAGCTAAGTAGTAATATCTAATGGTTGTAGATAGTGAGTGTAGTACCTACCTATTTCAGAAACTATAAATAATAGTAAGTATAAATCAAACATATTATTATGACAGTACCCCATAATCCCAAAACTACAAATAATGTACAATCTAAGTACTTTTAGTAGGGACAAGACACTTATTCTTTTTTAACTAAAGCATGTTTGCTCTTGACCACAGTTTCCCAGATGGTAAGCAATAGATATGGTCTAAGATGGATTGTGCTTACCCAACAAGAACATGAAAAAACGGAAAATTATAATGTTATAGAATATCAGCGCTAAATTTGCTATCACAGATCATTATGCTGAGTTGGTGCTGTGTTGTGGCAGATTTTACTTGATTTTTGTTTTATGTGTAGTGTCATTGTTGCTGTAAGTAATTGTAAACTCTGTTCTATCAAAAATGTTTTCCGATTTAGTATATTATCCATTTTCAAAAGATTTACTTAATTGAATTGTGGTCTTAGCAATGTTTTTTTTTATCTTAAAAGGCAAACATAGACCATTGTTATGTGATTTCACTTTTAGGAACAGCTTTTCTAGCTGCAAAGGAAAAAAATACTTAAACATATCAAGTGAATTAGACTGCTTTTCTTATTCATTAAGTACTAACTATAATATTCTGCCAAGTAAATGCACTTTTTTACATGGGATAGGTTTACATTTGACTACAGCTTGCCTGACGTTAAGCACTGCTGCTGTCTGGATGTATCACATTAATGAAATCAAAGTGGTCATATATTAATGTTTTAGATTTTTGGTATTATCTTACTAAATAATGCAAGAAATTACTCAAATTAAACAAGGGACAATTTAATTGAAAAATAAAACAGACAAAGAAAAAGGCTCTCAGAATTAGTTTATCATAATTTACAATAAATTGGGCAATATCTAGTTATTAGTGCCTTTTTTTATGTGGGATAGGTTTGCGTTTGACTACAGCCAGCCTGATGTTTCTAGGTCTTTGCTAAGTATTTTTACACACTATAAGTAACAAATTCTTAGCCAACCTAAAATATGTACCAACAATATTTGGCTAAAAACAAAATTTAATAGATCATAAGATATAAGTCAAATATTTCATATGCAAAGTAAAACTTTATACATATATGAGGAGACTTGATGAATAAAAGTAGTGACCAAAACTCATTTCAGTTTAGGGTCACATTTAAATAGGTACATTTGTCTTAGTAAATAATCAACCATGCAACATTTCATGAATAATATTCACCATTCAATCATGATTTAAGTAACTAAGATTCAAAATAAAATAATAAATCTTACATTTTTACTAATACAAAAGTAGCAATATAATTGACTAAGCATCTAGTCCATGGCCTAAAAATAAAATGTGAGCTCTATACAGTTTTGTTTATTCCCTTCAGGCAATTAAATTATCACATGACATGGGAATAAGGCAGATCAGATTCGAATTGCTAGTAACTATTAGAAAGATTTTTTGTTTTTATCTGATAGAATGAGTTAAGAGAATAGTCAGGTAGGTAGCAACTGAGATTGTATACTAATCAGTAACTATATTGCACTACTAATTACCTACTTAGGTTTAAGCACATATTTTGGTTGACCATCCACATTTATTTTATTATAACAAAAACTTGATAATATAAGTACCTACTTAGATCACCCAATTTGTTCAAATTTATAATCAAACAAACCAAGCCTAAAGGCAAAGATAAGATTTCACTGACGTTATCAATCGCTGTGTGCTAACTTTGAACATCAATTACATCCACGAATTTAGTTGAAAAATAAGCAAACAAAATGCGCGATTTGACCAGCTGCTATTTTTCTCGGAATGTGAGGTCATGTATGATGTCACCAAGCTTATCGCGGTATCTAGTGATTACTGACCGAGAACACGGATAGGTTCGACTTGAGCTTTGTGTACGAAGGATAAATTGACAGCGGCTGCCGGGTGCTCAATGCAAGAACAATTTTACTTTGCAATCCCTGTCGCTGCCTACGCTATCCTCCCACACGAAGCACGATACAGAACTCATCCCAGTCACTCATTGTTACTGTTTCATTACTACAATTACAGTTACCGACCGACACAATCTCAACATCCGTCCCGGAGAAAAAGAGTCAGCCATTACGGCGCGGCGCACGCGAGTCGATACACGGAAGCCATTCCTAACAAATGCAAAGCGCTAAAACAACTTCAAGACTGAAAATAATGCTGAAACTGACCTTATACAGGTAAATCTCTGTGGGAAAACAACAATCCTTTGGAATCCAGAAAAGTGAACAGACACTAATTTTATTGCACCACACTAACTATTTATTATTTCACTTATTTCGTAACGATAACACTAAACACCACAAGCGACGGTTTTTATCACAACTTTGATTGTATAAAAATATCTTTGTCGAGTATCAAAGCCCGTAGGAAAGAATAAAATAGCACGTTTTCACAGAGTCCACGACAAGAGCATCAGTCTTCATACATCGCCGTGGAATGATTTTAGTTTTGCTTTCGAACGAGTCTAGGCGTGACTGACCCGATGAAACCCGAACAAGCCCGATTAAGCGATGTTGGTACAACAGCGCCGCGAGAGGCAGCACTGTGCTCGGATGCGATCACCAAAAACAATGCGTTCACGATTTTTATAACTCGACCATATAAAACTTGTTTCTTGAAATATATCAAAGTCTTAAAATCATTAAAAGTGTTTTATAAGTATGAGTACTTTATAATTATTTAGCAAATGATATAATATTTTGTGAATTTTATCACAAAATTTATTAATAACAATGCCAACATGCTTCCTTTTTGATTCATAAAAATAAAGCTTTGCTCACAATATAATGTCATCCTCCTCCTTGCGTCGTAGGTATTCCTCATATCTGAGGGTCGTGACTGCCACCATCCATGAGCCTGTCTCTGATGATCTTCCGCCACCTTTCTCTATCCTCAGCGTCATGCAGCGCTCCATACACTGAAGTATCGAGTGTGGTAGAAATTTATAATAAAAATATAATGTACCTACATTGTTACAATATGACAAAATGAGTAATAATTTAATCAATGCTAATAATTTAATAAAATTTTAATTCTTTTGATTTTTTTTAATTTTATATTGTTTATTTTGCATAGATAGATCTATTGATTACGATACGATTACGATAGTGTGAAAGAAAATAAAGAAGACCAGGAATATAAGAAAATAGAAAAGGAACCAAAAGAAGTAGCAGAAAAACTGAAGAACATTGAAGATAAGCTAAATAAATTAGAAGGAAAACTGATGAAAAGGGAACGAGAACCGAACAAAAGGGAAATAAATGAAAGACGAAAAATTGCAATATTTTCAGACACTATTGGACAAGGACTTGCAACAAAGGTATTAAATCGAGCTGGTGAAAATATCAACATGATAAATTACTGTAAACCAGGAGCCAGCTACAATAAAATACTAGAAAATTTCACATCGTTAACAAGAGAATTTGACTCGCAAGATACTGTTGTAATTCTAATCAGCAAGTACAGTGAGTCTCTTAATGAAAAACATAGAAATAAAGAATATGTCAAAACTATTAAGGAGATATTAAATGAAGAAAGCAGAAAATTTAATGTAATACTTTGTGGAATACGATATGATAAGGAAAATGAGATGAGTATATATAATATAAATAGAGACTTGGCTCAGTTAGCGTGCTGCACATATAATGTTAAATATGTGGATCCGAACGTCACAGACAACCGAGGAAAAATCTACCACCACAACTATCTCAAAAATGTAATCACAGAAATCATTGCTACGGTTGTTATTTCAAAACGATTCCCAGGTACATCATCGCTACGCTTCATTGAACAATCGGCAAAACAATTATTGGGACAAACCACAGCAAATTTTCAATCCAACAACAGACAAAACAACAACACATAATTTATCACGCCAACGTGCAAAGCATGAATAATAAATATTTAGAAATAGAAGATTTTTTACAAAACCATCCATGTGATATTTTATGTATGACAGAAACATGGGGACAAGATGAACGAGTTCCAACAATGGTGATTCCCGGTTTTGAACTCGCTACGTTTTTCAACAGAAAATTCTTTATTCACGGCGGCTCGGCTATATTTGTCAAAAATAACATCGAGTATAGAGTTAGGCATGATATTAATAAGTTAGCATTTGAGATGAACTTTGAGTTAGCTGCTATCGAATTAAAAAACTGTAAAGTAATTGTCATCGCGGCATACAGACCAGATAAAGATTTATTTTTGTTTTTTGAGTTGTATAATAAACTGATGGAAAAGTTGTTTAAAGAAAACAAACGGTTTGTAATAGCAGGCGATTTTAATTTAAACATTTTGAAAAAATGCAAATACGTTACTAGACTACTTAAAATTACGAATAATTACAACTGTAAATTTCTGATTAATGAACCGACTAGAGTAGAAAAAGCCAGTGCAACATGTATTGACAATTTTATAACAAATTTTGATCCTGAAGAATGTATAGTTATTAATAAAAAAATAGCAGATCATAAAATTATTAAGCTAACAGTGGCTAGTAATGTAGATAAAACGGAAAAAAATAACGCTAAAATAACTCTAATCAGACGTATGACAACTAGTAATAAAGAATACTTCTATTTTTTATTCAACAGAGATTATATAAATTTGAAAAACGAAATTATAAAATGTGATAGAGCCGATGTCGGAATGAGGATTCTACAGGATGCGATTAAATACTGTTATGAGATTGCTTTTCCAAAAACAAAGAATTGTAGAAATGATGTATCCAGAAAATGGACCACAAAAGGAATAGAAATATCAAAAAACAATTTGGCTAAAATGGAAATTTTACAAGAAAAATTACCTTGTAATAAACGCATTCTTCGTATACGGATGTATAAAAAGACACTTAAGAAATGCTTTATAGCGGCAAAAAGCCTACAATACAGACAGAGAATCAAAAAGTCACAAAACAAAATAAAGGAAAGTTGGAACATAGTAAATGAACAAGTGAAATATAACAAAAAGAAGGAGAAAAAGAAAGAGATAAATAAGATAAAAACTGAAAATGGTCAAGAAATAGATAATTATAAAGATATAGCAGACACTTTTAATACCTTTTTTGTTAACATTGCAAAAAAATTGACAGGAAATATTAATGTAAATATGGAAAAATGCCTAGAATATTTGAACTTGAAGCCTAAAACAATAAATAAGATAAAATTTGACTCAGTAGACGTACAAGAACTAGTGACAATTGTAAAAAACATGAAACAGAAGACATCACCTGACATTTTTGAAATTAATTCTAAGACATTAAGAGAACTCATCCTATCGAATAATTATCTAATAGAACTATTACACCTAGTAATTAATGGCTGTTTAGAAGAAGGCACATTTCCTGACTGCTTAAAACCTGCAAAAGTTATTCCTCTGTACAAAAAAGGCGAACATACAGAACTAGGAAATTATAGACCCGTTTGTATACTGCCTACAGTGTCAAAAATACTGGAGACTATTATTAAAAAGAGAATAATAAGCCATTTCGAGAAATATGATTTATTTACAAACTCTCAATTTGGGTTTCGGTCAAGACGTTCCACTGAAATGGCAATAAGAAAGGTAATTTATTACATAATCGAATCTCTAGACAAAAGGAAAAAATGTGCAAGTATATATTGCGATTTATCGAAGGCATTCGATTGTTTACGGCACGATATATTAATTAGAAAATTAGAATATTATGGATTTGAAGGGCCAGAACTGAGTATGATGAGAACCTATTTAAGTAACCGAAATCAAGTGGTATCCGTAAATGATGTAAGATCATCCACATGTCATATGGATATAGGTGTACCGCAAGGTTCGGTACTGGGGCCTGTACTATTCTTAATATACGTTAATGACATAGTGAATGCAATGCCAGATTGGACATATGTTAGTTTGTTTGCAGACGACACACATGTGGGAATAAGTGATAAGGACAAAGTAAATTTAGATAAGAAGATACTAGAAGCAAAAAATATTTTAAAGGACTGGTTCTGCGCAAATGGTATTATTCTCAACGCCGATAAGAGTGTTGTAATGCATTATTACTCAAAGAAGGGATGCAAAGGAGATGCTACTGTAAAGGAAAACACATTTTTAGGGTATACAGTTGACTATACACTCAGTCATTCTGCACACATTACTAAGTTATGTAAAAGCTTAGCCAGTGCTAGTTATGCATTATTGAAACTTAAGAGGTTAGTGGACAAAAAAACTATTTTAACAGTTTATCATGCCTATATACAGGCCCGATTGAGATACGCGATTACCGTGTGGGGAAATGCAACAGATATCATTAAAGTAATGAGAGCACAGAAACGAGCCTTGAGAACTATGTTAGGACTAAAGAAAAGGACCTCTGTTAAACAACACTTCAAAAATAATAAAATTATGACCGTTGTATCATTATATATATTTAACTGCTTGTTGGAAATGTATGACGAAAAGATCCTACTGGCTACAAACCCAAAATATTATACAAGAAAAAAGAATCATTTAAAGAAACCATGCAATCGATTAGTAAAAGCAAAAAAACAAGGATTGTACAATAAAATATGTATGTTTAATAAGCTTCCGACAAAAGTCATCGAATTGTCAACCACGAAATTCAGGAGATCATTAAAACAATTCTTTGAAGATAATCCATTTTATAGTCTAAAAGAATTTATGAACCGAGCATTAGTAGAATCTTCATTTCAACTCTTTAATTGAACTTCTCTCGTGTATGTTAAAATAGTTGATAATTATATAATTATTACATAAGTTTACACATTAAGAACTATAGATACTTAAGGAAAATTGTATTATGACTTGCCCTATATGGTGCGATACCATAAGGTTAATAAAGTTTTTATCTTTATCTTTATCTTTATCTTTGATTAATATTATTTATTTATAAGACCTGTTAAATGTATGTAAAATTTATCGATCTTGAGTCATATTATAGAAGCAAATATAGCAATATCCGCTTTTTTTTACAAATTAACCTTTTGATGGAGTCACAATCTACATAAAATTATAAACGTTTCGTTTTAAGTAAGAGAACTCCGAAAACAGCAATATCCCATACAAAAAGTCTCGGAGGAAATATCACAATGGAGGGAGCCATAGAGACGTTGCCGCTCTTACGTCTGTGTGTAAAGCACTTAAGTGTGTCTTTGTCTTTCCTTCAGAATGAAGCTACGAGTAAAAGAGATAGCAAATTTACATGCTGGCAACGCCGCACCGTGTCTTTTTATGACCGACTAGTAGACCAAAACATTGCGTTTGTGCTTTAGAATTTTAAAGAATATCAAGTGATTTTGCGGTGTTACAGATTTGTTTAAGGTTAAATGTAAAACTATGTCGTGCTCAGCAGTGTCATGTTCATCAAGAACTACAAAAGGAGGTGTAAAAGACCCGGATTTGTCATTTCATTAGTAAGTTGGTGACAATGTTTAAGTCATTGTAAATGCTAAATTGATGATGTTTTTAGCCAAAATGCTATTGTACCATCATATTAACAATCTAGTTTATATACATCCATGTGATTTGGGTCAAGATAATGTCTAAAACTGTCTTATAACAGCAAAAGTGTTAAAAGATAATTTAAGCATCAATTCTAGTGATGTCCATACCATAGATTTTAGTTTTATCGATATTTCGATAAAAGATATATCTAATCTTGATAAAATTGTGCCTAAGTACATGTAATGTAATGTCATAGCTAAATGTATTTTTTTTACACTGAATTATGTACATATCGTTTCCTTTTTCTTTTAAGGTACAACTATTTTTTTTTAAAACTCAAAATAATGCCAGATTACCTACCTTTAAAGCCAGATTGCCAGATTACCTATCTTATGAAAATAATTAATAAACAATTCATATAAAATACATGCATTTTTATTCACTTCACCAATTTTCCATCGATAGACTTGATGGGAATGTCACATCACTAGTCACACACACTAATGCAAATCTGTAACTGCACACTAGCAAAAAGTGGCCACGCTCAAAATCTCTATGGCTCCCTCCATTGTGATATTTCCTCCGAGCAAAAAGTAGTCCAAAGTTTAATGTTTGGAGCAAAACTAGCAAAATCCAGTCCTGTCAAAGTCAAATGTAGCAACATCCCAACTAGCCAATCACAGAGCGTTATTCAGTATGGCGATTACGCTTGTACAGTACGTACAAGCGTAGCTTGTACGTACAGTTATAGTTGTACAATGCAATGGCAGCAATATCCCTAAGTAAGAGAATCAAAAACAGCAATGTCCAATATTTATTTTAATATTTCAGCGTTATTGTTTGATGTATTTATTATTTTATTGCAACAACATGTGTGTTTTGATACCCTAGTTAGAGTACAATACAATCTATTTAATAATCTATGGGTACTTTTATGCAAATGTGTTTTATTTCTTTTCCCCAAAATCACCCTGAATGGATATTGCTACATTTGCTTTTATATGATTCTTATGACAATATTTGATTTTGAAAAAATGTAATGTGACGTCAAGTCTAAATGACCCGTAGGTTATATTGTATAATATAATATTTGCCTTATTGTTAAAACTTTTAATTAAGTTCCAAGTCATGCAAGAATTTATTATATAAAAAGTTATTAGATAGGTAGGTAATTTATATCATTAAGTATATTATTGCTGACAATGCTGTTAAAATACGTATTAATATATCAACGGAAAAATAAGTAAAACTGCAAGTTTAAACCATTCCAATAAATTTATTAGCATCCGCAAGATTCTGAACATAACATATTTTAATTATTTTACGTCTAACTTCTTTAAACATTTACTAACTTATAACACGTAATTCGATAATAAATAAACGTTTACTTATTAAATTCATTCATAACTTTCGAAAAGGTTCTACCAATCACAGGTGAGCTTATAATTTTCCGAAACACATGAAGTAAGCGTAACACACTGTTCTCAGATACGTGTTGATGCCACAATATTGACATCGGCAATATGGCGACAATGCTTGTGCCCATATAGATTTAGTATAGCTTACCATCAGGCTAACTATGACCAAGTGAAAACCCGTTCTAGATACCTGGTCTACTTAAAAAAAAAAGATTTACGTAAATTCAGACTCACGATACTAGTTTCCGTTATCTAGGTACCTTTTCATTTGAGCAGAATTAAATAAATAGAGTGACAATAGTTTAATGAAAAATGAAAAAATAATTATGACGAATTTAATTTTACAGTTCTTGTTAAATTTATGTGACATAATACCTCAGACTAAAGAAGTTTTCCTATTGTCTGTGCATAATACCTCCTATATACATGTGAACGTAGCTTTATAAAAAACCATAGACAAAATCATTGTATAGCATAGCATTGACATGGCAATGTAACTGTCTTTGTCACTGTCACATGCGCAACGACATTCCGCTTACGCCAGCTTGATTTTTATTTCATTGGGTATTTTTTCTATTTATTCTTCAAAAGTGAAGATATATTTACAAAATCATGGCTTCGTCCATGTTTAAAATGTCTTCTGCTCTAGCAAAATCCTCGAAAAACTTCAGGAGCGTGGTACAACTTATCAACAAGACGCATATATCCACAACTAATGTCACAGCGGTAAGTTGCATAACCGGCCGAATTCGCGTATATCTTGAGCATATTTGCAGTTATAGCAACTCTGTTTATGCAGATAAATGCACTGTTTTCTGTGCAAAATTTATGCTAAGCTTAGTAGTTCAAACAATTATATTATTTGCTTATATTGTACCGTAAAAACCGTGTAGTTTATGGGTTACTGAATCTTCATAGCTGGTCAATATTACTGACCGCAAATCTTATTGCAGTTGGTTATAATTATACTTACTTACTATATAGTTATAGAACGTTAAAAATTAAATATCAGAAGCAGTTCCAGCTGCAGATGCAAAACATAGCCAATATTTTCTGTAAAAGCATAGGCCACTTAGTTATGAATAGTAAAAGGAGACTTATAAGATATTTTGCTATGGAACAGTTTTAGGCTGTATCAAGTTTAACTTGGCTGGTGTGGATCAGTTTCAATAAAAAATAATTGGTATTCAAACTCATCTTGTTACCACTCTGGTTTATCAGAGGGCCTTAGGGTGGCTTGATTAATTCTCGACAACAGAGTTGGCCACTCTCATTTGATAAGAAGATGAACACCACTTTAATTTCTGCGTTTTAGGCTTAATGGATTGAGAAATAATATAATTTTGTTATTGATACAAACACAATTAATTAAAATTATTTTTGAGTTGTAATTACTAATCTGTCACCCAGTCTTGCCAACCAAAAATTGGTTTACCTTTTCTACAATAACAAACATATAAATTCAATTTGGAGACATAAAAAAGATTTAATATTTAATAAAAATAGTATAAAGTACCTATAAATGACACAAATAATAAAAATGTGAATCATGGCACTTTTCAAATTTAAACTTGTTTCTAAAGTCTCCAGATACCAGTGCCAAAGTAAAACTTCTATGTTGTATAGTTCTTTTAGGCATCTTGAAACAATGCTCTACCTGAGGCTTTTACCTTTATTTATTTAATTTATGTATTCATACATGAACATATACCTACAATTTTACAAGAAATTGTCAAGTGTCCCTAAATATCTCGGGAGATATTGGGGCATAGCAAGAGGCCTGTACTTTTAGGCTGGCATAGGAAAGATACCCAAAATCTGCTAGATAGATACTCAAATTTGGTAGAAAATCAATTTCAAATCTGGTTTTATTATAAAATATTTATTTTTAGTACTTATTTTACTTCAGTACCTACTTAAGTAATTAAAATGTCCAAGAATCTATCTCAAATAAAACTATTATGATTTTATCAACCCTGATACTTATTTTTACCAGTGATGTGTCTATAGAGTGCATTTTACCAATATCAATATGCATTTTGTGTGGTTTTGATGATCAATATAAACTTCTAAAATGCATTTGTTGTGTGTATTTGTATATTAACTATTAGGTATTTGTATTGATTTATATCTGTTCAAAGATCTTTGGAACCATATGTTATAGTATTTAATATTTTTTTGTATTATAATAACTAGGTACGTGTGAACTTAGAGAACAATGCAAGTTTCGTACTAATCTGTTCTTACATAGGTAGTACTCACAATCAAATAAAATCAGATAAATTGAGCACCTTTTTCGAGATTGTTTCAAAATTATATGAGATGTGCAATGTGTGTTCATACTAAACAATGACAATTGATTTATCCCAATTCAGTACATGTGTAGCTTAGCAAGTTTTTGATTAACATATCCAAATTTCGTCCTTTTTTTCAAAGTGAGTGATGCTTACCACTAGGCATTTGACCATAGTTTTATGGTCCAGTGCAAACCTGTATTAGTTAGAAAAAAATATCTCATACATACATGTCAAATAAAATTGATAACACTCTTTTCCAAAAAATCTATTAAAAACTGACAGTAACCTAATGTCCTGGTGTCACAATTTTCATCACTGAAGGTATGGACTAGTCTGAGGTGGAGATTCTTTGGTGAGCTTTCTTATGAAAATACCCTGTGGTGGACTAACCTGACTTACTCTAAATGCAATATTTCTAGGAATTACATATTTATTTGTGTACCAATATGTATTATTGTAACATTTTGTACTATTTAGTCTTTATTGCTATGAAACAATCCACGTCATTAATAAACAATGTTTTTTTTTAAATTGTGAGCCAATGTTAGATTCAGAAATCTTCACTAGTAAAGGTTGAACTTAACATACATTATGTTATGAAATTTGGCATTTATAACACTTTTTGTAGTTTGTCATTTGTTTGTATCAGTGAGCGTTTGGTTGTCGCGGCGATCACACGTCTAAGTTACCTTCCGCTCCGCATTCGTCACCCGTCAAACTAGATAGTGATGGGCTAGGGTGCTATCGATACTTTATCGATAGTTCACCTTAGTCCAACATGGACAAATTCCTAATCCGACCCGAGTCCGGAACTGGCGGTACTGCCAGCAGGACTAGCAAGGGAGAGAAAAGACCAAGGGAGAATACTACTCCACCTGACCAGAGGAAGCAATCGAAGAAGTTCCTGGCTAATCCTGAAGGTAGATACAAGATGATGCCTACCTCAAACAGTTTTGAGGGCCTCCCAGTGGATGATGAGGAAAGTGTAGAAACGGAACCGTACCAACTAGCCACTAAGAAGAAGTTGGCTGGTAGCACGCCTCCAATTGTCATCGAGCTTCTAGGGGCTTGGAACCTAGAAAAACTCAGAGACACTATAAAGAAGCACGTGAAAGAGGACTTCCACATGCAATATAAAGGAAGAATGTTGGTAAGAGTGCAATGCTATTCAGCTAGAAGCCATCAACTGCTAAAAGATGCGCTCGTAAAGGAAAACGTGTCTTTTCATACTTTCACAAGGAAGGACGAAAAATTTCCCAAGGCGGTTATCAAAGGACTACCAAAATTTGTCCAGCCCAGCATGTGTGATGAATTAGCAAGCTTGGGATTCCCAGGTGCCATCATATCTGAACTAAAGACCATTCATCAGTCTGAATGCCCTCCGGTGGTTGTGCAATTGCTAAGCGGCACAAATATGACAAAGTTTAAGCAGATCCGCTACTTGTCAAGCTGCGTCGTAGACGTACAGAAATACAAGCCCAATAGGAAACCGGGTACACAATGCTTCAGGTGTCAGGGTTTTGGACACGCATCCCGGAATTGTAACCGTCAGGCGCGCTGTGTCAAGTGTGCGCAAGAGCATCCAACTTGGGAGTGTCCTAAAAAGGATCGTGAAGCACCGGCCCGCTGCTGCAACTGCCAGGAAGAGCACCCTGCAAACTACACCCAATGCAGTGAACGCTTAAAATACTTGGAGCGTATAAAAACCAAGCGTGAAACTACGTGTTTGGCCATCAATTCCGGGAATTCACAAGCAATATTGAGTGGACGAAGTTCGTGGGCCCAAATTGCTGCTACGAAGAAGAAACCTCAGGATATTCAGCCCCACACAGCTGCCGCTCAATTGTCTATCGCCAGAGCAACGGTTCAACATGATCGTGGATCGCTGCCGAAAAGAACACCATCAGATTCTCCAGCCGTAACATACTCCCAGAAGAAACCTGCTATTGACGCGGAAACAAGTGAAATGCTAGAAATCCTAAAGATGTTACAGTCCATTAAGCAGGAATTCAAACAATGTAAAACTGTCATGGAAAAAGTTATTCTTATAGTGACACATATGGGTCACTATGTGTAGTAACCAAAAATTGCGCCTATTTTACTGGAACGCGGATGGCGTACACAAAAAGCAACAGGAGCTGGCCGATCTCGCAGTAAGTAAGCTTAGGGCCGATATCATTGCACACAACGAAACTAGAATCACTAACCGTCTCAATCTTAAAATTCCTGGGTTTGCTTGTTACCGCATGGACAAGCGCAGTGATGGCTCTGGCCAGGGTGTAGCCATATTGGTACGTTCTGACTTAGCTCACAATGTACTCCCCTCACCTAAAACACAGAAACTTGAAGCTGTAGGCGTCTCACTGAATCTTAACTCTAATAACAATCTTATTATTTATTCGATTTACCAATCTCCAAATTCTCCACTCATCACTACTGACATCGATCACATAATGGCTACGGGTGTCAAAGTTATTGCAATGGGCGATCTGAACTCGAAGCATCCCTTGTGGTCACCGAGTCATCCTAACAAGCATGGATTAACCCTCTATGATCACATGACTAAAAATGATTTTACGATTCATGCTCCACAGAAAGTAACTCTTGTCCCTTATCGTGCTGGTGACATGCCATCTATTCCGGACTTACTGTTAACTAAAAATGTATTTTCCCTGGAATCTATCACAACTATCTCAGCCTTGTCTTCTAATCACTTACCAGTCCTTGCTACTTTTAAAATGAAATTTCAACGTCATCCCATAACCAAATTTAACTACGCTAAAGCTGACTGGAATAAATTTCGACAGCATCTAAATAATAACACTTTTCTTACCTCCGAAACATTCCTTACGGCATCCGCAATAGATAACACAGTTTCCCAGCTCCAGAAAAACATACTTGATGCTAGGGATTCAAGTGTACCTATCAGCAAGTTGCGGCCATGGTCCATCTGCTCTTTGCCTAGGCGTATCCAAAGGCTCATCAGGCTAAAAAATAAACTACGTAGGTACGCTTCTATAGAAACACGCCCCTTAGTACGCAAAATATTGAACCATCGTTCCTACAACCTAAAAATAGAAATCGCAACCTCTATCAAGCAGTACAATGATATTATGTGGCATCAGAAGTTACAAAGAGTCGACAACCCCGGGAAAGATCTATGGCGACTTGCCAGATCGCTCCGCTCAGATGCTTCAACTACTATACCCTCTTTGAAAACGGATGACAATTCGCTTACTACTACTGAAAGTGAACAATGCCAAGCACTAGCCAAGAGTTTCCTGAACAACATGCTCTTGACTAATGATTGGCCAAGCGATATTTCATCAAGCGTTTTCGACTCTGTAGGCAACATTCTGGAACAGGCCTCTAGCCCTGACCATTCCATGCTCGTCCGTCCCTGGGAAGTCAAAAAAGCTATTCTGAGTTTAAAACCACGTAAAGCACCTGGTCCTGATGAAATTACAAATGTAGTAATAAAAAATATTCCCCAAAAGTGCGTAGTGCAATTAACAAAACTTTTCAATGCATGTATAACTCTTAGCTACTTCCCCTCACCATGGAAAGTGGCTAAAGTTATAGCCATTCACAAACCAGGAAAGGACTTCTCCAATCCAGTATCATACCGTCCCATCAGTCTATTGCCCTGTTTGGGGAAATTGTTCGAAAAAATTCTTTATAAACGGCTACTCCAGGCATCAAGCCACCTTTTAATTGAAGAACAATTTGGATTTCGCCAAGGGCATTCCACTGTCCAACAGTTGGCAAGAGTCGCTGAAACGGTCTCCCACAACCTTAACCTGAAAAATTCTACTGGAATGTTCCTTCTAGACGTCGAAAAAGCTTTTGACAGCGTTTGGCATAAGGCCCTCATTTATAAACTTTATTCTCTAGGCCTACCCAATTCTGTAATAAAAATGACCTACTCTTATCTCTCTGAACGAAGTTTTCGCGTCCACATTAAAAGCAGTAAATCTGTCCTTTTTCCAGTGCCTGCTGGAGTCCCGCAAGGCTCAATATTAGGCCCATACCTATTTCTCCTCTATTTGAATGACATTCCAGTTCAAACTCGCACCAAGCTAGCGTGTTTCGCCGATGATACCGCGTGTATGACGTCATCGCCAGATGTTGACATAGTTATATCACGGTTACAACTAGCCATTGACTTGCTAATTGAGTACTTTAATAGATGGAAGCTCAAAATTAACGGGTCTAAAACGGAAGCGATTCTCTTTACCCGCCAAAGATCCTTGCCCACGCGCGTGCTCAATATTAATGGTCACAGTGTCAGTTGGAGTAGATCAGTTAAGTATTTAGGTACTGTTCTAGACAACAAGCTCAACTGGACAGAAAATACAAACATGTTGCGCTTAAAAGGTATTAAAGCCTTAAATGCCTTGAGCCCCGTGCTGAACAGGAGATCCAACCTCAGCTGCCACACTAAATTGCAGATCTACTGCACTCTGGTCCGCCCGTGCATTACTTACGCTTGTCCAGTCTGGAGCGGTACATGCGTAACCAACTTAAATAAACTGCAGGTGTTACAGAACAAAGCGCTTAAAATCGCATATAATACCCCATTTCGTACTAACCTTTATAAGTTGCACATAACAATTGGCCTTCCACGTATTGATGTATATATTTATAAACTTTCCGAAAAGTTTTATCTTTATACTAATCCCCAAAGTAAAAACAAACTAATAAACTCACTTTGCACAACCCGTGTCACTAACTTAAATTTTATCGATACTTATTGTCGATACAAACTTCCCCACCATATCTTTCTGAGTCACAGACTTGAGTGCAAAGATTAGGCCGTGCCCATTGCATGAGCGCGCGCGATCTGCGGGTCGTTCCGCCGCGCGAGTCGCCCCGCAGGTTTACCAGTGGGTATCGGACCGCGGCGGCTATCGCGGCGGGCGGCTGCGGCACGCGCTCGCTTATGCATAAAACCACGCAGCGTTCTGTCGGCTCCTGCTGCCTACGCCTACGTCACAGCATGACTCGACCGAGTCACATTCATAGTTGTTGAAGTAAATATTTTTCTACCCGCAAATTGTATTTGTTAAAAATGTTTAGCTGTAATCAAAGCAAACATAAAGATTACATGATTTTAATAGTAAAATACGTCAAGGAAGCTATGATTATTGTTTGTTAAAATTTATGATAAAAGTTTTGTATGACCATAGTGTTAAAAAAAACAGTTTATATTTTGTTGTAACTGTTAGGATATAATATGTACACTGACAATGTTACTTAAGGTGAATCTTATAATAATAAAGAAATTTTGAAATTGAAATTGAATTGTAGTTATTCTTGTTGTGATGTGATGTGTTTTGTTCACTACAACTATTTAATACAACCCAGATAGCTCTTCTCTCTTCAAATTCTCGCTGAAAATAGAATTAGATAGTTCACATCGACGTATTGTATAGGTGACAATGTTGCAGTTTCTTATTATTTTATTTCACAAAACAGAGGTTACGCAAACCAATCGCCATGTGATTTTATTTTTACGTTTATTAAAATCTTGACTATTATTACAGCGCGGTAAGGTTCATTTTTCTTTACTCTTTTGTGCTAATTATTATGCAAATTCAGTCTTGTTTAACTAAACATGCGAATTGATACGCTATCGCGGTCTGCGTTAATAAAGCACAAATCTTCAGTCAGTTGTGAAACGGTCGCAGATGCGTACAGTTACGTCGCGTTGATAACAAAATCATATAAAAATAAGTGTGCCGGTACATTAGTACCATTTGTGGAGGGGCCAGAGACCGGTTCAACCGCACTCTTTTGCCTTTCGTTCGCGACGTGGCTAAAGCCTGTCTAAACACTTCAATACGACTTTTTGCCGCGACCCGTGTACACCGCCGTCATTAAAAAGCAAAATAAAAACTCCTCCAGATAGAAAAGAGTTTGCGAAAAAAAATAGTGTTAGACGTTGTCATAGTGACGCGTTTGGTGTAAAATTCTTGTTCATTTCTTCCGGGGTTTTTTTTTGAATTTTACGAAATCTGTTGTTCGTTAATTAGTAAAGCAATAAGTGTTTATGAGCCCTATTAGAAGTCCGCTACTGCGTATACCTAACAAACCAACGATGGCGTGTTCTCATTGCATGAACCCCGAGCTGAAACCGGTCAAGATGGTGAGTTGTCAACTAACTGCATCTTATGGCTTTACTCGTGAAAGCACTGAGATTCACTACTGAGATTGCACATTTTATGGTCAATTACCTATATTTTTTCGACGGTAGCTATATGTGTTTGTATGAAGATGATTATGATATTTGAACCAGTTTTAACTAAACTTATGTGAACAGAGCAAATAATCAACTGGAAGAATATACTTACTCGTATGTATTATATTGTTTATACGGCACTTATAGACTGAAAACGTAGGTATTTTAGCAAATTAGCATGCTTTGGTGTTAATAAATTTGACCTGCAAATATATTTGCTATTCAAACCCGAGTTTTATCGCTATTATGATTATAGAAATAACATAATAAGTTTTATTTGTTACGTATTTCATTACGGTCACACTGTTCAAAACTGCTGCCCCTGACCTTTCAGCCGACCCCTGCCAGCTGTTTCCTAATCTAGGCCAGTTAGTATGGAACTTAAATATTCTACAGTTTTATTGATTGTGTGACATGTTACTGAAGCTAACCCATATTGCGAATTAAGAGTTTTTTTTTTAAATTTTGTATGTATGTTTCTTGTAATTAAAATTTTACTAGTAGGTGCCTACGGTTTCACCTTACTTTACAGGATAAAAATAGCCTAAGTCACTCTTGGTTATTTCCTGTACTCATGCTGAGATAACAATAAATATACCGTCCCTCCATTGCAGTGCAAATTAGGTATACTTAAGCAGATTCACTTTTCACATTAGTATCGCCAATTTCTACATACAATCAAACAAGTACCTATTTCATCGCCTGGATTTTTACAAAACCAAATTCAACAAATGTTTTATTGTGTTGCAAATAATTAGAATTCAAGACCATGCATCTCTTGCATTGGTGCTAAGGGCACAAATGTGACTGCATTTGTATGAGATGACATGCACTTGTTAGCTTTTTGTGGCTGAAGATACGTGACGGTATTTTCGTCAGGTGTGAATGCCAAAAAAACATTTTGAATGCACTTTCTGTGAATAGTTTATATTTTCGTTTTAACTATTATTATAATAATTATGTAGTTATGCTAGACTTTTTATGATTTGCTAGGAGTTAGGGGTGCCAAAATATTAATATATTAAGATGATGAGAATGATGATCACTCATCTGTTGAAAATAAAGATCCAGCAAAAGTCTGGAAATTTCTTAACTCATTGGGAATCGGCAAAGCTAAACATAGTACTGTCTCTCATAATTTAGATATTAATTCATTAAATACTCACTTTTCTTCTTCTTCTGCTATGTCAGATGAAGATAAATCTGATACAATTAATAAACTTTCAGCCATTCCTACTCCTTCAAATTTTTCGTCTTTTGTTTTCAAATCTTTCACTGCATGTGATATTGAAAAGAGCGTGCTTGCAATCTCATCTAGAGCGGTTGGTAGTGACTCTATTAGCCGGAACATGTTATTGCCCATCCTGGATATAATCCTTCCTGTCCTGTGCGTTATCCTTAACAATTCCATTTCCAGTGGGGATTTCCCTACAATCTGGAAAGATGCGCAAATTATTCCTCTACCTAAAAAATCCAACCCTAAATCCTACTCTGAATATCGTCCTATTTCTATCCTTCCATTCCTTTCTAAAGTCCTTGAGCGGCTTGTCCATCGTCAACTTAGTCTTTTCCTTAACCGACATGATTTGCTCAATCCTTACCAATCCGGTTTCCGTCCTGGGCATAGCACTGTGTCTGCGCTCTTAAAGATCACAGACGACATACGCGAGGGTATGGACGACGGTAAGCTTACTGTTCTAACACTGTTCGACTTCAGTAATGCATTCAATACCGTTGATTTGGATATCCTGCTTGCAATGCTGCGCTCTATCAATATATCTCCATCAGTGATAGAATGGTTTCATAGTTATCTGCTGGGGCGTCGGCAGCGGGTTCGCCTTGGAGATTCCTTTTCTTCTTGGTGCAACACAATTGCTGGTGTCCCGCAGGGCGGCGTGTTATCACCACTTCTTTTCGCTATCTTTATTAACTCCATTTCGCAACATCTTTCATGTCCCTACCACCTGTATGCTGATGATTTACAGATATACTCGCAGGCTCATATTAGTCATCTTGACTCGGCTATTAGGAACACTAATGATAACCTCTCCCGTATCTCTGAATGGAGTAAATCCTTTGGTTTAAAAGTGAATCCTTCAAAAACGCAGGTCATTATCATTGGAAGCTCTCATCTGATCTCAAGGATTGACTGGGAGGGTATTCCGCCAGTTATTTTTGAAGGCATCATCGTTCCATATAGTGATACAGTCAAGAACCTTGGTCTGATAATGGATCAGTCGCTCAGTTGGGATGCTCATGTGGATTCATTAAGCTCAAGAATTTTCTCGTCTGGTGGGTCACTAAGACGTCTTCGAAACTTCTTGCCAACTGCCACTAAAGTTGAGCTTGCGCAATCCCTTCTTCTTCCTATCCTGGACTATGCGGACGCCTGCTATCTCGATCTTCGGGAAGATCAGCTAGATAAGCTTGAGCGGTTACAAAATTACTGTATAAGGTTTATATTTGGTCTACGTAAGTACGATCATATATCTCAATTTCGTGTTAAGCTCAAGTGGCTGCCTATTCGACTTCGCCGGAATGCTCACATCCTCTCTCTCGTATATAACATTTTATTTAACCCTGCTACCCCGCGTTACTTAGTTTCTCGTTTTGCGTATGTCCATACTACACACTCTCTTTCTCTTCGATCTACTAATAAATTAACACTCGCACATCCAACATTCAAAAAGAAATCTTTTTATGGCTCATCATTTACTGTACAAGCTGTTACTTTATGGAATTCTCTGCCTATCAACATTCAAAAGGCTCAGACAATTGATTCCTTTAAAAAACAAGTAAAGGAATTTTATCTCGCTTCCCTTCAGTGAAAATTGCTGTTATTATTTCTACTTCTATCACCTTTAAATATTTTGTTGTGTATTATATGTATTTGTATATAAACAATAATTTTATTATATTAAGTATGTGTATTGCGTATTTATATGTATATATATATATATGTATATATATTAGTAAAATTTCTTTTTTCCTTTTTGTTGTACACCACATTCTTCTTTTTTTTCTTTTGCTTATTTCTCTCCAGCTGAAGGTTGCCTGGAAGAGATCGCTTTCAGCGATAAGGCCGCCGCTTGTGGCACTAGTTAAGGTGCAATTTGTTCTATGTACTGTTTTTTTAATATGTGTCAACAATAAAGAGTTAATCTATCTATCTATCTATCTATGATGAATATATGTATATTACTTACTTATACAGTTAGCACTGTCAGAACAAAGTTTTGTACACTGATAAGGACATGCATAGACCTAATATTAATTCTAGGTGGGGGGGATACCTACTGCATCACACATGGGATGTTGTACATTGCATTTATACACGAGATTATTTTATGCAGAACGAGATAGGTAATATAATGATTACTTGGTTTTCTCTCTTTAGATCTTTAATTGATAAAAAATTGTAATAGTTTTATTCAAACTATCGGCTGTTATTAGAAGCGAAGTATACTGCTATACATTCCTGAAACCTAACACAATTTATCGTACGATCCAATTATACGACAGTAATTTCATTATATTTTCTTGTCCAAACCTTCCAAGTTATAAGTCAACTGTTACGAAGCATTCATCTCAACTCAGCCTAACCGAAAGACACTGTTACTAGCCATCTTTGAAGCCAAACTTTTTAAGTACCTATTTTGTTTTGTTGTTCCGTCTATACTTCCTCCGATAACGGATGTCAGAGACATTGTTAGACTAAACATAAGTACATATAATCTCTCTCACCTATCTCTCTAAATAATCACTCCTCTCTTTGCTTCCAGCGCAAAGAACGCGACACCATGGGCGAGCTAGAGGTACCAGACGACCGCTACTACGGCTGTCAGACAGTGCGGTCAGTTATGAACTTCCCCATCGGTGGGATCGAGGAGCGTATGCCTGTAAGTAACACAATTAGGACAAAAACCATTAATTGTCACACGAAACACATAAAAATCACATTAAAACAGAACACAAAACCTTAGTTTTGTATCATAACCTTGCCCTAAGTCAGCAAGTGATGGATGAAAGCACTGGTCTTCCGTTGGGACCGGCAGATGATGTTATAATAAATCGTGGAAGTGGTTTGAGTGTAGCCATTTTGTTGTTTTTTAAATGACCGTAAGGTGGTCACCAAGTTTTTTTTTTAACTATAACTGGTTTCCACTTGGCTACCATTTGCTTGATGTTATGCAATAGTTGGTCTAAGGTCTAAAAGGAGTGTGCCTTCTCAATAAGAACTGGTTCACTCTCATAATATGATGTTGATACACTCACTGTGGCAGAAGGTGTAGTTTGTTTGTATTGGAACGGAACTGTCTCTCAAATAAAGCTGTCAGAACACGCCGTTAGGGCTTAGCCGAAGATTTTCTGTAAAAGATGGTAGCTTGCCAAATAAGATGACTAACTAGAAATGAGACAGCAGCTAGGCTGTACTGTTCCGATTTCAAACGACATTTGGTCGATGACATTACTGCGGGCCTACCGCCTAGGAGTAAATGATAGCAATTGATATAGTTTACTCTTAGGCGGTCCGGACATTCAGACTGGATGAGTGCTGATATTTTGTAATTATGAGCGAAGTATACATGGGTTTTGTAAGCCGATACCTACTCGGCTTGTTGCCACTGCAGCTAGGATGTCCAAATTTGAAGCTAACATCAGGCTCACGTTTTACAGCGCTATGAAATAGTTAAAAGATTTACAGAAAAATAAGTGATAAGCCACATAAGTTCATTATTTGCATACCAACAGACCTCTGATAAGCGTGGAATATGAAACAATGGAGAATTTTTTGCATTACCGACATACTATTACACAAGTTAATGGCATAATGTTACGGCGGCTGGAGATTAACAACAAACCAATGGGACATTATAACATAACTAGCGAATAAGTTACGGACTTTATACGAGGTATTACAAGTTGGTTACAGAAGATTTTATTGATGTTTTTGTGGGTGCCAATTGCTTATTTATCTGTATGAAAATGTTCGTCAGAGAGTGGTTGGCTCTGATCTGAAGTCAAGATTTAAATCCAAGCCGGAAGTTAAGTAATTCTTAAACCCAACTTTAAAAGCAGCTAAAAAATCTACTGTAATTACGAGTACATTATTTACGTCCAATATGGCACTTTCACTTTCATTATAGTGCAATCTTTACAATAGAAAATATGTCATGGTTTGTGATCAGAAAGTTCTATTGTTTATTTTGGTTTGGTTCACGGGGACTATTTTCATCATACTAGATGTTAGGCTATATTGAAAACTAGCCCCGTGAATAATAACCTCGCGTTGCAAAATATTACATAATACCTGGAAATTAAATACATTTATTTGCTATATTATTGTCATACATTGATGTTAAAACTATAATATTGAATCAAATATTCTGCCGAAAGGGGCACAAATATTATAGTTACTCGTATTAGGTATACAATTTTAGTTTTTCTTTTAAATAAGCAATTTAGAATATAGAACATTGAGAGTTTTAATGCAGATACTATTCCACCAATAAAATACAACTTATTATTTGTCATTTAATTAATGTCTGCACCTGAGTTGGTCATGGCATTGCTGGGCTCTGAATGTACTTGTACCTAATTAATGGAAGTTGATACAATCACGTGTGCCCTACTTGCGTAACTTATGCTTACCATTCTCTATTACTGTGTAGGACCCTGAATGAACAATGTGTTGAAATTTAGGTTTTTTTCATCATATCCTAATAATATTATAATGGCGAAAGTTAATGAAATGAAATAGTTTATTGTCAGGCAACTAGGTTGTTACAGATGGCAACACTCTTATAGTTTGTTTAGTTAGTGTGTTTCATGCTCTAACGGTTGAACCGATTCCTATGAAGCTTGGTTTGAAAGCATATAAGATTTTCAAATAACACAGGCTACTTTATATCCCAAATTAGAAAAAATAAAAGCAATAAGTTCAAGCATACTGTCCAAAATGTCCAAACAAATTTAAAAAATATGAATTTTCCACATTATGTAATTTATTCAACTTATTACATGGTTCAATAAATATTACATTATTTCTACTGATACTAGTAACTTTTGGACATGTTTACAAAGCTGGATGACTTATCTCACTCTGTTTATGAGTTGTGTAAGCGTTAATGTACGTTGTGATAACATTGCTTGCTTTGTTTCTATACAAGTAGATATTGCAACGTCTGGTAAAGAGATGTTACTACTAGATATTTTACAGGATATACTGGTTACCAATTTATTTATGGATAACATAGATGCTAGAAAGAGTAATCTGTGTTACCTCTCTGACATGTTAAAATGCCAAACTTTATAAAACTTAATAAATAAGACTTATTAATTATTGTTGCAACTAATTATCTAAAGTACGAATGTATTCATGTTTCAGTTTCCTGTGATTGTGGCTTTCGGTATCCTGAAGAAAGCTGCCGCTAAGGTGAATGTCGAGTTTGGACTGGAAAGGAAAGTCTGTAAGTTTTCATTATTATGTCGGTTTTTTATGTAAGCGCGTAATTTATTTATGAAAAAACATGTTAAATCATAGATAGCAATAAGGCTTTTTCCGGGAGCCAATTTAAAAAAATGTTTAAAATAGGTTCAATAGATGTCGCTGTATGCTGTTAATATACACCAAAGAGCAAGTAAAATTTATGGTTTTTGTTGTCATTTCGTTGATGGTTGACATTTGTATGCCATGTCTGATGAAACCGTTCCATTTCTTACAAAAAATAATATGTGGAATATTTTTAAAGACATCGTTGTCTAACTTTTATATAAATATTTTGTAAATTGATTACCAGATTAAATTTATTTTACCAAAAACTTGTCTCACTCATACTGAATATAAATAAAATTGCATTGTAAAGTTTATGTAACGTTTCGTTTCACGTATGATGAAGAATTTGCTTATACATGTATTCTGTGCTTATACAGGGGCAACATACGAGTACAACGCCATCTGTTGAGCATTTTTTACACCATTTTTTATTTTTTAATTCAGTTGTCAGAAAAAGCCTCATTGTCGAGTTGTAGTTAAGCGTGAGCCTGTATTGCAGAAAAAAGTATTTTCTTGATTTACTTATATGCAAAGGCCTCACTCTTAAATTTATGATAATGATAATACATGTATGTACTGATTACAACATTGAAGTGTAATAAGATGTTTCACAAGATTTTAAAAATATTTATGGTTACTTAGCAGCTTCCCGGTGATACCCTCACTATACCGAGATAAAAGTTGCCTCAGTGTTAATTCAGTCTGATATATCTCCATGCTAAATTCCAATAAATTAATTAATTGGTGCGACACAGAGTATAAAATATACACACAAATTTTATAAAACATGCCCAGCAGCGATTGAAAGAAAGAAAGAAATATATTTATTGAGACACACAAGCTTAAACTTATTTACTTACTAAACTTACATGTTAAGAATGTGATGCCCCAATACCGCAACTCAGCCTAATACTGTTGGTACATACAGGCCACCAGTGCTGATATTCCGTTGCGGCTGGCGGTGATTGGTTCTTCTTCAGCCTACATTGTTTGTCCGCCATGTTTCCAGCGGAAGCCATCCAGCAGGCGTGCGACGAGGTGATCAGCGGCAAGTTGTACCGCGAGGGACACTTCCCGCTCGTCATCTGGCAGACCGGCTCCGGCACGCAGTCCAACATGAACACTAACGAGGTCCGGACAATATTTGCTTTTCTTTCAAATACAAATAGTTTATTGATAAAAAAATACAAGTGTAAAACGTGACTATTTTATGTGATGTAGGATATTTAAATATATTAAAAAGTATTTGGTACGCGTTGGAATGACTGACTCCTGCGCTAGGTACCAGAGGTCTTGTGTTGCAAGGAAATCAGAGACACCACTTTATGGGTACTATAAAATTAGCGTGTGCTGTTCACATATTGAAATTGTTGAATTGTTGATTGTTCGGAACTTGAAATCAGGCGACGAATTGGCATGGCAAAATCGGCGATGAGCCAATTGGACAAAGTATAGAGGGATCGGAATATTCTGAAATAGACCAAATTATACATGGTTAAGACACTGGTCTTTCCGATCTTTTTGTATGGGGCGGAATCGTGGGCTCTAAAAGAAACTGACCGACGCCGCGTAGACGCTTTTGAGATGTGGTGCTGGCGGCGAATGCTACGGATTCCATGGACCGCGTTTCGGACAAATGCTTCCATCCTAAAAGAGCTTAACATAAAGCAACGCATGTCCGCCGTATGTCTGAAGCGAGTACTACAGTACTTTGGGCATATCGCACGGAAACCAGCGGACAATTTGGAGAAGCTCATAGTGACTGGAAAAATGGCAGGAACGAGATCCAGAGGTCGAAGCCCTACAAGATGGTCCGATCAGGTGGCTGAACACATTGGCGCCAAAGCATGTGCTGCCAGACACGAAGCTACCGATCGTGACAAATGGCGTCTAATGGTCCATAATTTTGGTCGGGTCATCACGATGCTCAGCATTGAGCTATCGCCTAGAGGAGGAGGAGGTTCACATATTATCGAACGATATCTGCGTAGTAATAAACACATCTAGAGATTGTTTCACTTAATAGTACCTTTCATCATTATGTTCGTGGCTAATTATCACCTATGACAAAATCTAACTTCCACCGCTTTTTTATTTTAGCCATAGTTAAAAAGCTTTTATTACTTTTCAAAAACCTATTTAGTGTTTCGAAAACAGTGCTTCCAACATTGAAGCCAAGGGAAGTCTGTAATGAAACAGTGTCTAAAGAATAATGTACAAAAAAATAATGGTGCAAACCTAATTAAAAACAAATAGCAGGCTATGTATAAAAGCTTCTTTAAACCAACTTTGTTATTTATACCACAGTCCTAGATTCACCTAAAAAGCACGTCAATGTACCGTGGGAATTAAAAAAAAATACGATACGCCTCTACTGCGCATGGAAACGCTACAATATGTTTCTTTCCAGGTGATCTCCAACCGCGCCATCGAGATAATGGGCGGGCGGCTCGGGAGCAAGGACCCGGTGCATCCCAACGACCACGTCAACAAGTCTCAGAGCTCCAACGACACCTTCCCCACCGCCATGCACATAGCGGTGGCCATGGAGCTCAGGGACCGGCTCATGCCGGGGCTGGTGGCGCTCCGGGACACCCTGGACTGCAAGGCCAAGGAGTTCTCCAGGATTATCAAGATCGGAAGGTAGTTCCTCGTTTCATGCTGTCATATCGACAAAAAGCATTTAATCTTTAAAACTATGTATGTAGTAACCAAGTTTTACCAACTGAGAACTTAAAAACACTCTGAATCGGATGTTTTTTTATATAAAAGATAAAGATAAAGAATCTTTATTGATAATGTAAAATTGTAACATACATAGGTATAAGTACTAATATCACAGAATATGCCACACAAATTACAATATCTCGTCAAATTGAATTTATAACATTTAACTTTTATAAAATTTTAGAAGTTACATATGTCAAGTTTTATTAATAAAATAATGAAAATTTTTGTTATTAAAATCATGTCAAACATAATAATAGGTATGTAATCATACATATATATAGCAATATTAGAAGGTAAGGAAACCAAAATCGCATGTTACTTCAAGAAACCGCCGCTAAATTTGTGATAATAAACTAATCTTACCAAAAATGTATACTGCTTACTTTAAAGAGATTCCACACACATTACTTTAAAATGAGACTTTATATTATTAAAATATAATATATTAGGAACGTCGTAAACTGATCAATTTTGGTGTATACACTTCTATAAACTTAAACCTAACAATATTATTATCTCCTTATATCAGAATATCAGCGCTAGTGGCCCTGTGCCATCAGTATAAGGTTGAGTTGTGGCTGGATAAATATACTTCTTTCTTTCTTATTCCAGGACACATCTGATGGACGCGGTGCCGCTGACGCTGGGCCAGGAGTTCAGTGCGTACGCAGCGCAGCTCACGTTCGGCATCGAGCGAGTGTGCGCCACGCTGCCGCGCCTGCACCTGCTGGCGCTCGGCGGCACGGCCGTGGGGACCGGCCTCAACACGCGGGTCGGCTTCGCTGAGAAGTGTGCGGCCGAGATCGCGTCTCTTACTGGTACGTTATTGTAACGCTACTACGGTAGTCTATTGTATATTCTTCAGGTCAGTTAAAATTTTAATGATATAGTATTTGAATATTATGTTACATGATGGTTTTGATTTTCAATGATTTTATAGCCAACAACATACATACTAGCTTCATTCAGTAATCAGTGAATCAACCACACACAGAATAAAGTTGATTCTCGTATCAGTTTTTTACAAAAATATCCATGAAAATATCGATACTTCTTGGTATTGTACCACGATTGTGTTCCATCTTGTGTCTAAATGATATTTTTGTATAGTATAATATGAAGAAACATACTTTTACATGCACCTTCAAAATTCTATCTCTCGCAATAAAATTTTCTTCCCTCCAGGCATCCCATTCGAGACCGCCCCCAACAAGTTCGAGGCGCTCGCGTGTCACGACGCGATGGTAGAAGTGAGCGGAGCACTCAACGTACTGTCAGTGTCTCTTATGAAGATCGCCAACGACATCCGCCTGCTGGCGTCCGGGCCGCGCTGCGGGCTCGGGGAGATCTCGCTGCCCGAGAATGAACCTGGCTCCTCTATCATGCCTGGTATGATCAGAAAGTTTAGTGTGCAAAAACTAAAGAAAAAAACCAATTGCCTGATTGAAAAAAAACTGAGTAACGCCTGGCAGAAAGATGCAAGGAACATGTATTATAGCAATTCCAGTCAGTCCGAGTTTGGAAGTCGATTTTTTAACTGACTGCCAGACATAGATGTAACTAGTTTTCTTAGAATCCGACTTTTTGGTTTATTATATTTACATCGTAATTTACGAACTAAATAAACAAGATAAAGATAAACACTTTATTAATAATTTGCACAAATACATATTATATTTATTAATTACATTGTATATTGGTGCTAGTGATTTCAGCCGGAAGGCAATTATACTCTTCCGGCCCTCTCCCGTGTGCTAGATTCCGGCGCGAGCGAGGCGCACATGCGGCGTAATAAACGAGCTGTTGAGATTATGTATACATTTTTTTGGCTAAACATTGGTAATGACATGGATACATTTAAGTTACACTAGTACTTTTTTATATACTAAATGTATTACCTACTCAAGCTAAGCAACATGCACAAATTACGCCACAATTATAAGTCATTACACTAAATCATTATTTTTTACGAGCCCTCAGTCGATAGTGTAACTGTAATTCAACGACTATGAGACGACAAGTAATATATATTTAGTTATGGATTTAATAATGCAAGTTTTGATATTGATAAAGTGCGACCGACACGCCAAACTAAACAGTTTCTCCAAAGGAAATCTAAAAAAGTACTTTTAGTCGAGTCGAGGACTTTGTTTTCTATTTGAATCCTGTCAAAATGTTTATCTGACTATATTTCCTCATTCTTCCAGGCAAGGTGAACCCGACCCAGTGCGAGGCGCTGACCATGATCTGCGCGCAAGTGATGGGAAACCACGTGGCCACCACCGTGGGGGGCTCCAACGGACACTTCGAGCTAAACGTCTTCAAACCCATGATGGTCGCCAACGTACTGCAGTCCATCAAACTCATTGGTCAGTATACACATTGTAATATACAACGACATGAATACATCGATCATAGACAATTACTTTAAGTATATATCGATGAAAATATTTTCTCACTTTTAGTGTGTTGTTGGTGGAAATGTCTGCCTAAAATTCTGACGCAGTAGTCTCAGTAAGGTTTTGAGTTAGATTTATACCCCCTGGTATAAATCTAAGATTGATGGTAGATTTGCATTCGCAAAACCTGAAATAAGTTTCACTTGGTGAAAGAAGACATCGTGACGAAACCGATATTATGTTTGAGGGCCACAAAATCCGTTAAAATGTATCATCACCAGGGAAAGTAGATATAGGAATTCTGCAGGGATCGTCATTGGGAAATACCTTGTTTCTGGTATTTCTCAATGATTTATGCCTTAGTGGAATTAAAGGAGAAGTCATCCAGTATGCAGATGATACGACAGTGATTATAACCGCTGACTCACATGAAGAACTTCAGAAATGTATAAATAAAACTTTAAGAGAGTTAGAAAACTGGTTTACGGTGAATGGTCTGAAACTGAATACTGATAAAACGAATATTATGTCCTTCAATGCTGTATCACCAAACTTTAAAGAAGCTCCATTAATATTAGAGAATGGAACTGAATGTATATACGCAAAGCATGTTAAGCTATTAGGATTCAATTTAGATCCCTCCTTAACATGGAAAGAACATATTAATAATACTTGTAAAAAAATGGCAAAAGGGGTTTATGCATTAAAACAGTTGAAACCAATAACAAGCCCAGAGCACCTAAAGGAAACTTATTATTCACACATACTCTATACTTTCATACGGCATAAGTATATGGGGCAATGCGACAGACTTTGAAAGAGTGTTAATAATGCAGAAACGAGCAATAAGAGTACTTGTGGGAGGTAGATATAGAGAGTCTTGTAGAAACCATTTCAAAGAGTTGAAGATTTTGACGTCAGTGTCGCAATATATATATTAGAGATTATAAAGTTTGTAAAAAGAAATCCACATTTGTTTAAACTTAAGACTTATAACTCAAATAGATCCAAGATAAACAGAGTATTGTTAAAACCAACTGTGCCTAGGCTGTGTATGACTAAGAAACTACCCACTATAATGGGAGAGAAACTGTTCAATAAACTCCCCGCACACATTCAGTCTTTGAATAATGATCAGCAATTTTGCAATAGCGTCAAACAATTATTGTTAGATCAGACACTATACAGTTTTAAAGAATACTTTGAAAATGACTACAGTCAACTACCAATTGATTCTAATCTTGCTTAGAAATTATGTAATTAACTACTAGGTAAGGAGTGTGATGCCAAATTGTCATTTTAGCCCCTATACAGCTAAAGTGACAGTACCAAGATTTATTTAAGTTGACATCTTGTATGATTACATACAAGTTATTATGTTTGACATGATTTTAATAACAAAAATTTTATTATTTTATTAATAAAACTAGACATATGTAACTTCTAAAATTTTATAAAAGCTAAATGTTATAAATTCAATTTGACGAGATATTGTAATTTGTGTAGCATATTCTGTGATATTAGTACTTATACCTATGTATGTTACAATTTTACATTATCAATAAAGATTCTTTATCTTTTTTTATCTTTATAAAAACTTATTAAAATGACAATGTACATCTTCCAGGTGACGGTTGCCAGGCGTTCAACAAGAACTGTGCAGTCGGCATCAAGGCCAACGAGGACAAGATCGCCAAGATCATGAACGAGTCTCTCATGCTGGTCACGGCGCTCAACCCGCACATCGGGTACGACAATGTGAGTATATTTCACTTTACCAATTAATTTTCATACAAATTGTACCGATGACACCAGCTAGCATGTTCCAGGACAGATAAAAAACTGGCTTACTGTCCTTGGCTTAAAAAATTGGCCTTTTGTCTCACTGGCATTATAATTTTTGAGAAATCCGTGGCCAAACATACATCCATACAAAATTTACACTCATAAAACGAGTTTTTCATTCTCTTCACCACTCTTAATCCAATATTGATTCAGTAAATTAGATGGATATCTAAATTATTCAGAAACTGGCAGGTGTAGGCACTAAAAGACTGCTAATACGTTACCGCATCGCCCATGTGTCGGTTTATTTGTTAATACATTGTTAAATGCTACATGTTACAATTAATATATAATTTTCCAGGCTGCCATGATCGCTAAGACGGCGCATAAAGAGGGAGGGACCCTGAAGGGCACGGCGATCAAACTCGGCATCCTGACCGAGGAACAGTTCAACCAATGGGTCAAACCGGAGGACATGCTGGGACCCAAGTAAACAACGCGCAGTAGCTGTTTGCAGTGGTGTACTTTAAACGTAACAACTTGACATTAGATTCAAAAAACGAACATTCTCAGACGACGCCATTTTGAAATCCATAGTCACGTGATTTCTTGTATCTTTTGTTTTTTTATTTTTCGTTTCTGGCTCTACGCTTTGTGTTGGCCAATGTTATTTTTATTTCTTTGTCTTGTTGTTTGGAATCTGTTGACTATAAAATGTGCTTAATTTGCGTAAAGCAACGGTTTCAAAAATGGCGTTGCACTGAGAGGTTAGTTTTTTGAATCTCACAGTTAATTAACGCAGCTCTTATTTTGTATTTTATTAAAAACAAACCATAGAAATAATGTTGCTGAAAGAACTTCATTTTCTACTTGTGATTAATTACTTTAACAAAGCAAAAGAAGTGAAGATATAAATAATGAAATAAGAGCCGAGTCTATTAACTTTATTGTTTCTTGCCATCTGTTGTAGGTATTGTTTATTTGTCTGTTGTTTGTAGTGCCAATTCAACAAATGTACAAAATGTTTATACATAAGTATTCTGCTTTATTTATTAAAATATGAAAACTTGTTACTAGAATATAGTGAAAATAAATTGTTTATTTATAAAGATACCTATAACAGATAGACAAGTAATGTGTTCTCGAAAAGTAATTTGTATAAAAATATGAAAGTTGTGTATTTGTCAGTATTGTGTGTAAATGGCATATGTACGTAATTTTATCCGATATGCATTTATTATGCAAGTAATTGTAACAATATACCATACACAAACATAACATTAAAATGTTATAGATGTACATAATTTTGTTTGCGTTTATAAAGGTTACCTTTTTAACTTTTCGATGTATTCTACTAGTTTCTTTTACCTGCAGTTGAGATTTTTGTATACGTACGTACTCATTTCGGAATGTTTTATTTGTAAGTTAAAATAAATGAAGTATGTATGAGTTACTTGGTTGTATTTTTTCCTACTAATATTTACATAGGTACAAGATTAGTTACAAATTAGGCAGGCAGTCAACTTTTTAAGTTATTTCGACTTAGTTCAGTTGATTTGATTTCTAAAAGGTATTAGACCACCTATCTATGACAACTAAACTAGAAATTTAATCCCATCTTACTAATATTATGAAAGCGTAAAGCTTTGGTTTCCTAGGACAGCGGTGCCTTCATATAGCGGCTGTAATATTACGGACGCAAAAATAATTAAAGTAAATTACGGTGCAAGTTACCGCTCTCTAGGAAACCGCGCCATTACGTTTACATAGACAACGTTCATTCACCGCTGTATTACGGCCGCTATATGTCGGAACCGCTTTCCTAGGAAATCCAAGCTTTAGTTTGTGCTTTTGTTACATATTCACTCTCAAACTTCACTTTCACAGCCTGATTTGGATGGTGACAAATTATCCTTCTACTTTTTCATCGAATTAAAGCAAGGTAATTGCGTGTTGCCGCTTGTTAGAGATATGTTCTAAAACATTTTAAACTAAAATTGGTCTAGAATTGACAGTTCAGGATTTTTAATAATCAGACTATATTCAAACAGAATTGTGTCAAGGCAAGTTCTGTGCTAAACAACTTTATTATGATACCTACCTATCTATCGTGATGTGTAAACAATCCAGTAGGTACCAAAACCTATATATTTAGTACATTAGATATCACTATGTATAAACTAGTAAATAGATATCACTATGTATAAATGTTGACCATAATATGTTTAAGATTTTGACACACTAATATTTTAATTTAGAATGACCTTTTATCTCAATTTTAATTATTTGTATTATTAGTTTTGTTCTCTGTATTGTAGTTATTGTATCATAATTTATTAATTAATGTAATTGGCTCGCGCCGTTTTAATTAATTTGTAAATAAATAAATAAATTATGTCCTATCTATCAACCATTCACTATTAGGTTTATAAATTAGGTATGAACATTAATCTCCATCAGTCTTGTACTGATGAAGATCAATGGGTATGAATAACAAATTCATTGCTATACTGATTAACTTTAAATGAGTGAAAATAAAAGCCATATTTGAATGCTTTGACTACAGTATAATTAGCAATTTTCATCTGCGCCATAAATACTAACATTATAATACTAAGTTTTGGTAAGTACATCTTTGGTATTGATTTTGATACAATTTTTATCACATCAATTAAATATAAGAGATCTCACTGGAATGTATTATTTCAGATATTTATAATAGAGAGCATACAATAAAATCACTTGAAGTCGACTGGATATAAATCAATCTATAAACAATAACATAATATTTAGTACCATAACAATGACTATTCTAAAATATAATAGGACTAGAATAAATTTAAGTACAATGCATATTCAGTGTGGAAGGCATCATAAACTATTTGATTATGTATAAAAGTGTACTCTTACATTAATTAAAGATTACATAAATACATCTTTGATATTTTGGAACTGCTTGACAGCGAGGTCCACGGGCAAGTCAAAGTGGTGCGGAGTCAGTCGATCTAGACTCTGCAGAGTGTCTTGGAAACCTGTGTTGACTACGTAACTTGTGGACGAGTAGTGGGAGTCAATCAGGGACCGACATTTCAATATTATATTCAACCACAGCACAAGCTTGTGTGCATTTAGTGCTGCACAAACAAATGCCTTAAAATGTGCATCATAACTCCTTTTATATCTGGTATGTGAAGCCACAATGCTCTCTATAGCACTGAGCAAGCTCTGCTTGTTTGTTATAGCTGTCCCTCCAACTATATCTAGGTTGAAACTCTGGCTCAGTTTTCTCGCTGGTGTGGAATTAAATCTGTCTCCATCATTCAGCTCATAGTAGCGGAGTACTAACTCCCAGATATGCATGGAACGGGATGATGATGATCTCCGGACAGGAAAGCAGCCTATTATGGGTACTAGGGATGTAGACTCTGGCTCTGCAAGCCCATGTTGCAACAGATCTCTCAAGTTTACAGCTAAATGTTTCCGCACAGTTGTTGTCAAGGGAGCATCATGTATTATAATGCCATCTTCTTCTGATTCACTGTCATAGTTATCTACAGTAGATTGTAAAGTTCTCTCCCTAGTTACAAGTCTCAGTACTGCATCTACTGACATCTCTAACTTGGCTCGTAAATTACCCCAGTGTGTGACTGTAGCAGAAGTTTTCCTTTCATATCTCTTGTTTGAATCCAGAGAACATCCGAAGTGAGAGACTGCAACTATCTGCATCATGTTGGAAGCTTTTCTCATCAAGTCAATAGTTTCTCCTTTCAAGTCATCTTTTACTTTGTTGCCATTAAACATTTTTTCAAACTTTTCTGATTTCCTAGCTTTTTTTTCTTCATTTGCAATGCCTAGTGCATCTGCTCCTTTCATAAGATTGATAAACCTCTGCATTTCTTCAATGTGTGTTTGTAATTTGGTGATGATTTCATCTTTAGACAGTTCTTTGTCGGCATACTGATGTACAGCACAGTTGATGTGCTTTGTTAGCTCTTCTGCAGTGAGAGGTTTACTGCAGCCTTCTTCGAAGCTTTGGTTGAGTTGTCCCTGCAGGTGTTGTATGATAGACCTGTGAGTGGGGTCTACGTTGGACACGTTTGATGTAAACTGATCAAGTTCGAAGAGTTGCGTTTTTAATCGTTGCATGAAGTCTGATATGCGGGTGCGTTGTTTTTTGATCTTATGTTCGAGTTCTGCACACTCTCCGCACGAGGGCTCCCCGGAGCTGCCTTGCGGCGCCGCGCGGGAGTCCGTGGCGCCACACGCACGCACTGTGTACTCTTCCAAAGCCTTGAGCATGTCATCTCTCTTCTCTGGGGAAGTGTTTATGATTTGTCGTAAACGGAACTCGATTTGTGCGAGATGTGATGTCAGGGAGAAAACTGAGGATGAAAGGATTTCCTGTTCTTCTTCCAAGGCGTGGAGCCTGTCTCCTGGGCCCTGTTCCGAGGTGTGTTCGTCACAAAGAGCCTCCTTCGTCGCTCCCAAAGGTTCGCACCGCGGTTCCTGCCATATCGGTATTTCATGCTCTTCACAGTCACTGTTTGACTCCATTTTACAGTTTTAACACGTTCTCACAAATATATTTGCATTTTTGTCTTCATTTTCATCGATTTCATAAAATCGTAAAATACTGAAATGTCCTGAAAGAAAGACGTCAAGTAGACGTCATTTTCATGAATGACGTCAAGAATTCGAATGAACAAAGAGTGATGAAGACATAGATAGTCAACATCGTTCTATTTTGTTCTATTAAATTCAGCCAATCAGACCGCGTGTTTAATCATTCATTCGCAAAAAAGAAAGAAAAGGAATTTTTTTTTTTTTTCCATACGCGGAAAGTTTGAAAGCTATGATTTTAAACAAATATATTCACGTAAATTATTCACAGTTTGTAAGTAATTTACGCGACCAATACCACCAAATTTAAACATTTATGTATGTTAGTTTATATTTTTTTTAATATAAAATACCTTTAGTTACAAAAAAGAAGATATTTGTAGGTATCCAAAGGCCTGGGTGTAGGCTATAAGGTCAGTCAGTCCTTGACCTGATTAATCAAGGTTTTACCTTTTACCCAAAGACCATGAGAATGTATACAGGTAAATATAGGTAAACGTACCTGAGTACTCACAGCCTCGACTGTTTACAAAATAGGAGCTATTCTTTAAAAATCGCACTAAGTATCATTATCTACAGCCGATTTTGTCCCACTACTGGGTACTAGGCCTCTCTTCTTACGTTGATAGATTTACCTCTAACTAGAAACGAATTAAAAATTTAGTGCGAAGTTGTTCCAAAAGATGGGTAACTAAACCCTTTCCTCGCCGTGGGACAGTACTGGAACATACTAAAATTTTCCATATACCTAATATCGAATGCAAAATATTTTTTCGCTTATTGAATACAGTTCCTGCTCTGGAACATACCGCGCTTCAACGTTTAGTATAGGTCATAGCTCATAGGTGGCGCTTTAATAAGAAAAATAAATTTGAACACATCAATTTGAAGCTTCGTAAAAGTACGTTGGTAGCAAACTTTGAAAATATACAAAAATTATTCTTAGTGTAAAAACTGTTTGTTTGTGGAGTGAATTTACTAGGTAAGTGTATGTTCTTTGCTATTTATTGTATACATTTAATAATTTTCCGTATTTATGGAAATAAAATTGACATTTTGTGTTTGTACCAGTTCTGGTAGGTCATTGATTTCTATCAGTACAAGTACTTGTACTGATAGAAATCAATGACCTACCAAATCAATGAGGTAGGTACATTGAGGTAACAATTACATTTAGTGCCATACATTGATCACTTTTTTACTATCGTAACAGGATGACATCCAGAGGTCTACGAGACGAACAAATAGAAGAGTTTCTCTTTGATTACGCAGAGAGTGAAGATGGATTCGACGGCGATGACGACAGCATCGCGGATCCTGATTTTGTTCCGGATTTTGAGGTGCCAATGGGAGTGAATGATTATGAAGAAGTTGATGGAGTGAATATTGACACCATCATTGTAAAATATTGAGAATTCAGAAAATTCAAGAAGTGCTTCCCAACCGCCAACTTCGTCTAAAACCGTTCCTCAACCAGAACCGTCATCCAGACCTGGTTCATCAGGACGAAGTCAAGCCAAGCAGAAATTGAATTTGCGTTGGAAAAAAAAGAAGGAACCTTTAGCTAAATGAGCAGCAACTCTTCTTTACAGGTAACGATGACTTGCCAGCAGAGTTTTTGGGACTTGATAGTCCTATACCTACAATTCTTTTACAAAATATTTCCCAAGGAACTTATGACTGAAATCAACCGTAACCTGATTGCAAACTACCGTCGGAAAAATAAATCTCCAAAAAGGAACGTGGCTATTCAGTCGAGTATGTGGCCTGTGTTGAAGGAACAGATATATCTACAGTGGCTTGGAAAGACAACAAAATAGTAACACTTGCCTCCAGTTTTGTTGGTGAACTACCCAAGTCACAAGCTTCTAGATATGATAAGCCCCACAAGAAGTATGTGATCATTGATAGACCAAACGTGGTAGGCGAATACAACCACCACATGGAAGGCGTCGATCTCATGGGATGAGATATAGGATAAAATTACGAAGCAAGAGATGGCAGGTCCGAATGTTTTACCATTTCCTGGACCTTGCCATGTCTAATGCCTGGCTACTGTACAAAATGGTTTATAGATCAAAAACACGAACGGACCATTGCTGTCATCTGCTGACTTCCGTGAAGAGATTGGCGTGGTGCTCTGTAAGATGGGAGTAAAATCACACGTACAACGCCGAAGCATGAACCAGAAATCCAGGCGAAAAAACATAAAGGTCCAGCTCAATACGTGCCTCCAGCAGTAGTGCGCCAAGACCAAGTAGGTCAGGTCACTGGCCAGAATTGGTCCAAAAACGTATCCGCTGCAAACTCCTTAAATGCTCTGGCAAATCACAGACCATATGTGAAAAGTGTGGTGTTGCATTATGCAACAATAAACACCGAGTCCTATCCTAACAGCTACTTTTAATTAAATTATATTTTATTGAGTTATAAAGGGATGAAAAGGCCGCTTCTGTTCTTAATTTTTAAATTGTAGCAATTTCACCGACTTAAAAAAAAATAGGAAATAGATAATTGCTGAGGATAATTGTTTTACATTTAAATTTTATATAAAACGAGTAATTAATACGTATGTTTGCTAACGATATCAGATTAGCAGTTAAATTTTTATCAATTACGCTTATAAGTAATTTTTATTACACTGTCTAAAAAGTAATAAATGAATTATGAATTCTATCTAAGTGAGCGTACAATGGCGTATATGTTCAATTGTTCATAATGTAGGTACTAACTTAACACGGCTAGATTGACCAGCTCCTCCCAAACCAACTTAGTTAAGTAGAATAGACCTAAGTAAGTAGACGGGATCAAGTAATACAAGGCGAGATTTACGACGGGACGAAACAAATTTAATTACGCCCAAGGTCGGCACGTGCAATGACGTTTACGTGGGAAACACGGAGATGATACTCTTAGATCATATTTCAGAGTACGGATAAGGTATGGACGCACCATCTTCTACTTGACAAACTAACTCAGGTTTTTGAAATTATTAATCGCATTCATGTAGTTCAAGCTGTGTACACTCATCTGAGGAATTTGTTCTGGGTCAAAACCAGTTTTGAATGTGTATTTGGCTTATTTGGGAACTCATTCTGTTTTGTGTACCGTTATAAATAAATAAATAAATAAATGTCTAAAAGCGTTGTTTTAATGAATTAACTCATCACTGCCACACATAAATACTTTCATCTCATCCCTGCCAGATTGGTTACCTGGAAAAGATCGCTCTTACCGATAAGGTTTCCAGTTAAGACCCCAGGCTTATGTTTTTTGTATATCATATACATTTCGGTATTGTGCTGGTGTTTTTAATAAAGCGTATCCTCCTTGAATCGTATCCCTTATGTCTGAGGATCGTGACCACCACCTCCCAGCACCTTCTCCTTGATGACATCTTTCCACTTCCTTCTGTCCTCGGCAACATGCAATGCATTATAGACTGTAGTGTCTAAAGTGGTGCGAATTTGGTCCGACCAACGTGTTGGGCTGCGGCCTCGGGATCGATTGCCTTCTACTTTTCCTGTGATCATCAGTTTTTCCAGGTTGTCGCCATCTTTCCGGGCAATATAACCAAAATATTCGAGGATCCGTTTCAGACATAAAGTGGATAGTCTGGTTTTGATGCCCAGTTGTTTTAGTATCGACACGTTAGTACGGAAAGCTGTCCACGGTATTCTCAGCATGCGTCGCCAGCACCACATTTCAAAAGCATCGATGCGCTTTCGGTCCGCTGTTTTTAGGGTCCATGTCTCAACTCCATAGAAGAAGATCGAAAAAACTAGAGTCCGCACTAGCCTGGTCTTTGTCTTCAGCCTTATGCCTCTATTTCTCCAGATCTTTTGAAGCTGAGCCATAGCATTTTTAGCCATTCCGATACGTCGGCGCACGTCTGTTTCACAGGAGCCATTGTTACTTATGGTGGATCCGAGGTATATGAAATCGTCGACAATCTCTAGCCCAAGTGCTCTAGTCAAGTTTAGAGTGTTTGCGCGTTCAACCACCATTACCTTTGTCTTTGACTTATTTATGTGAAGCCCAAGGCTATTACTGACTCCCTCCATTTTATTCAGGAGCAGTGACATTTTGAGTTGCGGCCAGTAGAGTTGTGTCATCGGCATACCGGAGATTAGAGATGTTCTTTCCACCGATGCGCACGCCTCCCGTCCAGTCTTCCCAGGTTTGTCTCATGATGTACTCTCCATATGCATTGAATAAAATGGGCGACAATATGCAGCCCTGACGGACACCCTTTCCAAAGCAAAACGGCTGGGACATAACTTCGTCAATTCTTACGACACCTTGGCTCTTGATATATAGGCTTTGCACTAGTGATACCAAATGATTCGGTACGCCAAGATCTCCCAGAACCCTCCAATAAAGCGTATATCTATCTACATATCTATGAATACCTACCCTTATAGCATACAAAACTAAATAAACCTGTTTAGGTATCTAGATCACTGTGTTCTATAATCATTTTAGATCAAAATAATCCAACCTAATAAACGTAAGTCCGAATGAGAGTGGCCAACTATGGTGTCAAAAGTTTTCAGAACTATAATGCGCCTCTGACAAGCCTCAACTTTTTAACGGCCCACAGCTTTTTGTTCGTAAATACTATATGACGGAACGTAGCAAGGGATCGTCATATTTTTTTGTATAGATCTAGTATAAAGCTTCTAAAAATGCCTTACTCACTTATATCTACATTTTATAACAGTGACGCGAGTGAACACGCGACGACGAAGAGCGAAGACTTGGAGTGCCCGAATCAAATATAGAGAACCATCAAAGCCTCCCTTAAAAAGTGTTTGCGTTAATTGTTATTTAGTTACCTTTTAAGATTATTTGTGTCTGTGACATCATATTTTTGCTCAGTGGAGTCTGGCCCTCACAGAATAGCTACCTGTTTGTTTTAAAGTAAGTTTGAGCCGTTATGCCCGGGGCAAAGACGTTTTAAGTTGCTCTCTACCTGCTTTATTATTGCATGAAATTGTGCTTTATAGTTAAGTGCTTTTAACCGAGAACAATAAAGCTCTTATAACTATAACCCAGCAGAACTTTAAAGTAGATCCTAGTCTCTTAGAAATGGTTCCTAGAATTCTGGTTATTGTTATGATACCTTCCGTTCAACTTTGTAAAAAACAAAACTAAATCAATGATTTGGTTGAGTAATATATTAACAAAATTGAATATTTTGCATACCTAACTATCAATAGAGAAAAATATAAAAAGCTAATCCATTTATTGATCAACGATTTGTCTGTCACATACAAGTAGGTATATGCCTAGATTAGTCACTAATTAATCCATGTATAATAGCAGACATAATGATATGATATGAATATTGTGAATCCATATTTTACATTAAAACAAAAAATATATGTATTGTATTTTCTGTATTTTATAACAACTAATCAATCGAACAATCATCGAATAAGGACTAGAATACATCGAAATATGTTACTAGAATATCTATAACAAATCATCGATTTCATGCTCCATTGTTCCGTTTGAAAACCCGACCAACTAGATTTTCTTCAATGACTATTTCCAATCAGTCGGTCGTTTTTACTTCTATCTGTTTTCATGTTTTAATTACAAATGCCAGTATCAAAAGCAATCGGTGTTACAGAAATGAAGCGGTGGCAGATTCTTCTGAAGCAGCTCTTTGCTGAGTTTCTCGGGACTTTTGTGTATATGTCATTATGTCTTTTAGTCGAGACTAATCCTCGTTTCAATAACATGACTGTGGCATTTACCAACGGCTTGTTGGTTGCATCTATGGTGCAGATTGTTGGGAATGTATCTGGAGGTCACTTGAACCCGGCTGTCACCCTGGGAGTGATGGTGTGTGGACATATCAAAGTCCTAAGGGGACTCTGCTACATGGTGATGCAAACGGTTGGCAGTATAGCAGGTGAGTGACTGAATAAAAATTACTTTAGTCACCATTTGTTATGTAAATGAGAACCTATCATATCAACAATAACAAATGTATTATTGTATCGTATTCGTATTGTTTTGCAAATTCTATGCCTTTTTTCTTAACGAGTGTATATAATATTGCTACCTGAGAGACCCTTTTCGAATCGGACAAAATACTCGTTGATACCTACTTAATCTTATGCATAGGTACTTAAGTAGGTATGTATGTATATCGAAGACCTTAATCCCCGCGATCAGCACAAATACTAACATAAATATTACCTATAGAAAGGGAAGTTCCTTTCAATCTCAAAGAAAATGTTCGGCTTGAAACCCCAGAGCTCCAAGCTGGTTATAATATAAAGGTTAGGTGAGAATCCCTAGGGATAAAACTCAAGAAAGGCGGGGGAACCGACAAGTTTACAACTTGTTCACAGGGAGTTATTATCAATATCGTATAAGCGAGTTTATTACATTGTTTTGCGATAGCAGTCATCATATTTGATTGTCATACTTCATCATCATTGATCCGCTTCCTCCTCTACATTTTACATTACCGAGGATCGTGACTTCTCCTTGGTGTCACTATATTTTCATCTTAGTTCCTCATAAATGTTCCTTCTTTACGCCCAAACGGTAGAGCTGTTGCGTCTTATATCTTAGTATGAAATGTATTAATCCGTAGATTATCCATTCAGGCTAGTTTTTATCACCCCATAAGAATCTAAGCCCAATAGAGTGCTGTAAATCTTCAATATTCAATTACTACTTGATAACAATAAATCTTTATTTACAATAATAATACATAAAAACAATGGAAGAAAAACTAAACATACTACTTCTAACTAAAACATAAAAAGGGGGCACTTAGAAAATCTTTAGAAAAGCCTAGTGACAGTCTAAGTGCTCCAGCCAGCGTGCCCAGCATGCTGGCCGCATTACCACGCTGGATTGCAATGCGGATACGTTGATAATACTACTAATGTGCATTTGGAGTGACTCCGTATGAACAGTCTTTTTCCTCTGAAAGTAAGAAGTTTTCCACTGAGCACTGGCCGTTTTCCAAGAACTTTTCACAACTTGGCTTTGTTAACTCAGAGAATTTGATAAGTAGGATTGAATTGGGCAGGCTAGGTGTGAACATTTAGCTTTTCTGAGATCCACCTAACCTAGTTTACTTGTTTTGGAATCAAATTCCCTTAGATTGAGTCTTCTCATCCCTGGAGAATGGTACAAAACATAACATGAGTTTTAGTCACCGAAAATAAACATTACATATAGTTATCAAACTTACCTTTGATTGCACGTCAGATTCGCTCATTAATTCATCATATTTTGAAAAACTACATACGTTGAAATGAAAAGTTTCTTTGGACTGACTTCCAAGACTGTAAGATATACCAATAGCGACACATTTTTTTATATTCCCTCCAAACCAGAAACGTTTATGCGTTATTTTGTCAAGTGCTAAGCCTGCATTAAGACTGTCTTTATTTTTTTAAACTTTTTGTTTGAAAATGAGCGTAAATAATTACGCCCGGGGCGGCGGACAGAAGCGTTTGCTTCGTTTGGAGATAGATGTCGCTGTGTTTAAGTCATTCATTTATTTATCTTAGTATTTATTTATTCAATTCTCTCCCTCCAGGTGCTGCAGTAGCGTACGGCCTCTCCGAGCCCACCACGCGAGGGTACCTCGGAGTCACCGTTCCAGCCGAACACATCCGATGGGAACAGGCTTTTGGACTTGAACTTCTCATGACATTCGTTTTGGTCTCCGTTGGAGTAAGTGTCGGGGACCCTGGCAGAGGTCCTAGAGGCCTAGGATCCGCTCCATTAGCTATAGGTCTCAGCTTGACAGCTTGTAACTGCGCCTGTTTTTTATACACGGGTGGAGCACTAAACCCTGTCAGGGCGTTGGGTCCAGCGGTTATAATGAATGTCTGGAAATATCACTGGGTGTACTGGGCAGGACCCATGTTAGGAGGCCTGCTCGCTGGGCTCGTGTATAGGTTCGTGCTGAATTTAGATGTAACTTATTATATGTAGAAATGGAAAATATAGATTGGGTAAAATATTTTGTCTATTCATTGCAAGTTGACGCTGACTAGAAGATCAGTTTGTAGAAGATTCCTTTTACCCGGGTTTTCTTTAAGACTATCAATAGTTTTTAAATGTTATTCATTAGTAAATGAAGCCTGAATGAGTTCAGGTACCTCTTCCAACCATTTAGTCGGAAAGAAAGATACGCCCATATAATCCGCATCTACACAATAAGTATCTATTATAGTATCTAAACAAAATATAATTGCAAAGTAGGTACAGTAACAAAAATACTAAGACTTCGATTGTATGCAATTTTAACGGTTATTAAAATTTAGCATTCTCTAATAAATAACAAAATATGCACCTGTGTTGCTACAGAAACAAATTATGTATGGTAAATGGTTATGCTGCATTACTGCGGACTTTACGGACCGTAAATCATAAAGCTGCATCTGTACTAAAGAGAGGAAAAAAAACTGGGGTTAAAATTCCAGATATTTCAATATTTACATTGAAAAAGAAAAGAGCTCAAACAATTTGCTAAAATAAAAGAACTTATATATGAAGCATGTTGAGATCTGCTATAACTTAAGTTGATTGGATCCCTTGCTTTACTTATATGTAAATAAATAAAATAAATATTTCAGGACATATCACACAGCGCCATCTAGCACCATATTATGCATACGCTTGTATCATGTAAAAGGTAAATAAAAAAATAATCTCATATATGTGTATTTTTGGCTAATGACACGACTACAAGGAACCAACCAATTTGTTTATGTATCGGTCTCAATTTACACACACCTTTGTCAAAATGCTTAAATCCAAAACATTTATAAGCCCTAAATAACACTTATTTTTAATTTGTTCAACGAACCGAACTAACGTGTTTACCAATATTTTTCCGAATTTTATATATTATTCTATTTAAGACTTTTACATTGTTTACGAAGATGCTACTTTATTTGCCTGTGTTTTTGGCCACAACTTTTGTTGTTTACGTTATTCAATCTATGGTGAAGCCTAGGAAATTCCCGCCGGGTAAGTTTGCAGATCTGTTATCAAATTCCACTGTAGTACTTAAATTTATTTACGGATACCAAGTCGAGAGTAAACTGGTATCTTCTAGGCAAGCGCGCTAGATCTTAGAATATAACGCTGCTTAACATCAGGCAAGTTGTAGTCAAGCGTAAGCCTATTTAATGTAAAAAATATATATTTAATTTTAATGATGAAATTGTAGTTTTTTAAGTATTTTTGAAACTTAAATGGGTTTGCATGTGGACACAATCCATTAACAATTATTTGGTAAATTTCTAGGTCCAAGATGGTACCCGTTCTTTGGGAGCAGCAATATACTGTACTCTTATACTAAGAAGTACGGTACACAGTTCAAAGCGTTCCTGCAACTATCTCGAGAATATTCTACGGACATCTTGGGAGTAAACCTTGGGTCTGAACTGGTGGTGGTCTTCTTTGGCGAGAAGAACTTTAAAGAGGTGATACAAGATGAGAGGTTTGATGGCAGACCGGATAACTTCTTTATGAAGATGAGGTGCTTCGGAAAACGAGCAGGTAAGAAAAAATATATAAAAAAATATCAAAAGATACGTACTTAAATACAAACGAAGACAATAACTGTCTGTTACAATCCAGGGGTTTTCAAATCTAGAGTTAATAGATATCTTCTAGGTAAACGTGTTACCTACACCCTAGGCTGCAGCAATGCTTAACATCAGGCAGGCTGTAGTCAAACGTAAACCTATCCCACGTAAAAAAACTGTTCTGTACTAATAACTTTTTGCCTAAGCCATAGGTGTCGGATATAGATATTTACACTAAAATCTCGAAACATTTTTTAGTTGTGCAATTATGCATAAGCAATATAAAAAATATTGTATTTAGTCCGTTCTATCAGCGAAATGGGTATCGACATCTCTCGACCATAAAACAATATTTTCAATTGAGCGATATCAACTACATTTAAACAAAGATACGATTCCTACAAGTAGATACGTATATATTGTACTTATATGTTTTATTGACTGGCCTGATAGCTTAGTTGGTAGTGGCTCTGCCTTCTAATCAAAGGGTCACGGGTTCGATTCCCGCATAACACAAGGTATTATAAGTTTTAAGATTTGTCATTATTTGTGTTGAGTCTGGTCGTATTATATCCGCTATCTAGTTACCCGCGACACAAGCGTTTAATTAGTGTGGTGCTAGATGGCGCTGTGTGCAATGTCCCGGAATATTTATTTATTATTTATTTTATTTATTCATTTTGCAGGAGTAAGCTTATCCGACGGTGTTCTCTGGAAGATCCACCGCAAATTCACTATGATGCAGCTGCGCAACGCTGGCTTCGGTAAAGGCCCCATGGAAGCTGATATCCAGAAGAGTGCCCGCGGCCTGGTATCCTGGATCCTGGACCAAGGAGACCAGCCTCTGTCTCCGAAAGACTTCTTGCCACTGGTTGTGCTTAATGTGCTTTGGAAGTGTGCTGCAGGTTTGTAAATGCTTTGATTTTTAATAACAGACTAAAGAGGAAGTTTTCAATTTGACCTATTTATAATGTGATAGATTGAAATTTAATACAATTTGAGTAAGATATTTTATTAAAGCTCACAAATATATGCGATTAACATAAGTAAGTATTATTATTAGAAAGTTATTCTTTCAAATTATTACACGTCATGTTCTATGGAAGCAAGTAAATCAAGGTTTACATGTTTTAAGGAATTCGGGTGTATTTTGATAGTTTCCATTCCTTCCTTCGAGAGTGGCCAACTCTGGTGTCCAGAGTTTATCAAGTTGCCTTAAGGGCCTCCGACATGGCTTAACGACTGCCGTACTAGACGATCAACCTACAAATTAACGTGTCATCCGACCCAAGGAAGCAAGTTTCCATTGATTAATTCAGAGGTCGTTCATGAAATGCTAACACACAAAAACCTTCGTGAAGTTTACTACTGATATGGATAACTCCTCTCATTAATTCCAGGTGAAACCATAAAAGCGGAGAAGTTCCAGCACCTTCAAGCGCTGCTGCAGCGTCGTGGGCAGATATTTTTCCTGGCTGGAGGGCTGCTGAACCGAGCGCCCTGGGTCCGCCACCTGGTGCCCGGGTACTGCGGGTATACCATGCTGGTCGAGGTCAATAGGCAGATCTCTGCCATTGTTGAGGTGAATCACATGTTTATCGAAATAAATATAATAAGTAAATATTTCAGGATATAAACACAGCGCCATTTAGCCCCACACTAAGGTTACACATGTATCATGAGAACTAGATAGGTACCGGATATAATAGTTTATATACTTTTCTTTTGTAAATACATACTTATTATACATAAAAATTACTAGTCTCAACAACACAAGTAATTACAAATTTGAATAGGTATTTATAATTATTGTGTTATGCATTATTTATTTATTTCAACGAACCTTTTTAAAAATCTTGCACAAATCACAATTTAAGAGTAAATTTCATGAGCTTTTCATGTTTTTCAGGAAAGTATTCTAAAACACAAGAGGAAAGATATTGTAGGACATGACTTCGTGTACGCCTTTCTTGAAGAAATGGCTCAAGGCCGCGAGACTTTCACAGGTATTAGATTTCTCATAAGCTAGCGTATTGAACTTTGTAATATAGAGGAAATAGTCAGTCATAAAATTAATCTACGTTCAATAAAAAACCTAATTTATTATTTTCTGTTCCACCCAGACCACCAGCTGATAGTGACCCTCATAGACATTATTCTGGCTGGGTCTGCGACCACCTCCCACGCGATGGAGTTCGCTATCCTCCAGGTGCTGAGAGATCAATCAGCACAGAGGAAACTGCAGGAGGAGGTGGATCGAGTACTGGGAGGAAGGGTTGTCTGTTGGAGCGATACCACACGGTAAGCACTCTCTCTCGTTCTCTTATTAAAATACCGTCAAACTTTTTGAACACCCTCTGAAACAAGAATAAGCGAAAAAAACAACATTGCTTTTGCAAAAAAATATTAACTTGAAAACCTTGAAGTCGAAAATCGTAACCAGAGTATAGGTATTTACCTAGTTGATATTTTTCATTTATTGTGAATATTTCTGTCTTATTAACTATTGCCAATATTTTTTAAACAACTACTGATAATCCATTTATTTTTGTACTTTCAGACTGCCTTACACCCAAGCATTTCTCCAAGAGCTGCATCGTGTCCACACTGTAGCCCCTTTAGTCGGTCCCAAGAGAGTCCTGAAAGAAGTCGTAATAGACGGTTACATCATCCCGAAGGATACCACAGTACTTCTATCAACTGGAGATATGCACACAGACCCTGTTATGTGGGAAGAAGCCAACATCTTCAAGCCAGAGAGGTTCTTGGATGCTGATGGGAAATTTGTAACGCGTGATCATATGTATCCGTTTGGTTTGGGTAAGTTTTGATTATTATACATATACAGCACGACAATAATGATGAAACAGTTGCATGTAGTTGTTTTCTTTACTTTTAGTAATGTTGTTCTATCTTATAACGTAACTAAACGTACTTAAGGATTCTGAGACTGACAGTGAGATAGGCTACTTTTTAGCCTAACGTTTGCGTGTTGCTGATTGAGCAGCCGCGGCCATCAACTTATAGTTAAAATGATCCTAAAAAGGGTAGACTTGTTATGAACAAAAAAGCCTCCTCCTCCTCAGTCACATCCAAAATAAGTAGATTAATTTTTAGTCCAATACCTACCTATCAGATTATTGTAATACTAGATTTATTATTGTAATAATATCTGATAGCTCTAACAATTGTAAGAGCTCGAAAAGATACTAGTTGAGAAGTGTTGTACCAGTACTAGAATATTATTGACTAATGTTCATTTTGTTCTTTGCCTGTACTTACTTATAACACTTTCTTCCTTATCATCTACAGGCCGCCGCCGCTGTCCCGGCGAGACCCTGGCCCGGATGTTCACATTCATCACCCTGGTCACCATGATGCAGCACCTCTCCATCACGAGCGTGGGCCAGCACCTGCCCACCACAGAGCCAGATGCTGGCATGTTTGCCAGCCCCAAGCGGTTCAAGGCAATATTTTTGCCGAGAAAAATGGGATATGAAAAATCTCCTTAACATAGGATTAATATACAAGAAATACGAGTTGCTATTTAGTTATACTATTGAATGTATTAGTATACCATCGTACATATTTGGCTGCTTTTAAATTGTACAGTTAGGTAGAGATAGTCTAAGATGTAAAACGCTTGCTTAGAAGAAACATGTTTACTCAATTTGAAAACAGTGGTGCTTAACACCAGGCAGGAGGTAGTCAAACGTAAGCCTATTTCGTGATGAAAAAAGATAGCTTACCAGGAGAATATGTGAACTAAGAAAAAAATATTACAATATATTTTATCGAGTACACTTGTATTTTATTTTTTTTATTTCAATTTTCTAAAAGTTAAAATCAACACGTAAATTGTACCAAGTAACAAAATGTATTAAAACTGAATTTGTAAGTAATAATAACATTTATGCTGAATGACAAACTATTATTGTGTCTAGTGTTTATAATGATTGAAAGAGCTTTATACTTTTAAAATTAAGAATAGTACGAATTTTAATGGTGTAATTCCTCAGAAATATTATTAAAATAACACATGTAATTTTTTTGATATAAACAAGGCCATTTGAGACCAAATTATCATTTCGCTTTAAATATATCATTCTATTATATATTCCCTGAAATCACTCTCCCTCTCATTAATTTATTTCATTCCAAGAGCTTTTCCTTATTATCTTTTACCTTTAAAATTAAATCTGAATTTCCATTAAAGCCAGTAGCTGTCAATCCTGTGATAATTACTTAAGGGAATTGCTTATTTGGGTAGCAATATATTTTCAGTTTCAGTATTTAATTCTCAAGAATCAAGAAAAACAACATTGAATAAATATTTCATACACATATAACTTAATAAAATGAAATTTGGCTACCAATGATGTTTACAGGAAGCCTAAATTGTCTCACAATCTAAATATACAAAAACTTAACTAGGTGACTAACTGACTGACTGGCAAACATAGTTATCTATTAACGCACACCCCAAACCACTAGACGGATCGTGCTGAAATTAGGCATGTAGGTAGATTTTATGACGTCAGCATCCTCTGAGAGGATTTATAGAAATTCAACTTTAAAAAAGTGAAATAGGAGATGCAGGTTATACTTCTTAATGGGAACGAAGCCGCGAGCATCCATTGGTTAATTTAAATTTCTTGTTATAATCTCAAACTTTTGTACTTCAGTTGTAGTGTATGCCATTATATTTTAAATGTGTTTTTTTGCTACCCAATATTTTAAATGGCTGACCAATATATTGTCTCATTGACATTATATATCTTAGTCTATAATTAGGGTCCCAAATGAAGTCATTGGTATAATTATTTGACTTTGCTCATTAGCGATTGTGACCGAAATTATATTTAAATTGAACATTTTTTGTGACATAATGACAAAGAATCTAATTTTCTGATTTTTAAGAAACAAACAATTCCGAAAATTGTCACAGAATACATAATACAATTTTTTTTTGCCTAATGGAAGTGGTTTTCTAAGGCTTTGGCTCGCGTATTTAAAGTAATTCTACATATTCTATCTAGCTGCATATAGATAGATCAGCAAGGTAACGTAACTGTTTAATTCTGTAATCTGTATAAAGCAAGATAAATTTATATTATATGCCACAAATGATCAAAGAACTCAATGCTACAAAAAATATATCCTTTTAACCTCTTAAATATCTCGGAGTAATCCTCTCGAGGGAAGCTTAACGTTTTCCTCACGTTCGCATTTTCCATACAAATCAAATTCTCCATAGGGATCAGAAAGTTACTAAAGGATTAAACTATGGTGGAATAAATAATACTTTGATTGTTCTTTTTGTGCAGAAAACTCCTCTTTACCTTTTATTTTATGACTCGAAAATAAATTTCAAGCAAAGGCTTGAAATTTATTTTCGAGTCATAAAATAATTCTTTAGGTCTAGCAAGTGGAAACTCAGTCATAATATTTTATAACAATTAGTACCTACACGGACGAATATCGCAATAATGTTATAATATTCGTACGCGTGACGTATGTATATCAATGATATTTTTTCTAAGGCGTATTTTGTTTTTAAGCGTAGGCGTTATAATACGTAACAGAAACCCCTCATGCTCCACATAGGGACTCCTAATGTCAAATCAATACATTTGGCCTTTTTATTCTCTACTATCGCTTGGGAAAATAAATAAAGAGCTTCATTATTATTTTTGACAGACAGTGCCTATCCATGATGGTTGAAGCTCTTACACATAGTATCCCTTCACAACACATAGGATGTGTGCAGAAGGCAATGGGGCGTCGTGAGAAATGGTGCGTAATAACAATGTTTGAACAGGCCCTGATGGTGTTTGTCTTTCAAACTTATGGAAATTGGATTACCTTTCATGTGATATGTGTTAAATATGAAAGGAGATAATGGGTCTCTTTGACTTCATTTGGTAGGAGGCAATATTATTTGAGCTTGGCTGTGGTTAAGGGAAAAATAATAAAGTCCATCTTCATTACTTACATAAGAAAAGAAATTGTGATTTGTGTTGTACTATGTATTTATTACCATTGCGTAATATTATATTTTGACTTTGTATCACTGCTTTACATGTTCACATCAAAATATTTTCCGTCAAACTGACTCTCAAATCAAAAGGCAAAAGGTAAACGTGTGTCCTTTTTAGAAACTAACTGTCTCGATAGGCGATGCTACATGTTGATGCCAATAATTCTCTGGAAATTCAAGTTCAAAATACTGTGAACGACAAATGTCATGAAATTGTTAATTTCTGCTAAGAACTAAAATAATAATGAATAAATTACTTTTCAGTATGTTGGAGGTGCTTACTAAAACCATGTTCTTTGATTTATTTGTCACATTTTCATGTCTTTAGTAACCCGCACAATTCACTATGTTTGAAGACGGACTGTGTCAGAGATTTTCTTAAGAAGCTATGAAACAAGCAGGAATGATGGACATAGCATCATAAGATAGGTTTCAAATAGTTCAATACAGACCCTGGTAGGGACCATTCAGTAAGTACAATAGCGTGTAAGGTAAAACGTTATACCACCGGAAGGTGTTATTTTTAGTTGTTATCAGATCTGATGGAAAACCCGTGTCCTACTTATGGCTATTTTCATTGAAAAGGTGAATATATTATAGCTTATAGGGTTGCGTAAAGATCGACGTAACATTTATTATTTTAGAAATTATTAGGTTAGGTTTGTTTATCTAGAATTTCTTATACAATTATAATATTTGTTATTATTAATATTCGTTTGACTTCTAACTTTGTACCCGTGTTACCCGGTTTTATACTTGTTATAGTTCGGTAATTTAGGATCTTTTATTTATTCAAAACTTATAATACCTTATAACTTATAATCTAGGACCTAATCTATCTTTACTCAAAAGTTTCCAAAACTTCTGGCATATCGACCCTACTAATTGTGAGTAAATCATAAAAACACACGATCACAATTTATTATCTGTTAATATTGTGTAATATATGGGTTATTATGTATGTAGGTGCTTATTTCTCCCATGCCTCGTTAGCTTTTGTAAATGTAAAACCCCTTCACGCCGCCTTTGTAATATTAAATGTAAATTTTTCAGCCAAAATGCAAATATTTGTGAGTGATGGAGTTTGCCAGAGTAACGATGTAATATAAAATTGGGCAGAAAATCGCGCTTTGGGCATTAAACGTGGATTATTATGCGTGTTTCGTAAACGTTTTGCATTTTTTATACGATTAAAGAAGTTGAACCCAAATCATCATCAGATTTCTCCTTTTTGCTTATATGAAAGAAGAGGATAGGAAAAATATTTTTATATTTTCGAATAATTAGATCTAGCCACTAGCTTTGCTCGACAAATTAATTAGGTGTTAATTTACTTCGTGTATAGATTTATAATATTATGAAGGAGTAACAAAAAAAATAACTTTAGTAAATATGTATATTGAGTAAAATCTTATCGATACATTATTCAAATTTTAACTCTCACGAAGATCTTAATATGTTTTAAAATAATCGAGGCTCGGCAAATCTAATTACTCAGTTAAATCCATTATAGTACGAGTAGTTGAATATTTTGTACCCCGAAAGTATATTTTTTTTATCGAATAATAATGATAAAATTTATTTACAGCTAAAAGTAAAATTATTCGTGATAGTCCATTCGCTAAACTAATTGATGGAGATGAATTATTTAGAATTAATTTCAAGAAGTTGAATTCATTTGTCAAATTAATTGATTTCGTAACTATATTTCCGTGAAGAATTAAGTAAAGTAATTGTATACCATCGTCATACCATAAAATACTAGTAAATTATCAGATCAGGTTCCTCCCCCAGCTCCATTGACCTTCCCAGCATCTTCGTATCCCTTGACAAGGTTTTCGAGAATGAATTTGATGGTGATCTTGTATATATTCTCTATGTTCGGTGTGTATCGGTCGCCGAGCGTCGTCTTCGCTGCTTGCAAGAATGGCTGCTCGATTTTCTGGAAAATATTTTTTTTACTTCTTTACAGAAAGTCGTCATGTCGTTTAAGGTGACCAACCATCTTCCCTCTTCTGTTTTCAAGTGTCGCCATTATTTCACGAAGAGGAAGAGGAAGGCCGAGAAGGTCAATATGGGCCAAGTATGGCGGGAGTCATGTCGTATAAGGATGTCAAGGAACTGACAGAAGATCGGAAAAGATGGCGCCTGCTCTACAAACAAGGGATTAAGTTTGTGATGATGATTTCGTAACAAAAAGGAGAAGAAGAAATAACAGAGAAATTACTGCGATTTCGGTAAGATGATATTTAGATTACAGTGTTGGATACCCCCGAAACGCGTTTGTTTAATGTAAGTTCGAACCTTTTGCATTTTCAAGTAAAATATCCAAAGAATTTTTGGAATAAATAGCTTTAGCAATAAGGCCGCCCAATGTGAATACTTAAAATAATTTAGTTAACATGTTCTTTTATTTTTTTAATATAATATATATATGGTGTGTATTAAGGGTTCATCTATCTTTTTTTTGACATCTAACAAACAGGCAAACTAGGGCCGAGTGCAAGCCCGTTCTAGTTTAAAAAAAAAACACGAAATACTTCTCGTAAGCAAAATAGACCAGCTTACCCAGAAGTTATCCGACGTGAACCCTGGCACCTGGTGGTGAGTGGCCCCGATGTGGCGCACGTATTCGAAGAACGTGTCTATGTTGCCCAGACCCTTGATACCCTCGTCTAGGGTGTGCATAACCTACGTGGAAGAGAAAAATAAATAAATATTTGTAACAGAATTTTGTTAGTAATTTTGTTGCGCTAGGCGTTGATGTTACAGTCACGCAATAAAAGCGCATATTACTTTAATTCATTTAAAGTGCGTAAAAACCAGCATAGAATAGAAAGATAAGAAAGAACATTTTCATTACCGGTACCTAATTTTCCGAACTTATTATGCCTACGCTGTGTTTATGACGTAGACGTAATGAGACAAAGGTATGTATACGATCTTATATTTTGTTTTTTTCTAGACACCAATATCTCACTTTTTAGATTCCGTAATGAAACAAGCAAACAAGAAAACCTTCATAGCATGTTCTGCTAGCTCCTCGGAATGGTGGAGTTCGTTCTTAGTCTTCAAAGTCTCGAATTTGTCGAACAGAGTCAGGAGGTCTTCATTTTCTTCAAACAATCTGGAAAACAAATAATTAAAAATGTAATCCAATTACAATTTAATTATCAGTTTAGATGGTAGATGCGGATAGAGCTTATTCAAATATCAATGAAATTCATATATTGGTTGAATCAGACTGTAAACTAATTTAACGAACTATTTAATATAAAAACTATATGCAGTCATGCGTTGGTTACCCTGTACCAATATTTTAAGTTATCAAAAAACATATCAAAACAAAATTTGTTGGCAATTGCATTCGAAAACCCTTGGTAGTTCTTTTATCAAAAACTGTCAGTTTATCATTTGGCAGACTACCGTACTTATATTCTATTAATAAGTAGTAGATTAATTTGTTTTAATTCACAAACTCACTTTCAAATTTAACAAAATAATATACAATATGTATAGTTTTGCTTTGTAAAACCACCATCACACTTGACCTAGTTAAAGCGTGTCTCAAGAGCTTTTCATGAAAACGTTTTCTTTCTCACTAAATTCGAAATTGGTTTTTCCAGGTAAACAATGCAACCTTACCAAGTTTATAGTGAAATTATTAAAAGGAGCCACAGTCACCAATTTCTTAACATAAAATATAATCGCGGGATATAATCTTGCGATTTTCAAAGCGAGAGTGAATCGCAGTACTTACTGGGTAAGCTCGCTCCATCCTAGACCGTGATGATAGCTTACCATTAGACGATTTATGGTCAAGTGCAAATCCATTTCGTGTAAAAGAAGTAAAAAAAATAGGTCAATCAGTTTGGCTTAAAAGTTTTAGTTCCTATTTTTACCGTTTCTCTGAGAACCTGGTTAAACCTTGAATTTTTATGAACAGTTTTGTTACGTTCTATTTCCGGTTTATCTTCAATCTAAACCCCTCGGGGTTGTTACTTTTAAGTACAACAAATTTAAATACAAAATGTTATCGTTTCAGTCTCTTGTTTCGTTTCTATCTTGTATAATAGAGCGAGATGCCTTATAAAAACAATAACTTTTCCGTAATGTTTAAGCTATCATTGTAGCCTCGTTGTTAAAACATCAGAGGACTGTAAACAAGCTCTTTATCCACTAATTAAGATCCCGTTTTGGGTTTAATTATTTCATTTCCTTTAAGATAACAGTTTGTGTTTGAAATACAACAAACATTAACCATTTTACTTAGAAATTAGAAGTAGTATAGGGCCGCAATGGTTGGAATGAGTTTGTTTTACAAGCAATTACGAAATTGAGCTGCTTGGTAAAGTTTTTGAAGTTAAATTCACTCATTTGTTAATATTTTGGAGCCATATTCGTTTTGAAGTAACTCTGGCGTTGAGTTTAAAACCGCCTTAGGATCATTTGGCATGCCCTAACGACTCCAAAACTATTACAAGCAACAGTTATTTATAATTTAACATGTCTTTTAATTAGTTAGTTAAGGGACCATCGATATCTGATCCATGAGAGCAGTTAGTTAATCTAAATTGTGTATTAAAATTTGACATGATGTGTATAGTTTCATCTCTCTCATACAAAAGCCAAATATGAGTGATAGAAAGATTCAACCATCAAAAGTTTAGCATAAAACAGCGCACTTTGCATCTTCATGCATAGCAAAGCGGTCCTTTGTTTCTAGACCGGATCCGGACACGCAGTTGTTACGTACTCGCAGTAAATATGCAAACCACTTGTAGTTAGTGAACAAACAGACATGTCGCCAGATGCAGTGTGGAATAACTGTTATACAACGTGGCACAGAAATGTGGTGGCAATAAAGGAAACTCAAATCCAACAACTATTTTGACACTGATGTTCTTGGTTGCTGATAGTGAACACGCCTGAATTAAACAACCTTACTTAAGAGTAGACAAGATTTGGTCAAATTATAACATTGTGAGATTAAATCTATCATGAAATAATACTTTATCGTTATTAGTTACTTACTCTTCGTTGATTTGCTTCATAGATTTAAGATTAAAGAAAAAGGTAGTGTCTCATAACATGTAATATTATGTAGGAATAGGTTAAGGCCGACTGGCAAATTAATTCTATTTAATTATTTTAAACTATCGTTACTTAATATAAATTGCTAAATTAAGGGTCGGTGATCAAGCGGGTCTGAATTATTATTTAATCATCACTATCATGACCCAAGCATATGAATCATATCATCCCATCTTTTTCCTACCACGTTGTACATTTGCATGCTCTGACTTGGTCCATATCTGGAACTAACTGTGACCTCATCTGTGTCTGGCTGAGTACATCGTGCATACCTGATATATGCAGATATGTACTAGCATGAGGACAACTTGACTCAAATTGCTCAATTTTGAATACATGTTTATCTTCATAATATCGATTCCAAGAAGATGTTGCTTTATGGAAGCTGCCTACAGATTAATGTGACGGTTAAGTTTGTCTGTACATTTTTGTAAAATGTTATTTATTTTATGAGAGTAGTGTACAAAAGTAACTAGTGTATAAATTGCTCAAACGTTTTTGATTTTTAAACTTAAATGCCATCATGAAATAAAATGCTAACGTATAGTATTCTATTATGTAATACTATTTTATTTGTATTATTCACGATTGTTTGTGATTAGAAAGCTACGAAGGGTCTATGCAGGGTCCACACTACTACGAACATTTAACGTAAACTTATTTTACCCTACTTACTCCGTGGGTCGGATGACACGTTAAATTGTAGGTCCCGGCTGTTTGTCTAGTACTGCAGTCGCTAAGCCATGTCAGATGCCCTTAGGGCGGCTTGATAAACTCTCGACACCAGAGTTAGCCACTCTCATTCGATAAGAAGAAGACCCTACTTACTTACTTTTACGGCATGCAATTTATACAGCAGATTTTAGTATATTTTTACGATGAAGAAGTATATTTAAGTATATTAAATGTTTACTATATTAACTCGCGTGAAAGAAAAACACATATATTAATAAATAAAATAAAACACATATATTAATGTGTACATCTATTTATGTACTTACTTTTCCCGGCGACTGTACAATTCCTGATTCAAATGGAGAACGACTAAACCTCCCTATAAAGGGAGCATGGATGCGCATACTAACTTTATGTACACCAGTGCACTAGGTAGTCAGTACATTAACTTGATAATAAAGTGAGATGATGAAATATGTATGATGAAGGCCCTAAGGATGGTTTGAAAACTCTCGACACTAGTGAAGGCCAATCTGATACGGTAAGAACAATTATGTATTGTCAAACTAAATGCATGTATAATGATGCCATTCAATTTAGTAGGTTTTTTAAACCGAAACAAAAATCAACACTTTTTTGGTTCCGACGAATTATTAAAGTAATTACACAAAAAAAACGAATGCTATTGAAATCTAATGCTAATTGAATTATCATTAAATGACGACTCCATACCAACTATTAAGCATCAGCACGGGATCGCAACTAATTTAGCCAACTGACCTTAGTTTATGTACTGCAATGTATGTGATCTCTTCTTCCCATTGCTGTTATTACGATTGTACGAGGCTTGTTTATGTGTTTAATGTTGATGAGATTGCGGAAATGATAGTCCATGCCAGAATATTGTTCATGGAGCTTCAAGACGTTTCAAGACGCTTCATGAAGCTTCATGACTCTTCATGAGGCATCATAAATCAAGGCAACTAGACTGAGACGTAAAATATGTCGGCTTGGAATTGTGTTCATTGTTTGTTTTGGAGTGAAAAGAGAAATGAGTTTGTGTTGCAGCAGTACCTATGTTGCGTGTTTTAGCCATGTTTGGTGTATTTCTGGGTAAAGATTTGTTTTAGTGCTAATATAAAACCTAAAAAATGGTATCCTTTATGATGATCTACTTATACTTTCATACAACAATGTAGGTAGATCAAACTATGTACATTTGAACGTATGTGTTGTGTATATGTTATTGTGTATGTGTTATAGTTTGTTACGTAACACTTTCAAGTACGCTAGTAACAGTAATGTATGAAGGTACCTTTTACTCATTCTATCCTTTCAAATTGTTTTCTCACAAACTGCTTATTAATGAGTTGTTTCAGGTAATGGAACGTAGGCGCGGTATGGATAGTTTAATTCACGAAGATTGGTCGGCTTTTGGGTGTGGCACAAACCGCGTCACCATAAACACTGCGTGGTCGCAAAGTGCGTAAAAATGAAATATATATCAACAAATAAATCAAATGTATACAATTTACAAACATTTGATTTTAATTTTTAAAACTAATGTGAATGTAAAATGATAATTTAATAAGTAATAGAAAATAAGGATGTTTTGTTTATATTTAAAATTGAAAGTAATTTATTCAGTAAAAACCCATGTTAAAATTCAAAATTACATGTCGACCTAACTAGGTCGTAATGACATGTAATTTTGAATTATTTATAAGATCCCCGTTTAAATTATTTATTATTTATATTCCCGTTGAAAGTGTGCCCAACAAGCTAGCTGCGTTTTTGAGCTCAAACAGACTTCGTGGGTTAGTGTATCTGTATTAACTATTATATAGTCTGTGGCGTCTAACAAAAGGTTAATGAAAATGTTCAGTGCGTTATGTGGAAAGTTGCGGAAACAAATTGATTGTTTTGTATAATGAAGGCAGGAAGGTAATTCGTGCGTGGCCAATGTAATCAATATCTATAAGGTTTAAGTAACCCTCCTTCGTAATTTTAATTTTTAATTAATTTTATCACCCGGTACCTAATCCTTCTTATACAGTTTACTATGTTCATACGACATCAAGAAATGCTATGACAAAGCTAAGCTACCCGCATCTAAAAAAAGCAGCATGGGATCGCAAGAAGTTTTGCCAACTGACCTCCGAACTTCAATATGAAGATGGCACCCGATGATGATGATGTATTCATGTATGAAAATAGTAAACAAGATTATGACTGTGAGATACTTAAATTTAATTGTATATCTATAGTTAGTATCACTTTGTAGTTTATTTACAAACCTACCTATACATAAATAGTTTACATTTTGATTTGTAAACTAGTCATATTTATCTTTTTTTTAGCTAAAACAGGTTTGCACTGGACTATAGTTTGCCCGATGGCAAGCAATAGCTATGGTCTAAGATGGATCGTGCTTACCAGATAGGAACCAGTTCATTCTGGATTATAAATATAGTTCGTGGGGAACAGGGAGTCAGGCAGGGAGTTCCACAACTCAGAGGTACGTACTATAAACTAGACGCGTACCGCTTCGTGCGACATTTTGGGATTTATTCATTTATATAAAGACACTTTGAATATCAAATTTTTATCAAATTAATATGGCCACTTTGCACATTATCCTTCAGTTTCTAAAACACATTCCTTCAGCTACTAACAATCTGATGCTTCAAACGACAATATCTTCCTCAAACTTTCCTCCTGAAACTTACATCTATTCCTTCCATAACCGACCTGCTTCAAACAATACCTCCACGGTACCGATCCATTGAACAAGACACGTCCGTCTACAAATAGGGTGGACAATGGAGCGGTTAGACTGCAATCAAAATTGTTCGCCCTTTTCGGTGCTCTGTCGTCATTCGTACAACAGGTGACTATTGCTAGTCTATGTAGGGCAGGTGTACAGCCAAGATAGTTGCTTGTATTCATATTCATATTCATATATTTTCATAAAACCAATTTACACGTCAAATTAAATTAAATTGGCTATATTTTCAAGGGATACATCTCATATCAATCTTGTTAAAACTGCACAAATCATGTATGATCTATCTGGCCTAAATATTACTTAACCACACAGTCTAAAAAATGGAGAAAATTAAAATACAGTACACGAAAAGACTATTAGAATTAAAAAAAAACATAAATATAAAAATTAACGAATGAGGCTCTGGCGAACCGAAAGATGGCGGTATATCCATCCGAAAACACGTAGCCTAAATAACTCAGACAGATGTCGGGCAGCAGCGATATCCGTGCGATGAGCTACGTTCTGCGATCGCCAACCCGCATGCCCAGCGTGGCGATTAGGGCATTACCTCCCAATGAACGGCACAATTAATCAACGGCCCCTTGTTCCCGGTCGCCTTGCTATTCCTGCCCAAGGCGGCGGGCATGGTAACGGCAAGGCAGGGGGTGCGAAGAATCCCCGGGTTACGGCTGGCCGCCACAACCCACTGACCATAGCTACGTACAACGGACAAACGATTCGGGCTGATGAACATCTAGCTCAGGTGGAACAGGAGCTGGAGCATATAAGGTGGCACATTTTGGGGCTGTGCGAAGTCCGAAGACAGGGGGAGGACACCATAACCTTGGAATCGGGTCACCTTATGTACTACAGAGAAGGACACCTGCTCTCCCGAGGCGGAGTTGGGTTTCTGGTCCATAAATCCCTTGCTGGCAACGTTCTAGAAGTCGCCAGTGTGTCGTCAAGGGTTGCGTATATTATTGTAAAACTTACCGATAGATACAGCCTGAAGGTTGTCATGGTATACGCCCCCTGGTCGATGCGCCCAGACTCAGAAATGGAAACCATGTACGAAGATCTCTCGAAAGCCCTGCATAGAACTACTAGGGCCCACTTCAACGTTGTCATAGGGGATTTCAACGCCAAAGTCGGAATACGGACTGGCAGTGAATCGGTAGTAGGACCTTACGGTATTGGAGTTAGGAACCAAAGGGGGCAAATGCTTGTCGACTTCCTCGAAAAAGAGGGGCTTTTCTTAATGAACTCATTCTATAAGAAACAGCCCCACAGGAGATGGACGTGGCGAAGCCCCGGAGGTTCCACAAAAAATGAGATTGATTTCATCATAGCAGACAAAAAGCGCATATTCAGAGATGTCTCAGTGGTAACTAGGTTCAAAACCGGCAGTGACCTCAGACTAGTGCGAAGCTCTCTGAATATTGACTTCAAGCTTGAACGTGTTCGATTGATGAAATCTACGCTCCGACCAAACATACTCCAGACCGTTATAGGATCTGAAACGTTCCAGATAAAACTGGAGAACCGATTTGCCGCCTTGGAAACTACTGATGACGTAGACCAGAAACTCAACAGAGTAGTGGACGTCTTGCGAGATGAGGGCACAAAATTTTGCGAAAAACGTGGCAACAGTAAAAAGTCTAAACTTTCGCAGGAGACTCTGGAGCTCATGGAGAAACGGCGGATTACTCCCTTGTCAACTTTATCAGAAGAACCTAATCTCAATAAGAGAATCTCCAAGCTGGTACGGCGTGACCTCCGAAGTGCAAACACGCTGAGAATTGAGAAAGCGATTGAGCAAAATCGGGGGTCTAAAGTATTTCACCAGCCGCTTGGTAGAGGCCATCTGACTAAGTTGACCACATCGGAGGGGAGGGCTGTCACTTCCATGCCGGAAATCCTTGCAGAAGTGGAAAACTTTTACGGTCAATTGTACACGTCGCACGCCCCTCATCAACCGCCAGAATCAGACGACACGAGAGCCACACTCACTCGCCACTTTACGGAAGACCTGCCTGAAGTCAGCGCAGACGAGATCGTGATGGCCCTTGGACAGCTTAAAAATGGAAAAGCCCCAGGTGAAGATGGCATAACAACAGAACTCCTCAAAGCCGGAGGCGCTCCTATCATCAAGGAGCTACAGGATCTGTTCAATATTGTACTCTTCACTGGGAGAACTCCAGAGGCTTGGCACAAAAGTCTAGTCGTAATGTTCTTCAAAAAAGGCGACAAGACATTATTGAAGAACTATCGACCGATCTCACTTTTGAGCCATGTCTATAAGCTATTCTCAAGGGTTATCACGAATCGTCTTGCGCGAAGACTTGACGATTTCCAGCCTCCGGAGCAGGCCGGATTTCGGAGCGGATACAGCACCATAGACCACATATTCACGGTGCGGCAAATTATACAGAAAACTGAAGAGTATAATTTGCCGCTTTGTCTAGCGTTTGTGGACTATGAAAAAGCGTTCGATTCCGTTGAAATCTGGGCTGTTCTGGAATCCTTGCAGCGGTGCCAAGTAGACTGGCGATACATCCAGGTGATTAGATGTTTGTATGACGCCGCGACCATGATCGTTCAAATCCAAAACCACCAGACTAGACATATCCACCTTCGCCGAGGTGTGAGACAGGGAGATGTCATATCACCGAAATTGTTCTCAAACGCATTGGAGGATATGTTTAAGACACTGGAGTGGAAGAAACGGGGCATCAACGTGAATGGCGAGTACATCTCTCACCTGCGATTTGCTGATGATATCGTTATAATGGCGGAAACGCTGGAGGAGCTGCAACAAATGCTGAACGACCTAGCTGATTCAACTCAACGCATCGGTCTTCGGATGAATTTGGATAAAACCAAGGTCATGTGTAACGAGTACGTTGCTCCGGAACCGATAGCTGTAAATGGCTCCCCTCTGGAGATTGTCCAAAAGTATGTCTACCTAGGGCAAACGCTCCAACTAGGTAGGAACAACTTCGAGGGCGAAGCCAGTAGAAGAATACAGCTGGGTTGGGCGGCATTTGGAAAACTTCGTCAGGTTTTCTCGTCCTCCATACCGCAAAGCCTAAAGACGAAAGTCTTCAATCAGTGCGTCCTACCAGTAATGACTTACGCTGCTGAGACGTGGACACTAACAGCAGGATTGGTTCACCGTTTCAAAGTTGCTCAGCGTGCTATGGAAAGGGCTATGCTTGGAGTTTCTCTTAGGGATCGTATCCGAAACGAAGTAATTCGGCAGAGAACAAAAGTCTGAAGTGGCAATGGGCCGGTCATATTTGTCGCAGAACCGACAACCGATGGGGTAGGCGAGTTCTGGAGTGGAGACCGCGGCTCGGCAAGCGTAGTGTAGGGCGTCCTGCCACAAGGTGGAGCGAGGACATCATGAAGATAGCAGGGAACAGGTGGAGACGAGAAGCACAAAGTCGGGCTGAGTGGCGTGCCTTGGGAGAGGCCTATGTCCAGAAGTGGACGACCGTGGGCTGATGATGATGATAAAAATTAAGGCAATAATTTCTGCAAATAATAATTAATTAATCTGCCCACAGATCAATTTCATGATAACATTGATTTAACAACTAAATATTATTAATTATTTAAAATTAAAAATGTTTATTGATATATAGTTATTTGTTATACAAGAGTGCAAAGTTGCTTTTTAATCGCGTGTTCAATTTTGATGACCGAGCAAGCGAAGGATTCTAAAATTGAATCACAAGCGCAGCGAGTGATTCAAAATTAGAATCCTGAGCGTTAGCGAGGGAATCAAAAGAGCACGAGGTGAAAAATCTTTGCACTCGATTGCAACACGTAACTTTTCATTCCACCTCAGCGAGGAAATGACTAAATGCCCGCGTACAAAGCAAATTGAAAAAAAGAACACCAAGAAGGTTCCGAGTCTGAGTTTTTAAAAAATTTAAAAAAAGTTGTATGATATATTCGGCACCATAGAGGTAGCAGTAAATAGTGATGATTTTTTTAGTGCCCACGATGTCCTAAATTCAATTTACTTTATCCTCTAGATAATAAAAACGGCTTTTGCACTCAGATATTGAAGAGTAAAAATACTCTTTCCGAGATGGTGGGATGAAAAATAATATGAAGTTGATAAATTAGAACCAGTAAGTATATAAAATACCAATATTTTGTGCTCTTTTCTTTAATTATTTTTACCGTGGCGTAAAAAAAGACACTTGAAAAAGAAAATAAATGACCTAGGTATATTTATATTCATATTCATATTCATATATTTTCATAAAACCAATTTACACGTCAAATTAAAATAAAATACATATTGTATAGTCTTATGTCCTATGAATAACTCAGGTTTATATATTATTTGTTTATATATTAGTTTACTTCTGTAATAACTCCATAAATTTTCAGAGTCCTAGTTACAGTCGCGTCCATTTACATCTACCTAAAACTCCACAAATTGGCTTAGTTCCTCAACCGACCAACATAAATATAGAAGCTGGAACATGTCACGTTCGGCTCCAATATCCGACATAGCTTCGGAAATTGGCGCCCGCCTGTAGATTATGACGGACATCGGACAGTTTGTTTGGAGCCACATTAGTTGAGTATTTGGAAGAAAAATGTGGAATTTCAACATTTGCTCGTATTATAGTGTAATGTTATGACTTTGTGATGCTTTAGAGATGCACAGGAAATGATTTTCAAAACATGTAGATTTGTTTTTATTGTTGACATGACTAACTTGAAAGAATAATTAAAGAAAAATATAAAGTGCCTTGTAAAGAGTGAAACATTACGTAATAATCTAGCAGGAATCCGGTTAAATATTTTTTTTTTTTTGTGAAAGATATCTTGTATTCTAGTCCTTTTATCAGACATAACAAATCCTTACATCGTAGGTCATAGCCACAAAAAACATTTTGGAAAGAATGTTAATTTACATTATATTTTATTTTATATGTACAATAGACACCATTTCTTTTAACACTACAATTCAAACAGTCTAAACCATCATACACAAAACAAACATCAGGTCGTAACAACTAGTACCTATGTCTATACCTACTGTTTCCCTGGTCTGGTCAACCCAGCACTTGAGCCCATCAGAATGGCACAGCATATTGGACGTGGAGTGACTTGACCAGTACTACTGCTGAACTATCCATAGTACTTCTGTATTCTGTGGCGTCGATACAAATGGGCTCCTCGTGATAACGATGTGGTCGGCTCAAACATTGGGAATTGCAACTTCAATCAATATACAATTATGAGTATTCAATTATCAACCTATTTAAGCAATTTCAAGCTGAAACAGACTTGAAAAGATTCGGTTAAGTATGTAATATTTTTTAACAACAGCACATTAATTTATATAATACTTTTTCAATCATATTTGGTAAATCTGTCGCAATCAATGTTTTTCTATTTTCTATAATTGAATATGTTGACTTTATTACACATTTTTATATAGTTAAAACTGTGAGAGATTATGACAAAGTAAATCAGCTAATAATATAATACTTTAATAGTGGTTTGATTGAACCTTATTTGTAACGTCAAAACACATAACGGAAGATTTCAGATGGGTTTGGATTCAGAGAACTGCATCCACACCCATCTGATTTATTATATATATTTGTGTGGTAAAACTATTCACGATTTAATAGCTTTGTAAGAAAAAATTATGACTAAGATTTTTATATAGATTATTCCATTAACATGTCAGCTATCACTAGAATTTTCACTGTGGGTTTGAAAAAAATATGTTACAATAATAAAATAAAACACGCGTATATTGACCGCAATTATTATCAATTATCTGAAACTATTGTAATGAATATTTTAACACACAGACGGATGTGTTTGAAAATTTTTACATCTGGTAAAGTTATATTATACTAGTAGACGCCCACGGCTTCGCTCACATTATTCCAAAATAAAATGTATAGCCTATGATACTCCTAAGACCTCATACTACCAAAAATCTTGATGATCCGTTCAGCCGTTTTTGCGTTACAAGCGTTTAATAGAAAATCATAGACACAGATAAACAGACAAAAATTCTATAAATAGTTGGAACGTGTTCTGTTATCAATTCTAAGTATCTCCAAAAAATTTTTTTAAATATCTTCAATGACTGACTTTCGACCCTCTTCAGCTTTATTTTATGTATAGATAAATAATATATGTATACATATATTATTTATCATTTAACTGACTCCGTCCCTGTTATCGTCCCAACACTATGACAGATTAATTACGTTGTCCGATGTAATCCGGGAGCAATCAATGCTGTCATTATTGGTTTCCACATAATATTCTAGCTCTAGTAAATGATAGATAAGTGATTGTGTTGTTTGAACACTAGGCAATATGCGTAGGATCTATAAATATAATAATTATGTATGCTTTAGGGATGAGATTAGAAAGGTTAGTCTTTGTGATTGACTTGAGTAGATTGGTGCCAACAACTTTGATTTTACTTTGAAAATGAGTTAAAAAGATACATTTTGTACCAAGGTTGACTTACTTTTTTTTATGGAAATAACAATAATTAACTAGTTATTAAATTCACAAGACACACCTATCAATATATCGATGGTAAATAAAATATTATATTGTCTTTAGGCTTTTCTAAGTGATTAGTTTTCTTTCCTTGTTTTTAATATTTTATTATTGTTGTATAAAATAATATTTGCGTATTTTATACAAGCTCCCATTTGTGTCTTCAGACTTTTTATTACATTTAAGCATGTAAAGAGTACTAAAAACTTATTTTTTTGTTCTTATACTCGTAATATTAATGGATGGAATGGTTACGATTCTCTGGCACATATATTGAATGTAATTAATATTGGTACATATATTAGGTATCTAATATCAAAGCCCGTTGCCTACTAGATAGTCCGATGACGTCATGTAATATGACTGAATACCATCCTATGTACTAAACATACATACATATATCATAGTTGAATGTATGTATTTCCGTAAGCTGAACATTACTGGTCAGTGGCAATCTCAGATAGTGCCTGGCTATTGTTTGTATTCACTGTTAATGTTATTACAGTTTCATTTTAGGGTTTTTAAATTAAAATCTGCCTACTGTGAGTCTTCCGGGTTTTAAAACTTTTGAAAAACTTGATTTATGCCGTCACATATTTGAAAAAAAAAAACACTGAATCATTGTGAAAGTGACTGTTCGAAAGTAGAAACTAATTTTATGGTTGCTTTTTGATGCTTATATGAGTGAGCACAGAATGGTTCAATAATAAAATTTCAGGAGATCTGTTAGAATATCTCGACATTTTACCATCTTCACAATAAAGACAAAGACACTTATTGCTACGATAGAAAAAAATATTCAGCTCAATTCACTTATACTATACAGAGAACGTCTCAAGAACGAAATTCGCAAAAATAAACTGAAACCGTTCTGTTGTCTTTGGATCGATTCATGGCGATGATTTATTTGCCACAAATATTATCTTTCTAAATCGGACTATGCGGATTCACTCTTCATTAAACCCACGAGCTTGAAAGTATTCGCTTTTACGATACAATAAAATACCGGGGATTTATGTTCACTTAGTTTTTGTGAGTGAAGTTTACAAGTGAATTAATGTAATTCATATATTATATTTTATATTTTGAGACACAAGATTGATTTACAGTAAAAATTAATTACTACTTACTGTGTTTGGTAGGTATAGAAAAGTGATTTTTTTATTGGTTCAAAATTACCTATGAGGGATTATGGACGCAATTCAAAAGATGAAAATGCATAATTAAATCTTCCGATAATTGTAGCATCATAATTTAATTTTCATTCAGACAACACTCCCATGATATAATAGTAAACTTTATTTTTATATTTTCATCTCTAAAACTAATAAACGTAGGTAGGCACCAAGATACTATTTACATAAAAAAGTTCTCCAAGAAAGTATCCCCAAGCACAATATACATAATACGAGTACAACCACAAGTCGGCTAACTAATTTTCAAGTTTACTTTTATAGACATTTTTACGACGTAATTTTTCAAACTTCCACAATTTACTGAACAAACATATCCTAAAAACAGAGTATTGTTTGTTAGTTTACATTTTACTATTTATTCTGTGCTAATACCTACAGTGCAAGGGAGGCTAAAACGCGTAAGCTGTTGTTCAGAAAATCTATTTAGAGTTAGTTGTTAACAGTTATCTGTTGACTGTATTGTTTGGGAAAACGTATTTAAAAAAAAGTTTTGTTTTACGTGGGGTTGGTTTACTTTTGTCTACAGCCTGCCTGATGTTAAGCATTGATATGTATTTAGCTATATCTTGAGATGGAAAACAGTATAAGAGAACAAGTTTGTATGTTTTTCTTAATTATATGTAAAGTAAGTCCCATACTTACTCTGCCATGTACTAATATTATTATTTTTAATGTTTTGCAAGATAATTATATATTGATATGTTTTTGCATAGTATAAATTGAAAAAATAAACCCAGTAAAGCAGATATTACAGCTCTTTCTATTGGAGCACTTTACACAGTTTCCAACTACATAATTAGTTTGTATTTTATTGAAATTAGTTCCGGTGCGGAAACCGAGAAGATATACTTGCGTCAATAATACTAATCGTGTTTATTCGCGGCTTCCATTGCCCAACACCTGGGTTAGTTCAATGCAAGTAAACAAAGAGATTATACATAATATTGTACATGGTTACTTGGTGCTCATTTATATTTTAGTTACAATAAAGCTTCTGAAAATTTTTACCCATTATTCGATGCCTACTTGGTTCAGTTTCTTTTTAGTGTAAGCATAGATAAAAATACTTTTTTAAAAATAATATTGCTTTATTTGTTGAATACAGAACTATAAACCATTGTTTAAGAGTAAAATAATTTAACCTTAAAGCGTAAGCAATTTTTTTTTTGTATTTTAGCTCATATTGTACATTTTTCTACATGATGGTGATAAAACCTGGGTGAGGGAACACTCGTGCCATTGGCTATTCCTCCCTGGTATTGATTTTAATACAATAAGCAATAATCCTGTATACCAAGGTATCTAGATAGGTTTTATCTGTATCGGTGCTTACGTCATTGCCTGCGGACTGATACAGATGTTCTACAGGTGTAGGCTGCATCTATGTTTATAAATATCACCTAGGAATTTATATATTTATAGTAGTAACACAATATAACAATTTAAATTTCACCTGAGACAGGTATTACATAGGTATACGCTATCTTATTCAAACTATGTCAAAAAAATCACTGGATTTGAAGATTCTTATTATTAATTTGAGGTCAAAGACTTCATATACGTAGGTTGTTGTATAAATGGTTCCTCACCTTCTATACAGTAGACTTAACATAATTGATATGTACATAACTAACTTTCCACCCGTTGCAACCCGTTGCACTGCCTTTTGCGTTACTTTTAATTTGACTTGTTATACAAAATAAACACCCTAATGGGTAGTTTCTTGAAAAGCCTTATAAAAATCCATTATGTTTTTACGTGGTATTGGTTCATGTTTGACTACGGCCCGACTGATGCTAAGCATCCACAATAACTAATTCAAGAATTATTATTATTATTTATTCTGTGAGATAAGGAAAACCAAGGCAGTTTTTTGCTTGAACAGAATTAAGTTCACTCAGATCGTGTGATTTCATTTAGGAATAGTACGCTAACTAGATACCTAGAGATTTATTATAATTATAATAGCTTTTTGGCCTCGTCATTTTCCAGACAAAGCTAATTGCGATGGGTCAGAGTATTTGTACTTCTTCTTGTATTTGTACTTCCATAGCTTGAGCTGCTGGTATGATCACAATATACGTTTTTGTATCGAAGGTATAGCTGCTTGACTGTTCTAAGAGTGTGATCAGTTAAGTATTCCTTCAATTTCAATACAGATATCCACCTCTGTGTTATTTTAGGTTATTTTACCCGCTATTTTCCTTTTTATTAACTGACTTAAAAAAAGAGGCTATCAAGTTTTATTCAAACTCTGGTCTCGTGAGTTTTCAAAGCGCCCTAAGAGCCTCTGACATGGCCTTAACGACTGCCGTATACTACTAAGCTACTTACTTGATAAACAACAGCACCCCAGTCTTTTCAATCTCCCTGAAGATGCCTTTCCAAGACGCCAGCATGCAGTACTGCTGCTTGGTGGTGAGAGGCGAGCGCGGGTCCGCAGGCGGAGGAGGCCGGTCTATCGCGTCGTGATTCTGGTTCACTTCTGAAGACGCCAGCTTAGACAATTCGCAACCCATTTTGGACTTTAATTTTTGATATGTATGGTCCACTTGAGAAAGTCGTTTTTGTGCTATTTAGTAGAGTTTTTAGAGGTTTTGAAATTTCACTTGCATTTAACTAAGAGTTGTTTAGTTCAAGGAATTAAAATGTTAGATACAGTTCAGGAATTTGTAACACTATTTTGATCACCGACGCATTTTTTTTTAATAAACGACTTCACTTGTTTCAGATCGATTGATATTGGATCCGGTCTTCCATTTTTGCGGCTATTTGTTTTTTCCTGAAACAAAAACTATTACTTTTTCCACGTGAATATTCGCCAGCGCGTCTTACTTCGCTTGCTAGTCACTCTCGGAGTATCTAAAAGCTTTGGGCGTAAAATTCAAATGCAAATAAATCCCGCTTCTATTATTAGAGCATTTTTGTTCTGTACGTTACACTGTAACACGTATTTTTTATATCTAAAACATTCTTCGTTCACTCTGCACTTTGTTTGAGAGCCGTTAAAAAGTGATTAGTGGTAATGCGGTTAATCGTCAATTTTTGATAACGATGTCCGGTGACTTTCCGTTAACTGGTCGCAAGAAGAATTAAATAGTAGTTAGTTATTTAGGCTCCGGTACGATAGAGACGTTTGATGACTTTTTGTTACTAACGTCTTGCACACGCAAAACAAGCGACAATATAGTGATGGGACACAATACGCAAGGTGTAAATTTTATCGCAAGGCTTTTTACTTCACTAATTTAATTGTCATAGTGTCGAAAATCATAGCTACCGCTTTACGACTCAGTGGTGGTTAAAACTGATTTATTTCAATCTGAGCGTTCTATTATTGGCATAGCTTCGATGCCAACCAAAGATCAAAATAATCACTTCATATTTCATTTCCAAACATTTTCGTCATCTTAGAAACTTATGATAACTATGTGGTCTTCTTGACTTCAAAAATTGAATTTAATTATAAACGCCGAGGAGTTTTCATCGAAAACCTTAATTTCATTAAACCAAAATTGAGGTTTATTAAAAAGTAAACAGCGTCAGAAAATCCTCGAGTTAAGACAACAATATTCAAATTGAGCTTCGCTGAACCGACTTTATGAAGGTTTATCTTAAAAAACGGAACAATAAAGAAAATATTGTGAGAGTTACAAGTTTTGTTATTTTGCCATCATCAGTTTTGGGTAAGTAATTTCGGTGGAGTTTGGTTTCTGTAACTTAATTTGCGGATCCAATTTGTAGATGGAAGGCGTGACGTCATTAGATAGCTCGTGACGTAGGCGGGACAAATTATAAAGGAGTTTATTGCGCTCGTCAAAATGTGGACATGTTTTAGTGGTATAACTTTATTAAGTACGTAATTGTGTTCAATATCCAAATAGATTAGTTACGCGACTGGTTTTATGATTTTTGCTATTATCCGTAAAAAACTACCTTAATAAAATAATACTGTCTTCATTATTATTTGTTTTTGATTGTGCCTTTAATTTTCTTTATTGTAGTATATCACTTTAAATATTAGGTACAACAACTCACCTGATATTTTCTTCGTTGCGAGAGAATAGAAAACTGTAGATAGAACATCACTAGAATAATCATTGATATTTTAATTACTAAATTGCTTTAATAGTTCACCAATCAATCTCCAGTTGTTTACAATTTATTTATTACCAATAGAAATAGTATAATTATTTTTATATCTATTTTTATATTTATGTCCCATCACTAGTCAGCCAGGGTTGGCACCATAGACCATTTATGACGTGCGTCGATTGTATGGTAATACTCTCTCCTTTTACGACAGCATGGTGTTCCTACGTCATCGCGTCATTGAAATCGAATTAATTTTACTACCAATAATGAGCTTTATGTCTTTGTGATAGAGCTGCTACATTTTATGATGTGACAATCATAGGATAGAATATGTACTTTTGTGAGAATATTGAACTTTATGGCGTAGGCAATAGAGGTGATAATTTTGTATGGTGTCTTAATTGAGGGAATTGTGCCATTTGAAGACCAAACCTGGTGGAATGGAGTTGGTGTTGTATGTCGAAGATTATTTGAAGTTTCCTGCTGTCTATATGTAAGCGATTATGGTCTATATGTAGGCAAGAGCCTAGCAACAGAAAACCAACCAGATGACAGCAGTAGTCTATAAGTAAAGCTATATTATGAATGTAATTAGAAAAATGTGTATTATGTAAAAACAATTATGACAAGAAATCATAGTGTTACATGATAATATAAATTATTTATTTGTTTTGTAATATTTATGATTTTAATAAATATTTCTTTCTTCTTTCTTTCTATACAAGTAATTTAAATAATTTTGTATACATTAAATATATTAAATTCTTTAGCCCAGATTTACTTTAGTCATAATTCAATTCAGTATTAGCTTTAGTCATAACAGATACCCGGAACCTACAATAAAAGATCCTATCCGAACACAGATTTGTATAAAAAACAACAAAGGTTTGTTTATTCAGGCGCGCTAATAAAAAAACTGTAATAATCTGAACCAGAGGAACTCGTACATTTTTAAAAGACACAAAAAAGCAAAATCAATTTGAAATGTTATTTATTTAAAACCAAATTAACATTTTATTACACCAATCTTAAACATTAAATTATATAATTACGAACAACACATTCATCGCATAATTAAATTATGTTAAAAATACGTAATCTATACGATATTGTATTAGAATAATTATATAAATTAGTAACAATCATGTATGATACTGAACTTGACCAAATTAATCTAATCATTTAAAAAGATATTTTCGGTTGTTTATTCGACAGGGTATAATTAATACCTTTAATTAAAAACGGACCAGCCATATAAATATTTATAAAGAAAAATTAACAATGAGGAAATACACAACTACATTAACAATTAAATAAATTTCCAAACTTTGTATATATTTCAATTCCATTTTACAATAATATTATTGGAGAAAACAAGGGTTCGATATAATTCGTTTTAGCAGTATCAACTTAATATTGGAATAAGATAATTATTTAATGTTAGGTATTGGCACAAGTTTGTATTTTGTTCGTTATTCTATAACACATTTGTTTCTATGATGTTTAATTTCCCCTCTAGGTGATGTTTGTCAGGAAAGTAATATTATTTTCGGTTTCTTCAATGTTACGATCTTTTATAAGTTTCACTCTGTGAAGTTTATAGTACATTCTGCTTTTTTATACACATAACTCTGATTTCAAGTTTCTTTCGATCTCTACTAAATCCATTGAAAGTGTATTTTAAAACTGTAATATGATAGCGTGTAAGTAACAGTTTTCAGTGATTCTATTACTTGTTTATTAATAATTTCAACATTTACATTATTCAATTATATCTGCTATTATATCAAAGCAAGAGACGGTATAGAGTATAGTGTAATTAACGAAACGAAATTACTATTAAGTTAACGAAATTATTTTGAGAATTATGATATAAGCTTATCTGTGCTTGTTTACGCTTTGGCCAATACAAAATAATACTAAGAAAAACTTTCAGAAGACTTCATTACCTCCTATTTTCGAAGTTGGTTAGTAAAGATTTTATTCATGTTTGATGTTATTACTTAAAACACGATTTTACATATTGCGACCAGTTATTCCAATAAATAACACTTACATCTTTCTCGTTACAAATTGACATGAAAAGTAATGGATGTCAAGAAGTTACAATTACTGATATATCCATCTGATGACACATGATCCAAGAACATAGTAGGTATATTATTTATATCTATTTACAACTAGGTATGTATATCTACAAACACCAATTACAATAATGTAAGTAGGTAGGTATATAGGGGTTGATTTTTTACACTTGTAAGTACTTACTAGATTATTGAAAAATGTAAGACTTGCCACAGAGGAGTCAAAATAAATTAAATTTTAGTTTGTGTAATAAAACGCTTGTAGGTATATGTTTTATTAAACCCGTTTGATTAATAAATAAATTTAAATAAAAAAATATAGATAAATGTACTTAAATAGATTTGGGCTTGGGTGAACACATATTTCCTTAATAAATTATAAAGGAAAAGTGAAGCTAAAATTGCCCCCTTGAAGTTTTATATTACATTTGTCAATATTCCAGAATTTTATTCTTTAATCTATTATAATTTAATTACTTTACCTCTGAAATAGTCAAGGTCCTGTATAATATAATGCAAGTTTAGGTTCGAAAAATATGTCGAGTTCTTAAATAAAATATTTTTAAGTATTCTTACATTCTTGTAAATTGAAAAAGAGTTTCATTTTAATACAAAAATACATTGACTCATGGACTAGTATAACATTGTGACAAAGTTAAAACAAAACTATAAAATATATAACGTAAGTTTTATATGTAAAAGAAAATCTTTCAATTAGAATTTGTGCTATCATTCAATTAATAAATTACTTAACATAATATTAATAGGAAGACATAAATGTGTTAGCAAATATTAATTCACAACTAAAGTTCATAATAAAACAAGTAACAACAATTGGACCAGCCAAAATTATACGATTGTGCTAAGTAAATAGAAATACTTAATTATTATAAGTTAGTCTTACTTACAAAATTATTATATTAAGCGCGCAGATTCACATCTAGGTTCATTTTTTTTGGTAATTTTCTAACTCAATATCTCATGCTAAGATCTACAAATTGCTATAGATCTAATAAAAGCACACCGATGCATGTTCCCTGCTTAAATATAATAATACTTCATTAAAACATTTACATTTACATAATTAAAACATTTACATAATTACGAAGGAACACAAGATATACTTATAAATAAGTAACTCGTCCAGAGTACATTATGTTCCACTTCGTTCACATGGAATTGGAAAGTTCAGTTCAATTCTGCAAAGTTCAATTGACATGTTTCTATTTTGGAATTGTGTTTAAGTTCGATTGAAGTCGACATTCAATCCGAAATCCGAAGTGACAGTGCTTCGTTAAAAAATGGGATCGTCTCTGGCGTCCATCGTTTTTCATATTTGGTTTTTCTTCGCTGTCAGCTCACGTAGTTTTGCCAGCTTTTTCATATCCTTCCACTAGGGTTTCTAGTATAAATTTTATAGTTATTTTGTATATATTCTCCACGTTGGGGGTGTAGCGGTCGCCCAGGGTAGCTTCCACGGCTGCGAGGAATGGCGCCTCGATTTTCTGAAAATAAAAATAGACACATTGCAATATTTGTTTGATGGTTATATTACATCGTAAAAAGTTAATGTTTCAGTCTGGCAGTCAAGAGTTACAGAAATATTATGTAGAGGCAGAAATATTTCACTAGTGTTTTCATAACTCTGTCCTATTTTAAGAAAAGGGTCTGTTAATGTTGATCTTTAGATATTTTTGTGTTTTGAATACCTGAAACAACAGCTTAGTAGCTACTAAGTTGTAATGTATCGATACTTCTGCTACGATGTTATTTACTCGATTCAAAGGTACATCGAGTGCAAACAGTCTATAATATTTGCTGAAAATACACACTAGCATCCCTTAAGAAGCTATCTAAATTATTCATCTGACATAATGTCCATGGAATATCAAACCATCAAACCCTCATAGATATCTCTACTATCCCTCGTGACGTATATCAGGCGTGCTCTATCTCCCATCTGCAAGCTGGAGACATCAAGAAGACGTTGACATCATTATCTACTCCAGTTCCTAGTACATTTACTAATAAACGCTAAAGTTGTGTACCATTACTCCATAAAAGCATGAAAAACAAAATAGCGATTTTCCAGTACACAGTTTATTTAAGTTACTTATATAGCCAAGAGATGGCGCCTTATATGATAAGCTTTTAACTACGTGCAATAAAACTGTTTTGTAATATTCTAACAAAAATAAAATATCAACAATTTTAGTTATCTGGATATGTGAAAGATCAGAACATAAATTTATATAGGTTTATTCTCTGCACCATAGAGACTCCTACCGCCATCTAGGTAGTGTTTTTTTACTACATTTTTAAAATCTGAGATTTGAAAATCGCCCTTTTTTTTATTTTTACGAATTTCTGCAAGTAGTTTATATTTAAATATATGTATTTGCGTTACGACAGCTACTATTACTATTTAACAGGTTTATTCAAAAGATATTCACTCTACATAGTTTTGAAGATGTATAGGTTTCTATGAAAAGTTGAAGTTGAAACAGAGTATTAATGCCTTCAACCCTGTACATACAGAATCATCAAGTAATTATATACTTATGTAATCTCTCCCAAACGCGGGCCATTTAATCAACACAAATTGAATAGTCGCGCTTAACTGAGATTGATAATTAATAATTAGGCTTGCAATTTAGTTTCGGATCAGTTTAATTAGTTGATTTTAGTTAAATCGCTGAATTTGTTAGTGATAGCTTGTGACACTATTTGGAGTTAGAAGTTAAATTATTTTCGAACATGATTTAATTTCATAAAATTAATTAATTTTCGAAAATCGATTTTATTTTATAGAAATCAAATTATTAACTCTGCTTTGTCTGTAAATATTAGTGTGTTATGTTTGTACGCAATAATATGCACATGGTATAGACACCGAAATAGCCATCGTCACCGGCATACAATTACTTTACCAAATAGCAGTTCAACGATGCTCAACACCAGTGTGGTATTTATGGCCCCGGTAATTTATAAACATTTGCCTAAAACTCTTATAGACACAGTAAGTACTCGTAATAATGTATTATAAAAAAACCGGCCAAGTGCGAGTCGGACTCGCGCACCGAGGGTTCCGTACAAACCTGCAAGGTTAAATATTTTGTGATGTAACTAAAAATTTATGGTTTTCGTAATTTTTCCTTTATCTATGCTATAAGAAGTTGCTTCGTACCAAATTTCAAGATTCTGAGTTCACGGGAAGCACCCTGTAGGTTTTGATTCCCTTGCAAGTGTCGAAAATTTGCGGCATAAATGGCTGTATCTTTTGATTGCGTTGGCTTAGAAGTTTGATTTTTTCACAGCTTCAAGGGACAGTAGACCTGAGTAATTGATATAAATTTCAGCTTCATACCTCTACGCGTTCCTGAGAAAAAGGGTCTTGACAGACGGACGGACGGACGGACAGACGGACAACAAAGTGATCCTATAAGGGTTCCGTTTTTTCCTTTTGAGGTACGGAACCCTAAAAACAAATTAAAACAGTTTCTTATAAACAAGGCATACTACAGTGTGGATGAGTATTTACAAGATTGCTATTAACAATTATAAAATTAATAATAAGTACTATATACATATATATTTTTATAATTTTTCATGACACTTTATTATTTGACATTGTATACATTTTTACTGATAATTTTTGGACATTATTTTTCTGACAAGGCAACAAACATATTAATCAACTGTATTTGACATTTGTGTATATATAAATATTGTATTGTTCTGAAATCGTAACCAAATATGATGATTATATTGTAATTAGACGATAAAAATAGATATGTAAGTCATCATCATTTGCATGCCGTGAGGCTACAATATGGAGCCCATCCTGTTATACTTTAAGATCATTTGACCTACCCATATTGTGCTTATGAATAAATGAATTGAATTGAATTAAACTATAAAAGCTTAGATTTGCGGTGACATTCTATTTGTTTTTGAGAAGATTTTTATAACATTTAGGTTAGGTAATAACATTCGGTTGCATAAATTAAAAGCCATTTGATATCGTTTTTTTATTTCAAATTTTTACGACTTAAGAAAATCTGCTCACGAGTTAATAAGCCTCAATACATAAATTACTCAAATTTTATACCCAATTCCGACGTTACCATATGCATAACCTCAATTAAGTAAATTCAGTTAAAAACCTATTACATATAGTATCTTTCAATACTATTTCGACATAAATAACCCCCAAAAGGTCAACATCAGTATTTCCCCGTGTAATAGTTCACAATTACACCACCTCACTAAATATCGGAAACAGCAAATAAAAATCGAGTATGAATAGAAAGTAACGAAGTAGAAGGGCCGGAAGTGCTGCCGTCACTTCCGGTTACGATCAACAGCCTTCTGATGAAGTGAAATATGCGGAGTGAAATATTAGTGTGGAAGTAATTTTTTTTGGTGATTCAGAGGAAGTACATTCACTCTTATACTGAAAGAGGAAAAGAAGTTAGAAGTTTTATATTTCATTTAGTATTATTGTTTTTCTTATGCTAACAGTTGAATCAATTTACAGAATGTTAGGCTTAGAAATATATTACATTCCGGAATAACCATGGAAAGAGGAGCCAGCCTCTGTTCTCTGGGATAAGATAGAAACTCGTGTTGTCTATGGTAAAAGAAATAGTTGTAGTTAAGCGTAAGCCTATATCATTTAAAAAATGTGTATGGTATGTATGTACCTATTAGCTTTTTAATAGCGCGAGTGTCGTTTTAGTTGAGCTGATGATCAAACGGCTGCCTGTTCAGCGTAAAAAGCTATTTTACCACATTAAAAGAAGCATCACCGTAGGATGCTACTAGTACCCTTATTATTTTCCTTCTGCCGTGTTGGCGGGTTCATAATTCTTAAAGTCAGTGACTTTACAAATTCCGCCGTTTTACGTTCATATTTCAAAGAGAAAGTTCCCGAGACACAAAAATTAATGAAGGTTTTTGCAGAACTTTTCTCAATTAGACATTTTTATGTGAAATTCTCGAGAGAATATTTTGTTGGTCGTTTTGTGGAATTTTCAACTGGAATTTTACGTTTTGGGAGATGACACGCTGGCAAGTAAGCTAAAAAATTTTACTACATTGATTTAAGTTACTTTTCATACCTTAGGAATTATGTTTTTCGGGGATGCTGTATAGCGCATCGGTTGCGATTCGCTTGGAATGTGGTCTTTTACTATTTATATTTTTTTATACTGGGTTTAAAACTTTTTTTTTTCATAGATATGTGTTTATGATGTGAATGCGACGTGTCAATTATAATCTATTTTGAGAAAAAGAACTGCCCAGAACTCTTAACTCATAAAATAAATAAAGTAACCCATTTATATATTAACCTAAAACAAATGTACACAAGTACAACCTACAAATGGCCGACAATAAAACACATGACATACACGAGCGCGCGGTAAGCTAAAAAGCAAAGGTCCACTGAAAAAATTTTGATTGATAAAGGTCCCAGTAAATGTTTTATTCCTTCCGACCGAGCGCCGGATATATTGCGACCTAGACCACTGGGGACAACACACTGGATACTGTTACTGGCTACTGTTAAAAGCTGACCGATTTTTTTTTATAGTCGTATTTTTGCATAGTTTTCAGGGAATATAATGATGATGATGCTTTACAAGCCGATTTCGACTACCGCGAACGTATTTCCTATGGGAAGGTTACTGATGCGTCCTCACATGACTAATATACCCTATTTTTTACAGGGAAAATATAGAGTAATTGAGGAATTAGCAAAATTTAAAGAGTAAATTAATATATTTGTATTCGGATTGAAGAATTAATGCAAAACCCGTACCTACTGGTAAATCTATGAGGCTTTTAGGCACTGAGTTATTCATTCGTTTTTGAAATTAGTATGCGAGATATTACAAAATAAATAAGAATCGAGATCAATGAAAATAGCAGCTTAAAGGAGCAGACATAACCCTTCATGGCAATCTTGCTCGTCTTAGTTCCACTTCCTAGCATATCATTGGGGATATAGAAAACTTCATCGCCCCCTTTATTGCCCTATACAAAAATTCATTTATCACAATTTCTACAGCGACGATATGTGAGTTATTGTTTTTTTAATTTTCTTTACAGCTGTTTGCAGCAACACTGATTTCTGACCTGACAACACTGATTTTAGTTATTTCGGTTTTACTGCTCCACCCTAGACCGTAATGATTGCTTACCATCAGGCGAATAACGGTCAAGTGCAAATCCGTTCCTTGTTAAAAATAATCTCAAACATCGTATCTCGTCTGCAATCCCCAGTCAATTCACTCGCTTATAAAATAAGGACGCGACAGTAATGTTTCACATTCGGAGCGGAGGGACGAGCTCGGCTGGAAAATCAATATTGCTATGACGGCTCATCGAGTTTCTTATATGTAGGTAACTAGGGGACCAATATTACAGAAATATTTATTAGGAGACACCTTACTATTAACACGATAAGACGCCAAAACTCATATTATGATAAATAAGTAACTGTTAGGGAGGAAGCCGAAGAATATGTATTTATTTATTGTTCGTATGTACATATGTGTGTCTGTGAGTATATTGGACTTTCTACAATTTTATAAAAGCTAAATGTAATTCAATTTGACGAAATATTGTAATTTGTGTAGCTTATTCTATGATATATTATAAGTACTTACATATGTATGTTTCAACTTTACAGTATTAATAAAGATTCTTTAGCTTTATGTTTTTATCTTAGTACCTACTAAATGCTTGACATACCTAATCAGATCAGATTCAAATATCTGGTTGCTCTTTTGATCACGATTTAGATAATAATGGTAATGCGCCAAATAATTAAATTAAATTAAAATAATTTACTAGATTTTGCATGGGTACTGAATTCTTAATAAAAAAATGACAATAACTTGTAGATATATGGAGTAAAATATGTACCTATGTAGTTTAGATTTCCATGAACTACATAGTCTATGTTACATGCCTTAGGTATATACGATCGGGACTATTTCAACATGAATGTGTTTATTTGATTGATAAAGCAAATGTGTATCAAATGGTTTCAATAAATATATTGAATAGACGTTTTTGTGTGAAACGGTTGATTAATGTTTTCTGTTAGTTTAAATAAATGGGTAATAGATGTTTTTCTAATGCAACGTGAAATGCTGCTAATGATAAGAATAGTTATTTGTTATACAAGAGTGCAAAGTTGCTTTTTAACCGCGTGTTCAATTTTGATGACCGAGCAAGCGAAGGATTCTAAAATTAGAATCCTGAGCGTTAGCGAGGGAATCAAAAGAGCACGAGGTGAATAATCTTTGCACTCGAGTGCAACACGTAACTTTTCATTCCACCTCAGCGAGGAAATGACTAAATGCCCGCGTACAAAGCAAATTGAAAAAATGAACACCAAGAAGGTTCCGAGTCTGAGTTTTTAACAAATTTAAAAAACGTTGTATGATATATTCGGCACCATAGAGGTAGCAGTAAATAGGCTTAATGGTTTTTTTAATACAAAAACTTAGTGCACACAATGTTCTAAATTCAATTTACTTTATCCTCTAGCTAGAGAATAAAAACGGCTTTTGCACTCAGATATTGAAGAGTAAAAATACTCTTTCCGAGATGGTGGGATGAAAAAGTATTTATGGTATATCAGAATCTATATCGCTGTTAGATAGATATAGAGGATCTAATTTCAATTATCTATTTTTCAAATTCTTTTTCAATGCATAGATCCTAGAAGATCTAATTTCAATTATCTATTTTTCAAATTCTTTTTCAATGCATAGATCCTAGAAGATCTAATTTCAATTATCTATTTTTCAAATTCTTTTTCAATTCATAGATCCTAGAAGATCTAATTTCAATTATCTCTTTATCAAACACTATTTCAGTAGATATCAACTCCTAAGGCAATTTAGTTCCGTTCTAGGCACCTAATTTATTTTTGTACAAGGTTAGTGATTTATTTCTTTATCTTAACTGATACCTTATAGAAACGACTTATTTATAATAAGTAAAATTAATTTATCTGACCACAATTAAATTAAGAAAAAAACAGATTGGCATTCCACGGGTCGTAATTAGTCAATCATATACCTTCTCGGTACTATCTACATATTTTAAAAAACATATGTTCTGGATTTTAAACTAAATTTTACATATTATATACTTCTGATTACTGACACACTTACATCGACACAGGCTAGCTTATAAAAACTCAAAAGCTAAAATAAATATTTTGTTCTTGTTGTTGGTCATTTATAACCCTGTATATAAGGCAGCAGCAGGCTACAGTATCGCAGCCTCCCGAGAGTAATGTAATATCTAGAGGAGCAAATAGAATCGATCATAACGCGATACATCAATATATAGAGTATTGACACTGCCTCGGGACGAAACTGGGATGGATGTGAAATACTTTGGTGAAACCAATTAAGGTGATAAATGGGATATGGCTCTGTAAGGTGTTTTTAATGTGTGTGGAATGCTAAAAAAGCAGAATATAATTATCAAGCATACGTACGTATCGTATAAATAAAATCTTAAACGCGTTGGTTTTCCGTGTGACGTCATCAGCAACTTATTCTCATGATATTTGCTTTAGCAACTTGGATTTTGAAAGGGACTTAAGTTACTAATTGTCCCTAAAAAGCGGACACATTTCCAGACGCAAGCAGTTAATTAAGAAATTAGAGCTATGTTACTTGTAAGCTACTTACAATCCTGAAAGGAAGCATAAAGTTTGTCTATTAATCTCTCATCTTATGATTAATTTTGCTTATAATATAGGTATACTACAATAATTTTGATATAAAAGTTTATAATATCTCACATTCTATTTGTCCCAGCACAAACTTGGAAAAATGTCTACTCATGTGAAAAAGGTAACAGATATATTTCTCCCTGTAACCGATACCTTTGTAGATATTCCCGTAACTATGCAGAAGGAGGATTGAGAGAAATACACTCTTCTGTACAAATATAACGTAGCTACTCGTTTGTCTTTTGCTCGCTTGAAAAGGATATGATATTTCAAAGTGTTGTTTCAAAAGCTTTCATCAAATAACGCTGGAAAAGTATCTACTTTGTAAACAAAGGCACTTGATATGATATTTTTGTTCCGGCTTGACTCCGGTAATTAGGTTTTTATATATATTTTTGTTTCATGCTAGGACATAGCAAAGAAAATGTTTCGAAGACGATACTTGAAAATATAAATATTTAACGACTGCCGGAAAAGATACCTTCAGTAATGAGGTAAGTATAAGGATTCTTAATCGTACTACAAGATCGTATTAATTAAAGTCAATTTATAATTCGTTTAACCGCAAAAAGAATTTGTTAGGACTGCCTAACAAACCAAACAAGAGCCGTATCTGTATACAAAAACTCAATCTCTGTTCTGTTTCCACAAAGACGCGGCTCTTATTCCTTGAAAGATAGCACATGCTTCGGTTGCAAAGTTTAAGTGAAAAGAAGAAGAATTATCCTCTTACCCAGAAGTAGTCGACCTTGAAGCCGGGTATCCTCCGGTGGCTGGCGCCCACCTGGTGGATGTACTCGAAGAAGTTGTCCAGGTCGTCCAGCCCTTTGATACCTGCGAGGAAAATGATGTGGATAAGTATTAAAAATACAGGGCATTTCTGAACAGTCAAATATATGTAGATAAATAAAGCAAACTTGTAAAAAAATAGCAGGTCTATACATTTTTAGTAGTAAACTGACTTGTAACTAAATATGTATGAGACAATGGACTTTTCCATGATTTCCTAGATATCGTGGAACAAAAGATAAAGAAAGCTAAAGCTTAAGCCGCCTTAACAAGTATTTATCAGTTACTGCCTGATATTTTCGTTTGAGATTGTCGAATATTTATCATTCAATGTAACGGCCTTTCCGATTGTATTATGATATCATCATCAACGTATTGTATCAGTCCACTTTAGGACATAAGCTTCTATCAAGGTACAGTAATGTGTAGATTAGTATAAAACTTTAGAAATCTACAAATTTCTAAATAATGTAAAAAAAAACTCTTTTTACCTTCATCCAAGGTGTTCATGACATTATTGGCATGTTCGGCGAGCTCCATTGAGTTGATCTGCTCCTCTTTCGTCCGACACTGGCGGAACTTCTCGAACATGTTCAACAGGTCCTGATTCTCTTCAAACAGTCTGCGGAAGAAGAGATTGTTAGAGTTTATTGTTTAACTCCGAACTGAGGTATGGGGAGCTGAGATGTGTTGAGAATGAGAGTAACCTCTTGAGCCAGTGGCGAAAGCTTTACACAAAATAATATTTTTTACATTCATTTGAGCACAAATGTAACAAAGTGTAAAAAATATGAATTAATTCCGTAAATTTTCAACAGCTCTAAAGTAAGAATCGGAGAAAATCGAAATTTAATTATACTTCCGAAAAAATATATTCTTTTGCAAAGGTACACGCCAATACGTTTAAAAGGGTCTCTCGGAATGAATCTTAATTGAAATAGGTAACCACCACAATACTTTTGAAAGAAATCACTTAATTTGATCAGCTCTTCCGCAAAATTAAAAGTGGCAAATTGCTCTATTCCTGAAACCTGATTCTTTAAATAAGTTATCGGAAAACGACATTACACGATGTTCCACGAAAAAAGGATCCGTAATTGAAATGCTCCTTTCATTCCAATTGGATCCGTACGATTTCACAGTAATTTTATTTTTAGGTTAGCTGGGGAAAGCAAAATTGTTATTACTGTTTGATTACATAGGAACATACATACCTATGTAATGATATTAAGCCTACTATATTTCTGTGTGTGTACTATGTAGTTATAGCGAGTACGGACAAACATTTTTATATTTATGAAATATTATTTGCAACTCAATTCACTAAAAACTGATAGGTACATTAGATGTATTGCGACGAGCAATAAACCGTTTAATAAAAAAGACACAAAAGAAATAAGACATACTTTTTTAAATAACGGCCCAACACCATAATGATTTTGCTCATACATAAAAAAACCTGCCCAACTAATACAGCGCACTAAACATCAGACCCATCTTAGTCCAAATCCCCTGGCGGACCAAACCAAAAACCTTCCCTTACCACAGCTATCACAAAACCAGTCTACATGCCCTATAAAGACGTACCTACTGGTACAGGGTCTCAGTGCAAGCGAGCTCCTTCCTTTGAGTTTCGTAATGTAACAAGATTTCCCCCTCACCACTTTCTGCTAAGCCATTGAGGTTGGTCTGTACGGGGTGACAGTAGCTCATGTTTTGAAAGTGAAAACTAAATTGTTACAATTTACAGTATATGTAGCTTTAGCTACTGTTATCATTGTATTTGGTAGTAAGTCATTATCATCATCATAAGCCGGTTATCGCCCACTCGTCTCGGTCCTGTGCAGATTGAATCCAGGTATTCCCTGCGGCTTCGTACTAAGTACCTACCTACAAGTATTGTTCCAAAAGAGAACTATCCATTTTTGATGACTTACTACTTTTCATATAAAATTTAAGACATATTTTCTACGAACAAAACTATTTACACTTACAAAAATTAACACAAAGATCCTAACAAACTATTTTGCTTTTATTACTTACATAATATTTTTAACATAGCCAATAGCCATACTTGCACACTCATCCCTTTTAAATTTTACACCAGCGTAAAAACAGATTTTCTCAAGCTTGAATACTGTTACAGTATACAGAAGCAAAGCTTAAAGTCCGATCCAGACCACACGTAAGACATTTATACGGAAGGAAACAGCCATGTTCCGAGATATCGGGATAAGACAAGCTCAGGAAAAACTGAGGAAATAGCTAAAACTTAGTACTAGTTTTAAATACAACGAATGCTGTGAAAGAAAACGATTGATAAAATTGCTGCTTGTTTTTGTAAGGTTCTCAGCAGTTTTCTATTGTTGTTGAGTAGTTGAATGATTAACTACTATATAAGTCTGTCTCTAAAACTCAAGTTTTAGTAATATCTTGTTGATTGGTGTACAATTTTGTGGACAATTACAATATGAAATGAAATGAATAAAATGATAAATGTAATTTCTCAGGTTACTTTTTGACCCTAATTTGGTTAAGTAAAGTATGATAATACCATAACTTGACAGCATTCTGAACAGCTACAAACATCCACATAATAGCACACTTGTAAATGGTTTATGAAACACGTAATCCTTAAAACTTGATCAAACTGGCTCAAGTGGAACGTCGGATTGAAAAGTTCAGTATGTTTGAACGAGCTTTCAAACGTGTGGTTCGGGGTTTTAAAAGCTTGGTTAAGGGAATGCTTTATTTAACGTGTTTGTGAAAGCTGATGGGAAAAGATTTAACTGTTGAAGTAATAAAAGCAATGCGGTTCAAGTACTTATAATATTGCAAGTTTAACTTTTACAAATACATATACTTATATTAATATTGTTGTTATTTTTTTGTATATAACTCAACGTTAAAGGTTACTTACTACATATGTATTTACCTACTACATTGTGATTGATGTGGAATCACGATAACCCATTAATATATACAAGAGAAACATACAGGCTAACACCAAAATGTTGGCTTTTAAATAACATCATAATTTTAAATAACATCATAAAATAAATCAAATAATATTATATTATAAATACTTAATTCAACATTTTCCTTCAAAAACATTTGAAGCAAATTATTGAAAAGGACTTTTTCATTCCACAAACGTTGAAGCCATTACGCAGGTCGGCATGTAAATCTTCAAAGACATTGAACAGCGTTAACCTTGAGGGCATAGAAAAATGGATATTTTAATTAAATTAATAATTTACTTCGCCCTGGGAGCCGTTACTTGGAGCAATGAGCTGGAGATGCCCTTGGAAGGAATTTAAAATAAATCAAGGGAAGAATGCCCTTGGATGTTTCACACCTATGTATTTATACCTAAATCTATAATTTAAAAAAATCAATGTTTTTTAATATTTTTACCAGTTCATTTAATTATTGTTATTACTCATCAGTAACAGAACGTATCGTTATCAACAGATAATACTACTGCGGTACTTTTGCTAATGTATGTATTATCTTTCTAAATTTTACAAATTTATAAATGTTATCTTAGTAGACATAAACATCAACAACACTATCTAACTCGTACAAATGAAATAAAATACTATTTACGACTATAACACTTAGAAAATTCGAATTGGATCGCCCATTATTATTCTAGTACGCCGATTCTTATCACTTCATAAAAATTTATTTGTCAGACGCTAGCCGACGTGCTCTATCTATTTTTATGGACAATTCTTGTAAGTGGTCTCTGCCACAAATTTTTATGTTATTTGGTGGCAAATATCATAAATCGGCACTTATAATAAAAACATCGTCTTGCCCTCGGGTGGTATTAGGAAACGCCATTTTCTTAGAGAATGTTGTATCTACATAAAATAAGATATACTACTTATGCAGACTAGATATACTACAGCTTTTTAAAGCAACAAAAGGGCTGAAAATTTAAATCTAAAGTAAAATAGGTACAGCTATATAATATTTGCTTAACTTTTCTATATTGAGCCTAGCTCACTTTGCAATCCAATACGGCTGATCTATCGTCAGAAGGCATAAGTTTCGTTTTACGCAATATCCTTTCTCTTCAAATCATAAGGCTGTAATCGTAATCCCGTGAACGCTGACGTCATATCCCGTGACGTCACTCGATTCTCGGAGGTTCAGTTTCCTCTTTTATTACAGCGAAATGAAATTATTTCTCGCCCTCCCTTCGACATTGTACCACGGTTCAATTATTGAGCGTAATTTCGGAGGTGGAATGACCTAATTCTGGTAGCGCTATTTTTACTTACGGGACGAGGTAGGTACAATTTTGGTGCCTTGATCTTTAATAATGTACTGAGTTCATATTTCAATCTTATTCCAGACGTTTTCATACGTATCTCTAATAGTAAAAAAAAGTATATCGAAGTTTGTACTTTGTAGTAAATAAAAACCCAATTCCTTTCCAATTTCCATTTCACAGACGCCTAGTAGAAAATTGATAGCAACACACGCGCGTTTGCTCGAAGTAAATTCAAGGCGTTATAAATGTTCAAACGCGTTTGATTTACATTCTTCAATAGTTATACACCGAAGGCTTTAAACATAAAACTTAAGTTATAACCCAAAGTGGCTCTTCACTCTTCACTGTATATAGTTAATTTTGTACCTTATGTTAAGCAGATTAAAGTAGGAATTGGATTGAAAAAGTTTGTTATGTTTTTTTTAATGCCGCTATAAATGGTTTTATAGGGGTAGCGGATATAGTTTTAGTAATAAGGTCCGCAGGGTGAGGGCTAAGGGTAGGTTGAATATTTAATAGGGTTCGTACATATCAGGGGAAATAAGATAGGCTTATTGAGGACACTGGATTAAGATTTATGGACTTGAAGATATATAAACGACACACGTGTTATAAATATACATGTTCATCATTAATATTGCCACATACCTACATAACATGACATATCATGTAATCAATATAACCGTTTGATTCCTAAAATCAATTTGTCGCGCTTCCTTTTTCCCCTTTTTCTTTTTTATGCGATATAAATTAGAACAACATTTTTTATTTTCAAATTCACGTGTGCGTATCATCACGTTTTTTTAAGTAAGATGATTTTTCCCTTCGTTAAGTACGGCATATACTAATATAAAATCATTTCCCGTAACATTTCCCTCATTAGATATTCTGTATAAAGGAAATAATTTTCACTGAATGGATAATAAAATCAAAATAAACCAATAACAATCTCTTTTCTCCATCTGAAAAAAGGATTTCATCAAACCCTTTTTATTCAATTTACCTAATCTAGCTAAATGAAGGGAAGGGTTGAAGGCCATTCGTTATTTTATCGTATACCTATGGGATAAGTAGTCTTGTTCAATTTAAGAAAGAAGGTTTTATTCTATTGTTCAATTCCTAAGGTTCATTTTGCCTGTAACGGTTTGAGATTCGGAGTTATTTTATAACTTCTTTATTGTCTTATCAAGTCAAGTTTTCTTATTTGTTGTTTTTTGTGTTTATGAAACCATCAATACAAAATGCTCTATTGACAAAATATTATTTTAAGTTTAGTTTTATTCTAACTTAACGTCAATCAATCAATCAAATCAATCAAATATACTTTATTGTACACCAAATAAAAAAGAACATATTTAACATAAAGGTGGAAGGTAACCAGGGACATTGGGCGACCTTATCACTAAAGTGATCTCTTCCAGGTAACCTAGTTTGGACAACACTACAGGAAATCCTTAAAGCTGGCGTACTTAACACAATATTAAATAATTTAAAAATAAAACACAATAACAAATATAACATTCAAAGTAAACAATATACAAACATACCTACTTACACACAAAACTACATATTATTGATATTTAAAGGAAATAATATATACATTGAAGGAAATCACACAAAAATAAAAGAAAGCAGAACATATTTCATGTAAAAAGACTTACACACACCAACTAACATCACAAAGTAGAAATGTAATGATTAAAAACCAAGCTCTGAAATATGGGCAAGGATTTAGCCTGCTTGATATTAAGAGGCAGGTCATTCCACAAGCGAACGTCACTGCCTATTAAGTCACTTGAATAGATGAGAAACTTTTAAAAAGTGTCTCAGCATTAAAAAGCGTAACTCCGATCTAGGCACATTATACCCTACATGTCATAAATATATATTTTTTTATAATAAAAAAGTGGCATAGAGGCAGATGACCCGCTTAATAGTAAGCAATCACCATCGCCAGCTCGGGAGGTGTGGATTCAGTGTAGATTTCTAGGTACCTTGTACTAAGAGTAGTGTCTAATTCAAATGGCCCCTGCAACCAGCAAGCCGTACAAACCCTACAATGGGCGAAAGTATCCAATTTGTGCTACAATTATCCACAATTGGAGCCACAACAATATGGAGGAAGCCCGCCATCAGGCTGAAGGGCCTATTTTACCTGCCTCCGATATAGGTCGAGGACTGTGCGGAATACAGTACGTAATGTTACGTTTTAATTTATGAAAATGTGTTCAAGACAGAATCAAGAGGCGGTTCTTGTAATAATAATGTAGTATAATAAGTAAACAACTAATTCAAAATTGATTTACTGTTTTTAAAAGCGACATCGTTAAGATGTCTACACATACAATTGTGTCAAGACCAAGGAATTGTATCCCTCTCTTTATCACGTCAAGGCAATGCTTTAATTTTGCGTTCGTTTGTTCGAGTTTGTACCCTGATTTGAAAGGAAACATTTAATTTCATACATCTTATATCGCTCAGATTATATTATTGTTTTTTTTTCTGTTGCATTCTAAATATAAATAAAAACTAAGGCACTGTGACAACCTCGCGTAGTGTCAAGAGCTCTCATTCATTGTGGGACGGCCGGCAAATTGAGGCGTCTGGTAAATACGGGCAAAAAATGCCGATTGGCTTATTTTACCCCATTTACTAGATGAGCAAAAGCTAGTTCTGCTTATCTTGTATTTGCAGGCCTGCTTGACTTCACTTGGGTAGGGGAATTCATATTGATCATGAACCTCCCTAACATTAATATTTCGATGCAACTTTTTACCATGGAATATTATATAATAGTAGTGTTTGGTTATTTAGTACTACTCGCACCGCATGGAGACTAAAAGTACCTACCCTATGACACTTGCGGGATCCCATACTATTACTATACTAAAACTATGATGGTAAGTTGCTCCGCTGTAGTATAAGAATGGAACAAAGAGACTAACAAACACACATTCTCTTATGACGTAATAATGATGATAATTAAAGTAGAGATAGGTACATACATAAGCAAAATGTAATTTCATATTTTCATAAGCCAGATAGCAAAAAAAATTATTATGAAAACTAACTCTCTTTTTCTAATAAACCGATGAAAACTTCAGCAGCAACAGAGCGCTTGAAATTCAAGCGAGCAGCTGCCAATAGAACCTAAGCACAACTTGTCGGGAAATCTCACGGAAAATCTAAAAGGCGTTCACAAAAGAATGAACTGTGAGGAGAGGAATGAACGATTAAAATGTCTGTTTCATTCATAGACGAAAAAATCAGAGATTCCGCTCTACATAATTTCCCTCTTTTCAATCACATGTCTTTATAATGCTTGGACCAATCAGCAATCAATCCTCTAACGCGATCATGACAACGGACCAATAAGCAATCAGCATTTCGTAACGTTTGTATGAGATTTCTCGGAATTTTGTTACTATGATGAAGAGTCTATGAGGTGTGTTTATTCGTTCCATCGCTTCAACTTTTCAATCGGAATAAAGTACTTACCTGTAGTTTCCTTTGTTTGTCTGAATTTTCTTTCAAACGGGGTTTGCTGGCTTTCATAAGTATTAAAATGCTCGTGGAAATAGCCGGAGAGAATACTTTGTTTAACTTCTTTTGTTTATTGACTACACTCTTTGCAGAAAAGGCTTGAAATTATTTCTAACAGGACGGAGAGTATAAGAAAGTAATATGTGGATATAATTTTACAATTTAACAACCATATTTTGCAAACGAAATTTTTGTCCATGAAAGATAATGGTAGTCAAAGAAGCAATTACCTACTACAAAATATATTTGGTATTACAGGAAAGTTTACGCTTGACCATAATTTCTTACTCTTGTTACCACAAGTCGTAGATACTTTACTTAGTAAATCCTTCAATACAAATGTTCAAAAGACGTAGATTATCATTAGAAACATTTTCTACAAGTACCACTAAGTCTCCACAAGAATCAGGTCAAATAGTCATCAGTTCTGCCTTATTAGCCATAGATAAACAGAGCCATAAAGAGGAAATATGCAGTTATTAGTCCGCAATACGCCCATTGTGCGGTTATTGCCGGTCTAGCTAATAGACGTAATTGCACTTCACTGTGTATTGTATACATTATCTATGTACTCTATGTAGTAATTAATCTATGACTATTGTCGATGATACTGCTTGTTGCATGGGAATTGAGTTTCAGGAAAATTTAAATCTCTGTTAGAGCAATTGAAGTAAATTATTTTGTATATTATAATGTAAGTATATTATAAATTATAATGGCAGTCTTAATAATATATCATTTCTCCATAGTACTTAATCATGTTTTATATTTGACTCAATTAGGAGAAAATAACATTAAAATTTACGAGTTTTTTTCAATACCGACAAACGACACACTTTTATGATAATAAAATCTGTGCTAAACAATCCAAGTTTTTTAATTTAGTATATTTATAACAACAAACAAATGTCGTGTCTCTTTTTCACAAAAAAAACGCAATTATCTCTTGACATGTTTGTGTGTTTGTCAGAGATATAGATCAAAGTAAGTTCAGGTAGATTCTGAAATGTCCCGGGGGATGAACGCTCGCTTTGATATTACCAACGTCTATGTTGCATGTTTAATTGAAAAAAATATACATTATTGTGTAAAACAAAAAAAAATATGCAAACAAAAGAGAGTTTTATTCTATTCCATTTGGTACATTATGTATAAAGTGTTATTATGTTTTAGGAGCAATAAACATAATTTAATATGATTTCATTTTGGACAATCTTGTTAAAGCAATTGTGATCAAAATTCGGTGTTTTGAGATAAGAAACCGACTAAACTTCAAATAAAATTCAAACAAATCATGTGCAATTAAAGTAAATATTAACACAAAACCATTTTAACATATTCAAAAGTCAAAGTCAAAGTCAAAGCATTTATATATTACTAACAAATCGTTGATTTTGGATAAAAATTAATCCCCATCGTACAAATTAAATCTTTACTCAGTAAATAATTACATTCGTAAATTCCGAACCGAACGATTATCCGGAATTCTTTACATTGCGATCTGAATCCGAACTTAGTCGAATGAAATGATATAAACGGAAAAGTGTAAATTGAATATTAACTCGGGTTCTGTAGTTGAAAAAATAATATAAAACGAACGTACTCGTAAAATAGTAAATGACGTTGGCTTTGTCATTAGTTACAAATTACTTCGTAATAATTGATAAGTTTGTACTTTGAAACTAGGTCAAACAATCTCTAGTATAGAAAGTGCTGCAATACAGCTCACAGCTAAATAGAGCTCTTAATATAACATTAATGTTTATATCCTCAAGATTAATAGCCAAAAGTGCAATTCAGATTTTGAATGACAAATGCTTTTTTAAAAGAGATATTATTGCATAAACACATATAAAATATCATAACAATATTGAGTAAAATATCAAATTTAGTATCTAGTGTTTGAGTTTTTTTTTTTGTTTTTTAACAGAGCTAGGTTATTCGACTCAAATCTAATAAAATAAAACACACGGCTTTTTATGTCTTTGTCAAACGGAATCCTAAATTAAATAGTCGAAAAATTCTAATTGCGAGTCAATATAAGCGTCGACTCGTGGATATTGCTTTACACCGAATTACATGGCCACTCCACCAGAAAATATTTTAACAGAACTAGGCTGTTCGACTCATATCTAATAAAATAAAACACCACGTCATTCCATGGCTTTATCAAACGGAATCCTAAACAAAAATAGTCGAAAAATTCCGATCGCGAGTCAATAAAAGCGTCGACTCGTGAATATTGCTTTACACCGGATTACATGGCCACTCCACCTGAAAATATTGTTATCGGATCTCGCAGCTCTCGGCATTTCATTAAACAAACATATGAAGGCTCGATGGTTCCGGCTCTTTATCCCGTATTGAGAGAATTGTATTGGTTTTTCTAGCTATGTGGAGTTGGTAATTTTATCAGTAATAGTAAGGACATGTGTTGCGGCATTTCTTGTTTAAGCAAATATGTTTCCTTAGGAATGTAAACATTGTATTGAAATCGACTTTGATGGCGTAAGAACATAGCTCAAAACTGATCTTTATTTATTCTTTTTAATTAACTATTAAACAATATATTTTATTTTCAAGTAAGGTGTGGGTTTGCACTTGTTTACCGGTGAAGGAAAATATCGTGAAGAAACCGACATGTCTGAAGATCACAATATCCGAAGACATGTGTCTACCGAAAATACCTGGGCGCCCACCACAATGTATCTGCCCAAGAATTTCTCTAACAAATTAAATCTGATACGTACATAAGTACTAAAATGCGTCAAAAAGCACTAGTTTACCTTCGTTATTACTATAATAAACAAACACTCCATTTAATAACACACAATGATTCAAACAGACTCTGAATGTATGCCAACTATTGCAAACTGAATGCAAGCAATCTTGAACTAACTGGTATAGTATACATACATACTGATGTACTATACATTATGATGTTATCTATTGTCTAGAGAGCACATAGGAAGTTATCTGCAGCCTATTTCTGTTCATGTAAATAAGTTTTATGAAAACAGATTTCTCAACAGATAGAAATCTACAATAAAAGACTGGAGTTCCATTCTAGTATTCAATTAATAAAAATGAGAAGTAACAGATATGTAGGTAATTTTAATATATTAATATGATAAAATAAGAAGTTGTATATAACTCGTAATAAATGCGAAAAGCCCATTTCTCGTCATATCAGGTGTCCAGTCCATAGTAGCATCAATATGAGTGCTTGTTAGACATACTCGTATTCTGACAGCACAAGTGGCGCCATCAGCCGCTTAGTCAGAAGTGTTTGAAAATGAGTGTGGATTTTCGCGCCTGGCAGTTAATAAACCGTAGCCTAGTTCTGACGGTAGCAGAAACACGCAAGTTCGAATCCTGCCGGTCGTAATTATTTTAGCTCATTTTCCAATAAAGTTTAAGTTGTATATAAATTAGAATTAATCTTGCATCATTTATAAAAAAATATATGAATTAGATGTTATTTGGTACTGGTGAAATAAATATTCTAATCTAATTAAAATATTGTGACTGATGAGACTTGAATCCAGTAAATATACGTTGATTAGGTAGATGTAATCCAGTAGCATGCAAAGGTATGTCTATGTTGTAAACAGAAACCTTTTGGACATATAGAAAAATCTCAATAGCCAAATTGATTACTTCAATACAAACACGATTTTTTTTATTTGTTATTACTATCTATTAATTGTAAGCCTAATTTTACTTAACTTCAGAAACAGGTCATGTTGAATAGTATAACATTTTTATAATTATTTATAAATATAATATTAATAATAATATAATAAATATAGGTATTATAATTAATATATTATTAGGGGCAGGGGCGACTTTATGGCGAGTCGTCGGTGAGTGGCGTCACCGCGGACCCCGATTCCCTGGGGGCTAAATGAGACCCCCTGCCTCCCGGCTTGCCTTGATTGGCCGTCCGGGAGTGGAAGACGCAAGAGCTAAGTACCTAAGCTCCAGGGTGGAAGTGTTAAAGGGCATAACGCCGCTAGTACCGCTCAGAGAACGCGCAGCACACCTCTCGACACCCTAAGCCACTCACACCAATGTTGCCCTTCCGGCGTCATCTTAGGCTGCCTTCTGTGGAGGGCCCATTTAGTGAGTGGCAAGTCATCACCCGCTATATTTTTTATGAATGAGGCATAACTGGCGGGTGCCGTTCCTCGTACAATAGACCAGTTTAATTAAGTCAATGAACAACTCAACACAATAGCCTGTAACATTAATACCATGTCTGCAATAGTTACTTTATATACCTAACATCCTCTATCTGTATTTTTTACTTAATTTTAAGTATAATATTGTAAAAGGCCTTTCAGTGTTGGCTACGGCCCCACTGATGCCTTAAAAATACCGGGCGTAAGGCCCGAGAATCTGTGAAGTGAAATAAAGAATATAATAATAATATCTAAGTAAATTTCGATGAAACTGAAAAACCGTTGTTATGTATAACACGTTTTTGTTTAAAATATACTTATGTCATTCATCATCATCAGACCGTTATCGCCCACTGCTGAGCATAGGCCTCTCTTCTTGTACGCTACTCATCCCGATCCTGCGCAGATTGAATCCAGGTCCCTCCAGTCTTATATAATGTCATTGAATTATTTACAACTAGTTGCTGAAATTCCAACCTATCTTATCTATATAAATATACTTGCCGTACATCGTTCACGAGGGTTATTGGTTCGCATACATCACTGAGACGTCGGTGCTTTAGCATTCTGTGCATTATTTACTAGGAACGGTCAGTGAGAATAGATCTGAGGTCTCTGTTCAATGTACGCTCCTGGATGCGGGGTGCAAACAAAACATGTAAACTCTGCTGTGAGTCACTTTAACTTCCATTTAATTCACAGAATATTCCTTAAACATCGGCACATTTATTAAGATATAAGTAACCTGAGTAGCCTAGCCATGTTATTTATAGAATCTCTTAATTGTAATTACAAATCACATTAATTACATGGCGATTCCAAGATACATGTGGATTAATATTATGATTTTTTGTCTGCTTGTCTAATCTGAATAATATTTTAGGTTAAAGATTTTTTTCAGAAATAAGAGAGCCAAAGCAAATTAAATAATTAAAGCTATTTCGTGCTTCTTCTACTACGGTCCCAGCTCTTAGTCTAGTACGGCAGTCGTTAAGCCATGTCAGAGGCCTTAACGGTGGCTTGATAAACTCTCGACACCAGAGTTGGCTGCTCTCATTATATAAGAAGAAGAAGTGCTTCTTTTTTATATACATGGTATGTAGATAGTACTTAGATATATACAAAACATGTAACTAAAGTTATACCTTCTCTAGGTGTTAGTTACATGAAGCTGCAAACTTGTAGGTAAAAGTTTTACTTGAATGCAACGCACAAGTTAGAAGGTACTTCGTTACTAGTTGTAGTTCGAGTTGCTGATGTTAGTACTTATTTTATTTACTATGCAGGTTCTTAGCTGCAAAGAAAAAAATAAAGTTAAATTATGTTTATTTTAAAAGTTAACTTTTGAATACTTATAATTGTGATAACATGATATGAACAGAGAGTATAAATAAATGAATACGATGAAAAATTTCAATAATAAATTTTAATAAGATAGCATTGATCTGACTCTGTTTTGATTAAAATAGTAACGATAAGTTAATATAATTGTGATCTTTACTTAGATGATACATTACATTTAATAAATAGTCATAAATGTTTTCTAGACAATACCATCAATTAACTTAACAGAAACCTGAATAAATGTCGTCGAACAAATCCACAAAATTAGTAGACGTTACGGATGCCGTTAGAACTACACAGAAAAACAATGATGGGCTCCTTCATATATATCACATAACACAATACTAGCTCTATTCAGGTTTACATGTGACATAATATACGAGTAATATAATCGTATATCATTTACGATGTTGTTGTAAAGAGAAGGCACGATGCATTAATGTATGTATGTATGTACATTGAAGGTGATTTTTTTACTTAAGCTTTCTAAAAACAGCTTTATTACATAGTAAACAGCAATAAAATATCCTATTTATAAACAAAGTAATACATGCATTACAGGTTACACAACAACGCAACAAGTAAATTTATAGTTTTTTTTACATGAGATAAGCAACATTATAATCTACGATCTTGCGCGCTTGCCTAGAAGAAACCAGTTTACTCTCGACTTGAAGACCTAAAAATTTTATAGTTCGAGGGGAATAGAGTTTTGGGCAAGGAGTTCCACAGTTTGGCCGTTCGCACGATGAAAGTCGAAGCAAAACGCTTGGTGCGAGACTTTGTAACGTCAACTGTATAACGGTGCCTCCTAGCCGTACCTCTACACCTTTTTTTGCTTCAATACATCCATAACATAAAAAATAACATGTAAGTAACTCTGCATAGAAAGCGTAGCCATCATGCTGTCCAGTACTGTCCATGCATCCACTTGTTTGCTATTGAGAGACTGCGGCCAAGGCTGTTCGTCAACTACGTATTGTTTACCAATCATACTCATGTATCTAGTATCAGGTGTTGTGCCAAATAGAACTGTTTCTGTTTTAATTTGTTAGCGTGACATTAATATAGACCGACTGGGTTGTTTTTATAAATAACTGAAATAGCTTACTCGGAGAATATCACAAAACTTTAAAATTAGTATCTTAATGTGAATAAACCTCTTTTGACTCTTAGATATGTGTATGTGTTCGGCATAACCTGCCTAATTCAGTACATAGATGCATCCTTAAGAGGTATGCAGTGGCATTTAGATATATATGAGCGATTTCGTGCATAGAATGACACGTTCATTATTCCTGACTGTTTGTTATACCTAGCTAACAAGATAAAAAATTGAAGTTTTTGAAAATATTAATCAAATTCATATTGTTCAAGCTGTGTACACTCACATGAGGAATTTGTTCTGGTTCAAAACCAGTTTTGAATGTGTATTTGGCTTATATATGAACTCATTCTGTTATGTGTACCGTTATAAATAAATAAATAAATAAATAGATAACATCTTGTCAGAGACCTTTACACATTTGAAAACTAGCGACATCGGATTTTGCTGATCGCATACTATATGAAACCAATTGAAAAACCCTTTTGAATAAAAAACAATAATTTAAATACATAACTAAAGAAGCGTTTGAATTGAAATAAAATAATTAAGTACCAGACAGGAAATAAGAAAATAAAAACCCATCGTTTTGAAAAGAAAATTTCACGAATGAGTTCCGAGTAAAATATATAAAAGCAAACAAGTTGAATGCAGGCAAGCAAAAGCTTGTTCCGAGTTGTTTATTTTTGGTCTAGACTGGCCGATTAGAACAAATACTAAAAGAGTATAGTCTATAGAGGGTTTATTGCTGAAGAGCTTTATTTAAACCCTTGTTGAATTTTCTATGGCAATCATAAATACCTATTGTTTTGAAAAGGCTTACCAAACGCAGTATATTTTATCGTTACATTTTCTATTTCGTGCGTGAATATTAGAATAAATATATCTAAACATACATAGGTATATGGAAGTTTAAAAATAATTAAGGCTGGATACCTACCTTCTGGCAGTTGGACTATTTGTTGGCTTTAATTCTTCACATTTTCAAAGTACTTTTCCATTTTGATTTATTTAGATAAATCGGTTTATTTAGTTTTAATGTAATTAAATGGGGTAGGATTCGAGCATAAAATATGGACCTTTTCCAAGAACCTACAGTTTCTAATTTTCTCCATCACAATATGGAGGCCAGTTCGATCGCTCTCCTAACCACACACTGCAGTCCGTGGAAGTAGCACGCCAGTTTAATTACAGCAGCTCACAGGATCGGCCCCAGCTTTGAAATTTACACTTTGCCTCACGGGACCAAATGAGCGAGGCTTGTTTTGCCTTCAAGTATGCCTTTGTGAATTCTGATGGATAAAGGTAAGAGAGGTAAGTCTTAATTTTCCCACTTGGTGTTGCTACGAAAATTTTGGTAGCAAATTCTAGTGTTAAGGAATAACTGATCGGTTACATTAACTGCTACCGAGTGATTTCTTTCCTTCAATTACTATTTGCTATTGCTATTGATTTTATCTTTTGCTTTTTGCGATGTCTTTTTTCGCACGTGTGTCCTTTTTTGCACTAGATTATGTTTGAATTGCAAGTGAAAGAATTTTGAACAAGCAAAACCTGTAGTACTAATAGTAGAATGTGTTCCATACGAAACATAAAACAATATAAGCAAAGTAAATGAGATGATGTTGATATAGATTCCAAGAAGTTTGGAACAACTAAGTCCACAGAACACTTAAAATTTAAGTTATTGTTGGAGCATGTCATCACCTACTCGAATCGGAAACGAACTTATAACTATGACCTTACATACATCTATTATTAGGTCCCAAGTCCCAGCGCAATTAGATCTAGAGCCACACAGCCCCGATCCAGTTACAGTGGCGTCTATATAAATGTAATCTGCACGACGAGGGTGTAAGCAACAAGGAGATTAACTTGAATTGCCTTCCATGTACAGGAATTGGGACGGAGAATTAGTTGTAGAAATAAGCATATAGGTACACGATGGTATGAGGTTTCATTATTATTTCGCTATTTATTATTTACTTGTGGGTGCTCGCAGCTTCGCTCGCATTAAGGAGTATAGCTTGCATCCCTTATTTCACCCCCTTTAAAAAGGTATTCCAATTTTTTTTCTTAGCGGATGCCTACTTCAAAACTTCTACCTGCATGACAAATTTCAGCCCGATCCGTCCAGTGTTTTGGGCTGTGCGTTGATGTACTACGTCCTTTGACTATGTCCTTTTGATGAGGATTCCTTCACTAGGTCTTACCTTTGAGTTTGATATATTAGATTATAATATAGACTTCACATTTATATGAAATGTCTTAAACACTACTACTTTAGTTTCTTGAATCTTATACATTTCTAAGATAATTATACTCTGAATGTAGTTTAATTAATTTTCTTGCAAAAACAGTAAAATAATCGAGTAATTTTATTGCTGGAAAGAGTAAAAAACTAGAAAATAACTAAATAAAATTAAAGTTGGAGTAAAGACCTTATTCACGATTACTTATAATGTTGGTTTAAGTGAGGTTATTTTTTTATTTTATTTAAAATCATATTAGAAGTAAATAGTTAATGGACTTCAACTACTCGAGTATATTACATCACTTATGTTCAACTTGGCTGTTGCTTTTAGTTAGTTAGGCAAGGTCTTGACAAGATAATATTAGTCCAAAATTTACCATTTATTTCAATAACAAAGTATTCAGGAAAGGTGTCAGAAGGAAATAAATGTTGGTCCTATTAAAGTATTTAATTCAATAAATTGATATTGAATGATAAGTAATATCCATACTCTAAGCTAAGCTTTTTTAGTAAATTTTCCCTACTTCTAAAAGAGGAAGTCTTTTGTCCCACAACGAAGTCTAGTGATGTTAATGATAATGGTTATCTGTGAACAGTGGCAGGGACCGTGATTGCCTCCGGAGAATTATCCACACTGCTTGGGTCAGGTTTATTGTTCACTTCTAAAAGGGTTCAGGAAATTAAACAATGCTGTACTGAGTTACTGAAAAAGAAATTAAATTAAGTTATTGTAAGAATGTGATCTATCTAGGTCTATTTATATAAGTCTATCCACGTGTAGTTGATTTATATCTATTTTTTTAACATAATATGTATATGCATTTGCAAACGCGTGGGTAGTTTATATGTAGGTAGGTATACATTTCAGCATATATAAAATACATACGTACACAAATATCGAATACTAGGTCCTGAATAACATGATCATATATCTTTTGATCAAGTATGCTGTATGGAACGATAGTATTTTTTATCTGAAATTTTTTCACATCTTTTCAATAACTCATATAAAACCAAACATTAAGTTGTGTTGTAACTAACTAACCTTGTATATTTATGTATTAAGTTAAACTAACACGTGTAGCGGTTTAATTAATGCAGTGAAGGAATTTAACGAGGGATAACGATATTAGAAATGATACAAAACAAAAGGGAAATATAAAGGTTTTCTTAATTACTTAATTAATAACATAGTTTAGTTAATGAACGAATTGATTTAAGTGTTGTATAATAATAAGGTTCGCTCAGGGTGGTTAGAAAAAAATTGACACCAGAGTTGGCAACTCTCATAGGTAATATATTTATGTCGAATGGCCTTAACACCATTAAGTAATTAATTTTTTAAGTTTGTTACCATGTATCAAAATGTTAAAAAAATGGCAGTTGATAAAATTATGTGTAAGATTGAAGATTGATAACCTAAAGAAACCATGTAAATGAAGATTTCTTCAGAATAGTCAGACTGTCGTGTATCTCCTCTATCCTTGTATTTATACGTATACTGTATTTCATTATTTTAGTATTCGATGTTAACCGATATACAATAATTAAGGAGGAATCTAAATTCCACGTATTGTATTCTTAAATAATTACAAAATATATATTTATTTTCAGTTAATTGAACTAGAAAATGTTCCCAGTTTGGTGGTTGTGACCTTTACCGTAGAAGCCTGCAACTTACAGAAGGAATTTACCAAAAATAAATTGATGCCAAACTTTCCTTCATTAGAGTTCAGAAACTCATCAAAACTAAGCAGAACATGGTAAACATGTCGAAATTACTTAACTTTCAGAACTAAAGTATGAAAACGCCTTGGAATTTCAAGTTTTTCGGTCCAAGAGCCCAAAAAAGGTTTTGAAAACTTTGATTGGAGTTTCTTCTTCATTTATTTATTTACTGTATTTCATTTGGAAAGTTTTAAAGGAAGCGAAGAGATGGCAATGAGTACAATGATGTTTAAAATGTAAAAAAACTGACAGTTGCGATAGATAAAGTAAGTTTACTTTAAGGCCACGATATTTCACCCGAAAACACTTTGCGCTTGGAAAAATGCCTACAGTTGCTATTTTGCATGCAATTCCACGCCGTATTAACATGACAGCAAAGGGCGAGAATCGCGCGCATAGCTCCGGCCGACGAGTCTTGGTCCACACGCAAACAATTTTGCACAATTTGAGCAGTTTTGCAGACGTTTTTGACGAAATAAATTCATATAAAATCAGCAATTCAGAATATTCTGTTTATGGTTTTTTACTCCTCTAAATAATAACATTACCTTTTAGATATAATAAATTGGTTTAAATTTCTGTACCACTTTTGGAAAAAAAAAGTGAAAAAAAATTCAAACTAACTATTTTTCAAAAAATAAAACCATGGAGCGAAGTAAACGTAATCGTGTTTTGGCGTTTATCATTGTCTTAACACTAAATGAAAATTATATAAACTGAAAAAAATGTAGCTCTATCTTGTATACTTCTATTTTATTAGATTTTTATGAAATGTTGATTTCACATAGCACCCCGTCTTAAAATGGCATCAGTGCCTGGAGTTTTTAAAGCAAAAAGATACCAAAAACGAATAATTTATGAAAATATTTTCAAATTCTTTGTTTATAGACCTGTTAATTAACAATAATGATGCAAATTAAACCAATTACTCAAACAAAATAAAAAGTTCTTCCCATCTGTTATAGCAGTTTCTATTAAAAAGTTCGTCATAAACCTTCCCCAAACTCGTTAATTCACGATCACATCGTGCGAACTGAACAACAACACACCTCATAAACGCCGCTTTAAAAATACTTTCCGTTTTATCATAACCAAGTAATTTTAAAACAAGCATAGTACAAGGACATGAAAATTATTTGAAAATTTTAAAATTCTAATTTCATACGACACATCAACTTCTGTTAGACATACATAATAATATAGTGACGAGATTACATACTAGTGACTGCGTCTAAAATAGATCACAGTAACAATGTTCCAAATAACAAACATAACATACTATAATTATCTAAAGCTATTTAAAAAAGTTTTCTTTCTTTACATGAGATAGGCTTACGCTTGACTATAAATTGCCTGATGTTAAGTAACGCTATAATCTACTAAAATATTTAAAAAGTTGAAGTTTTCTATAAATTATTTGTTCTGGTTTCCGTTTTTTGTAGTTTTCGTTGAGAATGAGAATTATCAGATGCTATTCTTATTTCCCTACTATATGGCCGCCAAACATGGGCCCCAAATAAAGACGTGTTACTTAAAATAAGAACATTTCAAAGAGCGACTGAAAGAAGCATGCTCGGACTCAAACTGCGAGATCGCGTAAACAGTAAAATTATACGCCAAAAAACCAAAATAGTGGACGTCTACATGTAGCCGCGAAGCTTAAGTGGAAGTGGGCTGGCCACACTGCGAGGCTCACCGACAACAGGTGGAGCGAACGAGTGCTACACTGGGAACCCAGGGATGGTAAAAGAGAGCGAGGAAGACCGGTGAGAAGATGGAGGGATGAAATAGAGTTGGTAGCTGGGAAGTTGTGGACCCGGACAGCACAGGACAGAGACAGGTGGCAACAGTTGGAGGAGGCCTTCGTCCAACACTGGACGATCCCTGAAGACGCGCATAAATAATAATGCTAACATTCTGACATTCACCATACGAGTACACTAGAATTTATTATGACATACATCAAGTTCATAATTTTTTAATCTAATTTGTTTTTGACTTGTAATAATTGTGACATTTATAAGAATTTAAGTGATTGACTTTTTGTAGTAATTAAAACTGTGCATGTATAACTTCAAAGGGAAATAAAGGCTATTTTTATTTTATTTTATTTTATTCTTATTTCATTTCTATTTAGTGGGGGTCACATGGACGAGACAAGCACAAGACAGGAAACTGTGGGCACGCATGGAAGACGCCTTCACCAACTTTTGGGTGCCCTAAAGATACTGAAGAAACAGATTCATTTTATGTAAATATGTAGTTTCATATATTCAAAATTATTTTATGAGTTCTTATATATCATTTGTAAATGGGCAATACATGCTATTTTATTTTATTTTTATTTAGGAGTCTCTAAGTACTCTATCGATGGGCCAACTCTTTCAAGCGACCGCCGTTTTGATAAGACCTTCCGTGACTTGCATACAGATTTCAACTGAAATTTTAATAAATGTGCGTCAAACTCAGTCGCTTAGTTAGGGAGAAGTTAACCAAACTATTAAAACATTTTAACGTACAGCTTTTCAGAGAAATTTTAAAATGTTCCGACGCTTTTAGCAACTGAATTAAAGGTCACTTTGCATTTCAAATTATGAATGTCGCTAGAAAAGAGCTTGTCTAAGATTATTACTGTTTTTGTTTTAAATCATCTCTTTAACAATATATGTAGGTATTATTTATTAACCCTAACGTCAAATGTATTTAGCACCGTTACTTTAATTAGTATACGTCAATTTAAACATTTTGTAAGATTTTAGTATATTATATGCAATGTACATAATTAAAAGCACTCTTTTCACTTGGAACAGGAAAACGGATGAGAAATATAAATTGCAAACTAATATACGTACAGATAAATCTAAGACGATAAGCAGCTTTTATTTTTTTCTCTCTCTCTTGAGTCGTATTCCTCATACTTCCCCGCAGAATTAATCCGTTAAGGGAGTTTTCTTGGGCTTGGCTTGGCATTTAGATCGTGGTGGCTGCCCAGGTCCTTCCACGGAAGACACATGTCCTCGGATATTGTGGTTCACAAACATGTTCCTTGGTTTCCTCACGATGTTTTCCTTCACCGTTAAGCGAGTGCAAATCCACACATAACTTGAAAATACGAGTCATTAGTTTAGGGCCGGATTCGATTCGAACCAGGACCAGCATCTGAATAAAAACCAGACACTGGAACCGCTAAGCCACACTCGCTTCTTTTTTTATATATTTTTTAAACATTTTATCACAAGTAATTAAATAACTAACTCGCCACAATATTTTATGCTAATCCATTCCACTATAAAATAGAAAAGTGTAGAATAAACTTCCGTGTCAGAGCTACTTTAGTTTAAGAGCAGATAACATATTGCCAGCTCTGTTTATCTCAGGTAGCCGTAGAAACACTTAACAACTCTATTTCATTTATCTGGGAACTGCTACCCACTTATAGCTGGCTCCCTAGGGCAAAGCAGTGGAGCTACCGACAGCATTTTATCACGTATTTGACCATTCACGAAACGAGAGAGATCTTGTTTGATCTCGGCTGAACCGATTTTGGTGTAACAATACTAACAATCATCTTTAGCTAGCATCGGAAGTGTTCCGATCAACTTTCCTACTTGGATAGTTAAAAATATCAAAAGTTGATATAAATCTGCTTAAGAAATAAACACAGAAACGTCAATCTACAACACCCCTTTTTTACAGGGGATAAAAATGAACGAAATCATATTTTACATATATTGTTACCCCATACTAGCTTTAATAGTTTGTATTATGTTATGTATTCTGTGGCAGTATGTAGATTGGTATGTAATTTATTTGTTTTATACCAAAAACGTAAGTAATACCAATCCCGTGACATACGTAATTGAAACATATAGTAGCTGTTACTCGAGTATTATTTATGCGTATATTCTACAAATTGAACGTCGCAGCTGTGGCGATGAGTTCTGTATAGTTTGAGCCATATTGTTGCTTAGAAGTTTTTCTATTTCTTTTATGAGTTCTGCTTCTTTTAGCCAAGCAAAGCTCAGTCTAATAATTATAAAGACAGCACTAACCAACACTAACTGCAGGAATTCTTAATGAATGCTCTCAGGAAAAGTTTTGTGACCTTTCGAGACAATTAGTTTTACGAAATTATTATTATTAGTTAGTTATTTTATTTTCTGTAATTTCGTATATGGATTATATTATAGAGTACACATCACAGTTTATGCGCTGTACTTTGAACTCGGAATTGTGAATATGGTTGCATTTGAACTAAACTTTTTACGAGTTCGCCTTTTGAAAGTTCGGAAGCTTTGTGTTGCTGCATTGTGTAGTTTTATGGGGTCAGACCAACGGCACGTTGTTACATTTATATGTGGGTAGTTATTTAAATACTAATAAATCAAGTGTTAACACTGAAGTTAATACGTATTTCTAGGTAAATAGGTATTATCACAGGGACGTCTTACCACACGCTACATTCAAGACAAACACGTAGTCATTTTCGGCCTTATCGATTGGTTGATTCTAATGATGACTAATGAAAAACGAGTAGTAGATCAACTTACTTGACAAACATACAGATGCCAGTCTTCTCCATGGCCCTCGAGATGCCCTTCCATGACGCCAGCATGGAATACTTTTGCTTGGCAGTCAGCGGCAGCCGGGGGTCCGTGGCCGGAGGAGGTCCATCAGAAATGGCTGCGGTGTTATTGCCCCTCCTCTCGGAAGCTGCCAGCTTCCCCAACTGACAACCCATGTCTCTCACTGACACTGACACATGCTCTGACAACTGACACACGCGCGGACGTCAGTGAGCTGTCACTGTCATCTTTGTCACGTGGCACTGCACATTTTTGTCACTTGTTTTGGTTTGATTGCATTTGTTGTGGTATGTTATTTAGTTTTGTTTGGGATTTTCAATGAGATATTTAATTCCGAAAACAATCACTATATATTTTTTCACAAGTTTTTTATGTATCTATGTAGCACTCACTGTTTTATATATTTGGTTTGGATTTTTCTTTTGGTTAAATAAATTGAGCTTATTAGATTGGTCACTTTAATCCACTGTCGGTATAATTATGCTTTTATCTTTCACTAAGGATTTTGCTAAACAGCTTCATCACTTATCACCACTTCATCCTCATTTACACTCTATTATAATCACTAATATCCTTAACAAGATTCCTAAATCTCGTTATCTCGTGTTGGCGCGTCTCAGTTCATTTTGGTAATGAAATATTCATTCGGCGAAATTTGTCCTTGTCTCTTGTAGAATCATTATCTTATCTCGGAGGCGAGACAATCTGAAACAATCAATATTGAAATTAGGTTCTAGTTTTTAAACGTGGTTTAAGAAGAATATTTCTAGTAGAATATTATAGTTATCGTCTTTATCATTCATCTGCATTGCAACAATATACTTTGCGAATTCTTTAAAAAAAAATCTGTTACACGGTATCTGATAGAGAAGTAGGTATAAGGGTAATCCATAAATTAAAATCATGGTTTACTACAAAATCATCGCCAAGCAAAGCAACTTAATTTTTTTAATTATACCAGTTAGATTTATTGCTCTTTTAATTTTTCGTTCGTTATATTAATTTGAAAACAGCCTTAATCCTCGTCTTTCTACCTCGACTTAAGCCCTTATCAATTCCTGTCAGGTCCCCGTTATCGTCCTAAGCTCTATTCACTTCCTATTCCAGTAATCGCAGCTCGACTCCAGCAAATTCAGTCATTAAGGACCTATTTAAACACACACAACTCTGTGGCCTGTCGTTAATGGCTATTAGGTATTAATAGTGCTATTATTGAGAATGAAGGTAGGTAACTATTGAAAATGCCTTACTTATTCTGCATATGTCAAAGTCCTTAAAAGTAAGTCCTTATGAGAGTGGCCAAATCTAGTGCAGAGAGTTTTTTAACCTCCCTGGGGGCCTCTGTCGTTGGCAAGGCCATTGTTAGATTAGGCATAAAGTCAATAATTCAATAATTATCATCACACCTAAATAGTTTTGCTGTTGATTGTGACCAAGACAGTACTATAATGGCTTGTCCCGCTAAGAGCTATCCCTAGCTTTGCAAACTCTAAGTAAAGTGTCCAGTTCAAATTAGGGTTGCCTGTTTTGTTACTACAAAGAGTATTTGAACCACAAGACGTTAATAAATTAACACCTAGGTAATACTAACTTTTTTAAACTAATTAGGAAGAAAGAAAATGAGCCAATATGAATAAGCCTTAATGTTATGTGCTTAGTATTCAGTATCTCTCGGAGATTGGAACTTATTAAGTGAATAATTTTGTCACGAAATTTCAATTTGGTTGAATCTGTGTTTGTATTGGCTACAACATTTAGCACTTTGCTGTGAAGTGATTGGATGAGGGAATAGGGAAATGAACTCTCAAAGGTGTATTTTTCCCCAAGGGCTTTAAATACAATGAGATGATGAAAAGCTTCTTTTCACGCAAAGAGTAAAATAAAATTAATGAAGCTTTTGAAGAAAAATGAAGAGTGCGTGATTAATAAATGTATCCCATTTCTTATTTAAAATTTATTCGACATAGCATTGATTCAATCGTGACCTACAACAAAAAAGTTTTTATAAGATAGGTATATCTTAAAGTATATCTCATTATATTTAATTAGTTACCTTACCTACATTTATGTATTAATTTTGTTTACATTCAAGTTAAATAGTTCACTACCGACTTAAAGCAAGTTGTTTGAACGGTTTTTCTCCAAGATAGTTAGGTTTTTGACTTAAAACTACATGTACCTACTGGAATAAAACTGGCACTCAAATAAGGCTACTAAAACACACCAGCAACGTTATCTTAAAATATTAAAAGTCTGTAATCCAAACTCCATGGATGGAATCTTAAAGAGCTAGTTTCTTGTCACCCTCAAGCGGGGCTAACGAAATATTTCAATTTAAGGGAGGAATTGAAACGTAGAGGAGCGTAACGTAATAAAGGCGTATCTTATTTTTCTTTCATCAAGATCCTTTTGAAGAACGAGGGAAACCAATAGCTTGTGGAATGATATAGGGTCAGTTATAATGTTATTGTTGTATTTGGCTTTAATGCTCTTTTTCTAACAATACTCGCTTATGAAATTAAGAACAAGTTAGAAATTATTTGGGTTTTCGTATGAGAAACTGGTGGATATCAATGAAGTTTTAATATAGAAGACCATTGGTGGATATTTGAATTATCTATACGGATAACTTACACCATACATCTGAAACCTACCTAACTTTTAAATTGAATGTCTTACAGATACATAACTAATATTTTTATCAACTAGGTATATATTGGCAGGAAACTTACAATAAATTTCGTAACAACAAACAAAGGTCTGTGCACCTTCGTTTTTAACAGGAAAGAACTCCAATAAAACAAAGTGAATTTATCCTAACTATATTACTAAACTAGCACGTACAAAAGTGAGCAGGTGCCATTTTTCTTTGCCATTTACGAGCCTAGTACTATTTGTATTACTTATTTAAACATAGTTCCTTATTTATTTCTGAAATAAAAAGTAAATACTGACAATAACAAACTAAACTAATATATAGTTACAAATATTAGAAACTTAGTTACTTCTATAACTAAATTATTATATCAGTTATTAAATCTAGTATACCATTACACAACCGTTGAAAGTGGGTTAAATTAATAGATTTGTTTGAATTTGCTTAAGTTTTTTATAGGTAGGTTTGATTAAAGCCTGACTAAGTAGTCTAAGAAAAAGTTTATTTGAGGAGATTTAATTATTTTTTTCTTACAATCTACAAAATAATCCATAACTTGGACCCTTGTCTTCAGAAGAGACTACTTTTCTTCTGAAGGTTTTATTTTAAAAGGGCTGTCATTATGATTAATGATGCTTACCTATTCATTAAATTTATTCTGAAAATTTGAATTTTTCTTTTAATGCTAAGAGATTGCTTCACAATTTCAGGTATTCGAAAGTACTTACACAGTTTCAAAGTGTTATTTTGTAACTCATTATTTTCGTGTTTAGCACTTCACACCAAACTTGATGTAATTTATCGCCTGAAATTCATATTTTCAGCACTAAAACGTGATTTTACGACTCTGGCGGAATGTTTGGCAACAAGTTACTTCAAATACAGTTAGGAATCTTCATTTATTTACTACTAGTGGGTGCTCGCGGCTTCGCTCGCTTTAAGAAGTATGCATCCCCTATTTCACCCCTTCAGAAGTGGCATTTCCAAAAATCGTTTCTTAGCGGATGCCTACGTCATAACATCTACCTTAATTCCAAATTTCAGCCAAATCCCAGTGGTTTAAGCTGTGCGTTGATAGATCACTATATCAGTCAGTCAGACAGTCAGTCACCTTTGAGTTTTATATATTTAGATTAGTGGACGCCCGCAGCTATATGTATAGATATAGATAAGCAAAACTAGGTTAAGAATAATTCAATTTCTAAGTCTTGTGTAAACAAATACAGTAAATACGTGATACTTTACAATCTAATTCCGTAAATACATGTAACATTACATACTGTAGCATAAAGTCGTGTACAGCGTCCGTGACGAGACAGGCGTGAGGCCTCGACACGTGAATTAGCCGCTTTAGCAAGTCTAATGAATGGAAATGACAAACTTTTGAGCGCTGTAGCGTATACAGCATCTTTCAAAGTTGTTTTATTTGTCAGAAATGACATCATAATGTGTTGCTTGGGAATTATTAGCTATGTTTGTCAGGTATTTTGGTTATTTTTATAGGTTTTCTTTGCATTAAAACTGTGTCTCATTGTATAAAGTCTAATTAAATTTGTTTATATAAAAGACATTATGTATCGATATATTATCGATAAAATTAGCGTCTTTTCCTTAACCCGTAACATTTAATTTAATGACATATTATTTCGAATGTATTTATAAACTTTGTCGTTACATGTTGGTATTCCTCTAAAATTATTTTGTAAAAAAATGGTTAATATTAATTTCTCCAGATTTAAGAAAAAAAATATGTACCACCAATGGTTACCTAACTTTAGAGGAATCTACTCGCAAACCTTATTTGTAAAATAGCCTTTCTTACAAACTATTTCTGACAAATACTCTTCTATATCTATAGAACATAATAACCCTATCCAATGATAATAACCTAGGCCATTCCAGGCTCAATTCAGATTCCTTACAAACAAGATTTGTAATCAAATTCCCTTCGTAACCTTGGGGGTAATATATGTTCTTCTAGATGTGTAGTTAGGACGCTTAAAAAGGCACTCCGGGTATTTGGAGTACTTAAATCGGCTAGGTTCGCTGGGGCTTTGATAAGAAAACATTTATAACCAACTACTAAATGAGAGGGAGTCCTGAATTTGAATTAATTTCATGTTACACTTTTTCTATGTTTGAAGAGTAATTTTGAATCGATTTCAATATTTTTATTCAGTTACTAGTGGATGGCCGCGGCTTCGCTCGCATTATTTCAGGATAAAAAGTAGCTTATGACACTCCTATGACCTCATACCACCTACACACCAAAAATCATGTTGATCCGTTCAGCCGTTTTTGCGCGATGAGCGTTTAATTAAACAGACAAATAGATAAACAGAGAGACAGATAAACAGACATACAGAAATTTAGAAACAAGAAAACGAAGCAAATGTATTTCATAAGATCTCACTCATATTTAATTTTTCTTGAAATACATTTTTGACAAGCCTGACGAGGCGCCGCCGCGCCGGCAAGTGTATCGTGTTGTATGTTTATTAATGAACATAAACAGTGTAACATGAGAGATGCTTCTGTAAATAAACCTAATATTACTGTAGCTTCCGAAAATACGAGGAAATTGTTTCGTATGTGTAGGCGTTTTGAGCAAAGAATCGTGTGACTAGGGTTTGGTCGTGGCTGTGTTCGTCAAATCAATGTACCTAAGTACATAATTTACTATTTCCACCCTTGTACGTAGTTTTTTTACTTACAATCTATCGGGCTTTTCAAATAAGATATTAGTTTAGTAGCACGAGCTTTTATGGTACCTATCAAAAGTTAACAAAGATAACTTTTTGTAAGGTTGTCTTCTTGTTAGCCTTAATTTAATGTGAATTTAATTGATATTTTAATTACTGTATAAAAACACTTTTTACACTTAAATTAGTATTTATTAGTATTTTCGCAACGGAAGTCGTAATGTGAATACTCAGTGATTTCCTTTTGTTCTGATGTAAATGTTATGAAAAAAGAGAGTAATACATGTGAGGGTAAACAGATTCAATAATACGATTTGAACAAAAACGTGTGGAATAAAGTCGGTTGAAACATCTTAGGATTGATTTTGTAACAATACATTAATTTAAAGTGCTTAATTTGATAGTAGATTTTTTCATGCCTCTTTTTCTATACCAGAAAAGCCATGCTCCACCTAGATTCTGGAATGAATACAGAAGTAGAACTTCTATTCTAGCTAGCGGGTGTTCGTTCTTAAGCGTAGATAGATTGAAATTACTCAGAAAGTTTAGTCACAATATGCACACATTCCCACGCACACACACACACACATACATACACACAAACACATAATTACCCTAGACTACTCATTGGAGATACCAAACATTCATACGTAATACGTAATCTTTATAAACCCGCAAAAATCCTTGCATTCCTTTTATGTCCATGTAATGTCCACACATTATCTTTTTATTTTCTTGATGCAGCTTCAGTTTGTACATTACTGTTCTGTAACAAACACTATCTGTACTTTTGTTGAATTGGTTTTTGGTGTTGTATATTATTTAATGTAATTAAGCCTGTAATCATTTAAAATCATTGCTATAGAAAGCGCGAATGTTTACTCCAAATATTTAATTCTTTCCTGGGCCTCCGAGATACAGGCATTGCCTAGTTCGGGGTCCGCTAGGAACGCACATGTACGTACTTAGTATGTAAAATTAAAATAAGGTTAAGTAATTTGTATTAATATGTACCTTGTATGTGCATGTACCTATGTATTTTTATTTCTTTAGTTAATAAAAAAATATTTGATTTGAAATATTTGATTTGACTTTTGACCATAATGTGAGTTATGCATATGCGTTATGTAGTGTCGGGAGACCGCAGGGCTATACTGATTAACAAATCTGTTTTGAAAAATATGATCGTATCAAAGCAGTTTCTACATAATCTAACAGTTTACTAACTAATCATATACATAGCTACCCTGAAACATACCTATGTTGTCCATTTCCCGGCTACCTTTTAGTTATGGAATAATTAATTTGGTAATCTGGATGTCAGAAGCAGCCCGCGGCCGCGGCTCGCCACACGAACGTCAAGAACAGATCCCTAAGCAGGGTACAGCGGTAACTAAACCACTATTTTTAGATACAGGTCCATTTACTTGTAAGTAAATAACTATTTATATAAATATTATATTAATAAAATAGGTAAATCAGCCTATAAAATACGCATAAATGCTGCGCAAACGTTAAATTAAATTAATCAACATAACCAACTTCTTAGAACCTTTTCTAATCATTATCAAATCGGCATCATTGTATTTTACGATTTGAATGACCAGAATTTTGTTAAATAACAAAGAGCTTATAAACATTTCATTTTATTTATATATTCTTACGTTTAAATTCCATCATTGATGTAAAGCACCGATGTATTTTAAAATATGTAGCACGCTTGCATGTAAAAAACCTATTTACTCTTGCACTGTATTACTATTTTACAAAAGTGTTACATGGTATTAACAGAATAGTACCTAATATTAAAATCACCACTGTGTGATGGAAAATGGTAGCCTCACTTGATAACCGATTTATATGGAAGGCACATTATAAGGGATAAGGAAAATAGGAAACAAGTAAGTTATGTGAAAATAACTTCGCTGTATATTGAAATTGTTGGGTAAAATAAGTAGTAAGTTGTAGTTCAGGTCTTTGAACTCGTTTATTGAGATAAAAGTTCCAAAAATCTGGAAAATAAAATTTTTACTAATATGAACTGAATTTTGTCGCAATCTTCGAAAGAGGTAACATACAATCATGATTTTACAACCAATCCAAAAGCAAAATTGTGTACCTTTATTAGTTCTTTACAGTTAAACTGATTTAGGCAAAATTACTTAGATACGATAGAAATTTAGTTTAATTATTTAGATAACATAGTCATTACATAGATAAGTCTTTCTTTTAACATACATACATTAGGCAAAAAAACAACAGAAACAAGAAAGACTTAAAAATAGTGCCACAAATGGCGATCTTATCGCTATAAGCTATTTCTTCCAGGCATCCGTAGGATGAAGAGGAATAGTCAGGAAAATAAATGAATTAAATATATGCTACTCTTTACCCTGTCTTAATGCAAGTGACACCACGAGACACCGCTTGTAATAAACAACAAAGTTCCAGAGTACAAGTAAGACTAAGTATTGAACAAAATACTGCTTAGAATTTCGTCTTCCAGTTTCAGTCTCCAAGTTGTGTAGTTAATAGTTAGCAAGGAGGCCGTTATGTCCTTAATTAAATTTAATTAGAGGCTTGATGGAGCTGGAGACGAGAGGGCTGAGGGGAGGGGGGTATGGGACTTTAGTGTGGACTGATTTTGAGACTGGGTCCGTAAGTCAAGTGAATTAGGTTATATGCGGTACAATAAATATTGAAATGAGAAGAACAAACTAAATAAGTGGTAGTGCTTATTGCTGAAAGGGTTGATTTATTTATTTATATTGTTACACATTACAATCATATTGGAAATTAATGTAGATAAAAAGAAATTGCTCGTAATAATTTGTAAGATAATTGAATGCAATGTAGGTGATTTTTCTGTACCCATACGTATAATGGTATTTCTTATAGTTCTAATATGTGTTGGTTTAGTCTATGCAGTAAGCATCTGTATAGGCTAAATAACAATATATTAGTATATTAAACCGTAACATAATTTTATTACAGTCTATATAAAAAGGCACTTGAGTTGCTTCATCATAAAATATTAATCAAGTGGAAACACCAATTCCATTATTAATTTCACAATGACATAAGACTAGCTCTGCAGAACTTAATAAAGTTATTTCCTTGCACTAAGCACCGTTCTACTAACTTAATAAGCAATTAAGTTGAACAAGTTAGAAATTACGAATGAGTAAAGTTGATCCTTGGGATTCATTTTATATAATGTCTGCGCAAGAAATAAGCACACAGCTTAGCGCTCGCATTAATATTTTAATTTATTCTTTAGTGAAGTAGGTTCTGTATTGTTTTATTGCTTTTCTAAGAATACAAGACTGATTATTATCTAAGTAAGTAATGCTCGTTTAAATTCGTAAAAGAATTAACCAATTTACATTATTATTGAATTTATTTTTATTCACACCTGAATCTCAAGAAGATTCAAAATTTTGTTGATAATTAAAAATATTTTGATTACATATTACTTTTCATATTGTAAATAATGAATCTGATACACATTTTTTTCTACTGGTAAGATATTTGGCAGTAACTGTATTCTTGTAAAGCTTTTTGATTTATGAAGAAAGATTCGTGATAACGTGGAATGTTTTAATCAGTTATGAAGTTGAGGTCATTTTATTCACCAGTTAATTTTTTAAATTTGTGAACGGTGAAATAAATGAAATACCACTTCTAAGTATATTCAGAGATAAAAAAATAGTATTGAGGAAATAATATTATTGATTTGAACAGGACTATCACAATACATATTATGCACATATAAATAGGTGAAACTGCTCAATTAACATAGAAATTATCTACAGAGTTTATAGGACAAAAAATCTAAAGTAACGCAAAACTAAAAGGCTGAAAACATTACTGCTTGAAATAGCTCTTTTAATAACTTTTTAACCGTAAAAAAAGCGAACTTTGTACCATCACCCTTTATATCAAATCGGACCTATAAACTATAAAAATCAAAGACTTGAAAAAATATTACCCAATAGATGCCTCATTGTGATAAATTTCTAGGTGCACATAATATATTGTATAAATTAAATGAATACGCTAGCAACATATTCGTAAAAAAGTGGAAAAAGAACACATACTCGTAATATATGTCAAATACTAGTTAATGATGCTAAATTCCTAAAAAAGATAAATTAAAAAAAATGAATAACTAAAACTCAGATACAAATGTTATACGACCATTAAAGCTATGGACAGTATGTATAATGTAAATAAAGTTATTGTTAAATGCCTAATAAACGTTAATTGTAAGTTTTTGGCCCACACTTGATTGGAATAAATAAATATTTCAGGACATTTCACACAGAAATTCGCGGGAAAAATGATTAACAGAACATTATATAACGGATAGCAATATTAAATTAATATAAAAGTAAAACTAGACATCTATAAGTAATATTGTCCATGATTTAAGGGTACATTATAGAGTATACCTGCGTACTCTGACATTATCTGACCTCGACTAACCCTTTATAGTCCTTTAGCCCCAGCAGAGCAACTGTTAGTTAATCTCTGTCGGAGTCAGAGAACTTATAAAATAGAGGGGTGTATGCTCGATGTGTAGTAATAAGATTTGCTTGATATTTTACTTGTATTTTGTTTTAGCAAAATGTCTTGTATGTTGTTAAACAAAATATTTTTGAGATGGTAAGAATTTTGATAAAGTTTTACAATTCTTCTTCTTATCGAATGAGAGTGGCCAACTCTAGTGTCGAGAGTTCATTAAGCCACCCTAAGGGCCTCGGACATGTTAATTTTACAATTTATTTTGTACATCCAAATCGACTTCTGATGATAGGTAAGTGGCTGATGGCTGTAAGTTTCCTGCGCAAATTTACAGGTTTTTCTTAGTTGCTCGTAATAAAATATTTTGAATGATTTCTTTTTTAGTGTTTTTTTTTTAAATTTTGTAGTTTTTTTAGTAGGTATTAATTAGAAGTCTTTGTATTGCATTAGCTTTTGAGTCTTACTAGAGAACAATATTTATAAAATTGCACACCGAACACTATTATTATTTATTTTTTTTGTCAGAAGCATTCCAAGTTCTGCCGTGAAAGCTCCGGCCCCCCGAAGGCAGGCTCGATAAGCTCGCTCGCGACCTATAGGTAACAATAGCCAGCTGTTGACAAATACCGCTTCACACCCTAAGCTACACCACTACTGTTGTTACCAGCGCCCTTGGAAGGAAAAATATAATCCAGTTTTTTATTATAATATACTAAAACTTGAAATTGTATGATTGTTTTTGGAAAAAAATACGGCTCTGAAATCGGTTGTATGTTTTTAGTGTATGATTAAGAAGAGCTGCCAATTTGGTCGATTGATCTGGTAAAGGTTTTTACTGTATGCCAACCACTTGGCTTTCTGTTGTATTTAGACTGTGGCAAAAATATTATTTGGATTAATTAAGAATTAAGTTTGTTTATTTACTTCTGTTTTTGTGTAGTAAATTTGTCTTTTTAATTTATAAGAGAGAGAACACAACATGAAAGCGCTTGGACAATGAAGTCTTCAAATCCAAATTCAATACAAGTATTCATGGCAAACTTGCTACAACTTGGACTACATTGCTGTTTAATATGAACCATCTATAGACAAACACTATTCCATTTCTTAATTGAAAAAGACCAATGAAAATGAAGAAAACTCTTTCCTAGAAAACAGGCATCAACTCATTAGCATTTCAAACAAAGTCTCATCAATATTCCACCTGCAAGTTGAAACTGTTTTTGAGTGAGTTGTTGTTAGTTGAGTGAAAGCATTCGAGTTCCCCAAGTAGGGCCTATCATCGATTACGTGGCAAGGTCGCATCCATCGATCCCACGTGTGATGTACGTGGATTAAACACACCGCTCAGGATGGCAGATTGCTAGCTTGGTAGCTGTCTCACTATTGGTGAAGAATAAAGTAATATAGTGTGTGGCTAGAATGATAGAATTGTTTTGGAAGGTTGGTGTCTGTATTTTTTTCTATTGCGGGAAAAATACTTAGGTTTGAAACTATATGTAGAATGATCGAAATGTAACTAATGATTTGTAATACATTAACCTGATTGACTGATTTATTCGACTAGGGTGCATGAAAAAAGAAGGCTTATTTCCTGTCTGAAATCTGAAGCTTATGTGATGAAAGCACCGATGTAAATAATAAAATGATATTGTAATTAATTTCGCCAGTCGATGATGACGATGAACTGAACCTAAATAGTACAAATTAATAAAACTAGTTATATTATAAATGTCGATTTGGATTAAAAAAAAGAAAGCCTGTAAGTACACTTACACTTCTTAATAAGATTTAACATATTGCTATGTATTGTTTAGATATTTTATTACATGCTAATTACAAACAAATGTGTAAGTATTGTAATACGAAACGGGGGTTATCTCAAATATCTACATAAAATATGATCGTGGTGTGTTTCGAGTTTAATCTGGTTAATCTCATCTCACTCGATTGCAGAATGTTTGTCGCACGCGCGCTGATTCGATTCATTGCCATATCGATTAAATGGCGATTGTCAGATTATATCGATCATATTCATGTTTTCATTTTGTTCTTTTGTCCGAATTGTGAGGATTAAAAGATGTAAAACCATCAGATAAACCATTTTTCAACATTGTATTCCTTGTATTCATTGAAAAAGTGTTATTTTGGCCAGGACTCTTCTATTCTATAGCATGAATGAATAGTTATATTGTTATTTTTTCTAGTGAAAACATAATGAGTTATTACTGCTGAGTTCTTCTGATAGTAAGCAATAATTATGGTCTAGGATGGAGTGTAATTAAAAGGTTACCAAGATTAAAGTAATAGCTTAATTTCATAGACTTTTAATGCGATTACAAAACTCTTCACCCCAGAGTTCACCAGTCTCATAAATTCTTATGCACAAAGTTCATCCATTCATTGGAACAATGCCCCGAAACTTGGTCTAAGTGGGACACTGAAAGTCGAGTCTCTCGTTTGTCAATTAGTGAACTGAAACTCGAACAAAACTTTGCTAATTATGTAACTATGTGATATCGATCGCCCTATTGTTGTCGAGAATAGAAGATATTGTGCGGGTTGGATTGGATTACTTAACTAAGTTGTAAATATACATAAGTATTACATGTGTGTATTATAAGCCGATGAAAACTTACTAACTTGGGTAGGTTATTTACAGTTAAAGTTAAAGAAACGTCAGCGCAGTTGTCTTTTATCTACACTTAGGCGTATTTAGAAGTCAATATAATCGTTAAAATAAAAGTCCTGAAACTTTTTGTAACATTGTTTTTGTCAGCAAGGCAAAGCCTAATTAGCCGAAATTAAGGCAGTCGGGAGACTTTCAACAATAGAGTTCAGAGGTTCACCTAGTTCTATTTTAATTATGTCCTAGACCCGCTTATTTTATCTTATCTTGACAATTGAATAATCCGACTCGTAAACCTATCCTTCTCACTTTTGACATACAAGACAAACGATCAAATATAACCTTTAACCGAATTGTTGATGTTACAGTCGCAAATTTCTCGAAATTCCTGACACATTTCCACAACAAATCCCTGGGCGATGATGGAATCAATACTCCACCACCTCAGCAATTGGCACACTGACGCTCGTAAATACATCTGTCTGTTTACATGTTTGCACTGTACGCTGCAATCTGTTATTTAGCAATGTAATTGTATGCAAACTGACGTATAGTTGCAGGCTCAAGGAAATACTGGTATTTTTTTTTGTTAAAATACCCAGTTCACAAAGTTGATTCATTTATTGGAACAATGAAAGGATAAACTAAAAAAATAAACCTTTTTTTATTATTTATTTATGATAAAGTATGAAACGGATTCGCGGACGAAGAGAATCGTTCTATATCTGTTTAGATAGGTCATTACTTATAAGAAGTATGTGAATAGAAAATCCAAATTGACAAACAATAATTGGTGGATTTGGAGAAACAAATCTAAACTGGATATTAGAGAAAATATACAAATACGAATTATTTTTTTGTTCGTTGAAGGTATATCACCGTCGTAAAATCAATTTCTGCAATTTTTTATCTATTTATCTGTGTTTTATAAGTTTATGTTGATTTCCTGAAATTTCTGTAAATTATGTATATATTAATAAATAAAAAAGTGTGCCACTAAAGACTTCTCAAATTTTTATATTCTAGTAAGAAAATAAATAAGTAAAAATATGCTCTGTGCCCCTTTATGGATTTGAACTATATTTCTATAAACATACATCAAATGTTGTTTGGTTCCAAAGTTATTTCATAGTTCTACGAGTGGCAACTCATTAAACATAATGATTACGAAGACTCGGTATCTATATAACTAAGCATAAATAGAAACTGTCAAAGTTAAATTCAAAGTCACAGCATTTATTTGCCTAGTAAAGAATATGGTACATTTCATTTTAAGATCACTAAACTCAACCAATGGTATGCAAATTTACATATATAGCAAAATTTACAAATGCAAACAGTATAATAATAATTAAAAGTATTAGTTTATTAGAGTCGCTTCGGCGTTTGTTGTTAAGTTTTCATCAGGTTCAATCAGACAATTTTATACCTACGTCAATACATAATTTATATAAGAATAAAATAACAAGATATTAAGATATTATGTTTAATTATATCTGTGAAAACGCAAAGTGAAATTTTCCGTTTTTTCGAGCGTTTCCTTTCTGTTCAGATTTCTATCAACTAAATGGAAGACAAAGTTCAATATTTACATTTTCTCAAACTGCTAGAAGTTTCGTCAAAGCAATCACAAGTGGGAACTAAGTGTTTTGAGTGAAAACACTTCTTTCTCAGTATTTTAGACACGGGTTAATAAAAGCAGAGATTCCCAATAATCACTCCATCTGTTTTCTCTATTCAAACCACTTTAGCAAATTATATAGGCTATACCAGTGAAGTACTAGATGATGATTACTAGATGTATTTTTTAAGGTCTTTAAATTTGACTGTTAGAAGCGATACTTGGGAAAAGGCTTGTCAACGCTCAGATTTAACTTATGGATTTATGTAACACCACATTAAAAAATGTGTAGTAGCTAAGTAGGTGGATCTGTAACAACTCATTTTTTAATGAAAATTTTTATTTTTTCTTCCAGATAACAGCGTTGACTATAAGAAGTATCACTGAACATGAACGATTCTATTTTTTCTACATAATGAATGGTCTATTAGAAAAGATATCTTTGTTCTCTATTCATCGATTGATTGAGCCAAGAAGTATTTGCTCAGGCTCCAGTTTTTATTTGTGTTAAGGCCTTGTGAGGCCACTGGAGGCTCTCAGGGCCTACGGGGCCTGCTCGGAGGCCCCCTTGAGTGGTGTGACGTGCTTCAAAACCTATCGAGGACATCGGGGGTATTTTTGTAACGGAAATCCTTATTGGTTTAGGAGGTTTTAAGGTGGCAGTTTCCTTTAAGGTTTATAGTATCTTGTTTAGACGTGACGGTGTGTTTTTTTTTCTTAATATTTCAAGGCTTTTTTATCACATCATTCAATAAATGTGTGATGAAAATTGCATTTCGTAAATTATTGTTTATAGGAACTATTTTTAAAGAAAATGTTTTCACCATATTGACTCAAAATATTCTCAGTGAAATTGAAATCATTGCATTAAAAACATAAACATATGGCTAGAGCTCAATATTAGTACTCACATAAAATTAAACCGTTGAATACTAGTTCTGAAACCAATATTTACCCAATTATTCTAATCACTAGTTTCATTTTACTAGGGAGTGTCTTAATTGATAACGAAAAACCTTAATATGCTACCCTGTCTACTAAGCAGGGCTAGGCAGTAATTACCTTTTTAAATTGCTGCCGTTGTTAAGCCATATCAGAGGCCCTTAGGGCGGTTCGAAAACTCTCGACACCAGAGTTAGCCACTCTCATTCGATAAAAAGAAGAAGAAGAATTGCTGCAGTGTAATTTAGATTTCTTTATTCTTACTCTCGAATAATTAAAATGTTAAAATATTTTGTATACCATAAAAGCCAAAAAATATAAAAAATAAGTGCGTTTGTACAATAAATGTATCGTATGATTCTAACTTCTAAAAAAAATTAAAACAATATAAAACTAAAGGATTCTTCCCCGAATAAACCCTTGGGCTACTAAGTACTATTTTATGTACTTAGTAGATGCGACTGGATACCTAGTGTAGTTTCTGCAAATTAAAAAAAGTAAGGTAATGTATATCTTTTAATTTGGTTTAAAGCATGTACCTACCTTTTGTTACGGATGACACATAAAAAGTAATTATACATTTAATTTTATTTAAATACTACTGTACATACCTGTACATCAAATCTTCCCCTTCTATAAGGTTGATTTCAAACACAAGAGCTCAATTTGACCCTATCGATGCTCTCAATAACTATCAACCCTTTACGACATAGAGGAGGTATTTATCGTATCCCTATTTTACACCTGACTACATATACTTAAGGTTCCGATACCTTATACGCTATCCACACGCTTGGAAAATTCAATTTGGACATATTTAGTTTTTATATTACTTTAAATGTGTAGCAAGTAATAAATAAATAATAAATACACCAACAACCCACTATGCACCAACAAAAAATTGATCAGAAAGTAAGTTCGTAGGAGTGTCTCAGGAGCCTCTAAAATGGCTAGACGACTGCCATACTAACAAACAGCCGGGACCTATAGTTTGACGTATCATCCAACACACGGAAGCATCCAAAACATTCGATCGATTAAAACATCCCTCATTCAAATAACTCCCACTCTCTTGTCGTTAGTAGAGTGGGCTGTTGGACATCTGTTTGCAAAGTGTGTGTACAAGACATAATTGATACTTTGCTTAAACGATACTGATACTTTGGAGATAACATAGATACTTTAGATACTTGCTATGACATCAGATACCAATCAAATTACAAGTATTGGCTCCCTTAGTATAGGGCTATCGGATTTCATAGGCCCATGTTATAAAGTTAGCTTTGACCTAACATAGAAGACATTTTCAGTAGGAACAGAATGTACGAGCCATGTGAGTGAGTGGCTTTTTTAGAGATTTAAACACCGAATTGCAGGGAACTCTTCAAAATTTCAAAAGCTATATCAAAGTTTAAATGCGAACACAATTAGACTAAGCTTGAAATAAAAATAAATGAAATAACTGTTAAGCCACGTCAAAGGCTCCGCGGCTGATTTGAAAACTCTGACTTTTTTATGCTTACAAACTTAGCACCTACTTCCTTACTGACAATAATTTTTTGTCTGACTTTTGCTGATAACTTCTATTGCAATTCTACCAAATTTTCGTCCAATTCCATAATAAGGGCAATAGCGATGGCATTCGAAGGGTCATTTTGTCAGTTGGTGCCAAAATCAGAGCTTAATTGAGACTGGCTCGGATAATTACGCAATTTGAAGGCTAATTAAAGCGCTTTAGTGTTTGCGGACATAATTAGAACCTAAGCTAAGTAAACACAGCTAGCGATGCGTTAGTGGATAAGGAAAATATTGTTATAATGTTAGGTAAACTACATAGGCTATGGTTACATAAGACTAGACTAATACAATAATATGATTATGTTATAAATTAAGTATTTTCAGTTTTTGGGGCTGCAGTGCTCAAGGAATGCGTCGCGTCAACCAAGCGCTCCGAGAGGTTTTGGAAAATAGTATGGGCTCCCGGACCCCACGGCCACCAAGTCTCGACTCCAAATAAATCACTATAAATAAAAATTTAATTGACTGTTGTTTTATTTAATTTAATTTATTTATTAAAACCTGGTCAAAACCAGTTAAATACATGAATTGATATAAAACTGTGAGGAAAGTGATCATTGTACAATGTTATTTATTTATTATTTATTTGAATAACGTTTTTGAATATCACACTCCATCTATTCATTAAATTACGTGAGAAGTACTTTAGTTCAAGTTAAGTCTTTATTGATATCAAATTGAAGGCCTCGAAGATGAATTTCCTGGATTACCATGATCATCACATACGTTACTTTTAATCCCGCAAACACGGCACGTTCCCAGATTAAAGGATTAACATATACAAAGGGGAATACTTTTAATTCCGCAAAATTTGGCGAGAATTGCGGCTTAAAGGTCGCGCACCTTGTCAGCTCTCTGTTGACTACAGTATTCTGTTTCATGCTTAAAATAGACTTGGTGAAGCTACAGATGTGTGGAAACTGTACTATTGTATTTACTGAAGAATATTATAGGGTTAGGATTAAAATGCTTTAAGATTTCACGCAAAAGTGAGTTGGTTGATTTAATGATTCCACCTTCACACTGCAACGAAGTGACAAATCATCGCGATTTTGTTATGGAGGTAGTTTAGGGTACTAAAACTAACATGCCACTTTTTATTCCAAAACAGAGAGAATGAATCACCAGCCACAAGTCAAAAATAAGTGATTGTTTAACATCATGCCTGTTATTTGTACTTCTGTGATGCTTGTATGTGATTTAATTATACTGCCGGGTATTGTGATCATACAATCAACACGGTGGCCTGATGGTAAGCATCGTGCTTTCCCGATTAAATTGTAGTGTCAATTATTTGAGTTTAATTAATTAATTTGTCAATATAATCACATATTAGGTTTCGTAAATTGTAAATAGTCAAATAAACTTATTATTAATTTATTAATTTACATACACAATAAAATTCAAATACAACGAGTAGTGTTTTTACTGCAATGTGCACATTTATCAATGTTATTTATAGTGCGTCGACAAGATACATTATATCTATGCAATAATCCAGACTTGTTGTTGATAACAGCTTATCAGCACTCATATATTGCCCATAATCTGATACTATGTGATCTATAGCGTTTTCATATATTCGTATTCGAAAATTTGAGGTTTTTGTAACAGTTTTCAGCTCCACTATCCATAAGTCATGGAATGATTATCCATTTATAAAGATGAATGGGAGTTGGTTAATAAGTTTATGTTTGTTCCTCTTTTTAGCCTTCCAGGCGCTAAAGATATTTGTGACTTTAGCCGAAACGCAAAGCCGTGGGCTTTCATTCGTTTTTTTGAAACTGTTGTAAAAATGTGTATTTTCTTAGTAATATTATTTTTGTCTTCAAGCTAGAAATAGCTACATTATTTTTGCGTGGTTGTAAAAATGATCACAACCCACTTAGTAGAAAATGCCCTTCATTTTTCGTCACCCTTCTCTTCTCTCCCTTCTCGTCCCTCTTCTTTCCGAGTAAAAATAACTGCGTAGGAGTAACATTTGCAGTACTAAGCTATTTATAACTGAGTAGGCTTTCGTTAAAGGAACTAAACAACCACAACTATCTGTCTAACATGCATAACTATATGTCTGTTCAAGAGAAATGATTCTGCAAGGGAGTTACAACATGGCTCTTAGTAATTAATAATACGACGAATCAAGAAGTAGGTAGTAGTTTATTTAGTGGCAAATGGGCTGCCTAAAGTTAGGCAGTCACGGTTGTTATAAATTCTACTTGTGTTACATAAGATACCTTTTATTTTGTTTTGAAATCTTCAGAAAGATAGTCGACCACAATGGGGTGCAGTCAGGTTATGTACGATTTTTACCCACTAAAACCCCCCCGGTGGCCCTTACAGATGGTACTGACATATATTATTTATTGATTTACTAATAATTACAAACACAAAAAAGCAATTTACAACAATGAGTTAACCTTACTAAAAACTGCCTTCTGCCTTGAAAGAATGTACCTTCAAAACATGAAAACTTAATGTACAGTATTCATATGCCTGATGTGATCATGGTGACTATGTCAAGTAAATTAACTTTACAATATAACTAACTAGTGGACGCTCGCGGCTTCGCTCGCATTAAGAAGTAAAACTTGCATCCCCTATTTCACCCCTTAAAAAGCGGATTTTCCAAAAATCCTTTCTTAGCGGATGCCTACGTCATAACATCTACTTGGAAGCTAAATTTCAGCCCGATCCGTCCAGTGCTTTGGGCTGTGCGTTGATAGATCACTATATCAGTCATTCAGTCAATCAGTCAGTCAGTCACCTTTGAGTTTTATATATTTAGATATTAATATAATATATTTTATTTATTTAATAGATCGACGGAAAAACCTCAAGTGAAATAAAATCGTTTCATTATATCGTAACTGGTATAACAGTTCTTGACCATGGCACAGATCTTTTCATAAGAGCCGAGTGGGTGAGATAGATATTTTAGATAAGCTCTTTGTTGTTGACACAAATAATAATAAAATAAACACTGAAAAATGAAAAATGTCTTCTAGCGACAATAATGCATTATCATGTTTTTTTTGTAAAACTAGTGTTTTAAAGTGCCTCTGTGGTCGGTGTGTCTACTATCGACATTGTTAATGGAACTGGCTCTCAAATAAAGAAATCGCAAACACTACGTAAGTATGACAAACTGGTATCAGTAAGTACCCTATCATCAAGTAAACTTACAAATGTGTTCTACATATTTGTACAAAATACGACCATTTCCCGTCACTTCAGTCTGCTTAACCGCCCACGCTCTAGGACCGGTAAGTCTGAATATACAAGTAGTTTCCTTCTTTTGGAAGATAATAAAGTTGTGGCGCCTGCTGTCACGACCATCCTGTCAAGAAGCTGAAGACTAATACCACGTATACATACTTGACAAACAGACGAAAAACAGCGCACACTATCTACAATAAGAGTGAAGACGGCGTATATTAGCTGTCATTCAAATAATTCCCAGTCAAATTAAATATACTGTATTAATAAACAGTATGAACATTTTCAGTAATCTTAATTTAAAACTTTTACTTGTGATATGGAGCCAAGAACGCTGGCTGCATCCCCGCGCTGGATTGCTACTTAAATGCTTTGTAGAAAAAATCAGCCATCATTCTTGTCTCCATGCAGTAATGCCCTGTCTTATTCTCCTGGCATAGAGAGCTGTATGTCAACTGTTTGTCAAGCAAGTGTGGGTACCTACATAAAATACTGCGAAAAGAGTACAGTTTTGATACAATCAGGCGAACTCTACATTTAAACGCTTCATCTTACAAGTCATGTTTGTCAATACACCAGCAATAACTTACGAGGCTTGAGTGCTGAATGACATCAAAATTTAATACTCGACGGCTCGGAAAATTGTTTTTCCTCGCTTCTGCTTGGTCATTATTAATGTGAGATATTATCATGGCCCGTGGATGTAGAACAATGTATTTACCCGCGGTTTGGCTTCTTTTTAGAAATAAAAATTGGGAGTCATTATTATTGTTTGATAATAATAACTTTATGCTTAAAATCTGTCGCTCTTTTGCAGCGTAATTCGTTTTTTTTAATAACAGAGTTCATTATTTTTTGTACAATATGAACTTGTAGTATGTACCTTTTGGTACCAAATTTACTAATACAAACTTACAAACGATTCTCTGTTATAATCGTGCAATGGTTAACTACAACAAAATATATATCGAATTGATGTGTGAAAAAAAACCTTCTTATCTCAGTCTTGCAATATTTGAAAAACAGGCCCTACTTCACAAGTTATTTATTCTATACCTGTGTCCCCAAATACCGTCCACAGATGCTCAACAGTACCTAAACGCCTAAAATACCCACATTTGTTTAGCAAAGCCTCGCGTGGTGAAATTTTAAAGGTACGCGTTTATGTGGGAAGCAAGTGATGTATTATTCAGGCACATGATATTGCTTCATGGCAAGTAGGCTTTTACTACACACGTTATGGAGGTTCTATGTAGGAATAGGTTCGGTGAATTGTTTTGTTAGAAGTAATAGAAGTTAGAAGAAAAGTATAGTTTATTAATAAACAAGATAATAGTCATCTTTGTTTTCTATGGAGTTTTAGAGCTATCATGAAGGCTTAATGAATAAACGACTAAAATATAGAGATGTCTCATTGGAACCAACGGAAGCGCCCAGACGTAAAAGCAGTTTTGAACTTTCTTTCAAGGAATGACCTTATCGCTCGATCGCTAACTTTCGTAATCATTTATGACCACTTTAACTGTTTGAGTTTGAGGCGCTTTCAAGTACGTGATTCACAATATATATTAGTTTTTTTATTTGGTTATAAAAAAAACTGATGTATACTCAAACAACCGCTTAATTTTATTGTTTACTCGATGTCAAAACTATTTACGAGTAAAATAGAACATTCAACTAAAAAACTGTTCATCGTTGATTAATAAAACCTATCACATATCTTTTGTCTTATGTCTTAAAAAGGTGGCCCTCATTGTTTTGAATGTAAAATAATAATGATGCCATAGTGAAATGTTTACTTACTAAAATCGATAGGCGTGTTGTTTGTAAGGCTCTACTGACAAAGACAGCAAGTAGTCAGGTCAAGGCCGTATCCACACGACCTAAAAACTCAACCGCACAGATTGTGGTCGGGAGTTATCACTGCTGGAATTTGCTTTTTGGAGTGTGGAGCCTGCTTTTATTGGAGCTGTGCTCTATTGTTTCGGTTTAAAAGGTTTTTTAGTTGTACTTTGCTTTTCATATTGATACTAATAAACAAATATCAACTAGGTTTTTTTTAAACTAGAACGGGCTAGCTCTTGGCCAATAGTTGGCCTTATGGTAAACAAAGGCTAAGGCCTAAGATGGAGTGTGTTTACGCGATAAGAACCGGTAAGGTAAGCGTAAGACATCATCTTAGGCAAAAATATAGCTAATATCAATCAAAACTTTATCAGTTAGCAAACTTCTACTGGCTTGGAAAAAATATTTGAAAATGTCTTTGACATAAGTTTCATCATTTCATGCTATCTGTAAAGTAAAATTTTATTGTTTGTATTTGCTGAAGCTTTGCTGCAAATATAACATTTTGAATAAACAAAATTTAGAATGCGAAAATGTGTACACGTGTAAATTTTGTCATAACCAATTCCAGCCCCATTCGGTCAGTCCACTGCCCTCTAAATATGCATACAGATATGTATATGAAACGGTCGTATTTTCCCCTCAGTCGGAACCGGTCAGGCCCTTGAATCCAAGCTATTTAATATTCATATATTGTACCTACCAATTTCCGAAACATTCACCCCAATCTCAGCCTGGTTGCTATTTACTTGAGATTTGCGTGAGTTAAAATGTTTATTAAATGTTTTCGGGAAATAATTTAGGAATGTACTGAAATTATGCTTGATTTTTTTTCTATTACAAGTTGAGCATCTCGGGTTTCCTCAACTTTTTATTTTATAAATAATAATTTAATAAACTGTCTCAAATCACTTTAGTATCTTAATGTGAATTAATCGGCATGAATATTATCTATGCAGGTGGGACAATCCTGTGTAGAGCACTAATGCTGCAAATACTAAAATAACTCAGTGATTTATATAAATTATTGCAGAATGTATTATCAAAGCATTTCAACTTCAAACAGGTGTATAACCAAATCGTAGTCAATTTCACAACGAAATTCACAATTTCGAAATTGCTTTTTTATGTAAGTCGTTGAAATTGAAAACAGAAAGTCTGGAGAGTCCTTTGAACGCTTCCAAACTCTCTAGAGAGCTGTAGGTATTGATCCAGACCGGTCATTCACCTCCTTTACCTAAAACTCAATGAAGGTGCGACTCAACGTTGACTCAACGACGAATTTTCACAAGTGTACGCATATGTATGTGTATAATTTGTAATACGCCATCCATATTCATAGTTTTATTTTTATTGTCTGTGGGTCCAATTAATATTTATAACTTTTATTTTATGTGCCAAGAAACAACACAATACAGTACAGCAATTTTGTTTATTTAATTTTATTGTTTACTAAGCCAGGCGTAAAGAAGATAATTATTGAGAACCTCCTCTTTTTTAAGTCAGTTTAAAATACAGTTACATGATTCAATTTCATATCAGTAAAACATTTTGAACAACATTTCAGAAATTTATTTATTTTCCACTCTCCTGTACATAGAAACTTTCATAAAAATATTAGCTATCTGAAAAGCTAGCTTTCCTTTGACTATTTCGAGTTATAAGCCACAACCTCTAACTAATTTGCCTCCGCCTACCAGTATAAGCCCATTTAATATTCCACATTTCTCCAGTTTCGAATAAACGAAAACCCGATTAAGGTAAACAAAGGGCTTTCCCGTGGTAATGTAGCCGTATGAAGTTTAAACCTCCACTGCCTTTTGTGCTTCATCCTGATTCGAAAGTAGGTTGCCGTTTTTCGTACTGTGTGATGTGAATACAAAGTTGCTTTTTTATGAATGTTATCTTTATTTCGTGCAGGAAACGTTTGGCAAGAGACGGGAGCGACGCTTAGACTCTTAAGTAAAAAACTGGTATACTTACAATGGTAGCTCTTATTTTTTCTGAAAGGAGATGTGATATATGCGAAACTTAACGTCTTAACGATTGCCTTATCGACAAATTTCTGTAAAACTAGTTTATAAATCCTCTTTTGAAAAATAGAAACGTATTCACAACTTTAAGGCATTTTAATCGTAAAGCTGATAATGTAAAAGCCGTAACTGAAACAAAATTTTACATCACAGGACTTTTGCAAACTGATTTTCCTTCGCCACAAAATAAGTTTATAACTGACTAGAGTTTAACAAGCTAAGCACCATCGTAATCTAATACACGAGTTTCACGATCCTGGCAGTAACTGAATATTTGAGTGAAATATGTCAAGAATCATCACTGACACCTGCTGAAAACATGAAGAGATTTGTTCCAATTACGTAAACTATATCTGACTTGTAATTTTGCCTCCAATGAAACGACTCTAATACTATACAAATAAGCTACAAATTCCTATACAACTGAGTTTCGAAGAGTAAAAACAAAGGTTTGGTCTACAATGGACTGAATGACTGCTTTGAATTTGCTGAAGAACTTTTGTTGCTTGATGGACATTCAAATGTAAATTGTTATTTTTACTTAAAGTCGGCATCTGTCCATATTTGAGAACATTGTTATAAAATATTGAATCTATTTGAGAGAGGCTTTATGTCAAGTATGTTACATCCTAAAAATACATCAGATAAACTTCTAAATCTGATCAAAGTAAAAAAATATTCATTACGATATGAAAAAAAAAGTTCTAAAACTTTTTATGACATATTTACTCCAATAACATACTTTATTCAATAATAATAAACAATATATACACTAATAAAACTAAAAAAGAGTATTTACATTTAACCTAAATTTAAAACATCCACATGTGGTATGGAGCCAAGAACGCTGGCTGCATTCCCACGCTGAATTGCTATAGAAATCCTTTGCGCAAGGAACCAGCCAGCGTTCTTGTCTCTAGTGATGTCATTCAACCTTTTATTTAATTTTTTTATGACTGAATATTAGCTAAAGATATAATAAAAGTTTAACTAAAACAGAACACGAAATGAAATGATAACATAATTGTTAAAGTAAGAGACAAGGAAAACACTTTATTCGCTTGATTACGAAGCGTAACAAATCATTTGAAAAGATAAAAACTTTTTGATTGAAATAACATCAGTTCTAACTTTTGATTAAGCAATCAAAAGTTTTAATTTATGAAGCTTCTCTTAGGGGCCTATCGATTTGAAATTTTCTTTTAAATTATTCTTGTATACCACTTTTTGATTTGCTTTCTATTGGTCATCGGTTTTGATTATGTTTTTTTCTTTACACTTGACGGACTGGCATTTCCTTGAATCGCCTTAAATCGCCTTAGTCGTAGTAAGGTATCACATTAATTAAACTATGCAATTTTCTATGTAAATAACGTAGACTATCCGGAGTTCCTAAGACAAAAGAATTTTTTATAAAAAATGTATGTAAATATATAAATTAATATTATTATATTGTGTGTTGGTATCCCAGATCAATATGGATATCACCACGAAATGATGCTAGCTAGATTAAATACAAAATGGACGAATGAAAAAATGTTAGCATTTTGTATCTCAATTTATATTCGTATTTTAGTTTCGATATTCAAATATGAAGTGAAAACCACAACAACGCACTAGATTTATAGCAAATACGAGTAAACCTATTCGAGCAAATAGAGCTCTAACGATTTGTTTATACATACATGTTTCTGTGCAGTTTTCCGAATCTATTGAATATAATAGACGGTTGAGTTAAACTATGTACTATATATTGGACGTTTTCTATGTTTTAGGTTAGTTGTTATACTATTTTAGATTTGTGTAACGCAGTTTTTGTATCAGCAAATTTTGTGTTTGAGGGTCTGCAACAGCTCCATGCTACCGAGTGGCAGGAGATGGCGCAGAACCGAGAGGAGTGGCGTCTCTTTGTGTCGGAGGCCAGGGTCCACTTTGGGTCGCAGCGTCACATTGGTAAGTAAGTAGCTGCATTTATTTTTAATTAGATCCTGTAAGAGTTTTTGCTTACAGAATATGTATTTAGCTATAAGATAGCTGCTTGGTAGACTAGCTGGTAAGATAAGTTGTACGTAATTCCGACCACGTATTTGCTAAGCGCCCTTATCGGTGGAACTTTCACAGAGCCCTGCTATTAATATAGAGTAGTGAAACTAAGAAGGGTTGTATGCACATATTATGTACAGGGTTTATTGTTATTGTAGGACCTACTGGTTTGTTATGTTACCTATATATAGGCCTGTCACAATTTAACCAGTCTGTTTTGAATCAATTTTTTTTATTATTCTCACATTATATGTTCTTATATTGCTTTACAGTTGTGTAACATAAAAATACTTTTTGTTTCGCAGAATAATTCACATTAGTGAGAAGTTTAATCAACAACTAGAGCTTTTCTATGAGTCAAATGAGATTTATTTGGTTACGATGGTTACATGAAATAGGTTTGTTAAAACATATCCATACACACATATAAAACAAGAAATAGACTTTGTACGAACAAAATGTATACAAAATGCAATAGAGTCATAAACCGAGAATTATGAAGTTAATCTGAAAGAAAATAAAATAACTGTATCACTGTGGTAATAAATTTGCAAAGCCAGCAAAAATAAATCCCTTAAAACGAAACTGTTTTGCATTTTCCGCTCTGCACCGAGGTAATTACTACGTGTATTTTGTCTTCAAACCACAGAGTTTATAAATAATATTTTCTAGAGAAACTACTTAGATTATAGTTTAAAAAAAAATAGAAAGCAAAGACAATAATATTATGAAAGTGCTGTATTTAAATTAAGCTAGTAAAAGTAACTAAGAGGTGAATTTGATATAATACATAAAATCTAATAGGTCTTAATCTCCTTTTACTGACTGTGCAAACAACTTTTGTTCTTATAAACACGCTTTTAAATGATTTCAAAACATATAAATCCAGCTTATGATCTAGATTTCTATCCACTAAAAGCATTTTCTATTCAACTCCTCATCGCATTCTAACATCAATACATTTTATATAATAAATTCAAAACACACAATATAAACATACACATTTTTATCTCATCCATAATTAATATTTAAAGCACCTTGTATTTCGTTAAGATTGAAGCGGTCGTAGTTCCCTCGCGGTTAGCTTTATTAAATCTTCAGGACCAACCTTCTGCGTAAAGATGGACATTATTTTTGTGGGAGTAAAACCTCAGAGGGAAAAGAAACCTTTTTGGCCGGAAAGAGTGGCGGAATAACTAATTAATGACTGCTAGCGGAGCTTCTTATAGAATTACCCATGAGCTAATTTTCTGATACTTACACTTTTTCAGTTTATTTAACCAATATTCAGTAATAAAGCCGTGTTCATATGTAATTGGGTTACAAATATACGTCCTTGGATTTTTTAGGTCATTTCTAAAGATTTTTCAAGTCCTTTTTTGGTTTGAAGTTGTTAAAAGGATTTCTTGCCATTTATTGATGATAATTATAGGAATAAACTACAGCTATTGTTTTAGAAACTTTAAAGTAAAAATAGTCTTTCTGTATGAATAATATTTTGCTCTCATTCGAACTACATATATATGTACGATCATATTATAACAACATTGAATAGTAAAATATGAGTTTTACTATCACACAATTTTCATGAAAATAAATTGTCGTAGAAAATCCAAAACGGAGCTAGGAAATTTACAAATGTAAATTTTGTGCAATCATAATAATATGACCATTAGTGCTATAAATCATGTTGAAAAGGGTACATTTTACTTGAGTAGGGGATGATAAATTACTGTTGCATCGGTGAAAGGTTTTCTAGGATATTTTTGTACAAACCTCTTTTTGCTATTAAATTCAAATTCATTTACTCTGATTAACACTTACCTATTTGCAACACTTGGATTAATTTATTTCATGTATTTTTTCTTATACACTGGACTTATACGCTAAAATCCTAATTCAGATACAATATAAATCTTTGAATTACATGTCTCTGTTTCACATTAGGTTATCTTGAAGACTCTAGGTAATACAGACCAGACAGGTATACAGTAAGTACAAATAATGAAGAACAACACCAAATCCTAAAGTATAGTAGCCATAAGTTACAAATGATGCAGGTACAAGTCATTTTATTAATCTTGCAAAGGACTAAGAATTTGTTTTTTAACTAAAAATTTCATAAACCTTAATAACATAGCCAGTTTTTACAATCGCGTAAAATAAATATCACGACAACATACAGATTTCAACTGACTGCAGCCAGGTTCGTTCCCGGCAGATATTTAAATCACTCTCATGAAAATTCAATCACTCACAACGAGGGACCGATGACACGTTTACAGGATTTCACTTGAATAACCTTGTGTTATTTTTTGATGTCATAAAGGGGTATGTGAATTTAAACAAGAATAAATAACTGTAAGTTTTGTAAACTATAAAAAGGCGGCTTAAAGTCATGATTAACAATTTCATTGTAGTTGTTTGGTTTACGGCAATTCTAGTTTTAAAGCATAAAAAAAATATCATATGTATCATCAATTTAAAGCTTGAACGAAATGAAAAACAAAACAATTTCCAGATTAAGTTACAATTTTATCATCAATATCAAGAAGTTTTACATTCCTGCCCCGAAGGAAAACTGTAAAATAGTTTTCACGTGCATTCACATCTGACTAAAACAGCGATTTTTTTTTAAATAACTTATACAAGAATTTTACAGCAAACTTACCCGAATCCCAAATCTCACTTTTATCACATCGCTGTACCCACAAACGTCATGTTTTCACAATATTCAGTGTAATTTCAGGCACATTTCAGGCGCACGGTGGCCTCGGCCGCTTCCACGAGACTGCCGGCCAACAGAGAGATGGCAAAGATTATGGCACCTAGATAGGACTTTGTTTTTTTTTGTTTTACTATTTTAATAATACGAGTTCTTAAATAATTTTATTTAATTTATTTATTCTTGCACTTATAGGTTACAAGTGACAAACAGATGGTAACAGTGAGGAATGCTTATAAACGATCTCCACAAATATGCTTTTCGGCTTGCAAGCAACTGTGCTTAGGTATTATATTTACGAGTATGTGATATTTTCATATTTTAACACACTAACTACTTCACCTTTAGTAGTTTACAAGCTGTTTAGTTGTTGGAATATCTGTTTCAGGAATCATCATGAGACCTACTGCAGGGCTTTAGAAATGCGTGCTTAGAATCAACTGAGATTGGATTTTATATTTATGTGATCGTCTTTAAATAAGCTTTACCTACACATAAGTTATTTATTTTCTTTGTGATTATGTTCAAAAGTATTAAGATGGTTTTTTATATTCAGTATAAAATACCAGTAATATCGTGACAATTGGAACTAAGTTTTTGACAAACGATTCTTCAACAATTCTCATAAAAAAATATGTAGATGTATAAATTATCAATCACTCAATTAAAAAATTACTTTAATGCACTGTGTCCTCATACACATTCATTTCATAACCATGTCCTGTACACACGCTCGGCAAATAGCCGTCCAACAGCGTCCTCTACCAACAACAAATTACATAAGATATTGAATCAGGCATTACTTTGCGGAAATCCATTGTTACTGAAACTCTGGAAAATCACTACATATTTCTCCAGAGATTCAGTAACAACAAATTACGTTATCATTCAAATATTTCCCGTCTTCTTCCTTGTTGTTAGTAGATATTCGTAAAACTCTTTTGTTTTACATAGGATAGGTTTGCGTTTGATTACAACCTGCCTTAGGGTGTAACTCGCATATAATACGGTTTACTCCTTCTACCTTCATAGTAAAAATTACGACACTATGGAAATCTCTAGCAGGAAAATTGTAACCCAGAAGTCTTCAAATCATTAGTAAATAGATAGATACATAAATTCTTTATTAAAACACCACATACATAAAAAACAATACAAAAAAACATAGAAAATAAAATTTGCGTTTTAATTGGCGGCCTTATCGCTAAGAGCGATCTCTTCCAGGCAACCAATCTGGCAGGGATATATTCTTCAAAATAAGTGAGTAGGACGAGGTGTTTAAGATATTAAATGAAAAAAAAAAGATCAAATAGTTTATACTACTTATAAACATAAACAAATATTACAATAATATATAGGTACATATACATACCTACATAACAATACATACATATTAATACAAGAGACAAAATAAAAACATATACAGCAATTTAAGTCGGAACCAAAGAAGATAAATACAATTTCTTAACATTGTTTTTGAAGACATCTAGTGGTGGTGTAAATAGGTTTCTTCAAAACAAGCCTGCTAGATCTTAGACTACATCAGTGCTTTACATCAGGCAAGTTGTAGTCAACCGTAAACCTATTTCGTGTTAAAAAAAAGGTTTTGCCAAGCGTGTAGACAGTTTATTAGATAACAGCGCCAAAACAATGGCAGCAAATAAAATTCTAATCTAATCTACAGACTATTGTTGTACGCATACCTAATTGGTTGTAAAATTTCACCACAGATTATTAAAAACTTAATGGTTTTTTCTTGTCTAATAACTTTTTAAAAGTAATTAATGATGTAAACTTTCCTCGTGGTATAATCGTTAAATCTTGTTTAGGTATAAGCGGTGCTTGGAATCATTCTGTTTGTAGATTAATAAACTGATATAGATTTAAAAACTGTTTATTAACAATGCCTAAAATAAAATACCTATAACAAAAATATTCAATTTCTTTCCAAAGGAAACTGTTCCTATCTGTTGTTATTATTTATTCTTTGTATACGAAGATGAGTGTTTAGTACAGCTATAAGATAAAATAGATATGAATTATGTACCTAACTGGTAGCAATTTGAACTACTATTTACTATTCTATGTCTCGGCTTAACATCGCATTGTGATGCAATAAATGCATTACCAACCATAGATAAGTAATCTTACATTAGTATTTTCATAATAACTCAGTGTACTAAGGTATGCTAAGATAGAGAGAGAGAGGCCTATACCCAGCAGTGCGAAAAACTGGCTATGGATGATGACGATGATGATGATGTACTAAAGTGTTAGTTCGTGATTATCAAAGTCAAATAACTGTCACTACTTACAAGTTAAGTTTTTTCTCGGTATTATGCCAAATAAAGAAGATCGGTTGACCCCAAAAATTTGATAAAACTAAGAATTAAATACTATTTATTTATTGAGACAACACGACAAACAGAACACAATAAAATAGAAAATAAAAATATATAGATACACGTTTCATGTCACAACCCGGCCCCAACTCAGCATGTGCTGGTTGCAAGCATCCAGCGCTGGTGTTCCGTTGGGACCGGCGGGTGACGTCACGAACGAATTGGGAATATGGCTAAGAAGAAAACTAAGTTTTGTTTACTGTAAAAAGTTATGTTAACTTACGTTTGACTAAAACCGCTTGTCTAGAAGAAACCTATTTGAAGACTCTGTATTATGATTCTCAGATTGAAAGGTTTTTGTACTTAGTAAATGACCTTTTTCTATAATTAAATAAATAAAGAAAGAAAATTTTATAAAAGAAAATTTACCTTTTCAGATATTATCTATATTTTTACTCCCTAATGGTTATAATTAGTGATAAAAAAATCTATTGTCCGAAAAACAAATCACTTAAGTAAGGTTCACTCAAGGATTTTCATAATAATTCTGCGAGCTACCAATACCCTGTGGATATCTAATAATTTTGTTATCGTAATAGCAGTCAATGTAATAAGGAGATGGCCTTGAGATATCTTATTTACAACATGGCCATAAATCATAAGCTTAATATAATTATGGAAATAGATATTTTAGTTTATTACCATCAATAGAAATAAACTATAGTTTATTAATATATTTTTTTCAGTAAAAGGAATGATATAACTTCAGCTGTGAAAAACCTGTGATACAATTAAATTGAAGTCGGTTCTGCCAAATTATAAAGAAAACAACTTGCATTTGATATCATTTAACGCAATAATAAATAAATGAAATTCGTAAAATTAAAGCGAAAAATATGTACGCAAAATTACAAAAGAAATACTAACCAGTCAAGGTTAAAAAATCGTATAAAAATCCGCTGCTAAACATTTTCCCAACATTTACCTGTCGAATGAAAATGTGCCTATTTTTCACAGCTATAGTCGTCTGCGAAGGCTTTGGTCTGCTCTCTCTTTCGCTCTCGCCACGTAGGTGTCTTGCATCCCACTCGCACCGAAGCATTTGTTTGACGTACGTAAGTAGGCAGGAAAATCTCGAGTCAAACGTAGTCCATACAAGTTGACAGTGCGCGCAAGTGATGGCAGCACTTTCTGATACTCAGGTCTGATATACCTATAGATAGTAAATTTTAGTTTTGATTTTATCCGCGTGCAGAATTGTCTTGCTGGTTAGTGTTGTGTATTCTGTGATCAGACTCAAGGATTTTCCCGCTTTCATGGAAACTGGCATAGTTACGAGTCATGTTTTACATCTGCTTGCTTTTTCTATGTAAATTGTGGTTTTTAGAATTTATGAACGTAAACTCTTTCAGTAAATAAGTACTGAAATAGGTACTTGAATTAGGTTATAGTTGGTTTGAATGAAACATAAATTTATACTAAAATAACGAGTCCGAAAGCTGCTATTTTTTACACTTGATAAAAATTAATGTAAAGTCAAATAAATGTTTATTTGAACTATTAAAAAGTAAAACTTGCATCCCCTATATCAACCCTTGGAAAGTAGCATCTCCAAAAATACCTTTTAGCGGATGCCTTCGTCATAACACTTACTTACATGCCAAATTTAATTCCGATCCGCCCAGTGGCTTGGGCTATGCGTTGAAAGATCACTATGTCAGTCAGTCACCTATGAGTTTTATATATTTACTTAGATAAAATTTTAATTTTAATAGACTGCTCTAAAAGCTAATGCCCTTCATCAAAGACGATGTTCAAATAACCATAAAGATCAACCAGTATGTATCATTTTTTTTAAAACAATAAATTCTGACCTAATATTTCGCAACAATATTATGTTTTTGGAATCACTTACCATTTAATATAAGTCCATTCCGTAACCCAATGGCCAAATGATAATTTTAAACATTTTGATACAAAAATAAGCTCCGAAAGAAGTTGTTATAAATCCCTCCTTTTATCTGACATTTTGTTGTTTGTTTCGTTTTTACCGTGAGTGGGACGCGGTGATCCACTTTGCTGCTTTTGAGGAATTAAATGTTTTATCATAAAATTGGTTAACGGTTTTGTTACTGATATATAATAAATGGTGTACAACACTATGTGGTCTTGTTATTTATAATGAGTTCCTATAATATAACACATCCTCGTCGCCAAATGAGATAAATTAGACGAATTTAGAAATGTCAAGACTATATATGTGAGTTAGTAGGTACACCGTTTATTTTGCGGACTGACAGTTTATAGACTAGAAACTATTAAACATGTCTTATCTGGAATGACTTTTAACATATAATTAAAAGTTTAAAAACTTGTATATAATCTCTCTCTCTCTCTTTGAGTCGTATTTCCTCATGACTGAGGGTCGTGACTCCCAAGCAGAATTAATTCGTTAGGGGAGTTTTCTTGGTCAGATACATCGTGGTGGGCGCCCAGGTCAGGCATCCTTGTATATAATATACAAGGATCTATTCACAATGAATACTGCATACAAAGTTTCCTAGGACACAAATTTTGGTATTTTATCATCCTTCATGAAAAATAATGTAATTTCATTGTATATCAATATAAATTAATGCAATTTAATATTTATCTACCCTTTAAATGGGTAGCTACAAGAGCTTTTTAAAATAGCGACAGGGCATGCTAGGTATACAGAGTTATGAGTAAAAAAGGTTTGGTTAGAATAAATATATCAATTTATGTATATAGCTAGGATATATTAGTGTCAATAGTTATTAGGTTGCCTAGACTTGGTTGGTTGTGTATGTATACCATTGGGGTACTGCCTACTTTAGGGGTATCTGATGATAACAATAAAAAGATAATTTATTTAAATGTAAAACTAAAGCAAATTTCGCCCGTCAAACTGTTACTTACGATAAAATATGTACGCTTAAAAATGTTAGTTTCTTAATATTTTATTATAACGACCAAAAAGTAAGTATAATAAAAAAACTAAATAATATTTCGGGTAAAAAATTGTTTAACTAATAAAATACTATAATTTACAAGTAATACAAGAAGTTTTATCATAGCTCTTTATCAATAACTTTGTATAGAAATAAGGACCCTTATCGATGTGAAAGGGCTTGCCGTTGTCAGCGTTTTATGGAAAATGCTCAGAACAGATTTATTTTCCACGGGGCAAATTACAATAGACATCGAAACGAGACGCTGTTGTTTTGACGAGCCATAAAATTAAATTACAGATATTATTGCTAATTTAATGATTAGTAATAATAAGTATTTTTAACTAGCTCTAATTTTTTTCGTAACTGTATAAATACTGCTTAATTTTTATCTTTTATACAAGTCAAGTAAGTAAGTAGTAAGTGCATTTTGTCCTTTTATTAATATATTATTTGCATTTGAAATAGTAAGTACTTTTATTAGAGTCAACTGTTGATGGTTTTGACTCCGCGCTGATATCTCCGCTAGGCGCCGCAGGTAAAACTTTACAATATTAGCCTCATTGCTTTTTACTTTTATTATAATTCGCTTAATACTTTTATTATAGGTCGCTGTAATTTTTAAACGACCATCCTTTTCTGTTAATTGTGATCTTTACAAGGCAATTAGAAAGTTTTCTATTCTATCACTCTAATATAAGAAAGGTGATAATGTGTGTGACTTGGGTGACATTTGGTATAGAAGTAAAATAAACCATGAATAATTAACATACATACAGGTTACCTTTTACCTCGGATTAACGCGTGTGGCATCGCGGGGCGCTGCTAGTACAAAGGTTTTATAATAGTTTCGCCCGTTCCTGGCTCCTTAGTCCGTCCACAAATTCAATATTTCACAGTCCGAATATTCCCGCAGTTTATTCTTCCGAACCAGTCGGTCTCGGCCGTTTGTATGGAAATTACGAGGGGAATATGGATTTTCAATGTTTGGATTCAATATTTTGATAGGTATTTTCGATTTTTGAATGATGTTGAGGCTCGTTTAAGAATCAGTACATTTTCAAGATTCGTACTTCTGACATCAGAATTGCTGCAAGAGAAATAAGATTGGTCAATGCCTAACATTCAATAAAAAAAAAGTTTTTGTGAGTATTTAGAATGCCGGGTGAAACTTGGTTGTGTAAACGTTTCTAATTAGTATGTTTATGAATTTGAGTTTTAAAACGGGGTTTTCTCTAAAATTGGAAATGAGAACGTGTAAACAAAAGCGAAAATGAGTTTGTTGGTATTTTTTTCCCTCCAACTCATAACAAGTCATTACCGAGTAATAAATTAGATGTAATTCTGATAAGAAAATAGAGTTAAATGTTATTGATTTCTGAAAAGACAACAGCTACTATATCATATAAACACATATAAAATATATATCACAAAAGAAGTGATACATTTTCAAAGTCCGGAATGCGTGACAAAATTGACTGCCCATTTATTGGACGGACTTCCACTTGGCACAAAAATATAATATTATTGGTCAACCTTGTACATTTTATTTGACACGAAAATAATTCGTGTGATATAAATAGATGGATGTTGAGTTTTTTTAGTAGCTTGTGCCAGTAAAATTTTCTTAAAATAGATTTTTTTTATATATTTTTATAATATTACTAGTTTGCTGCTGTGGATTTTTGATATCTAAAATAAAAAACAAAATTACAAGCCCTATTTTTTATTAACAGTTCCTTTGATTTTAATTTATAATGCTTGACGTAAAGTTGAACTTTTACTATACCGATCGCACAATGATCACAAATTCTTGTCTTTAAAATTACTAAGATTTTCTTAATAGCCTACGCACTACTACAGAGCCTTCTTTAGACTAAACTACCTTTTAATGTTTGCTCACAACAAAATCCTGATTTAGAATGTGTGTCCCACTAGAATGGTTAATTTATGAAGCTTGACATCACTAATGCATTCCGTTTGCTCGAGTCACTTGCTCTCAGAGTAATCTCCAGAGCTTACTGATACGAGTACGTCGGTCAGTTTGCTGTGACACGAGGTTTATCTGGGAGATTATGGACTAGGTTCAGATGGTTAGTGGTTGTATGTCTTGGAATCATTGTGCCACACTACTATTATAAAAGCGAGATTCTGCAAGCAATATTTATGATAATTTAATTTTAACTTTGTCACTAAAGTATTAGTAATGTTCGGATACATTATGTCTAAATAGTGCACTATTGATTAATTTCTCACATTCAAACGGCATAGTAAAATTGAATGAAATTTGGGAATCATGTTACATTTTCCCCACATTTCACACTTTTTTACATTATTATAATAATCAACTATTTAAGAGAAGGAATACTATTAATATCTTTACTATGTTTTATTTAAATTTCATATTAAGTTTTAGATTTTAGAATATTTAGTTTTAATTTTAGCAACGCCCTAATTCCCCTCTTAACAGGGTAAATGTGATTTATTAAATTCTTTTAAAACTAAAAAAATATTTGAATGATTAAATTCTTAGCAATGTTACTCTGATCTGCTGCCTACTACAGTAATCATATCATCTATTCAAGCCATATTTTAATTTTTTAATTTTATTTCGACTAGCAAAGCGAACCTGCCATCCCACAGGTAAAAGTACCTGAAACCCGAGGTAAAAGTTGTAATTACCAACTATCACTAACAAACACCCGGTCGAAGCTCTACTGAAATGCTAATACTTTCGAAAACATTCAAATTGATGTGAATCCAACGCTTAAAACAGAACTGTGAATGAAAAACTGTAGTGGCAGTAAATCAACTTCCAACATAGCAAATATATTTTTATTTAGCCGACGATAAGTACCCAAATTTTAAGTATCTTTTCTATAAATAAATAAATAAATAAATATTCCGGGACTGGCGTTTATATTGTTTCCTTGTGGATTTAATTTAATATTTAAAATTTAATTTAAAATTAATATATATATTTTCTTTATAAATATTGACTATTAGGTACATTTCATTTATGATAACATTGCAAAACTCCACAATACCACGAATCTGCAAGCTAAGACTGAAAATGTATCTGTATTACGGTAGGTACTATAAGATCTATCTATTTCTTATGTTATGCTGGATTGATGAAACTTAGTAATTCTTAGTTCAAATTTGGTTTACCAAAGTGTCCTTAATAAATTGGGCGTTAATAGTGGATTTTATTATTGACACTGGTCTCAGTTAATTCCGGTATTGGGATCTATCACTTAGACTTTCTAACAAAGGTGCTACTGTTATTGGTGCAGCCTCTACAACTAATTTTATACTGAAAGTATGAAGTTTAATCCACGGCCGAAGTTGAAGCCGATTCTAGATATTAAAATAGTTAACGAACTGACGCCGGGCATGTCTAAATTACGTCAGTTTATTTGATTGTAACGTAAACTGTTAACTATTATTATCTTCATAAATTTTATAACTCGGTAGTAACTATTATCGTTAATTAAAACTGGCGTTCTAATTACGTACCAAACCGAATGTTACATGTTACTAAGTAGATTAAATCGAGTGATTCGATCGTTAGAAGTAGAGGTGGTCAGAAAACGTAGTTGAATTGAATGAAAAACTGAACTGAAAATAAGAGCTTAAAACTGATTTATATTACTAAAGTGTATTAACTCTATTTTTACCTAAAAACATGCAATTATTTTAAACAATTTTCCCTCCTACAAATTTTATTTAAACAGATGATTCACCATCTTCCAAACATCGAATTCAGTTCATCGTATCAAAACAATAGGATATAATCCGGGAAACAAAAGCTTCAGATCAAAATAATAAACAAAGTAAAACGAAACGAAACATAACATCTTTCGATCATAAATAAGTATACAAATTCGCTGTAGCCAATAGAAAATTCTTCAAATATTTGAAGATTATTTTTTTATATCAGAGCAAAATTCAAACGTATTTTCTTAAATTAAATTTATTAATAAATTTATTTGCGTGGAACCACGTGAAATACCTAGATATAGTATGGCTGTAGGCATTGATGTATTTTAGTCAAGGATATTTAGGATTTTAGATTTTTTTACCTATGTTCGCTAGAATTCAAAATCTTGGGGGAAAATCATAGAAAACAAAAGAAATAATAGTTTTCCAAAGAAATATGCAGTCATTATTATAAAAGTAACATGTTAAAAGATTGCTTTGCGTGGTTTCTTGCTACTTTGACATATTTGAATATGTCATTGTCACTTTTGGTATTGCAAAACGCTGATATGACGAAAAACCATTCAATTAATTAAAGTGGGCGGACGCGTCGTCAATTTTACATAATTCCTTTTTTTTAATATTTGGGAGCACATGAAAAAACTCCGCCATCAATCTTCTGTAGGCAACATTACACGTCGTGGCTCTCGGAACAATAGATTTTATACCGTCCCGGGGGAATGAAGGCATGGTCACACTGCGGTATTATTAATGAAAATATACTACATACCAATGTGTTATAAAAAATTGTCTTACTTATCTAATATGTTCACAAGTTGAACTGAACTAATTTTGTTCTAAACTTCATTCTAAATTACACTAAATGTAGATAATGTTTTTTTATATAATTGTGAGTATTACATAATATACATAAGTACATAATCGTTAACAACATAAACACATTTGGTTTTAATTAAAAGCCGTCTAAATTTTTCTTTATTTTAGCCCAGACAAAGTGTAGATAGAGCTTAAAGCTACCCTGTTATATTAAAGTTCTTTGTAGCGCTGCTGTGTAGCGATTATAATATTCTTTGACAAAATGAATTTATGTAGTGTGGAGTAATCAACGGAAAAGCCAATCTAAATATTTTAGAGATAAGCTACTTAGTTATTTCAGAATACGTTAAAGTTTAAGATGCTCAAGTTTTGCTTCAGTTTGAACAGACTGATAACAGGACTGTGCGTGAAACAGGTGCATAATAAGATACGTTTATGCAAGATTTTCTGTGACGACGCCATTAAAAACTGTAAGTTTCAGCGCTGAAAGTTATCGGTCACGAGCTTTACATTTAATTAAGGCTGTGTTGGTGCAAATTAATAAACTAACAAACTAACTAAACATAAGAAGGAAAATTTACAAACTTGGATTTTTATATTTCAAAATATATTCATTTCCCAATTAAAACGACTATTTTTAGTGGTGACTTATTGTAGTTATATTTCTATGTTGTTCCTGTTTGAATATGGCTACTATTTCCTGTCATGTTGTTTGTTTACCCCTGGTTCCCAGCAGTACCGCAGGTGTGCTACGTACCGTATTACTCACGTTGGAAGCGCGCCGGTTCCGCTCGACTAGACGCCTAACGACCAAGTACGTCTGATGCAGTGGATAGAAGACAGTTGTTAAGGTTGCTTTCGATAGTAAGTACCTACCCTTTTTTTTAGGTAGGCTTTTTTCTTAAGTGTATTTTTGTGATAAGTAGACATGTGAGGAAAATGATTGCATATGTTATATATGCTTTTAAAGGCTTAAGTTAGGCGTACAGTACATCTTGCTGGGCGAGATGCTTCGCTGCTGTCAAAATAACAATACAACAATTTCACCATATACATATAAGCACTTTATATTGTACAGTAGATGCTAGATACAACTGTTTTGTTCATCGAACGAAAACTAATATTTTTGGAGCAGAAGATACATTTATGTTCATTGAGAAACACACCGTTTAATTTGGAAGTTACAGTACTGTCTACGCAAATACTGCGTTGCTGATATAAATACGCTATTTTAAGCAAGTGTTGAAAACCATTTACCCAAGTGTGATTCCAGCAAACCAGGATCTGTGGTACGTCAGTGTTCTGGATTGCTTGTTGAAAAATTGTTTATATTATTGCTAAAGATGTTCTGATACAAATAGCGGCGCGTACGTACACCTGCTGGTAAATAAATAGCTCGATAACATGTTTTTAAGGAACTTTACGTCACTGGAATTTCTTAATAATTATGAATGGGTAATTTGACAGTCAAATTCTCATCAACCTGTTAGTTTAGTTGGTAGATAGGTCTGCTTTCAGAAGAAAGGTCACGGGTTCGATTCCCGTAGATTATTATTTATTTATTTATAATGAAGGTAGATAGTGTGTATCAGCATAAGTGAACTACGAGAATACGAATTAAGGAGGAGGTGGAGTGTTAAATATATAAACGTTTTCAACAGAAAACTGTTAAATAGCACTTAACAATCAAACCAAAATTTATGGTAACGATAATGAAATAAATTCTTATAAAACTAGATAGTTTTAAACTAGATAACCTAGATTTATAAACTAACAATTTCATCTTGAGTCGTATTTCCTCATGACTGAGGGTAATGACTCCCCCGCAGAATTAATTCGTTGCGATACATCGTGGTGGGCGCCGGTGGACTCATGTCTTCGGAAATTGTGGTCCTTAAACATTTCGGTTCCCTCATAATGTTTTCCTTCACCGTTAAGCGAGTGCAAATCCACACTTAACTTGAAAATACAAGTCATCAGTGTAGGGTTGGATTCGAACCAGGGTGCGACTGGATGAAAAGCAGACACTGGAACCGCAGAGCCACAATCGCTTTTTAGATAAAGTTGGTTTAAGTTAACAAAATTATTACTTTTATTTAGCTAACCTACCTTCCAACTTTTAACACCTGCTACGAATGTAGAGTCGTGACTCGATGGTTTGAGAGTTTGTTTGTAGTTAGCATGTATTTATTTACTTACGTGGCTGGAGTTATTTTGAGCGCAATTCTACGAGTTTAGTTTAATTTATTTGTCTGACAAGTCCATATCAGACCACTTTTAAAGTAAGTTATATAATTACATAAGTTTTACTCATCTTTATAAGTTTAATTTATCTTCTTATCGTATAAGAGTGTCCTCTAAAGTCATTCTCAAAATCACCCTGGAAGGCTGTATGTAAGGCATAATGACTGTCATATAAAGACAAACCTCTTAATCCTACCAATTGTGTGTATTGACTATAGAGACGCATATGTACAGAGAAAAAAAATCATTAAAGTATCTAATTATACATATGATAAAGCTGAAAAGTGTTCAAAATCTGAACAAAGAAAATATGTTTAAATCAGTAATAAAACACGTATCTGCGCAGTTTTTATATTTTTTATTTGTTTATCTGTGTCTCTGTTTGTCTGTTTATTTAAACGTTCATAACGCGGTTGTGGTGTGTACTATGAGGTCTTAGAAGAGTCAGAGGCTTACTACTACTGGCTACTTTTATCTCAAAATAATGCGAGCGAAGTCGCGGGCGTCCACTAGTCCAAAATATGAAGATGAATACGCCTTTTTTATACTGGACGTATAGTGGGTCATTTCGTCTGGGTATTATAGCAGTAACGTAGCGTTACAACTATTTGATGGAACGAATGCAGTGATGACATGCACTATACGGTTTTGGTAACGGTGAGCTCTACATGTAACTACCATCAAAAAAATAACGTCACCATTATAGTTATGCAAAGGATTTCCTAACCTGTTGTTCGATATTTTTTTTTGTCATGTATTAGGTTATTAATAAGTAGATAAGTATATCTTACTAGTGGGTGATCGCGGCTTTGCTCGCATTAAGAAGTAAAACTTGCATCCTCTGTTTCACCCCTTCAAAGTGGCATCTGTTATGAAAGGATTTTTGGACTGAAATTTGGAATGAAGATACCTTCATTCCAAATCTCAGCCCAATCCATCCTTTGGTTTGGGCTGTGCGTTGATAGATCACTATATCAGTCAGCCAATCAGTCAGTCCTTTGAGTTTTATATATGTCTATTGTCCTTTATATATTTAGATACAGGTATATTGATCTCAGAAAATATATGCTACAACTTTTAGCAGGCTTGGTATAATCCTTTGTGTGAGCGCGTGCCAACCGCAGCCGCCGAGGTGCGGTTGCCAAAATACGTGATTATATTTTATTGAATACATTTCTTGCCAAGTAGGTATAGTTGTATGGGTGCTATTAAGCCTTAAATAAGAGAAACTTATGTTAAAATGAGTTTTGCGTTTATTAGTACAAAGTTTTTAGGGTGGTTAAAAATATCTGATGTCATTGATGTCAAAAACAGACGATAATGTTATATGTAGGTACAAATACTCTTCAGCTATAGCAATACATTCTCCTACATTTTAATTGATATGTTTTCAAAGTCTCAAAGTTAAGGAGTTAATCACACACATACAGGTATGTAAATTTACGGTATCTTTACATAAGAAGTATTCACCACGAATGTTGCAAGTAAAAATATAACGATCATATTAAATGTTTAACTTCCTTTCAATCTGGCTTTCAAACAACACCTCAATTTTAATAAGCATTTCCCACCATCTGTTTAATTGGTGTTATCTGGTTCGCTCGCCGGCTACATACAGACATAGACTATACAATACAGAGACTAACTACCTGTATACTTTACTCTTTACTTATCTTAACGACTCCGTTATCAAAATCATTTCGTCAAACATGTCTCAGATCAGTTATCATGCACTGTTGACGACTGACCAATCATCACGTAATGGCAATCAAATTCTTTGTTTGCGAATATGGGACTATTTATTTGCCATAATATGTCTATTTTCATTTTTTTAATACAGATATCAAGTCAAATATTGACCGGCGGGCGGTCTCGATTCGATTAGTGATCATTAGGTGGCCCAGTACTACTTGCCTGTACGGACGCATAAATTATATAACTGTAAATGAAGAAAAACTGAAAAAAATGTTTTCTAAATGAAATATGCTTTGTAATGGTTCAATGCTAGAATGTCTTGTCTATAAGGATTGATGCTAGTTACATAAATATGTAAGGTATTGTGATACCTCGCACATTTCTCACGGGGTCATTCACAGCCATCATGAAGAAATTAAAAATCACCTCTTTGTAGAGATGACGAAAATATGCGCTGTAATAAAGATTGATCTACGTATGTTAAAATCAAAGCAACAAAATATACTTATAACAGAAATTGTTTATTGGTGTATTAAAGCCACTCTAGAAATATTAAGATTTTCTACACGTACAGTAGCTTCTCAGAATTCAACTTTTTAAATCATTTAATTTTTATTTTTAAAATCCTTTAATTCGGACGTATCTCTACCTTACTTAAATATTTTTAAACACGTCGTTTTACCTTCTATATTTTAGAAACCTTAGTTTTACACTCAGCTTTTATCACGACATTGTGTTTAAAATTTAATTAAACAGAAAAAAAAGAAGGTTTAATTTAAAAGAAGCCTCAAAAGGCGTCGACGGCAGCACAAAGTCGCCACGTTAAAGGCAACTTATCCAGTAATCTCCTGAAACTTAATGAGAGTCAAAAATGTAAGGGTTTGAGAAACCTTTGAGAAACAACTTGTGTTCGTTTTTAAGCTGGGAATTACGAAAAGGTGGTGATGAAGGAAACTAAAAGGAAAGGTCTGAAGTAGATGGGGTACGTGTTTTTTTACATGTGATAAGCTCACGCTTGATTACAACTTGTCTGATGTTAAGCAACGTTGTAATCTTCGATCTTGCGCGCTTACCTAGAAAAACCGGTTTACTCTCGACTTACTGACGACTGACTAATAAATATATTATTAATGTTAAAAAATAAAGGTATAAATAAGTTTACTAATTTAAAGCAAGCAACAAAATAATAATAATAATTTACTTTATTTACACAAAAATCCTTAGACTAGTATACATCATTTGTACCTAAATAAAATTGGATCAGAAAAGGTATATAAAAAATGGGTAAATTAAAATTTAAGGTATATAGTGATTCAAGCAAGGTTCCACAGTTTGGCAGTTTGGACGATGAAAATCGTAGCAAAACGCTTGGTCTTGGTGGCAGATTGCTATACATAGGTATAATAATTTACATCATTTATATGTACAACATTATAATCGATGAGGTCAAAACCAAATTTTCATCGATTCTTAAAAGAGGCAGATAGGCGGCAAGATGATTAGTCACCTTCGACTATAATTGAACTTTATACATGCAGAAGACATTAGCACAGTTATAAATTAAACAAATAACAAATGTACAATAGTTAGTTATAGCATCGGAGCTGGTTACTTAGATTTTCTCATGACATCTTAGCCAAATAAGATAAACAACATAATGATCAACTACAGTTTAGGACAGGATAGATGCGTGTGATTGCTCTGTGTAGGTGTTATAATATACATACATATATACCTAAAATATCCAAACACCTAATATAAATAAACATTCATCAGGTTTGCGTAAGGAATCCTACATTATTTTCAAAAAACAGGTATATGTTTTAGTAAAATACAATACAATAAACCTGATCTACGCATCAAATCTCAGTCAAACCAAATTATGTTAAATCAAACTGCAACGCATTAACCTTCCACCAACATCTAATATTATTTTCTCAAACCGCTTTCAATATAAAGCCATTTGCGCCACCTCTGCTTAAGCACAAACTATCGAGTCAATATTTACTTTACCCCAAACATCCGCGAGCGTAGCTTCAGGTACAGGTTACACGTAGATACAGATAGGTACAGATAGGTACACGTAGGTACACAGTCACAACACTAGGTACACTAATTACAAGACATACGTGGTATCGCGGCGCGGCTCGCGCACTCACTGAAGGTTTCAGCGGCGCGCGCTACTCGCAGAGACACACTGAGCTTTTACCGAGCTTTCACTTGTAGCTTTATTGTGGTTGATTTTGATAACAAATAATTTCAGATATCAACAACATCTATATGTACAACATCTTAGACTACCAGTGGTGCTTAACACCTGGCAAGAAGTTAGTCAAGGTTCCGTGTTAAAAAAAAATATAATATCAAATGTTGGAGATGGTGTGGTGTAGGAAAAATCTTATTAATATGCTACATGGATACGCAATGCCAGGACAATGTTTTAAACCAATATTTATTTATTTTATTCTTAAAGAAATTCACATCGAAGCTTTTCCTTAACTACGAAAACTGATACATATGAAGGATTTAATGCTTGAAGTAAAATTTATATCTGCTAATAAGACTTAAGCCATGTTTTAGTGGTAGCTAAGAGATTAAAAAATGAATACAAAATCATCATAGAAGAGCCCTGTGTACCTCCGCCCTAACCAGCGAGGGGAGGCTGGCCGGACCCAATGAATCGTGTCGTGTGCGCGCTCTGAGCTCCACTCATCACTGCTTTTTTTTTACAAATAATACACCAATGACAAACTTACGTGTGTTTGGTAGTTTTTATTATCCAAACTAAAATCGAAAATCCTTTATTTATCCTTGCAATGTCAATTTCTATTTCTGTTTACTATTCCTGCAATTTGTGTTGTACGCTGAGGGTTTCCGCACACCATACTAGACATCTTTCGATTCTGTTTTATGATGTACAGTTTCTCCGCCCCAAAACTTCTGCCTCTTTTCCTTTATGTTATATCTAGTTGTTTTAGATACCTACAAATCATTTTGTTTAAATATGAAACGTGTAAACTTTATTGTTGGTTTATGTATAGATTTATTGTATCTAAAAATAGGTACCTATACCTGCACTATAAATTTTTGTAGGAGCCTACACTTCCAAACATGAGAGTACAAACCTACATCTCATATAATCTAGAACTCAAGATTCAAATACAGGTATATTCAGATACCTAAGTATATCCTTGAATCTTGTTTTCTGATACATTATGTTGTTGTTGATGGTATATGAAAATATGATTTTCTCAAGTGAAACAAATGCAAACCCGTTTTAGTTGATCTGTCTAGTAGGTTACTTGACGAATTTGATGAGCATTTAACAGTTTGATTTTGCGATTCTGATAAATGTAGGCGCTAGGAGTTGGTGAACAAATTCATGAATCGCATAAATATTGCCCATGATAACATTCACGGCGACTTGACTTATGTAAAGTAAAAAGCATTTGAATAATTGCATACTTAATGTTATGTAGACTACAAAATAAAAATTGATTTATAATAATTATTGGAATAACTTTTTTATCAAGACTTTATAAATATAAAGTTATGTAAAATAGAATCATACATTGATGAGTTTTAAGCTTTTTATGAGGTATGGCTTTGTGGTATATAAGTAAATTTATTACACTAGCCAATTTAGAAATTCCAGAAATTCTGGAAATGAAAAGGAAAAATTTACATTTTAGAAATTAAAAAAAATATTAAGCGCCGGTCAAGTTTTTACATGTAATCAGTCATATTATTGGAAATTATGTTAATATTAAATATATACATATGGGGAATGTCGTAGTGAGTTAATAAGTACATATGTACCTATCTTTGCTATGTACAATGTACATACCTATTTTATTTAAAAATTCATGGCCAGTTGTGGTTACTGGTTAAATTGATAAAAGTGTAAGTATATTTTTATCAGCAACTATTTTTATCTCGGTCGACCAACTTTTAAAAATAATTTGCTTTATAAAATATGTAGCTTTGTTTTGTAAATCAATTCGATGATGTAGTTAAATTAATTGATATTATAATTATCTTAATGTAATTATTTATAGGGGAACGAACATCATATGGGAGTTCAAGGCTCAGAGACTTCGCTGGATGGGCCATCTAGAAAGAATGGGGGAAGATCGACATGCCAAAAAAGCGTATCTTGGAATCCCAAGTGGTCGACGCCCTGTCGGTCGACCCAGATACCGCTGGAGAGACGCCGTGGAAGCTGACTTGCAGGAACTTGAAGTTGCAGACTGGCAAGTGGCAGCCCAAGACCGGCGAAGGTGGCATTCTCTTGTGCTGGAGGCCAAGACCCACTTCGGGTCGCTGCGCCATAGGAGTAAGTAAGTAAGTAATGTAATTATTTTAAAATGTTGATTACCAGACATTGCCGCTTTATCTTTGGCAGTGTAAGGTAACAATATCACCAGTTTTAAATTAAAATACAATCGGATTGCGTACAGCTCCGTAGGTACTGGTCTAGTTAGGGTGATTTACAAAGCCATATCAGCTAATATTTGGTCAGTTTGAAAGCTACTCGTACAGTACTACTCGAGCCATTCACGTACGAGAAGTAGAAATATTACCTCAAGAAAAGAGAAAAGAGGGGTTACCCCTAATTTCATCGAACCTACACTTGGTCACACGAAAAACCACAAAGACCAGATAACACATACCTACCTAGTATAAAATAGAATCTGCAATTTTCAGTCAAGGTATTCTATCAGTGCACGCTAGAATTTACTGACTTGCAGTCACACGTCAACATTCCAGTAAGTATTTCCTACCCGCAATTTGTAAATAAGGTATTGAATAAATCTCTTCTTCTTTTTTGATGTAACTGAATTGGAAAGACAATAATTATTCTGTGCTGGAGAACGTGTAAACACATTATGATAAGAGATTCCTTTCCCAGATATGTCGGAAGAAGGTCATGGCTTGCAGATAGTTAATATAACTCAAACCCACTCGTATGAGTTACAAGAGAAAGAGCTGGCGCAGCTCCTACTGAGAGATGACATCAAAGACCTGCCGGTTGTGGTGGTGAGCGTGGCCGGCGCATACCGCGGGGGGAAGTCCTTCCTACTTAACTTCTTCATCAGATACCTCTCCTCGCCGGTAAGGGCTACAATTATTTATGGATGTCTGGAAAGTGAGCTCCTGGTATATTACTGTTATATTACTGGTGATATTATTATTATATACTGGTTGTAAAACTCCAAAGTTTGGAACATCGCCGCAAGGTGTCCAGTCTGTCAGTCTTTTATCGAATTCATTCCGGAGAGTGTGCAGTGGAGTTACATGAACTGATTCCCTCAGCACCTTTCTATAACCGTACAAGCAGAAAGTCCGCAGGTGGACACCGTTTTATGGTGGAAGTGCCGAAGTGTCGAACACAGCGCTTTGCCTCTACGTTTATTGTACGGACGGCAAAGCTTTGAAACACTACCAGAAGCTGTGTAATAATATGTTATATCATTTTCATCCCACCATCTCGGATTTTTACGAACAGTATTTTTGCTCTTCAATATCTGAGTGCAAAAGCCGTTTTTATTCTCTAGAGGATAAAGTAAATTGAATTTAGAACATCGTGTGCACTAAGTATTTGAATTAAAAAAATCACTGCTACCTCTATGGTGCCGAATATATCATACAACTTTTTTTAAATTTGTTAAAAACTCAGACTCGGAACCTTCTTGGTGTTCTTTATTTCAATTTGCTTTGTACGCGGTTCTTTACGCGGCATATTTTCACGTCATTGTTAAACCTTATATTAAAAACAAGAAACTTGAAAACCAGTGAAAAAACTTAAATGAGTGATTCTAGTGACGAGGAAGTTTGTTTGACGCCAACAGAATTGACTGAAACTGTTAATAATGCGCAAATGAGCTTTCTCCCTCAACAATCACGCGTTTTGCATTTAGTCATTTCCTCCCTGTGGTGGAATGAAAAGTAACCTGTTGCACTCGAGTGCAAAGATTTTTCACCTCGTGCTCTTTTAATTCCCTCGCTAACTCTCAGGATTCTAATTATGAATCACTCGCTGCGCTCGAGATTCAATTTTAGAATCCTTCGCTTGCTCGGTCATCAAAATTGAGCACGCGGTTAAAAAGCAACTTTGCACTCTTGTATAACAAATAACTATTTCACTATCCTATAAATACTGTAGTACTTAGCTATTCAAACAAGTCTATGTTAACTCGCAACCATCGTCTTTAGTATTCAGCTCAACGTGACGGGTCGTGGCTGGGCGAGGACAGCGCGCCGCTGGTGGGGTTCAAGTGGCGCAGTGGGATCAAGGCCACCACCATGGGGGTGCTCATGTGGTCCGAGCCATTCGTCACCACGCTGCCTACGGGGGAGAAGGTAATGTATAACATATTTTTCATGCTTGATAATTCTTGAAATCATGGCAAGCGTGTTACGCCGTAGGCTGCCGCAATGCTTAACAGCAATTTCAAAATTAAAAAAATACAAAAGCATTTAGGCTGTAGTCAAACGCATACCAATCCCACAAATAATAAATAAAATGATTAATCACTGAAAGTTACTAACATAATATAGGCGATCCACCTGTGTGGAACTTCTCTGGGGCTGGACATTTAAAATACATTTCCGTAATTATAAGCCAAACATTGCTCAATGTCTACAATGATATTCTATATAAACTGAGGTAGATGCGTTTATACCCCGTTCTGTGTAGCGAACTCAAATCAGGCTACGTAGCATGATTCGGCTCAGTCGCCTCGAAGCAACGCGCGGCGACGCACGTTGACGGCGCGACTTTTTATCAGTAAAAAATATTCACAATGCCATCGTATGTGTTTAGAAAGTGCAATAATTACACTGGGACGAGTGCCAAAAGCAAGAAGGATGTGTCGTTTCATTTGTAATTATTGTTTATCCTTTTAAAATGAAAATACAAATATTTAATATTACTATAAATCAACCAGTGACGCGTTGCCACTTAGCCATCTCCGAAAGAGACAAATAGCGACTCGAATTCACGATTGACGGCGGACGTAGCTGTAAACATACGTTTATCTCTTTCTCACAACGGGGCTTTATATATCTCTGACCACTTTTACTTTCCTGAATAACGTAAACAAAGCTGCGTATATTCTACCTAAGTAGCTATAGCATAATTTCGCTACGCGCTAGGGCGATTTTGAATGAGTGTAACATCTCTATTTGTAAAATTTCATTGAATGTCTACCGTTAATTTGATCTAGTTAATATAATTCATAGTAAAAACTTTAGTTCAGTTCTAGACTTCATCATCGGAACCTAATCGAACGCTTTCAGAGGTTATTACATGGTCTGTTCTACTGTGTCAGAAAAGTCTAATTTTTACAGATCTATTATTAATCTGGGCAATGGATTTAGTGGGAATGATCCGAAATGTGGAGTGATAATTATACTATGCAATGCAAATTAGATTAATTATTCTTTGTAAAAAAACATGTTTGACAAAATTTTAGGTGGCAATATTATTAGTGGACACGCAAGGGAGCTTCGATAGAAAGAGTTCAGTACGAGACAGCTCTACCGTCTTCGCGCTATCTACTCTCATGTCGTCCATTCAGATCTACAACCTATCTAAGGATATTAAGGAAGATAACTTGCAACATCTTGAGGTAATATTCAAAAACTTTATCTTGAAATGATTTGCGCGTTTTTGTTAAATAACTACATAATCAAAAAATACTAATTCTTTTAGTATGTATGTATATATATAACCGTTAGTACTTCGATTTATTTATATTATTACAGGAGTTTAAAACTTACTTCTTCATCAGCAGTACAATATGGTATTCCATTTTCCTGCGCTAAGTTTCATAGATGGGCTTGATCATAGCACTCTTGTTTAATTTGGCCAAGTACCTAACTATACAATGTGTTTGTATCACCGGTGTTTGGTGAGACTGAGGCGTTTAAATGGATTGCTTCAATTTTTTTTCTTTTTGTATGTGACTCTACAGTTGTTTACGGAGTACAGCAAATTGGTGAAGTCTGAAAACGGGAAGAGTTTTCAAGTGCTGGAGTTCCTGGTGAGAGACTGGCAGTGGGCAGACGAAAACTACCCTTACGGAGTAGTAGGTGGAGCTAAGCTTCTGCAAGATAAACTGGCGGTAATCGACACATCATAATTTATTATCACCGTTACATTCTTTCAACTTAGAGAGCCAGTCTTCTGTCTCTTTATGTACATATATGGGTAATAATCATGTATGACCTCTCTTTTTTCTTCAGTCAAATCTTGTAAACGTAACAGTCATATCATACAGGTGACATTTTGTGGCTTTCTACGTTTGGTTGAAGTTGATTTGGCTGAAATCCTACTAATATAGTATGGAGATTGTGCCCCCTGGATTGCCTCAATAAATTATATACAAAGTGGCTGACACTATTGCAATTCAAAAGCGTTGATATAACTTCAATGAGACTATACAATTTTCCACTCTTTTACTTACCATATTATTATACCACTACATATCTGATTTCAGATATCTGAAGATCAACCTAATGAAATGAAAGAGTTGAGGAAACACATAATTTCTAGTTTTGAGACGGTGTCATGTTTCTTGATGCCTCATCCTGGGCTCGCAGTTCTACAAGGCAATTATGATGGAAAGATTAATGGTAATGTTTCTTTTATTTACTAATTACTTTACTTATTACTTTCTCTATTGATAGTCAAAATATTTTTGTTGATTTTAGTCATATTACTTATTATTCCTCTTCATCGCAATGAAACGATCCCAAATAGAGCATCTTTAGATGTTTCTATCTAAAATTTGTTGATAAATTAATTTATTAATGATTATTTGTTTATTTTTCAGCTATAAGTCGAGATTTTCGCTCACACCTGATTAGTTTAGTGAATTCAATATTCAGCCCAAATAAACTTCTTCCGAAGAAGATCAATGGAGAACAAGTGAAGTCACGGGAACTATACAACTACTTCAAGACCTATGTAGAAGTCTTTAATAGCTCTGATGTACCCAACCCCACGAATATTTACGAGGTGTGTAAAATAACAAAGCCAAAGCTAACCGGTTCTTATTGGAAAATCACACCTTTTTTTTACAGAACTTCATTAACAATAATAGAAACGTGGAAAAAGAACTATACATACTACTTCCAACTACATAAAATGGGGAACTTTTCGTAGCCAAGTGCAACAGCGTTTCTAGCATCACTTTTTATGGCGTGTCGTGACGTTGGTTTCTTGTGGTCTAGCTTTTCTTGTGGATCTTACTTTATAATTGAGCCAATAAAACCCAATGACGATAGAGCTATGAAGTCGTTAGCCTATACTAAAGTCAACTATCAAATCAACACAGATAATTGGTGATAAAAAAACAGGCATATTATGAAGGCGCTTCCATAGGTTTCCGTGAATGCAGCTTTCTCTATTCTAACATTAATATAGTCTATTATTGAAGAACGCCAAGTTAATTAACAATTAATAAAGCTAACTACCGCAAGCGCGGATTTACTGCCAACAATTTTGCCTGTGTAATTAAATTTGCTTTACAGGCAACAGTTAAAGCTGTTCTACTATCCGCGGTTGGAGAAGCCCGTGATAAATACGAGGAAGGAATGGACAAAGACACTGGAACAAAACAATCAGGACTTGCGGCTGTTGATGTGGAGTATCTTCATAACAAATATGTCAAAGAAGCCTTAAAATTATTCGATGATAAGAAAAAACTAGGGACGTCACAACAGTTTGCTGAATACCGAAACAATCTTAACGAAGTAACATTTACTTACTAAATAATTTAACAGAATTTACATAATTAAATCATACAAAATATCACCACTTAATTTTATATTTTTTTCAGGAGCTACAGCAACGTCTGCCGCAATTTCTTCAGAGCAACTTGTCGAAGATCCAAGTGGCTGTTGAAAAAGCAAAGGATGCCTATCAGAAGGCAGTAGAACAGATGAACCAACCAATATGTATGACCAATAAACAACTATCAATTCTCCACGAAACATTTATAAGTGATGCTCTATATGTCTATGCTCGATTAATGAAACGAGTAACTAATGAAGACGACCGTGATCAACTAAAATTAAAAGAGGTAAATATAACATACAAAATAACGTTTCAATTCTTTTAAGTATTCTTCAACAAACAAAAAGCACACATACTAATAAAGTGAATCTATTTCCAGGATTTAAATAAAAAGTTGACAACGCTGCGTCGAGAGAACGATCAGAATAACAAAATAGCGATAAATGAGAGATATAGGAATTTTTGGCAGATTATGCAGAACGAAGTGTCCCGGGACCCTCCTTTGTCAGACTATGAGTTTTCATTGAAAAAAATTAGCGTGTACAAAAACACTTTATGGGACTTTGATGAAACGAGGCACAGTGACCACAACGAACCTGATGATAATTACAGATCTATGCTACGAAAAGTAAGTTGAAAACATTAGATTCATTAAAATCTTCTTTATTTCACGCTTAAACGGCAGAAACAATTTATTAGACTTTTATAGTTGTACTTTGTCTAATTTAACGTTATATGTCATAAATATCCTTTTAATCATGTCCTCTCGTAAGTGATTACTTATATTAACTTTTCATCATCAGTGAGATAGTAATATTTGTATAAAATAAATCTCCTTAAATCTAAACCTAATTAGCAGACTAAATAGATTTATATTTTACTTTTTCAGAAAATGAATGATGGGTTTGATGATCTACGATCCATGAATAACCGCAGACTCCAGGAAATTGAAGAAAGAAAAATAGAAGCAGAAAGAAGACAAAGGGAAGAGGAAGAAAGACGTAGACGTGAAGAGGCACAACGGAGACGAGAACAAAGACGCAGGCAAATAGAATGGGAGAGACGACAGGAAGAAGAGAGACAACGTCGTGAGAGAGAACGATCTTGTGCTATGTTATAAGTTTGTTTACTTACACAAATAAATCGAGCTTGAAATTAAAGATTTTGTTTTGTCTGTAGGTACTTTAACATAATTTGCATTCGCAGGTGTATTTTTTACCAACTTAAAAAATTAAAGGTTTATTTTTTATAAAGATTTAGGTTTAAATCTATACTAATATCATAAAGCTGAAGAGTTTGCTTGTTTGTTTGTTTGTTTGAACGCGCTAATGTCAGAAACTACTGGTGCGAATTGAAAAAATCTTTTTTTGTTGAATAGACCATTTATCGAGGAAGGCTTTAGGCTATATAACATCAAGCTACAACTAAAAGGAGCGAAAAAAATAATGGAAAATGTGGAAAAAACGGGGAAAATTATTCATTTTTCAGGGCTTCCGTTGAGTGCGCTGCGAAAACGGTTCAAGATATAAAAAAACTATGTATGAAATAATTATTTCTCTTAAAATGATCTAACAAAATGTCCATAACAATATATGTCTATCTTTTAAGATTAACTCACTAGAACCGTTTTTATGGTACTAACTATTCCACGCGGATGAAGTCGCAGGCACCAGCTAGTCGTTGATAAATAGCCAATAAGTTTCGAGTTCTTTCTAACTTTCCTTGTAGTTAGCCTTTGCTAATATTGTTAAAGCTAACGCGTGTAAATCATACATTAGTAAAACATAGACATAAATAAATAAATTAGTATATCTAGTAAGTAAACGTACTACATATATCTAATCTTATAAAAATCTAATAAATCTTACTAGTAGACGTTTGTTTTAACTATGATAGTTTTAAAACAAACTGAAGCACTCCTACTGAACTCGACTATGACAAACAATAATTTCAGATATACAGCCAAGAAGTTAATGATAAAAATATACCTTCTTATAAGTAAGTAGAGGAGATATAGTATTATAGGCAAATAACAAACAGAAAAAGACATGTGTAGGTAGTTAATATATGACACAATTTATTTAATCAAATAATCAAGTAAAAGTAATTTTACAAAATATAATATCTCTAGCTAGATTATTAAAATAATTGAGAAAAGTGAAATTTAATGTTAAAGGAGCATTTAAATAAAAACAATAGATAATTGTAAATACTTATAACAAAGCCTCTTGGCCTCTTTATTCTTAGATCTATACCACTACTCATCTGATTTTAATATTTTGTTAAATAGATAGCCCTAAGGCAGATTTAAGAGGAAGAATTATTCATAGAGCATGCATAAAATAGTAGAGAAACACTGATAACGCTAAAGATATTTAATATGACAAGATTACACCCAATCGAAGCTAGAGCGGATCACTTGTGGCTGATTACTTTTAATTGCTCTCTGCCTTCATGTTTTGTGTAATACTCTTGTAAAATTTTACATCCCAGGTATTGGTAAAGCTGGCATGCCGGGGATAGCCGCAAGCCCTGGGACTACTCCTGCTAGCCCAGCAGCTTTTAGCAGGTTCATGGCATTGTCTTTGATAGAACTCACATCAACTTTCTCCAAAGGCTCGTTCTTGTAATGACCTTCATAATAATCTTGCATCATCTGTGGAACAGTTTCAATCGGTAAATAAAGGTGTTTTGCAGGGAATAAACTTTATGTTTTAGCATAACAAATTTTATTGATAGTTACGCTTGGTAGGTTATTTGTTTTTAATTACATTATGACTTAAATTATATTGCTTGCTTTATGTATTGTTGGCTATTGTTTTTTTTTTGGAAGTTAATTTATACAAAAAACTTACCCGATCTAGACGATCTCTATAAAGATCAGAGACATGACTTTCGCCGTCAGATCTTCTTTTGGCAAAGAAAGTTTCATAAGCTACTTGTATGGCCTGTTGATGGAACTCGCCCCTTTTTTGTACGTTTTGGATGTAGGGTATTACTAAAAACCACCAGCTGTTGAACTTGCATTTATCTTCCATTGCTCTGGTATAAGCCATGAATGCGCTCATAACCGCTGTCTTGTTTATCGCATCATTGTTGTTCTTATATATTTCGTAGCGCTCCATTAAGATCTTGGGAAAGTAAAGTTTTAGTTTTGGATTAATGAATTTCATACTGAATAAGCAAAGCACGATAAGAATATCAGATGCATTGGTGTCTAACCAAAAGAAGAAAAAAAACCATGTGAAACTTTACTTTTATATTTAAAGATCTGTCCAAGCTTATTCTTATTCTTATTCTTATTCTTATTCTTATAAAACTGAAATGAGCTCATATAGAGTCAAGTCTTTCATTATAAATGACGCATTTACGTGTGCAGCTTCTTTATCAAAAAGTAAGAACCATAACAAATATTCAGTCGAAGAGATAACTTCTTTTTGAAACTGTTAAAAACATGACTTATTCGTTGTAATTCTCATACCTACCATCGCAATGGAAACTAAATATTATACTCACTTCTTTCAACGTCACTTCATCTTGATCATCCCGGTCGAAACCTTCGTGGCAAGTTTTGTCAGGCCTAAATGTCGTCAGAGCGCGACACAAAGCCCTCAGATGTACGTCAGCAAGATCATCGGGATGCATGCACTGAGTCTGACTGTTGGCTGATCTTCTCATGTACTTGTCATACTCATCTACAGCAGATTGCATAACCTCCTTGTGTTTGCTAGCATTTATTGCTTTCAGATCGCGGAAGCTATCTTGGCATGCCTGTCATTTTAGAAGGTGTTTTGGTTTAGGAAGGGTTAATAAGTTAAAAAGGTCTTGGGTCTTAAATATTATCGGACGAACTGTGGTCATCTCAGTTGTTTATCAAGTGTATAGTATAGGTACTCGCTTAGTCAAATAATCTTGAGGTTTTAGTGAAAGAACCTATATGTTTGAAGAACATTGTATTAAGCGCAAATATCTCATCTAGTGAAACTACGTGGGAATCAAGACTTTTCTATGAAATACGACGAAGTAAGAAATCATGCAGATAAACTTTATAAAAACTCACCTTCGACAATTGTTTTTTGTACACATCCTCATCGTAATTATTAGGCATGCTCCTCATCGATTCAAAGTCTTTTAAAATTTGTACTACTTCTTTGGCATGTTCTGATTGGAATTCTTCTGCAGGAATCGGAGGTACTTCAAGGGCTTTAGTCTCCATAATATCCCAGTACTTAGTCCACAAAACAGTTACATTTAACTTGTTATTCTGATCGTTTTGTTGTTGCAGTAACGTATACTCTTTTTCGAAACCCTGTAAATAATGTACGCATATTCAATTCACTTCATTTAATTACTTTTGCCAGTATCGGCTAGTAATTTAATTAAATATCTGAAAATCAAATCAAAATTAAAATATCATAGATAACCTTTAACAAACACTTTTTGCCTACTTACTTGAACAAATTTCGCTTTATCATTGTCGTCCTTTTGGGTAACTCGTTTGACCAAACCATCATAAGTTTTGACAGCAGCTTCCAATGCAGTTCTATGTACTCTATTCACATCATCAGGATGAACACATATTGGCTTGTCATGGCTGATCTCTTGTATTGCCTTCTCGTACGATTCTCTCGCCTTTTCGATGGTAGATTGAAACTTAGCCAAGTTTCCTTGGAGGAATTGAGGCAAACGTTCGTCGAGTTCCTGGATGTTGTAAAAATCTGGTCAGTTTTAAATTGAGTTCAGGCCATATTTGCAAATAGCTTGTGTTTAAACCAATTTCTGAAAACTTTATAACTTGACCTTTGTAAATGCGGATACGGAATGATAGTAATTCTTTAAACATTTAGTGCGATTTTAGTCCTCAATTTTTTTACAAACTGAAAATAATACCTATTGACCTCAATAATGTAGATAAGTTAAATTTACTTTGGTAACAAACAGCCTTAGCATTATCAAAATAAGTCAGGTCACATATATGTTAAGGTTTACTACTTACTACTTTTTTTTGTAGGTCTCGGCTGTTGGTCTAGTACGGCAGTCGTTAAGCTATGTCAGAGGCCCTTAGGGCGGCTTGATAAACTCTCCACACCAGAGTTGACCACTCTCATTCGATAAGATGAAGATCAGAAAACATATTAAGTTCATAGCGTGTACTCACCTTAATAAGTTTATTTAGATATTCAGCTTGTTCTTCAGGTGTGCCCATCTTCTTTTTATTATTGTAGAACTCTACAGCAGCTGCTACGTACTTCTTGTGCAAAAACTTTAAGTCGACAGAAGGTACTCCGAGCTGCTTAGTTCCTGCCTCAGATTCCATTCCTTTTTTGTAAACGTCACGTGCTTCTCCTATGGCAGAGAGTAGAATGCCTTTCACCGTTGCCTAGAAAACAGTTAAGAGCATTTTTTAATTAATTAATTAAAAATAAACAGGGTCTTCTCAAATCCAGAGTGTACAAGTTCTTCTAGGCAAATGTGCTAAATCTTATAATACAGTGGTGTTTGACATTAAGCAGTATGTTATAAAAGTAAGCTGTTATGTAAAAAAATAACTATAATGTGTTATATATCGGGATGACAGATGTCATATTAGTATAGATCTACCCTCTTACTTTTTAGTAGTTATTAAATTGTTACTTTTTATCTACCCGCTACTTAAAATAAATCAGTGTCAATACAGATGGCGCTTGATTGCAACATAGATCCCTTATCACGGATGATAATAATAATGTTGCTTAGTGCTTATCCAGGTAACGCAACTTACCGCAAAGATGTTGGTTGGTGTTGGAATCTTGTCACTATTGAAGAGTTCCATGTAAGTATGGAAGTAGTTGAACAACTCTCGAGCCTTCACTTCTTCTCCGTTAATTTTCTTAGGCAAAAGATTCTCAGGACTGAATAGTAAATTGACCAGCTCTATCAGATGTTTTCGATAGTCTGAACTGATTTCTGAAAGAAAATAGTTGGTCTTTATATAAACATTGGCAGCAAATTCTTATTCAAGGTTACCTAGATATTATCTAAGATAAAAAATATGTCCTGATTAACTGTATGTATATGTTACGGTAAATGTGGATAATGCGTTAATTATGTATAATTACCAGTGCTCTCGGTAAAAGTGGTAAAAACTTTCGAATTGATCACATTTACCGGTAATTATATATCTAATTCTAATTCTAAGGTGGGGGCGATGAGTCCTGCACTGACATCCCGCTTGGGGCGTTTTGTGCATTTCCCCCATTTCTGCCTAACCCAGCCAGCCAAGCTCCTTGAAATATCGGAGCACAGCCTTGGGTTTATCGGAGCACAGCCTTGGGTTGGTAATTATATATAATTACCATACCCCTTTGGTAAATGTAGAAAATAATGAAATCAAACATCAGAATCAAAATGTTTATTAGAATAAAAACAAGTATAAATAAAATAAATAAATCGCACGAGTAGAGGATCAGCAATACATTAGAGGTTCCAAAGAGTCCCCCTGAACTATAATTAGATAGATAGATAAACTCTTTATTGTAACACACATTGACAAGACAAAAGTCTTAAAAAAATTGTGCCACAACTGGCGGCCTTAACGCTAATAGCGATTTCTTCCAGGCAACCGTAGGATGGACAGTAATAGTTATAATTAAAGCTAGAGTTTTTTTACATGAAATAGGCTCACGCTTGACTACAACTTGACTGATGTTAAGCAACGTTATAATCTACGATCTAGCGCGCACGCTAGAAGAAACCGGTTTACTCTCGACTTGAAGACCGACTAATTATAATTCAGGGGGAGTCTTTGGAACCTTTAATGTATAACGATGCCTCCTTACTGAACCTCTTACTCGAGCGTTTTTTTATTTTATTTATACTTGTATTTATTCCATTTACATTTTGATTCTGATGTTTGATTTCATTATTTTCTACATTTACCAAAGGGGTATGGTAATTATATATCATTACCGGTAAATGTGGATAATTCACTACATTTACCGTGTGCGTTGGTAATTATGTATAATTACCGGTAATTATGCATAATTACCGATTATCCACATTTACCGTAACATATATATTAGTCAACAAATAACCACATTCATCGTATTCGTTGACAAGAATGCCATTTGATTAATACTTGTTTATTTTGCATACGGTAAATGTGGATAATCGGTAATTATGCATAATTACCGGTAATTATGCATAATTACCGATTATCCACATTTACCGTAACATATATATTAGTCAACAAATTACCACATTCATCGTATTCGTTGACAAGAATGCCATTTGATTAATACTTGTTTATTTTGCATACCATTAATATTCCCATTGTAAGTAGTTTTAAGCACTTCAAACCCAGGATGAGGCATTAGGAAGCAAGACACACTCTCAAAACTTGATCTCAACTGCTGCCTCAAATCATTCATTTCGCTGGTATCATCAATGTCAGAATTCTGAAAACAATCAATTTCATTTGGTTATCATCACAACAGTAAAGATATAAAATATAATATATATATTTTTATTTTTATTTTCTTACCTTAAAGATAACTTAACTAACAGAGTTTTAAATTTTTAATTAAAAAGCAGAAGTATGTTTGTTTGTTCTATTTTAAACCTGCAACGGAGTGACAGTTCATTATATTATATTAGTAGGGTGATCTTATAGTGGCCTGAAAGTGAAACAACGCAACGAAACTGCGGGCTCCCAATAAATCTAATCAAAAGCATAATAAAGATTAAATGGCTTTATAAAATGATTACCCAAACTTTTTCTTCTAGAAGACGTTGACCTCCGACAGCTCCATAAGGATATTCTTCGTCAGGGAACTGCCAGTCTCTGACGAGGAACTTTAGCGCTTGGAACGCCTTACCGTCGACATCACTGTTCGAGTTAACTAGTTTTCCATACTGTGCGAACAACTGAAATATAGCAGAGAGATATGTAACTAAATAGAGCTGATAGTTAGCAATGCTATGTCAAAACTAGAGTATAATGGAAAACCTATCAATATTCAATGATACATTTATTCAATTGGAATAGAAATTCTTACGTATTAAATAAATAAATAATAATAATATTCCGGGACATTGCACACAGCGCCATCTAGCCCCACACTAAGCAAACAAATATTGGGTAAGTATAGTAAATTGTGATTTTTTATGTAACGTTACCCCCAAATGCTGCAGGTCATCCACTTGTATGTTGAGTGAGATGTTGTAGATCTGGATAGAAGACACGAGGGTTGAGAGCGCGAAGATTGTGGAGTTGTCTCGGACAGAACTCTTGTTGTCGAAGCTGCCTTGCGTGTCCACTAGTAACACTGCCACCTAGCAGTCAGTACAACACACTGATTAATACATTATAGCTCAAACATGTGTAATAAAGTCAATATATGTAATACAAATTAAATGACAGCTGTTTAAAGCTGGAGCTTTAAGTACCACATAATTTTTTCCAGTTAATTCTTCCGCTAAGCAGAGACTTTCGGCCAAAAATAATTTACTTTTTGTAAATGGAACCGTCAATTTAATTTTTGGGAATTACCTAAAATCATATGAATAATTTTGTAGTTCATATCGATGCACCAATGTGTTGGTTACCAGTAAGCTAGAATAGCATGTTATTGTATGATTCTAAATCACAGAGCTTTGAAGTCCATGCGCGCGCGGGGGCGATGTGGCCCGATCGTTGTTCTGGTGTTCTAAATATATAAAACTCAAAGGTGACTGACTGACTGACTGACATAGTGATCTATTAACGCACAACCCAAACCACTGGATGGATTGGACTTAAATTTGGAATGAAGGTAGATATTATGACGTAGGCATTCGCTAAGAAATGATTTTTGGAAATGCTACTATTAAAAGGGGTGAAGGGGGTGGGGGGGGGGGGTCTTTCATCGTGCGAACAGCCAAAATGTGGAACTCCTTGCCCGAATCTCTATTCCCCTTGAACTATAATTTGTCGGTCTTCAAGTCGAGAGTAAACCGGTTTCTTCCAGGCAAGCGCGCTAGATCGTAGATTATAACGTTGCTTAACATCTGGCAAGTTGTAGTCAAGCGTGAGCCTATATAATGTAAAAAAAAAATAGGGGGTGCAAGTTTTACTTCGTTGAAAAAATAAAAGTTTTACAATTACCTTCTGCCCCGTAGGCAGCGTGGTGACGAATGGCTCGGACCACATGAGCACCCCCAAGGTGGTGGCCTTGATTCCACTGCGCCACTTGAATCCTACCAGCGGCGCGCTTTCCTCGCCCAGCCACGACCCATCACGACGCATCGGTGGCTGACAACATTAACTGATTTGTTAGATGTGAAAATATACTTTTACAAATGATAGTCAGGTATTTAAATGCAAGACACTAGAATAGTACACACAAGTGATAATTTAGTAAAATGAGGATCTTGCCTGAACTGCAGGGCAAGCACGGCACAGGGACAAATAGTCTTTCCCGTCAATTTATCCACTTAGTGTATGGTGACAGGTGGATAAAATGGTGGAAAAACTATAATCGTATCGGTGCCGTGCAAGCCTTGCAGGAATAGAATTACTTTAAATTATTCTTTGATATATATAACTGGTTTAGAGTGCAAGCTCGGTAGCTTACAAACTAAACCAGTAAATACAATACAATCCAGAAGTGAGGCTATAGCTGCTGACACACTTAAGTACTTCCCTTTCTCCATCAAATAAAAATAAAACAAAATACTAAAAACCTTACCGGCGAGGTGAGGTATCTCAGAAAGAGGTTAAGTAGGAAGGACTTCCCCCCGCGGTATGCGCCGGCCACGCTCACCACCACCACCGGCAGTTCCTTAATGTCATCACTCAACAACAGCTGTGCTAATTCCTCCTCATCCAGTACGTAAGAGTGCTCTGGCGTCACATTCACTATCTGCAAACCTCGACCTGACTCTGTCATTTCTGGAAAGATAAAATTTGGTTAGACAGTAAACATTCATTCGACAGTCGACATGAGTGCTTGTAAATTTGCACAAAATTCTAACAACATAAGTGGCGCCGTCAGCTGCAACGTACGAGAAGCTTTGAAATCATTTCTACGTAAGTTTAGTAAGTGATTTTTAAAATAGTCAAGCTTAGAAAAAAACAGGCTGTCTGATGTTTGTTTATCGATGTCTGTAAAGCAAACTGCCCTTCAAACAAAACATTTTCCAATAAACACCGTCACTATAATTTTGTAAGAAAATACGGTTATTTTTAAAACAGCGATAACTGCATAATTTTAGCAACTACAATCATGTTACAAATACCAGAAACGAATAAATATAATGGATTTGAATCAACTGAACGCATTGATTTATACTTACTGAACTTGTTTCTGTACAATTAGTAGAAAAAAATGTACACACTGAAGCATGCTATACAAATTCTCAGTTTTATAACGAAGCGTTATCAAAGTTGTGGTCAAACCCGGAAACTAGCTTGTGGGAACGTGGCCTACTATCGGAAATGGGGAAGCGAGTACCCAAAGCAAGTTTACATATACTACAAAATGAAATGAGGAGAAACCATTTTAGAGCCGTTAGCCGTTACTTGGTTAATGTACACACACACAGAATACAGACACATACATACAGAAGAAGCTTCATGTTTTTCATTTATCAAATAACTAAATCAATCAATCAATGGAACTCGATTTTGCCCGGGTACAGGACTTCGGTTTCTGCCGGCTGCCAGACATCGACTCCTTTTCGGCCACCGGTTGTTTCTTCATTTGACCTTATATTTACTTTAGAAAAATCTTTGGGAAAAGCCAAAAAATGATAATATGTTATCAGTCTCTGTCCCAATCTCTCTTTGAGTCGTATTTCCTCATGACTGAGGGTCGTGACTCCCCCGCAGAATTAATTCGTTAGGGGAGTTTTCTTGGACAGATACATCATGGTGGGCGCCCAGGTCCTTCCACGGAAGACGCATGTCCTCGGATAATGTGGTCCTCAAACATGTCGGTTTCCTCACGATGTTTTCCTTCACCGCTAAGCGAGTGCAAATCTACACATAACTTGAAAATACAAGTCATTGGTGTAGGGCGGATTCGAACCAGGGTGCGTCTGGATGAAAAGCAGACACTGGAACCGCTGAGCCACACTCGCTTACACTCGCTCTGTCCCAATACTATGATCTAAATTTCTTAATGCTTGTGTTCTTTTGCTATTGGTGTACAATAAAAAAATATTGATTCATTGATTGATTGAGTATACAGTCCATTCAAAGAGGAAAATAGAAAAAGAATCTTAATCTCTGGAAACCGGTGAAATTATAGAGCCCGTCGATGAACACAATGGTTACAAATATTTAGGGTTTGCACAAACACGTCAGATACATCAAAGAGATAAGTACCAGAAAACTACTAGAACAGACATTTAGATCCCGTTTACACAAAATACTCAACACACACTGACATGCACACAATACTATAAAAAAGCTATTAACACCTTTTTTCCCCGATACTCACCTACTCTTTTGGCATAATACAATAGTCTAAGACGAATCTTATAAACCTACAGCGGATTATTAACAAACTACTCACTTTAAACCGTAAACATCACCCACGTTCCTGTACTGAAAGATTAACCCTACCCAAACTGGAAGGAGGCAGAGGTCTTATCGACATTAGAAACCTACACAACTCTCAAGTATCGTCCATCCGTAAGTTTTTTCACTCTCAAGCCAACAACACCGCACTACACAAAGCTGTTGCTTGCGCGGACACTAACTTCACTCCACTTAACCTGTCGCAAACTTTACCGCAGTCAAAAGAAAATAATATAACCAACCAAGGCAAAATCAGCTCCTGGCTATGGAAGTCTTTCCATGGCAGACACCGCCGCGACTTGATAAGCCCAATTGTAGATAAACTGTCTAACATGTGGCTCAAGCGCGGCGAACTCTTCCCCGAGACAGAAGGATTTATGCTCGCCATTCAGAACCAGACTATTCACACACTAAACTATATAAAACACATAATCAAGGACCACCCATTACCATCAGATCTATGTCACCACTGCCGCCATAGCCCCGAAACCATACAACACATTAACGGGGCCTGCAGTTATATTACCCAAACTGACTATAAGCATAGACACGATCAAGAAGCCGCCATTATTCATCAATATAGCTCTGAAACACAAGCTTATTCGTAACAAAACGCCTTACTACAAATACAAATCTGAAACTAGGTATCCTTGACTCGCGAGATTTTAAAATATAATATTTTTATACGTAGTCTTCGCTTGGCCGCAAGCCCGCGAAAATTAGTTAGTTACCCTCGGAAACAAGAGATAGATAAAAATCTATATATATATAAATAATAATAATAAGTCAGCTCTACATCCTCTGCGGGGGTGCACGAGAAGATACAATACAAATACAAATATTTTATTTATCCAAACACAGTTACAGTACATAATAAGAATTTTCTAAAATAGGCTTAGGTACATTCTTTGTGTTGGCGTACGTTCGACATAAACCCTGAGCTCCACGCTAAGTCCCATACGGAGCTTGTGTTTGTGGAGCCACAGTATTCATCCCAATGTCAGTCCCAGTGTCACATAATTTTACACAATATCTTTACGAATAAAAAGATAAAAAATCTTCATGGCAAAGAAGACTCGATAACAAAGTAAGTAAGCTAAGAGAGAGTATAGGAAGATTGACACAATTCATGAGAGGAAACAGAAATAGTAGGCTTGTTATGCATGTTGCTGAAATTAAAGATAAAAAGTCTTAGAAAATACCAAGGATAAACTGTACTGGGATAGGACCATAGTAACAGACAAAACAATCCATTCTAACCGACCCGATATAACAGTCTTAGATAAAACCAACAACTCGGCATATTTTATTGACATCGCAGTCTGCAAAACACACAATCTCACAACTACACATACCTACAGGTAAAATTGCGAAATATGTAGACCTTTCCATCGAACTAAAGACACAGTGGCGTGTCAATACCACACGCACTGTACCAATTTGTCGTCTCTACCACAGGTGTGATACCTAAAACACTCCGTTCAAGCTTGGAAACGATAGGGACTCCCATTCACCACATACATACATACATACATCCTCTTTCAATAAGCTGCCATTTTGAACTTATGTAGGATAGTGCGTAAGCTCATTAATACGCAGTAACTTTGTAACGGTTTAAGTAAATCATCCCTACATAGGGCTTGTAATTAGCTAGTAAGTGTTAGTACTAAGCTAGTTTGTAAGAATTATTTGTAAACTTTTCAAGAGGCACTTGGCTCCGGCCCGTGCAGAATGTACCTCCTACGCTGGAGAGATCACAAAAGTAGATAGATATAACATATACGCTTTATTAGAAACAACAGAACAATATAGAATTTACCTGAAATATAAAAACTTAAGCCTTATTGTCATCATTAACATTATTAGCAGCATTATATTTTTAGGATAAGGATACTTTCAGTAAATAAATAAATCAGGCATGATGTAAATGAAACACTATGCAAGTGATTGTGATGGATGTGCTGCAAGCGTTCATCGCGCCCTCTATGCTTCTTTTTACATTATTCACTGAAGAAGAGAGGACTATGCTCAGCAGTGGGCGATAACAGGCTGATGATGATGATGATCTCATGACATACGGTAAAAAGTGTTCTTGACACAATTCTGGATAAACTCCTATTTATCAAGTACTTAATAGCGTTCGTTAACAATTACTTGTACATTACTCTTGAGTAAATAATGGAAAATTATTATTCGATCGTCCGCATTCGTTGTTGTCAGGGATACTAAGTAGGATGAAATGCCGATCCCAAAGTAATATCTAATGTTAATAATACACGACTTAAAATAATAATAATAATATACTTATAATTCCGACTTAAGTTTAGTATAATATTTATAAAGTTGTATATATTCTAGTTTATATAAGTGTTAATTTATAGTACTTATTTTTAAGTTTATTATAAAGTTTAGTTTTTAATTAGTGACGATTATTTCTCTATGTGTTTTATAAGTTGTTTACATAAGAAGTTGTCGTTTAAAAGACACCGAAATCGAACCAAGGCCTACAATATCATTATTATTCATGTTCTAAAGCATCCCCTTCACATCTATCTTTTTCGGCTAAAATGCGCCCCATCTTTTGTCAGGTCGTCTACTGAAAGAATAAGGAGGTATAAAGTAGGTACTAACTTCTTAGGTACCTAAAGGGATGTAAAGCCTTTTTTATTATTTATAATAACCGCAAAATCGCTCTTAAAGCCTCGTGTAATACATTTTTATCTACATAATAGTGTAGTAAGGGTTGTGACCGCTGCCGCGTTGGTTGAATAGATAGCTGAAAATAACTTTGCCTTCTACATGTTTGAATTTTTTCAATATACATATACAAAATATCACCACGAGATCGTTGCTTAACAACACAGATAATATACAGGTAGGTACATACATACTATATGCATAACACCGTGTAAACATTTTCCCGCAATTTCCTTGCATCGATGTCGCATTTAACTAATCAACATTATGTACAAACTACATATGTATATCTTTTGAACATAATTGGGTCATCAATTCGACTCGTATGTGTATGTATGATAATATTGAGATCGATAAAAAATCCTGTCAGTATTTTTTTCTAGCAATTTTCTTTGAACGTGGAAATCTGTTCTTTACCGATCTTTATCCAAAATCAGTGAATAATGTAAAAAGATTAAGACAGTTTGTCTTTTGGGTATTAAGAGCAAGATTATTTGTGCTGAACCATTTTGAAATATAACTCAAAGCCAGGTTTATATGATTAGGGTCAACTTGATTACGATTTAATTTAAAAAGTAAAGCCGTGTCGTCAGCGAAAAGGATTGTTTCAGCATATTTATATTTTTGAGCTAAATTACATCAGACACAAAAATGGACCCAGAATTGAGCCCTGAGGGACGCCCACACCAACATGTCACTAAATTAGATCGTGCACCATTTATATCAACCTGCATAGACCGATCAGACAGATAGGACTTCAGGATAGAGAAACACCCCTGACGCCGTAATGGCTCAGTTTATCGAGTAAAATACTGGACATAGAATGCTGGACACAGTCAAATGCTTTGGATAAGTCGCAAAAAATACCTATGCAATCATGCGACTTTTCCAATGTTTCATAAATTATATCAACAAATGACGTCCCGGCATCAGTGGTGGATCTTCCCCGCGAAAACCCAAACTGCCTCACATAAAATAATCCCTTACTATTGAAGATTGCACTATGCTGTACAAGTAGCATCTTTTCAAAGATTTTGCTGAAGATAGGTTTACTTGAAATTGGCCTATCAGTCTGTTATCGCCCCCTGCTCTGCATAAGCCTCTCTTCTTGTACGCCACTCGTCCCGGTCCTGCGCAGATTAAATCCAGGTAATACATAGGTAATAATACATAATGTACGTAGAATCTTCTAATATATTAGTAAAGTAAGCCGTAATAACTCATTGACGTGCTTTCTGGATTTTTTCTGGTATTATGATATACCCCTCTGGCTAGCTACAATACTCAATATATAAAATCTGGCTCTCGTTTGAAAACCAGTTTCATTTAAGTTCAGAAGGAATGTTTCAGTGAAACACAGTGTTGGTTGTGGGAGTGTGATCAGATATTTTTTAAGACAAATGTCTTTGGTTAGATGTCTCACTGTCATGTTTGAAAGAAATTGTTCTCTCTTATAGTCCGATCACTACATAATATACATATTTATTACCTATTAGTAAGAAGACTATATTGAACAATAAAAGAGCAGGAGTAACAGAGACATACATTAAAATGTTCATACGAAAACCTTTAGAATCTAAAAAAATAATAAATATTTACTTGATGACATGTCTGCGAGTGCTTAGATAGAGTGACAGCAGTAAATGATCAGTACATTGTAAATGGTTGTCTGTAAAAATACAGTAATGGTAGGTACATCATATATGTTCTCATTACAGGACTTTATTTGGCAAACACAATAAATATATCAAATTGATAAAACACATAGGTACACCACAGACCACAGAACATGTTTTTTTTTCATATTGACGCTTGTATTCCTAGATGACGTACCTGTCCGAAGCCAAACACGGGTTGAGTTGAGCCCGAGAAGTAGAACATCGGTTGGCTCAGCGGGCTGCTGAGTAGGCAGCGAGAAAGGCGCGGCTAATGTCGCCGCCTGCGCTGAATATTCATGGCTGGCTTGTATTACTCCCTACAAAGGTGGTCTGCCCAGCATTACTACCACCAAATTGTGGGAGCAGTCCGGTATTGCTGCCACCAAAACTTGAAGGCAGCCCAGTATTACTAACTCGAAAAGTTGTGAAGGTGGCAAGCTGAGGCACGCTACTCGCACCGAAAATCGATTCCTAGTTCACAGAGGTCGCTCCAAAAGGTTGGCTGGTGGTGGGTACGCCGAAAGTTTGATTGAAAGGCGGTGAGCTGGCCGCTCCCGATCCGAACGCCAACGGCTGTGACATATTTCCAAATACGGATGTTTGACTTGCATTTTCGTTCAAACTTGAACAGAGGTGGTGGCGTAGCACTATTCTTTCCGAATGCCAGCGGTGCAGATGTTAGCGTGGATGAGCCGAAACCTCCTTGATTTTGAAAAAGTAAGTTACTGTAGCTCTGTCTGCGGCAAGCCACAGAATGCATGACTTTGAGCAGGAGCACTAAACGAATTGAGTTGTTTATGTGTTGTAGGTCCAAATGTGATCGTTTTAGGTTTGACCTATGCGGCGAACATCGAAGCGTTGAAGGCCGGCGGAGCATTCTGCGCCAGCGTGTTTAATGGCGGCAGCTGTGTGGCAGAAAAAGCAGGCGCGAGTGCTGGCTTTGATTCTGCAGCCGCCGTGAAAGGAGCCTCGCTGGAGCTCGCGCCGAAAAGGAACGCCGGCACGCCACTGGTTCGGCTCATACTCGTGCTCGTCGTTTCTAGAGTAAATCCTAAGGCAGCTTCTTTTTCGTCATTGTTGTTAAACGCAGTTGGGACATCTCTGTCGTTGGTCAGGCTGGTCGATTTACTCGTGAAAGCAAATGGAGGAGCGCTAGTTGATGATTCCGTAGATGCCGGAGTCGCAGCTGGCGTAGTGCATGGCTCAGAAGGAGCTGGGTCAAGCACAGGTGCGGGCCCGGGGGCTGTGTCATAACTGTCTCTGACAAGGGATCGTCCGAATTGAACTGTCCGGCACCCAGTACTACCACATTATCATTTGCACCGAAGAATACGAATGGTCCTTTGCAAGCGACGGCCGACAAGTCTCTATTTTTATTTTTTTATTTACTCTGGAAACGACGAGCACGAGTACGAGCCGAACCAGTGGCGTGCCGGCGTTCCCTTTCGGCGCGAGCTCCAGCGAGGCTCCTTTCACGGCGGCTGCAGAAACAAAGCCAGCACTAGCGCCTGCTTTTTCTGCCACACAGCCGCCGCCATTATACACGCTGGCGCAGAATGCTCCGCCGGCCTTCAACGCTTCGATGTTCGCCGCATAGGTCAAACCTAAAACGATCGCATTTGGACCTACAACACATAAACAACTCAATTCGTTTAGTGCTCCTGCTCAAAGTCATGCATTCTGTGGCTTGCCGCAGACAGAGCTACAGTAACTTACTTTTTCAAAATCAAAGAGGTTTCGGCTCATCCACGCTAACATCTGCACCGCTGGCATTCGGAAAGAATAGTGCTACGCCACCACCTCTGTTCAAGTTTGAACGAAAATGCAAGTCAAACATCCGTATTTGGAAATACGTCACAGCCGTTGGCGTTCGGATCGGGAGCGGCCAGCTCACCGCCTTTCAATCAAGCTTTCGGCGTACCCACCACCAGCCAACCTTTTGGAGCGACCTCTGTGAACTAGGAATCGATTTTCGGTGCGAGTAGCGTGCCTCAGCTTGCCACCTTCACAACTTTTCGAGTTAGTAATACTGGGCTGCCTTCAAGTTTTGGTGGCAGCAATACCGGACTGCTCCCACAATTTGGTGGTAGTAATGCTGGGCAGACCACCTTTGTAGGGAGTAATACAAGCCAGCCATGAATATTCAGCGCAGGCGGCGACATTAGCCGCGCCTTTCTCGCTGCCTACTCAGCAGCCCGCTGAGCCAACCGATGTTCTACTTCTCGGGCTCAACTCAACCCGTGTTTGGCTTCGGACAGGTACGTCATCTAGGAATACAAGCGTCAATATGAAAAAAAAACATGTTCTGTGGTCTGTGGTGTACCTATGTGTTTTATCAATTTGATATATTTATTGTGTTTGCCAAATAAAGTCCTGTAATGAGAACATATATGATGTACCTACCATTACTGTATTTTTACAGACAACCATTTACAATGTACTGATCATTTACTGCTGTCACTCTATCTAAGCACTCGCAGACATGTCATCAAGTAAATATTTATTATTTTTTTAGATTCTAAAGGTTTTCGTATGAACATTTTAATGTATGTCTCTGTTACTCCTGCTCTTTTATTGTTCAATATAGTCTTCTTACTAATAGGTAATAAATATGTATATTATGTAGTGATCGGACTATAAGAGAGAACAATTTCTTTCAAACATGACAGTGAGACATCTAACCAAAGACATTTGTCTTAAAAAATATCTGATCACACTCCCACAACCAACACTGTGTTTCACTGAAACATTCCTTCTGAACTTAAATGAAACTGGTTTTCAAACGAGAGCCAGATTTTATATATTGAGTATTGTAGCTAGCCAGAGGGGTATATCATAATACCAGAAAAAATCCAGAAAGCACGTCAATGAGTTATTACGGCTTACTTTACTAATATATTAGAAGATTCTACGTACATTATGTATTATTACCTATGTATTTGCTGGATTTAATCTGCGCAGGACCGGGACGAGTGGCGTACAAGAAGAGAGGCTTATGCAGAGCAGGGGGCGATAACAGGCTGATAGGCCAATTTCAAGTAAACCTATCTTCAGCAAAATCTTTGAAAAGATGCTACTTGTACAGCATAGTGCAATCTTCAATAGTAAGGGATTATTTTATGTGAGGCAGTTTGGGTTTTCGCGGGGAAGATCCACCACTGATGCCGGGACGTCATTTGTTCATATAATTTATGAAACATTGGAAAAGTCGCATGATTGCATAGGTATTTTTTGCGACTTATCCAAAGCATTTGACTGTGTCCAGCATTCTATGTCCAGTATTTTACTCGATAAACTGAGCCATTACGGCGTCAGGGGTGTTTCTCTATCCTGAAGTCCTATCTGTCTGATCGGTCTATGCAGGTTGATATAAATGGTGCACGATCTAATTTAGTGACATGTTGGTGTGGGCGTCCCTCAGGGCTCAATTCTGGGTCCATTTTTGTGTCTGATGTAATTTAGCTCAAAAATATAAATATGCTGAAACAATCCTTTTCGCTGACGACACGGCTTTACTTTTTAAATTAAATCGTAATCAAGTTGACCCTAATCATATAAACCTGGCTTTGAGTTATATTTCAAAATGGTTCAGCACAAATAATCTTGCTCTTAATACCCAAAAGACAAACTGTCTAAATTTGACACTCGTCAATAATAGACGTATGAATTCCATTCAAATCGATATAAAGAAACTAAATTTTTAGGTCTTACTTTGGACTCAAAATTACAATGGGGTCCACATAATAAAAAATTGAGTAACAAATTATGTTCAGCAGCGTATGCTGTCAGAAAAATACGGCAGTGCTCGGATATACAAACCGCAAAAATAGTTTATTTCAGCTACTTTCAATCTTTTATGTCCTATGAAATTTTGTTATAGGGCCATGCAGCAGACATAAAACACGTTTTTGTAATGCAAAAGAGGGCATTTACAAGCATTTATGGACTAGGAACCAGAGAATCTCTGAGGGAGCGCCTTAAAACATCAAATATTTTGACAATGCCTTGGCAATATATACTTGCCTGTATTTTGTTTGCTAGAACTCAATTACCGAACTATACAGAACGCAATATTATATTCACACGTAAAACAAACAAGTACGCGTTACCCCGCACCAGACTAACAAAGACTGTTAAATCATATAAAATTAATGCTATCAAATTTTATAACGTTCTCCCAAACTGTATAACGGAAATGAATGACAGAAACTTAAAAAAAAAACAGTATAAAAACTTTTAATTAAAAAAGCATATCATTCAACGGGAGACTTTTTGAGAGTCAAAAAGACATGCCATAATTTGTATATTGACAGTGACACGGCTGCATTGAATAAATAAATTGTAATATAATGTTGTTTGTACCCCTCGTCCTTGTAACTTCTCCAATCTTCTTCCCCTTGTATATTCTCCTTTTGTATATATTTTGTATCATTTTATTGTCTCTAATAAAATGAAATTGTAATTATTCTTGTAAATATGTATTGTGTTAACACTCAAATAAGCTCAATAAATTTCAAATAAGTTAGTAATTCCGCACCGATCAAATGTTAATTATTTTTACTGGCTAATCAGCAGTTGTCTCCCTTGTGACGTGACATTGGCGAAATTGCGGCGGTGCCGCAGAGTCCAATATTACAAAAAAAAAAATTGGTTTGTACCAATATTCGTTTAATTATGTTTATAATTGTATTTCATTTGACAAACTACCAATGTCGTTTATTTTATTTAGTAGGTTTTTCAAATTTGATGTTAAAACTGACAACTTACTTACCGACTGTAACCATGAGTTACATCATATTATTGTTGTTATTATATTGTATTAAATTTATTTTAGTATTGTGGTTAAGAAGATAATTTTTATTTTATTTATAATTCTAATTGAATTTGATTTTATAATGTGGGAGTATTTTTATAGTGCGCCTCTGGCAATATTTATTTTGAATTAAACTTTTATTGGAAAATGAGCGAAAATAATCACGACCGGCAGGATTCGAACCTGCGTATTTCTGCTACCGTCAGAACGCCTTAACCACTAGGCTACGGTCTACTAACTGCCAGGCGCGAAAATCCACACTCATTTCGATACACTTCAGACTGAGCGGCTGATAACAACCATAGTGCAGGTTAGCACTTAATAAATTAACTCATATTTATTTTGTGTTAGATTTGGTTAACATTCATAAGTGTACAAAACTAAGTTTAGTTTTTACCTAAATGAAGAAATAAATAAATGAAATGAAAATGAAATGTACCAACTACTTACATCTTTTGAATATAATTGGGTCATCAATTCGACTCGTATGTGTATGTATGATAATATTGAGATCGATAAAAAATGCCACTAGTTTTTTTATGAAAAATCCTGTCAGTATTTTTTTCTAGCAATTTCCTTTGAACATGGAAATCTGTTCTTTACCTGATCTTTATCCAAAATCAGTGAAAAAAGTAAATAGAAGTATAGAGGGCGCGATGAACGCTCGCAGCTTCATTTACATCATGCATGATTTATTATTTACTGAAAGTGTCCTTATCTTAAAAATATAGGTATAATGCTGCTAAGTTGTCGTTGTCGACAAAGGCCTCACTCCGCTTTCCTTGGCGAATGAGAACTGGCACAGACCAGTGGTACTTAGTGTTGAGGTCCGCAAGGAGATATTATGGAAGAGCAAAGAGCTATACGGGAGGTTTTATCAGGCCCTTACGGGGCCGGATGTGTTGTTGAGCATGCCACCGTCCCGGAGAGTCACTCAGGCATATAATACTACCACCGGTAGCTTGGGTCCTGCCCCGTTGCCGGCGACACCACTAGTTTTAAGTTATTTGTGATTTTTGTTTTTTTTACATACATAATATATTGTAAAAGAAATAAAAATAGTTGTAAATAAATGAACACGGGATAATGCTGCTAATAATATTAACGCTGACACTAGGCTTAGGTAAGTTTTTATATTTCATGTAAATTTCTATATTGTGCTGATGTTTCTAATACAGCGTACGAGTATATCTACCTACCTATCTATCATGCTATTAAATAGGAAAATGATATATGACCATTTTTAGAACTAATGGTATAGAACGATTATATTCTAAGATGTGTGAGATTATTTTTTTATTAGTTCAGACACGATCTGGTGTAATTGGATTCGATGGACATAATAATATTTTTTTAAATTGACGACGACTACACTATAAGCTGTTGCATATGATGGTGATTGGTATAGTCTTAGAAAAATATTATATTATACTAATATTATGGAGGTAAAAAATTGTGAGCGTTTTTAATTATTTTTCCTCAAATGGCTGAACCCATTTTGATAGTACAGAGATCGATTAAAACCTAAATTACTTAACACCTAGGCTTCTTATCCTAGATTAGCGCTGGTAGGAATCCGGGCGCTAATAGTTTGAAATATATTTCAATGGAAAAATCAAATTATTTTTTTAATCACGACAGTAGATACCTACAGTTTGAGTAAAAACTAAATCTTATGTTGACAATAGAAAAATGCGTATAATTAATCAGAGCTCGAATATTGTATTTTAAACTACTTCAAGATAAACCAGATAAATCATTTATTGGTAATACATGGGTGCATATAACAAGTCAAATTATATGTATAATAGTTATTGTATTGTATACTTACAAAAACGTATGATAATTATTAATTATGTTACATAATTATTGCCATTAGTGTTCAAATATGATTTATTGAGTCAAGAAAAACTCTGTATAATATGCTTTTTGAACGAGCCAGTGTTTCAGCTTCATTTTAAAAACGTTATCAATCACGGCATTTCTAATATTTTCCGGGAGACAGTTATATGCATCCGGCCCTATGAGGTGTGTCATGTTCCCGGCTCGAACGAGTCGCACGCTCGGCATGGCGAGCATGTCCGCGTGCCTGAGGCTCATGGTATACTGGTCCCCTCGGCTCTCAAACATGGCTAGGTTCCTTCTCACATAGACATCCCATTGCATTATGACAAGTGACGACAGAGTAGGTATTTCTAGAGATTTGAATAGTGGATTCGCAGATGTGTGGCGGGAAACCTGCGCAATTAGGTACACGAATTGCCCATTTCTGCATCCGAATGGCTCGCAGCCTATCGGCGGCGTACCCCCAGAATTCGGTTCCATATTGCAGAACCGAGTGCACGGTCGCAAAATAACAGGTCCGCACCATATCCGTAGAAACCACTCTAGACAACCTTTCAAGCGCGAAACAGGCACTGCCCAGCTTTGCGCATAGCTTGTCTATGTGAGAAGCCCATGTTAATCCGCGATCTATATGAAAACCTAGGATCGTGGTGGAGTCTACACGATCTATCACATTTTGTTCAATAACTACGTCTAATTTTTCCAACGGCCTACCTAAAAAAGAAAAGTAGACGTAGTGCGTTTTCTTTAAATTAAGCACCAGGTCATTATACTCGAACCACTGGACTAATTCCTTTGCTGTTTGATTTAACCGGAACTGTAATTATTCCAAATGTGTGCTCGCCGTAACAATGGCTGCTACGTCATCGGCGTACATGAACGCCTTTCCCGTTGCGACGAAGTCAGGCAGGTCATTTAGCAGCAGCGAGAATAAAATATTGGACACTGAAGACCCTTGGGCCACTCCCATCTCTGTCGCCAGCAGGTCCGACCGCGTCTGTCCTCCGTCACTCACCACCACTTGTGCTCTATCTCGCAGCAGGTCTGTAAACAGCGCATGGGCGAAGCCGTTTATTCCGTAATGCGACAGTTTAGCAGCGAGTACACTGTGGTCTGTGATGTCAAATGAAAAAAAAATGTATGGTTATTACCCGTATTTGTATCCGTCTCTATTTGTTTCCGGAATGGTAGGCATCAATACGTTAGAAGTTAGGAGACGTTGTGCATTGATGATGCACTATTACCAGTTACTGAACGGTGTTATCGATGACCCGAGTACGCTCGCTCGCTTGTCGCTGAGCGTGGCTGCGCGGGCGCGCGAGCCCCGCGCGTGCTGCGCGCGCCGCCTTGCTCGCGGGGCCGGCGCGCGTGCGCACCGACACTGCCAGGTATTCATCCACGGTACACGCCATAGATCTACTCAACGATATGATTGCTCAAATACCTGAGGTTGATTTATTCAATACTAGATTTAATTCTATGTTACATTTTTGTATAAAATTTAATAGTGATCCAAGCTTCTATAAAGCTCGGTATTGTAAATTATAAGTACCTATATAAGTTATAACATACTGTGCGTTTTGGTAAAAGCTGTTAGCATGGTATGTAACTGAATTTAAAATAAATAAATTATAAATGTCGAATGCTTTTGACAAATCACAGCACAGAACATGGTTTAGGCGTAAGCTCCTTGGAAGGTCTTTCGCGCTCCATGTCGCAACACTGGCAGCGTGCCTTGGTACGAGCCGAACCAGTGGCGTGCCGGCGTTCCCTTTCGGTGCGAGCTCCAGCGAGGCTCCTTTCACGGCGGCTGCAGAAACACAGCCAGCACCCGCGCCTGCTTTTTCCACTACACAGCCGCCGCCATTATACACGCTGGCGCAGAATGCTCTGCCGGTCTTCAACGCCTCGATGGTCGCCGCACAGGTCAAACTTAAAACGATCGCATTTGGACCTACAACACATAAACAATTTTTTTTTTTTTTTTTTTTTATAAAAAAAAAGTGGCAAAAAGGCAGACGATCTGCCTGATGGTAAGCAATCATCGTCGCCTATGGACACTTGCAACTCCAGAGGTGCTGCAGGACTTTGCCAGCTTAGAGAGGTGTTTGTGAATACCCTTTTTAAATCTCCCCATATTGTAGCTCCGTGGAAAGACCTCAGGGGGAAGATCGTTCCACATCTTGCAAGTTCGCGGAAGAAACGAGCGCATGAAACGGACTGTGTGGGAGCTCCAATTTTGCAAGATGTGAGGATGAGCTCTTTCACGGTGCCGAGCAGTCCGGTGATGAAAATGATTTGCCGGAATTAAATTAAAAAGCTCTTTAGAACACTCCCCAAAAAAGAGCCTATAAAAGATACAGAGGGATCCCACATCCCTACGGAGACTCAACGGCTCCAACTTTTTTGTCAGCTTGGGATCATGGACAATTCGGACGGCTCTCCGCTGCATAGAATCTAGGGGATCTAGTTGATATTTCGGTGCACCATTCCACAAGTGCGAACAGTACTCCACGTGAGGGCGCACTTGTGCTTTATAAAGTAGAAGCCGTTGACCCGACGTGAAGTAACGTTTCGCCTTGTTAAGTACACCGAGTTTTTTAGAGGCTAATTTTGCCTTAGCCTCGATGTGTCCCCTAAATTGGACCTCGCTCGATATATCCATCCCAAGGATTTCCAAGTTCTTGGATACCGTGAGGGAAACACCTTGAAAACGTGGCGCTACAACAAAAGGTGTTTTCTTAGCGGTGAATGCACACACTTGTGTCTTAGATGGGTTAAAATTGACTAAGTTTATATCACCCCAGTGAGAGACTTTCTCCAGGGATGACTCAATGTCAGACACAAGCTTGCATCTGCTCTCTTCAACCTCTGAGCGCTTGTGGTTTACACGTCCACGGTAACATGCGTCACCCGTACTATCATCTGCATAACAATGAATATTACTAATCTGCAACATGTCATTGATATGCAGAATGAATAGCGTAGGAGACAGCACGGAACCCTGCGGGACCCCAGCATTGATCGGCTTAGCTTCGGAACGTGATCCGTCGACTACAACACTAATAGTACGACCAGATAGGAAGCTTGACACCCACGTGCACAGGCCGTTAGGTAGTCCGTACGAGGGAAGTTTGGCTAGAAGTGCTTTGTGCCACACCCTATCAAAAGCTTTCGCGATGTCTAAACTAATGGCCAGTGCTTCACCCCTACTCTCAATTGCCTCTGCCCATCGATGCGTTAGGTAAACTAGAAGATCACCAGCTGAGCGTCCATGACGGAAGCCGTATTGATGGTCACTAATCAGCTGGTGCTCCTCTAGATATCCAAGCAACTGCGAATTGACAATCCTTTCCATTACTTTGGAGAGAAGGGATGTAATAGCTATAGGGCGATAGTTAGACGGATTCGTACGATCACCTTTTTTAGGGATAGGGTGGACAAGTGCAACTTTCCAGGCCGATGGAACAAGGCCCGTGGCGTAAGAGAGACGAAATAGACGCGTTAAGACTGGAGCTAACTCTGGACAGCACTTCTTGAGGACGATAGCCGGAATTCCATCTGGCCCACTCGATTTACGCACATCGAGGGAAAACAGCTCCTTGCGTACCGCACATTGAGTTATGCGTACATCAGGCATGGAACTTTCACAACGCGGCAGTGCGGGTGGCGTTGAGTTTCCATCTTCAAGTGTCGAGTTGGAGGCGAACAAGGAACCAAGGAGATCTGCCTTCTCCTTCGCACTGTGGGCCAAACTATCATCCGGCTTACGAAGCGCTGGTAAGGATGATCTGCAGAAATTTCCCTCAGCTGCTTTTGCAAGGGACCAGAACGCTCTACTGCCAGATGGGTATCCGGCTAGCTGATCACCAATTTTACTGATGTGTACATACCTCGCACTAGCAAATACCCTCTTGCTGGATCGGGAAGCAGCATTATATTTCTTCTTGAGTGCACTACACTCTGGACTTTTCGACGTCTGTGCATCCGACCAGGCTTCGAAGGCTTTTTGTTTTGCCTTAACAGCTGTGGCACATGATTTGTTAAACCATGGTCTACTGCGCCCACCTATACGTACTTGGGAATTAGGAATAAAACATTCCATTCCTTGGAGCACAACGTCAGCCACAGATTCAGCACATACGTCTAGATCGTCTGACGAGAAACACAATTGCTTCCACGGGTAAGAAGAGTAGAATTCACGAAGGCCATCCCAGTCTGCAGCTGAGTAGTGCCAGACCAAGCGTTTCCCGGAGGGACGGTTAGGTTGGTCTATTGTTGGAACCTCGGAGCGAATCAGACAGTGATCAGATTTCCCAATGGGAGCTTCTACTCTGATAGAATATTGCTCCGGATGAGATGTCATTATGAGATCCAACAGAGCTGGGGTGTGGCCATCGATATCAGGAACTCTGGTATGGCTATCCACCAGCTGGGTAAGGCCATGAACCAGGGCAAAGTCATAAGCTGTACGACCCGCATGATCGGTCTTATTCGACCCGAGCCATTCCACATGATGACCGTTGCAGTCACCAAGTACAATTAGCTCTGCGGAAGTATACAGCTGCGACACTTGGTCCGCAGCTGAGGAGATAAGATCAAATAGTCGAGTAGTTTCCGCGTCACCGCTAAAAGACCTATAAAGACAAGCGTAGATGCGTGTCTGACCACCATAATCTACACGAGTCCAAAGTAAGGACAGGTTAGGTATTTCCAAACTATGGAGACGTCGACAACAAATATCCTCCCGCACATACAAGCACACTCCTGCCCGAGGCAGGAACGAATGTTCAAGACTGTATCCGGGGTATGAGAGGTAAGATGTGTCCGCAGGAGTAGATATTTGAGTCTCAGTCAGAAAAAATAATGCTGGCTTAGCCGTTTCAAGATGATGATGGACGGCGTTAAGATTTGAATGCAAACCTCTGATATTGCAATAGTCCACAATAAAAGTGGAAGTTTTAGCCGCTGAAGAACGTTTACTATTATTAGACTTGACCATGGAGATTATAAAGGGTAGTAAAAAAAGGGACTGTTACCACTCACACCACCTCAGTTCTTAGGCAAAGATAAATGAAAAATAGAGCTCCACAGACGAACGGAGTAGTGATTAACTGGCGCAGAGAACGGAAGGGCCCCCGGTCCCCCCTGCGAGTGACGGGCGGGTTCCACTCCGGTTCAATTCAATTCGTTTAGTGCTCCTGCTCAAAGTCAAGCATTCTGTGGCTTGCCGCAGACACAGAGCTACAGTAACTTACCTTTTTAAAATCAAGGAGGTTCCTGCTCATCCACACTAACATATGCACCGCAAACATTCGGAGGGAATAGTGCCACGCCACCAACTCTGTTCGGTTCGAACGACAATGCAAGTCAAACATCCGTATTTGGCGCTAGAAATACGTCACAGCCGTTGGCGTTCGGATCAGGCGCAACCAGCTCACTGCCTTTCAATCAAGCTTTTGGCGTACCCACCACCAGCCAACCTTTTGGAGCGACCTCTGTCAACCAGGCATCGGCTTTCGGTGCGAGTAGCGTGCCTCAGCCTGCCACCTTCACAACTTTTTCGAGATAGTAATACTGGGCTGCCTTCAAGTTTTCGTGGCAACAATACCGAACTGCTCCCACAATTTATTGGTAGTAATGCTGGGCAGACTACCTACGTAGCGAGTAATACCAGCCAGCCAAGTATATTCAGTGCAGGCGGCGGCAGCCAGGCGGCGACATTCGCTGCGCCTTTCTCGCTGCCTACTCAACAGCAATTTCTTTTGAACATGACAATGAGACATTTAACCAAAGGCATTTGTCTTAAAAAAATCTGAACTCACTCCCACGACCAACACTGTGTTTCACTGAAACATTCCTCCTGAACTTAAATGAAACTGGTTTTCAAACGAGAGCCAGATTTTACATATTGAGTATTATAGCTAGCCAGAGGGGTATATCATAATACCAGAAAAAATCCAGAAAGCACGTCAATGAGTTATTACGGCTTACTTTACTAATATATTAGAAGATTCTACATACATTATGTATTACCAATGTATTATCTGGATTTAATCTGCGCAGGACCGGGACGAGTGGCGTACAAGAAGAGAGGCCTATGCTCAGCAGGAGGCGATAACAGGCTGATGATGATGATGATGATGATCTAATGATATACGGTTAATAGTTTTCTTGGCACAATTCTGGATAAACTCATATTTATCAAGTACTTAATAGCGTTCGTTAACAATTACTTGTACATTACTCTTGAGTAAATAATGGAAAATTATTATTCGATCGTCCGCATTCGTTGTTGTCAGGGATACTAAGTAGGATGAAATGCCGATCCCAAAGTAATATCTAATGTTAATAATACACGACTTAAAATAATAATAATAATATACTTATAATTCCGACTTAAGTTTAGTATAATATTTATAAAGTTGTATATATTCTAGTTTATATAAGTGTTAATTTATAGTACTTATTTTTAAGTTTATTATAAGGTTTAGTTTTTAATTAGTGACGATTATTTCTCTATGTGTTTTATAAGTTGTTTACATAAGAAGTTGTCGTTTAAAAGACACCGAAATCGAACCAAGGCCTACAATATCATTATTATTCATGTTCTAAAGCATCCCCTTCACATCTATCTTTTTCGGCTAAAATGCGCCCCATCTTTTGTCAGGTCGTCTACTGAAAGAATAAGGAGGTATAAAGTAGGTACTAACTTCTTAGGTACCTAAAGGGATGTAAAGCCTTTTTTATTATTTATAATAACTGCAAAATCGCTCTTAAAGCCTCGTGTAATATATTTTTATCTACATAATAGTGTAGTAAGGGTTGTGACCGCTGCCGCGTTGGTCGAATAGATAGCAGAAAATAACTTTGCCTTCCACATGTTTGAATTTTTTCAATATACATATACAAAATATCACCACGAGATCGTTGCTTAACAATACAGATAATATACAGGTACATACATACTATATGCATAACACCGTGTAAACATTTTCCCGCAATTTCCTTGCATCGATGTCGCATTTAACTAATCAACATTATGTACAAACTACATATGTATATCTTTTGAATATAATTGGGTCATCAATTCGACTCGTATGTGTATGTATGATAATATTGAGATCGATAAAAAATCCTGTCAGTATTTTTTTCTAGCAATTTTCTTTGAACGTGGAAATCTGTTCTTTACCGATCTTTATCCAAAATCAGTAAATAATGTAAAAAGATTTAGACAGTTTGTCTTTTGGGTATTAAGAGCAAGATTATTTGTGCTGAACCATTTTGAAATATAACTCAAAGCCAGGTTTATATGATTAGGGTCAACTTGATTACGATTTAATTTAAAAAGTAAAGCCGTGTCGTCAGCGAAAAGGATTGTTTCAGCATATTTATATTTTTGAGCTAAATTACATCAGACACAAAAATGGACCCAGAATTGAGCCCTGAGGGACGCCCACACCAACATGTCACTAAATTAGATCGTGCACCATTTATATCAACCTGCATAGACCGATCAGACAGATAGGACTTCAGGATAGAGAAACACCCCTGACGCCGTAATGGCTCAGTTTATCGAGTAAAATACTGGACATAGAATGCTGGACACAGTCAAATGCTTTGGATAAGTCGCAAAAAATACCTATGCAATCATGCGACTTTTCCAATGTTTCATAAATTATATCAACAAATGACGTCCCGGCATCAGTGGTGGATCTTCCCCGCGAAAACCCAAACTGCCTCACATAAAATAATCCCTTACTATTGAAGATTGCACTATGCTGTACAAGTAGCATCTTTTCAAAGATTTTGCTGAAGATAGGTTAACTTGAAATTGGCCTATCGGCCTGTTATCGCCCCCTGCTCTGCATAAGCCTCTCTTCTTGTACACCACTCGTCCCGGTCCTGCGCAGATTAAATCCAGATAATACATAGGTAATAATACATAATGTATGTAGTCTTCTAATATATTAGTAAAGTAAGCCGTAATAGCTCATTGACGTGCTTTCTGGATTTTTTCTGGTACATATTATGATATACTCCTCTGGCTAGCTACAATACTCAATATGTAAAATCTGGCTCTCGTTTAAAAACCAGTTTCATTTAAGTTCAGAAGGAATGTTTCAGTGAAACACAGTGTTGGTTGTGGGAGTGTGATCAGATTTTTTTTAAGACAAATGCCTTTGATTAGATGTCTCACTGTCATGTTTGAAAGAAATTGTTCTCTCTTATAGTCCGATCACTACATAATATACATATTTATTACCTATTAGTAAGAAGACTATATTGAACAATAAAAGAGCAGGAGTAACAGAGACATACATTAAAATGTTCATACGAAAACCTTTAGAATCTAAAAAAATAATAAATATTTACTTGATGACATGTCTGCGAGTGCTTAGATAGAGTGACAGCAGTAAATGATCAGTACATTGTAAATGGTTGTCTGTAAAAATACAGTAATGGTAGGTACATCATATATGTTCTCATTACAGGACTTTATTTGGCAAACACAATAAATATATCAAATTGATAAAACACATAGGTACACCACAGACCACAGAACATGTTTTTTTCATATTGACGCTTGTATTCCTAGATGACGTACCTGTCCGAAGCCAAACACGGGTTGCGTTGAGCCCGAGAAGTAGAACATCGGTTGGCTCAGCGGGCTGCTGAGTAGGCAGCGAGAAAGGCGCGGCGAATGTCACCGCCTGGCTGCCGCCGCCTGCGCTGAATATTCATGGCTGGCTTGTATTACTCCCTACAAAGGTGGTCTGCCCAGCATTACTACCACCAAATTGTGGGAGCAGTCCGGTATTGCTGCCACCAAAACTTGAAGGCAGCCCAGTATTACTAACTCGAAAAGTTGTGAAGGTGGCAAGCTGAGGCACGCTACTCGCACCAAATATCGATTCCTAGTTCACTGAGGTCGCTCCAAAAGGTTGGCTGGTGGTGGGTACGCCGAAAGCTTGATTGAAAGGCGGTGAGCTGGCCGCGCCCGATCCGAACGCCAACGGCTGTGACGTATTTCCAAATACGGATGTTTGACTTGCATTTTCGTTCAAACTTGAACAGAGGTGGTGGCGTAGCACTATTCTTTCCGAATGCCAGCGGTGCAGATGTTAGCGTGGATGAGCCGAAACCTCCTTGATTTTGAAAAAGTAAGTTACTGTAGCTCTGTCTGCGGCAAGCCACAGAATGCATGACTTTGAGCAGGAGCACTAAACGAATTGAGTTGTTTATGTGTTGTAGGTCCAAATGCGATCGTTTTAGGTTTGACCTATGCGGCGAACATCGAAGCGTTGAAGGCCGGCGGAGCATTCTGCGCCAGCGTGTTTAATGGCGGCGGCTGTGTGGCAGAAAAAGCAGGCGCGAGTGCTGGCTTTGTTTCTGCAGCCGCCGTGAAAGGAGCCTCGCTGGAGCTCGCGCCGAAAGGGAACGCCGGCAAGCCACTGGTTCGGCTCGTACTCGTGCTCGTTGTTTCCAAAGTAAATCCTAAGGCAGCTTCTTTTTCGTCACTGTTGTTAAACGCAGTTGGGACATCTCTGTCGTTGGTCAGGCTGGTCGATTTACTCGTGAAAGCAAATGGATAAAACAGATAAAACAATTTATTGGTAATGTTTTACAATTACATGTCATTCATATAAATAAAACTTATATAATTATTTCACATAATTCCTACCATTTATATTTAGGTAGGACTTCTTGTAAATAGAAAAAAACTCGTCAATAGTATAAAAAGTTTGTTGAACGAGCCACTTCTTCAGTTTAATTTTAAATACGCTATCGCTTAAGACATTAGTGATATCAGTCGGGAGGCAGTTGTACACCTCCGGACCTTTAACATGTGTGGAGTTCCCGGCGCGGACGAGGCGCACATGCTGCGTGGCCAGCATGGCCGCGTGACGGAGCTCCTTGTCACCCGAGTACAGCTCTCCGCGCGTCTCAAACATGCCCAGATTGTATCTCACGTAAATAGCCCACTGGTATATAACCAGTGAAGGCAGCGTAAGAATCCCGAGCGATTTAAAGAGAGGTCTCGCCGACGTGCGACGTGACACTTGAGCTATAGCCCGTATTGCCCGTTTCTGCATTCTGAAGGCACGCGGCCTGTCGGCAGCGTGCCCCCAGAGTTCGGCTCCATATTGGAGGACCGAATGCACAGTAGCAAAATAGCACGTTCGCACTACGTCAGCGGAGACAACTCTAGCCAATCTGCCCAAGGCAAAGCACGCACTGCCTAGCCTCGCGCAGAGCTTGTCAATGTGACACGACCAAGTCAAGCCGCGGTCTAATTCAAAACCTAGAAACGTGCTAGACTCCACTTCACCTATAGTGTTTCCATTTATAATCACTGTCAGTTTCTTCTGTGTTCGTCCTGATAAAGAAAAGTTGATGAAATGCGTCTTTTTTTATATTGAGCGCTAGTCCGTTCTGACGGAACCATATCGCCATTTCATTAGCGGTTTGGTTCAAATGGGTTTGTAGTTCGATATCAGTCTTAGCAGTTACTATGGCGGCTACATCATCTGTGTACATGAACGTCTCCCCGGATACGATGAAGTCAGGCAAGTCATTTAACAGTAGAGAAAAGAGGATATTTGATACTGAAGATCCTTGGGCTACTCCCATGACAGTCTCTATCGGTTCCGATCGAATTTCACCGCCATCTCCTACAACAACCTGCGATCTGTCATGAAGTAGGTCTGTAAGTAGAGCATGTGCTGGACCAATTATGCCATAATGCGCTAGTTTAGCAGCGAGCACACTGTGGTCCGCGACGTCGAATGCGCGGGATAAATCACAGCATAGCACAGCGACTCGCAGCTTCCGGTCGCAGGCGCCCAGCACACGCTTGACCACCTCACGACTGAGATCAGTAGTGGAGCGGCCCGCACGGTAAGCGAATTGTCTCTGAGATAGAGCTTCGGTATTTGTCAGGTAGGTCGTTAACCGCGAACTAGGGCCATTTTCAAAAATTTTAGAGACCGCTGGTATAATAGATACAGGCCTGTATGAATCCAGGTTGTCTCTCTTTCCCTTACCTTTAAATAAAGGTGATATCTTACTTAACTTCATCGCACCCGGGTACGTCCCCGCACGCATACATCGATTGTACAGCTCAGCTAACAGTGGCGCCAGCTCCGCTTTCACAAGGCCGATGAGCTCCATCGATATATCGTATATATCCTTAGTAGTTTTTTTAGGTATACGATTTATTATTCGATAGACCTCATCAGCTGTAAACGGTACCAGTCTCATGCTGGTGGCAGGCGTCGCGCGCGCAGTTTCGAGCGCGGCTCTGACTAGTGTCAGTGAGGCGCGCGGCGCCCCGCACGCTGCCGCCGCACCCGCAAATCTAGAGTTCATCTCATTTGCTGCTGCCTTCTTGGAAGGAAAAATATTCCCAAGTGGATCCTTGACCACATCAGCAAATCCAACAACCGAACTCTTCTTCACACCTCTTTCTGCATTCACAATTTGCCATATCGCTTTTGACTTACTATTGCTTTCCAAAACTTTATTAGCGTAGTAAGAAGTTTTGCGTTCGCTTAAAGCTTCGTCATAAAGCGAACATAGATTATGGTGAAATGCTAAGAGGTGATCGTTATCTGGAAACTTTCCAGCGAGGTTCATAGTTTCATACAGCAAATACCTAAGATTAAAGACTTCGTCACTCACCCAAGACGATTTCCTTGTGTTCTTTCGTTTTAGCGGAAAGCATGTATGAAACGTTGACTTCAAAACATTTATCATAGCCGTAGCTAAATTGTGCGGGGAGTGTAAATGTTTATCAAATATTAACTGCCAATCCACACTATTGACAGCTGACGTGAAATTTAATCGACTGGCTTGTGAAAAATCTCTCGCCAAAACAGAGCGTGGCGGAGGCTGTTTCGGCCGGCAGAAGAGTTCGGTGCGCACCGCCAGGTGATCGCTGAGCGGGTCGTCAGGCGTGTCGCGCGAGGTGTCCACCGCGCTCGCCGAGTCCAGCCCCGCCTCCCTGTTACTGTATACATGGTCGAGGCACGTCGCGGTAGTAGCACACACTCGCGTCGGAAACTCCACAAGGTTTTTAAAATTGTTAGCCGATAATATATCAGAGAGGTGATTCTGGTTTATGCAAGAAGATTCAAGCCAATTTATGTTGGTATCACCAATTACCATAATTTCTCTACCTGTAGAAGTGGCTCGTTCAAGTAAAGGTTCGAGACATTTTAAGAAACTACTAGCCGTCACTAGATTCGTCCTATATATACACAACACAATAATGTTGTAAGTAAGAAGTTCTATTGCTGATATTTCGCAACATAGTTCTGTAGACAATCCTACATATTCTACGCATTCGACAGCTTTTACACCGTCTCTTACATACAAGCACGATCCGCCGTGCCCGGTGTGCTTTCTACAATAACTAGATATCAGATTATATCCGTCAATATGTATACATTTTAAATTATCAGTCCTTTGCCAGTGCTCGGTTATACCTAGTACATCGCATTTCAATTCATGCTTTAACAAAACTTCAAGGCGGTTTATTTTTTTACAACTAAGAGACCTAATGTTTTGCAAACATACAACAATATTATGGTAGGACTTAATACTGGTCGATCTATTTTTACGCGTATTATTTTCGCGAGTCAAGTGTAGCTGTTTAGGCGGTGTCAGGTCATTCTGTGGCTGCGTGGGTGGTGGCGCGGTGACGGCCATGCGGCTGGTGCTGGCGGCGCGGGTGGGGCGCACCTCCTGCGCGCCCGCCGCTTCTACGAAACCACTCGCTGGCGCGCGTTCCAGGCGGCCAGTTCTCAGCGGACAAGAAGAACTTGTAGTGGCTATCAGGCACTGTGATGGAGAATGATGAGTAAAAAGAATGAGCGAGCTTCAATTTTTCGACATGGTAGTTATCACAGGGTTTCTTTCTTGTCATATAAGATTTTATATTTTCGGCTGTCATCTCTGGCGCAAAGAAACACGCATGGATTTTTCGAGGTCATTGAACAGTCTTCAGCTCTTCGTCTAGTTCCCCACTACCCTCGATCACAGTTAATCGGCGCTGATTTTTGCTTCTTCGGTGTCGACTCACAACCTTCTCCCATCCTTCGTCGTCGGCCGCAGCGACACGATTAGTGTCAGTCGCCTTTGTATTGAAGTCTGGTTGTGTCATAGCAACTTGCGAGGTTCGATGTGCTATCTGTGGTCCAGCAGCTGTGGAGGGCGTTGTTGATGTTGTAGCCGGGATTGACGGCTTTCCTTTTTTTCCTCTTGCACGAAGTTGACGTTTGGTTGTCGTCAGAGGAGCAGTCCTTGTTACCGCAGTCTGTTCTTGAGCGTGAGTCGTTGCAGTGGGGGTGATATTTTGTATACTTATCAACTTTGTCGTTGATTCACTAGGAGGCAATGCTACAGAGGAGGACGATGTTACGTCTGCCATACGTATGGAGTGGTCTGAGATAGCTTTAAGTGCGGCTGAATTAGTATCTTCGTACCTGGCTAACATACCGATGAGAATCTCCATCTGATCAGCGTACTTCTCCAGTCGTTTCTCCTGTCCTGTAATTGTAGCCATAGCTTCATGTAATTTGGATTCATAATTTTCTATGATAAGAACAGATCTGCTCAGCCTAGTGTCATAAGAGGCGATCTCCTCACTAAATTGGCCTCTCATAGATGCCAGGTCGTTGCGCATGTTGTACAATTCATTTAAGAGCGCAGCTTCGCTAGTAGCGATCGCTATTATTACTGAATTCAGTAGGTTTACATGCTCTCGACCGAATGGTCACAAATGGTTCTTTGCCCTGTTTCGAGGCTGATACAGGTGTTAAGCTATTGTCGCCGCCTTTTTTTGCATTGCAACGACATTCTGGGCAAATCCAATTGCATTTCTCATCAACTGACAGCCCTTTAGCACCAATACACAACGTGTGATATTTCTGCGCACATTCCTTCAAACTACAGGTCACATATTCTTCCAAATTTATAATATTGCTACGACAAGCTGAGCATTCCATCGCGAAGTTAACGCATAAAAGCCGTAGCTAGCGTAGCGCAATAATAATACAGCAAGATAGCGCGCCAAACGTACTCTCGTAGGCAATAGTAGGCAGGTATAGAATACGTTACAGTTAGTAGCGCCGCCAACGAACTCTCGTAGACAAGCACAGGAGGCGCTCCTCGTGGAGGAGCGCTAGTTGATGATTCCGTAGATGCCGGAGTCGCAGCTGGCGTAGTGCATGGCTCAGAAGGAGCTGGTTCAAGCACAGGTGCGGGCCCGGGGGCTGTGTCATAACTGTCTCTGACAAGGGATCGTCCGAATTGAACTGTCCTGCACCCAGTACTACTACATTATCATTTGCACCGAAGAATACGAATGGTCCTTTGCAAGCGACGGCCGACAAGTCTCTATTTTTATTTTTTTATTTACTCTGGAAACGACGAGCACGAGTACGAGCCGAACTAGTGGCGTGCCGGCGTTCCCTTTCGGCGCGAGCTCCAGCGAGGCTCCTTTCACGGCGGCTGCAGAAACAAAGCCAGCACTCGCGCCTGATTTTTCTGCCACACAGCAGCCGCCACTATACACGCTGGCGCAGAATGCTCCGCCGGCCTTCGACGCTTCGATGTTCGCCGCATAGGTCAAACCTAAAACGATCGCATTTGGACCTACAACACATAAACAACTCAATTCGTTTAGTGCTCCTGCTCAAAGTCATGCATTCTGTGGCTTGCCGCAGACAGAGCTACAGTAACTTACTTTTTCAAAATCAAGGAGGTTTCGGCTCATCCACGCTAACATCTGCACCGCTGGCATTCGGAAAGAATAGTGCTACGCCACCACCTCTGTTCAAGTTTGAACGAAAATGCAAGTCAAACATCCGTATTTGGAAATACGTCACAGCCGTTGGCGTTCGGATCGGGCGCGGCCAGCTCACCGCCTTTCAATCAAGCTTTCGGCGTACCCACCACCAGCCAACCTTTTGGAGCGACCTCTGTGAACTATGAATCGATTTTCGGTGCGAGTAGCGTGCCTCAGCTTGCCACCTTCACAACTTTTCGAGTTAGTAATACTGGGCTGCCTTCAAGTTTTGGTGGCAGCAATACCGGACTGCTCCCACAATTTGGTGGTAGTAATGCTGGGCAGACCACCTTTGTAGGGAGTAATACAAGCCAGCCATGAATATTCAGCGCAGGCGGCGTTAGCCAGGCGGCGACATTCGCCGCGCCTTTCTCGCTGCCTACTCAGCAGCTCGCTGAGCCAACCGATGTTCTACTTCTCGGGCTCAACGCAACCCGTGTTTGGCTTCGGACAGGTACGTCATCTAGGAATACAAGTGTCAATATGAAAAAAAAACATGTTCTGTGGTCTGTGGTGTACCTATGTGTTTTATCAATTTGATATATTTATTGTGTTTGCCAAATAAAGTCCTGTAATGAGAACATATATGATGTACCTACCATTACTGTATTTTTACAGACAACCATTTACAATGTACTGATCATTTACTGCTGTCACTCTATCTAAGCACTCGCAGACATGTCATCAAGTAAATATTTATTATTTTTTTAGATTCTAAAGGTTTTCGTATGAACATTTTAATGTATGTCTCTGTTACTCCTGCTCTTTTATTGTTCAATATAGTCTTCTTACTAATAGGTAATAAATATGTATATTATGTAGTGATCGGACTATAAGAGAGAACAATTTCTTTCAAACATGACAGTGAGACATCTAATCAAAGGCATTTGTCTTAAAAAAAATCTGATCACACTCCCACAACCAACACTGTGTTTCACTGAAACATTCCTTCTGAACTTAAATGAAACTGGTTTTTAAACGAGAGCCAGATTTTACATATTGAGTATTGTAGCTAGCCAGAGGGGTATATCATAATATGTACCAGAAAAAATCCAGAAAGCACGTCAATGAGCTATTACGGCTTACTTTACTAATATATTAGAAGACTACATACATTATGTATTATTACCTATGTATTATCTGGATTTAATCTGCGCAGGACCAGGACGAGTGGTGTACAAGAAGAGAGGAACCTTAGACTTGGCTTAACTAATTTTAGAGATTTCATTACTTTTTAAAGATAAACAAGCAGCTCTATCGAGACTTGGCAAATTTTTTACAAAATGTTTTTGGTGGGATAGCTATTACATTTACGTATAGATATATTTAACACCTCTTCAATTATCTTCTTTGCTAATGATATTAGCAAAGAAGACTGCCCTGTTAGCATAGTTGGTAGTGGTTCTGCCTTCTAATCTAGGGGTGCGGGTTCAATTCCCGCATAACACAAGTAATAATGCATATTAAAAAAATGTAAGTTATAGTGCGCTGGAGCACTTAGATTATCTTTAGGCTTTTCTAAAGATTTTCTAAGTGCCCTTTTTTGTAGTAGTTAGAAAGAGTATGTTTAGTTTTCCTTCACTTGTTTTTATATTTTAAAAAATGTAATTACTTGTGTTAAGTCTGGTCGTTTCTATGTATAATAAGTATGTATTTACAAAAAAAAGTATATATGTATTATATCCATTATCTAGTACACATGATACAAGCGAAACCTTAGTATGGGGCTAGATGGCGCTGTGTGAGATGTCCTGAAACAATTATTTATTTTTATTTTTAAAAATCGATCATTACAAATTAAATCCTACTAATATTATGAAAGTGAAAGGCTGTATGAGTGTCTGCGTTTGTTAATTATTTTTCTTCAAATGACTAAACCAATTTTGATAGTGTAGAGATCGATTAGAACCTAGATTACTTAACACCTAGGCTTTTTATCCTGGATAAACGCTGGAACACCGAGGGTGGTGATAATTTCAAATGTATATCTCCACGGAAACATCAAATTATTGTTTTAATCACGGCAGTAGATGGCTATAGTTTGCGGCAATTACTAAATCTCATCTTGACAATAGAATAATGTGTAACATTAATCAGAGCTCGAATATTGTATATCAGACTATTTCAGACCAAAATGTCGTTATACCGTCTAGACCATTAGTCAGTATCTGGTTGGCCTAAAGCTAAGGAAAAGTAGACGATTTATTAACACCGAAAAATAGTCCATGTTTATTACACAATATGTCTTACTTTAAGTAATATATGTACAAGTATGATAACCTTAAAAATTATGTACAAGTTAGCAAAAGTGGATCTAACAACGGTTCTAATATCTTCTTCTTTATATAGAATCAGAGTGGCCAACTCTGGTGTAGAGAGTTTATCAAGCCGCCCTAAGGGCCTCTGACATGGCTTAACCACTGCCGTACTTGACAAACAGCCGGAACCTTCCATTTAATCAACTATATATTATAGTCATCCGACCCACGTAAACGCCCAAAATGGAATGCCACTTTTCGGTCACCCATCCAAGGACTGACCGCGTCGACCTTTAGTACTAAATCCACCTTTACAAAGGTTATGCCCCAGTTACTTGTGCCTTTATAAATATAAACAAAAAAACAGCATTAACTCAAACTGCTTTTTACTACGCAACAAAATTTTAGTCCAATCATTCTATCACCCAATCCTCTTTACAAACATTAGCCGTCTAATGTCCCGTATTTCCATACTAAATCCCACGTTTATATTCCCCACAAGTGCCTGTCATTGTGTATGGTGTTACGTTAACAGATAGTGTCGTTGAGACCACGAACGCATCGGTAATAGGTCGTTACTACTGCAAGTAGGAGCCAAGCGTGACGCGAGAGGGCGCCTACTCTAAACATGGTGTAGGAAGTTAGTCCGTACATAATAAATTTATTTAAAAATACTTATGTTGTAAAAAGCGAGTATTTGCAAGTTAAGTTAAGCGAGTGTAAATCCATACACAATTTGCACTCGCTTGTAGAGAGATGTAGAAAAGCTGGGTGACCTAAAGTCTCTAGGTCACCCAGCTTTTCTACATCTATCTTGAGTCGTATTTCCTCATGACCATAGATAACAAATTGCAATATAAGTAGTAAAAGTCAGTTTTTTGGAAATCATTACTTAGGTTTTTACTGCTGTTATAGAAAATCAAGCTCATTCTTTTAGAATGTATACGAATGTAGGGTATATGAGTCATGTGAGGATGCATCAGTAATTTACCCGTAGGAAATACGTTCGCCGTAGCCGAAATCGGCTTGGAATACATCATCATCATCATCATCATACGAATGTAGAAAAAGCCATATATTTTCACACTTTAACACGCACATATGTATGTATGTAACTATAGCAACAAACAATTCTACATATAATAAAGGGAGACTTATGAAAAAGATTCGGTTTCACCGAACTTACAATAATTTCGTGTGTCTAATCTATTGATTGAATCCAATATTTCCAATAGCCCTATCATCAGCATAGTTAGTAAACAAACGACGACCGCGCGTGCCTAATTGTTGCTCACCAATTAGAACACACCCAACACACGCCTAATAACTTTAATCATGTGAATAATATGAAAACAAGAGTTGCATGCTAGTTGATCCGTTATCTGAGATGTCGCGGAATATAACCTTGCGATCTTCAAAGCGAGAGTGAATCGGTTCTTACTGGGTAAGCGCGTTCCATCCTAGACCGTAATGATTGCTTTCCATCAGGCAAATTACGGTCAAGTGCAAACCCATTTCTTGTAAAAAAAATCTAATGCTATTATTGTGATTATGTCTTCTAGTTTCGTTTATTTATGTGGTTAAACCTAGAAATATATAAATGATACACCTGAAAAGATATTTGACGTATCGTAGCACAAATGTACTTCAGACCTTGCGCGGTGTAACGATTTTTATCATGATTTCTTAAAACGATGTAGTTTTAAGTACATTTGCTGTGTTTTAGGCCTGACAAATTATTTCTTTATCTAGAAGCTAGTATAGGTATCGTATATATGGAAGGTAGATAGTTATAAGCTAGATACTAAGTGGTCTATGCGTTGTATTGTCACTGTATATTTCTTCCAAAATGCCCGTCACGTCTCCGTCCGTCAAGTCGCTGTGATTTGCGGTCCGAAGGCGTGACAACCTTATTTTGAAAACTGCCTGAACTTGGAGAAATTATGGGGTCCTTTACCTGATGGTGTGACCGGGTCTTTAAATGTCAGTGACAAATAACATGATTCGCAGTTAGAAGAGTGGGTGGAGATTGAGAGACAGATCAATTACAATACAGGATATGCTCCTCCATGTCATTGTACATATAAAAGAAAGTATAATCTAACGACTTTTTTTTTGTATTACTCCATTTAAACTTCATGATTTGTATTTCCTTAATATTGAGGAATTACGACTCTCAGTAATGATTGACGAATTATAACGAATTGATTAGTTATAACTCATGAGAGGAGGAGTGCAAATTGTTAAAAAACGGCTTCTTGGGTAGATATAATCGTGGTCGCACTCAGATTGCTATTTTTAAAAGAGTGAAACTGTGTGCAGTAGAAAAATAATACCTACAGTCGTTTGCATTACATAAAATATGTCCTATAAAAATCAACTTAAAGTATTTCTTTCTTGGTTTTGGTAGGTACGAGTAAATGGAATAAAGATAATATACACTGCACTGTAAAAAATACCTGACCCAAATTTTTCAAGTAGTAGTAAAATTCCAATAACGTAAAAGCGAATTCATCAACCGGTCCTAGCTGTCACCGCTTCACAGGGGAACATCTCTTAATCTCTGAGGACGATGGCGAAATTGATCGTGTAGAGATACCTATCTGGTCTATATCTGCTGAACGAGAATGGACAGAGACTGAACTTAATAAACAAAAAGATTGTAAGTCGTTGGTTTTAATTATCTAAGTAAATAAATAAAAGGACCTTGAAAGGACAATATAATGAAAGGACATATCACACTGCGCCATCTAGCCCCATACTAAGCTTACGCTTGTACACAATGTATATTAATAACATAATTCTAGAATACTCGTTGGAGCTTTTTGTTAGCTATGTATTATGTTACCTACTTAATCGTTTAATTAGGCTATACCTCATCAAAAAATATGTATTTCTTTTCGTTTCAGCAATATGACTCATTCGTTCATAATTTCAGAGACTAGTGTTGTGAGAAGCCACCACAAGCGCAAGAACCACTTGAAAATGACATGTAATTTAATGACAATCCATAAAATTGTTTTTATGGGACTTCACCAATTGCCTTGCAATTTACTAAATATAAATACTGTATTATAGTTCCCGTAAGGCATGATGTCGAGCTAATATTGCTGTACTATACCTAGTTTTCGGACAATAAATGCATTCATTCATTCATAATTTTTCAACATAATTATTGACGTACATAAGTGCTAGCCGGTTATTACAGCTAAATTTACTAAATACCTAATCAGAGAACTGAACACCCAACGATTGGCTCAATTAACGTACCTCACGCATCTGTGCCTCCATAATCTGCCGCTACCTACCCAGCTAAGTAAAGTGAATGTGATTTATCGTTAGCTGATGGATGAATGGAAACATCAGAGAGGGTCTGAAGGAAATGCCCTCCAAATGTACTTATATCGGAATAAACGACAGCGGTTCCATCACTACCTGAGAATGGAAATTGATTAATGCTCTGTTAGATTTGGAGAAGTTTTGTTGTTTACTTTAAATTTTGTTTGTATTTTGAAAGTATCTTGTTTGGGAGTGTCATCAGGCTCGAGAAACAATTATTAGCCTTCAAACAACCCAAGACCATGCTTACGTTAAACTGAGGAATGGATTAGTTTTTTCTTAAAAAAAAAAATATATCCTATGAAAATCTATTGCAGACCTATCTGCTCTACCATCAAACCAAGTCCAAACATAAGTTATATTTTCTGTCCCGTTCCTTTAATTCAGTGTCTAGGTACCTTGTGACTTCATTATTAGGTCTGTCCTGACAAATCATTGTATTGTCATCTAAACTACATATTTCTGTAAACTTTCAGATCAATACAATATTGAAGCAATCACTAGGTATGCTCATAATTTGTAAGCTGTTCTTTTAAATGTATATATATAAAACTCAATGGTGACTGACTGACTGACTGATATAGTGATCTATCAACGCACCGCCCAAACCACTGGACGGATTGGGCTGAAATTTGGAACGAAGTTAGATGTTATGTCGTAGGCATTTGCTAAGAAAGGATTTTAAGAAATAAATGAATTTTAAAGGGTTGAAATAGGGGATGCAAGTTTTACTTCTTAATGCGAGCGAAGCCGCGAGCACTTACTAGTAAAATAACTAATTCAGTTTCTATTACATAGTTATTTTCACACTCACTAAGATGTACATAGTTTTAATAAAAGCGTGGTTGACATAAAAAAAACCCTGTTTTAAAAGAAAATACATGTAGAACTTTCCGTTGAGTCCACAAGAGCCTCTATGTCCCCTCGGCTCTCGCCCGCTGACCTATAAAAACAACTGATCGATAGCTGCCTGATTACCATACGTTAGGGCACTACAGGGGATTGCATTACACACGCTTCAGCAAAGTATTTAGTTAGTAAACTGCTTATGTGGGTAGTGGAGAGACTTGACATAGAGAAATATTTTATTACGATTTTACTGGTAAAAATTTGGTTAAACTTTAGTATTGACTAGCCATAGATTACTTAATATAGTGAAGGCAGTTATTTATCCGGGATTACCTGGATAGCACCGCAAAGCATAAGCGATTTGACAAACATGTACACAAATAACTTCAATGAAGATCCTTTCGTTTCTTTCATTAGGTCAGTTCTTGCAGACACTTAAAAAACTAATAAATTATGATAATATACATATAAACTAAAGATTTCAATCGATTAACTGATGGCTAACAGATTACTAAGTCCGTCTTTGCACTGATTAACATTAGTTCAGTGTGAACATGAACTTTGTAAATGCCAGGTGTTCTAAACATTTGCTAACACGTGTAGGTGTTCGACTTCCATCCAGACTACAAAATCAGCAAAGCTGCTACTAATTTCACGGTCTAGCGCGCTGGCCGCATCTGTCGAACTAATCGCTGCAACGACATCTGACGCAGAGCAGAATAACTGTTGATAGGTCCTGTGAAAAGCGAGTGTGGCTCAGCGGTTCCAGTGTCTGCTTTTTATTCAGAAGCACCCTGGTTCGAATCCGGCCCTGCACTAATGACTTGTTTTTTCAAGTTAAGTGTGGATTTGCACTCGCTTAACGGTTAAGGAAAACATCGTGAGGCAACCGACATTTTCGAGGACCACAATATTCTAGAACACGTGTCTTCCGAGGAAGTACCTGGGCGCCCACGATGTATCTGCCTTAGATAACTCCCCTAACGAATTAATTCTGGGTGGGAGTCACGACCCTCAGTCATGAGGAAATACGACTGAAAGAGAGAGGTCCCGTGATAAGTCCTTCTTATGAAAGTACATATTTACGCACAAAAGTGTGTAGTGGTCGTATTGTCATCACTTAAGTCTAATAAAATTTATTTCAAAAAAACCAAAAACCGACTCCAAGTTGAACTAAAAATTTAATAAATAACTTATTTACTGTTTGCGCCTTCAAAATTTAAAATTTAGAGTAAAAAATCTATCAATTCATTGAAACTCCCAATCATATAAATACTCTTATTAAAATCCGTAATCTTTGTTGTCGAAGTCGCAGTTCCAGTCAGCTTTAGATTTGTTTCTAACCAGCAGGCGTACCACAATGACCGGCACCGACTCCAAATATGACAGATTAAAAATATTTTCATAATTATCAGAATTGAAATAAGTAATAGTAAGCAGTCAATACCGTATTCTCTCTGCAGTGTGGCTCCGTGCGATGAACTGGACCAGGTGTATCGCGTGATACATCCAGAGGGAGGAAATCTGAGAATAACAAGCTGTGTGCATACATGTCATGTTTACATGTAAAAATCTTTATTTTGTACGTGTAAACTCTTTATACTTAACTCTTTACCTTTACACTGCATCAAACAAATATTAAAATTGCCAACAAACAACACATTTTTTTTGTTGTCGGTGAGTGGTATTTGCTTGGAATAAAATACTCATTTATGAAATAAAATACTCATGTTTGCCTGTAAATGGCTCAATACAGGAAACGAACCTCACATTTAATCCTAGTTTTCGCCCGTAAACCTATGCTTAAACATATTATATGGTATAGCACTACTATACCAAAGACTAATCGCATTGATGGTCGCTTAACTTTGTCAACCACATACGACTACCCCAATCAGTTATGCTCAGGGCGCTTCTACAATTCCCTCGCAGACTTCATCACCCTGACCTTGTCATCCATTAGGCTCGGACATAAAAATACTGGACCGCTTCCACTCCATCAAGAAACTCTCGAGTTAAGCTGATTTATAGCGCCATAAACCAGCAGTTTATCGTGTTCCGCTTTACTGGGTCACCTCACGCGACCTCAAGGCCGGATTTAGATAGTCATGAAGATTGTTATACTTTACATCATCATCATCGACCTATGCTGGATATTGGCCTCTTCCCTCAGGAGCCGGTCTTGTGCCTTTCTTGTCCAGACTGGCCCCTCTATAGTTTTTAATATTATTCATAGTATTACAATAAGTCAAAGTAATAAGCTCGTCCTATTTTAAAAGGGTGTAAAAAGAAACTAATCGGCCATCGTTATTGTCATTATAATGTAACTTACTCCGCTGGCGCAGCGACCCAAAGTGAGTCTTGGCCTCCGATACAAGAGAATCATTATAATCTCATCGATTCCCAAAATCCCCCACACATTACATGCACAGAGAAATAAGTTGTCATGACTTTGCTAAAACAATATTTAAATTAGTGATAAACTAGTAGAACTCCCGAAACACACCATAATATTATATCTATTATATTGTGTTTAAAGAGTTAATGTATTAAGAAATATCGGGAAGAAAATTAATTGTTTGAATAGAGCTTAAAAAATATCCAATGCTCCTCAACTCAAACCAACACCAGGGATATAATGTAACAATAGAATTTCCTTCATAAACGTGCGTAGATTACACCCTTCAATCTAGTAATTCAATAAGAGTATTGTAAGTGGGCTAATCTGACACAGGCCTCGTGATTATTTGTCGAAATGGAGGCATTACACGCACGGAGGCGTCCACCAGGCTGCTTTTATCAGCCTAATGTAGGCTTCATGGAGATTTTATAGGCTTAATCTGATTTATGTAATAAAACCTGAGAATAGTCCAAGGTCATTTTATGGGAATTTGTTTTGTTTTTATCGCTGGCACTGGCTTTCTTTTGTTTCGTCATCATCAGCCCATGTCCATATACAGATGAGTATAGAGCTCGTCCCCTTCTTTTAGCTCATTTTTGGAATCTATTTAATGGTACTTAGTAACCAGTAACAAGCACTTCAGACTTAAGTTTAAAATTCTACACAAATTTAAACAATGGCGGCCATAGAACTTGAATGAGTGTATTAGTACTGCCTTCTGCAGGTGGCATGTTTCAATCCCTTAAATATAAGTTTCTCAGTGTTGAGAAACAGAAGTAGTTGGACCATGTCCAATGCGTTCAAATTTCATCATCATAGTCACTCTCATACCAAATTACTAACACTAAATAAAATCGTGAACAAAGAAGAAAGTCTGCTTGTGAAAACTCTAATAAACACTATAAGGGAAGGATTTACGCGTCACAAGTTACAATCAGTATGATATACCTTACTTGCTTCATGTGACTAAGTTTTTTTGAGCTTTTGTCGCTTGCTGACCGGAAGGAAGACATTAAGTAAGCTTCCGAGCTTGTATACGAAATCGTGCTTTTTGTATTATGTACGTATGTATTTATAAAAAAAAGATTAAATTTGATCATTTGGCAAAATAGAGGCACATATTGAGTACCTATTTGTTTTTAATATGTGTTTATTCCGTTTTCTACGTACTAATTGTAATATGTAAATCTAAGTTACGCATTTAGTTAAGGTACCTGGCTTATGAGCTGTGCAGTTAGAAGTAACTAAGGTTGCCTGGAAGAGATCGCTCTACGCGATAAGGCCGCCCAATGTACCTAGGTTAAGTAATTTTACTATAAATTGTTTCTGTATTTTGTTTTCTGGTGTACAATAAAGTTATATTGATTGATTGATTGATTGATTGATTGAAGTAAACTCTATAAATCTACATGATAAGATCGTATTTATATTAAATGTTGTGATAGACATACATTTACTTCAACCGAAAATGTATTGAAGTATACAACTTTCGTGTAAGCAGCAGTTACAAGAATATAAAAACAATGTTTTTATTGTAGCTAACTTATTTATGTGTCGGATTGATTGCTTTATGACCATAACCATGCAGCAATGTACTATTAACATGCAACGCTAATATAGATGCTACAAATGTTATGTGATCGTAAAATTGTTATGGAATTTCTTCTGATAAATTGTACCAAAATTTGACAGCAATCATCATCGTCATCTAAATATATAAAACTCAAAGGTGACTGACTGATTGACTGACTGATATAGTGATCTATCAACGCACAGCCCAAACCACTGGACGGATTGGGCTGAAATTTGGAATGAAGGTAGATGTTATAACGTGAGCATGCGCTAAGAAAGGATTTTTGGAAATGCCACTTTTAAAGGGGTGAAATAGGGGATGCAAGTTTTACTTTTTAATGCGAGCGAAGCCGCGAGCACCCACTAGTATTCTATAAAACTGATAAGTAATAATAGTTCCTCTTTTCAGAAATGGAAACGTTTTTTTTACACGTTATGGGTCACACTTGACGTGAAAAACCAACGTTTCCATTTTTGACGACGTCACACTAGACCATGATTCGCCTGATAGTAAGCAATCATTTTGGACTAGGATGGAGCGTTCTTACACTGCTTACCCAGTTGCGAGTGAATGTGGGTGTGTGTGTGTGTGTGTATATTGTATGTATTGTGTGTATTTGCTGCACCGAAATTCTGTATGTATAATATAAGGTAAGCCTGAGTAAAAATTGCCTGTGGTGAGGAAATTTCACTCAAAATTTTTGGCACTTACGAACCACTTTATAGAAAAGATCCTAAAATACATTTTAATTAATTTTAAGGCTACATAAAACAGTATCGTTGTGGAATTGTAATTTGTAGATAGCGTGGGAGGACAAAGAGATTTGACTTCAGATTTGAGGCAGAAATTAAAATGTTTTAGGAAGTCATAAAATGGGAATATGATATCTGAAATAACTAGTTAGCAAAAAAAATGTTTTTGTTTTTAATTATATTGTAACGCAAAGGTGCAAAGGTTCGCGATTCAACGTGGCAACGCGGCGAGCGTAATGGGAACCTTTGCGCCGGGAGCGATCCGGGTGGGCTCTTTGATTAATTTTTGTTTGTTTTATTTTACTTCATATTTTATTTTAGGTATATTATATATTTTAATATAATGTTTAGGACTTGTAAATATTAGTCAGTTACTTTATGTTTTATAAGTTATGAATTAATATTTTTTATGCCTTCAAAAAAAAAATATATATTGTACTTATCTCATAAAACTTGATTGTTGAAATTGGAAACAAAAGAATGCAAACATAACGTTTTAACCTTTCATACCGAAATAATTATTCTAAATACAAAAAAATGAATCAACTCTATTAAATCTATGTGAGTTTAACCACACAGTTGAACAAACTCTATTAAACTACAAATTATTAGACCTGTAGTTGCCAAAATAATAAATTAAATGTATCATAATTTATAACGCCAAATCTATTAACAAAATAATCACAACAAACATTTATAATTGAACCGCGATTTCGCCGCAAAACATCCTATTATATCCAACATAACGAGGGATACCTCATGATAAGACATTAATAATAACGAGTAAAGCACACTATAGAATACGTATTGTTTTTAAAAGAAAGATTATTATTTATTGTGACAGATTTACAAAATAATAAACACACATACCAACAACAACAATTACACAAAGAAACATAAAATCTGCCACAATTCAGCTAATTCTATGTGGAAGCAACCAGCGCTGGTCTTCCGTTGGGGCTGGTAGTGACGTCACGCACGTACAAGAAGGCAGGTGAACAAACAGCGAAGACAAGTCAAAGAAGCTAAATCACTGTCATCATCACCTATTCCTTTTTTATCCTGGTTGCGTAACCGAAACACACGTTTATCGAAACCCCCTGAAAAGCTATCTTGCGTAATTAATTAATTATTCTCCCTGTTTATTGTTTTCAAGTGGATCCTTGTTATGTTGAAATGTTTGGTTTGAATAAAACGCTATTTTCATTTACGAGGCTAAAGTGTCATGGGTAAAAGATTTAAATAAATGACGAATTTACACTTGTTTGTGTGGTAAATTTTTGGATTGGTGATCAAAAGTATATTAGCGTTGGTAACATCTGACACATGAGACATGCTTACATGAGATAAAAAAATATGACGTTGTTACAGTTTAGTCTACTATATATACATCATCGTTAGACAATATTTCACCTAGCGCTGAAGATAAGAGACAACAAAAATATTAGCTTACATACTTACGTACAAAACCGCAATAAAACAAAGCTTAACTAAACACATAAGCAGCTGAAAAGCTAATAAAATCCTAGGTCACTAAACCCAATATCAATCAAATACATTTCCAATAATAAATTTCAATACACATATTTCCTGGAAGGTAGCGTTCTGTCCCGCCCCAGAGAGCTACCATGTTGAACAATACAACTCTATAGAATCTCCAATCAAGATGCATACACGCGGACAAAATTAAAACTAAAATATTCTTACAAGAAAACAGCTCTTGAAGAAAATGTGGAGCCACTCATCGTGCGCACGTTTTCTTGGGCTTACTCTAATATTGTACTCGGAAATATAGTCTATGGTGGAAGGCAGTCTCGGTAAATGGTTTGACGCAAGCGCACGCCGCGGCGCCTGCGGCTGTTTAACACACTACCCGATATTTGAAAATACAACCTTATTGCTTGCTCATTGAAAAACATTACGTTTCTGTGACATTCTATACTCAAATGGATTGATTGTTTGTGGCGAAAAAGGATTTAAAATTGTGAATACCGAAAGTTCTAAAAACTGTGGATTTATCGGAGTAAAAATGCGGGATTTTCAGTGAATTTTCAGCCGGAAGTTTTAGTTGAAAACTAATCTGATAATAGTTTGTTTGTTGTTGTAACTACGGAGAGACGCTGTGCCGTGATGAAATAATCTGCTTAGTTTTTATGAACGTTGGAACGGATTTCGGTAAGTTTTTTTGGGGTAGTTTTTTGTTTTCACAAGCGTGGGAAACGGATGATAAGGGATGTTTACATTTTTGATACACGTGTGTCTGGTGTGTGCTTGTAGAGTGTTTTAGTAGCTTTTATTTTTAGATTCATAGCTTGAAACTAAGTTATTTACTGTCAGTAGTGTTGTGCTTGATGCGATATTCTTAAGTCTAGTTAAATTATTTATGGTTATTTGTGAGTATGAAGCTGGTTTATGAATAATAAATGTACTACTTATTTAATTTACGCACAAGCATTACTGAAAGGATAGTTGCCATTGGTAAATATTTGGTTGTAGATGAGAATGAGGAAAATCGTCATTCACTTATTCTTTTCGCCAAACATGATAAAGCCACAAGCGATAGAGCAATAGATGTATAAATAGTAATAGATGTTGTAACTCTCAAAAGACTGCCACAACTTATAAATCAATTTGCAAGAAAGTAAAATCTCGAATACCGAGATAAAATAAAAGCACTATTGTAGTAATTCACACACACAATAACCTCAACCTATTCATAGCTTTAATACCCGATCAATTACTCTCATTACAAAACTGCCCCAAAAAATAAAAACAATAAGAAAAATCTGGTTCGGACAGGTTAAAACTGAATCGAAGCAGCCACGCCCCGGCCGATTAAAATTAAAAAGATTGGAAGAAATGTAGCATCTATTTTGTACGTAATAATAGAGCCAGCACTACCGAGCAAGTAGCTACCCTGTCTAGGCGTGGAGCTTGTAAAACATCTGGAAAGAGTGGCTTGAAATCTTGACTTTGATTATTTACTGGTCCATTTTGGTACAATTTGAAGAAATAGTGAAGATGATTACAAAAAGATTACGATTACAGAATGTTTCATTTGCTACATACTAATAATAATTATCAGACGAAATTATTCAAATGGTAATATAAGTTTTAGTAAATACCTACCTTGTAAAAAAATAAAGCCATTGATAGATTGCCTATAATCTAATGCTAAAAAAATAACAAGGAACTAATTCCTATTGTAACATTGAACAAACAAAACATAAACATAAAACATAAAAAGCATTTATTTCTTCATTTACAGGGTGTTTACAGTAAGATATGAAGGTTTAACATGAAAACAGACAATCAGATTAATTTTATTATTACTTTAGTTTTAAAGTTTGGTGATTATTTAGTTGATTATAATTTTTAAGTAGATATACGAGTAAATACATGTCAGCAGCGCTCAGAGCTGCTTAATAAACTCTCTATACCAGAGTTGGCCACTCTCATTCGATAAAAAGAAGAAGACGAAGCATACTTACATTCCATGTTGAGTGAAGTTAGTTCTTTAGCATTAGAAGTTCTATTGGCAATGAATTCTACACATGTCCGTTGGTTGATGCTTACACTATGCGTGAATACTAAGTTTGCTACTATGACAAAAAAGTACTAGTTTAAAATATTTTGTATTTTTAGGCCACACTATGACGTCAACTTTAAAGTTCGTTTTATTTTTATATCTATGTTTAAACAAATTTGATTTATAAAATGTGGTTAGAGTTCTATTTAAAAAGTTTTTTAACACGAAATAGGGTTACGTTTGACTAATAGCCTGCCTGATGTTAAGCACCACTATAGTCTAAGATACAGCACGCTTGCCTAGATGAAACCTATTTACCTTCTCTAGATTTAAAGAACTCATGAGTTATAATTTTCTGGATACTGTGAGAAAAAACCTAATAATTTAATTATTAGTAACGAATGTAATTGCCACCATCATCAGTAGTACAAATTGTGTTTATGCACTAAAAAAATCGACAATATGCTTGTAACATAATAATTTAGGTCAAAAGACTAGCAAAAATGATCATATTAGATTATCTTTAGGCTTTTCTAAAGATTTTCTAAGTGCCCCTTTTTGTAGTAGTTAGAAGTAGTATGTTTAGTTTTCCTTCACTTGTTTTTATATTTTATTATTGTAAAAAAAAATAACTTCAAAAAAAAAAAGCAAAAATGTTTCTTAAATTTAAATTGACTAAGCCTTTCCTTCTTAATATTAAGGGCTAATCCGAAGCAGAACCATATTTTTTTTGCCGTACTTTTAGTAGGTCCCTTTAAAATATTTAATTTCTCCAAAACGAAAATAAGGCTTCCTATAAAATAAACTAGGTTAGCGGAAGTATGACAGCTGTCAGGATAGGTAACTCAATTGTGACTCATAACAGACTACCCCTGAATATACAAGTATATTGATTTCACACTGTAACGTCAGTCAATACTACAGCCAGTATTTAGGGCACTTCTCGGCGCGCAGATAAATTATTGAAATAGTTTTTTTTTTATTTGATGAGTTATTGGAAGTTTCTATGTTTGTATAATCAGATTAAATAATCACATTACAGGCATGTAACGTAAACAGCATTCGTTCCTGACCGCATCGATATTTCTTTAGTTTAAAAACTTTATTCTTTACGTTTTTTTTTTCAGTTTTCTCTGAAAGTATATTCCTGTTATTATTTATTATCTATTTACAAAGCAGTAGGTACTCCACGGTGCAACTTTGGCCGGGTCTTCAAAGGACGCTCGATTGAATTAGCGATGGTGGCGGAAGGATATTTAAACTCGCTATTTAAGAGCTTCCATATAGAATTACAAGTTCCCCGATACGGAAGTGATAGATTTCCAATTTTACTTGAGCGGAAAGTTGAATATGTAAAACGATTGAAACAGAATTCAGAATTTAGACTTGTATCATATTATGACTATGAAAAGAGAGATGCCTATACCAAGCAGTGGGAGAAACAGGCTGTGCATGATGATGATGAATATGATATATACATCATTATTACTAAATGTGTTTGTCTTACTTTCTTGAATGTGTTCGTATGTCTTGTCACATAATAAAAATAATATTCATTTTTTTTTATTATAAACTATCTATTGTAAAAACCACGATGATCCATCGCTTTCCTTGTATAAATGTACGATTGTCCCAAAGTACTTTTACAATAAATATTTTATTGAAAGAAAGTCTTACGCAATGATTTCAAAGCGTGAGAACTTTTTTTAAAACCCTCACAGCTCATTTTAAACTCGAAGGACAACTCATTTTTAATATTATATTATCTGTGGTTTGCAAAACGAATTGATTGCTTACTTTTACTTCATCCGGTTGTTACGTTTTAAGGATATGGCATTAGTCGGTCAGCTACAGGTATACTTTTTGGCTGCAAAATATTAAAATGTTGCTGTTAGCGCTAATCAATCAGCTAATGTTTGAACTAAGAATCCATTTTTACAATATTATGCAATAAATGTAGTAATATCATAAATTGCTTAAAAATAAAATTAAACAGCTATTGATAGGTAAGTACTTTTTTCACATTTATTATAAATACCATTCGGTAATAATATAATATTAAATTTCTGTGCCTATTATTTTTATTACTGACATTGTTATTATTGAATGTGGCTGACCGAAAAAATACTATTAATAATTATCTTGGAAAAAGCTTCCCTTTGTTTCTTGTAATTTTATACTCATTACTTTAATTTATAAGTGAATGTGAAAAGATTTAATCGTCAGGAAATTATATTGTAAGAACGTTATGATTTGTGAGGCCATTTGGTTAATGTGTTTAATTTGTAAGTATCGGAAATGTACTTACTGGTGTGTACTTATTTTCGAGTATTAAATAGTAAAAGTAAAGCAGCTAATGCTTGTAACAAAAGCTCGTCTTAATTGGGATTCCATTATTTGATTAGTTGAATTAAGATTAGAAGACTAATTCGTAATGATAGTTACATATGTATGTAACTAGGTCTTGTGCTTTTCTTTTCGAAAGAGGGGAGGTGGCTTATACCCAGCAGTAGGTCGACAAGCGCTGAAGATGATAATTTGTGATGATCATCGAATACTGAAAATTTTGAGGTGATTGTTCTTTAAATTAAGATATAAAATTATACGACAAAATCAAACTATATACTAACCACACCTATTATATAGAATTCAAAACTTCCTTTTATATAGAAGTTGGTTAAAAATTACTTTATACAGACAGACACACATACCTATAACTTGATATGCGGTGCGCGTTTCATCGGTGCTATTCTAAGTTTAAATGAATGAACTATCACAATGAATGGTGGAACGAAATGAATGAGTGTATGAAAGAATGCGACTGCTCCTTTTGACAACAGGCACAATGACTGACAGACAATGAAGGCTTATGTAGGGAGGCTGTATGTAGATAGGTAGGAACTAGTATAAAAAAACTGCGCGAGTATTAGCCGATTGAATCTTATGAAAGACTCTCAATTGCCTTTCTATTAGTAAAAAAAATAAATGAAACTGGTCGGCTTGGAGGCAATGGACACAGTTTTTGATGACTAATGTAAATTTATTTTATTTTTTCTGTTGGAAAGCACAGGTAAGCAAGCTATATCGTAGACCAGAATTCACGCTTACCATCAAACAAATTGTGGTTATGTGCAAACACGTTTTAGTTAAAGAAAAGTAGACTGATTTCACGGATAGGTTATCAATTTTCAAAACAATCATATATAGGTAATTAAAAAGAAATAAATCAAGAGCTTTAATAAAATTGCTTTAAAATATGAACTAAATGGTGCTCGTACTACAAAATGAAATGGGCAATAGAAAGGTTCAAACATTCCTATACAGGCAATTATGAGGCGCCGAAATTAAAATGTTAAGTCGATCCCATTTGGGGCCGCTTTTGGTTTTCATTTTGTATAATTGCTTATGGTCACGTTATTTATTGTACACAGTTACCGAGAAAGAAAAGTAATTACCAGGTGTTAATGTTTTCTAATAAGTACATTTTTCTGAATAACACCAAGGGTAAAAACTTGAACAAAAGTTAGATAGGAGTAAAAACTATTCATTTGTAAATATAAAGACGCATCACAGGGTGGTTCTAATTTTGTTAAATATTATTTGTTTATTTATTTTTTTGCTTACAAATTATATTTCCCTGTTTTTTTATTCTAACAATAACAGTTTTTTTAAAGGCATTGCACGTTATACCTTTGACCACACACTTTTAAATAAAAGCTTCAAACATAAAATATGAATCTCCCGAGTAACGTTCAAACTCGCGAATCCCTAAACTGCGATGAATGTTGTAGAGGGACAGTGCTAATTAATTGATTGATGAAATTTGTTCATTTGGTATCAGAATTGTTGCTTTAAATTTTTGGAGGTTTAGCAATAATTATTTATTTTTTTGTTTTGTTGATGACTCACAGTATGTTTTTTTATTTGACAGTTTACAGTGATGTATTAAAAAGATTTCTTGTGACTATTTTATTTGAAATAACTTAAATTATATGATAATATATGTATAATAACTTTATCTAAAATAAAAGCAACTTATGAACTAAAATAACAAAGCCTTATTACTAAATAATAAAAAATATATATGTATAGAAGCATCAAATTGATACTTACATTTTTTTTATTCGAATCATATAATTTCAGTAACCAAAAAGCTATTAATCTAACGAAGCTAAGCTAAAAATAGACAATAAAAAGGTCCATTCAAAGCAAATTAGTGAAACCTCGCGCGTGGTTACGGCAGTTAGACAATGGTTTATAATTGCTTACAAATTAACAGGGCGGCTAACTGGCCATTTACAGGGAACATGGGTGTGTTGTGGAAAATATTGTAGGCTTTTGTAACGTATGAATGAATGATTTATTGGTCTGTGAAACTAGGTGCTAAGGTGTTACAGTATATAATATGTTGCTTAACTAGACAAACATTTATAGCGTATTGTGTCACTAGTTTCCACCTGAAAGGCTTACAGACTTTACAACTAATAATATAAAGTTACATAATTTGATTTAGAATACATTCTTATTTAAACTTATCTTTGAAAAACAAATCAACACTGTAGTAAGCTTTTTTACATAATAGTTCATTTAGCATACATTTAAAAACATTAAGGTCATCTTTACATCTAATACTCTTGGGAATGTGGTTGTATATCCTCGGAGCCATCCCAAATACACTTTTATTGAGGTATGCAGTATTGGTAGGTATGTTTCGTATTTTCCCTGCATGCCTACTGTCAGCTGGCCACATTGTAAAATGTTCAGGATTCATTTTAATAAAAGTTGAAATTTCATATATTTGAATACATGGTAAAGTTAATATCTTTAGCCGCTTAAAATGTTTCTTACACGAGGCCCTTCGGCTTAGTCCGCAGATAGCTCTTACACATCGTTTTTGCGCTCGGAATGCTTGTATACTATTGGTGGCATCACCCCAAAACATTACTCCATATCTTAATATTGAAGCTGCATGACCATGATAAGCTGTTAACAATGTGTTCTCACTGGCAACCTTCCGTAGTTGATAAAGTGCATAAGCAAATTGATGCAGTCTTTTACATAAAGTATTTATATGGGATTCCCATGTCAACTTGTTATCTACTGTCAGTCCTAGAAAACGTGTGGTGTCTACCTCATTTACTTTTTTACTGTTATGTAGAATATCGAAATTTAATTTGTCATTATGTCTTTTTCTAAAATACATTAAGTTAGTCTTTTCAATATTAATTTTTAAATTATTATTATTCAACCAATTGATAAGAGATGTCAAAGTATAGAGATTGTAACTGATTGTGAATGAAATAGGTTCTAAGTTTGTTATTTGCTTCACAATCTGTAAAATAGTTTTTTATGCTAGAATTCAGAGATGCTGGCTGAAGTTATTTGTTAATATGCATCATACATACAAATCAACGATTAAGTTTGATATATGTTTTCCATTCTACGAGTAAAAAAAATATTTTTGCATAAAGGTAATTAAAGCACTATTATCATTTTTTGTTTTCCAAAACTACTACAATACATTCAACAACCTACCATCAAAACATCTAAATTTGACTCCCCACAAGCGACCGTTAAAAAGCGTTACCAACACAATCAGTTTAAAATGTAACAAGAAGAGGAAATTGCCTCCAAATCTGTGAGGCGCAGGTCTGGCGAGCTCGTGCGTGATCGAAGCAGTTTGTGAATGAATTGCCTGTAATTGCTGCAGCGATTACTGGCTTAGATTATACGTTTAGGAGCTACTCACTCGCGGCTGTGGGATCTGGGAATAAAGATGGATGTAGATTACTTAGTGTCTTTTTTTAAACTATATTTTTAAGAGTTAGTTTTGTCAAAGCCGACTATGTCTTGGTGGTTTACAAAGCAACTTTATTTAAGTTCGTTGTAGTTTGATCGTAGTTCTTAACTAAGGTTTCTAGTTCATAATTAATATCTCTGATTTGATAGATGCGAAAGTTTGTGTAAGCGTTCAAACGGCAGACTTAAACACAAAGCCTACTGTTTATCCCGGAGAAATAGTAGAAGGTAATAAAGATACTTTTAAAAGCATTTATTTGTTTTATAAAATTTAAGTAATAATGTATTACTAAAATCAGAGAACCGGAATCGCGTTAGGCTTAATTATTACAAATCAACGCTTACCTACTGCTGGATATATATATGCCTCTCTGTTCTAGTACTTCAGCATAAACACTGAAGAAAATCATTAAAACTTCTAGGTATGAAACTCCTTCCATTAGTCTAGAATTTCTTTAGTCAAGTTATATCTTTGGTATCCTTGATACTATCCTTGTACAATTTGAGAAGTTTAGTACTTATAACCGATTGGTATACTAAAATTTGAAATAAATCTTAATAAAATATATATTTAAAAATTGAAGTACGTACAAGTAATAATAAATAAAATAAATATTATAGCACACTAAGCAAACGCTTGCGTCATGTCTAGTATCCATGATACAAGCGATAGCTTAGTATGGGGCTAGATGGCGCTGTGTGATATGTCCTAAAATATTTATTTATTTATTTATTTTTTATGTGCACTAGATAACGTATATAATACCTACATATACTTTTCTATTGTAAATGTGTACAAGTACATACGTATTATACTTATTCGTAAATTCTTATGTATGAATAACACCTTAATAATGATTTTGGCTTGATTTTGAAATTAATTCGTGACCACTTTCCATCAGGTAGCTTGCTCCCTCTATCATAAAAAATACTACTACAATAGAAATCGAAGTATTTATTTGCTCGCGCTTTCCGCGTCTAAGTTTTGATCAAACTGTCGCCAAACTATACGACAGATGATCCATCCTTACTGTTTCTACATCTCCAATCTAAACCTGTTAAATGAACCTACATCACCTAAATTTAGAGTTCATATTGGCTTGTACTCGGCTGTAAAAAACATCTTCACTACGTAAACTACCACGGTGAGTTATAGGACATGCCAAATTACTCTGTACATGACTGGTAGCAGCACTTGCCACGAAATTTCCTTCAATATTCTTATCTCAGAAAGTTTTAGTTCCTCCTTTATCCATTCGCAAAGTTTAGTTGCTATTGCTCTAGTGTTTTGACGGAGCCTATTTTGCTTTGTGAAACAGTTTCCATTTCTCTATGTTCCCGTTGTTACAGAGTTGTTAAAAGTTACAAAAAACTAGTTCACGTAGAGAAGGAATGTTCGCGTCGATGTATAAACAGCCTGTCATTTGGAAGTTTTGTTCTTACGCTGAATGTAAAAGCGTAGAATTTTGTATATGTAAATATGTATGTATTAGGTATATATTAGTTAATGGAATATCAGACAGAACTTTGTTCCATTGGGTTCAATCCTTTGAGCGTCAAAAAGTAACAAACATATTTTTCCTCTCGTGTTTGTGAGTTTATTATCAAAGTGTGATTAAGTATTTAAATGATTATTAGATAAAACGCTCAAATTTATGAACCAGTAAGCACCTCAAAGAAAACCCCACGCTGCTCCATTCCTGGTGCAATGATCAAAATTAACTTTGTATCCATATAATTCACTTACCTACCTTTTCTTTAGTTTCTGTTTGTTTGCCTGTCTTAAATGAGTAATACAAGTCATCACATTGTTACGCTACAGTCAGATTTAAAACTTAATTAACTACAAGAAATCTGTAATAGTATAGCGTGTGACGAGAAGTTTTACCTAAATAATTCCATTTCAACAACAGTCGGGTATTTCTTTCCCCGGCTGGTTAAGGCATAGATGGTTACGCTACAGTTAGATTTAAATCTTAATTGGCTAGAAACATCTAGAATATAACGTGAGACGGAAAGTTTTACTCGAAAGGTTATTTTCTACAAGACTCGGGCGTTTCTTTCCCCGGCCGGCAGGAGGCACTTCCGCTGATATCAGGCCTCTTTGGAAAGCTCGTTGTGTGGGAAGTGAGATTAAAGCGCAGATTACCGGGTTATGGATGTAGTAGATGTCGATTTAACCGATAGCAAACGTAGTTGTCAAAGGTTGGCCTATTCCATGTTAAAAAAAAATAGCGGGTAGTTACTCTCAAATGAGGTCAAATCCGGCGAGATTATAGGTATTGTGGCCATAGGCACAAGGTTATACAAACGATTCCATATATAAAATTACAACTATGGAATCGGCAAAGAATCATTACAACTACTTAACTGTACCCAAGAATGGTAGTCTCTCTTTTACTTTGAGAGGAAAGCGCAGTTTTTATATTTTATTAATTAACTAGTCAAAAAACCTTACTACTTGGTATTACTTCTATGACTTTAGCAGATTTACACAATATACCAAGAAAATCTTTGTCTATTAATGAACATTACAATTTACTAACTGAATTTCGCAACAACATATTTATGAAGTATCCTATCTATTAGAGAAGAAATCTATAGAATCTATATGAGTAAGTCTGTGGCTCCACCTCTATCTAAGCAACCGGCGCTAGTTAGTGAGGAACATCCGCTGATTAACTTGCTCGCATTCGGATAATGAAGTCAATAATACATTGACAACAGTAGTAGTTACATGCTTTAATTGTTCTAGTAAATAAACAGCATATAACAGCAGTTTATTTTAGGCAAGCACTCTATATATGTATAACGTTGCTTAACATCAGACGAGTTATAATCAAGTATGAGCCTATCTAGTGTTAAAAGACACCGTTAGGTGTTTGTAGAAAACCTTTTTGAATGTTTTGTTAAAACGAGTTAGTAATCTGATTGTTGGGTCGCAAACACGAAGAGATAGAAACAAAATCATAGATAGATGTAATCACTTTATTAAAAACACCACCACTATACAGCAATTTACATAAAATATGAAAACTTAAGCCTAATGTCTTAACTGGCGACCTTATCGCTGAGAGCGATCTCTTCCAGGTAACCAATCTGGGAGGGATAAGACGCAAATATAATGGTAGTTGAGATGTTTTATCATAGTGTGTTTAAGCAGCCCCCTTTGGAAGCTATCCTCATTTTTGTAGATACGAGTAAATAGGCATCCACCTTAGACCACAGTGTTGCTATTTCATTTGATGGTTCAGGTGACGATTTTACATAAGTACAGCAGAACGTGTTTATGTTTAAATGGTATTTATGTATATACGTACATCATATTAAAATCATTGATATAATGTAACGGTGCTAAATAAACAAAAAGTGGCACCTACAAGGAAGTAATAAACAACAGGTGATTCAACGGAAGTACGTACTGTAATTAAGACATTATTAAATTGCTTTATCCTGTTATTAATATTTGAGTCTTCTCGGTATTCATTCATTGAGATTGAGACCTTCGGCGTTTTTCTCACAGGAAATAGTTTTTGACAATAAGTGCAATAAGAGTTATGAAATTGAAAAACAAACTTGATTTCCTTTATATAGGTACGCTGGCTATGAACTAAAAGCTATATAACTGTAAATAAAGTTTTTTACGGTTAGTACATTAAGTAATTGTGTAAATTTCATAATAAAATACATCCTATGTAATAATTAACACACGAACTTTACTCTCATGTGATAACTAGACATTTACCCTACTATGTTTACCTTATACTTAGGGGTTGATCCCAGTCGTGACCAAGGCGTGAAAATATGGCGCACATCTTTGGATAATCTCTTATTAATGGTGCTCACGGCCTTAACCGTGTTAATAAAAAAAAATAACCTTTACTATCCATATATCCAGGTTTAAATCTATTTTTCTATCAAATTTTATCTAAACTAATTAAGGTTATCTAAATATAATCCAAATCGCTTAAAATTCGAGATCGAGCAAACAGTTTAACACATTTTTAGCTTCTGTAAAGAAAAGTTGAACAGTCTTATAACCTCAGCACAGAATAGTTATAGCAACATATGGTTACAAGGAGATTGTAGTTAAAATATCAGACATGCATAATATAAAACAAGATAAATAGTATGTAAAAGAAACAATACTTTATCCTCCTATAAATAGATACGCAATATCTGGGGGCAATACAGGTGTATTACAATAGTGGAACAAAGCGCAGGATGTGGTCAGATTGTGGTCTATGGAATGCAATAATATCGATCTATTGGCTGCCTCCGGCAGGCCGGGCCGAGAGCTTTGTGACCTTGAGCAGATCATATTATTACTATACACAGGAACAGAAACATTTGCATTAAAACAAAAAGTAAAACCTGCTATAATACTATCCTAAATTAGCATCTGCAAAGAAAGCACCCGGCGCTGATCTTTCTATGTTTTTAGAATTTACTTATAAAGAGCATTGTGTAGTAAGTTTGTTTGTTTGTGTTTCTTCTTTCTATTATAAACATACCTATTAAAACTGAGATATAATCAGGATAGTCTTGCAATTATACTAAGTATCACAAGTCCTTATAATGACCAATAGCACGGAGCCCAGGTTTTTACAAATCGTACGCCTATGTCATTCAAACGTCTAGTTTAACAAATGATTGCTTAGCCACTGTAGTCTTGTTGAAATAAAATATTAGTATTTGTATTGACGTGCGCATACTATCGCAAATGAAAAGCAGATAGCTTTCTGAATTTCAATATTTAATATCCATTCTGAAGGATTTCCTTTCAGAAGTTTTCGAACAAGATTGAACTCGAATAATTTGGCCATAATGGCCAAGAAAGAAGTTTAAGAATCAATTCCCGGCGTCGCTCTCTACGAGTTGATGGCAGTTACATCTACAGACATTGGGTGCGCGGGACACGTGGCGTGCTTGACATAAAAATATTACTACGCGTTTATATCTGAAAGATCCGTTGCCCGATGGCTGGTAGTGTCTTACTTTCTGTAGATTACTAACGTTTTTATCTTGAATTTGTATTGAATCTCGACAGTGGTGTCCTCTTAAGTGTATTTTCATTGATTTCAAATTATGTCGCTATGAGAGCTGCGGTGTTTACGGTAAAGAGACAAATTAGCTGACTGTTTACTGTATATCTGGCATGACACGTATCTGCCACGGTCACTGTCTGTAGATGGTATTTGATCTCCACCGACACGCTTCGGGACTCAGAAAATATAAAAATTAAAGAAACGTGCCTCCAGAGACACAAAGTTATAACGGCCCAAAGAAAATACAAGAAAATATTCCCAATTTGTAACTTTTCAAATTGATATCTATCTAACAGATCTGATGTCGTGGACATTAAATAAAAGTAAATAGAATAGACTGAAATACAATATAAAGCTTTTTTTATTCAAGTAAATACTATGATCAAAACGGTGATACTTCGTCGGTGAGACGAGGTAATAAATCAAAATAAAAGCAAAGCATCCTTTTAGATAGATAGATATATTTCATTAACATACAGAATTACAACTAACTTATTACAATGCTAATAAGTGTTGGCATCGGTCATGTCTCGTCAAAAAAAAAAATATTACTAATTATTTTAGATGGTACTTTGTTTTTTTATCAACTTTTGCACCTGTAGCTACTTTGTTCAGTTATGATTCATTGTAGGTCTTTAAATAGCTAGTATGTACCGTGTTTATCCCAGGATGCAACTGTCAGGGAGATAGTGAATTTTTTTAGTAATCAATTACAGAGTCTGTATACCAAATTTTAGTTTGTTCCTAGGAATCTCATGTTTAAAACTTAAAATCAAAACTTTTAGCTAATAGAAGGTGAAGCCTACCTAGGCCCTTCTTCCACACGATACTGCCAGGCGAATCAAGCCTCGGAGTCTAGTCACCAGCAAGTGTATAAAAATATATATAAGTAGAACTAATATTAATAGTGAAATTGGCCATTTAAATTTGGCCGATCTCTGCTATCAGTTTTAAATCTGTGTCTACCAAATCTACAAACCATCATTTCGCGTTTGCAATACAAAGTTAAAGCAAATTGAAAGAGTTTCAACTTCTGTGACAAAGTTGAGTTGGTTACGAGTTTTTAACAGACTTTTGTACAAACGTCATGTTTTTTGTAAAAGCTAACGTAATTATTAGATAAGTGACTAGGTACGTGTATAAATTAAATTGATCAAGTATTTTTATGAAAAAGAGTAGCGTTGTTAGCCCTTTCTTATTGTTGTAGTTGCTTGCATACAATCGCTAAAAGAAATAACACAAATTTAAAAAAAACATAGAATTACAGTTAAATCGGTTAAAAATACAAATATACATATAATTAGAGTTTGTTTCTTTGTTGTTTTCAGCTGCGGCCGCAGCGGTTTCAATGGGAGAAAATGCAAACGAAAAACATCAACCTGAGCCAAGAACAAAGGGGCAAAGACAACGGTGATATACAAGTAAGTAGGGGCTTACTGGGTTACTCATAACTCTCCATCTCTCTCTCTTTCTCTTCGAGTCGTATTCCTCTTTACTGAGGGTTACAACTCCCCGCAAATTAATTCATTGCAGAAGTTCTCTTCAGAAAATACATCGAAGGAAATTGAAAACATGGAAGGCTAAATAAATGAAGGATATGTCAATGCACCGCTAGAGGTGCTATCGTAGCAAAGGTCACCATAACGCGAAATATTCGTAAAACAACGTGAAGTTTACAAGTAGGTATAGTACCTACTGCCTTGTTGGAATTGCCTACTCAAAAAGGCTGTATTTAAAAAAAACCTATTTCTTTTCCTTTTTCACCCTTTTACAAATGCACGAGAACTTTAACAGGCATCCTTACAAGGCTTGAAAAATTGATTTATTCTTTCTCTATTCATTAATTAACTTCTTCTAACCCTGTAAATAGTCATATCATTGTGGGAGAGAAGTAGGGCGTGAAGGAAACATAATTATCACACAATCAAACGATGTGAGTAACTCCATAAAACAATGATAACATGGCCAATGGTTTTCTCCTTATATGGCCCAATTATTTTATTGTTTGTAAACTTGTTTACTCCGTGTTTTGCCTTTATGTTTTGCTTGCTTATTACATATACGAATTCAATATACCGTTTAGATTAAAAGTACTAATTATATGCATTGTATTTTTTAGAAATACTTACTATCAAACCCTACTACTTATTTAATTTTCTCCAAAACTTAAAATAGAAACGAGACCAAACCAATACCGTCTTATTACAAAACGCGGTTTAAATATTAGTCCAGACTGGACTTTGAAATTAAAAAGTGGGTTCATATTGTTCAGACATCACATACCAGCAATCAAAATGTCAACTTCAAGTTGGAACTTTGATTTAACATTGGTACAGTTTAATAACTATGACAGTAGACAGTCAATTTTCGAACTACTAAATCGGACTTGGTCTAGACTAATATTTAAACCACATTTTGTAAGGCCCATCGAGACTAACGAGATAATTTCATTTTCATTGCAGAACTAGCACCATCTATACTATAATACTCGCACTACTACATTTCACATCTGACCTAGCGAATTACAGATACATGTACGCACAACACGCTCGTAGTTCACTATTCTGCTACAGATGGCGCTTACACCAATTAGTATTTTTATACATTTCACACGCAAGATTTGTCCGTAAATGTAGATTTTGATCATTTATTTTACAGAAAATGGGTCGGCAGGAGCCTCAAGGCCTCAACATCGAGAGTTCATTGCCCCCATCGTGCATCAGCGTGAACCAAGTCACGTCTATCACTTCTACGTATCACGGTCAGTATTAAATTATAGGTAGGTAGGTAAAATAACATTAAAATTGGGCGATGCTTCACACGTCATTCTGTGTAATAATGGAAACTATGATGGTGCAAGAAATTTTCGATAAACTTTGATATACGTTGTAGATACATACGTTTACAAAATTTAAATTATTACCATAAATACACTATAGTGTTTTACTCCATACCTACATTTAAAAAATAAGAAAATAATAATAATTTTGAAAACTACAAACCTACACATCCAACATACCGACATCGTGCCGATTTACATTTTTACTAAACTAATGCGGCTATTGTGGCTTTACCTACCACAAACAATTATTTATCCATAATCCCAACAACATAACATCGAGAATATCCAAACCTTTTAAAACCGACTTTTGACCGCTCCCTATAATTTTAAACCGTCTAATTTTTTACTAATTTGGGCATCACAAAAAAGGCTTCGACCCTGCGCCTGCGCCGCACATGGCTCTAATGTATTCATAAGTGAGACAAGAGGCATAACAAAGGTTTACGAACCACAGAGTTTTGTTCGATAGATAAAATATTTTAGTCATATGAGTGACTGGCCTGTTGAATATTAGTTTAAAAATTGGATTGGTCGTGTAAGTTTTCCTGAAGACTGGAAAAACTCTCAAGAAGAAAGCCTGATTAAAACCTTGCGTTAGAAAGTCTCACAAATATTCTAAAGGGCCAAAAGGTTCGAATCCGATCAAACGTTCTTTAATAGATTGTATTGTTTCATATTTTTTCGAATAGATCCGAAATCTCCAAATATAATTAGCTACAAAACAGAGGCTCTCGGTGTCTGTGTTTCTCAGCCATTCGTCAGCGGTAGACGTAAGGTTCGTGATCAGAAAATTAATTCAGATAAAAATCTGCGTTTACAGAGAAACCAAGGCGTCCGCCAAATTCTCGCGAAATAACCGACAAAATATTTTAAAATTACTTTTTGCAAACTTTTCCGGTGGTGCGAACTTGTTGTGAATGTGTGAAAGTGTTTTGAAGTGTCTTGTTTTTTGTTTTCGATAAGTTTTTGGTTGTTTGTCCAAGCTGGATCCAAGAAGGAAAGGACTTTTGGGCTCACCAACGAGCTACTTTTCCGATCAAAGTAAGTTTTATAATGTAAAATGGATATCTAATATAGGAGCTATCTTAAGTTTAACCTAATCCTCCTAAACAAGAGCCTTAAAACCTCAAAGGCTGTATTTGTGTCAAGAACGAAATGTAAACATTACCAAACTTGATCATAACTATTGTTATCGGAAACAGTAGATCATTGCATGTGTACGTAGTTCATGATCTAGGTCATAGATGGCGCTAGTTTCATAGCTCCGCTTTGTGAAACTAGATTCGTAGGACGAAATAAAAGACTTTTTTCCAAGTACCTGCTCTTAAGTATTATCTATTTTTCATTGATATGAATATTTTTCTATAAAGATTTTAGAACTTGACTAAATTTTGCCTGAAAATGGCTCAATATTACTTACCTCAGGGTATTTCTGTGCCTTAGGCGCCTTCAGTCATTACAAGTTATTGATATTTTCTATCTAAACTCTAAAGAATCAATCTAAGCATCTTGTCCTTATTCATCATAGAAACACATAAAGCTTTATCACCTCAAAAAAAACAATTACCTACTTAAGCAGAGTTACAAGTAGCAACCATCAGTTAGTTCATCAGAAACCAAAAGTTTGTTGAATGAAGCCCTAAAATTAAGTTAAAATGAATCGGGTTGCGTGTGGGTAAGTGAGATCGGCCTCCGCCTTCAATGACGCATGCGAACCTTTGTTAATGCTAGGTATGTGGTAGGTATAGCAGAGTGGAGCTGGCTCAAGATACAAGATGTAGCTGGTTTGGATACTCTCTCTTCTTAGTCGTGTGCTGAGGATTGTGACTCCTAATACGGTTGACTACTTGTCGCCATCGGTTGCGTTTTGTTGCTTGGTGAATTGCAACATTTATTGGTATCTCCAGCTCTGGTTTGGATGCAGAACATATAAAAAGCTTAAGTTTAGCCTATGTTTTAGCAAAATTAATTATTAAAGAGTACAAAATGTAGCGCTACGTAGGTAAGTTAGATCGTTTCACGTGAGCTGTGCATTTTATGAGATATTATTTTAATAAAATTATATTATCAATTATATTCTGAGCTAAACTTTCGTTTATTGTATTTATTTATCGCTTAAATGGCTAAAAATATTAATTTAATTGCCTTTATTTTTATGGTTTTGTTGGTTCAAATCTTTATATGTTGATCGAATGTTCAAATACACGTATATAGGCTATCTATGCTAGTTTTACGCCTTAGTAGTGTTACTGTAAGAAACTGCGCTAGTTACTTGCTTAATGTTTGGTCTTCAACGCAATCATAAAGTACTAAGGTTTCAAACTGATCGCTTATAACTTAGACCCTAAAAGAATAGGATTCAGAGGCATTCAAAATTGGCCGGCGTAGGAGTCTGGCCATCATTCCCAAATTGCCCCTTATTTCTGCAATTTATGACTCAGTCTTTGTTTTAAATTACTCGCTTTCAAATACTTATCGAATCATATCATCATATCGTATGCAATGTCTTGAGAAATACTGGGTAACCAGTTTTTCGAAGTAGATAGATAGATAGATAATACTTTATTGTCACACACATATAAAACAAAATTAACTAAAAATACTTTTATAAATTAATCTAGTGCCACAAGTGGCGGCCTTATTGCTAAAAGCAATCTCTTCCAGGCAACCATTGGATGGAGAGGAATAAATAAAGGATTATAAAGGACGTGGTGTACAACAGAAATAGATGCGATAGAATAAATAATATACACAAATATAATTATAATGTACATAAACATAAAGACATACATCCTAATACATATTATACATAATTAGTACAAACATAAACTAATATATAGTGTTAAAATATATATAATATAAAACATATACATGTAGATAATACGTAGAGACAGCAGTTATATTATAGCATTTACATATGTATATCAGCATAATGACAACAGATACCAATTTTTAACTTGACTCTTGAAGCTATCAATTGACTGAGCTTTTTTGATGTCAAGTGGCAGGGCATTCCAGAGTAGAACAGCCTGCGCGGTGAACGACTTGCCATAGACTGCTTTCTTGCATGTAGGATGCTGTAAAGTAAGCCTGTCTGATGACCGAAGAGCAAGGGAGTGGGAAGAATGGATGTATTTGAACCGGGAAACTAAGTAGCGAGGAGAAGAAGGGTTGAAAAGGATGTTGTAAACAAGAGAGAGAATATGGGTATTCCGGCGAAGGCGAATGGGCAGCCACTTGAGCTTCGAACGAAAATGAGATATATGATCAAATTTGCGAAGTCCGAAAATGAATCTGATACAATAATTTTGTAGCCGCTCAAGTTTGTCCAGCTGATCTTCCCGAAGATCGAGATAGCAGGCGTCCGCATAGTCAAGTAAAGGGAGAAGAAGAGATTGAGCGAGCGCAACTTTGGTGGCAGTGGGCAGAAAGTTCCGGAGACGTCTTAAGGACGCACCGGATGCAAATATTCTGGAACTTACTGACGTTAGGTGAGCATCCCAACTCAGCGTTCTGTCCATTATTAAACCAAGATTCTTTACATTATCACTGTATGGTACGACGATGCCATCAAACACAACTGGAGGAACAACCGCCCAGTCTATGCGAGATACCATGTGTGAAGTGCCAACAATAATGACCTGTGTCTTCGCAGGGTTAACTTTCAATCCATAGGATTTACTCCATGCAGAGATTCGACACAGATCAGTATTAATAGCTGCGACAGCTGAGTCAAGTTCACTAATCGGAGCCTGTGAGTAGATTTGTAGATCGTCTGCATATAAATGGTAGGAAGAAGAGAGATGTTGAGAAATAGTATTAATGAAAATAGCAAATAGAAGAGGAGATAGCACGCCGCCCTGGGGTACGCCTGCAGTTGTGTTACACCAAGAAGAAAAAGAATTTCCAAGGCGAACCCTTTGCCGGCGACCCACCAGGTAACTATGAAACCAATCGATCACCGATGGAGATATGTTGATTGAGCGTAACAATGCCAGCAGGATATCAAAATTAACGGTATTAAATGCGTTACTGAAGTCTAGCAGAGCTAGAACAGTAAGCTTACCGTTATCCATACCCTCGCGTATATCATCAGTGATCTTTAAAAGTGCAGACACAGTGCTATGCCCAGGACGAAAACCGGATTGGTAAGGATTAAGCAGGTCATTTCGATTAAGGAAAGAACTAAGTTGTCGATGGACAAGCCGCTCAAGGACTTTGGAAAGGAAAGGAAGAATGGAGATAGGGCGGTATTCAGATAAAGATTTAGGATTAGGTTTCTTTGGAAGAGGGATTACCTGCGCATCCTTCCAGACTGCAGGGAAATCAGATCTGGATATGGAATTATTGAGGATGAGACACAGAACAGGAAGAATGGTGTCAAGGATGGGCAATAACATGTTCCGACTAATAGAGTCACTGCCGACCGCGCTGGAGGAGATTGATTGTATGCTCTTCTCAACATCACATGCGGTAAAAGGATTTAAAACAAACGGAGAAAAGTTGAAGTTAGGAATGGCAGAGAGATTATTTACAGTTGAGATTTTATCCTCATCCGGCATAGCGGAAGAAGAAGAAAAGTACATCTTTTTGATATTTTACTTGAGTTTGAATAAGGATGTTATGTTTTTTAAGCTTTTTAATGTAAAAAGTGATTATTAATTTTGTCATGTATTTATTTAATTATAGGAAAGTGATTAAATGTCAGTGTGATGATCCATTTGAGCAAGACAATGTTAAGTGTGATTAACTTACATACGAGTTAATGGCTATTTTAATTTTATTTATTTCATTTGAATGATTAACTGAGTCATAAGTCAAAGTCATAAAAAATCTAGATAAGTACCTATTGGTGAATGGGGATTTTTTAACAAATCTTAGATAATTTTGAAAATAAACGACACCAGAGTTTGTTACTCCCATGTGAATATACCTATGTACTTATCAAGTGTAAAGAAATCTTTACGAGTGTGTTTGTGAATGTTTAAATCGTATGTTAACCAATTCTGAGCAAATGTATCCACAGTGGTATATGCTGAGCAATTAGTTTTAATTTGTGACCTTCACATTACATTCAAACATTTTTACATTCGATGACCCTAATGTTATTCACGTGACCCGATTTTTTTTTATAAAATGTATGTTGGCCGGGTGATTGAAGTGAGCGAAGCGTTTATTTTTTAAGACAGATATTAGATAGGTTTTTGACTAATATTTTTTGGATTTTGTCTCTCATATTGTACCTATTCATATAAAGATATGTGATGTTTCTGTAATTTTAGTACTAGTTGTGGAGTAGTTGCATATGTTTGTTAATGTAGTTGTTAAAAGTATATAAGTATAAGACACCATATTAAATTATAGTGTATTGTGTCATTTAAAACATTGTTAAAGTTTTAATTTGTGAGGTGAACAATACCAAGAACAACTAGTGCTTTATTAAACGCAGTCTTACAAAACATTTAGAAACAGCCTATTATACCTACATACAAAATGGCAGCGTAACAGTTATCTATTTAACTCAAGGTGCATCTGCGTAATTCAATGTTATAAGAGGTAATTACGAAGACGAATTACATTCACACTTGTTTCAAGAATGTGTAAGTTTGTCTGTAACTCTTGTAGTTAGTTTACTTTTTTTTGCTTCATGTACATGGGTTTCGATTTACAATGAAAATGTCAAAGTTTGGAATAAAGCTTAAACTTTGGGAAAACCTTTCGCCAACCATTGCAATGAAGGAAAAGCTTTGGAGCGTCCTACAAGAATCTAGTTTTCAAGCAATACCAAAAATATTTTCTAACGATTTGTTTATTAACTTTCAACCACATCCTGTCTTATGTTAGTAGCAATAGTTGTATTCTGTGGCAATAGTAGTAATAATTAATGAGTATTGAAATTCTTATCAATATTGCAGGCTGTAGTCAAAACGTAAAAAAGTAATTAAAAAAAAACAGTTAAAAAAACATTTACATTTAAACATTTAATTTAGTGAAGTTATATTAATATTTATTTACTAGGCACATACCACAATGAACAGAAAATATAATTTGATTAACAGCAAAACACTTTAAAAGAACTGGTCCGTTCTGTGCGTCCCACACATGCTTGCACAAATATTGTGTTCAAATTACGAGTAAAGCCACGGGGCGCAAGTAGTTGTTTAATAATTTGTTACTGTAAACGCGTTATGTGATCGTAATTATATTATGATCCAGTTATGTTGAGTTGAGGTGCTTATTATGTTTATTATGAGATGGAGGCACGTAAATATCGTGGGTCGAACAAATTATGAAATTAAAGTTATGTTGTTTCGTGTGTAACCTTTTTAAGAAACTATATGATAACTACGGCAATGCTTTTAAAGGGTTTTTTGAGTACTAGAAACAAGTTATATCAAAAACAGTCAAGTGTTTTGAGTATATGCAATAAATTTATACATAATTTTATTGTACGTCCATATATTCGCTTGAAAAAAATTGTCGGAACAAAAACAATGCAAAGGGCTACTTGTCACTTTTTATCACCTGCTCCAAATTATTATTCCAAATCATTGTTTATAGAATCAGTAAAGCAATCAATCTTGCGTCCAAATATGACAATTACATAAGAAGCCGGGGGCGGACACTTGTATAATGTCAAATTGATCGACAAACTGTATCACTTCTATGTAATCGAGGATTAAATCATTAACTTCCTTATACCATAGAGGAAATTAAAGCAGTATGGACAATAACGTTTCTCGACCATTGAAATGGTTTTTCTAGTGAATCAAACCTTACAAATTTATCGCTAGACTACTGGCGCATTTAATTTAAAACTATTCATAAATCTCATGCTTCACCAGCTACTCTAGCGCTAGATCGTAGATAACAACGTTGCTTAACATCAGGCAAGTTGTAGTCAAGCGTGAGCCTATCTTATGTAAAAAAATACTGAAATGACAAATCCACTCGCGACAACCTCTATTAATGTGTTACCGTCAATATATGTACATAAATACATAATCATATACTATACCGGACATATGTATGTACGAATTTTAGTAAATAAACCAACACTTATTTTTAAAATTATTTTTACAATTAAAGACAGATTTTGTTTCTCAATCTAAGGAAAATATTTCTCTGTGGTATGATATTTATCATCTCTGAAAATGTGTATGTATGAATTTATACCGCTCGATTTAATATCGTTATACTGCTATAACCTGTACGTTGTTGCTTACGGCACGCGTATAAAAAACTTAATCAGGCGACACCTACGTAATGGGTCATTTAATAAGTCGGAAGAAGGCATTGATTAATGGAAATCGTGATCCAGAGCTACTACCCGTTACTATTCGATCTGACCAGTCTACTTATAAACGGACTCGAAGGACTGCACCTTATTGGGCAGTCTTTTATTGGCCAGTATTTTTGGTGCATGTTGAACTTGCTTAATTCAGATAAATTTGGTGTATGTGTTTTTTTTTATATAATTTGGTGTGACTTTTGTGAAGGAAGTAAAACATATATTTGTGTGATTAAATTGTGATTGCAATAAACTAAAATACGTAATTTTACTTACAATTTAAATAAAGCAGCTTCTTTCTTTATTTATTTTGCTTCTTTCTTATATAAAAACATCTGTCCATTTACCACACATTCTTGTAACATCTTCGCAAGCGCTCTATAGTGCGGTTGCAAAAACTACCACCTGACCTAATCCATCCCCCCTTATTATCATTATTACCCCCTTTATTACAAAATGGCAACCGTCCGCCGCAGCTGTCGGGGTTGCAAATATCAAGGACGGATGCACGGAATAAAGGTGTCTGGTGCTAGTTATTTTCTTATGAGGTCTAATGCATATCGACTTATTTTAATTTGAATTCATTTTGTTTGCGATTCACCGTGATGGTTTTTCTGGATATGTACATAGTGTGACGGAGATCAGATTTCGTTATCATTGGACCCAAATATAAAATCTCTCGTAGATGATGATGATGGTTAAAACTAAGCACAAGGGTTTCTGCGTTTCCACTATGAATGCAAACGTAATGAACGTACTTTAGTTTTGCCATATAAATACTTTTATTTTATTCTAATTTGATCACAAAATTATACCTAGATAAAATCTTTTGCCTTTTTCACTAACAACTATTTCTCGTTGGTTCAAGTTTACAAGTAAGACGGTTGTCGGTTACTGTGCACTAATACATAATTAGTTAAATACATTTTATGGCAGAATATGAACATTAAACGTAACACTACAGACACACAGCAAACATAAAACAATACTCTTGGCTCGGAGGTTGTAAAAGGTGTTACTGCCAACGCAAATTGGAGCGGAAATGTGCACATCTGCAATAACCCCTGGGGCCAGGAAGTCTTTGTTGTGGATCCCTTGTTTTAAACCCAAGGACTAGATGGGATTGTCTTGTTTATGAGAATAACAAAAAAACATGGCATGCTGTGCTTCCACGAAGACGCATTCTGTGATATTTCGCATTTCCTTATTCAAAAATATTTGGTGACGAAGTTAAAAAAATCTTGTAATTTTTTTAATCCTATTGTAATTTTATGTTATTAACAATTTATTTAAATCTCCTTCTTCTTATCGAATGAGAGTGGTCAACTCTGGTGTTAAGAGTTTGTCAAGCCACCCTAAAAGCCTCTGACATGGCTTAACGACTGCCGTACTAGACAAACAGCCGGGACCTACAATTTAACTTTTCATCCGACCCACGGAGGAGTTTATTTAAATATTATTTGTAGAAGAATGCGCTTATATTCTTTGTATGATATTTGATATCCTTAAACATATTCTCACGAATGCACAAGCTTTTTTTGCAAATTTTTGCATACGACCTAACCCACAAAGAAATAATTTCACTTGCAACAAAAATAAAGTTCTTTGTTAAGGTATATAATGATCTGGTTCATTATTAGAAAGCAAAGGCAGTTGGCTTACTTGTTCTACTGCTAATACAAACTGCATGTAATGCACTTACACTTATTGCTCTCGTTCAAAAACCAGGTTAGGAAACCATGGAAATAATGCTCGTCAGCGTGACTATATTTTGTGTAGATTTGCTTCTTGTCGCGAATTTCCAAAAGTCCTAGAACATTGAAGTTAAGTTAAAGTACAACAACTAATTTGATAGTATTCTAATTGAATAGTATAATATGAACAATGTGCATCTTTAATAAATGTTCTGTCTTTTGCTGTAGTTAAAAAAGCGGCGTCGCAGAAGGCAGTGTCTTTCTGTGGAATATCTTGAGTCGTATTTCCTCATGAGGGTCGTGGCCCCCCGCAGAATTAATTCGTTAGGGGAGGTCTCTTGGGCAGATACATGATAACATCGTGGTTCTGTGGAATATATAATTTAAATTTTGCAATGTTATTTATATTTGTATTCTTGTTCAAAAGCCGCGCATCAAATTTTCTGTGTAAGTAAGTAGAAAGAGAAGAAAGTAAGAGTCTGGTTGTGGATACGAATACGACGTATGTACCTGTTTGTAGTAATAATAGACCAGTATTATTATATCTTCCATCAAGATTGTCTTCATATTAATTTTAACGATTATTTTTTCAATTATTTTTGAGTTATCTCTACAATATCTGTTGCATTAATAATTTGTTAAGCATAGTTTAATCACCGTACTTGCATGATCTGAGAATTGAGATGCATATCACTACCACTGTAGATAACGGTATAGTATACTATATCTTTACAATGATACAGGGTACTATGGCTAATATAATTTATAAACAAAAAAGTTAGAGATACTTATTTGGACTTGGTGTCATTTCTTTTTCTTCTTTTTGTCTTGTGTCGAAAGTTTTATCAAGGTGTTTCTTGACCACCTTTACTTAATTATAATTATAATTTTGTTGGACCTTGTACTTGATATAATGTTTATCAAGTGAAAGTTACATTTTATAATATTGACATGTAAGATTTACTATTTCTGTACCACATTATTTATCATTGGAACTTCACAGGAATGGAACTGGCTCCCAATAGTGGCGGCTGGTTTTTTAATCAAAATGTTGTTTACAACTAGCTCTGTACGGTATTTTCCCGGGGTTACACCCAAGGTGGCGATTTCAATACATCATATTCTAACAGTCCGTAATAAGTAGGTATATATAATAATAAGTAAGTCTTTATATTATACATATATAGCCTTGGAAGTGATTGATGTCGGTTTGTCGGTCAGACTTAACTCTTTGTTTGTTTGCAATAACAATAAATACACAAAGAATATACTACTAATAGAGTTAGATTGATGATTTCTGAGGATTATGTAAATTTTGTTCTAGTGGAAGTTTTTTTGTTGTTACTTAATGATATTCAAGACAAACTTTAGCAATGGATTTACGTAAATAAAACAAATATGGGGTAAATAATAATGGGAATAAGACCAAGTGACAAAATAAAGTTAATACATAATAACTGGCTGATGTTTAAAATATGTTTTTTTTTAAACGACACAATTAGCATATGCATTTTTTTATCTATTTACTTGTGATCTTACCATCAACAATAAGTTAAGTCTGCATTCTCTCGTCTAATCAATACATCTCCTTTAGACAAACCCTTTTTTATAGCCCCAACATCTAATCTGACCGGTCAGTTCCGTTTTCTAAGGTACAAGAACTGTGCATATTTTACATTCAAAATATATTAAGCCAAACTGTAGCTATCAACAAAGTATCACACAAAACTAGATAGGTAGATATATGTACTTATACATGTTAGATATCTTCATTAAGCCATACATCTACTGGCTGTATTCATGTAACTGACTGGCCATTGTCTATCCCATATTGGGAGAGCTATGCAACCGCTAACAAATGGCCGGTGAATAACTAGCATTATATGTCTTGTACCCTGTTAGGTAGGGATGGAATGTAGACGAATTACGGTACAGTATTACCGTCTCTCTGTGAATCTTATTTAAAAAGTAATTAAGTTATCGTTATTATCAGTACTACTACTAGTTTTAAATGTAGATGTCAGTCACTCTGTCAGTCTATCATGTGGAGAGGTCAGAGGATTCACACGTTATTGTATAATATTACGTCAAATAAACGAATTTTGTATTTGTATTTGTACATATAAATAGAACAGTTTAACTCACTTATCAGTGTTTTTTTCTTATTCACTCATTTTCAATGCAATTTAATATACTTTGATTCCGTTTCATAGTTACTAGACGGAATGACTAAATAAAACATGCGGCTGTTATAATTGATCGCTAAATCAAATCATTGCAACAGGTCGCCAAATTAGTTGTATGTAATGTTTTACAACAAATTTAACAAAGGATAAAATGTGATTCGTTCCAACTTGTCACAATTTAACATTCATTCTATTCGCCAATTATTTTTTTCTTTACCATTCCGGTACTATAGCGGTTATTCCGTCCTTCAATTAGCATTATGTTGCAGCGTTAAATCTAACGTCTTATTAAGTTTTTTAACTATTACAGTAATCGCGTGAAGTTGCTTACATATTAATTTGATTAAGGTTTCCACTCACTACAGAGGCCTTCACATACCATGTGATGGTTATAAGATTTTGTTTATATTTTATTTATGAAAAATTAAATGCTTCTTGTAGTAACAAACCTAAATTTATATAAATAAGAAGTTGATAGTACACAATAATATATGGTTTATGGCGATTTTATTTCGAAGATTATATGAGTTCCCAAATGAGATATAGAGAATTGCCCTTCTATCATGCAAAATATCACGGCCAAGGATTTTTTTTATGTTATATCACAGAATACATAATACAAGTTATATCTAGTTTACGCTTATTTCATAAACTGGTCTTAATTCGTTTAGATTTTTCTGAGCACTTAAAATACTACTAATACTGATAAATTAGCCTATGTACAGGCTCAACTATTAACTAGTTTAAGTTCATGTTTTCCTGAATAAATGAATACCTACTAAATACTAACCTCTCTTATCTATGTTATCTCGTGTAAACTATGCTTTACTTACGCAAACATAATCGCATGATTTCGCACCACCACGTCACTATTATTGGATTAAATTATGACATTTCTGAGAACTTTATCTGTAAGCTTCAATTAAGCAATGATAGAGCAAGTTTGAGTGTTTATTTCCTAACGAGTAGGCGGTCGACATTTGTGGGTTTGATTAACTATAATTAGTTGTGACTTTATTATTTAATTATTTTGATGTTTGGAGTGATAGTTTGTAAGAAAATCTATTATATCTTTGCGTATAATAATAAGTCGACAGAACTGACCTATCTCAATCTAGAAAAGGTCAGCAAGGGATCGCAGAAAGGTTTGACAATTTACTATCATGCTTTGGTCAAATGTCTATATAAGAAATATAGACTTTTATTTAATTATTTTCTTCAACAGATATATATATATGTAGATAGTGTAACAGATAAACATTTTAATAATCATTCAAACTATATATATATATTCGTCATCAAGCTATACATTTCTTTGTTCTACCAGTCTTTGAATCACTAAGCCCTAATCAATAAGAGATCGTAACACCTACTAATTAACCACCCCCCTTATGACTGGCAGCATGCACAATACTGCACATAACCATAACTCGCGCATGCAACATTACAACACCAGTTGCGCGAGCGCGCTGCCGTCACGCCGCCGCCACGCCGCCGTCACGCCCGGCGGCGCGCGACGTCCCACTTCGTGATGCTCAGGTGCTTCGAGACTTTGATGTTGATAAGGATACGTACCTACTGATTCATTGTAGTAATTTTACAACAATACAAGTCAAGATGTCCATTCGCTACTTTCAAGAATCACAGCTTTTATATCTTGTGTCACATTGTCGCTTTGACGGGCGTCGTTTGTTTTAGACCTGATAGTATTTTGTGACAGACGATTATTATACGTTGGAAGAATCACAATCTTCCTCTTACAAATGTATACAAAAAGCACAAAAGATAGCCTGCGACCGGCTACAAGAAAATAAAACTTTAATGCTCGTATAACGTTTGTACATATGTATGTACATTGATATTATAGTAGGTAATCTTAGTCTTTTGAGTGGTCAACTTATAAATAGTCTTTCTTAGACGTAAAATACAAAAAACCGGATAAGAATAGAAAAGGGATGTGGTCTTAGCCTTTTGTGATTGTACTACTTATAATATCTGTTCAACGTATAATTTATATTGAGATAGTAGTTATTGAATTTAATAATCCTATCTAAAACACAACCAGCAGTAGTATCTAGTAGTACCTAGTAGTCTTAAGGACCGCTTTGAGCGATATGGTTGCCAATTGGGACACTCATCTATACTAATATTATAAAGAAGAAGAAGAAGTTTGTATGTTTGTTTGTTTGTTTGTTTGTTTGAACGCGCTAATCTCAGGAACTACTGGTGCGAATTGAAAAATTCTTTTTGTGTTGGATAGACCAGTTATCAAGGAAGGCTTTAGGCTATATAACATCACGCTGCAACTAATAGGAGCGAAGAAACAATAGAAAATGTGGAAAAAAACGGGGAAAATTATTCATCTTTGAGGGCTTCCGTTGCATGCGCTGCGAAAACGGTTCAAGATATCAAAAAAATGTACGTATGAAAGAATTATTTCTCTTGAAATAATCTAACAAAATGTCCGCAACAGTATATGTCTATGTTTTAAGGTTAACTCACTAGAACCGTTTTTATGGTAATAATTATTCCACGCGGACGAAGTCGCGCGCATCAACTAGTTTTATATAACAAGCTTTGTGTTTTTGTACGTTAGTGTTTTTTAATAGAGTGTTATCTATCTATCTAGCTCAATCTGAGACGTATACTTTCTTCATTTCTAAAGTAACTCATAAATACAACATATCGAAACCTGCAGGTACTTATCAAGGCTTAAGGTGCATATTCAGTAGAGTGTAGCAACTCGAAGCATCTCGGCTTCACTTCCGTCGTAATGCGACTCGGTCCACCGCCCGTGATATATCTTGCCTCATTTACATACCTACTAATAAACAACTATATATACATATATTGTACTTAGATTGAAGTATTAATAAGTTACGAATAAGAGTAATTTATTTCAAAACAACAAAAATTAATAGTAACACTTACAAATAAATATATATATATTAACAAACTAATCTACTTTTTCAAAAAGTGGCGTACCCAAAATGCTGGCTGCATTGCCCCGTTGAATAGCTAGACTAATCTTTTGGGCAAAGTTTAAGCCAGCATTTTGGTTTGAGTCTAATTTTTCTTTCTTTCTGACTCACCTGATAATTTTTAGAAGCTTAAGTAGTCATTGTCCAGAAAATCCGACTCTGTTCTTAAAATATTATTTTCTAGTCAAAATCACCGTCAATTTATTCAAATAGTTTTGATTTGTGAGCGATCGTGTATTTTCGCCGCCGTAGGGCTTATCGGTCCATAACGCGGCTTTCTACAGAGAAACGCAGCAATTTGAGGATTTCTAGTTAAATACTGTACTTTGGTGGAGACGGTAGTAAGTTTCATTCATTTAGTGTCAAAAGATTAACTAAACGGTTTTCACTCACGTGTAAATCGCGTAAATCGTTTACGCGTTTCGGATGTTATGACATCCATCTTCAGAACGTTCGTTCTAGGCCATAGCATTAGCATTTAGTGTCAGTTTATCTGAAATGTCTAGTAAAATATTTAAAATAGTTGTTAAAAAAAATGGTTGAAAAAACATGTTCCTGTTTTTTTTTTCAAAAATAATTTGTTATATAAAGTTACTGACACATTTTTTTTCATAGTAGAATTGGTACAATAAAGATAGTAATTTAAAACCCAACTAAATAACTATTAAAGCTTTGCTGTCCTTTTTTTGTCTGTCACCAGGTTCTACGTCTTATACCTGTCATTCTATACAAAAGCTTCTTTCCTCTTTCTTGAATATTCCCAGGCTAAGATCCAAGCCGGTAGTCTCCCAGGCCAGTCCCCGGTTCAACAGCCGCGTCCAGCGGACCCCGTCCGCACATTACCGAACGCACCCGCGTGTGACGACAAGTATGCCACCGTCTTAGGTAGCTAGGAATCTTATAGACAGGGCAAGGAGTTTATTCTATAGACCTGCTTCTTCAATCAATCACAGAGACGATTTGGTAGTCAATACAATCAATCGGCTGGATCAATTTTATGAAGATCATGCGTTTAAAAACGCTTTAGTCAAAGTTGAAAAACTCCACCTTTGAGTAAAATGCTTATACCTCAGAGTTCAGACAGAGCTTGAAGATAGTTTCCAAGATTATAAATTTAATAATCAACTTTGATCTTAGTATTTTTATAGAAAACAAGAAGAAAAATAGATTGTAATCTAATAAATTGCAATTTGTTAAAATGTCACAAGTAGGTATTTTCATTGCCATTTATTCAGGTCATTTTGTTACTTGTTAACATTATGAAGACTTAAATCAAGTTGCTACTACTAAATATAGAAAACGGCATCCCACCGCGTATTTCCTATGTAAATCTAAACAAGGTCATAAAGTAATAAATCTTTTCTAGTAGAGCCATTTACACTTAAAAGGAACTTGACGACAAATAAATAAATTGTTGTGTTGATAAGAAGTAGTTCATATACTTTTTTTCATTTAGTTTTTAGTTTGTCTCAAGTAGTTCATAACGGCCTGTTTTCTTTTACTTTATTTACTTCTCATATAAATACTATCAAATAAAGGTTTAAAAATTAGCGAATCTCGAAATCCATCTTTCCGTCAAACAAAAGACATAAACGCGCTCCGCACAGTTTTCCCAAAACATTATAACTTCCATTCAAACAAAAATCTTTCGTAAACCATTTCAACACTACCAAAGTGAATGACTGCAAATAACAGTACAAACATACCTAAATCATATTTTTACGACCGTCTGTTTATTTAAGCGGTATTTACAAAGAACAGAAGGCCATGTCTGATTGTTCCCATGTCTACGTCAGAATTGCGTGGAACGGGCGAATCCGACCCCCTAATGTAAGTAAGGCACAAGACAGTCAGTGTGAGACCTGCGCCGGCGTCTCTCTGTGCTCTACTGTACCGCGATAGACCAATCAGAGCACGCAAATATAAATTCAAAGTTCAAAATTACGCGCGCGGTTTTATGTTCCAATTACAAAATTGAGAATTGAGTTTGTGATAGCGTTTGTGTTTTGTTTTTTTTTGTTGGTGTTATTGGATCTATTTTTATAAAGAATACCTATAATTTTGGTTAATTATTTTTGTAGTATTACTTATTATAGAAAGGTGTTAAACATGTGAGTGCGTCTTATACAAAGTGGAATAGTTTGTAATACCGTTCGTTATGTGAAGATGTGGACATTAGCAAATACTACGGTTTGTTTATCAAGCATTGATTACTTGACTGGTTCCGTTTGTCGAAGCTTCTATTTATAAAAAGGGCTACATATAATTATGTATATCTTATGTCTCTGTATAAATGAAAAATATGAAAATGTTAGTGCTTTAATTTGCTCTGTTAGTTAAGTTATCTTTAAGGTAAGAAATAAATAAATATTATATATTAATACTCGAAATAATTTGGTCGTTATAACAAGACACAACTATGTGTTCATATTAAATCAAAACTGTGCGATTGTAAAGTTGAATAAACTCAAAAGAACACGAATTACGTACCTGAGAATCAATTAAACGTACAATAGAATAGAACATTACGTATTAATTAGCCAGTAGATCAGAAACATACAATTTGCTTTACAACTCGATGGAATCACATAACGTTTATAGAATTTCTACAATTGGAAAGGTATTTTTTAACAATAAATGATCATGATAGCTAGGCTAGTGTAGTAGATAAAAGCGAGTGTGGCTTAGCGGTTCCAGTGTCTGCTTTTCATCTAGACGCACCCTGGTTCAAATCCGGCCCTACACCAATGACTTATATTTTCAAGTTATGTTGCATTCGCTTAACGGTGAAGGAAAACATCGTGAGTAAACCGACATGTTTGAGGAACACAATATCCGAGGACATGTGTCTCTTCTGTGAAAGGACCTTTTTTTTCGTGGAGGAAATGCATTGGGCGCCCACCACGATGTATCTGCCCAAGAAAACTCTTCTAACGAATTAATTCTGCGGGGGAGTCACGACCCTCTGTCATGAGGAATACGACTCAAGATAGGGACCATGATATTAGTTAAGACTTCAATTTACTTTGCCAATACCTTTTTATTAGATAAAAATCGAGCTTGCCTGCTTACCTGTATAACAAAAATATAGTAAAAGTGTATTTACGGCAACCTTGTTTGAAACACTTTAAACCACAGTGACTTTTATAGAGTCTAGCTTCAGGTGTTGTGGTCAATTAACTATACCTAGATACATAGGTTCAATGGAAAAAAATATAAACTATATCATATAATAAAGATTTTTTTGATGATTGTACTGTTTCTTAAACGGTATATAACAGGTCATTGAGGGTGTCATTGTACTATTGTATTAGCAAGTAGATAGCTAAGGAGCGGAACTACAGTCCGATAGCTTTCGACAATGGAAGTTTAGACAACACATAAATTATACTCACTTAGACTTAGGCTGTAAGGATTGTTTCACAGTGTAGTTGAAGAATATGTTAGAAAATATCTTGATAGAAATGATCGCCTAGAAAAGCTGGGCATTTTTGTTTTGTTGGAAAATTGAACACAATTTCTCTGATGGTAAGCAACAGTTGTGGTTAGGTAGTTTGATTTATGGTAATAAATTTTGAATTTAATTATAGGATATACAACATATATATTCAAATAAAAAATGCCTTTTGGTTGCATTTTGAAATATGTTCTCTTCTTAAAGAAAATTCATTCCTTCTCAAAATTATAATCTTTAATCAAATGTCACAATAAAAATCGAATTTGGTCGTTAGTTTGCCTCCTTTATTTATTTATTTTAATCTAATCAAAGCAATTTATTTTTCAATGCCAATTAATTCTGTACCTTACCTAGATCAGAACGCAAAACATGTGAACAGCGCCTCACACCAAGCCGTGTTAAAATAATAATCGCCAGTTAATTACAGCAACAATGGAGTACGGTTCACGTGATAACTTATGCCGGTATAACACCCAGTTGCTTAAAGCAATTAGAATGCTGTTACTTGCCAGCCCTAGTTTCCTGTACACAGTTATATTTAAAAACCGTTGAAGAGAAGAGGCTTATGTAAAAAGCTTTAAAATTATTGAAAGTTAATATTATTATGTTGAAATTATTAACATTAATTCCATAGAATACAATTGTACGAGTATAAGAGCAATAGATTTTTTTAACGTAATAGGTTTGATTGTTTTCCTCATTATATACCTAATGATAAGAAATTGTTTCTGTGACATATATCAATGTATTTTTGTATTGTTATACGCTTAATGATAACATAAAATAAATAATTTACATGAGTAATAAATTATTAGCCAACCCCTAAGCTTTTCTATTCACAAATCTACACAGCTACCCCTACTGTTCCACGACTATAATCTCCATTTCTCATACATAAAAGCACCTTACATTGTATCACTTATGTGGCAGTAAACAAAGTTATGCCACATTACGCACTGCGCTCCACCTTTAGCCATATTTGTCTCACAAGTCGGCGATAAATTCAAATTATTTGTGTATCGGCTCCCACCTGGACAGCGAGCCTTTGTTCGAGCCAAATTTGGACGTATTTCAACTAGGAAGAGAAAGCTTGTGACGTAATAATGTGGATTAGTAAATATTTGAAAGGATTGATTTATATTTTATTTCAAAATTGTAAGTAACCTTCTTCGCTTAGTACTGGCCTACGTGGCGATGTGTGAAATGTTACGAAATTTATTTTAAATAAATTCAATAACATTGTGAATTTTATAACGAAATTTGTGATGTACTACCAAATGGTATGAGTTTTTATGTATATGTAATCATTTGTTTTCATTCCAAACGTGTTCCGCTCATTGACGAATACCAAAACAACTGAATACATTTGTTTGCGATGATTTCTTTTCATAAGATCCACGAAGAATACAAATTTGCTGCGCATTTAAAGACCGTAAAATGCCTCAATGCTTGAAGACACGACTCTACAACCAATGTGTTCTGCCCACAATGACGTATGCTGCCGAAACATGGACGCTCACCAAGGAAACCATCGAAAAGATGAGAGTCGCACAAAGAGCAATGGAACGGTCCATGTTAGGCATTACGTTACGCGACAGGGTTCGTAATACTGAGATCCGAAAACGTACGAAGGTGGAAGACGTCGGGTCTCGTATTACGAAACTCAAGTGGCGATGGGCTGGACACTTAGCGAGACGTACTGACGGCAGATGGAGCAAAGCAATAACTGAATGGTACCCACGGCTAGGTAAGCGAAGTGTAGGAAGTCCTGTGCAACGGTGGCTGGATGATGTAAGAAAGTTAGAAGGAAACATCTGGGCAAGAACAGCGCAAGACAGGGAGTATTGGCGTAAGAGGGTGGAGGCCTATGCCCTGCAGTGGGTCCCATTAGGCTGATGATGATGATGATGATGAATTATTACGAGTGTTTATAGTATTTCATGAAGTTATTGGATATACATGTACCTATATATAAAATAAATGTACTGATTGCATGACGCTTTATGCAAAATGACTTCAAAGAGGAAGCTTTTCAAAGTGTTATAGAGTTTAGATGATGAAACTTTGGTGGTATTTTTATCGGTTTTTGAAATAATGTACCGGCTCCTTTAGTTTTATTATACTTCATAAAATTATTTGCATAATAAACATTCCATAAACGGGATAACATAATCCGTTTGTTTGTTATTGAAAGAAAATATAAAAATTATGAACATCAACCCCGAAATTATTGCAGCTTGCTCACAAGTTACTGTGTAATTGAAAGTTTATATTATATTTTGTACATATTAACTAGAACGTTCTTTATAAAACCAGCTTAGCGACATCGACACTACTTGTAAGGTAGTGTGTAACTCCGCTAGTTACACACTACTTGTAAGGTAGTGTGTAACTCCGCTAGTTACATTTTACGTAACATACAGGACATCATTATACAGCTATGTCTTTTCTATATTAAATAGAAACATTTATGAAAAGAAATCGTAATTAAATAAATTTCAAAATAGGAATTAGTAATAAGGGATACTTTATTGCTACAAACTTTGTAAAAACTTATAAAAGCTTCACTTTAAGGTTATGTGACATTTTCATAAAAAAGCTGGTATAAGTAACCTTCACAAATCAGCCACTTTCTTTTTTTTCTATTTCACTTGAAAAAACTTTTTGCCAAACCAAATCCATTTAGTTGATTTTGTCACCAATCTGAGCAAGCTATAAACTTGCTGCAGTATATTACTATTTCTCTACCCAGTGTTACCATGGTGATTACTTAAAATACAATAAAAAGTTACATAATAATAAATACAAATGAATGACAAATCGACACTACTTATATGTAGATCTTAATGTCAATCTGTCATTATTAATCTTGTTACAAGCATGATTTGACTTATATATACATATAGGTATGTACTAGTTTTTTACCATAAGAGTTTTATGCGAATAATTTAAATAAATAATTATGGAAGCTTGTTTTAAAATGTAGTATTTATTTAAATAAATTAATGTTGTTTCTTATATCGTCACGACAAATTGATGTATAGATCGTAAATCCATAAATAAGTCTTTAATGGTAGGAAACGCCAGTATTTTATAGATCGACATAAATGAATGATGTGATCATTTTTATCGATTCGCTTCGTTGTACTAGTTTTTATGACTTGACATTTGGCACAGTTGTATTTTGTAACCATGTCAGTGGTTTTCAATACAAATGCATCCAAACATTTATAAATTGTAGTTACCTATATTATTACGAAAGTAAAACAAATTCTACAACATAATAAACACATACTTATTCAAATTTTGCCTGAGTATATAGGTTTATGTATATAATTAAATGAGTAAAAATCCTATATAAATCGACATAAAAATAAGAAAATACAGTGGGAATAAAATCATACACGCGCAACGCGTACCTATTTTTCATTTCGTTTTATTTTATACTTGCTTATAAAAGACTTACAAGACAGGTAGCTACATAAGTAATACGTGATAATTAAGTTATTCAGCTTCTGTATTCTACTATTTCCCACGTATGTAATCGTGCTTCAAAGGAAACCTTTTCTTTCCATTCCATTTGTTTTGTTTTCTATCGTGTTCACTTTACAATCGCAACTTAGAACCACATGTGAGAAAATCTATAACAATCCGCATTGAGTCAGACACGAACAAAAGATTACGAAATAAACTCGAATACAAAAGTAATTTATGACAGTTCATACATGTTATATGCAAGAGGTTCATCAAAGCCATTAACTAGAACTTTTGTGAGGGTTAACTCGTCCATCAGTTAATCACCTTTTTTTCTTCGTCAAATTAAATGGGTTAAGTTAAACTACTCTACCTGGAACCAGTATAAAAACGCAGTAATCAATGCTTTAAACACAACCTTCAACTTGATTCCAATTATCCTCTACAATCTAGCCAACAAAATGCACGAAAGGGGACATAAAACCGAATCAATCATCATCAGATGATTGGACGATGTAATGGCCAGCAGGATCGTAAGGAAAGTAAAACGAGAAAAGAAAGACATCGCAGCCAAAGAAAACTTGCCTAGCATAGTCGTTACCCCGCCAGAAAAAGACATGAAAGTCAGAGTCAAGAAACCGGGCGAAGAGAAAAAAGTAATTGCACCAACAGAAAACAAAATGGCAGATTTCAGCGTGAACCAATTAATAGCGGAGTTATCCGAGAACTCAAAGGTGCCGAGAGGTGAAATCGAACAGATACAGAGAAGATTACTGCAGCAAGCGAACGAAATATTGAAAGTAAGCGCTTTTGCGAATCAACCGGTCGCCGAACCACGCATCGTGGATACTACGCAAAAATACTCGAACAAGCCCGGCTACGGCAGACTGCCGATAGTCGCGCCGAGACCGACCAGCGATGTTATGACCCGCAATCAAATTTATCAGCCGAAACAAGGTGGAACCAACGGATATCATCCGAATCAAGGCGAGGTTTATCAGTCGCATGCAGCGGGCGAGATAGCGCGCCGCGAGCTTGGAGCCGCGGACAATCAACTTGGCGACACGCAACTAGTTCCCGAGAAGCTCCAAGACATGTCCCAGGACGGCGGTGGAATGATAAACGTTGGGAGTATGCAAAGGGTCGCCGTGGCGGAGGGAAGAGGCGCTTTTTTCTACGAAACGGGTTCTGGCGCGACTCGCGCGCCGACCAGTGCGCGCGCCGCTTCCAACAGAGGTGAATGTCTTTCCGTTTTAAGTTTCAAATTAAAAGAAGTACCATTCATTCGATTGTTTTTATGTGTATCCTTTTGGCGAGTCATTCATTTGGGCCGGGATGTTTAATTGTGTGCAAAGTGCGGGGAAAGTCGAAAGCTCCGAGTCGATGACTCGATTATTGTGATTGTAACGGTTACACTCCATCAGGTGGCTCGTACACTACGGATTGTTTGGTATGTCTATAACTCTTATAACTAGTTCTATAAGTTATTTGATTTTTTTCAACTTCATGCTTGTTTTTTTACTTTCTTATTTGATTCATAAGTTTTAATGACATATTGCTTAAGTTTGCCAACTTGAAGGCCTTGTAACTAAGTGAAGCGATGTCATTAGACTTAGCTCTCTATATATAGAAAAGCACGATCCAGTGCGTCATGACACTGGACTGTAGACAGGTAGGTATTTACGTACTTGCTTACCTGCCAAATGTAGATACTTGATTTATTCAGATACTCGAGTAAGTATGTCTAAGTAACTCTACTAAAGTGTACTTGAAATAGATTGCACAGCTTCTAATATTTTGATTTTATTCTATTACAAATCTCATTGCATTCACATATGAAGTTTCTACGACCTTCAGTAATAAACCTCTCAATAAAAGTGTCAAGTTACGTTCGTTCAGGTAGTCTGAGTTTTTGCTACTCCATTATGGATCCGGTTCGAATTTGGGTACTGTTATAATTAGATCAGTCTAGACAGCTTTTAGAGAATCCAACCTCATAAACATGTTGACTCTAGATTGGAAGTGACAGGTAAACAAGATGTCTTATTGTTGCTTTAATTTAACTTTTTGACTGATTAATAATTAATTTTATATAGATATTCCTTAATTGACTAATGTGCAATATTGTAGTGTTTGTTTGTATTATTAAATTTATTTCTATGTTATCATTAGTGTAAATCGTGAACGGTGCTAATTAGAATAAATGAATTTGAATTTGAATTTGAATTTGAACAACGTAGAACACTAGTTTCCATTTGTTCTTAGTATTATGTTTCATTAAGTAATCATTTAATTGAAACAATCAATTAATTAGTAGTTGTTCTATATTTATTATTTTGTTTATTTCGTGGGAATTAATCATACAAAATTCGTAACGTTCGCTATTTATTTTTAAGTTGCTATTTAATTTTTACAACTATCTTGAACTATAACATACTGTTGTTTTTTTTTTTTCAAAATAAGCAATTCCTTAAATATTAGCTAGTATTACCTAGTTATTACCATACGTAAGCAAACAGCTAGTATTCAAATATTTTCGTTACTAAAAGTCAGTTTAGAGCAGAAATAATGTTCATGTCAAGTCACGCATTGCAAATGAGTTCGCATCTTTGTTCTGTTTTGAATAACCGACGCGGTTTCAAAGAAGCAGCAGGCCGATCGCGCTAATAAAACACAAACGAAGCGCAACTGGACCGTAACTGAAGTTGATACGTTGGTCAAATTTCGTATCGCGCTAACAGTTCGGACCAAAGTTCAACCGTTTATGGATCGTAACTGAAACGTTCACGCTGTCAAACTAACGTTTCTGCTTCAGTTACTACAACACGACTTTTTTGGATCGATAATGGAACGTTGCTGAAACGTTAGTCATTCTTATAATATTTTTAGTGAAAAATCTCGTAAATAAAACTCTTACGTGGATTTATTGGACCTATATCATGAAGTGAAATCCTATATGTGTTGCACGAGCCCAAGCAAACAATAAAAGTAGAAGTGCAAGAGTAATGTCTGGAGTTTTTAGTAACGACATAAGCTTTATCAAACGGTATACCTAGGCTGACAAAGAAATTTTACCAACTAATTGCTGATTTGACTCTTATACATAGGTACGTCGTTTCGATGGTTTGGATGTTGACACCAAGGTACCTAATTGAAACCTAGGCGTTGTGTGCAATGAAAAAGATTGTAAGTATCTCTTTTCATAACCTATTTACTTGATATATTTGTATTTTAGTGGAGAGAAGGTTGGATTATACACCTCAAGCTACATCAAGAATAGCATGATATACGAGTATGTAGCTCACAGAGAAAACTTCCCTTACACCGCACTGGAGGCGCGGCGCCGGAGCAGCGGCGTGGCTGGCACCGGGCGGGAGCAGCCGGGCCGGCCACCACCCTCACCCAGCTGGGGCTGGGGTGAAGTCGCACGGAGCCAGTCATTACAGCTTTCATTTATACCATAGCATAATTGATAGAATATTTACTTGACTTGTCAACAAGATAATATATCTATATACCAACATACAAGTAATCTTATTCAATTAATTAAATACTAACCATATATGTACATATAAATATATTTTTATTTACCTAGTTTTTAGTTTACATAGTCTCTCAATTAGGTTTGCCAACTTTATATAGGTAAGTTGTATGAATAGGAACTTGATGCAATATGTGAATAAAAAACCCATAACACAGTGTCTCAACATTAGTTATAAACAATTTTATTAATTGACCTTTTTACAAATACCTAAATGTAGCTGCTGCCTATACTATACAATAAGACCATAACACAATTTTAGTAAAATTAACACTAACTTTAAATCTTATTAAAACTAGATACAATCAAATTTTAACTAGATTGTAGGTACATAAACATCATAAAATTTGTAACAAACTTTGACATAAATATGAAAGAAAGAAATATTTATTAAAATCATAAATATTACAAAACAAATAAATAATTTATATTATCATGTAACACTATGATTTATGTACTTTACAAAGATAGCAAGCATCATAGGAACAAGTGAATTCCACAAAGATATAAATCTTTGTGGAGTTCATGTAGAGAACATATTATTGTTAGCTTAGAAATACAAACATAGTTTACTAGTAAGACAACAATAACATTAGTAAGTAAAACAAAAAGCTTACAATAATGTTAATAAAATTTAACTTAATTATTCCTGTTTCACGGTGGCGCCATTTTGTGGGGTTGGGGTTTGGAAATACTGAAACAAAAAGTAAATATCATGGCCATGCATGGTAAGTTAACACATAAGGAAATCTTACAGCTTTTGGTAGTAAGCCGACAAACATTATGGAAGTATGACAGCTTGTTTCTGTAGGTAGTCAATTACTTGGGTAATGCAAAAGAATAGAAAGATAATTAGTTTCACCTTCCCATTGCTTGCTTGCTGGGATTTGCAATGTTATGTGATATATCCAGCATATTTGTAATATTATCAGCCAACAGGATTATAACAACTTGAAGGATTTACTTCAAAAATAAACAGGCAAAAGTCAACTTACAATAGGTTCATATCTTACATTGTGTTGATGCAGGTGATGTGATGGGTATATATGGATGTGTAATACATGTGTACACTTGGTGAATAGTGACTTTGGTTTGTTTTCTGACTTCCTCTCGCACATCTGATGCCACGTCCCACACCTGCATGGCGTGGAGGATGCAGGCGGTGCTAGTTCTATGTGTGTACTGATGGTTGGTGGTGGGGATGATGCTGTGTTGCTCAGGGACATCAGTATACTAGAGCGGGAGCATCAAACTGAAATAATAAGTGAAAATTTTGTATTAATTATGTTGAATAGGTATATAATACCTATTCAACATAATTAATTAACACCAAAAATATGACAGTAATCCGAGTAAAATGTATTATATAAAAGGACATTTATACATTATTTTCAGACTGGACATTAATGTAATGTTATGCATTTTATTAATTGTAATCAGTTTCTTCTTTCTTCCCCACGCTGGATGAAGGCTGAATTACATTGTTTCTGAATGAGCTTTTTCATAATGTTATACTCAATGTTGCTGTTCGCCTACCACATTTACTATTACATTACTAATCTATAGCATTATAAATAAAATATTGTACAAATATTAATACATCAATACTTTGGAAATATTAATCTTACATATTTATAAACTTGTGATACTTACCTATATCATTCCAAGCAACATGATCTTGCCTCACATTATGTAGGGGGCCCAATGTCCATGTCTTTAATTTTGCCAACCCTGTGCACTGCTTTCGCCGCCAGTTATAAGCTGAATCTTTCTACAAATTTTTGCACTACCAAGTTATTCCACACCTGAAATTAATATGATATTAAATTTTTCGAATCCCAAAGTTTAAATAAAACTATGAGTAAGTACTCAGATTTTTTCACATCTTAGAAGTTGTAAATACCTGGCTTATTTCTTTCATGTGCTCGCAGATCCTTCAGATATGAGTTTCGGTGAACTATCGCCACGATCTAGCTGAGACTGCTCGAGTTTCCTTGGACTTTATTCTCTTAGAGCGAGGTTATCGTGGCCTTCCATAAACGATTATGTATGTACGATATTCTTTCATTATCAGCGCTTAAACTTTTTCACAATACACAATAAGATCTGGAGCAAGTCAGCTACAATACAACCGACCAACACAGAGCACCGTATGAACACTGAGTCCACTGATTCAAAATGAAACTTAAAGTGGTTTCTGACTTTAATAAACTCAAATTTCAAGGCATTTGAAGTGGTAGTATTTCAAGTGATGTGGGCCGCAGCTTTAACTCATTTGGTTTAATTGCATAACATTTTTGTCACTAAAACACTTGACAATATTTTATAACAAACTTCAGAAAGGTTATATATTTGTTTATTTACTTTCGGCGTAGTTTTGACATTGAAATACTTTTCGTCTGTTTTGCACAGATAATACTCAAAATAACCTGCTATTAGCATGATATAACTTCATGTTTGCTACAAAAGATTACATCACTAGTAACGGTCGAGACATGGGAGTGTTTACGTTACGATTTAGCTTCGTTTGAAATTTGAAACTTAGCGCAATACCGATTTAAGCAAAGTTGATACAGAGTTGAAGCGAAACCGTAGCGTAACCAAAACTGAACCACTAACGTTCGATGTTGTTTTATATTAGCGCGATTGGCCTGCAGAGCTTTTGAAGTTGCGTTTTACTCGTGTTACATATTCCAAGATGTTTACGGTGATTTCTACGGTGAGAATATAAATTTAAAAGCTACTTTTTTCAGGGAAGTGTCATAAGTAATACTTTCATGAGAAAACTTAATACGTACTTATAACAGACATAATAATTTTCAGTTTTTAAGAAATTTATATCGTACCATCTTTAAAGGAATAAATATATACATACATAATACTTATTAAACGTAACTTTCTTTCATTTTGCTCTCTGCTTTTTGTTCGAGATTTGCAACTCCTGTCAATATAATTTAAACAATAAAGTTCCAAGTCTTTTAAGGAAATCCTTTCTTGACCTTGGACCTATTGTATCTATGTAGCTATTAATATAGGTAGTTAATGTCCCATGTAACCTGTCTGCTCAGGGCCCGATCTGACAGCTGTCAAGGCGTGTCAACAATGGGACATAACGTTTGACAGTTGACAGTCATTCTATTGTTACTGGCAGGTCAAGGTCGGCGGAAAATATTAGGTTTTTTACGGTTACAGAATTTAAGCAAACATGTCTTGTATGAAATAGGTGAATTAAGTTGTGTTAGTTATAAGTTACTTTTCTTTTGCAACTGAACTGTTGAATGTGGCCACCCACATTTAACACTTCAGTATTACTGCATTATGCTTTATGTTTAATTCTAACTTTTTTGTACTAAAAGTAAAATGTGAACTATTGCGTAGTAAATATAACTTAATATACTTTTACGTCTTCTTTACAAAGCAAATAACGACATATTTTATGTGTCATTTAAAGAAATTCAGAAAAGTTAACTAAATACATTAGCAAAATTCAACTGTAGTATAACTTTAGTAAGAAAACTTAAAAGCTCGAAAAGTTTAACCTGTGGCTTCATTCAAATTCATCACAAATTTTAGTTTTTAAAATTCTATTTCTTGCTTCTTAGTTTTATGAAAGCTCACCTAAAAAGCTCTTTAGTAAACTTTAAACTTTCAACGGAGCAGTTGCTCACAAAAACTGGCAGGTTGAACGCACCTGCTGCCTCCCACCCTATAAAGTAACATTTTAAGGAATATGGCCTTTATATCTGAGGAATAGAGTTGAGTTTACGATGTTGATTGATTGTGGCCAGTTAAACTATCATATTATGGTAGATATTAACTGGCGATATAGAAAACGCTAAGGAAATAAGTTAAAACTTTGGTTTTGATGTCTTAACGCGTTAAGCTTAGACTGACCAATCTCTTTAAGTTGTATCTCCTCATGACTGAGAACGTGACTACCCCGTAGAATTAATTCGTTAAAGAAGTTCTTTTGGGAATTCTTCACTCTCTTATTTACTCGTAATACTGGATTAGGTACTCGCCAAATAAACAACAATCTAAACAAATATACTCTAATAAATGTCATTAAAAAAAGTTAAGATTCATGAAGCTAAAATAGGAATATGTATCGTATCGGAAGCCTAGATTCATCACTTACGCAATATTTCCGTTCTTAAATTCACCTATATAACCCGTCTTTCTAAAATCTTGATAATGAGATTAATAAAGTAGTATAATAAATCAGATGAGCATTTAATTGGCGTTTCGTAACAAACGAGTGGTTCATTAGTTTTAGTTCACCTACTTTTTAGTTTCCGGTTGGATGAGTTTAGTTTTTATTTTATTTTTGTTAGCTTATCAAAATTAATTAATCAGATAGATGATTAAATTACCTGATTATATCTTCAGACCTAAAAAAATATATAATGAAAACTGCATTTTTTCTGTGTAGTTTCTACCGAAGTTACAAACAACTACCCCAACCACAACAGTGTAATATGTGTATGAAAGTACGTAGAGTAAAAGTTATCCATAAGTTTTGTTCCACTTCAAGTCTGTCATTTCTCTGCCTAGCCCAACAAAACAGCCTAGCCACTGTTCATACCTAACAACAGTAATTCCCACCTACTTATCTCCACAAGTTAATTTCTCTGGTATTTTTATTGTCATTGTCCTGGGAATGCCTAACCGTCGCGTTTTACATTACAAATTGCTCCAACGCCTCCAGACCGCAAGCAGGAACCTTTTAGTGTAAGGCTTCTGCGGGTACTTCCAGGGGATAGGTTGTGTGGGAACTATGAATGAATGCAGGCTATTTTTTTAATTGATTAACATTTTGAGGTTTTATAAGCTGATATCAATATTTTGATTAACGGATTTAAAAAAATCTCTTGTACAGTTCACCGCGGAGTAATTTTGTGTTAGCAAACAGCTCACTTATTTATCAATCTGTCATAAATGTGTTTATATGTAGTAAATTACGTATTGGTATGCTTCAGTTGCTATACGCGGACATGTCTTCCGTGGAAGAACTTGGGCGCCCACCACGATGTATCTGCCCAAAGGAATTCCCCTAACGAATTAATTCTGCGGAGGAGTCACGACCCTCAGAGAGTGATGCTTAAGTTGAGTGATATTGTTCACTTGAAAGTCTTTTTTTTAATGATTATGTTAACCCGGTTTAGTAATTAAGTAGTAGGTAGAAATTAACTACTGAACTCTATTTGTGAAACATATAATATATGTTTTGACCAAACTTCAGTAGGTATTTCCCGCAGTAATCAGCTGTTATGTTAGCCCCGGTCGTTAACCCCAGCGATGTGATGGATCGAGACAAAAAGTGCCGCTTATTTTGACAGAAGCCAATTTAATTTAATACTCGAGCAGTTTAGTGGCGACAATTTGAAATTTATCTTACTATTTACTATGTATGTATCGTAGAAGGTCCTGGGCGCTCACCACGATGTATCTGCCCAAGATAACTCCCCTAAAGAATTAATTCTGTGGGGGAGTCACGACCCTCAGTCATGAGCAAATACGACTCAAGAGAGGGAGATAATTACTATGTACATACTTTGTATGAAATGAACAATTTGATCCAATAGCGAAGCTTTGCTTGACTTTACTTTTATTTCCTTTCAACAACACAGCAAAGGTTTGCACTTGACCATAATACGCTTGATGGTAACCGATCGTTATGGTTCACCATGGAACAATATTTGTATAATCCTTGAACTTTTTTGTAACCAAATAAAGGTTATGAAATATATTATTAAGGATACACTTAATCGAGCTTTTGCAGAAGAACATTGAACCAACATATCTAGTTGGTTTAAAGACATCAACGCTTTATTTAAAAAAAACCTGAAGTATTTATTCTTAGATATGAACCTTTTGTTCTTCGTAAGAACCATACAATGTCCTATCTAATCCAGCACCATATCAAGGCGCTAGTGAGCTCCATTACGTGATAATATATAGCTCTAAGTGGCAGCTCCTGGGAAGTGCTTCCGTGTTGTAGCATTGTAACAACGCCGGCTTACTTTGTTGTAGTGCACTCTGTAATAAGTAGGTGTCTAGTTATTTAATATAGGTATTAGGGTAGATGGTTTCCACGCCATACTCCGCAAACGGGCCACCTCGATGCTCAGCTGCGTCCGAGGCAGCACTAACAGCATCCTGCGGGTTGTAGCTGCTCGACTCGATTGCCCCATCATCAATCACGCCGCACAGCTACACATGTATTATGACCCTTTTAATAAAAAAAATTTAGTTGGAAACAAAGTTATTTGATGCTGACATTTATCATCTAATTTTATTTTATTAATTGACATTTTTCTATTATTTGATTTAATTAGTATTGACTTGATTTATAATTATTTTATTAATTTTTCTAATATGTTAAATAATTTTCTTTATGCAAGTTGTGTATGTTTTGTGTATGGACTACAAGTTCGAAATAAATGACATTTATTTTTATTTATTTATTAAGTTTAGGTACTAATTGATATTTTACAGGGAAGCTTTGATTAGCAACTTTACGTTCTATGGTATTTTTTTACGCAAAACCAACGTATGTTAGACTAAAATCTACCATGTAACTATCGCTTAGAGGAAACGAACTTATTGACTCAGGATTTGAAGGCTTCTATTATTGCACATATTTTATGAAATCATGACCTTAGAATGAACTAATTTCCAAAACACAGTTGCTGGAGCATTCAGTTTTGGAGTTATAAAAGTGATAATATTTAGTAATACGACTATTTACAAATAAACAATTAAAAAATATATATCCAAATGTTACAGTCCTAAAGTTCTTATGTCCCATAACAATTTTGAATTGAGATTTTTTTGTTCTATCCATAAGCCCGTTCTAAAGTCCCCTGTCCCCTACATTCCAGGTGGCGGCGTCCCTCCGTACAGGATGCCCCCGGCGCCCGAGGCGCTCCCCGGCGCGCCCGCCCCCACGCCCGCCCTGCACACACACTCTAATAAGTTCCCGGTAAGTTGCTATATATCTTTATCTTTTTTTTTAGACAAGATAGGCTCACGCTTGACTACAACTCGCCTGATATTTAGCCACGTTGTAATATACGATCTAGCGCGCTTGCCTACAAGAAACCGATTCACTCTCGACTTAAAGACCGAAAAATTATAGTTTAGGGAATAGGGAATCCGGCAAGGAGTTCCACAGTTCTTAGATTTGGCAGTTCTCACGATAAAAGTCGATAAAATGCCGATAAAATAGTCAAAAACACATGTAAACTATAAGTAGGTACTTTAATATCACATCATAATTGGTTTAGATTAAACTCGACACAGAGGCCTTTGCCAAACAGGCAACTTCTGCTGACAAAAATTAAAACTCAAAGTGTGAATTTTTTAACTAACATATTAATTTTGTGGCAGTAGAATAAAAGCTATTTTTTTTTTTTTTTTTTTTTTTTATTTTTTTTTTTTTAAACTCGACACATAGAAACAATAGCTCCCCATATTGTTTACCTTCTCTCTCCCACACAACAAGATAATAGACCCATCAACCCATCCTGGCTGCCATGTCTTGTCAAAATAAAATTAAACAACCAACATCACTCCCGTTAGACGTCTAATTATGCAAAATCGAGAGTATAAGAGGGATGATATTCCTTGGGTAAAACGTCATAGACAGTATGTTAAAGTTAGGGTCAGACACAATTTTCATATATTAGATCTGCATGCTTATTAATTATATATTTCAGGACATATCACACAGCGCCATCTAGCCCAATACTAAGCTTACACTTGTATCTTGCTTGATTAGTTTTCACTTACAATTATTCTGTATTTTCACGTGGTTAATAGTTTTTATTTCAAATGTACGTACACATAGCTAGTTAATTTATATTTAAGGCAAAAACCTAGGAAAAAAGTTCAACACTATCAATATACATCAGATACAACCCGAAAATAATTGTGGATGATGCAATACGAAGCAAATATTCGCAACAAAAGAAGAAAGGAAAAATAATTTGACGGGGAAATCACGAAGATCTAAAATAAGGAGTTACCCATAGAGACGAAGAAGGATTGATCATGACGAGCATCGAATAACGCAGAGTCACTCGTAGTTAGTAATCTCTTTTTACTTTACCTACGCTACCCTATGCACCAACCAATCAATCTCGAGTATCACATCGTAATATCCGCGGTTTCTCCATACAGCCAGTTTTTCCTCCAGTGAGATCGAGTGAAAGTATCTATTGTTAGTGTACTTATCGTTCTACCATCGGTGGTAGTAGGCTTATGCAGATTATGAGTTAGAGGCGCCGGAGTAGAGTGGTAGAGGCCTATTTGTGTTACGTAAGTGATTTATTTTGTGAGAACACGACAGTTGAATGTTTTTTTTTTCTTGTGTGTGTGTGCTTATATATTTTGGCTTGCGGACTGTTTGGTGTCTTTTTTTTTGTACAGACTTACTGTCATTGCGTCTATGATGTAATAGTTGTCAGTGGTAAATACAGTTAGTTGTGTGTGTTCAGGTTTGCTGATTATAAAAAGTTTAAAGTGCGTGAAAGTTTACAGTGAGCTAAAAGAGCCTTTTTTGCCTTCTATACACGCGTAAAACGGCTAAAAACGAATAGGATTATATGTTAGTAATGCTCAGGTAACTCTAATTCTCTCTTTATTAATAAAATATAATATATATGTACGTATTAGAAACAAACAGAAGTATAAAAACATAATACATAGGGCTTAAGGCTTTCTCGAATAAAAGTTTTCATGTAAATTATTACTATTAGTAATATCAAATATTGACGTTCATTGTCTCATAAAAAGTCCAGTTAAATATTTTTAACTCAAATTATACACAGTCAAATGAAAAAGTTTACTATCAACATCCACATGGCAGCCCTCTCTATTCCACTCCTGGACATACCCGTAGACTTTTTTTACATGCGCCAGCTGCAGACAAACCTCATCCACAGATACAATGCAAAAGTAAATCGGTTTTTATTGGGCAAACTAGGGTCAACTGCAACTTTATGCTAAAAAGGATCAAATCAAATCAAATAGTTTATTTGCGAACATGGGTAATTACAGATAGTCAGCGTTTGTTTGTTTTGCAGTGTCTCCTTCACCTTTCGGCATGCAAAAAGGAAGTTAACATAAGTTTATTATTTTCCCTGTACAGATAGAACGCGAAGTGATCCTGTCGTCTGGCGACAAGAACTCCAAGGTGCCGATACTGCAGGAGGCTCGCAAGCGAGGCAGGCTCGCGGCGGTCGCGCCCGACACGCCGCCCAAGGCTCTGTCGGCTTGGACGCAGGCTGAGGTAAGGATTTCTTAGTCTTTATATGCTAACTAGCTGTGCCTGCGACTTCGTCCGCATGGAATAGTTATTTTGGGCAACCTCTTCAGCTTTATAAATTATAGCTGTTACCCACGACTTGAACCGTTTTCGCAGCGCACGCAACGAAAGCCCTCAAAGATGAATAATTTTCCCCGTTTTTTCCTGATTTTCCATTGTTTCTTCGCTCCTATTAGTTGCAGCATGATGTTATATAGCCTAAAACTTTCCTCGATAAATGGTCTAATCAACACAAAAATAATTTTCAATTCGCACCAGTAGTTCCTGAGATTAGCGCGTTCAAACAAACAAACAAACAAACTCTTCAGCTTTATAATATTAGTATAGATAACAGTTCGTCAATACAGTACAGTAAGTTATCAGAAGGCTCCTTCTAATTCTAAGCGGGGGCGATGAGTCCTGCACGGACATCCCACTTAGGGCGTTTTGTGTTTTTCCCTCATTTCTGCCTAGCCCAGCTGTCCAAATCTTTAAAATATCGGAGCACGGCTTTGGGTTTCTGACATAATAGTTACACTCCTACTCCTATCACTGAAGGAGTTGTGGCAAAAGAAGTGGAACCACTTGAAGGTTCCTCTTAGAGAACCCGCGTATATGAATCTTTAGTCGAGATGGCAATCTTAGCTGAATAATCATCATCGTTATTTAAATTGCAGTACATAACACTAATAAGCCCTAGCTTAGACTAAGGTTTCAAAGTATCACACCGCCTATGTATCTGTCGACCTCTAAATAATGTTTATCATATTACGAAATTTATCAAATCTAAGGTCTAATTTTTTCATACATTTTCATTCAGGAAAATCCTATGTTTATCTCAGTCAATAGACGCTCATTGAATTAAAAAACAGCTAAGAAATAAAAACCATTCACAAGATATTTCTTATATTACGTTGAGCTATGTGTATACAGTAACGTTTAATAGAAAGCTTGTTGGTATTGGAAAGCGGTGTGGCGAACGTCGCGCCACCTCAAAACATATCTATAGACCCACGCACATGAGCGGGAAGGGGGCGCGGGGTAACACCGCGCTTCAATATCACGCAGGACACGCGGTCATTGCGGTCGCACACGCACACGAGTCGGTCCGAGACCTTCACCGAAGCTCCCCGCTCCCGCGCCACGCCAACGCACTCGCGGAAATGTTTATCGTAGCTTTCTAAGCTAATATAAGTCTTTAAGTCTTATATAATAATGGAGACGTTTTGTGTTGTGTACCTAGTGAATAAAAGAATGTTGTGACTTTACCTGTGACTTTCATTACTACACCGCAAGGCGTCCCAAAATGGTGACCCCGGTGCAAAAACTTTCCGTGTTCAGTGCGAGACTATGTTACTTATCAAGTGCTTCAGTTACCTACGACAACACAGTGCTTAAAATCGCAATAAACATCGGCGCACTTAGTAACTCATACTGCGTCAAACCGCCGATAACATAGGCGTCATAACGCTGCAATGCAAGCAACGCGTCGCGTCTACAAGTGGGCATAGCGCGGCAAACATCAATCAAAGCGCGCCGCCACGAAAAACACGCAACGCATCGTACCTACAAAGCGCGCTGCCTCACCCGTGGCCTCACAAACCGCGCTCAGCAACTAACTACCTACGAGCTACGTGGCCACCACGCCATCACAGTAATATTACCGTGACACCATGTTGCTCGGTAGCAACGTCGCCCGCGCCTAGCAAGCACCAATCCATGTGGTTTCACCCTGTTGCTATGCGGTAGCGAATCAACCACGCTCAGTTCAAGGCCAACCACGCGGAGTATACGAAACGACGAGATCTGCGAGCATCCTCGCCGAACCCGCTTCAACCGTACCTACATCTAAGTAGCAGAGCCAGGAGATGGAAACACCTTCGTCACTCCCTTCGTGCCAGCACATGAGTATAGGTACCTACAGACATTTGGTGAGCGAACTTTATTATTAGCTAAATACTCGTTCAAAACTTCGTCAACATAATAGTTACAGTGCATACCTAACTAAAACATTAGAACTCGAAACAACAGTGAAGTGAATTTTCGTAGTTACCTTAGTTCTAATTATTTATAGGATGTATCTACGTACTTATAAAATTTCTTTGTGCTTATGTATAGATTACGTTAAGAATTTGTGATACTCTCAACTTACCTAGGCACACATTTACGTGAGCGAATCATGTATTTATTATAGACACGTTCACGGCGGCCGGATATTACCTACCTATTTTAACCCATTACGCACCGCCCGCCGTCCGATTATTGTTATTTTAACCCATTGCGCACCGCCCGCCATTCGATTATAGTATTATTTTTTTTTTGTTAACACACTCTCTGCCGGTTAACTTATTTTATGTACTGGTTAACATTTATTATAATAATTTTTATGTTTAAATTGATTTTTGTTTTCTCTTGTATTTGTTTTATAATAATGTAAATAATTATAGATATTAAGTACAACCGTTATTTTTTAGTACTGATTATAATTTGTTATTTATTATTCCGGTACTGAAAGCGGTTGTTACTTTCGGTTCGTGTGACGTATATATATCTATATACTTAATACCTATTATCCTTATCTCTTTCGACTTCTCCCTTTCCGCAACTCAACATGACGGCGGAACAGAATAATAAGTTAACTCAACTTGCTCGCCTAGTCGAGGTACTTACAAATTGCGTAGATGCCCTCAGCGCGAGATCAGCAAGGTCAGAGAGGTCAAGTTCAGCTTCGCACCTGTGCTGGTTTCATTGTACCTACGGACATGAGGCACGTAAATGCACGAAACCGTGCTCGTGGAAGTCGGAAAAACTCACTGAACAATCAGTAGTCGCGGCGACTGATCATTCAGATATAACAAGCCGCCGGTTATTCGCTGTCGATAAAACGACGTGTTACAAATTTCTCATCGATACCGGCAGCGACATCTGTTGCTACCCAAGAAAATTATGCAAGGGTCGCGCGATACAAGCAACCGGCTATCAACTAGCTGCGGCTAACGGCAGCTCAATAAAGACATACGGGACTATCTCGTTACACCTGAATTTAGGCCTGCGTCGAGATTTTCACTGGCATTTTATCATCGCTGACGTAAATACGCCAATAATAGGTGCGGATTTCTTAAGTCATTACAACTTACTACCTGACCTTCGAAACAAGAGAATTATCGATGGAAACACCAAACTATCTACCCAAGCATCGATTGCCAATGTGAGCCAAGTCAGTGTTAGATCCGTGTCTGCTCAATCGACCTCACTCTACTCGAATCTTCTATTGGAGTTTCCTGACCTCACGCGACCTCCAGGTCTACCACGACAAGTGAAACACAATACGGTACATCACATCATCACGACCGATGGACCTCCAGTTTCCTCCCGCCCACGTCGCCTGGCCCCTCAGAAACTAGCTGCAGCTAAAAAGGAATTTGAAGACATGGTCACATGTGGAACAGCTCGACCATCTGACAGTCCTTGGGCATCACCGCTACATATGGCTAAAAAGGGTCAGGAAGGATGGCGACCTTGTGGAGACTACCGCGCTCTGAACGCTCGTACTGTTCCAGACCGGTATCCCGTCAGGCACATCGCCGATTTGACGCACAACATCTCTGGTTCTACAGTATTCAGCACCATTGACCTGGTCAAAGCATTCCAGCAGGTGCCAGTACACCAACCAGACATTTGCAAGACTGCCATCACCACACCGTTCGGGCTATACGAGTTTCCGTTCATGACTTTCGGCTTACGAAATGCTGGACAAACTTTTCAACGGTTCATGGACGAAGTCGTGAGGGGACTCGACTTCTGCTATACGTACATTGACGACATAATTGTATTCTCACGGTCACACCAGGAGCACAAGGAACATCTACGTACCTTATTCCAACGCCTGGCAGACTACGGCGTCGTAGTGAACGCATCCAAGTGCGTTTTCGGTGCCGAAGAAGTAACATTCTTAGGGTACTCCATCAACAAAGATGGAACTCGCCCTCCAACAGAGAGGATTGAAGCGTTGCGGAGTTATCCCTTACCTAAAACAGTGCAAGGTCTTCGCCGCTTCCTCGGGATGATTAACTTTTATCGCCGATTCCTCCCAAAAGCAGCAGAAACACAAGCGCCACTCATCAACGTCTTAGCCTCATCCAAACTCAAAGGTGCTAAACCAGTGCCCTGGACGCCAGAACTTGAATTGGTATTCCAAAGGTGTAAAGACGCCCTGGTGAGCGTTACTCTGCTTGCTCACCCAAACAGTAACGCGCCATTAGGTCTGTTTACAGACGCGTCATCAACTTACGTGGGAGCTTGCCTACAACAAAAGGTGTCTAATCATTGGCAGCCATTGGCATTTTTCAGCAAGAAACTAACAGATAAACAAAGCCAATGGCCCGCCTACTATCGCGAACTCCTTGGAGTATACGAAAGTGTACAGCACTTCCGACATATTCTTGAGGCACAACACGCGACAATCTACACCGACCACAAGCCTCTCATATATGCTTTTAGCCAAAAACGAGAGAAGCTCCCACCAATACAACTAAACCAACTTAGCTTCATCAGTCAATTCACGACGGATGTCAAGCATGTTAAAGGTGTTGACAATGTTGTCGCCGACACCATGTCACGAGTTGAACAGATTTCACTCGGTGACGATTTCGCTTCGCTCGCTCGAGCACAAGCAGAGGACGATGACCTCGAAAACATTCGCAACCACTCCTCTTTAAAACTAGTGCCTACATTAGTTCCCGGGTCCGATATCACCATTCTTTGCGATGACACGACCGGGAAACCACGGCCATACTTGCCACCGCAACATCGTCGTGCAGCCTTTGATCGACTTCACAATTTGAGTCACCCTGGGGTGCGTGCAACTACGCGCCTTGTGGCTGATCGCTACGTATGGCCCGGCATTAAAAAAGACTGTCGCAACTGGTCACGCGAGTGCCTCGCATGCCAGAAATGCAAAGTCACACGACATGTATCAGCCCCGCTCGCTGATTTTCCTACTCCATCTGGACGATTCAAACACGTCCATCTGGATATCATAGGACCACTTCCGTCCTCCAACGGTTACACTTATTGTCTTACAGCAATTGACCGTTTTACAAGATGGCCAGAGGCTTGGCCAATGACAAATATAACAGCCGAAGAAGTTGCTGACCAATTTCTTCACGGTTGGATTGCTCGTTTTGGCGTCCCCACCACCGTCACTACAGACCAAGGACGTCAATTCGAATCCACGTTATTCAACAAACTAATGGATCTAGGAGCTACCAGAAGAGCGAGAACAACTAGCTACCACCCACAGGCTAACGGCATGGTGGAACGCTTCCACCGGCATCTCAAGGCCGCTATCATGTGTCATTCACAATCCTGGCACAAAGCTTTACCGCTCGTTCTTCTCGGCATCAGATCAGCACTTAAAGAGGATCTACGCTGTTCCTCTGCAGACCTTGTATACGGTGAACCACTACGCTTACCGGGCGAGCTCCTGGTACCTAGTGGCACACCACAACATACAAGCGATGACTTCATGGCCCGGCTACAGAGCACAATGGCCAAAGTACGTCCAGCACCGGCGTCCCGACACACGGAGCCCAAAACTTTTGTATTCAAAAATTTGAGCGACGCTTCACACATCTTCTTACGAGATGACACGGTACGCCGCGCACTTCAACCCCCTTACACAGGGCCCTATAAAGTTCTTAATCGCACAGACAAGACACTCACTATTCAAATGCCTGGTAGGAGCGTTCAAGTTAGCATCGACAGAACTAAGCCAGCTTACATAGCTCCTCAAATGGAACCAACATCGAGTCAAACGGTGCCAACGTCTGTTCCTGCATCCACTGCAGACAGATCGGTACAGCCAAACGCAGCACTGCCAGTTCCTAGCACTACTTTTTCGCCAGGACCAGCACCCAGACCACAACCACAATCACCCAATCCCTTACCTACCGACCCTCCAGCTAAATACGTCACCCGATCCGGACGTCGCGTCCGCTTTAAGCTTCCGGTTGATGTGTAATGTTTTTGTAATTATGTATATACCTTAAGGTCGGTTAATGTAAGTTCGGTTAATGTAAGTTCGGTTGTAAGTTTTTTTAAGTTTTTATGTGTTAATGCTCGGTTTACCTTTCTCCGTGGGGGGGTGGTGTGGCGAACGTCGCGCCACCTCAAAACATATCTATAGACCCACGCACATGAGCGGGAAGGGGGCGCGGGGTAACACCGCGCTTCAATATCACGCAGGACACGCGGTCATTGCGGTCGCACACGCACACGAGTCGGTCCGAGACCTTCACCGAAGCTCCCCGCTCCCGCGCCACGCCAACGCACTCGCGGAAATGTTTATCGTAGCTTTCTAAGCTAATATAAGTCTTTAAGTCTTATATAATAATGGAGACGTTTTGTGTTGTGTACCTAGTGAATAAAAGAATGTTGTGACTTTACCTGTGACTTTCATTACTACACCGCAAGGCGTCCCAAAGCGGTTTAGACATCGCAAAGTCATAGTAACGGTCAAATCAAGCATTTTTTTCTATCCTTGCTTTAAGAATGCATCGTAATCGTATATTATACAATCCAATGTGTAAATTCAAATGTCATATACGTTACGTTTACAATTGATACACAGATTACGTGACTAAACGTCGACAATTTTGAGCATCGTAATTAAATTTATCTACACTAATGTTGTAACATTCTACTTATGTTTCCAATACTTGACTTATAATTACTACTGTTATAGCACAGACAACAAAACACTCAATTTAAGCAATTTCACATGATGTTATAATATCCACATCGGTATCGTAATATCTCATTATAACATCGAAAAAGCGTGACCAACCTGATTGCAGGGCCAATCAGGTTGGTCGCGCTGCACTCTCGTTGGTTAGATTTTAATGGCAGCAAAATCACTGTGACAATACACGTACGCGTGAATTTAATTTAATAAATTATCAATGCATTAGTGAAGATAAAGTAGTGTATGCAACTGCATATAACACGGGTATTAAAACACTCGTTACTATTATGAAACTCGCTGCGCTCGTTTCATAAACTCACACTCGTGTTTTAATACCCTTAATTATATGACAGTTGCATAGACTACTATTCTGTCATTGGGTGAATAAAAGTATGAAGTAAAGGAAGAAATTGGCATATTTATAAGTCTTCTTATGTACATATATAAGTAGTAGGTACATAGTCGTCCAATATGCATTAAGTTTCAAGTCATCTAAATCTAACTAAAGTGAGCAAATAGAACAGTAATAAAACTGGATAGTAATCGTAACGAATAAAAGCACTTACTCTCGTAGATTATGAGCTGTAATAAACTGTCAACCAATAGTAGACCGAGCAAAAGCTTTCGCGAATCGGGGCTTTATCAAACTCTAGACCAAATAGTATAGACACAACTAACAATCAATAAAGCTTTTACTTATAGTAAAATTTCGTTTGTCTTTCCCGGGTCAAGAAATTCTAGGTTTTACAAAAGTCAATAATTGTGGAACTGTAAGATTCAAAATATTCATGTGAAATAAGTTAAAAAAAATATCGAACATCTTGATGTTTGCAACGTGGTGTTAGTATCGTAAATCGATGATAACAACAAGCGTGTACGTCCATAAAAATTTCAATCCTATTCAGACAAAAGCAACGAACAAACATGCATACACACACTTACAGGCTACAGATTTTGTGGTATAAATAGCGTAATATCACCATTTGTATGTGTGAGTCCAAATAAAAGTCAATTTCTTGACGGACACGACCCTAGAAACTATATTTTAAGATCTCTGCAACACAGTTGAAAAATAAATTATTCTTCTGATTGCTATTCTGAAGAGACGTCTATAAGAATAGTTAGTAATTGTAGACCGTATATACATAATTAATTAAATATGGCTACGTTAGTTTGCAAAATTAGACTTCTATGAGGTTAGATATCTTTGTAGCTAGCGTACCTAACGGAATGATACCTGATATCTCTTACAGCTTCATTCTAAACGTGCTCAAAACCCTGATTGAGGATGCAGACCATTACACTGTACTCAGCTAATGGACAGACACTTAATAATTTTGTGAGTGAAATACGGTACAGTGATATTATACTTGGAATTTGTTGCACGGCACGACAGTCAGTCGACTTTGGTATATGAAATGGAGCTTGTTAATGAGATAAATTTCTGAAGAAAGGATGTCTGTGTTGCAAATTATGTTGTGGTTTTGGGTACCTACTTGTTTAGGTATATTTGTTTCAAGTACTTATAAGATGACAATTTTATTGCAAATTCAAACAATGCATTACATGTCTCTCCATGTCCATCACTGAATCATCAATTATGAAAAAGAGTGTAGTATTATTGATCTGAATCATTTTGGCAGGAGTACAAGTAGTGACGTCATGTTACCGAATGCATTTACGGTTTTTACAAGCTTCTTCAGCCGGCTCGTTAGCTCAGTAGGTTAGAGCACCGATATACAAACTCACTTGACCATCGGAGGGCGGGGGTTCAAATCCCTCACGAGTCAACCTTTTTAACTTTTACGACATATTTTAAGAATAAAGAGCCTCTATTAGCCTTTTTAAAGCATAATGGATCATATGTATCATTGAAATATATTTACATTAAAAAAAGGTTGACTCGTGAGGGATTTGAACCCCCGCCCTCCGATGGTCAAGTGAGTTTGTATATCGGTGCTCTAACCTACTGAGCTAACGAGCCGGCTGATGCAGAGTACAGAAAAAATACTTGCATTTGGGAGTATGACGTCATTGCTTGTACTCATGCAAAATATTACTCACTTCCTCCAGAACCGCATCATCACTTGCATTCTATTCCAAAAATATAGATCTATTTTACTTCATCAATATTTAATGGAATGCTTAGTATAGTACATGGTTAAAAATTGCAATTAAAAGTGTCAATAAATGTAATATGTAGAAGTTAAAAAGTTTGGCTCGTGAGGGATTTGAACCCCCGCCCTCCGATGGTCAATTTACTATTTATATCGGCGCTCTAACCTACTGAGCTAACGAACCTTGCGCTATCACAGACAAAGTCACGAATTACAAATAAATACCTATATATTATGACGTCATCATTAAGTCTATCGATATGAAAAAATGTTGTGAAATGATACCTGTACCTATCCTGTAAATACTCATGGTAGATATATATCAACTATCTTTGCCCACATTGGAAAACAGGAATAAATAAATAATTAACCATTAAACACCACTTCATTATGTGGCAGGATAGTGAGTGAACTTATTATGGTAGAATATATTTGCCAGTGGTAAAAAATTAAAAGGTTGACTCGTGAGGGATTTGAACCCCCGCCCTCCGATGGTCAAGTGAGTTTGTATATCGGTGCTCTAACCTACTGAGCTAACGAGCCGGCTGATGCAGAGTACAAAAAAATACTTTCATTTGGGAATATGACGTCATTTCTTGTATTCAAGCCAAAATTACTCACATCGTCCAAGACCGTTTTATTACTTGCATTCTTTCCATTATAAAATATATTAGATAGAATAGTTATTGCTATTCATGTTAATAATCTACTTTAAATGGTTAGATATAACAGTAAAAAGTTTCAAAAGTCTGGCTCGTGAGGGATTTGAACCCCCGCCCTCCGATGGTCAAGTTCAATTTTATATCGGCGCTCTAACCTACTGAGCTAACGAACCGCCTGATGTATAGCTCGAAAATCACAAATACAATGGACATCATGACGTCATAATAATGGGTCTAATCAAGTAATGAGTCAGTGTTATTGGGGAAACCCCCAATACCCATTACCCAGTCTACACGTGTTCAGTGATAAGTACTGATAAAAAACATAGCACTTCAATTAAGATTTTATTAATTCGGTACATAATATAATGCTTATACTTTTTTAAGGAAAACTGCTATTGAAAATAACGATAGTTTGATGTTGTTAATGTAGGTACTGATATGAGTATGAGTATATCGCGATTTCCTTATTTTTCCGTTGGTAATACCACGTAATTGTAAGCATAAGCAGTAATAAGTTCCATTAGATGTAAGTACTTAGCTATACCTTCCCGTAATAAAGTTATCCATCCTTGAAGCTCGCACACTCCAGTGGATACAAGTGCAGCAATTCTAAATATGGATGGATGAAGTGGTAGCAGAAGGAAGATGTGTATCTTTCCTTTGTAGCAAAAAAAAATACTTACATAATTTTTTCAAATGATTAACCGATTTTATGGAAAGGAAGTTAAACAGAAATCAATATTGCTATCACTCCAAATCGCCTATAAATTTCCATAATATTCCCATATTATCAAAGACAATACACATAAATAAATAAAAAAAAATACCCACAGAAAAATGTAAAACATCTACCCTCATTTCCAAACCATTTTAATAAACCTTCCAACTTGTCCTCCTTGCGTCGTACTCCTCATATCTGAGGGTCGTGACTGCCACCATCCATGAGCCTGTCTCTGATGATCTTTCGCCACCTCTTCCAACTTGTACTACTGCCGCTATTCCCCGTCTTCCTGTCAGCAGCGCAGCGTAACGACATTACCAAGGTTCTTGCCCTCCCATGGCACGCTAGTCACTCTGTAATTATAAGCAAGTGCCTGCTACCTGTCTATTGCACGAACGTGATATTATATTTATGTTTACACCTTATGTATGCTTGTTAGTGTAAACCGTGGTTGATGTGTTTAGAGATCAAAAATAGCTTATACTAGTGTAACAAGTGGCGGCCTTATCGCTAAAAGTGATCTATTCCAGGCTACCATTGCATGGAGAGAAATGAATAATAAGCTTACATACAGATTGGCCACTTTTTTTAATCTAGAACAGTTTTGCTCTTAACCACAGTTTGCCTGATGGTAAGCACAAGCTATGCCTGCCTGAGCACTTAAGATGAAACCTTCCAATATTCTGAGATGCAGGAACTGTAAGTTCACGTTTTACACATTTTACCTTTACATGTCTAATAGTAATCACAATTACAATGGATTTGTTGGTCACATTAATGAGTAGAAGTTCGTATGAAAGCAACTCTGGTGTCGAGCATTATTAATGAATGACCAAGAATTAAAGATACCAAGCAGGTTGTCAACAAAACAATTGTGTTACTGTAGCCGTGATCTTATCACACACATACAGATTGTAAAAACACTTGATACAAATAGCACTTACAATTTTCCTCAACACTATATACAATAGTATAAATAATACTAGGTATTACAGAAATTCCAGAGCGGTCACTGGCATGCGCTACCTATAATCCACACATACCTAGGTGTGTGCGAAACTATACCTTATCTTGTAGGACATAGAGGTGTTTCTAGTGCCTAATACGCGAAGGTCGCATGAATCAGGGATCAGGTCCTGACGTCATCTCTTTGATACTGAATGAAGTGTTCAACAATTAATGGCAAGGCTCGTTAGCTCAGTAGGTTAGAGCGCCGATATTAAAAGGAACTTGAACATCGGAGGGCGGGGGTTCAAATCCCTCATGAGTCAAACTTTTTTTACCTCATTTCTGATAAAAGAATATTACTTATTCATTTCATTCCTGCACAAGAATGTGGCGTTAATCCAACAAACTCTTATTCCTATAGATAGTCAAGTTGGATAAATTGGGAATGTTCTTACCTATGTACATGCCATACGTACTAGCGTTAAATAATACTACCCTCTAAATATACATATATCTACTCATATAATAAAGCTAAAGAGAGTCAACAATCTGAACATAGAAGATATAAGAAAAAAATGTTTGGTATTTTAAATGTACAACAGAACACATTTCGGCAGTTATTAGATTTTTTGTCTGTTTATCTGTTTGTATGTTTATTTAAAACGCTCATCACGCAAAAACGGCTGAACGGATCATCATGATTAATTGATTAGGTATGTAGGTAGTTTGAGGTCTTAGAAGCTGCTTATAAGCTACATTTTAATTCAAAATAATGCGAGCGAAGCCGCGTGTGTCCACTAGTATTCAAAACAATCAGCATATCATGTAATTCAAAACAAACACTTTATTGATTCTATTACCGTGTTATCAACGTGAGTTGTTTTGGCAGGAGTACAATAATGACGTCATAATACCGAATGCATGTGCGGTTTTTGCACGCTCCCTCAGCCGGCTCGTTAGCTCAGTAGGTTAGAGCACCGATATACAAACTCACTTGACCATCGGAGGGCGGGGGTTCAAATCCCTCACGAGTCAACCTTTTTTCACCTCTCACGATATTTGGTAGGTAAATAGGCTAGTATATAGATATATACCAAATACATACATATATATCGAAAGGGTGTGCAAATACAATGGTAGTAAAATATTTCGATACATTTATTTATTCATAGAAGACGAAATAATATGTATGGAGTACTATAAACTCATCAAAGTAAATTATCAAAATTCAAAGCTCTATTTCTCGTAAAATTGTAATCCACATTTAAAACATGTGTGCTTGTACAAGAGATATGTTACAGTGCTGTCGTATTGTAACAGCACAAGTGGCGCCATCAATTGCTTTGCCCGATAACTTAAAAGCCAACGTTTATGCCTGTGTGCTGTAATAATACAGCCGTAACTTAACAGGTATAAGGTGTCCTGGATAGCGGTAAAGCAGTCACGATTATTTTTACTAGGTACTTCCATATAAGCTCAAAAAGATTCATATAATTTGACAAAAGCTCCATACAAGGTTTCATAGCGGAAGCTTCCTTGTGAGGTGAACGAACAGGTCTAAATGAACACAGGCTGCGTCCTTGGTTCCACGAGGCTTTAGACATAGAATAGTTTTATTATAGTTTGTAGGAATATATATTCAAGCGGCGTACATTCACTGTGTACTGGGAATACAACGGTAGGGGGCGGCGCAGGATCCGCCGGCTTGCTGTGACGAATATGGAAGTATGTATTATATTGTGTTACAAAGTGTAGTGATACGAGATTTTTGTTTTAGTTTGTTTGACCTGTATTCGTAGTACGCTTTTAACAGGATCGCATGGAACCTCAAAACATATAGTCAATCCAATTAAAAATGAACCAAATAATATACCTACATGCTTACTTACTACTTTTTAAAAAATACGACTAACTAACAAAGTTATTGATACACATAAAAATAAAGTATCTAAGTAATAAACTTTAGTTTAATTATTGTGACCACTGTTACCAACTGAACTAAACATTTCAGCTGATAGCACGAAGCCTTTTAGTTCGTTTACTTCTTTGGATCGATTTATTAAAAACAATGAAAACGTAAAATAATATTATTCCAAAGTTAACTATTGACAAATCAACGTGTAATAAAAGCGTTAGGTACTTGCAATTTACGCAATACCCCATAGACAATTTTACTTTTGTTCTTAAACAAGACAATTCCATATTCTAACCAGAATGGCCTTTTACACACAAAAAAACGAATGATACCCACATTTGAATGACAGACAACGTTCACAACAGCACCACTGAAAATACAATACCACATTTAGACATACATTCAGAACACTACCACTACAAAAACAATAGCACAGAAAGACACATTCACAAACAGCACCATTAAAAAAACAATAGTAGCACCAGACACCCATTCGCCGCAGCGTGCCCGCAGCTCAGTGCGTTTGGGGCACGGATGCCGCATCCGGTGGCGGCTCACACCGCCGCGGGCGCTGCTGAGAACGCACCTTTACCACGACTACTCAACTAGCACTTGTTTTTTAAGGGACTGGGTGTAATTATTGTGTGTAGTGTAGTTGAGAGTTTAGCTGTTGGTATCTTTCTGATGTTATCGTGATTTTGTGATATATAAAAAGTGAGAAAAGGTTTAATATGTATTATAATATTGTGTGTTGTGCATGAGTAATCGTGATTTAGTGTTAGTGTTTAAATAGTAAAATGAATTGGATAAAAGTTTGAAGATTAACATCAGTGAATTGAAGGATAGCGCAAAATGGTCGAGTTTGCTTTGGAAAATGTGGGTACCTTATCATAAAAGTTTGATTGTTATTGTTCGATGATTCATTCGAGACAGACATACTTAACAAAGTTTGATTTATAATAAATGTTTAAAACAGATATGTAGTAAAATCATACAGCATTAATTATTTTATTTTTCGGGTTTAAATTCATGTATTTTATAAGAATAAAGACATCTAACAAGTCTTTGACAGGTTAGGCTGATAAATATACATTTTTTAAACAATATTGTGTTATGTAATATAGTAAAAACAAAAGCTTTATTAAAGTTATGCTTACAAAATATCAAAAAGTTAATAACATGTCTCTCTTTCTCTCTACTAAGATTTGTGACTTCTCAGCAGAATTAGTCATTCATTGATAACCAATTTGTGTCCATAAATACAAGGAAATACGTAAATTAATCTCTATTTAGACTAAATTATATTAATACCCTGCAAATAAATTAATCAAATTAAACTAACTAAAATTATCACATTACAAGCAACCAGTATACCTTTCACCACAGCCATAGAACAGTTACAGCGTGGAACCACCTCCAATCTCATTCCATCTGTAATTCTGTAGGCAATAGACCATTGTCTCATACTTCCCAGACAAGATACTGCCAGCTATTTGAAACTTCAAACTTATTAGCACTCGGAAAATGTGAGTCTGTGATAATTTGAAAGGGAATTTTGTAAATGATTATAATTGTAGAGACATTTATGGTTAGGAAAATATAATCCCAAAGTAAATATGCAGGCTTACGCACGCGTGCCACTGCTTAGACTATAGCCGGGCTTAACTTATGGCAATCATAAACGTAAAAATCTATAAGAAACCAGCACTATTTTGCTACTTACCTACTAGCTACAAATTATTAAAGAAATATTATTTCTATTTTCCTCAGAACCAACAAGCAGGTACTTCAGGCGATTTCCGCCAGTACCAAGAGTACGGGTACGCCATGCATCAGAACCAAGGCGCAGTCGCAAGAACACAAAACTACGAGTCTCCTAAACCGCCAGTACCCGCCAAAACTTACGGCAAACCTGAACAAAACAACTCACAAATGATCACAGTCACAGTCGAAACAGGAAAAGACAGCACGAGAGATGCCCCGAAAACCAACAAATCAGTTAGCAAAACATATCACACTCTCAAAGACATGATCTCAAGCAGATTCAAAAGTAAAGAAAGCACTGACGAGAAAAACAATGAACCCGAACCGAGTCTCAACAACAGTGAAGAAAGAAAGAGACCAGAAGTAGAACAATCTACACCAATTGCAAGGAAACCTGACCAAGGAATATATGGTCGACCGGCACCACAGACCCGGCCAGAGTTGCAAAGTCGGCCTGAAGTTCAGAGTAGACCAGATATGAACAGACCAGAGCTTCAAAGGCCAGAGATGCAGTACAGTCATGGAGTGCCCAATAATATGGCGTATCCTAGTCCATCACAACATAGGTATGTATATTTCTTTCTTTAAAACAAGTAATTATAGAGAAAACCGATTATATTGTGCTTCTATTTTCATCTTGTAAATCACATTGATTAAAACTCCGATCGGTAATATTCATGTACGTTCCTACTACCTTCCATTGTATGGTTTTACAAAGTTAAATTTGGTTATCCAGGCCAATGATAACTCAGCAGCAAATAGTTCAGCAGCACATGATGCTGAACCAGCAGGCGCGGAGCCAGGAGATGTTGGCTTCCCCGCACCGCAGTCAGGAGTTGCTGGCTTCCCCCCACCGCAGTCAGGAGATGCTGGGCTCCCCCCACCGTCCCCAGGCCCTCGGAGCTGATGCCCTCTACCAACAGTATGGGCCCCCTGGGAGGAGGAGTGCGATGTACCAAAGAGACCTGGATGTCAGGTCCATGGCCAATTTTACGTCCTTGAAAACTGGCCCACAAAGTCAGGTAAGGATTTTCTCAAGTACAAATATTTTTATATTGGTTTTTGATGTTATGTTTTGGACACTAAGGAACAGCATGTACAGTCAGCATTTTGACCACCAGGTCACCTGAAAGGATACAACCGATGTTGTCAATGTTTGTATAAAAATAATAATCGAATAGTTATTAGTTTAAACGATTTTCGATAAATCAATAGATTCTAAAGCGTTGATTTCCATCTAGTACAATAAATTGGATAAAAACAGTAACGGCATTCAATAACCTCGTAAGCTCATTACAATGAAACCATTATGTCTTGTGTTCACGACAACAATAGTCCTTTTTTCTATTCTTTAACCACCTACTTAATATTTTCTACCTACTTACGTTTGTTAACAGCTTTTGTAGAAAGTTTGCTAGTATCTAGTTTAAACCTCGTTTATTGAAGGCTTTGATTGGCTACAATTTTAAAATTGTTACTTATTTCAAAATAGGTACATAGCTACTCAAATAGGTGTAAATCAAAATTGGTAGGTAGGTAATTAGCTGAATCACACGTATATTTTGGGCAAACAGATATTGTTGCTACTTACTTGTAAATAATGCTAATAACAAAGGCGAAGTGGCTGATGTATTATGCGTGCCAAATAAGAATAGGTTCGCGTTTGCTGCCAACTTCACACGATAACTGTCAAAATAGTAGTGCCAGCAAAAAAAGTGCATAATATTTTTTTTATTCATATTGTGCAATAATTTATTGTTCATAGATAGGTACAGATTAAGATTAATAAAGTAATATTAATAATTATTGTATAATCATTTTATTCATTTAAAAATAGTAATATTCTTGAATTTTATTAATGAATAATATTTGAAAAATTATTTCTATAGGTATGAACATATTATATTAATGCTACTAATAATATTATATATAATGCTTTGTCTTTCAAATCCTACTCATTTATAATTAACTAGTAGCGCTACACGGTTTCACCCGCGTCAATCCAGGATTAAAAGTTTAATCCGGGATGAAAAGTACCCCATGTTTGTCAGGGTGAATGTAGGATTCCAATAGTGAAAGAATTTATAAAATACATTTACATTTTACGCCAAATCTACATCAAATTTGGCGTAAAATGTATAAGATTTACCAAAAAAAAGTACATTATAGATTCAAAAGGAATAAAATTTATGCAATTATTTTTTTGCACACCCTACACTTTGGGTATTAAGTTGGCGCGTATTGCTGAACAAAATGGCGTCTTGACAGTCCTATTCTTATTTGGCACACATAGTACCTACAAATTTTACTATCATTCAGCACTCTCCAAGACTTAGTGCCTATTCGTGCATGGCGCATTCAAACTATATCGGCTACCATAGCATTATCTATTCGTTTTGTTTTAATATCTTAATTTTGAGTCACAGTCAGGCTCGGAGGAAGGACAAGCCTGGAGACATAGTAATAAGTTGAAGTGTGGCGCACTATCGGAACCTCTCTTTTTAATGAATGTTTTTAGTGTGCTAAAAAGAGACAACTATATACAATCTGTTCGGCCCTTTACGTTAGTGAAGCCGGTTTTTCTAGCTCGAGTAACCAATTTGGATACTAGCTGTGGATTTGGATTTTTGGCGAATATACCGTGAATCTTTGGAATATTTGGTTAAATGAGTTTGTTTGAGAAGTGTTTTCTACTGAAGAACAAATGGCGTGCGTTGCCTATGGCTGTAAGAGCCATGCTTCGAAGAAAAGTGACGAAATCCAGAGCTTGTCATTTCACAGGTTAGAGTTTTTTATCATTTTCCACAAAACAATACAAAACTGAATCAAAATATTAAAATATAACAAATTTCTACTCTTTTAGAACCTCATTTTGGAGGAAAACAATTAAATTTTGCCATTATATGTTAAAAATACGCAAAAGTTTGGTTTATAGTGTTGTGCACAATTGTTCTGAATTCGGTTAAAATCGGGTCTCGGTTTTGCCAATAGTAGTAATTTATTCGAACAATTATTTCAACATAGTATTGATCAGTGGAATATTGATAATCATAGAAATCTACTCATAAAAGCCATAGCCGAGACATACTTAAAAACGAAAATTCATTATATGACTAAGCAACTTATACAACCACAAGATAAAATCCGTAATTTTTTAAATAAAACTGTATTGTTTAAGGGTCAGTAAATAAAAACCTACAAAAGTTATCTGAGTTATTTTATTTATTTCGAACTACACAATTCTTTTCCAGGTTTTCTCACCTAGTTCTAACTATGCCTAAAAGATCGATTTTGAAAACATGTTACAATTACGTCACTTTAATATGGTTTAGTTAGCGAAACTACTAGAATAATCGTTAACGTGACAGAACAGAATGTATGTTTCGGTTCGGTTTCGGTTTTTTATTTCGTACGTCGTAGGCACATCACTAAATTGAGGTATTAAAAAACGGCTACACTGTCATTTGAAGGTGATCTATATAGTAACTAGTTATCTCTTTCTTCCGCGTTGGTGCGCACATAAGTCGAAAGAGTGCAGACATACAGAACACGTTCAATTTATTACTATGACTCCAGGCTTGTTCTTCCTCCGAGCAGTCAGGCGTTATGTCATAGAGTTTTTAAACACATGTCAGAGTTTGCCTCTTCCAAACGACTTTACTTGCCGTAGAATCACCTTCCTACCTTGACGAAACGAACCATTTCATAATCTGTAATTTAGGCGCCCAATTTGGTCGAAGTTACCAGCGATGTTTCCCAACTGCTTTCCACCATGTTCGGTTTATTCCCACTAGAACAATGGGATCTCTTACCCGGTAATTAACTGAATCCCACACCATTCCCACGGCTGGTCAATTATGGCCGTAACAAGTGCTTTGCGGTGCCGACTGGTTGCTACACTTTTATGAATTTATATTGAGCTATTATTGCATTATTTAGTCGTTTACTCGTATTTATTTCTCCGATTGTGAAGGATACTTTCGAATGGATTACTGATTGTTATAATTACTCTACTTATCTGCTATTTAGTAATAATTGCATAAAAATAGCAATACAGTAACATATAATGAATATCATTAAGATAAACAACAATGGGCCATGCCCTGTCCAATACAATTTGTACATATCCACTTTGATTAAAAAATAATAGTTTCGTAAAATAAGCTCCCAACAATTTAATTATAGTGGATCCAACCGTTTATTTTCTATTTGACAGCAGCAATAGAACGTAACTGCATCATGTTACGCAAAAGTTCACTTTTGCAATGCGAGGTTTTAAAAATATGGCAACTGCCTGAGTTTGCTCCTTGATCCCGTATAATAATCATCTTACGTGTTACACCCTAGGCTGCAGCAATGCTTAACATCAGGCAGGCTGTAGTCAAACGTAAATCTATCACACGTAAAAAAAAAAAAAAAAAAAAAAAAACTTTAACAAATTGAGTCCATAAGAGTAGTAGTTTTTTTTATAAATTAAATGAAATAACAAACGTTTTTAATATAGATTGGTATGAAATGAAATGGAACAATTATTGTGACTTTTATTTTTATTTATTTATTAATCAAAATCGGATTCATCGTCGCTGTCACTCGAGCTATCGCCGACATTTATAATTAATTGTTGATTCGTATTATTTATCGCACGTGTTTATTCCAATCTGCCATTGTAGTTTCTTGTGTTTTTTTAATTACATTTTGCCAGTTTTCCGCAGTTACTTCCACACATGCATTTTTTAATAAATCAAGCATTTTGTTTGCCATGAATGGGGGTTTTGTGTTATTTCGAGCAGCGTGTCCTTTTACTTGAGCCTATATTCATTCAATGGCATTGTATTGACAATAATAGGGTGGAAGTCTAAGAACCCCATGACCATGTTCTGCAGCTATTTCGTTGATCACATATCGAAATGAATCGATATCGTGTCCACTATAATCACTTGGTCACAACACTATTACTGACAATTAGATCTGTCAAAAAGAAAATAAATGGTTGGAACCTCGGAGGAAGGACAAGCCTGGAGTCATAGTAATAAATTGAACGTGTTCTGTATGTCTGCACTCTTTCGACTTACGTGCGCACCAACGCGGAAGAAAGAGATAACTAGTTACGATATAGATCACCTTCAAATGACAGTGTAGCCGTTTTTTAATACCTCAATTTAGTGATGTGCCTACGACGTACGAAATAAAAAACCGAAACCGAACCGAAACATACATTCTGTTCTGTCACGTAACGATTATTATAGTAGTTTCGCTAACTAAACCATATTAAAGTGACGTAATTGTAACATGTTTTCAAAATCGATCTTTTAGGCATAGTTAGAAACTAGGTGAGAAAACCTGGAAAAGGATTGTGTAGTTCGAAATAAATAAAATAACTCAGATAACTTTTGTAGGTTTTTATTTACTGACCCTTAAACAATACAGTTTTATTTAAAAAATTACGTACTTTATCTTGTGGTTGTATAAGTTGCTTAGTCATATAATGAATTTTCGTTTTTAAGTATGTCTCGGCTATGGCTTTTATGAGTAGATTTCTATGATTATCAATTGATCTACGAATAAAGATATTTATGACGGACATAAACATGCTGGATTGACTGGTTTCGAAATATAAGTTCGATTTTGAGACCCGATTTTAACCGAATTCAGAACAATTGTGCACAACACTATAAACCAAACTTTTGCGTATTTCTAACATAGTGCAATGCCCTAAACTAAACAAGCAACAGGGTCACACAATCCAATTTTTTTAGAATAAGTTCTAAAATGTAATTTTGTATTGTGTACAGCATATATAAATAAATAAATAAATAAATAATGGCAAAATTTAATTGTTTTCCTCCAAAATGAGGTTCTAAAACAGTAGAAATTTGTTATATTTTAATATTTTGATTCAGTTTTGTATTGTTTTGTGGAAAATGATAAAAAACTCTAACCTGTGAAATGACAAGCTCTGGATTTCGTCACTTTTCTTCGAAGCATGGCTCTTACAGCCATAGGCAACGCACGCCATTTGTTCTTCAGTAGAAAACACTTCTCAAACAAACTCATTTAACCAAATATTCCAAAGATTCACGGTATATTCGCCAAAAATCCAAATCCACAGCTAGTATCCAAATTGGTTACTCGAGCTAGAAAAACCGGCTTCACTAACGTAAAGGGCCGAACAGATTGTATATAGTTGTCTCTTTTTAGCACACTAAAAACATTCATTAAAAAGAGAGGTTCCGATAGTGCGCCACACTTCAATTTATTACTATGTCTCCAGGCTTGTCCTTCCTCCGAGGTTGGAACTTTATAAATTGTGGCAATTGTGGCAAAGGACAAACTATAAAGCAAAGAATACTATTACCCTTTTAAAAAAAGGGCTCTAAAGTTTATTACAGTCTTATGATAGAAAATGTTTCTGTTTTTACTGATTATTTTTCGGAGAGAAATTGATAAGGATCAATTCCCACGTTAGAAAGTGTATTTGCAAGTTTTGAAGCGTCAGAATAATTCATAAGATCATACCAAGATTTAAAGTACTGCATACTGTAATATCAGCATCCGTATTTATCGACGGAAACCGACCGTTATAGTCTAATGGACTTCCTTTAACAGATATTAAAATTATTAACGATCTCTTGCTAATGACGTAGTATCAGATTTAACTGCGAATTTATCGCGATGACCTTGTATTGGAAGGAAATGCATTTTGCAATATTTGGTACAATTACTGCAGACTTAGTGAATCTTTTTCATTCATATTATTACATTGGTGTGATGTATTTTTTCTATGAATTGATGCGACTTTTTTAATCAAGTTTAATTTGCTATCCTTATCTAAAATTGTCTGAGCTAATATTTTTCACTCCTCATCTTTACAGTTTGAAAACCACTCTCGTGCTGATCTCAGAAGCCCACAGCAGTTAGAAAGGGAGATTGTCAGACAGAGAGGCCTAGTAGAAGGGAGACGGGCATCATCACACCCCCACCTACTAGACGAGCCACCTCCGAGACCCGAACCAACTCCCCCACAAATCTACGATAGGTCCAGACGAAACTCCCACGGAAACCTGTTAGAAGTTAACGAAACTCCACAAAGATTAGAGAGAGACGAAAGAGAGTCAGATGATGGCGGCTTCAAACAAAGACTGGCAGCTCACAGCAGATCAAACTACGAGGAACGGGTTAGAACTAGTGGGCGTTCAATAGAATCTAGAATTCAAGAGAATGCGTACAGAAGAACTCCTGAAAGCCACCGAGAGAGAAGAACTCCAGACAGTCATAAGGAAAGACGTACTCCAGACAGTCATAAAGAAAGAAGAACCCCTGATAGTCATAAGGAAAGAAGAACACCGGACAATCATAAAGAAAGACGGACACCTGATAGCCATAAAGAACGGCGTACCCCTGACTCTATAGCTCAGAAGCTGAAAGACGAAGGGCAAGTGAGCTTAGTAGATGAGAGTGCTAGTCAAAAGTCAGCTGACAGTGTATACAACTCCAGTGGAAAAGCGGAAGCTTATCACCCACAGCCGTCTTCTTCCAGGCAGACGCCGAGCAGGATTGAGGATCTGAAGAACCATGGGAAGAAGGGCGCGGGATCCGGCGCCAGTTCAGGTGAGATTCGTAAGTTGGCTTCTATATTTTTCCTAATTTTACTAATTAGTATATTTATGGTTTGAGAACATTAAAAAGAAATAAATATTTATAGACTGTTTATTTGCAAAAAAATACTTGGCACTTGGACTTGTAATTGAAATAAATAATTTATTTCGCTCGCATTATTTTAAAATAATAAGTGGCCTATACTTCTAAGACCTCAACAGTACCTATATACCAAACACCATGATAATGCATTCAGGCGTTTTTCTGTTATGAGCGTTTAAATAAACAGACAAAAATTCTAAAAACTGCTATAACTTTTTTTGTTATGGATTTAAATTACAGCCAAACATTTTTTTTCTAATTATCTTCTCTTCAGCTTTACTATATGTACTATATACATAGATAGATATCTACGTCCTACATTACATACAGATCCCATCTTTGAATTATCATTTTATACCAACGTGACATTCATGTTACTACCAATCTCTGCAAGAACATAGAGCTACATCGGGTAATGCTTGGGTCGCCGGGTCACACTCAAAAGAATCGTATTCTCTGAACAAAAAATCAAATTTGCTTCATTTAATTCCAGACTACGACAAAAACGGAGGCCAGTCTTCCAACGTGGACTCCGGTAGAGGTAGCGTGGCGTACTCCAGCGGCCGGCGACCCGAGCCCAGTCTGCATGATACTTCGGCGGACTCTGATGCGGTGGCGTCCAGGCAGCCGCAGCCGGGAACCAGCCAGCAGACTGCTGGACCTAGTGAGTACCGACAGGGTATAAAATTACTTAAGAATATTTGTATTGACGCTGTGGTTATACAGCGTAATACGAAATAACTGAATAATTGCAGTAGTAGTTGTACTCTGTAATCTGTGGTAGTAGTAGTGAGTAGTTGCTGAATTGCAGTATTACAAAGCGCAGTGATTTGCTTACACCAAATCATAAGCATAACGTAAATTAAAAAGCAACACACCGTTTTTAAAGCGTACGCGGACAAAGTTTCATACATTTCAATTGCTTGGAACCACCATAAAAAACTCTTATAATTACGACAATATTTAGTTTGTTAGACATAATATGTATACCTACTATCAGCACAAGTGGCGCCATCAGCCACTCAGTGATAAAGTGTTTGGAAATGAGCGTGGGTTTTCACGCCTGGCATTTAGTAGACCGTAGTCAAGAGGTTTCAGGCGTCCTGGCTGGTAATCAGAAATAGGCAGGTTCGAATTCTGCCGGTCGTGATTATTTCTAATAACGTTTAAGTAACGACAATATGATTATAACACCTTTACGTTAACAACAAAAACGTTTCATTTTTTTCTAGTTCTTAAAAAGAATAATCTTAAACTAAAGTCAACTTCTGCATCACTATTCCAGGTGGCGAGAACGAGTGGGCGGACCTGGTGGAGTGCGAGTTGCGGCAGATCCTGGAGCCGAAGCTGGGCGGCATGAGGTTGGACTCCTCTGCCAGCTCCGACTCCTCAGTCACACCACCTCTCCCACCACTCTCACCTTCCTCCGACATGCATAAGAGGAACAGGTAAAACAAATTTCACTCTTTTTTAAATTAACTTCAAAAAAGAGGTTATCAAGTTATCTAAAGGTTTTTTTGGGAGTATGTTATTTCTATTTCCTGATAGTTTTTTTTTTATATTGATGACAGCTCTTGTGATGACGGAAGTAATCATCGTCCATTAATTGACACGACATTGCGTAGGCTTTGTGAGTATGTCGCGTATAAGACTAGCCTGGAACATGCGTAAACTTAACAGTTGAATTACTCTATGCTTTGACTAGTATCTTGCTAGACTAGTATATGCTTTCATTTAAATTAGCAATTTTGAAAATGTTGTGTTATGTATGTTATTAGTAGTAATTTTAAAGTTTAAAAAACTTTTTTCAGATTTAATAAACTTACTATAGGTTTTTTTTTCGTTGAAAGGTCCTATATTAACTTTACTTATCTGACGTTTTCAGCCTCCCCGGTCGTTCAGCGGAGTACCCGGATGAAAGAAGGCGCGGCCGTGAGTCGCCGCGGTGGCACTCACACCACTCACACAAGAAACACTCCTCCAAGCGAGATCACCATTATAAGAAACACCGTGAGTGAACCCTCCTATTTTTTTTTTACATTATATAGACTCACGCTTGACTACAACTTGCCTGATGTTAAGCAACGTTGTAATCTACGATATAGCGCGCTTGCCTAGAAGAGACCGGTTAACCGGTTCCTAATTATGTGTGAAGTCATGATTTATATTACAAAGAATAAAGTATTACTGACACAGTAGAAAAATACTCCAAGCCTGGTCACTGATCTGTGTAACGTACTAGTCTGGTTCTAGCCGGATGCCGGGTGGATTTGTTTATTTATATTCTTGTAAAAGTACTTTGAATTTTACTTTGTTTGTTTGCACTAACAAAATATCATTTTCATTTCCAGTATTCGGCCTAGACACGACCGACATGACGTCAACTACAACCCGTAGCCTGGACCTGTCATCTCTCCTGGACGCCAGATCAGACAGCGACGCGTCGGGGGGAGATGCTCGCGCTATTCGGAGACAACTGCGAGGGTTAGAGAACATGTACGCTGAAGTACTGCAGCTGCTGGGGGTCAGGAAGCCAGCTAGCTTGGCGAAACAACCCGCTTGGGAGGCTAGGTAACTTAATTTTTATTCTGGCATCTTGGGCTGCTGTGTCCCTTGTGCGGTTATTGCTTTAGGTGGCCTGATCAAAAACCAGACTAATACTACTAAAAATTATTACTTATGATGTGCATGGTGATCCTGGTGCCCGCTTTGCTAATAATATAAGCGATAAAAAACATCAACGTCTCGCTAAGCATAAACAATATGAGTTGCTAATTCAGTACATGTATGCTCCGCTATCGACCAGTGTCGCTTGCGTGACTGATACTTGAGGAAGAGTAAGATTCAAATTTGTGAAGAAAATGTCTTAAAGTTTTATGATTTACCTATCACGATTTGCCTGACACCAGGATTCAGCTCCGAGATGTATGATAAAATATGTAATGACAAGAACGCTGGCTGGTTCCTTGCGCAAAGGATTTCTATAGCAATCCAGCGTGGGTATGCAGCCAGCGTTCTTGGCTCCATACCACATGTGGATGTTTTAAATTTTGTTTAATTGTAAATACTCTTTTTTAGTTTTATTAGTGTATATAGGTATGTGTATATATTGTTTATTATTATTATCTAATTTATACCAAACTTATATAACTTTTTTGTAAGAAAACGAAATATTGTAGTGTAATCCAAAACAGAAAATATTTAAATATCTTATCTTTTTAATGTAATAATGTTAATTTTATGCTTGCAGGTTATCCTCAAAGCGGCGTTATGGGAGCATGTCGTCACTTCCGTCTAGCTCAGTGAGCAGTCGACCTGTTAGAGATAAAAGAAGGAGCTCGCACGAACATAGGAAGAAACATGACTACAAGGTAAGTAAAAGCTTACTTTTCGCCACCGTTGACAGTGACAGACAGACAGTGTGGGAAGAGAAAAGTAACCCTTAACTGGTGCTTAGCATCAAGCAGGCTATAGTCAAACGTAAGCCTGTTTGTAACGTGGAGCAAGTTGCCAAAACACCAATATTATTATTCACGCTCTGTGGGGATGTGCACTTGCTGAGGGAAAAAAGTATCATAAAATCTACTTGCTAAAGACTACAAATCAAAAGGCAAGTGTGAACCGAGGGCCATGCTGTTTATGGCCCTGTATAATTAATGGGACACAATGTTTCTGTCACAACAAACCTGTTCTAACAAGAGCGAAAATTCTTGAACGAGACATGTACACTGTCACATTCAGTCTATGATCTTATTCCAGGGCATCAACAAGCGCTTCCAGCGGCTGGAGTCGCACGTGGTGACGCTGGCTCGCTCCGTGGCGCACCTGTCCAGCGAGATGCGCACGCAGCACCTCGTCATGCAGGAGATGGACAACATCCGCGCGGAGATCGCCGCGCTCAGACACATGTACAAGTGAGTTGAAGACGTCGCCTGTACACCCGCTGTGGTGTGTTCTTTTACCTAAAACAGGTTTACACTTGACCATAGTAGGCCTGGTGGTAAGCAATAGCTATGGTCTAAGAGGGATCGTGCTTACCCAATAAGAACCGGTTCAATCTCGCTTTAAAGATCGTGGGATTATAGTTCGTGGAGAACAGGGAGTCAGGCTAGGAGTTGTACAACTCAGCGGTAGGTACGTACAATAAACGTACACGCGTACCGCTTCGTGTGTCACTTTGGGACTTGCACTATAAGCCGGTGCCGTGCTGCCGTACCCCTGCTCGTCCGGTTATGGAAGTTTTTGTTTAACCATAAGGAAGTTCATAAAATATTCGCATGCTATTTCCGAACCTAAGTAACTGTTGGGTGGTCAACAAGTGGCATTATATCTTGTCATATCCGTGAATGGACGTAGGCCCCACCAAAATGTATCTGCTCAAGGGAACACCTCTAATAAATTTAACAGAGGATTCACGTCCTCCAGGAATAGGGAAATAGGACTGAAGGAGGATTGTCTTCAGTAAGCCAGTAAGATTTTGGCTCACCAATTTATTCCAGATCTTTCTTGTGCCATGCCATGACTTTACAACCATCTGTCTCCATATTTCAGATCGCAGCAGTACATCAGGTCCGGCCACTCCCGGCACCAGGACCCGTTCTCGTTCAGTAACCCGGACCGCGTCAAGCGTCTCACCAAGTTCTTCGGAGACGAGCCGCCGCTGATGAGGCTGTTCCTCAAGAAACTTGGATATGAGGTATGTAAACTTGTTACATTCAATTGTTTCTTACCTTAGTTAGTTTCTTACGTTATTTTGTTGTAAGGGACAGTCATAAGTTTGGTATGGGCAATAATGGGCATAGTATAAGATTCTGCTGGAAATGTCAAAATTAGCATGTTTCGTACGTGATGAAATGTACCTAACACAATTAAATTACAATAATTTCTACTTACATATCTGACCTTGAATCTATAACTCATTTGCTGATGAATCTGTATATAACGAAAGTGAATCCTTTTTTCTGAATTTTCAATGCTATTTTTATTATTATTTCTTTCATTATTTTATGTTATACGCCCATAAATCTAAAAAACGAGCTTCTGAATATAACATCCATCAATTTAATTCCAGAAATACGCGGCCCTCCTCGAGAAAGAGAAGGTAGGAGCAGCCGAGCTCCCCTACGTGGGTGAGGACAAGCTGCGCGCGCTGGGAGTGCCCCTCGGGCCCAGGATGCGCATCCTGAAGGAAGCTGGCATCCACCAGGACCTGCACGTGCCCAGGGACGATCACAATACCACCACCACTTTGGCTATCGTGTGAGGGAAACAGGCCTCTTACTGTTACAATGCTACCCCGCCTTTGACTGTATATAGAATGGAGACAACCGTGTAGGAAATCACCGCCGGAGCCGCTGGTGTACCATTTTAATAATTAGCAAACCTCAGGATAGGAATAGGTTTAGGTCCATAGGTTTGAAAAGTCAACTGACATAAAACGGTAGCCCTCATTCCGTTGTGTTGCAACTTGATGATGAGCCAAGTTGCCTTTATGGACCTCGAAATCAAATCAAATTAAAATTTATTTAATCGCTAAGAATATGGTTGATACAAGGATGATTTTAAAAATAAATGTTGGTTCAGCATATCCTTGCCGGTTAGGCGTGTAAACAGAACTAAGAACTTATATAAGTACTAAAGTTACTCGATGTGACTTGACTTACTTGACTCCCAATCAGAAAGAAGAGAATAATTAGGATAGTAGACAAGAAATATAAAAGAGATTATCTCCTATTTTTGCTGATGTACTGTACCGTGTATTTTTTTTTCATTAAACATCTATTTTATCCTCTTAATAAAAATACTCATTGCAACGAAATCATGACATTCCACAACGAAATAAAGACTTAAATAGCTTAATATAGTAAGGTATACCTAATATTCAATACTGGGTTACTGATAAATAGATGTGTAGATTTTGTATTAGTCGTTATTATAACTAAGAATAACATTAATAACTGATATTAAGTTTGAAACGGTACATAGAAATACAGTAACCCGGTATGAAGTTGGGCGTACGAATCCTGTGTTAATTTATTCACACTTAAAGCGAATGATAAAATGTTATGTTAGAAAGAGTAAGCTTTATTTTTGTTAGCTTTAATCACAAATAGATAGCATAATAATAACATTACCTAGTTTTTTTTTATAAATAATATATACTTACTATAGATTTACTGAAATCAATTTGTCCTTCTTTATGACTTGTAAAAATTCAAATCTCATACACTGAATCATTTCACAAATATTATTTACAATAGATTTGCAAATCACTTTAGCTGTTATAAGATATATTTTTAGAATCATCATATCATATAAAATAAATGTACTTAATGTATTACATACACACACTGCAATGGTAAACCAAAGAGATTTTCCCAGAGTGTGTTAAGATATGTAATTATGTATATGTAAATTATGTGTCGAAGGTATCTCGAATAAATTTTTGATCTAAGCTATTTTAGTAACTACTCTCTTACAGTTATATCATAAGTTATTAAATAAATCAATTTAAGACTTAACATTAAGCTACTCGTAAGTGTAAAAATACACAGTTTTCGATTAATTTGAGCTAAAATAGAAATGTAATCAGTGATTTTCACTTCTTGCATCTTGTCAGTGTTAAATGTACATAATTTTTATATTCTTATGATCTTAATATAAACATGAATTACATTAAAAATAAACTGTTTTTTAATTGGACAGGAGACGTTTCAGTCAACCAAGTTTTGTAACACTATTATATTTTATTTTACTATTTATTTTAGGTATATATTTAACAACTGTTGCGCATAATAATGTGTTATTTCACGTTCACATCAAATATATGTGATAGTGGATATTATCAATCAACATTCAACTATATAACTTTTACAAATTATAATATTATAAAAAAACATTTAGTCCTAAATATTTCTTGGATCTTTAAGAATCCGTATATTTTTTAAATTATATTTTTACATGTTTTAACTATGTAGGTAAGTATATTATAAAGGTAAATCATTTATTTAGTATTTTTGCCGAATAAAACGATAAGTTTGGCACTAAGTATAAAATGGAATAAAGCTAATACGTTAGGTACCTCATTAGTTGATATGGTGTTGTTAGTTATCATTGTTTTGCCGTCCGGGTCAACAAGTCAGAAACGATAACACAAACTGACATTCTGGTTTGCGTCAGTACATTTTATCGACAGAAGCGTAAATCGGTACCTACATGGATAATGAGTTTCTTAGAAGCTTGAACCCCCTAGCATCCTTAGGAATTTCTATTCCCCTTGAAATATAATTTGTCGGCCCTCAAGTCGATAGTAAACCGATTTCTTCTAGGCAAGCGAGCCAGATCGTAGATTATAACGTTGCTTAACATCTGGCAAGTTGTAGTCAAGCGTGAGCCTATCTCATGTAAAAAAAAAGTTGACAGTCGTGGGTGCAAACAACCGGATAAGATCAAGTCGGATTCGACCACGAAGGGTATCTATTATGCGTGCCAAATAAGAATATATAGGATCGCGTTTGCTGTCAACTTCACACGATAACCGTCAAAATAGTACCTAGGTACTGCCAGAAAAAAAGTGCATAATAATTTATTATTCATATTGTGCAATAACTTATTGTTCATAGATAGGTACAGATTAAGATTAATAAGGTAATTATTCTATAATCATTATATTCTTAACTTGTCTTATAGTAACTTCTACGCAAAATATACATAGGTACAAACGCCAAATATCCACCACTCGCAAAACGCTCAATTCGCAACACCATTAGAATTAAATTGCGAAATCTTGCAATTATAAAACTGATCGAGTATTTTTAATCTAAATTAAATTCTAAATAGGTACCTACATTTTATTTAGGAAGAAGTTAGTTCAGCAGATCTCTTCAGATGCTCGAAAGAGGGACATACAAATACACATTTACACATGTATAACTACAAGGAAAGTGTAAGTCTGTCGGCCAGGTCTTGACCCTGTTCAATATAATCGGTAATATGGCAGCGGTATACAGATATAAGGACATCAAAAAGTGAATATTACTACTTTAGTTCTGCAGTTTCACTCGTTAAAAATATCGTCTACATCAAAGAAAATAAAAAAATCATATGTACAAATTAAGAACATTTTAGCAATCTTTCGATTAGTCGCCTCTAGTTGTATTATGTATTCTGTGCCTCTAGTCTACATTTTTTCAATATTTTTTTCGGGTTTAACAAACATAAATTTACAAGCTATTTAGTATAGATTATGGTCCTGGAGATAGCTGCTTTATTTAATTATGTTTTGTCAGAAATTTATGAGACAAAACCTTTTGGTATAAATAAGCTTATGCATGTATAAAAAAATCTACAGTTACTGTCACAAACAGACAAAGTTACTATATGTACTTATATAGATCTATACTCGTAATATGGGCAGTTCTTTGTGCTCTGATAAGGCTTTGTATAGTTAATAGACTGATTGCCAGTGTGCGGCGGGAGCTCAAGGAAGATACAAGATGGCCGCGAAGAATTTGAAGGTTCTTGTTTTTCTGGTGGTGGTTGCGGCTGCTTCTGCTAAGGTGACTAAGTTCCACCGCTGCAGTGGTGGTAAGTGAACAAAATTTCCTCATGGCTGAGGGTCATGACTCCCCCGCATAATTTATTCGTTCGTTCTCTGTTTAATTGCTGCTCACCCATTACTCAAATGAATAAACGTTAATATTAATAAGTAGATACATATTTAGAATGTAACTTTAATTTAAAAATAATAATCTACCTATGACTATAGGTATATAATTCGAACAAATTATTAATAAAATGTGTATCTGTTTATCTGTTAATAACATTGGTTTTAGTGCCCGCCGATGCGTGCGAGGTGTCGGAGGTACGCATCACTCCGTGTCTGAAGACCAAGTGCGAGCTCACCAGGGGAGAGAATGCATCCATCTCGTTTGACTTCACGCCCAGTAAGCATACATTATATTATAAGATAACATTCGCTGCAAAAAGCTCAACAGAATATATTTCATCATCATCATCATCTAGTCATCCTCTAGTACGCCACTCGTCCCGGTCCTGCGCAAATAGTATCTAGGTGCTCCCAACATACACAACTTTCTTCTCTAGTTGACCAAATAACCACAATACCAATTTTTAATCTAATTATCTGTCCCGCAGCCTTCTCAACCGACAAGTTGAAGACGGGTATCTTCTACCAAGGCACCCAGTTTGGTGACATGAGTGATAACGCGTGTGACATCACCTCGTGTCCCAGCGTCGCCGGCACGAAGCAGTCTGCCACATACAATCTTTACATCGCTGGAAAGTATCCAAAGGTATGTGTTGTTTTTTTTTATATATATATTTGTATAACCCCCCCCCCCCCCCCGGGACTGTTGGCATGACAAAAGAGAGGCTTATAACCAGCAGTGGGAAAAACCCGACTGTGGATGATGATGACCCTTCGTGGTCATATTAGGAGATTTAAAAACTTATTCTCAAAAGTGTTGCAACACCTTTGGCATAGCAAGTGTCTATAGGCGACGCTGACTTCTTCTGCTTACCATTAAGCAGGCTGTCTGCCTTTTTGCCACTTCTATCATCATAATCATTTACATTGACAACCACCGCTAGCAATATGTAGGCCAGACAGCAACCATAAGTAAAGTACGACAGAGCAACAACTTGAGCTAATAGGCTGAAGCAATGCTTAGTAAAATTTTGGAACATCGCTAATAAAGCCGCTGTTCCATGCTAAAAGTTCAACGCCCCTTGATGAAATACATATATGGAGCGCAGCAATAAAGCAGATTTTTTGCCAATTTACAAGTCGTGGGGGATATTACCTAGTTGGTTGTAACGTACTAAGGCTTAACTTAACGCAAACAGTAATGCGTTAATTACCACTAACTCTGTATAGTATGGAGCTCGCAATGATACCATTTACAGTTTTACTAATTTTATTTTATACATATTATTACCATGATCTTCTACCGAAGACAATTAATGATGAATTTGTGTTTGTTTCAGGGCAAATACCCGATATCTTTCAAGGTGTGGAACGTAGATAACGAAGCCGAAATCTGTTGCTTTGAAACTAACATTGCCATTCCTGCCAAGAAAAAATAATGCAAATAAATATTAAAGTACTATACTACGTCTGTTTATTGCAAACCATTTTTTGCTAACCCATATGCATGTCACAGTTTATCTTTTTCTCTATCGATGTAATTAGATTTATTATTTTAGCATAATTTAAATGATCGATAGCGAATAGCGATATACATTGTGGTGTACGGTGGATCGCGCTTACCCATTAAGAAGCAATGCACTGGCACCTTGGGGTTCGCTAGATTATGCTTCTAATGGAACTAAAAATTGGCAGATAATTCTTATAGATATAAATTCATTCTTAGACCGCTGATAATAAATAAATGTATCAAAAACTAGTGGGTGCTCGCGGCTTCGCTCGCATTAAGAAGTAAAACTTGCATCCCCTTTTTCACCCCTTTAAAAGTGGCATTTCCAAAAATCCTTTCTTAGCAGATGCCTACATCTTAAAATCTGCCTTTATTTCAAATTTCAGCCCAATCCGTCCAGTGGTTTGGGCTGTGCGTAGATAGATCACTATATCAGTCAGTCAGTCAGTCACCTTTGAGTTTTATATATACAACTAGCTGGTTCCCGCGACTTCGTCCGCGTGGAATAGTTATTACCAAAAAAACGGGTTTATTGAGTTAACCTTAAAAGATAGACATACTCGAATACTGTTGCAGACATTTTGTTATATCATTTCAAGAGACATAATTTTTTGATACATATTTTTTGATATCTTGAACCGTTTTCGCAGCGCACGCAAAAGACGCCCTCAAAGATGAATAATTTTCCCCGTTTTTTCCATATTTTCCATTATTTCTTCGCTCCTATTAGTTGCAGCGTGATGTTATATAGCCTAAAGCCTTCCTCGATAAATGGTCTAATAACACAAAAATAATTTTTCAATTCGCACCAGTAGTTCCTGAGATTAGCGCGTTCAAACAAACACACTCTTCAGCTTTATAATATGTATTAGTATAGATTTTATCTCCTTTACGGGTGGAATTTATCAAAATCTTTATATAGCGAGCGCCTACGTCATAGTAGCTTTAGGCATGCAAAGTCTCAGCCCGATCGGTTTAAAATTGACATAGTTTCATACAAACTTTCATCCCCTATTTTATCCCCTTAGGGGTGGAATTTGTCAAAATCCTTTCTTAGCGGATGCCTACATTATAACATCTACCTGCATGCCAAATTTCAGCCCGATCCGTCCAGTGGTTTGGGCTGTGCGTTGATAGATCTCTATATCAGTCAGTCAGTCAATCAGTCACCTTTGAGTTTTATATATTTAGATAGATAACAGTTTATATCCTCTCGAGCTTTACGCTCGTTATTTTTAGGGCATCAGTGGGGCCGTAGGCAACACTGAGAGGCCCTTTACAATTAAATACTTAATAATAGTAACATATACCGCCACTTGTGGCACTAGTATAAGTTTTTTTTCTTCTTTATTTTTAATTATTATCGTGTGTTACAATAAAGAATTTTCTATTCTATTCTATTCTAAATGTATTTCTATTGCAGACATGGTACACGTTTAGGCTATTTTGTTGCGCTGTTAATAAAATTGTTCTAATGTAACTTGTCTATTGAATGAGGTCCGGCATCTGCTAAAATACGCCTGTTTCATAAACGGTGCAGCGGGTGATGACTTGCCACTCACTAAATGGGCCCTCCACAAAAGGCAGCCTAAGAAGGCGCCGGAGGGGCAATATTGGTGTGAGTGGCTTAGGGTGTCGAGAGATGTGCTGCGCGTTCTTTAAGCGGTACTAGCGGCGTTATGGCCCTTTATCACTTCCACCCTGGAGCTTAGGTACTTAGCTCTTGCGTCTTTCACTCCCGGACGGCCAATCAAGGCAAGCCGGGAGGCAGGGGGTCTCATTTAACCCCCAGGGAATCGGGGTCCGCGGTGACGCCACTCACCGACGACTCGCCATAAAGTCGCCTCTGCGGTTATTTATTTATTATTATTTATATTTTATGAAATAACTATTTTAACAGACAATAATGTGAATTGTAGTGTGGGGCTTCATGTTATTGTTTAATGCCTGTGTGTGTGTTTGTGTTACATACATTATAGACACCAATTATGTAGGTAAAAGTTCATACAGCGGGCAAAAGAAAATAATATAATTATGCTCACTGTATTAATAGGCTGTTTAACTAATACCTATGCACCTATGTAAATAATAATGACATGTAACAATAATTAACCAAAGTACAAATACGTAGATATGTTATAGTCAGGTGTTATATTTTACCACAGAATAAATAATACAAATTTTACTAAACATTGAGTAGTCCTGACTAAAAGTAAGTGTAACTACTTATTCTAGTACTTATGTAAAACATTACCTACCTATACAACAAAAGGTGTTGATTTTAAGGTACGCTTCCATATCTTTATCATAAAATTCTATATCATTATCAAAAAAGTAAATAACAATAACAAATCATACCCTCTAAACAGTGCGTAGCATATTATCTACCGTCAAAAACTGTTCTTGCTAAATCCTTCAATAAAACCTCGCAAAAACTAACCACATTGGCCACGCAACAAAATTACTTAGTTAATTCTACTGCGTTTATCATTACAATTACTTGACGTACGTCGAAAATACAAGTATAATGTATACACTTGTGCTAATATTTAAATTGCCGCACAATTATGTATAATATCCTTTATACAGTATACATACAGCAGTTGGACGAAGAACTCCAGTGAGATAAGATGTGGGTATTTTTGTCCTTTCTTTTGTTGGCGCTGACGAGTTCTGACTCTGAATATGTGACCAAGAAGATTTGTAAAGATGGTAAGTACATATGTCACGTTTTAACAATAATTACTTGCTAATTTTATTTCTGACCCCAAATCTATGACAAACTCGCAGATTGTATTGATTGACCATTTTGAAATCATATAAATCATCATATCTTCATATTTATATGAAGACATGACATAGGATTGGTGATCCAGGATTATAAATAAACTGGTCAACTTGTTAATTGCACTGCTCTTACCTCAATAATAGAGGTCATTTGATTCCTTGCATTCCAGATATTGTATTGTAATCGAATCATAGTCTTGTATGTACTTATGTATTATGTTTTGGAACTTCCTTATTAAAACCTTTGCGTTTGATTGCTAATTTGGATTACATTAGGACAGGAATCAGAGCTAGAACTTGTCTCAGAGTGCTAGATAACTCAGAGCTAGACAACCACCACACGTGTGGATCTTTAGTGTAATGTTCAAGTTTTTAATAAGCTTTTCTAATCAGGTAATCTTTAACATATTTTTTAAACGAGTTTCATTGCTTCATTTCCATTGTTTCATTTTGCTAAAATAAAACAAAATTTTAATCTACTACTATCTGACTATAAATAAATGTTGGTAAATTAAGATACTATGAGGTCATAAGGTTTGTTTACTCATTCCAAAGGGTTTTTTTTAAATCATTTATACAGGGTTTTAATTAAATGTCACCCTTGTAACATTTTCCAAAGGGTTAATAGCCGTATTGTGTGTCGATACAGGGTTATATTACTTTCTGATGACTTAAGTAAAGTTTTAGTGTTATATGTGTTTTTTAGTTTTGCTTAGAAAGTATCAAAATGACTTAGTATAGTTTTTAAAGTCTACATATGAAAGTTACAAATGCAATTACCCACAATTTTGTTTAGAAAGCGGCTTACGATAGATACTAATTACATTGTTATTAAAAGAAATTAATGGATGATGCATATCTAAACTTTTCGTCATTGAAACATATTGTATTGTTATAATATAACGATAATTTCCTATACTTTAGTGCAAATCTATATGTTATTTGGAAATATGTCATTCGTCGGCAACAATCCAAAGGCCAGATCTTTAAACAGATATTTCTGCTATCATTGGTCACCATTGGTCCTGTATAAGCATTATTTAAGTTGTAAACAACTAACGAGTATTTGATAGGAGTTACATAGCAACTAATTAGAAAGTAAATATAAACTTTACTATGGTTCAAACTGTGGATATAATAAAATCTCTGAACACGTGTAGACATAAATATTAGTTAAGATATTGAATCAGGCGTTACTTTGCGGAAATCCATTGTTACTGAAACTCTGGAGAAATATGTAGTTCTTTTCCGCTGCGACTGCTCCTTAACCGACTTCAAACAACAAACTTGATGGTTTTTAGGTGTGTTCCTCCATATACCACCGCCACACCTCACCTTCTAACCAACGTGGCCTCCGTGGATCTCAAGATCTTCCCAACACCGCACCTTGTGTCTTGAAGCTTTGTTGTTCTCTTTGCTCGATGCCTCGTGGAGAGGCGAAACACGTGTCGACTAGAATATCTTGCCGAAAGAGAACAACAAAAATGACTTCTGTTAATTGACTTCTTATTCTTTATTAAAATTCGGTTAAAATGTTCTGATGTCTAAACGTGAAAGAGCAACAAAACTACTAACATATAGGTATTATTTACAAAATTTGCAACAAAAGCTATATATGTATATACGCTCAAAATCCCAAAGTGAAACATAACTGTTTAACTAAATTAAAAATTAACTAAAGCTTAGCAAATTATACAAGTAACTGTGATAAGCAGTTGACATTTGCTTAGTAGAGGCGTATTGTATTTTGTAACATAATCTTTGTGTTCACGTCGTCTAACCACTAGGTAAGAAAAGCATGAAAAATGTGAATTGACAACCTGTCTGTAGTGTGCAGTGCTGTAGTCTAGAATTTTCTATAAGAAATTGATAACATTTGTATACTGTGCTCCAACATGGAGAATAGTATTATTTATATTTATATCTCAATTATGTTTGTACAATTAGTCATGTACTAGTGGACGCGTGCGGTTTCGCCCGCATTATTTCAGGATAAAAAATAGCCTATGAAACTTCTAAGACCGCATACTACCTACAAATCAGAAATCATAATCCGTTCAGCCGTTATTGCATGATGAGCGTTTAAATAAACAGAGTCACAGATAAACAGAGACACAGATAAACAGACAAAAATATAAAAACTCGTATTTTTACCAATTTAAAGTATAAGTACCTACTTACCCAAACTTTTTTTTCAAATATCCTCTTTGTTCAATTTTTTGACCCTCGCTTCATTATATGTATAGATAGATAGTAAACCATTTTTGTTTCCAGTGAACCAAGACTGGTGTTCAGTCCACACGGTGCAGGTGGAGCCGTGCGACCAGGGCCCTGCCTACTGCAACATCAAGGCGGGGAAGAAGTATGCACTCACCTTGAATCTCGCTCCAAGTATGTATCTAATCTTATTAATCTGTATTAAAACTGCATAGCGATGGGTCGACGACATCGTCAAAGTCGAGGGTCCAACCTGGATAAGGTCTGCACAAGATCGACGCAGATGGCACATACAAAGGGAGGCCTATATCCAGCAGTGGGATCCAAAGAGCTGAGGATGATGATGATTCATTGATTTGTTATAGGTAGGTATAGTTTTTGTGACTTAGTTCCGTTTTCTTATTTAACACTGCTTAGCGGCAAAAAATGCTTCCCCAGAGGCTGCACAGTTAAATATGCCTATACACACTTTAATTAGCATATTCTTATCTTATCTTATCTTATCTTATCTTATCTTATCTTATCTATGCCATCCATTTAGGCAGAAGAAACCTTGCTCCTCTTTTTTCTACAAGTTCAATTTGAAATGTAAATCTCTATTGTATATAATAATAATAATAAATAAATAAAACCGATGCTATTGCTGACTGTTACCTATGTTTAAGTCAATGCACTTCCAATAACTCCATCAATTAATTTAATTCCAGAATTCTCAGCGGAGAACTTGAATTTGGCAATCAATGCTGACGTGAAGAACGACGGAAGGTTCTCCTACAACATCCAGGGACCAAATGACGGGTGTGAGTACCTCGCCTGCCCCCTCAGTGCTGAGGAGAGGTGGATCTTTGACGTCGACCTCAGTATGGATAAGACTCTTTCTGTAAGTTGTAGAATTCTATTTTTTTACACGGAATGGGTTTGCAATTGATCATATTGGCCTGATGGGAAGCGATCGTTGTTTTTATTTATAGGAAATTTATCAATACGTATGTAACGGTTTATATCAGCAGCTTAGTCTGATGTCTATGACATTAATTTGGGTTGATCCTGGGCTTTCACCAGTTTGTATCTGCCCAAGAGAATTCAACTAATCCTTCAATTCAGTGGAATAACTAACCTCAAGCATGAGAATATGATTTAAGTAGGAGGAGGAATACTGGCACACTAATGGTAGGTAGGTACCTATACTTTCGACAACTGTATTGCTAATGTTAGTGGTTAATACTCACCAAATCTGACACAAGACAATAAGACATTTGGTTGACTTGATTGGATCTTCCATTCATCATAATTTATTTTCATTTCAGGGCAAATTCCCAGTCCAGGTGAAGTTATGGAACGCAGCCAACCAGACTCAAGCATGCTGCTTCACATTCAATATCAAAGTTAAATAGAACACAGATTTAATGAATTTAGTTCCTACGCATAATATTACTGATTGCATTTCAAAGTAACTAACTGTTTCTGCACTTGCATAAGGCTAGGTACTACCCAAATTAAATTTTCTCACATAAACACATAATTACTTGTAGGTATATCAAATCTCATTTATAGGAAACTTGGGTAATAGTTATTATTCCTACAGCTAAATTATATCAATTAAAGTTTAACAACTGGCTATCACTTACATTAAAAAAAAACGTTAAATTATATCAGACAAAAGTATTACTTACCTTAGTATTACTTTACGCAGAACAAGATTTTATTTCTGATAGACTAATATTCTTGCAGGCGTTTTGTTAAAAAAAGGCGTCTTATTTTATAACAATCTTCTTTCAACAATTCAGGTGTTTTCAAATCTAGAAATCTGTGTTTTTGTTATACGTTTGACGTGTACAGGTACACCCTAGACTCCAGTAATGCATAACATCTGGCGAGTTATAGACATACACGAACCTATACTTACCTACTTCGCATAAAAACGTGTTTCCTGACGAGGTTAGAAGGTGACCTAAGGTCAGTAGAGGTTACCCGACTGGATCGAGGTGAACGATCGAATACAATGCCGACTTGTTAGCAGATAACTGGAGAAATTGCGTCCAACGGCTGAGGAGACCGTGATAACAATAATAGTAACAGCTTGCTATTCCGTTGTAGGTAGGTACTTGTAAGTATATCTCTGTTGACCGTCTTCTATTTTCCTCTGTACATCTTCTTACGTACATTCCTTACTAATCGTCATAATATAGCCGGAAACCTTGAGAGATTGCGTATAGTCAAGGTCAAGAGCATCGTTTTCATTAGCACTCATTAGTCAATTTGTAATAAATTAATTTTTGTTTTGTTGTCGCCGCCTTCTAGGGAAATCCTCTCCTTTTAAACTTTTGAAACCAGTTGTAGTAGCCTGCGTGTAGCCTCAGTTTATCATCAAACTCTCGTTACCAGAGTTGGCCACTCTCATTCGATAAGAAGAAAATCATGAAAATTGTTTTTAATCTCCTCAAGTAGACTAGTTACATAGAAATGCCAGTGTCCAGTTACCTTGCTCACAATCCCCATACGCTATAGTTACTGTATAAGTGCCTATATTAGAGCATTAGTTGATAAACCGGGATCTAAGCTCGCAGGTCCAGTCGGCGCGCCAGGCATGCGAGTGGATTACGATGGGAGAGAATATTATGGAAAAGGTATTACATTGAACAAATGAACCAAGCCCTCTTAACACTTTGACAGCGGATCACGATTCATTAATAACACGACGGTGTGTCGTGACCGGTGTTTGTTGTGATCTGTAGCTGCGTTCTTTATCATTAGCTACACACACACATATAGGCGAACCATTTACGTAGCACGAAGTAGGGGCAAGGGAAAGGGGTAATATTTCTCCAATTTCACGCCACCAATTCTGTTTTACTTGACTTTTCTATAATCTTTATTAATTTTTATATTATATATTGATTCGTGGTTACGAACGAAATCTATTAAAATTTCGTCGTCCTCGCTTCTCCAAAAGTTGGAACTCATTTTTTACGTTATTCCGAAAAAAAACACAAATACCTACTTAATAGCTTCACCGCTATCAAAAAAACGTTCACCAAACCATCTCATACCGACAAGACGGTCGTCATGCAAATGGTGGCACCGCTTTTTAACGTTCCGGTGTCAGTTACCGCTCTCCAGGAAACCGTGCCATTTCGTTTATGTCATTGATCTCCATCAGGTTTATGTAGACAACGTTCTAGTGACGTCATTCAACGCTGTATTACGGCCGCTATAATATTACGCACCGCTTTCCTAGGAAACTAAAGCTTTACATCTATGGCATCAACAGGACGACCTTTTTAGTCAGCAAATGGCCAACAAAGTGAGGACTGAAAATTATGATGAAGTAAAGAGTAGGTATAATCATTTTGAACAACAAATTCTCGATGTAAGTAGGTGAAATATTAGATAAGGCTACCTTAGGTAGGAGCACCCAAGGTTTTTAGTGGGTATGCCGCCCTTTGGAGCGGGGCGGAGACTCCTGCATAACCACCAAGGGGTTAGGTGGAACCTGAAATAAGTATTCCTGGGTTGCAAAAATAAATAAAAAAGTAGGAGCAGTTAGGTTACATGTTACGCTGTAAACTATAATATCAATATTGCAAGGTGTAACCCCCTGGCAAGTACGGCAGGCTCGCGGGGTGAATGTACCAGCGTGCCCTTAACGTGGCTTTCACATTTCTCAGACATTCTACGACATAACATAAACGTTTGCCATCTTTTTGTTTAGTGCAATGTTTTGTTATTGATAAAATTCTGTTAAATGCTGTTGTATGAGTCGCGTGTCCTCTACTGATGAGGTCTGCACAAAAATGACGCAGTTGGCACATGCAAAGATACCTTTGCCCAGCTGTAGGATAGAGAAGCCTAGATAAGATGATGATGATGAAGTGTGGAGACTATATATTGATCAAATCAAGAAGAAAGCCAGATGTCATATCAAGTGGCGTGGTCAAAGATTTGGTTGAAGTCCAAGAGGTGGCGCATACCATACAGTGCAGACAAAAACCCGGCGTAAAGTTAAGACGAGGATGAAAAGTATATATGTATTAAGGACTTATTAAGGTTATTAAAGTTCATTGTATTTGAGTAGTATTTGTGTTCCAGAGCCTTATTTGCTTTTCTTTTAACTCAGCTAGGTAAAGGTTAAAACAAATAACACTACTATAGGTAAGATTTCAGATTACTTTTTTACAAATATAAACATCAATTTGTTAATATGAAACATATTGTCTACTAAAATTTCTAAAACAAAAATGAGTACATATTATGAATATGAAATTAACCTTGCCATTTCTGAAGTTAATCTATATGGCATTAAAGCTCATCAAATATTCATAAGCTTCACAAGCTCTGCAATTTGTGAACCAAAGCTAATTTGCCAACTTTATCCAAACGAGCAAATAAACTAGCTTAGTGGTTCTATCACGCTAATCTTCTATACCTAAACACATATACAGGGTTATGCAAGTTCATCTCAAACTTGTAACTACGTTGTATTTCATAGAGGCTGTGGCTTCTAGGATAGGGCACTGAAAAAGCATTTTGTTACGTTTCCTAACGAAGAGAGCCTAAAAATTAAGAAAAAACGAGCGGATATCCGCTCTTTTTTTCTTAATTTTTAGGCTCCTATTATTTGTTTGAGGTTCCAAGATTGTTTGTTCCTCAAAAGTAAGATTCTGTGAAGAAAAAGCCGAAAACATTATGAAGAAGCTAAAATTTTAGCTACCTGTCCGATCTAATACCAGCAGAATGTGATCCTAAAAATGTTTGCCAATCTTTGCCCCGATCAGCCAAAAATCTACTTTATCGCTAATCAATTTAAAACAGATACTTTGAAACCTAAATGTCCGGTAACTCTGTACCACAAAATACGAAGAATGTTCCCAACGTGTAATTACTCAAAATAATATATAATTAAATTATTCAGCAGTTAGTTTGTCCGGGGGCGATCTCACGTCACTTCGACACTTTCCAGCAGATTCATTTAAATCGCTGTTTTTTGTTGTGGTCAGTTAGAATATGTGTTACAATTTTCAAAGAGTAACAGTACAGGAAACAGAAAGGAACGCATAATGAAGTAAAAACTAAGTTTAACTTTTATCAAATCTAGTTATAGTTATATATCTGTTTTTTTGGATTAAGTAAGTATTTTATTCTGTGAATATATACAAAATAATGAATTTGTAAAAGTATGTAAGTAAACTGGATTAATTAAGTATAATAACAACATAATATGTAATGTGATTAATTATGTATATAGAATATTGTATTTAGATAGATAGATAGATTAACTCTTTATTGTTGACACATATTAAAAAAACAGTACATAGAACAAATTGCACCTTAACTAGTGCCACAAGCGGCGGCCTTATCGCTGAAAGCGATCTCTTCCAGGCAACCTTCAGCTGGAGAGAAATAAGCAAAAGAAAAAAAAGAAGAATGTGATGTACAACAAAAAGGAAAAAAGAAATTTTACTAATATATATACACATATATATATATATACATATACATACATATACATACATATACATATTTCATAATTGTCTGCAAGACACAGATTATTTTGGGTTCCTTTTCTTGTATTTTCTAGTTATCTTGTAATAGTTTAATCGGTTGTTTTTGTCCCATGGCATGTGACATGGCTTTGGTACTCGCACTTCCACAAAATACTGTACTTATTGTATAGACGTGATAAAGACAAAGCGGACATTAACTGACCATAGAAAATAAACATTGAAAATTTAGAATCTTTCGACAGAAACTGACAAAAAACTAGACTATAGAACATAGGCATACTCGTATCATAATAACTGGTACCATCTACACACAACCTTATACCTACTCTACGCCAGCACTTGCTATACTTTCCCGCCCACTGGCCACCACTCTCGCTGCTCAAATTACATCGGTACACTATCTCCGCATTAATTACATTCATTTGCATAACTTAGTTCGAGACAGGTTGGTTTCTATTTCGTTTGTTCTCACGAGGGGCGTATGACATCATGATGGCTTTGGCAAGACGTCTAGTACTGGACAACGGATCAAGGAACAACACTATAATGCATTCCATAGCCGCAATTCAATATCTAATAACAGGGAAATTTTAATGTTGTAATGTACCTTTATAGCTTATAATAGTAGTTTATGCAACTGTCATAAAATTAAGGGTATTAAAACACGAGTGTGAGTTTATGAAACGAGCGCAGCGAGTTTCATAATAGTAACGAGTGTTTTAATACCCGTGTTATATGCAGTTGCATACACTACTTTATCTTCACTAATGCATTTATAATTTATTAAATTAAATTCACGCGTACGTGTAGTGTCACAGTGATTTTGCCGCCATTAAAATCTAACCAACGAGAGTGCAGCGCGACCAACCTGATTTGCCCTGCAATCAGGTTGGTCACGCTTTTTCGATGTTATTATGAGCTATTACGATATCGATGTGGATATTATAACATCATGTGAAATTGCTTAAATTGAGTGTTTTGTTGTCTGCGCTATAACAGTAGTAATTATAAGTCAAGTATTGGAAACATAAGTAGAATGTTACAACATTAGTGTAGATAAACGATATTATACATAGTATCATTCACTTGAAAATAGGCTCACATTTGATTATAGCCTACCAATAGCACAGTCACCTTAATTTCTAATTCGTAAGATTTTTTTTGGATTTTGAATTTCCTTTCACGACCTAGTACTTAAATAGGCAAAGCCCTATACTACGCACACAATGACTCTTAAGAATATCTTACCAGTTCACTTCTATGGTAACCAAAGCTTCAATGGCAAGAACCTTATGCCTGTTTTATGTAAAGCCTAATTCCTAAAGACACGTAAGCTTTTTGAATGAAAGCTCATGAATGGACTGTGGCCTGTGACTCAGTAGGCAAGTATTGGGTTCAAAAGTGCATCGGCCGCTTCTGAAGGCAGGTAGGGTACAGTCGTGACCTCTACAAGGAAAGACTCTGCCCACGGAGGCCGCTTCCCAGAAAGAAAGTGTCATAAAATAACTGTTGTTATATATTTGCAACAAAAAATTGAGATACCTAGTTTATGAAATGTTTGAGATATTATTATCTAAAATCGTCATCGTGATGCTATGGTTGACACATCATCGTCATGCCGCTGATGACCAATGACCCAATTATGATGATATTTAATACGACAACACGATTCAATTCAATATATTCGATGAAGATGTATGATTAGTAAATTTTAAGGTGCTGTAACTAGAACATCTTCCAAATACAAATATTCGATTGATATTATTTTCATTTGAATATCTTGTCTTCTGCAACACAGGTTTTCCAACTATGGCAGAAAGAAAACCGCACATTAAGTAATAGATACTAGATACATAGCGTCTGCGGCAGATCAGATTAGACGACTCCACTCCACCGAAATCGTAAAGAAGGTCAAATACCTCTACTAATTACACCCATACAGGTGTCCAATCAATCAAATCTCTTATCAATCGCAATCTGCCGGCTGTTGTGATCTAACTGTGAACAAAGCACCCACTTGTACCGACTTGTAAGTCGATAATTACACTTTCTAATCGTTTTATTGTATTTGTTGTATAATTGTACAAGAAAGTTGAAACTATCAAGTAGTATAGTAATAAGTGGTAGTACAATATATATTGGTGGGACTGAGACCTAACTACCTACATAATATGTCATAGCAGATACTGGCGAAAGAATAAACTAATTCTAATCATTCTTAAACCAGAAGTCGATTGGGGTGTTGGACCTTCTAAATTTGAATTTATTTCAGCACCTTTAAGTCACAAGTCAATATATACAGGAATGTCTAATGAATTAATTTTATCAACGTGTTTAAGACTGAATAGGTATGTATGTAAAGTACATGCATATCAAAATGTTGAACATCAAGAAAGCGCAATAACAGTGACGATTTGCAAGAATCAAGCTACTCTTTTCACTTGATTCCATAAAGAAGACATCACATGTGCTTTTGTTGCAAAACCTCAATCTGTGGTAGCAGCATTGGGGTCGACCACATATCTGCGAGCCTAACACGAGGGCAGCCGCACTAGGATAAACGAGTTCATTACCGATACATCGCATTGTCAATGAGATTAGCTAATAGCTCAATGGTGGACTTAGCAAGCCATGCAGAACATCTTTGAAACAAAATAGTTTTTGGAGGTTATCTTATGAATAAAATAATTTGTTGTGAATTGGTTTGGTGTATCTTATCGCCGTGGAATTTGTATGGTATTAGTAATGGTAGTAGTATTGCAACGACAACATCACACATATAGTATGAAACCTTATAGAAGAACAGAACAAAAAATAATGTAAAACATTTTTTATAAAAAAAATCCTAATCTCACCCTCAGAACTCTTCTCTCATAGAATTCATGCACATTCATTAAGTTAGGTGGCGTAAGTAGCTTGACCTAATGAAGGAATGTGTGTCATTTAATACAGCTTTAATTTTGGCATGATCAACATATACCTACCAACGACAATTATATCACGTCTAAAATCTAAATCACTCTTGAAATCACACAATGAAACAGCTACACCGACCGTGCTATGTCTCTGTAGTCGGCCTTTGTGTGCCTTCTGCGGTCGACCTGCCCTGGAATGCCTGACTCATGCCTTCTTGCTCCACGACAAATTGCGAGGGAGGCTCTGTTAAAGCCCAGTCGCGGAATAAGAAGAATTTCAGCGAATATTCAGCGATTTCAATGGCAAATAACATTATTTGCCATTGAAATCGCTGATTTCTTGTGTGTGTAAAATAAAATTGAACCTCTTTATAGATCTTCTTTAACGATTTTAATCACATAAACTCTGATGTTACACATTTTTTACATCATTAGGCTTTTTAGTTACTAATATATTCGAACAAAAAATGGACTATATATTAAGCATAAAACATAGACTAATACTGATACTACGTCCAGCAGTGGACAAATATAAGATAGCCTGATGATGATGATGATAGACTGACACAATAATCTTAGTCGTGGATGAATCATGACCAGGGTTCCACCGCAGACCACTATACCAAACATGTCTGGATCTGACCTAGCCTCCACGGTCGACCGGCGAGCCATATGGTCGCTCTATCTCTACATGGCATCCATTGTACTCCGATTGCAGTACACGTTACTGTCATGTACGACTACTATTGTCAACTCGTTGTAACTTGTTGATTTGTTGTATGTGTGTTACTAGACTTGTATCTGGTTTAGATGCATGATTGGTGTTGAAAATTAGCACCTACGCGATCGTAGACTTGGGCCCGTATTTAGAGGTTTCGTTTAATGCGGAATGTAAAGATTCTGACCAGCTTTCGAGATTGGGGTCCATCTTGAAATGGATGGAAACTTGTAAATCTTACTCAAGAATTTAACCTGATATTGGACTTCTCGTAAACTATAGAATGCGTCATAATGACATGTCGTAAACGACCATGCAAAACCCAAAGATGTCAACGATCTTAGTACATACTTAGTGTGTGACACTCGAATAAGAAGTTAGACTCCATAATGGCTTGAGAATGTGGGTTGCAGCAGTAGTTACAATAATACACTGTCTCTTACTTTCTTACTCAAGTTAACACAAACAATTATCCGATAGCAATCTCGTCTGAATTCGCCCAATGCTCGGCCAACCCGATTAATGAAACCTTTCTAACGAGTAACATGACTTTCTCGTGTGTTTATGGTTCTGTAAGTAACCGCCCGTGGCTAAGAAACGGTCCTATTATGTTTTAGAGTCTGCACAAGAGAAGTGGATTAAATTGGAACTAAAATGTTGAGAGATGTATAATATCTGGAAGGTTTCATGTGCTGCCATCAGTCTAGCGCAGATTTATCAATCGCAGTCTCCACCTTTGCTTGTTGTTCGGAATTATCTGCTTTCTGCAGATCTTTGGAACAAGATCTTAAATACCTTGTATTTAGTTGAAGTTTACAGGGATTGGTGGAGGAAATTGTAGCGGAATCGGTTTGAGCGTGGTTGATTGTTTAACTTTATTATTCTCTTTCTGTAGATTTCTTGAATCAGCAGTAGGTGTATAGCCATTTGTTAGTAATCTGGACAGGAATGCACATGAAATATAAGATCTAAACCTAATGGAAACCTCCTCCTTACTTTGTAAACTTTGTTTAAATAGGTTCTTACCTAAGCCATTTTCCTGTCACCATAATTTTAGTAAGTACAAACTTAAATAGCGTGATAGCATGCGATCTAAAATCCAGACTTGCTAATTCTAGCCTTCACAAGTTGGTTCCTAACTAAGTTGCGAACTATTCCGATTAGCGTGACAGGATGGATGCTAGGTACTAATTATCACCAAACTTTCGACCTTACCTACATGTATAGGTGTTATAGGTGTGTTATCTGTTACTTATAAGTAAGTATGTAAAATTCTACGTGGCAGGTCCACTTGATATATTATTTGATTTAAAATATAATGGCGCAAGAGCATTACTTTTAATCGCTAACACATAAAACAGCCAGGTGATACTCAGAAACCTGTTGTACACAGCTACAAATGGATGCGCGCGGCTTCGCTTACATTATTTCTGTGGATTAATTAGTAATGAGAAAATATCCCTCTTAGGAGTGTGGTATGGCTCACTAAAATATTTAATGCCTGTCTTTCCATGTGTTACTTCCCACGCGCGTGGAAAACGGCTAAAGTGATTCCTATACACAAACCTGGTAAAGACCCAGCTGACCCAACCAGCTACCGCCCCATAAGCCTGCTCCCGTGTCTTGGTAAGCTATTTGAAAAAGTCATATATAAACGCCTGCTCGACTCGTCAGAACACCTGTTGGCTGATGAACAGTTCGGGTTCCGAAAAGGTCACTCCACTGTTCAACAGCTAGCGCGTGTAGCGGAGACTGTGTCACACAGTCTCAATGTCAAGCAATCAACTGGAATGTTCTTGCTTGACATTGAGAAAGCCTTCGATTGCGTTTGGCACAAGGCGCTGCTGCACAAGATGATCCTGCTGGAGCTTCCAACCGCAATGGTGAAACTGGTGGAGTCATATCTCGAAAATCGAGACTTCATAGTACATCTGTGTAAAAAATCATCTCAAAATTTGCCCGTTCCAGCCGGCGTTCCGCAAGGCTCTATCTTAGGACCTTATCTCTTCCTCCTGTTCCTCAATGACATACCAGTTCAACCTAGGACTAATATTGCCTGTTTCGCCGATGACACGGCGGGGTACACGTCATCAACTGACATAGACCTAGTAATTGGTAGACTCCAATTGGCCTTAGAACGTCTTACTAGCTTCTTTCAGCAATGGAAGTTGAAGATCAACGCCTCCAAGACTGAAGCTATAATGTTTACCAGAATGCGTGCACTCCCCACTCGAACTCTCAAAATAGAGAGCATCAGCATACCCTGGAGTAGATCCGTTAAATATCTTGGCGTGATACTGGACTCAAAACTGAACTGGACGCAAAACACCAACAAAATATGTGCTAAAGGTGTCAAAGCCATGAATTCCCTCAACCTATTACTCAATAGACGCTCTTCTCTTAGTAGTCGCACCAAACTGCGAATATATTGTACCTTAATTCGCCCTTGCATCACATATGCCAGTCCTGTGTGGAGCAGTACATGTAAAACAAACATCAACAAACTACAAATATTACAGAACAGAGCGCTAAAATCAGCTCTTAACACACCATTCCGCACTAACCTCCACAAAATCCATCTCAAGGTAGGACTACCAAAAATCGATGTCTATATATATAAATTAGCAGAAAAATTCTATTTACTTACAAACCATAAGCATAAAAATCCTCTTATACAAAATATTTGTAGGTCACGAAGAAAAGACATTACTTTTATCGATAGCTACAACCGATACAAGTTACCTCACCATTTATTTCTTTCGTGCGACGAGTGAATAGGGAACAATGCATGAATGAACTCACTCACAGTCAAGCAAGCTAAGTACGGCCGAATCATGCGTCTGCGCGCACGCTAATGTCGACCGTTTTACCTCGGGTAGCGAGCGATATTGCCGTGCGAGCTTCCGCCGGGTTCGGACGAATCTCGCTTGCGCGACAGCCATACCTACTTTGTTTACGCTGCTTCTTGGAAATATCCAGTGCCAGCATATTAACGTTTTTTAATCTCTTGTCCCAATCTATTTGGATTATATGGTTAACAAAATTGATTTAACTATGCAGTAACATCTAAAATGTGACTACATAATCAAAACAATTAGATATGTGTGTAATAACTGGATAAATACCCCCATTTTTACTAAATTTACATAAAACTCCCAGCAAACAGTTCGCAAAAAGCAAAATTTGCTTGAAGAATAGTGATAACAATCAAGTTTTGTGCTTCTAGGATTAAGAACAAACACTGGTCTGTACAAATTTTATAATTTATTATGTAAATAAAGATATTTAAAAAAAAAAAAAAAAAAAAAAAAAAAAAAAAAAAAAATTAGTAATGAGAAGTAGATTATGTCACTCAAGGGTATATTTTTATTATGGTGGTACCTAGTATAGGTTCTTGTACTACTACCATACCTAACTACCTACCAAAATCACAAAGTGGAACCTAAAAACTCACTTCTTCTTCTTATCGAATGAGAGTGCCCAACTCTGGTGTCGAGAGTTTATCAGGCCTAAGGGCTTCTGACATGCCTTTACAACCGTAATAGACAATCAGCCGAGACCTACAATTTAACGTGTCATCCGACCCACGGAAGCGCTGAAAAGGGAATGCCACTTTATTGTACCTGTTTTATTATGTCAATAAATATTTTTGTATTTTGTATTTTTTGTACTTTTCGGCCACCCATCCATGGACTGATCGCGTCGACAAACTCACTATGACACAATCACATTGGTAATATTATTGGCTGCTAGTCCTGTAGAGGCGTCGCAAGTTTCTCTCTACTGGTTCACCTTGGCCCCGCGTGGCTGCCTACTCGTCACTCCACATGATACAGGCATGCTGATAGTAATGTGATCTATTTCTAGACCTAGGCACTGTCTTATTGATACCTAGATAAGTACACCTAGTTTACTTCTTATCATAAAAGAAAGGCTATCTCTAGTGTCGAGAGTTTGTAAATCGCCGATAGAGCCTCTGCCATGCCTTAGCGAGTGTGTACTATGACAAACAGTAGGGACCCACAATTAAACGAGTTATCCGATCAATACATATGTATATTATACCTAGTAGGTCCGTACATATGTCGTATTAAATTGGTTCCTACTCGTTTAAAAATTGACTAATCTTCACGTAGGTATTCCTAACTCTATGTTTCACGGGATAATTAGGTAGGTACTTACTTACATGCCTTTCCTACCTTATCCTAAACTATGAATAATCTTAGTTCTATTCATAAAAACTAGTTACCTACCTGTGGACCTTTTACCTGCACGTTCCATCGCAGGTGTACCTATTCGATTCCATAACCGAACTATGGAATCGATCCAAGTTTTTGTGATAACAGATGAACGTATCAGCTGGTACAAAAAAGTAGCAGGTGGTCTTTGACCAATTTATATCAGCTGTCTTTGTGCTATGTTTAGTTGATGATTTCCAAGAACTTTAAACACAAGAATAAAATGTAAATGTAGGTACCTATTCATTTTGATTTGATACTCTCATCCGATCCACTCACAATGCAAATATTGCAACTTGCAATACCTATATTAAATCTCGTCAACTTGTCGTCCTTGCAGAAACCAGTTTGACCCGAAATAACCAGAAACGATTCTATTTCGGGCGAGACAAAATTCGCCACCTAAGAAAATGAAAGAAGCCTGCAGTGCCGGTCAAATAACGATAGTTTTAGATTATTATCTTAATCTACTTAATTAAAGCGGTATTTATTTTTGTAAAGTAAAAAACAAAACAATGTCAATTTCTGAAAACGCCTGATGAGAATGCAATATCCTGGATAATTCGCGCACCTTTTGACCGCAGTGTGTTTGGCTTCGCTTCACTCACCAGTCACCACGTTTCGCAGATGCGTCGCGCGCGGCGCTAGTGTCGCTAGTCTCCCATGAACCGCCGCCGCGTCAGGGTGCGTACGCGCGATTACAACGGTCCAACTTTTTACGTAAATTGTAAACAGTTTTCGATCAATTCCAACCCATTTACAAGACAGTGATAGTGAAAAACTGTGCCAGTGATACTCTAGTGCCTATACTATCAAGTTTTCACGTGATTTTGAAGGAAAATCGCGCGGAAAACTCGAAACATATCGGTTTTTAACGGAACTGGTTTCTGGATTCTGCGGCGGATACAGCCGACTATTGGGTTTTTCGGTGAGTTGCGTTTTGTTATGGTGTTTAGAGTTTCATGGTGGTCTAACGGTTGTCTTGATTGCAAATTGTTTTGGTTTGTTAATTTTTGCATTGTCTTTATACCTACCGTTTATTTTGAATCTGCTGACGGTGGCGTATAGGTATATAGCACAGTAGGTTATATTGTAAATTGTTATCAAAGGTAATCTATGTACCTATGTACCTACCAATGATATTCTATATAAACTGAGGCTACCTATTCAATATTCAAAGTAGCGTTCTACGAGCATATAGGTATATATGTACCTATTAGCGTTCTTTATTTTCTTCACTGTCACTAAGTCGGGGACTACCCATTTTTGGCAGTAGGCACCATAAGTAGGTACTCACATAGAAATAAAAAAGAACCTAAAGCCAAAAAATATAGATGTCTATTTATAAACAACATTCATTACCCATCCAAACCACTTGCAATTTTCTGCCACATAATTGCCACGCAAAAAGTGGTTATTAAACCATAAAGGTACCGCTTTAGCCATATCCGAGTGTCGTTTACTTAATTCTGTAATATTATCTGAAGGACCGGGAGTAGGGTGGTTGACCTCAAACAGGTATGATGGCACAGCGGTAGAACGTACTTTGTATGGGTTGTTGCTTAGTGTTTACCTAGTGCAAGAGATGTGGTAAGCTAGACAGGTATATGCATTGCATAGCTTATTGTAGGTATACAAGATATTGGGACATCTATTCAAAATTAATGACCGATTTGTTTTTACATGGATGTCACAACTTTTTACGGTAGAAGAATTTAGTGCTGGCTGAGACTTGATTTAATTTTTTATACCTACCTAAGTATTGGATTTTTTTAACGTTTCACTCATACATCTATTTACAATAGAACTTTTTGGTAGTTTGTTTAAAAGAACCTTATCAATGCCCCACTAACTAATTAGTATGATAGCTGAATCGGTGTACAAAATGACAGATAGATAGGTACCTCAATTATCTGTACATTTGATAAATAGATAAAACTACTAATTTATATTTCTTAGTTATTTTCGACTAGGAAGTGACGCAGTACGATGTAACAAGTATTGATAAATTCGATACCTACCTACTCTAAGAATTTATCTGATAGCTGATAAGAACACTGATAACAAGTATTATTGTGAAAATTTTAGGTAAGAGACAGTTTTATATGTGCAGGTATCTTTATATCTTTATGTTGTGAGACTTTTACCATCATACCTACCTAGGTGTTATTACTTTTGCCATCTGTAATTCAATTCTCATGGAAGAAAGTTATCATTCGAAAATGAAGGTGTCATTCATTTTTTTTCTTCTTCGGCCATAACTTTGTATTGTGCCAGTTCTCAAATGAAAAGGTGACAATCGTTTGTACCTACCATAGACTATCAAATTAGTATTTTGGTTAGGTAAAAACAAATCTTAATAAAACTATAGCCGCATACACTTTACTTAGGTACTTCTTCTTCTTTATACATAAGCTGAGCCGTTGTGTAAAAAAAAATGTTAAAATTTTTACGTATGCAGGTTGCTTTTTATCTTGAATTAATGTGCGTAACCCTGCGGGGCGCCACTAAAAAATACCAAAGTATACCTATTTAAATTAAAGAAAATCCTATATTTGTACCACCGGTCGAAGTATGTAGATTGTCACATTGCTTGCCATTTAAATAACTACCTACTTGTTGAATTGTTCAGCCTTCCTGAATGTCTGTGGCTAAAAGCAGACAACTGGAAACAGGTCGCCGGCTAGTGTCCATATTAGTGAGCTTAATTTATGTAGCTTCCGTGGGTCGGATGACTCGTGTCGACTGTACATTTAATGTATAGAAAAAGTACTCTCATATTAAGTAGTTAGGTAAATAAGCACGCCTCTCTTAAGAAACTTTTTGGAAATGTAAGTACTTAATTTATACTACCTCTTTTGAGCGCTTCCGTTGGTCGGATGACATGTAGATTAAATTGTAGGTCTTGGCTGTCCCTCTAGTACGGTAGTCGTAAATCCATGTCAGAGGCCCTTAGGGCGGCTGATAAACCCTCGACATCAGAGTTGGCCACTCTCATTCAATAAAAAGAAGACTACAGCTGAGCGTTTACTACGTATTTGAATGATATTTGCATAGTTATCTTAATACTTATTTCCAATACACAAATAATACAGTTAAGTGCTTTAGCACATACATAACTATTATCAAGTGTTATCAAAAAGGTTACTGAGCTCAACAATGACTCATATTGCCAAAATAACAGAAGATACCAAAGTGGGCTAACTATTAAAAACCCAGTTTAAGTAGGTTTATTGAATTTTGTGACCAAATACCCATTTTTATGCCATCTAAAGTGGCAAAACAGAAAACATTGCTACCATTGTATTAAATTACTAAATGCCCACACAGATTGCAAAGTCCAAAATTGCAAACATCGCCTTCTTATGTTAGCCCATACACATCAGAAGGTTTCGAGAGTCTGCTTTAAACCACAGACATTCAGGAAGGCTGAACAATTCATCAAGTAGGTAGTTATTTAAATGGCAAGCAATGTGACAACCTACTTCGACCGGTTGTACCAATAAAGGATTTTCTTTAATTTAAGTAATTACTTCGGTATTTTTTCTTCTACTATTTGCTAGTGGCGCCCCGCAGGGTTACGCACATTAATTCAAGATAAAAAGCAACCTGAAATCAGCACACGTACAAATCTTCTAACCAGATGTCTGACTGCTGTGATCCACCAAGACAACAATAACCCTCTGGCACTTTGGTATGGGTTACCCAAACAAAAATATCCAAGACGGCGTGATACGACCTATGCTACTGCTACAATAAAATGTTAGACTTCTTCTTACGAATGGGAGTAGCTGACTCCGGTGTCGAGTGTTTATCAAGCCTCTGACGTGGTTTAACCACTACCGTACTAGACAAACAGCCGGGACCTACAATTTAACGTGTCATCCGACCCACAAAAGTGTCCATAATGGAATGCCACTTTTCGGTCAACCATCTAAGAACTGCAACAAGCAATTGCCTCCGCTAGTTGAGCTACGAGCGCCTGCATATACATCACTGTAAGTATACCTGTAGTAACTAACTGTAAGTAGTAGTTATGCAGTTGAATAAACGTTGTCTAAGCTGAGGACTTACACCTGTATCCTGTACGACCAGTTATATTGCCAGTGCAGACATAACTTTAGTCTACTACATTTTAGCATGCGTTCAAGCTACACTTTATATAGTAAGTCTAAACTATAGATTAAGTAAGTGCTGGTAGTTAATTAGAAATCTAATAACTTGCAGTTACTTAATCTGAACTAAGTAGGGAATATACTAGTGTGAAGTTAGTCAGATTTAAAAATTAAATAGCTAAAAAGTAGCAAGCACCGTTCATGTAGTCTTGGTTTGTAATAGTTAGTTCAAATAAAGATTAATTCAAAAAGGCCCAAACTGATATTTTTATATCTCAAAGTGCGTAACTATTTAAACTTTAAAGTTCCGTTAAAGCAATCGGCTCGTGAGAACGCCGAAATCTACTGCATTTAAAATATGATTAAGAAATGCATGCGCGTGCGTTTTCTCACGACTTGCTCTGGTTATTTCGTTATTGCTTGAATTAAACTATGTAATATTACTTAGTAAGTATTAATACGAAACGTTTGTGAGTAGGTATGTATATTTATGTTTGTTGATCCTTTGTCTCGCTCTCCCTGATACCACACAAATGTATTTCCGAAGAAAATAACTATATTAAGACAAATTGCCGATACACCTACATAAGTAAATGGAAAATGGTATGACGATGTAAGGAGTTAACTACAATTTCGTAATTCTAACCAAAATCAAACTGCATTTCCTTTTAGAAATCACTTTCATCCTAAAAACTAAGCATTCAAATGGTTTTGTTAAATTTAGATTGTGTCCTAAATTGTAACAACAGAGTTGAAATAAAATCGCAGGTAACACCGCGGGGCGCTCCTTATATTTAAACTTATTCAGGCACCGGTCAGACATGTTACCTTGGCGTAAAAGCCTTGGTTCTAATGAGTTCGTTGATATTCGAGTGAAATCCTACGTCATACTGCTACCTTTCATTCACTTTCAGTCTCAGAACTTTAATGATTTTTTTATGTGATAGATATGATGATAATGGCCTTTGCGCAGCAAAACTCGCGTCGCGTCTTCTTCCCGTTTTGTGGTACAATTACCAAAACTGAACAGTTGGCAAACTAGATACGATCAATAAATTCTTGATCTAAGTAGGTACATTGTTAATTAATACCTTTATGATCACAATTATCGTAATAAGTGAGTGACGATGACGATTACTTATATTAGGCATTGGAACATACTAACTCGTATTACTTAATACTGAAATGAATAGTTATCTCATCATTTAGTATCACAAAGCAACTCATACGTTGAAGATAGATCAAATTATTATCATTATTTATTTATGCGTAACATGTGATCATTTCCTGGTTCATATTTCGAGACAATCGTCATTCATTTGAATTCCGTCTAGCCATCTAGACAAACTGCATTCGACTTCGTGAATCACGATAGGTAATAAGTAAAAATGTATAGCACAGTCTACATCAAATTTCATTGCTAGATATTTAATTTTTAATAATACATTTGTGAGTCTTAGTTACAGTAAAATCATCCTATATGGTTTTGCCTGACTTCTCATTTCCCTTGAACAATTTAAACTAGGTCTTTCAATCCTCAAAGTTGAATTGAATCAGTATCTTTCAATGATGATTTCTGAGAACGAGCATTCTATTTCACAATTCACACACAATTTTCAGGCTTAATCTTGTTCAAGTGCTGCCCCCATTCTGTATTAAAAAACCTACCTAGTTAGTCCATATTCGCTGGTCCATCAATACTTGCTCCGACCTTGCCTGCAATACAATGCAGTGAGCGGCTGTTACTGGCTGTTACTCATAACGGAACAATGCGTTTTAGTCACTATTGTTTCGGCGAAATTAGGCTTGTCAATTATCTTGATCAACTATCAATCTTCAGGGTTGATCTGGCCTTTTAACGGTTTACCTAAATGTGGACTGTCTTGTGTTTGAATGTGCGAAATTAACTGGGTCAAGTTCATCCTATTCAAAAAGCTGTCGCTTTATTTTTATTTCTCTGTGGTTTCATCATTTCTATGACATGCCATAATTTGACAAACCATTACCATTACATTTCGCGTTCCAACTATTTTGTCCTTTCGAAATTAACGGTTTCTCAAGTCATATCCTAAAAACATGGTGAATCGCTATCATAAGCTTCAAATGTCAGCCTTGTCGCCACGAAAAGGTTCCAATTTATCGCTTCTTGTCTAGTAAAACTATTCTACCTCATCCTAAGTGGATAGTAAACAAGACTATCAACCAATTCTCCATCTAGAACAGCGTAAACCTCTCATTTTTTTTTTTTTTTTTTTTTTTATAAAAAAAAGTGGCAAAAAGGCAGACGATCTGCCTGATGGTAAGCAATCATCGTCGCCTATGGACACTTGCAACTCCAGAGGTGCTGCAGGACTTTGCCAGCTTAGAGAGGTGTTTGTGAATACCCTTTTTAAATCTCCCCATATTGTAGCTCCGTGGAAAGACCTCAGGGGGTAGATCGTTCCACATCTTGCAAGTTCGCGGAAGAAACGAGCGCATGAAACGGACTGTGTGGGAGCTCCAATTTTGCAAGATGTGAGGATGAGCTCTTTCACGGTGCCGAGCAGTCCGGTGATGAAAATGATTTGCCGGAATTAAATTAAAAAGCTCTTTAGAACACTCCCCAAAAAAGAGCCTATAAAAGATACAGAGGGATCCCACATCCCTACGGAGACTCAACGGCTCCAACTTTTTCATTGTACCAATCTTGGCACGAAATCAATTGCCTTGAAAGAACAATCGTCATTCAGAATTCGATCCGGTGTTTCCGGACAAGTACGAAAGGTACAATCTGGTTACAAATAGGTACGTATTATACACGTTACATAAAGATTACAAACGCATTATGTTGAGTGTGTCAACGATACTTTTGTTTCAACTTTCGTAAGTACTTTAATTATGTAAATAGATTGATTGTTTTGGGCCGAGATCAATGATCTGTTTGGAAGCAGTTCTTGGCTTGAGCTTTAAACCGTGACCGCTTGGATTTCAATGATACAATTCATTGATGGGATTTGGTTTGATTTTTCTCACGCATTCTCTTTGTGATTCTAGTTACTTACTACTTAATGATTGGTTACATTGGTTACGCTTGCTTTTCTATTTTTAACTTAATTATTTTTTATCTACATACTTAGTTCTTGAAATCTCATATTCTTGGTTATTCTTACCTACCAGCCTCTGTCATTGAATGTATCTCATCATTCAATGGTTATCATAATCTCAACATCATTTCATTATCCACTTCACTGGCTTCAAATCTTCGTTCCATGGTGTTCATGATGTCACGATATCTAGAAATCAGTACTCTCCACGACCCCGAAAGCGCTCTTGGCACCGGCTGATTGTTTGGAGTGAAACGAAAGGCGTGCCGGTTCGGTTCCCGCGGCTGAGAGATTGTGGTTACTTTCCCTCTGATGCTGCCTGTCCTATCTGCATACAATACTCTGCTGGTGCAGCCGTGAGAAATAATGGAAAATGTGGCATCTGAAAGGAAAATATAATCACTTTGTATGTATTCTGTTTAGTATTACTTATATCATAGTCTTAACACTGGGATATTACCAAAAGCATCTTTTATCAGGACTAAACGCTCAGCTCAGGATGATAAGGAAGCTATGAAAGTCATGTCATAGGCATTTATTTGCGAATTGTAAAGGTTGAAAGAAAACACTGAACAATCACCCTGATAGGGAATGCAAATACATGTCTGAGTGAGAAACGAGAAAGTAATTTGTATTTGTTTGTTGTATTTAAATCATACCGTTAACTGCTCATATAAGTACTTACATTTAGTACCTTTTGTCTACTTCTATTCTGTTTTCAATACCACACTCCCAAAATTCTTAAATAGACGATTTTATACTTGAACTGTTTACCAAAATATAAGTAAGTTATTAATAACTAGATATGAGTGAGTAAACAATTCTGGTGGCGAGAGTTTTCAAACTGATCTAAGAGACTTTATCGATTTTTCCCACATTACGTTATTACGTATTATATTGAACTTGCACTATTAGCAGTACAGCACATGGAGTCACACGGGTAACACATGACATTGACAAGTCACGTTTCAATGTTGAATTTTAATGATTCTACAACTACAGCTATAAGGTTTACGGAAATACCCACATTCTTGCACAAATGGAGACTTCACCTTTGCTATAAGGCAAAACCATGTTTTACACATTACCTAGTACAATACTCTTTGATATATACGTAAGACAGTTGTTAAGATAAGTAGTTACATTTACATATAGTTTTCATCTGCTCGTAAATACACTGCAGCTCGTTCGTCATTTTGCGTCAAATTCCTGTTAGTACTGGTTTTGACCAGACTCCAGTTATTGCCTTCAAAAGTTTTATTTCTTCTAGCCATCATACAGGTCTTCCTACACTTCTTTCTAGACCAGTATATACTAGGAAGTTTATAACTGCACTTTCGGTCACTATTATTGATTGTATCAAGCCTATCTCAGTTTAGGATCCATTATACATAATGACTATATACCAAAAATATGATAATAGTTCGTTTGAGACAGTAAAGGACACCGATCAAGCACTTTTGGTCACTATTATGGATTGTATGAAACCTATCTCAGTTTAGGATCCATTATACATAATAACTATATACCAAAAAATATGATGATAGTTCGTTTGAGACAGTAAAGGACACCGATCAAGCACTTTTTTCAGTACATACTCGTACTTATGTTCACTAAAGTTATTTGTACATTGTAATCGTCAGTTTCGTTTTCGTGTTTGTACTTATCGTATATTATTTTCTATATGCTGAATCAAATCTACACCACTCTAAACAAAAACACTTATCCTCCGACACTTTTTTGCCTCTTTAATGAATGATGGCTTATAGGTTTAAGTTAAGCTATTGTTAAGTTTTTGCTCCATCAAGTAAAGTGCTTAGTTAGGAGGCGGGCACGAACCGGCGCCTGTATTGTTAGTTTTTACGTGACCTGAGAGGCTGCACCGACGCACTCCTACGCGCATCGGCGCCTGCGCATGCCAGCGTAGGGTTGGCACTACAACAATTATAAACTTGAACACATTTCCTATATGTAATAGAACTGTTTTGATCCGTAGTGTAACTTACTGGTATTGATTACGGAGAAAATAAATCAATTAAGCCTTAGGTTATTTTTGAAATTACTTCTATTTTTATTCTATGGTTAAATATATTTTCATCAAGCAGTTAAGTATTATTGTTTAGTTTTTACCTTACTGGCTTTAGTCCGGGATTTCACACGCGTTATATGTATAAACATTTCTGTTGAATCACTATTATGTACTTATGTATTTAAAAAACACTGCACCAAAATCCGTTGTGAAGTTTTAAAGATCTACGCATACATGTTACATATCACATACAGACAGACTAGACGCGTAAAGCGACTTTGCTTACTATGTAGTAGGTACTAACTACATATATAACATACTCACTATGTACCTAGTGATATTTATAGTTACCTGGCTCATATTTTTGCTCGTAATAGCTAATATTATATATGACCAAAATATGCTCTCCTAAAATCAATCTATAAATAAAGTATGCGTATAATCCGCCTGATAAGAGGTACCGAAGGTTGGCAGCGTGTTTATCAACATTTGCTTATCGCGGCAACAACGCACCAAATAGATTCCTCATTTTATCGCCTTGATAAGTCAGATACATTTAAAATACTCGTACTGATGAGTAAGTAAGGAACAGTAAGACAACAATTATAACTAACTAGTAATTATTTTGTTTTTAGTTTGTCATTTGCTTGATATAGTCGATTGAAAAGCAGAGACTAGTGTGTGCGTAGTACGTATTTGATCTAAAAAAATGAATTAGTTATGGTTGACGAATTATCTAAATAAGGTACTTGCAAGATAATTTGAAAACTAACTTCAGCGGAATCATTTATTTTTTAAGGAGTTCTAGTTGAGTATAGCATCATAAAGATCCTTATAAGTAGTTGATAGTAATTTGTATTTGTAGATAGGGGTTCTTATTTTATATTGTCTACGGCCTATCAGCACACTTGGCGGCCTTGTCGATTCGCATTTTTGCCATTGTTGTTATAATATAAATGACATCATGACATTGTAACACCAGCTTTGGGGCCATCATTTTCTAATGCAAATATGCGTGGATGGAATGCTTTGTAAATGTTTTAGTGTTAACTATGAAAACTTTATATATTTATATATTTTGTTTGACTCGTAGAGTCAGTTAATTTCGATGGTTTATTATTTGTTAAGTGCTTAACTGGATTTTGATAACAAAAAAATTAAGTACTATGTAGAATGTTATTCATTCAAGGAATATTTAGAAGTATATTTATTGAAAAAAACTTACAAAACAAATTTTAGGTACTAATTAAAAATAAAAACTTAACTTACTTATAAACTAAAACTTATAATAAACTTAAAACACCTATAAAAAAAAGTATATCTGTAGGCAACGTTCCCAGCATGCTGGCGGCATTGCCACGTTGGATGGCAATGCTTATCCTTTGCGCCAAGAATGCGCCAGCACGCTGGTCACGGGTTGCCTGAACTATTTGTTCTACTAAAAATTTATAAATTTTATGGGCTCCTGGTCCCCACGGCCCCAATGTTTCCACGCCAAAAGGCTCAAATATATAACCCCGACCGAGTGTGATATATTTGAGCCTTTTGCGCTGTTCAGCAAGAATAGCCGCCGCTCCAGCCTGACCCTGTGTCGCTGAGAGATGGGATGGTGCCAATGTGTCAACACATGTAGCGTCCCAAACAAGGGGCCGCCCCAACTTCCAGGGCACGAGGGTCATTCCGTCTGGTCTTTTGCCATCGCTGCGTGCAAGACCGCTCGGTTCGAGCACTGCTGCAAATTTGGCGGTGGCAAAAGCCCGACGAATGATGTCATTAAGGCTGGCGTGGCGACTAAATCTTCCCGCGCTCTTTATGCACGAAAGCCCGTGGTGACCGAACTTATCGGCAGATGCACCACACTGGCAACGATGCGCTTCACAACAATGAGCACCCAGGCGTAGGCTAACAGCTAGACGGAAAGTTGTTGGATCCATCAAAATCCCCGTGTTAAACGAGGGCAACGCGTGTAGCCATTGCCCGGATTCCCACTCTCCGACCGCAAGGATACGAGCACGATCCGCGGAACTAGTACACGTTTCTAAAAGTTTATTCCGCTCTAGTTCGCAGATCGGCCGATCCCATTGTCTTTCAAGGAATTATAAAGCAAGAACGAATATTTTATTACTTTTTATCCCGGATTAACGCGGATAACATCGCAAGGCGCTGCTTAATACAAATATAACTACCTGAATATTAGTACTAAATATCTTAATTGTCATTTTTTCGTTCAATATGTATGTAGGTACTTAGTTATGTCTCCCTCTCTTGAGTCGTGTTTCCTCATGACTGAGGATCGTGACTCCCCCGCAGAATTAATTCGTTGGGGGAGTTCTCTTGGGCAGATACATCGTGGTAGGCGCCCATGCCCTTCCACGGACGACACAATATGTCCTCGGATATTGTGGTCCTCAAATATATCGGTTTAATCGCGATGTTTTCCTTCACCGCTAAGCGAGTGCGAATACACAAATAACTTGAAAATCGGTGTAGGGCTGGATTTGAACCAGGGTGCGTCTGGATGAAAAGCAGACACGAACCGCTGAACCACACTCGCTTTTTATACTCACTTGGTTAAGTTACAACCCTATCAAATCGACTGAGCCGCCATGTCGTAACCGTGCGTGCCGGCATGTCCTAATGTTATCAAATATACCTACTTACATATGTACCACGGCACCTCTGATTCACGGAATTTGATTATAATATCGAGGGAAACTGTTCTTACATCTAGAACTAGTCTATGAGTAAGGAAGGTTTATCTCATGAGTTTAGAAAAATAAAACCTTTATTATTAACTAAGTACTTCAGTTATAGATTTGATTGAACTTTGAAAAGATCATCTGAATTTTATTGTGAATTAGTTTCGCCGGTACATGCACAGTTATTATACCTATATGTACATACATATTACTTATACATATATATTTAGCAATGCCGAATGACTGAATCGAAATAATTAATCTATTTTTATAATTAATACTACTTAGTTATTAGTAAAACTATTAAAAATCGATTCCACATCACTAACGTGGCCTCTCGATATCCTTTATCAAAGGCATCGATAGTTCCTGCTTTCATATCTGATAACGACCGATAACAAGTTACATCTACATTAGAAATAATACGAACATACTTAACTATACACTCATGAAACGACCTTTTCCCTGTCAATGCTGATTTCCCTAATGTATGACATTTCCTGGTGAAAGTATTATTTTGTATCAGTTATCGTGCCTATCTGTGCCAAAATTCACATGTGTTTTTTTGGAAGTTCCTATACTTAAGTCAATAAGACACTACATAATATAGTTTCCCCTTTTTGTAGTAGTTAGAAGTAGTATGTTTAGTTTTCCTTCACTTGTTTTTATATTTTATTATTGTAAATAAAGTATATATTTCCTAAGTATATAATACGTTGTTTAATTCTTCAAAATCACAACTGAAGCTAGCTAGTACAGCAACCATTGTATATTTTCGCGCCTAGCTGTAAGTTAAGCCGTGGCCCAAATAATAAAATAACTTTAAACGGTTAAAGCGTCTTACATAACCTTCACTTTACTTAGTTATGTACTTTACCGATAAATAAATTCTACTAGTAATTTAGTCATGATTATTTCTGCTCAAGTAACTATTTCTAATAATACCAAGTAATTAGGTATACTTATTAAGTCTCTCTCTTGAGTCGTATTTCCTCATGACTGAGGGTCGTGACTCCCTTGCAGAATTAATTCGTTTTCTTGGGGAGATACATCCTGGTGGGCGCTCAGGTTCTTCCACGGAAGACACATGTTCTCGGATTGTGGTCCTCAAACATGTCGGTTTCCTCATGATGTTTTCCTTCACCGCTAATCGAATGCAAATCCACACATAACTTGAAAATACAAGTCACTGGTGTAGGGGCAGAATTCGAACCAGGGTGCGTCTGGATGAAAAGCATACACTGAATCCCTGAGCCACACTCGCTATACATATTAGCCAAATAGTTTAGCTTCCCGTCATATGATTTGTGTGTAACATTCTCATAATGCAGTCGGTTCGTGCAAGCCTTATTATTGTTATCGTATATTTAGATCTACGTAGACCGTCATACTACTTTATAGCTGCAGCAGGATTATCGAGATTGAGTATTTGTAACAGTTTACGCAATATATGTATACCTACCAACATAACTAATACTTTTTGTGAATTAATTCAAATTCAAATTCATTTATTCATTGCGAAATATAGGTAAGTATACAAAGGTGGTATTATGTACATATGAGTGCGCTATATTTCCACCCACAGGGCGTGCAAATTATAATTAACAATTTAGTTTTTAGAATATCACACTTATATCAATTATTTAAATATGTCAATAAAAAAATACACACATTTCAAATTGTCTTATCGTCCAAAAATAATTTTATTGAGTAGTAGACCTATCTAATAAAAATGATTTGAGTCTATTTTTAAACACACCCAGTGAGTTAGCTTCTTTTATTGACGTTTTAATGTACGTTTTATTCCTCGAAAACTGTGTTCGTATTAATAAGTAAATGAGTTTAATTCTTTTCTAGATTCTTGTTTCTAGGACTAAAAAAGTTGAACGCTCTATACGAAAATAGATTATGATTTTGAAACCTAACTAGTTATTATCTCAAATAAAGTACTTTCATATCTAACATATAAAGTATGCATATAGGTATCTAATCCTGGTAGAATTGTGTGAGTTTCTGTCAAGCATTGTAGTGCTGCTATCGAGCGGCTGAATTCTATTCTTCCTTTCGCGCGACTGGGGTTTAAGTTCCCTTGTAAAACTAAGTTTATGTCTAGTTATTCTGAGATTTCTCACAGTAATGCAGTACCTAATTATATTCGCCAAGTTCCGTATAGTTTATCCATGTTTGTTACGAAACAACCATTCCTTGGTTGTTTCTTTAATTACTTAACTAACTAATTAAGTTATGCGGTGTTATGAAGTTATATTATAATTGACTTCCGCCTCGGAATGTTACGTGTAGAAAGGTGATACTTTTATTGGATTAGATTTGCTTTCAATTTTCTTTTGTAAATATTTACTTGTAAATTTTGATTATTCAATGTGGAGGTAATAAAAATGGCAATTTACACCGTTAATATGATGCAAAATTTTATAATTTATTGAATTATGCTTAGTTGCTTTGCAATGCGAGACAGTTTTTTTACACGAAAAAGTTTTGTATGATGGGTTAGTGTATAACAGACACACGGGCAAACCACAGTTGTAACCTCCATCTTTTATTCGAAGGTAAATAATGCATAACGATCTTGAAAATATAACGGCCTCAAAACTACTAGTTAGTAGATATTTTGCAAGCGGTCATTGACTGGCGAGTTTTTATAGGTGTCAGTAATTGAGCAATCAGATTTGATGATTGAGAGCGAGTAATCAATTTGATTCAATTGATAATGGTTGGCGTCTGTTGGTAATAAGTTTAATAAATAGTGTTAGTCAAAACACCGCGCGAAAAACATATATTATATATTTCCTGCTCAGGAACTACTTTTTATAGACTTTCGGTCTCATAATTTGATTATATTTCTATCATATGTATTACTCGTAGATGAAAGAATATATATGGAATGCCTGTAGCTCAGCTAGAGCTGGAATTGGCACCGTCGACACGATCAGTTCCATCCTTGGATGGGTGTCCAAACCATTGTATTGAGTCTGGTCGTTTTGTATGTATGTATATTGTATAATAAATCAAATCAAATCAAATCAAAAATTCTTTATTGTACACCAATATAGCAAGAGAACACAAGTATAAAGAAAAAAAAAACCATAATATTGGGACAGAGGGCGGCCTTATCACTTAGATAATATAAGTATGTATTTACAAAAAAAAAGTATATTTAAGTATTATATCCGTTATCTAGAACTCACGACAGAAGTGTTTGCTTAGTGTGGGGCTAGATGGCGCTGTCCCGGAATATTTATTTATTTACATTCCGTTTAGATGCTCTTGTGGGCGACATTTGAAATTGTCTGTTAGTAACAATACCTTACACGTGGCCCATACGAGTAATTATTATTTGAAATTGTTTACAAGAATAATGATGCCTCTTTACCTACTGTAAATAATACGAACCATCAACCGGGCGCGCCAAGAGGCTTTTGAGCCTTTTGAGTATTGCATGTTTTGACATTTCTCGATACATACGCAATCTGAATCTGAATATGAATCGTATCATGTGTGGCAAGTAGCATCGAAATGTTAAGGAGAGCACTTCTTACGAAACTACTCGCGTAATGTTATTAAACGACCGACTTCTTGGTATTGCATTATTGGAATTAAATCGATCCGGAGAACGATTATGATTAACTAATTAAAATAAATATAAGATGCTCTAGATGTAAAAAATAACAAAGCAAGTTACAAAATTAATAGGTACTTAAAATAAATTTGTTTAAATGACTAGGTATTATTATTTAGTAAAGTAAATTCGTTATTTTTATCTCGTTCTTTGTAACCATAAAGTATTTACTTACTCGGTTTTAATTAAATTGAGAATTAATAAGTACTCTTATCATCGCTTAAGTTATACTTTGCTTATCACTTGAAATAACACGAGTTCATTGCTCGGAGTATTTTCATAAATAAATATTAATTGATCACATGACATGATATTGAAGACACTTGCCTACCACTACGGTAACAGGTTTAAAAAAAATAGTCCTAGAAGAGTATTTGTTACATAGAAAACTAATGATAAAACGCGTATGTATATACAACATACGCAAATTAATAATTAAATTTTGAAACTAAATTTATAAATTATGATATTTCCAGGTTATCGCGATGGTGTGGTGATCCCGGCGTGATGATGAGGCTCGTGGCTAGCGAGAAACAGCACCGGTACCACAACCTGCTCAACGATGACCATGCTAGTGAGTAATGTGTTCTTTTTACTTGGACCTAAAGACTTGTTGATGGTACAAGCCCTATTTTGAATCTTCATATCAAATGGACCATTGCTAACATTAATTGTACATACTTATGTTAGAAGCACGTTGGGACGGAAAAAAAAATAAGTGATTGTTATTTATTGTTTTGGCGATTTAACTTTTATTGTCTTCCCTGCTTATTTAATCTTTTGAGTTATAAATTATTTTATGTTGTTTTATGCTTTGTACAATCAATACTGTGGTCAACTGTCAAATGCATATTTTTAGTAGGTTTGTGCACTTATTTGGTAAATATGACAGTTTTTAACTATTTTCATAGATTTAAATGAGTTGATGTTTACGTAGTCATCAATCAGCGAAACTCGTTTCTCTACTAAATTAGAAAACACATTTCTGCCTATGTTGACGCATAGGTGTGGCATTGCCTTGACCTAACCTAGCCTAGACCTTACATACAATAATAGTGATGTCAGGTGCGTTTGCCATTAGCTTAATACCTTAGTTAGTAGGTATATAGGAAAATAGCTAACTATACTTACTTGTATTTTAAGAGCTAGTTCTATTTCATTTTATTCTACTAACTATTTCGCCTAACTTAACAAAGGTTAGTAAGTCAGGTACCTTAGTGAAAATGCCATACTATAAGTTGAAATAAAAAATGAAATGAAAAGTTATAGTGTTTAGTTCATAGTGACTGTCACTTTTGCCCATAGTTAGACTGCAATTATAAATAGACCCTTAGAGCGGCTTGATAAACTCTCGACACCTGAGTTAGCCGCTCTCATTCGATAAGAAGAAGATGAATATGACAGACTGTCACAAAGGATTCTACAAAAGATTATGTAAATCGATTAAAGTTTTTGTGCCTGAGTTCAATATCGCTTTAAAAGTTTCAATGGTAGTTTCCTAATACTTTTTACCGACTACTAAACCGTTAAAGATCAATTAAAACAGTTACAATAAGAACAAAACGCAAGGTTTTTGTTATTCAAGTAGTATAATGGTTTGTACATTGTTGTTAATTCCCATGCTTCTTGCAAAGAGGTCGGTACCTACTGTTTGCATGCAAAGTTTGAAACGGTATTGTCTGTGAGAACTTAAAAGTTTTGGCAAAGTAGTACGTATCAAATTAAATTGATGTATATTCTATAATACAAGTAGACGCAGGCTAATTTAATTGTCTCATCTACATATTCACCACGATATAACAACAATGTGTAGGTATACCTAAAAAAACTAGTTCTGTTATTTCTGTTGATTGTCAAATAAAAAATAATTCAGAATTTCTTAATTTGCCTAATCGTTAAGGGTATCACAGCAAAGACTGATAAAAAAACTTCAGAATAGAATGATAGGAACATATTTTGTTCTTTACATTTTAACTCAGCCTCATAAAAGTGACTAACTTACTATGATATCGAATTGAAAAGCTTGAGAAAATACATCATTAGTACCTAACTTAACAACTTAGTCTCTACAAGTTACAAATAAGTCAAAGCTAAGCAACTTACTTAGCTGCTAAGTAAGCTTACTTAGTAATTAGATAGGAGCTAGACTACATATCTGATGCAGCCTTATCGATGTGACATACGACCCGACTCCGCGATCCTGTAGATTAGTCGTGGGAAACTTGCTTACCTGAAGGAATGTGTAATGTGGTGTACTTGTACAAGTAGCTTACAACAACCTATAAAAAACAATAATGCACTTAATGATGTTTTACAAGGAACACGGAAATTACGTTTTTATAAGAAACAAAGAATAAAATAATCTGAAATGATAATCGAATTTCACTAAATAGTCGTTACAGGATGGACAATGCAATGCTTATTTGAAAATTCAGACTTGAAGTTTTGATGAAGTGTTATATACCAACATCTTAGCTTAGCTTTTATTTTAATCTCAATACCTATTGGTCAAAAGTACGAAAAGTCGGTCCGAAAGTAGTTTTTACTTTCGGACCGACGTTCGGAGAGTCAACACGAGTCCTGAGGATGCCTCGTGGAGAGGCGAAACACGTGTCGACTAGAATATCTTGCCGAAAGAGAACAGCAAAGCTTCAAGACACAAGGTGCGGTGTTGGGAAGATCTTGAGATCCACGGAGGCCACGTTGGTTAGGAGGTGAGGTGTGGCGGTGGTATATGGAGGAACACACCTAAAAACCATCAAGTTTGTTGTTTGATGTCGGTTAAGGAGCAGTCGCAGCGGAAAAACACTACATATTTCTCCAGAGTTTCAGTAAAAATGGATTTCCGCAAAGTAACGCCTGATTCAATATCTTAAATATCTCACTATTTATTTTCAAGGATGAGAATAATTTTCAAGGATACGCAGCTTCAGCGCCATCTCTGAGAGAGTAAAAGAACTACAAATACAAAGTACAATGGTAACAGAGAGAAATCATTGAAGTATTATAGGCACAACCACGTCTGAAAAAATACCATTTTGATGGAATATATAAATAAACACTCGGATCGGACAGTTACTGCAAGATAAAAAATTGGAGGAGGGTTTTACCGCCAAGGGCGGTACTTCACCGTGAAAGATAAAAATAACTCTAAATTCTAAGTAATATAAATCTAACAAGCAATAAGCATTGAAGTAACAAACTAAATATAGAAACTCTGTTTGCAATACGGTTAAGTAAAATAAAAGCTTTTTTATTTTATTTTTTATTTTATTTTTATACTCATTGGTCAATCATATTTTACATTTATTGCAATGAGATTAATAGTATTAATGCATGATAGGGTAACGCTTGACTACAACTTGCGTGATGTTCAGTAACATTGAAAACTTCGATCTCAAGCTAGAACATAAACATTGCAGTTGAAGTAGTTATTACCAGTAAAATGCTATAACAACACCTCACCCCAGCAAGTCATGCGAGCCCTACTTCCGGTCGGCTGCATCCGGTGCGTTGGGAACGAGAACCTGTGACGTCACGGATCGCTGACCAGTGGCAGGCTAGAGGGCTTGTATTAATACTAATGGATGCCCGTAGGTTCCTAAATTTAATATATAAGGTTCAATAAATAACCTATGGTAATTGTCCTCTTGTCCTCCTCTGCCCTTGTCCATAGGAATATTATCAGCTGTGGCGCTTGTGCTTTTAGGGTTCTTGTAGTTAAACGCCTGTCTGGCCCAGTTAGAAATATAAAGTATGATAGAATGAAGATCTGTGATCAAGGTGTCTTATAGCAATCAAACACAAGCGTTTCAAAACGTTCGTAGAATGCATCTAGGTGGGTTGTGGTATAACTATCAAATGTAACTAGCATTGTTTATTAACCATCAATAACTTTTCTAGTCTTTTGTGTAGACAGCTCCTACTATAGATATTTACGTATCATTCTCTTAGGAAAGACTGTGACCGTGGCAACTAGGGTACCTAGGACCTATACCTACCCATCCGGTGGTCTTTAAGGGCTGAATAGGAAGGATGATAAATCTCTTCTATAAACATACTCGTACATTAATAATGGACATTATACACTTAAGTAAACACTCGAACAAGCTGGTCACAGCCAAATGTCAATAAAACACGAATTTGTACAGCGTGTAATTGCGTCAAACAGTGAAGACGTCGGCGGTTGCCAAACGACCTATTGTCGTTGTGCAACGAACAGTTGTCATCGGAAATGAGTGTTCATAATTGCAGAGATTATACAAACGCACTTAGGTGGGCCGACGTGATAATTTACAAGCATTGCAGGCTTAATTGTTGTCATTTGCTAAGGAATTTGGGTAGCCTAGTTGAAAATAACTAACGTTGACTTTTTATTGTGCTTAACATGGCGTAAAACTTAATAGTCGCCAAGTAAGACAAATAAACGGCATTTGTAGCATTAACCTACGTCAGTAATTTCGTGTGTGTTGATTGGCTACATGGGTCTCTGTGAATTGGCCCTGAATAAGCAACAACCTTCTATCTAACCCTTCATCAAAAGAGGTTTGGCCTGATCTACGATACCATACCTATATAGAAGCGTAGAACTTACCTACTGACCAGTAAATACTATTTAATGAACACTATGCCTCCTCCTATATAATTTTATACAGCAACCTATAATGTTGTTCACTGTATATCCTCACCTCTGCGCCGGCGCCTAGTCCCAGTAGCTACCTATTGTTCTATTCTCTCTATACCAACATTATAACAGTCCTAACATCTGTAATTAAACCCATCACATACCATTATCATCCTTGAATTTATTGCAAAAGAGTTAATTTTCCAATACAGTGACCATAAATAGTTATTGATGTGGGATGGATATTTAGTTCATTGACTTCTGATCTCGGTTATGGCATTGAATGGTAATTTGATGCTGTGTTATACCCACATATGTAACCACATGGTATAGGTAACCTTTCGTACAATGTTGAGTTAATTATTAACTAGAAATACGGGACTTCTCACCGTTATAATGGGATATACATATATCATCTCTAAACTCTGATGATAAGTCCAAAGATAAGAAATTTAGTTGAAATGTATTTCCACAATTATGAAGGTTTGAACTCCTTGCAAAATCATTTCATTTTAGTAGTTCTCTAAAGCAAATACATTGGCATTGGTGCCTTCGACGCATGACCTGACCACTGATTGTGTGGTTCTTAAAACATGTTGCAACACTAAATAAATTTTAAAAAAAATGTTGGTTTCCTCATAATGATTTCCTTAGCTAAACGAGTAGATATTCACACATAGGTAGTTAATGTAACAAAACAATCTTTAAGTAAACTGTTAAACATAGCTGTGACTTAAATAATAAACAAATACGATGTTTATTTTTAATTCGTGAGATTATGATAAACATCAGCATAAGCTAAAAACCTAATCAGCCATTTGCTACGTGACTGAACTACATTGAATTAATTATCTATTTACATAATATCCAATAAAGATGTTCTATCATCAAGACGCTAATGATTTCCTCGTAATCAATTATCTATATAGTCAATAATCGCTGGCTGATATTGCGTCAGCTAACGATCGCAAAAAGCCAGTTAATCATGTACTCGACGACCTTGTGCATTAAGAAAAGTGCTAAGTAACTGTAAGGACCTAGGCACGCTGGGTAAGTAGATAGACGTAAAAACTTGTCCTGACTGTCAAATAGCTGTTAGTGGCTTTTGAACTGGAACATGCGTAATGGTTACGGTTTAATATTATAGGTAAATGTTTTATTATTTTGCTGTTCGTCGGAGTTTATCTAATTCAAATAAATCTGACCCTGACTTTACCTAGGTACCTTTCATGCTCACTATTCTTCTGCCTGTCGAATGAGAGTGGCCAATTCTGGTGACGAGAGTTTGTCAACGACGCCCTAAGGGCCTATGACTTTACCACTGCCGCATGCCATGTCATGCCGAGTTTTGTTTATCTGTATGAAATGCCATCTTTCCTCAATTGTTTAATCATTTTAATCGAATAATATCCAATCAAGGCAGGCACAGACTCACAATATTTACAAATTGTAAGTTAACGTAAATACAGAAAATAATAATCTTATAAAACCCCTGTCATTAAGATAAAGTGGCATTCCAAAGATACCTTGCCTACATAGATAATGGGATAATTTGTTGGATTTTGAACACGAATTCGCATGAATATAGAATTAGTACACAAGTTCATTGGCATAAATCGATAAGTTTCATTAATTAACATCAAGAAATTCATATTATTTAACAACATATTGTTCATATTTATTTTCATGTAAGAGTGGCCACTAAGATTTATTTTTAATAAAAACCAGTTATAAAACCACCATTTTTAACCACAATAAAATTATTGGATAAAAAAATGGGCGGGGAAGCCAACACCTCCAAAACTGAGGAATTTGAAGAGGTTCCTTCGAATTTTCTTAAAATATTATTCCTCACTAACCTAAAAGGCTAAGTTATAATTGAACTAAGTCTAGAGAATCTAGGCTAAACAAGTTCGAAGGCAGAGATAAAAGCAATTAAATGTTTATCTCATCTTGTTTATAAGATAAATGGTAGACGATACTACGTACACGGCACAAGGTTTGAGAACTTGACTTACAATAAGTTTAATTCTCTAGTTGACTAGTTAAAACGATATCCTGTATTTTATTTTTTAGGGGAACTCACTAAAACAAACGTTGATTAGAATAGACAATACAATATCTAAGGACATGTGTCTTCTGTGGAAGGACCTGGGCGCCCACCACGATGTATCTACCCAAAAGAACTCTTCTAACGAATTAATTCTGTCGGGAAGTCACGATCCTCAGTCATGAACAAATGCGACTCAAAGAGAGAGAAAGAGAGAAAGAAGACCATTGGAAAAAATATTTTCGCATGTACTTACTAAATAATAGAAAACAATGAGTCCAATTAGCAGAAATTATCAGAAACCATGATAATAGCTCGAATTATATAAATCCGAAGCCGACACCGAAGGTCAGAGGACTATACAGGTGGAACATTAAATGATGTCAAAACTTACATCACCGTGACCTTGTGGCCAGACCTGCTCTATCGTTTACATAGCTTTGTATAAATGAACATGTAAATATGTTTGTCTAGATATGGTGTTAGTTTTATTGCTAGATGTAATGAGTATTTTACTGATATTTTTTTCATGGCCTTAAAAATATTGATGGACTATGATTACTTCATTTAAGTTGAATTAAAGTGTTGCTAATATGGTTAAATAATTTTAAGTAACTCAAAAAATAAAGGAGGGAAAATAATGGTTTTGCTACAGCAATTGTTGGCAATGTAAACACAAAATACCTTGAAAATTACTTCCATTTATGATTCATTAAAACCAATATCGTCAATACTACACAAATAGCCGATAACATTAAAAGTTATGTAAGAAATAATATCGTTAGCTGGTTACTTTAAACGAATGTTACTGAAATGCCTGTGTTTGTTAAATATTCATGAAATATGGGGATTTCCGAATATTTTCACGAACCAAAAAAATGTACGCTAGTAAGTGATCGATGTATGGTGCATTTTCTGAAGTCTTACCATTGCCGCACGACTAGCTACCATAGAGTAAGGAATTCAGTCACTTGTTTCACTGAGCTTCATGTGTAGTTCGTGTGTGGCAGTTCTAAGCAATTCAAACAAGGCTCATGTACACAAGTGGTATTTCCTTGGTAACTGTTTGTAAATCTTCAAACACAATATTTTCAAATATTTACTACTCGATGTCACAACGCGTGCTTAGTATTCTCAAGCGACTCTGCCCCTTTCCCCGTTTGGAATACAGTCTAGGTTCGCTAGACCGCTTTCTCATTTCGAAACCCCATTGTATGCCTGCGACGGTTCACGCATGCGCGCAGCCTATCCCTCGTACCTCGACAAAGTCCCGGGGATTTCTCCACTTGCAATTTTCTACTTTCCAGCTCGCGTCATAAAGCTGCTTTCAGATCCTCGCATCCTAATGTGGAACTGTATCGTCTTGTGTTTAATCAGCTGTGTGGCCCCAATTGATAATTCAGTTAGAGGAGCTAAGGCTGCCGGTAACATGCACTGCATTTGCTAAGCTTTTCTTAAAAAATAAACATTTCAGTGATAATACGAAAAGTGGCGAAGTGTAGGGGTGATTGTACTCTCGCTGGTGAAACAAGGTTGCTTCCTGAGAGCAAAAGTGATGAGAATTGAAGAAAAAATCTGTGCCAAAGTGATCTCAAGTGTGTTTTGGTCTGCTTTTGTTTACACGTGTCAGGCAAATCTTTTATTTGACAGTTCAATATGTGCCTGCGTGTATGGTTCTAATTAGAAGCCATTTTAGCAGCAGTATGTGCTAATTTAATTTGCAGTGCGCCATGACTGCTCTATATGGAACCACACTATTGAAATTATTGGTGCGAAAAGATACCAATACCTATAGAAATAAACAGCTGTGATAGACAGATGAGATCGTTACATAGAAATCCCTTACACAAACTGAAGATAAGAGAAACAGATTCAGGGAAGTATTACATATGCATCGCAATCTAGAGATAGTCGAACCTTGAGATAAATGCTTTATATTACAATCACAATGTTTTGATAAGGGTTTGCGGTGCATTTGATTCTTACCTATTGTGATATCTAAAAACATACTACGACACAAATTAACAAAGACCTTCGCTAAATATGTTTAGTTTCGTTATCGTATGCAATAAAGTTAGAAGGAAACATCTGGGCAAGAACAGCGCAAGACAGGGAGTATTGGCGTAAGAGGGTGGAGGCCTATGCCCTGCAGTGGGTCCCATTAGGCTGATGATGATGATGATGATGATGCTATAAATAACTTCACCAAGTCAATTGTTTTCCTAAATTGCGAATTCGTGATTCACGTACATCGGTCATTTGCTTGCCGAGTTATGGCTGTGACCTGGCTTTGTATGAGGTCGCATGTATTTCTGTAAAGGCTACCTTATCTGGTGATAGGTCAAGGATACTTGTGTTTTTATAGTTACATTTATGGTACATTTTTGTAGCTAAATAGCATAATGGCTTTTTGTAATTAGTGCCTACCCATGCCTCGAGAATTAATTAATGAAGTTTTGATATTCATTACATTATCCTAGCTTGATGATTTTCAGATCTACAACATCGATTTTGATGCTCCATTTAATGGCCATTTAAATTAAAATAGCTGACATTATACGAAATTCATTGCTAATAATAGCAATTAACATGAAATTCCTTGAATTACGACCAATGCCAATACCTGTTCTACAAGACCACTACTATAGCCTACTAGAGGAGCGGAGTTTGTAAATATTAGCTTCAAATATTATGATGTTCATGACATCATCAGCCGTGAACTAACAATATAGCAGCAAGAAGACTTACATAGAAAACTTACGATCAAAATTTAAACAAGTTGACACTTATATCATTGGAATAAAGTTCATTTCATGCCACAGCGCTTTAAACATCCTTAGATTTTTAAACTAAACATGACACTTGAAGATGTGCAATGAATGTACATCACAGTAATTATCCAGCATGCCTCGTGCACAGGATTATTACTGCTCGTTTTCATAACACTGTTTTATCGTATTGTTTACGAACAATCTGGGATATTAGGTTAAATGTGCTTCAGTACAATAAAAAAGTAGAACGACGTGATTACTTTTGCATTACTATCATCAAATTCTTAACGTTTCCGGCAATATGCTTAGTAGGAACTACTTTGAAGGCAGTAATATGATTATGATAACTAGTTCTGATTCCGGTCGGACGTGGTCAATTTCAAGATCAAGCAACAAAGTTGTCTTTCTATCCATCTACAGGTATATTAAATAGCGTCACTTATTACTTCCTCAATTTTGGTCATCGATAACTATCACTACCTATTACTCTTTGCTCAGTTCCTTTCCTGTCTCAGTCACAATATCCTGTATATGAATACCCAATGAGTCATTTCCCTAAATTACTGTTAAGATTACCATGTCCTTTCGTTTCGCCAAGCTGTTGACTGGCATAGTCTTGTCACATTTACATACAAAATTTCAAGTCCGTGACTTTTGAATTGATGTATATCTAAACTACCGTAATTCAATGTCTATGTCTAAATTAGTGTGTTCACGTGTATATCGGTATGCATGTGCACTATCCTATCACATGACTCATGTCATGTAGGTAAACTATAAATCACAAAAAAATCATAGAACACGATCAATTTCCATACAACTCTTCCGCGACGCTTTCAATTTCACGAGTCTAACAAACGATTCCTTCATCAAATTATGGATGCAATGTCGCTCGGTTATGTTCGACAGAATTTGACAGATTTCCTATTAATATTCAAAGCATGTCCGACTGACTGTCGTGCGATAACAAACCGTCGTTTTCAATAGCATCCACTTGGAGCGTGACGTCTGCTGCATTACCTACCTGATTTGATATTCCTTGTCCGATGTCTTGGCTATAGATATTTGTCTTTTTTTCCATACTAGGTTATATCAATGTTCTGTAGATATTCTATCCTCCTTGATCTTAGTCAGAGATTGTATTATCCTTATATGACCTAATACATCATTTGATTTAAATTTACAATCGATTGTCTTGTCGTGTTTAAAGATTTAAGTCGCTGTTATTTTTCGCTACTAAACATACAGTATTTAATACTTCAAACTAAATCAGATCTTTAGTCGTATCCCACATTAACTCTGGTCATGACTCCCCCGCAGAATTAATTAATTGGAAGGAATTCTCTAGACATTATGATGGGTGCCCAGGTCATCCACAGGTAACACATGTCCAAGTAACTATCATAACTAGGATATTTTATCATTATAAATCATCACTCTTATAACTTCACACTTTACAAGATCATTACGGCTACTAAACCTTACTATAATATACATAGGTATGATTTCTCTCGTACTCTCATCATGAGACACCAGTTCACAAGGTAACTCTCCACCTGTCATCTGTCATAAATGACAGCTCCATGATTGACAGGTCTATCATTAGCTCTTGTTTACTTTCCATTCAAATGGTTGTTATTCACAACACGCGTGTCATGATCGCATGCGCAGATTTACAATTATTTATACCTGACATTAGTGGAAGTCAGGGTTCACACTTGTTTATGGGTTTGATTATATTTTTACGAGTTAGTCGCGTGTATGATAGAACGATCAGAACAATTGCTTCTTCTAACTGTGGTGATTATTTTGTTTGGCGATTGCCAGTTGCTAGATATCATTCTGTTTTTTTTTCTTGCAACTAAACTCTTCAATGATAAATATTGAAGAGTTTAATACGTCAGATACAGTTTATAACAGTCTTTTTCCTTGTACGCAAGATTTTTCAAATCTCCAATCTTATCAAACTGCTCTGAGTTATAGCTATATATATCAGGTGCGTTGTTCCCATGGTAACTTGCATTTTCTTATCGATAAAACGTTGCAATGGTATCAGTCGAGGTCATTTTGGCCGGCAATATACAAGTGTGGAGCTATCAAGCCAAATACACTGGTTAGAGAGCAACAGCAACAATGTTGTTGCTAACTCCGTATTTCATTTCAAAAGAACACAATTGTCACTTTAGGTAGTAAAATCCTAACTGATGAATATTCTCATAATCAGGCACGCATATTGTTTGTTTTTAAAAAGACATGGACATATAACTATACTACAATAAACTTACCTTTTTTGAAGTCTATAAAAACAAAACAACCTCAGCCTAGTGGCAACCATATTGGCAAATGGCGAAGGATCGAGATAGAAACCATGGTGACGTCACGTCCGGTCACTCCATGTTATGGTGGTAGATGGTAATGGATCACCATGCTTGTATAGTGGTAATGACGGATGTATGGTGTATGGGTTTGATGGTCCATTTGGCCGGTAATTGGTTTGTTTTCTCTTCAATTTGTTTGCTGCTGTGTTAGAAATCTAGAGTGCGAGATGTGTTCTGTGTTTTTCCCCTTCATTCTAATAAAAGTAATAAAATGGTTAAACGTATCATAAATGTAGATTTAATTTTGTCTCAGATCTCTGCTTTTAGGAATTCCGATAATACCAAGAGCAGTTTATAGGGGTTTACTAAATTCATTCACTCGACTCGAACTCGAGTTTCCTCTTGAACCCTTACTAATCGGAATAACTAGATTGGCTTAGATTGGCTGTAAAATCAATTTTCTCTGTGTTATTTTGTTCCACTTGTTATTTGCCAACTTAGTTAAATAATATCAAGTCAACAACGATTGCCATTTGGCAAATTGTGAATGAAAATGATGTTTCTCGATCAAATAGTTTTAAAAACCTAGTTTGGTTGGTTTTTTTGCATTGGTTGCCCCCTATTCCCGCCATCGATCTGGTTGGCAACCCATATTGTCTAGACTAGCGGGCGCCTTCCTGGAATAACCCCCGGGGGTAACAACCCCCTCTATCCCCCTCTATCATGTGAACTGGGTGTGTAAAGGTCAAGCGGTTGTTTTTATCAATTCGATGGATAGTATTCGTATTACTATCACCTATACTGTAGTAGTCGGATTCGGTAAATACTGTGACTCATTTCTTTAGTCGTGGACTTGTGGATTAACCCAGGATGGACTCAAACATTACACTTATCGTAGGTAAAGCAATAAGTACATAATATGTATGTATTCTGTGGCTAAAGTTAGTGCGTACTTGTGTGTGGATGTTTGTCCCTTTTACACGTTTAAAATATTGAATAACGGGTTACCCCTGATAGACATATAGGCAAAGGTTAGTAAGCGTATGTTTGTTTCACACAAACGGCTGAACGGATTTATATTATCAAACCATATTAGTAGATAGTTACTTGAAACTCATTCTCACTTTTCTTATTGCAAATCATCGTATAACAAATACTTCACTTATCTTCATAGATCACAGATTATTTCTAATTTAAATAACCTTTATTGTTGATGATGTAAAGTATACAATCCCGTGGCAAATGTTAGAAAAAAGCAGGCTCTTGAACTCTCACGATGTTAACTTTCTTACTCGTGGGAAAAGTAAGAACTTTGTTTTTTGTGGTAATGGTTTAAACACACCATGACGTCCTCAAGACGAGATAGTAATTGGTCGTAGGCACACTACAAACAAAAACCCCTTCTTCTATTCCTTTCTAGGATTCAAAACTATGTCCAATGTCCATAGTTCCTGGTCCTGTTAGTACAACCAAATACAAAAAAATAAAAACAGAATGCTAAATTGTAGTTACATGTGAATTTTCTCTTCAGTCAAAACATAGGGCTATGTTAATCGACTTTAGAAAAGATGGTGCTTAATTCCATCGATCCTACAATGTACATGTGGGATTTCACAACTGCATTTACACCATTAAGATGACCGAAGTTATCTCAAGCTAAAATCGCCACCACTAGTCGTGTCGCACATACCTACGGCCAGTGCATTCTAACCATTAGATTACAATAAAAGTACAGTCAGTTACATAGCGGCTTGCGAGTGTTGGTAGATAAACGCTCGTTTCCGGACCAACGTGATTTACTTCTCTCGGTTACGTGAGCAGACATGAGGTTGTTTGTTACTTGTTTGTATAAACTATGCTGACTTCCAAATTACTAAATTGATAACAGCTCTCTGGATTTGTGCAAATAGAATTTAGAGGTCTGCAAATCTTGAGCACTTCGGTATCTAACGTCTAAGTAAGCGTGTTACACCCTAGGCTGCAGTTATGCTTAACATTAGGCGGGATGTAGTCAATGGCGACCCACTGCAGCTCTTATATAAAATATCTATTTTGAAAATATTGGCCTTGATGTTATGCCTGATTATTACGTAATATGCAGATAGATTGTCATTGGCTAGGTTTCATGTTTTGGTCCATGCACTAGAATTCTAATTGATCCTTAACAAGTACGGTTACAGTTACCCGGAGTCACAGTAGATGGTTCTAGATAGTTTCTATGCAAATAGCGAACAGTAAATGTACCGTTATCACCAAATTCCACAGCATGCGGGAATCCGACGGGTTTCCTAGCGTGCGGATTAGGGAAAACACAGAGATGCAACTGCATCAATGACGGCGTGTATCAGTTGAGATTGAAAAAACATGCAGTCAAATTGAGAATCTCTTTTTGAAGTGGTTTGAATAGGCGTTAGATAGGTACCTAAAGGAAAACTTTAGTGGCCATTGCATTGAAGTGAAGTCACTACATAAATTATGAATCTCCTCCAGCAGGGCAAGCACGGCATGGGGATAAATAGTCTCTCCACCATTTAATCCACCTGACAATGTCATTTCCACCTTTCATAACATGACAACAGTGGAAAGAAATATAATTTATCCCATTGACGTTTATGGTGGAATATCCATGAAATTTTATCACGCTACTCCCCGCTGTAAATATATAAAATAAAAATAAAAAGAATGAACAATTTCTGAAGGTTAGATGAATTGATACAACGTTTGAAGAATAACTCAAACAATGTATTCATTTTAATTTAATTTCGTAACTATGGCAACGAAATAGTAATAAAATATTATAACGCTACTCTCGCCGTATATCTTTCGCGGTTTGACTTTCCACCGGCTACTCCGTGCTAAAATTGACAGCGGGGAAACAAAGTCTTTTCTTTCCCTCGGGAAATATTTTCTTTTGCCCGTGCTAGCCCTGCAGATGTGATCTGTATCTTCTCAGGCATGTATTAGTACCTAAAGGAAATGGTGTTGAATGCACTCGCGCACTTTCTTCCTAATGAGACCAAAGAAAAATATTATCTTTCAAATATTTGCCCTATTTAACTCCGTCCATACAGCGTACAGCCACTATTGAATACAATACTTATTGCTACTGCTATATAGAGTTATCCCTCTGCCCATCCATTACTCTGCGCACTCCTCGGACGAGCCTAAATGCAGTTGCAATGGATGCAAATGAGTTGACCTGAAGACCTGCTTCCAGCAGGTTTGTAATGACCGTGACATAGGTACTGTTTGTATGGGATACATGGTGGTCTGACAAGGTTATTAGCTATGGAAATTCTCTATGCCTATTACCATCACGTTTTGAAACTAATTTGTGTAGAAATGGTATAGTTGCATTAAAAGTTCTAGGTAAAGTTGTGCCGTTAAAAATCAGAGACGAGCATGGTAATGCAGAACCTGTTATAATTGATAACAACAGAATTCCTTTGGTTTATAAATAATCATAGATATTCTAAATGCATGCTTTTTCTTCCTGACTGTTAGAGTACTGTTGAAAAAGTAGTAGATATTGCGTGTTGGTTAAAATACACAACAAAGGACAGTAAAACCGTAAACATAGCTGCAACAGTCGCGAAACGGTGAAACTTTATGATGAACGACGCGATATAACTTTGAAATTGAACACGGGACGTACGAATTGGTTTATGTCCATCATGAAATACTACTAGGTTTGTTTACCTCGTATCTCACCTGAAAGCTTTTATAATGGTGTTAGTTATAATATAATTAAATCTGCAGAAGCTATTATTGAAAATAATTTACCATCTAGATAGTTCGTTAATTTATTGAAATATCTACCATCTTGTGATGAATCATCTCTAGCCTGTAGTATCTTATTCATCAGTTTTCTAGTCTTCTGAATATCTTTTAAATAAAACTCATTTTTGTAAATTCCATTTGCCTATGGTAAACAGCCTCTATTAAGAAGTTCGTATTATCGTATAAATAAAAGCAGACCAAAACGACCAAATCCAACCAATTCCTGCAGAATCTAGTTACGAGTTTCAACCTTCCATTAGTACAATGTGTCAATAAAACAATCAAAGAAGATGGAGAGTCATGGTGACCGGGAGTCTCGCAGCTCCAGGGCGAGTGACTCACCTGGAGACACCATGAATGATGTCTATGCTGCGTGGCGTAAGTATTATCTTGTAGGGAAACATATAATTTTTCATGATATTTACTAGCAAATATGTAAGTAACCTCGTAAGACAGTGGCTAATTCTGGTGTCAGACTCATCGAACCACTGCTTTTATATTTTTACAAGTATAATTCATCAAAATTATCATGTTCTTGATATGCAGAGCGGTTGTGACTTGACCATTTGCAGGATCATGGTGACTTATTAATCGACTTCAATAAAGGAGGTTATCAAGTCTTCTGAAAGTTTTTTTTTGTGTAGACAAATCGTGATCCTGATGATGAGTCTTGCATATGATCTACGCACTCAGTTTTTTGTAACTGATTAATAAGGATTTTCTAAGTTTTTAAGTTTCCAATTTAACCCAGCAATTCAGCATAACATACAGCAACCAACCAACCAGTTAGAGGCATGAAACTTGTATTTTTTTATTCCTGACCCAATGTGGCTTACCGTATAAGCCCATTGTTTTAAAAACAATGCCGTGTCACAAGGAGTTAATTTGCAAGTGTTGCAGACTGTAACTAAAGCAGGCATTTATACAAACAAATACCAACTTTATTACCATGACATAAGGCATAACAAACATCAAGATATTATTGACTCTATTTGCACAATGCTATTGCGAAAATGCCACCGGACGATTCTGTAACCCCGTTTGACAAATAATAATGGCAGTTGTCATCGCCTGTCAAACCAGATTCGTTGGCATTGACCGGTCAGTGTACTGAGGAATGGACACTCATCAGATACACAATAACATGAACTAAGAATCGATACATGGTTACTTGTGTCAACTTAGTACATAATATACATGTTAAGTGCATGTAAACGTCCAAAATGTATTCAGACAATTCTTTAGCACAGATGCCGAGTTATCATGGTTGGTCAAAACTTCTTAACAAAATATTAAAGATAATCGTCCATCCGTCGACTGAAACCCTATATTATGCAATAAAAATACCAAAAAAATACAAATATAATATGTTGTAGGGTAGGGCGGGATCCCCAACTCTTATTATCTTTTGTTGTTTTCTCTCTTTACAGCTTGCACTGGAACCAAAAATTCTCAAAGTTTGGTCGCCAAATGGTATCGGATTATTTACCTATCAATAAATTCAGGCTCCCAGCTGCATTCCAAACATTCAATGGCTGGACCTGCCACAAACCCTCGCTCTGTTGATCTCGTCATGTGAACAATCTCTCTGAAATAAGTTTTTTGACCCGAAAAGCCAATAGTCATGTAATCAGATCCTTCTGTTTGCGCGCAGCCGACCGAGCCCCGTGACATACAATACGACATATTCATATTATTTGAATATATGGAGATTATAACGGTGCCTAGTATTGTCTTTCCTATATATGAGGAACAATTGTGGTGATAGAGTGATAGGTGACATCCGCAAATTGCATAACTAGGATTCTTAGTTGATCAGAAGCAATATGTGTGGTTTACAATAAATCAAAAAATTTTGATGGTAATTTTATATACAATAATAAAATATAAAAACAAGTGAAGGAAAACTAAACATACTACTTCTAACTACTACAAAAAGGGGCACTTAGAAAATCTTTAGAAAAGCCTAAAGATAATCTAAGTGCTCCAGCCCACTACCAGAGGGCAGCGTACCCAGCATGCTGGCCGCATTACCACGCTGGATGGCAATGCTGATACGTTGAGCCAGAAAAAGGCCAGCATTTTGGTCACGCGTCGCGTCAACCAAACGCTCCGAGAGGTTTTGGAAAATAGTATGGGCTCTAATTTGATATTGTCCAACAATGTTTTTAGATGTTTGTTGCAATTTTCAAGACATAAATGATAGCAGATTTGTTATGCACGTGGTAGTTTGAATTGTTTAAATTTCTGTTTTGTTACTGAAAATTGACAAACAATAAAATAAACTGCGTTTCAAAATGTAACTTACAAAAGTAGAATAGTCACGTCGGAGTGTTCGTTAGTCTTAATTTTATCGCAAGTTTCTCTTAAATTCAAAAAATAATGTTGTAAGTTAAAAATAATGTTGTAAGTTTACAAAATATCATTTCTATGTTGCAATCCCTTTTAACCCGTGATATTTACAATTAGCTTTACATTTAGAGGTATCTTACCTATTCATACTTAAGAAATCAGTATAAACTCACCGTGTTTATTCGTAAAGCTTTAAAGTAGCAATTGACTTTAGTAAGTTAATGTTGGCATTGAATGATGGTTATAAGATTGCCAATGTTTGTTTAATGATCTTGAAACGATTGGTTAAACTCTTAGACAAAGCTTTATCAATGTCCTTCAAAGTTTTGGTCATTACAAATGTGTTTTCCCACGCATTTAGCTCCGTTTAACAAAGCAAGGCCTGCGATTATCTTCAGGTTTCCTGATTGACTAAATAAAGGCGTGCAAAAGACGACATAGAGACGCCTATGCGTATGAATTTGGATACGAGCCATTCTCTGTTTTGCTGGCTTGATTAATATATGGAATTTTTGAAAACCTCAAATAGAATACCCACTAAATAATCACCAATAGCATGATACAGGTTTCTTACTACTGATGAACGACTGATAAACACATAGGTACAATAATTAAAAGCAATCAACAAAATATGTACATCATACAAACCTTTGAGTACTAAACTCTTATACACTACAACATAATTTACGTTAAATAAATCATATTACAAAATTAAAAAAAAATTAAAACATATTATCTACTAAAATTACTAACAACGACATTTCCCCTATTTCCAGATGAGATGCTAGAAGGCGAGGGCGCGGGTCTGGCGGCCCGCGTGGCCGAGCTGGAGGTCAAATGCGCCAGACAGGCTGAGGAACTGCTCTGTTTGCGGTCTACCCTCGCTGATGCCCTGAGGAGGCTCAATGCTCTGGAGGGCAGAGCACCCAGCGCGCCGAGTGGCCAAAGAAATGGAGCATATACAGGTAATACGCCTGGTTACTATTGTACCTACATACTCGTATATCAAAAACACTGAAGCGCTATGATCTAGCTGATGAGTTGATAGATTTGCTGCGCTAAAAGAAGCGCCTAGTTTAATGAATTCTGAAATAGATCCTATACAGTTATATGCTAGTACGATGGTTGGGGTATGATCCACAACACAACTCAGTCAACAGCTTTCATATGCATGTACATACCTAGATCTAATAAATCCTTATAATTTTATATCGTGATTCGCCTATGATGACGCATACCACCTGAAGTTTTTAGACACTTCTGAGACACTGATGAATCAACTTCCTAGACCCAAAAACATAATCTCGATCACATAACAACCAATCATCAAATCCCACTAGTTAGATAACTTTATTGGTTTTATTTATAACTCTTCTACCCACATAATAAATCTGTCTGATCCACATATCGAGTTAAGTATATAATTAATAGTTTCTTTTTGAAATCGATATCGCTTAGCAATAGCACTGGCACTTTAAAAATCGTTATGAAATGCATCCTTTCACTATTGCAGTTTTTCTATCAGCATTTTGATTTTAGGATGGTCACATACTTGAGCGGTATTTTCAGATTTGTTTTTTCTTGCCAATTCACTAAAAGGCAGTAGTTACCTTTTGGAGTGAAAATAGGATACCTTAATCAGACACACTACCCGTAGAACTTAATACAAAAGATAAAGATGCATAATAAAATAATATACATAATTTGAATAAGTACAACCACTAAACCTCTACCCATCTCTGTCCTTCCAGGCTCGTCGGGCACGCCCACGAGAGAGCTGCGTATACGGCAGCCGTCCTACCGCGAGACTGCCAAGCGGACCTCCAGCTACGGCTCCAGTGCTTCTTCATTACCTCAGAGGTACGGTTTGTATTTTATTTCAAAGTTAAAAGCTATGTAATTATTTACTAGATCAAGTTATCATTGATACAATAAGTTAGTCGTAATACTGGAAGAATTTCGATCATAATTAATGATTATAAGGTATGCAGATAAACAAACTGTGCATTGCAATATATGTGTTAAAACGTCGCTATCGCCTGAATGTACCTACCCACAGCCGTTTTATGGTGGAAGTGCCGAAGTATCGAACACAGCGCTTTACCTCTACGTTTATTGTACGGACAGCAAAGCTTTAAAACACTTTACCAGACGCTGTGTTTCCTGCGAACTACAATCCAGGGGTCTTGAAATCTAGAGTTAATAGGTATCTTCTAGGTAAGCGTGTTACGCCCTAGGCTTCAATTCAAATTCAAAATTCATTTATTCAGAATAAGTGTAACAATAATTCTTAATTACTACCTAACATACTGGGTGAGGGCACACCCGTGCTATGTTAGCTAGTCCCTTCCAGTGATCTTGATTACATTAATAAAGTTAGGAACAAGTAAAAAATTAATTTTTGAATGTCAAAAGATATTTGTCAAAATATTTAAACATGATTATGTCTTAAAAATATCCTTAAAAAGTCTTAATAAAATTATATAGTTATTTAGTATTTACATTAATATTTAGCAATTTCAATTAGTTCTAAATTTATGTTTATATTTACATTTTACATTTTAGTCCATTTGTAATTATGAGGTGTTTTGAATTTACACAATATAGAATACAAATCTTAATTCATGAAATTATCACTATTTAATTAACGAACAAAAAAAATAAATAAATCATTAAATAAATAAATAAATAAGGCTGCAGCAATGCTTAACATCAGGCGTGCTGTAGTCAAAAGTAAACCTATACCATGTAAAAAAAAGCTATCGCGCTAAGAGTATTCTCTTATTGGCAATTTCATCATGTGCTAACATCTCTCTTGTACACGTTCCAGACGCGGCCCGCAGCACCAGTCGACGGGCTCGCTGCAGTCGGACTCCCCCGCCTCCTCCTCATCCCTGTCCCCCGCGCCCTCCCCCTCCCCGCGCGCCACGCCCGCGCCGCATCTGCACACGCAACTCAGGTGAATATAGTAGCCAGGTGTCCTAAGACAAGTGGCTTATTTAACAAGCGATGGTATGGAATAGCATGAACTGACGAATATCAACCATGATTCCTGAAATTACAGGAGAGGTGGAACAAGTATGCCATCACCCGAAAACCGTGCTCCGATACTTGAAGGAGATGTGCTGGATAGGCTAGGCTTCTTCTTCTTATCGAATGATAGTGGCCAACTCTGGCGTCGAGAGTTTATTACCCATGTTGAATTACAATTCCAAAAATCGAATCGCTATATCAATCCCATACATTAGTTTTTCTATACTATATGACTATACTATCGCTTGCCGAAATATGCCACTTATTTAAGAATGCAGTGTGGGTTTGTAATAATCGAGCAAAGGTCAATAAATATCTGAATTCTTCAAATCATTGGATCGTATGTATATTACTGTAGTCTTCTATGTGTTTTCTTGTAAGCAATGTGTGCATTAGTTTATAGCACAGCTAATAATATATCCTATGTAGTAATGTTATTTTGCGCTAAATGTCATGCACTGAGTTCCAGAAAACCCAAGTTAAATTCCTAAACCTTTATAAAAATAATACCTATTTCGTTTACAATTTGACACGTATAGGTATATTTCAATTTCTAAACTGATCCACTGATAACATGGCGTTTTGAAGTATGATTTTATAAAAAATACTACGTTAAAATTTTAGGGTGACATTATAATTAAAGTTTATTCCTGCAACTCAGTGTAAATAAACAATAGTTTAAAGTGATATTTATTCCTGTATGGACCATGTTGACTACACGTAAATAAATTGCAGGAATTTATTGTCTAATTTCAAAAAAGATGAGTGTTTTTTTTTCAAACTAGATAGGCTCGCGCTTAACTACAAATTTTACGATATAGCGCGATATCAAAGGAATAATCGCGGCTAAGCCCACGATGCTTAGGGATAAAAAGTATCCTATGCGATACTTAGTGCCATAACCTACAATCCAACCAAAAATCACATTGATCCATCGCTCCGTTACGGTCAGAAAGCAGAACAAACAAATTAAGAAACTCACGTTTGGCTTTGCTCTAGACAGTCTATTTAGGCACTTTCAATACTGTAGCTACTGAAGACATATAAGGGCTCTTTATTTCGGTAGATAGTATCTAGCACGCTCTATCTTAGACCATACCTATGCTTATATATTATAGGCAAACTATGGTGAAGTGCCAAGCTATTAAAAATATTATTCCCAAAAATAAATAAAGTAGTAAGATACAAAATGCTCTTGCCTTTTTTTCTTTTGCCCCAGTAATGATCTAAGATACCAAGATATCAATTTCACTCTAGCTTTATAATTTAGCTTCATATACCATAGCTCTAGTACGTAGTACCACGCAGTACGCTTCTAGATCCCGCAACGACTCATCTTGCAGCACGCACAGCGCCTCGCCCGCGCCCAACCTCACCAAGCGCTGGAACTCCACCGGGGACTTCAATGCACAGGGACTGCTGCCTAGTACCAGGTACGTGGAAAGATTGGACGGTTATTGGTTATTAATGTATATCTTCTTAAGGGTGGGTCTAGTACAATATTTTTGGAAAGTTCCGATTCTAAATATATAAAACTTAAAGGTGACTAACTGACTGTCTGGCTGATATAGTGATCTATCAACGCACAGCCCAAACCACTGGACGGATTGGGCTGAAATTTGGAATGAAGGTAGATGTTTTGACGTAGACATCCGCTAAGAAAGGATTTTTGAAAATGCCACTTTTAAAAGGGTGAAATAGGGGATGCAAGTTTTACTCCTTAATGCGAGCGAAGCCGCGAGCACCCACTAGGTGATAGATAAATAAGATGCTCGTATATGTAGCTGCCCTTACAAGGTTTTACTTTAGTAACCAGTAACACCATTTATAATTCCAATTGTAGTCCTGAAGCCAGTATGTGGCTGATTTCAGTCTGATTATGGGCTCAAAGAACATTTATTTTTATAAAGGTTCTATTTTTTGTCAGTTTATCAGACCATCAGTTTTGTACGCATAAATAGGATTTAAATGTTATGAGATTTACCTAAGCAGTTGCGGCTTTTATGGGTCTGAGAAAATTATTAACACGAATTGTAACTGTGCTATGCAATGTTCTTTGCGAAAATAGGTTCACTAAAAATCTGTGATAAGTGCGATAAGCCCTAAACAAATATTGAAGCTCAAAATTAAATATATTTAATAATTATTGTAAGTATTAGATCTTTTTAAATTATACGTAGCTATAACTGCAACAAAATTTGTAGGATCAAGTACATATATGTTCCAAAAATAATTACTTACAGTCATTTATATAATAGAAAATTCTAAAGTATTAATTAGTATATTTCAAAGCTACATTTATATCTCTGCTTTTTTCGCTATGCACAAATTCAGCAGCTATTTATTCACGTAAATGTTTTCTCTGTATTGCTCTAGTTACCCTTATTTCTACGCTATTTCTTATGTCTAATGTTTTGTTTTTCGTGTCTCTAGATTCACTACGACAAAATCCTTGCTTAACTTGTATAAGCCATCACAAAATGGACCTTTATTGAAACATGGGTAAGTCACCGGTCAATTTCTGGTGGTGGGAGCATGTGTTAAGAAAATATTATGAAAGAAATGGTTTAAGGATTTAGCTTCTAAGACGAAAATTCAATCTAATTAGTGGGAATGCAACAAGGGATGCTTTAACTGTGGTGATGGATCTAATCTATAGCTCTTAATATTTATAGATTGTGGTTTTGGTTTAAAACTCAATGTTTTGAATTGTAATAAGGAATATATATATTCTAGTAACATATAAATAATAGATAAGGAATTTATAATTATTAAAAAGATATACTGGATTTACATGATTATTTTTTCAACAAAATAAGCTAATTTCAAAACAAAATTTCTAATATTGCACTATTACGTACATACAATTTCCTACAAAATGAAATCAACAGGCAGTGTTTGAATCCCCTAGATGTTAAGATTAGCCCAGAGGTAACACAAACCGAATAGATATAAATTAAAATGAATGCTAACGCCTACTTTCATTATCACAACACATCTGTTAAACTCAGGCTAGATTTATACTGATGACTGAAACACTTACTGCAAAGAAATAGGCACATCACAGGTAAACGGTTGGTAGGTAGGTAACGGCTGATTCGAGCTTCTAATTGAAGAAAACGTGAATTTGGAAACATACGCGTAGATTTTCAACAGTAAAATTTAAAAATAAAAAAAAAATGATTGAAGTAAAGCACAGTCATGCGTGAAAATCCACGTTCATTACCAAGCTTAAAAAAATATATGCTCTCTGTTTTTTTTATTTCTAAATAATGATAAAAGATAATCAGTATATATTCTTCTGAATAGATATTCTTCTTTTTTTCTTTTTGCTTATTTCTCTCCAGTCGAAGGTTGCCTGGAAGAGATTGCTTTCAGCGATAAGGCCGTCGCTTGTGATACTAGTTAAGATGCAATTTGTTTTATGTACTGTTTTTTAATATGTATCAACAATAAAGAGTTAATATATCTATCTATCTATATATAATACTTCGATTAATGTACTGGACTGTAAAATATACAAATTAAATAGCCAAGACTGTCCATAAAATAGCCAGTAACTACACCGTACCTACGTTAATTTCGATTGGGCAGTAAGAGAATAGCAAGATAAATGGTACATCCATGACTCGGACATTTAAAAATGACGCTAGCCTGCGCCCGCGCACCGGCCACCTGTGATTGGATGGGGAGTTTGTAGCGGAAATAATTACTTTGGAGCTGTCTCTTACATAGGATAGATAGTTAGGTTAGTTTTGGTCAAGAACCATAAAATCTAAAAGAGCCTTTATATCTACTATCAGTACTTGCAACAGTATTATTACACGTATTCTTCAACCTCTGTTTTTACAAAGTGGGTGGGCATTTTTTCTTATTCTTCATAGTATTTATAGTCAGTCGAGTATGAAAATAGCTACAATCAACTATTATATCAGCCGTGGGAAGATGCTAAATTGCTTACTTCACATGTGCGAAGCAGCATATAAAATTATGATCTGGCGTGAAGTTACAAGTCAATGACTTTAGTTCAATAAAAAAGTATCTAATAATAAGTAGGAGATTTTTTTAAATAAGTAGGTACCTACAAAAGTATTTAATAATAAGTACCTATTGGAGTTTTTTTTAATAAGTACAAAAGTATCAAGACCCTTTTTTCTCCTAACCAACTTCTTTTAACCTGAATTTATATTAACTACTCTTCTTGTAAGAGAAACAACTTTCTGTATTTACGTCTGAAACTTTCTTCAATAAATAAATGGCCTTTGAAGGACAAAAATAATGAACTCAGTTCATATTGTATTCTTTAGAATTTCTGATATTATTAGAACACAGTTACAGAATGATGACATCTATCTATACATACTTATACTAAAACAATTAGGTCTCAACGTCATCTTGTCATTTCACATTTATGACTCAAAACACCTCACCAGCCAAGATAATCGTTTGCCGCTACCAACTTTACATAAACACCAAGATAAAACGTTAATGCATGCAGTACATTGCTGCTTTTCATTCACAACACGAAATTGATTACAAAAAGACAAGGCAATGGTTTTTAAACATTAGTAAAATGTCGTAGCAGTTGTTCTCAATTGTAAACTCGGTCACGGTTGGAGTTTCTTACCGGCCAGTCTGTTTATATTTTTCTCGGCGGTTGGCTGTATGTTTCGCTCGGTTGAAACCGGATTTTAAAAAGTTTGCAAGTTGCGTTTCGTGCCCTTATTTGGTTAAATATTAAAGGTTTTGCAAGCGTTTCGTTTTTGCCACTATGGATGACAGGTACCTACCTACTTTTTGTTTTTTATGCAATCAGTAATATTTATCCAATATTTAAAAGTTTTTTTCAATGTTAGGTAGCAACCGGTGTTTTATATGAAGCAATTTAGGAATTATGCCAGTTTTGACCTTTGATGTAGTACCAATACTACGTTACATATTTTGAATTCAATTAAAATTACATATATCTTACATTGCGTTCCAAAGCTATAATCTATTTAGCATTAGAAGATTAGTGGTTTTGATATCGAATTACATGTTATAGTATTCCATAAAAATAACGTTTTCCTATTAAAACTCCATAACAACGTTGCTGGTATAATATCAGTCATTAAACAAAATACAATAAGTTTATCTTTTATCAGCAATACCAAACAATGATCAATTAATATACAAATATACGTTCGTATACAGGGCTATTGATGACTAACGGGTAATACTTTAAAGATAGCGTTTAATTACTTCATTGAATAGAACAGATATATTGTTAACTTAGGAAGTGCGGTAGAAGTTAATGGATATGTGGGTGGCATTATCAATTTATCAATGTATGACTAACCCCTATAGCCCCCATTCCATAGAAAATAAAGATGTAAAAAATAAACAATTTAACGATACAATTTTGGCCAAATTACACCAATTATGGGTAATTAACAAAGAAAAAGTGAAGCATAAAATTACACCTTCAAAATTTTAACTTACCTTCTAGTAAATTCTCCGTTACAAAAAACTTAATAATTGTCGAAAAGTTCGTTACATTTGGAATTATTTTATATCAAAGTTGACCTTCAAAAAGTTTGCATATGTTATCACATAGCCCTGTACAGATAAATACCTCACGCAGTTATTACCTTCATGCATCGTATTCATACTCTTTGCTTTTAGATTGATTTCAGTCGTCTAACTGGGTAGCGGTGCTAAGCTACGTATTAAAAAAAACCAGTGCGCTTTGACAGCAAAATGTCGTTCACCCCGATGTAAGTCGCCTGCGCATATTTTGCGAACAAAAAAGGCTTGTGCGGTATCGTGATTAAAAACCGTTTGAGTTTTTTGAGAGTTTGAAATTTGCATGTCTTTGAGATAATAACGATTGCTTTGTTTGTGTACTAACTTTAGTATGTAAACTGACTATGTTAACAAAAAGGTTTTGAGTTTTATTTTACTAACAAAAGAAACTAAAACTATGATTATTTATTTGTGTACTTTATATTTTATTATTTTAACAATAGATAGTAAGGAGTGTGACGAGACTAACATTTAATCAACATTTTATTATTATAATTAAGATAAATGTGTTTTAACAGAATATAACAATCATTTTTACTAAACACTGATTTCGGAGCCACACATGTATCTGTTCTATAACATTCGTTCCACCAGGAGTGTAAAATAGATCAGCTCATATGATTGAGTTAGCGGTACATGCTCAGTATCAGTTCAATTTTGAGCAGTTTCAAATTTGAACGATACCTATTAACCATTATATATCGCGTACCATCATACGAATTGTGCTCTTGCTAATCTCATTCAGTCATATACATGAAACTGAAACTTTCAACTCATGTTACAATTATCTTCTAACATATCTTCTATCTCGTTCCAGCACCACCACCTGTCAGTACAATGAAGAGGACGGAGCGATGCGGATGTACCTCCGTGGAAGACCCGTGATCCTGTACGGGCCTTCCGACCAGGATACCCTGGACCCTGCCAAGGTGGCGCCACCTCCGCAGAACAAGCTCAAGTTAGAATGGGTGTATGGATACAGGTGAGTGACAGAATTAAATTTCTGTCATATTCTATTATGTACTTTGCATCATATTTAGAAATTTTATTATCTGCAGATAACACTTATCAGACTTCGACTAATTTTAGACTTTTAGAAATATAAAGCTAAAGTCAACCACTAGTCACTCTGCCGGAATCTGTGTTTCCTGCGACCTGCAATTCAGAGGTCTACAAATTTAGTATTTTTAGGTAAGCGTGTTACACCCTAGGCTGCAGTAAAGGATAACATCAGGCGGGCTGTGGTCAACTGCAAGCCTATCCCACGTAAATAACTAATCTCATAATTATTAGTAACTATTTTTGATCTATTTTAGTCATAATAAAATTATAAAGCCTAATGGCGTCCATTTGCTAATGCGTATTGATTGTCCTTCGTTAGGCTTGCATTAGATATTAGTAGCATTGAAGGCTACATAATATATGTACATAATAATCATAGGTTTCTCTGAAACGGTAACAGTATCAATATGATTCTTATTGTTACTTTAAACTGCATGTTTGCTAATATAAAAATGCACACTAAAACCTTGTTTGTTAATTTTACAATGTAAGCTGAAATTATTACCTCTTCCGTAGAATAATTAAGAAAGAATAATTAACAAATTAGTACAAGCCAAATTGAGTCATTGCTTGTAATGAATTTTTGTTCGTGTGTTTTCCTCGAATCTGTTACAAAACGTCTAACACAGAACACACCAATTTTAATTCCATTGTTAATAGTAATGTGCTGATCATAAAAATAATATACCAATAAAATAACTTTTTTAATATTAAAACTTTCGTGAGACATTTTATCAATATGCTAAAACGGTTTTCACTCACGTGTAAATCGCGTAAGTTGTTAGAACATACGTTCTGAAGATGGATGTCATAACATCCGGAACGCGTAAACAACTTACGCGATTTACACGTGAGTAAAAACCGTTTTAGTTAACATATTTTAATAAAATAACTTGTACACAAATAATTACATGTGAGTCATTATTGCCATTTAGTTACAATTAGGAGCCCAAAATTGACCCTTGTGACACTCCTGTTGAAAATGTTTACCATAAAGAAAAACCAATAGTATAACTTTACCTCGATTTGTATTCACCGCCCGTATATGAATCACATATGTAACGACTAAACGGTTTATGTCGATAAGCAGCCTAAAAAAATTACCAATATAGAATATACGAGTGGTCGCTTTTATCGATTCTATGGAGCAGACAAGGTCACTTGCGATAATAAAATAAAATATATAATACACAGGGGATCGAAAGGCCACATCAAAGTCCACACCTAGTGTTGTCATGGCAGACAAACATTTATTTCAGACATTACTTTAATTACAAACACAAGAGTCTAGTGTAGGTACCTAGTTATTATTATAATTGGAAGTAGAAATTGTTGAAAATTAAGTTTACGCAGCTTACAGGCTTATAATTTGATCGTATCGATTTTCCTAAGTAAATGTCATTATTTTAATGTTTTTTTTACTGTCATATTAGTTTGATTGCATTCACAAGGACGAAAAAATAACATAATCCATTAATTTAATAATTCGACTGTGCCGATAACTGACCACCTTGATCTTCTTGGTATTACATTGTCCCCTACTCTTAATTTTGGCTCTCACATTGAGTCTAAAGCCGAAGTTGCAGCCAAAAAGTTGGGTATCCTCTCGAAGGTGCGAAAGTACTTCAAGCCGGAACAGCTGCTTACTTTGTATCAAGCACAAGTTCGGTCGTGCATGGAGTACTGTTCGCATCTTTGGGATGGATCAGCCAAGTACCAACTTGAGGCACTAGAGGCCATTGAGAGTCGAGCCAAGAAGATCATTGGTAATAATAAACTGTGCCGAGCGAAACTTCAAAGTCTTGAACACCGTCGCAAAGTCGCCAGTTTGTCGGTTTTCTATCGGTTGCATTTCGGAGAGTGTGCCGCGGAATTGCACGGACTAATTCCGCCCGCGCCCTTCTTTCACCGGACGAGTAGAGGTACGGCAGGACGACACCGGTTTATGGTGGAAGTTCCTAAGACCCGCACGAAACGGTTCGCTTCCACCTTTATTGTTCGTACCGCTAGGTTGTGGAACTCCCTGCCTGGCTCTCTGTTCCCCGCGCACTATAATCCAGCGATCTTCAAAGCGAGAGTGAATCGGTTCTTATCGGGTAAGCACGCTCCATCTTAGGCCATAGCCTTACTTGCTATCAGGTAAACTATGGTCAAGTGCAAACCCGTTCAAGTTAAAAAAAAAAAAAAAAAACTGTGTTCATTTTACGAGCTTCGACTTTTATTTTTTATAAGTAGTGTAGAAATATACTAGAGACAAACCTGTGTGGTTACCTGCGATAATCCAGGATAAGAAACAGCTGTATGACTTACCAAATTTTAAATCAATTGGTTCAGCCGTTTAAGTATAAAGAAGGGAAAAATCCATTCATGCACACTCACAAACTTGCATCTGTTATATTAAAATGATGATGTCAGAGACATTCTACTCAGTGTGCACTTGCGTAGACATTTCTTCGTTATCAAAAAAAGTCAAGTTCACCTTGAACATTAATAAAGTCCCTCTTCCTCTATCCTAAACTACTTCTGTTACACTTTTGATAGAAAAGTGAGCTCTATATCCACCGAAATTCATTGCGACAATTGACCAATTGTCTCGTTATCTAAATTGGGTAGCAATTTCAACCTACGTGTATTGCCTAACATGCCCGCTTCCGAAAATAAAGTGTCACCGTTTTCTGTTAAGTACACGATTTAACAAATTGCAATGATAGGGATTCTATTAACCTTAATTGTCATTACGACAAGATTTATTAAGTACTGATATTTTGTTATGGCTGAGTGTTTTAATGTAGGTACTTGTATTTTATTTTACATTTTCTGAGTAATTATTTGTTTCCAGTTAAAGTATACATTAACCAATGGCATATACTACATTATTCTTTTAGATTGCTAACAAAACTTTAATTGTCCTTTGTACGCAAATTTTGCTTCTGTTGAGATTTCAATCTGCACCATATTCAGAATATCTTTAATCTTTCGCTGCAGTTGGTACTTTATTTCTTACTTTTAAATCTTGTAATTTAACATCGCTTTTAAGCTGATACAAATTGCATTGACCCAAAATCTTGCCCTTTTACATTACCCTTCAAAAGACAAGTTAAATTGTTAACAGAGATGTTTATCTCGCTGACCTGCAGTTGCAGCAGGTTTTTAATCATGCCAGTTGTCGCAAAATTGCGCCTTTGTTTCTGACAGGCCTCATTATGGGCCCAAGGTCGGTTTTTGTTTGCACCACGCTTGGTCAGCCAACCTTACGCTCTGGGTGTTGTCACATTTATCATGGAAATGAAGTACTTACTGATTTGGTGATTGTGGATTCAATATCTCTTTACAATAATAATATATAAAAACATGGCAAGAAAAACTTAATATACTACTTCTAATTACAATAAAAAGAGGCACTTAAAAAAGCTTTACAAAGGCTAAGTGCTCCAGCCCACTGCCAGAGGGCAGCGTGCCCAGCATACTGGCCGCATTACACATATAATATCATATAAATAATATAATTATCTCTTTTTGGTGTGGTTTAGGTTTTTAAGTTATGCAAATAAGATCTTCTCTGACCATATATGTATCAGTTAGTGAGTAAGATTTATAACCAGGACTTTTATGACTTTATAATAATAATAATAAATAATAAAATCCTTTATTTATGTACTACAGAGTGTATACGTACCACTAAAATAACTAAAACTTAAAGTAAAACTAGTAACTTACAAAGGTACGTTGGTGAGGTAGACTGAGCTCTGCACTAAGTGTCACAGGGACCTTGTGTTGCAGGCTGCAGTATTTCTCGCCGCGGTAAGCTTTTACTTACAATATTACACCAAGGTCTAAGTTAATGCTAATAAAACTGATAAAAAACAATCACTTTGGTCCTATCTTGCGTTTTTTGTTGCTATGCACATATTCTGAATTCAACACACACTCTCTCTTAATAGATTATAAATGTTAATGGCATTTTAATATTTGACATTTCAAACTTAAGGTTTCTGGTTTAAAAATTCCTGATAAGTATCAAGATTTCGAAGAGGTCTTCGACATAAACAACTAGTTTTTCGCCCCAATTTTTACTCAGTGAGATCGGAAACGTAGATTAGAATGGGCCAAGACATGAGTATATTCGAGGTCAGCAAAACCACAAAGCGTTTAGTTTATTTAATACACAAAATGTAGGACGACCGAAACACGCATAGTCTGAAGGAAGGAAGGCTTTGATTGTACGAGTACTTACGTGGTCGACGCCAGAAAATTTTATAAACTTACAAAATGACGAGACACCAGTAAAAATCTTAGGAGACCAACCGCAAATAATGCAATGTGCGGTTTTGTTAAGCCTTTATACTTGTGAATGATGGCTACTAGTTTTGTAAACTTTTATTTTTTCTATAAAAGATAAAGATATTTATTTATGTTATAAAATTAATACATAAAAATACCTATGTACAGTATGTATCATACAATAAAATCTCGTCAATATATTGTAATACGAAAGGATTGTACGGCATTTCTGTTGACCCTGATATCCCATTCTATTGACGAGTGTTTTGCAACTAGAATCTGAAAAGCTTTCAATCAAATCATCTTCAATGCAATAAGCAGAAACAAAATCTACAAAAACTCCGTGACAAAAGTGAGAAAGCTTGCTTCACGCAATTCCTCGAATTCCGTCACGTCCCAAGGCCTCCGCGGTCCGCTGGCCATCTATACCGATGACCTGGACTTCTCTGTTTGTCACTCCATTGACCCGCTCAAACTCATCAGGCGGTGAGACAAAAACAAAGTAAATTGCACTATTTATAGAAGTTGTAGCAGCCATAGCATGAACTCTATTTTTCGATCCGGTTCCGATCCACTTTTATGGCTGGTTAACTGACTTTATCGAAAGGCTTATGAAAATATCTAATCTACTATATAAAAATAAGTCGGGTTTTCCTTCCTGACGCTATAACTCCAGAACGCACGAACCGATTTCGACGGTTTTGCATTTGTTGGAAAGGTCTCAGCTCCGTAATGTTTATAAAAAAAAACGAAGACATCTGATGGCGAAACGGAGTTCGCGGAGTTTGCTAGTCTATCTGAATGGAAAGGAAGGTTTCGGGAGTAAAGACTCGAAGACTATCTATAAACTATTCATGCGTTTACAAATAACCTGAGGATGAATAGCGAGATGATTCTGTCCAGCCAAATAGTTAGGTACTGATTTAGTTTCTTTATATTTAATGAGCAATTTTCTACATTAAAAATCAGTCACAGATAAAGAAATTGAATGCATCTTTTCGATTAACCTAGTCACATTATAACCTGTCACACTTTGTTTTCCCAAGGTCGGTATTCGCTTCACCGGTCCACCTAATGATGACAGTCTATCTAGTCTAGTACAGTCACAGGAAATGCGCTTTTTGTCATTAATCGCCGGCAAAGGCTTGGTCGGCCTTGAAGCGATTACACTCAATTGGTCGCGGCTCACTCGAAACGATATTGTGTTTGCTTGTCTATTTAGTCAATTCATGACAAATGATACCTAACCTACACCATAATGACACAGGTCTTTGAGTCACAAACTTTTCTGACCTCTGAATTTAAGTTTTATAATAGATACTGAATGGCCAGACAACCAAGTATGTCTCAACAGTATACAAGGCCAAAGTTGTGATTTAAAGATATTTTTATATCTCTGGTTTAACTCTCAATCTCAATATTCAACAACGCCTCTCTTTCTTTCCAGAGGAAAAGACTGCCGAAGCAACCTATACCTTCTCCCGACGGGTGAAATAGTGTACTTCGTGGCATCAGTGGTAGTGCTGTTCAACGTAGAGGAGCAGTGTCAGAGACACTACACGGGACACACGGACGATGTCAAGTGTCTCGCCGTGCACCCCAACAAGCTGGTGATAGCGAGCGGACAGTGCGCGGGACACGACCGGCTCGACGCCAGGGTGAGTGTAGCATAGAGAGATTGATAAGATCCCGCCTCCACCCATGGTCTTGTCAACCTTGCGGTTATAAAATGCGTCCAATAGCCGCCTCCGTGGCTCAGCATAAAGCAGGCAGTTCTAAAGCACAAATAATATATACCAGTTAAGAATACAAATACAAATACAAATTATTTATTTATAACTCCATAGTTACAAGTCAGAATACGTCATGTACATGTATTGTTTACAATAGTAAACTTAATAATTTAAGTTTAAAAGTATTGTACTTATATAAAGAAAAATTCATTATGAGATACAATGCAATAAAGATTATGTCAAAATTATAAATGTCAATAATATCAAATATATGTCAAAAGAATCTTTAACTTATTCATATGTCCGTGCTGTAAGAATTAGGTATGTTTAGTTACTAATGTAATGTCAAGTTTGAGGTAGTCGTCTAAGTCATAAAATAATTTCTCGAACAGCCACTTTTTTATCCTGGTTTTGAAGCATGCGGTGGAGGGTGCATCTCTCACGGTGGCGGGCAGCCGGTTATACACCGCGGGCCCGAGTATGTATACCATCCTCTCTGATTTCACTAGTCGATGTGACGGCGTTACAAGTAGGTCGGCTTTTACGTCGCTACGCAATCCCCATGTTCCCTGGACACCCCTGCGTTGGTAAATCTCCAGATGCTCGTGTGTGAACAGTGCAATCCGGTAGATTAATTCACAAGGTAGAGGCAATATCTGACTCTCTCGGAACATATCGACGCACGACACGATATCTGATTTCCCAAAAATGGCTCTGACGGCTCGTTTTTGCAGGACAAAGACTCTAACACGATCACCAGCTCGGCCCCACAGCTCTAGTCCGTATGTGATCACACTGTGTACAGTGGCAAAATAACAGGAGCGCACCACGCTGCGAGTAGCGGTGCTCGCTAGCCTCCGAAGGGCGTAACACGCGCTAGATAGCTTGCTGCACAGCCCTTCTATATGCGTCTCCCATGTCAATGCACTGTCAATGTGGAAACCTAATAATTTTGTACAAGGGACCTGCTGGAGCGCGGTCTGGCCGATTACTACTGAATGCTTTTTTGTCGCATGGCCGTTTAGAGAGAACGCCATGAAGTTTGTTTTGTCCTTGTTCAGCGCCAACCCGTTCGACCTAAACCATCCGTCCAGCTTGTTAGCTATCGAGTTGAGCTTTATCTCGAGTAGAGCATGAGACGGGGCGCTCACTACGCTCGCGACGTCATCTGCATACATGTAGATCTCGGCTCCCTCGATAGAGCTGGGCAGGTCGTTCAGGAGGAGGCTGAACAAGGTGTTGGAGAGACAGGAGCCCTGGGGAACACCCATAACATTCTCTATTTCCGTAGATACGGCGCGACCTTTGTCACCCACGACAACCTGCGTTCGTTTTGACATGAAGGAGGTCAGGATGGATAGAGCCGGGCCGCAGATACCGTAGAGTTCCAATTTATTAGCTATAAGGCTGTGGTCAGCTGTGTCGAACGCGCGGGAGAGGTCGCAGCAAAGTAGAGCCACCTGCTGCTTCGACTCACGCGCACTTAGTATTTGCCACAACACCTCACGCACCAAATCAGTGGTGGCGCGACCGACCCTATACGCATACTGCCTCTCTGAGAGTATGTTGCGCTCTACCACAAAATTCAGGAGTCTCCTATTCAATCCGACTTCAAAAACCTTGCTGACAGCAGGGACTAATGAGATAGGGCGGTACGACTTGGGATCGGTTTTTTTGCCTTTCCCTTTGTACAGTGGACTTATCTTAACTTTTTTTAGAGCTGTAGGGTACACGTTTCCCCTCATACAACAGTTGAACAGGTGAGCAATAACGTGCGCCACTGGTCCAATTGCTAACCTCAGTGTGCTTGCCGATAAGCCGTATATGTCGGTGCTCTTTTTCGCAGCAATTCGCTTGGTCCCTATTGTGAATACCTCGAATGGGGTAAAAGGTTCCAGTCTAAGAGAGACGTCGCTAGCCTGCATCCCACTACTAAGCACCGCCATCGCGTTAGCACTATTGGCGGTGGGCGCTCCACACTTGCTCGCAGCAGTCACAAACTCGTAGTTCAGGGCGTCCACAACTTCTTTCTTGGTGACAAATGGTTGACCGTTAGCATCTCGGACCAACTCTGTAAAGTCTAGCCTATCGCGGGTACCGCGGCCGAGCTCACTGTTAATAACACTCCACATGCGTCGTGGGTTGTCTCGTATTATGTTCGAGTAGTAGTCAACCCGTTTTTCTTTTAGCAGAGAGTGATACTTAACTGAGAGCTCGTCGCATCGCGTACACAGTGCGTCATCCGCGGGAAACGTTTTCCTCAGACGGAGGGCATCGTTGAGAAGATGCTTGAAGTCGTGGATGTCTGCGTCTACCCAATGTAAATTCCGACTTAACACTTTTCTCAAAGGGAAACATATGTTGAATGTATTGGCTATAATATTGGTTGTCATTTCAGCTAAGGACATGCAACAGCCGTTTGTTTTGTTTATTATACTTTGCCAGTCCACAGATTCAAGTGTGTTAGCGAAATTCACCTTGTTTGCCTCAGAGAACGTCCTGCTCATGCGGTGGGCGGGCGCGGGCGCGGGTGCGACATGACTCGCCAGTACAAGGCGTTGCGCTTTGTGGTCGCTGAGCGGGCGCGTGTCTATATTTGCAACCTCAGTTACACGTTTCGCATGTACATTAGTATACACGTGGTCTAGTAACGATTTACGGCCACGTACATCGGTACGCGTGTGGTGATCTATGAGTTGCTTAAATCTAAAACTATCGAGCAAGTCTACTAGCTGCTTTTGTTCGTCAGAGATTGCCAGTAGATCGATGTTAGTGTCTCCCATTATTACGCAATCTATACCCTCAGCCGATATCTTGTCCAGAAGCAATTCGAATAAGTCGAGATAGTCCTTGTGGCTCGTTGCATTCGAGTGATACACCCCTACAGCTAGAATGTTTTCCTCCAGTAAGTGCACCGCGCACACATCGAACATTTGTTCAACTGACAAGTCGCAATAGTCTTGCCTGTTAACGGCTAACATACCAGACCGTACGAAGATGCAACTCCCACCGTGTGCTATTTTATGTCTACAGCTATATGATAACAAATCAAAATTACAGAGTGTAACAGAAATCAACTCATGTTTGCGAAGCCAGTGTTCGGTAACCATTATCAAGTCGCAGGAAAGATCCTTTGTCAATAATACCTCGAGTTGTTTCGTTTTATTGGTAATACAGCGGATGTTTTGGTGAGAGAATGTTAAACAAGGCTTCAATTTACATTGTCGCGATAGGGGCAGCGCGGGCTGCGATAGCGTACGTTGCCTGTTTGAATGTGGTGGGGCTGACGGTAGCGGGGGTGGTAGTAGCGGCTGCTCCGGTGATGGTGTTCGTGAAGCTGGAGCCGGCGGTGATGGTGGCGCCGGTGTGATCACGCTGGCGTCGCTGCCGGTCGTCACATCGGCGGGGCGCACCTCCTGCGCGCCCGCCGCTTCTCCGAAACCACTCACTGACTTGCACGACTCTCGGCCAGTTTTCAGCAGACATGAAGAACTCAAACGAACTTTCTGGGACTGAGATGCAGAAGGATGAGTAGTGGCTATGTACAAGTTTGAGTTTCTCTATTTTGTAGCTCTCACTAGGCTTTTTCCGGCACATAAATTACTTCACTGTTTCCTCGCTTATCTCTGGTGCAAACCGACAAACATGTAGTTTGCGGCTGCGCTCTACAGTCTTGAGTTCTTCGTCATTCGCTCCGCTGCCCACAACGATGGTTCGCCGACGTTGGTCGCTCCTTCTTCTTTTTTGAGTCACTTGTACCCAGCCCTCCTCATTGACATCAAGCACTGGCACGGTTGTTGTGTCGCTCCGGGAGCCGCGCTGGGTTGGTGTCGCGGCCGACTGTTTGGCGGCGGCACGGCGCTTGTTTCCGTCCGAAGGACGTGATGTATGTAACCGATCACTATTGGTCACACAAATAGCAGTCGTACACGTATCGTCTGATGTTTCCTTACGGGTAACGGTCTTTTCGGTAGGTGAGCACATTGCTCTCAGTTTTTGTTCAGGCACTACACATTTAATTTGCGAGGTCATGGTGTGGCCAACGTTTTGAGCTTGAACGTCGTCATATGGAGTTTTGCTCATATTCTCGTACCTGGATACTACCCCTAACAGAGTATCAACAAGGCTGCTATATTTTTCTAAGTTTGAATTCTGGTGAGTAATTGTGGCGACCGCCTCGCTCAGTCTCTTGTCACAGCTTTCCATCATAAAAAGTACTCGGCTTAGCTTTGTATCCTGACTCATAAGTTCTTCACCTACTTGCTCCCTCATAGATGTCATCTCGAGCCGCACTCTGTACAATTCTTGCGTAAATGCTGTAGTGTCTACTGTGTCACTCGCCTTCATTGGTGGGTTCTGTAGAACTTTTGTCCTTATCGTCACAAACGGCTCGCGGTGTTTTTTTGGTACACCAACCGGGGTTGAACTATTATCGCCTCCCCTTTTTTTGGTGCATGTGCACTCAGGGCAGATCCATTGCTCACGAATCTCAGGAGTCGCGTTTTTATTATCGCCAATACATAAAGAGTGATACATCTTACAGCAATGCTGTACACTGCATTGCAAGTAGTCTTCCGTATCACTAATAGTACAGCGGCAAGCATCGCAATCCATACTGCTAGTATTAGAAATCGTAGTTCTCGTAGCAAAATAAATACTGAACGGCGCGCGGCTGTAGGTGTAGTTCGTAGGCAGTCACAGTATACGACGTAGTATCTTCAAACAATCAAGCGCCGAGCGCTGATGTAGCACAGGTGCGGGGCGGGGAAGTGCGCGGGCGGCGCTGCTTGTGGTGAATCACGGCTCGCGCGCACCAGCCGCGGCCGGTAGCAGCAAAAATGTTGGCCGTTGGCAAATACCTTCGATATTCTCTTGGCGATATCTAAGCGACCACTGCACCGATTGGCTTCAACGTTGCATCACTGTGATCCTTAAACTTGCGGCTACACTGCTGTACACAATATAGATTTACACGAACGGTTTAGACAGGTATTTAGGTAAAATATTTTACGAGCGAGAGAAGCGAGGTGTCGCTCTAACAACGCGCGGCGCGCTAACTGCGAATAACTGTACCCCTAGCTCAAGTTTCCGTGCGTAAAGTCGAAAGTATTACTAACGAGTTGAATGCATTGGTAGCTGGAGTCAGAATTCGATAGTAAGTAATGGAAAGTCATCATACCCGGAAGAACTATTTCATATTTCTCTTTCCTTTTTTGATTAATTTTATATTTACTTCCGGTTACGTATTTGTTTCCTTCTTCTGTTCAATTAAGTAGATTGGTGTAGGTAGGTATATTATTTTTTTGTTGATGTGCTGTTTTTTAGTTTTGTTGGTGTTGCTTTGTTATTTGTGGTTTCTTGTTGTTTTTTGTTGTTTCTTGTTGTTATTGTTGTTCTTTGTGGTTTTTGTTGTTTTTTGTTGTTTCTTGTTGTATTTTGTTGTATTTTATTTTTTCTTGTTGTTTATTGTTGTTTCTTGTTGTTTCTTGTTGTATTTTGTTTTTTCTTGTTGTTTTTGTTGTTTTTTGTTGTTTTTGTTGTTATTTGTGGTTTCTTGTTGTTTTTTGTTGTTTCTTGTTGTTATTGTTGTTTTTTGTTGTTTTATGTTGTTTCTTGTTGTATTTTGTTTTTTACTTGTTGTTTATTGTTGTTTTTGTTGATTTTTGTTGTTTCTTTTTGTTTTTTGTTGTTTCTTGTTGTATTTTGTTTTTTCTTGTTGTTTTTTGTTTTTTCTTGTTGTTTATTGTTGTTTTTTGTTGTTTTTGTTGTTATTTGTGGTTTCTTGTTGTTTCTTGTTGTTTCTTGTTGTTTTTTGTTGTTATTGTTGTTTTTGTTGTTTTTTGTTGTTTTATGTTGTTTTTTTGTTGTTTTTTGTTGTTTCTTGTTGTATTTTGTTTTTTCTTGTTGTTTTTTGTTGTTTCTTGTTGTAATTGTTGTTTTTTTTAAGGTTTTTTGTTGTTTTTTGTAGTTTAGTTTTTGTGGTTTCTTGTTGTTTCTTGTTGTTATTGTTGTTTTTTGTTGTTTTTTGTTGTTTTTTGTTGTTTTTTTGTTGTTTCTTGTAGGTTTTTGTTGTTAACAACAATAAACAAGAAAAACAACAAAAAACCTTAAAAAAACAACAATTACAACAAGAAACAACAAGAAAAAACAAAAAACAACAAAAAACAACAAAAACCACAAAAAAACAACAATAACAACAAGAAACAACAAAAAACAACAAGAAACCACAAATAACAACAAAAACAACAAAAAACAACAAAAAACAACAAGAAAAAACAAAAAACAACAAGAAACAACAAGAAACAACAAAATACAACAAGAAACAACAAAAAACAACATAAAACAACAAAAAACAACAAAAAACAACAATAACAACAAGAAACAACAAGAAACCACAAATAACAACAAAAAAACAACAAAAACAACAATAAACAACAAGAAAAAACAAAATACAACAAGAAACAACAAGAAAAAATAAAATACAACAAGAAACAACAAAAAACAATAAAAACAACAAAAAACCACAAGAAACAACCATAATCAACAATAAACAACAGAAAACATCCATAAACAACACAAAGCAAAAAAATTAATAATAATAGCAAAACAACAAAAACGGACAACAACAGCAAAACAATTTCAACAACAATTGTATTGTGTTATTATTATTATTACTAGTGTCACAGACTATATTTACAATGACATTTCGCTAAACATAAATTAATAAAGTAACATTTGTCCGTACTAAATTATTTTTATCAAAATATATTAATAAATAATCCATTAAAAATCCATGGCAAAATTGTCGACAATGATTCTCACTGAAAAAATTTAGGTGAGAAAACTTCCGATTATTTGTCGAAGGCTGGGTCTGGTATTCACGGATCATCTGTCAAAAACGATTTCTATCGCATAAACTACGTAAACGTCCATACATAATCATATTTCGAATCCTACGGAGCTAACGTATTTGAAAGTAAAATAGTTCAGTTACGCGCCACCAGGTTCGCTGTACGAATTTTGTATGAAATATGGTTCGACAAATTGTCGGATCCTGCGATGGTAATATTCCTGCTAGGCCCACTGCTGAATACAATACCCGTCTACTGGTCTAAACATTTCGCTAAAGTTTCATCGTAGGTATTGTTTGAATAACTAGTTCCAGATTCCGTAACGAGTAAGAGATGTCTATTTTCTTCCGCAGCCACACATCCGAGTATGGAACTCCGTATCGCTGGCGACTCTGGCAGTCCTGGGCGCTGGTCAGATCGAGCGGGCCGTGGCTTGCATCTCCTTCTCCAGGGCAGATGGAGGAGCTCTGCTGGCTTGTGTGGATGAAGGACCAGACCACACTATCTCCGTGTGGGAGTGGCAGCGACCTGAGAAAGGACACTGTTTGGCTGAGACCAAGGTACGTATATCAGACTTCATATCTAAATAAAAACATCATACTCGTTGATTTAACATCGAATCATTAACGTGTCAATCGTAGAGTTTCGAGTGCGTTGGTGATAATATACCTAATATTTGGTGTATTTGTACGTACATTATCAGTGGTTCTAATCTATATCTATAAGTAGCGTTTTAGAGTAGCCGAAGGCACTTTTTTCTAAAAAATCAATAAATTATTCGCTTCTGACATGACATTTTTGTGCGTATTTTCTATAGTCTTGTTCCCTGTTACAAGTAAATATTTCATCAGTCTATTTATAGTGTACGTTAGAGAGCATAAAACTTGCGACTGTTGGATCAATTTTTTTTATATATTGTTCTTATAATATATGTGTGTGTCTTTTAGTCTGTCTCAATAAATGTTTTTCTTTCTTTCTTTCTTTCAACATACTTTTTATGTAAAACTCTCATTTGTCTCTATTCCAGTGCTCCGTAGACACAGTGGTAGCGGTTGAGTTCCACCCACTCGACCGCAACCAGATAGTGACGTGCGGCAAGAACCACATCGCCTTCTGGACGCTCGACCAGACCAACATGCTGTACAAACGGATGGGAGTCTTCGAGACACGGGACAAGCCCAAATATGTTACTTGTATGGCGTTTAATCATAACGGTAAGAGGTTTTTGTGTATAAAGTAAATTGAAAGATGAATTTGAGTTAGTCTTATGAGAAAGCAAAGAATTATCTCAAACATTTAATGGTGTAGCTAACAAGACCGGATCATACAAACAGTTTACAGATTAGATTATTAAATTTGAGATATACGAGTACGTAATACGCAAATTTCACGATTCAATATTGATTCTCCAATACATCTTTTTAATGTACACCTTCTACCGGCAACATTTAGATTTAGAATACGGATAACATAACAAGTTTACTACTAAACAAATTGTGGATGGAAAACTTCAAACTCTTTAATAATTGTATTTATTCTTTTTGTATTGTTCCTCCCCAGGCGACGTATTATCCGGCGACTCAAGCGGCAACATCATAGTGTGGGGTCGCGGCACCAACACCATCCACAAGCTCGTCCGCGGGGTCCACGCGGGGCCGGTGTTCAGCATCGCGTGTCTGAAGGACGGGAGCATCGTGTCTGGAGGGGGCAAGGACGGACGCATCGTCATGTTCGACGCTGACGTCAATGCTATGGGACGAGATAGCGTGGTACGTGGACAAAATAAACATAGTTGAGCTAAACTGAAAGTAAGATAAAGAAACAAAATGCAGTTTGAAACGATTTTGGTGATATAGATGGATAAATTTGGTGCAAAAAATAAGGTTAAACGCTCATATTCAAATTACTTGTAAATATGATACAGATACTCTTGTATTAAACCCCTAGATCTAGATCTCATTTACTGTTTTTTTCTTCCCAGATCGAAGGCCACTACGGCGGTATCCGCGTGGTGTCTGAGGGTCGCGGCTCGCAGCTCTACATCGGCACCACTAAGAACTGCATCCTGCACGGAGACATGGAGCTTGGCTTCTCACCTGCTGTGCTCGGTACGAGTACGAGTTATAATATATACGTTAAATGGGGGTTCTGGTGGTTATAACGGAAAAAAAATAATCTACCCATTATAGATCTCTACATAAGTCAAAGACTGTGATTATTTGTCGCTTGGTTGGTTAGCAATAGAAACAAACAATCCAACTTGACTTAAAAATCACTTTCACCTTACACGTGTATATTTTACGTACAATTTGATTTTTTTAACCAAATAGGATTGATAATAAGATCGGGTCCGACAATTTTTAACGTTCTACCTTTATGCTTGCAACTATTAATGAAATGCTCAAACTATTGCATCTTTAAAAGCCATCATCATTTATAGCCTGTTTTTTTCCACTACTGGGTTTAGGCGTGTCTCAGAGCTAACGATGTTGTACCTATATGACCCAGGTCACGTGGACGAGCTGTGGGGCCTGGCCGCGCACCCCTCCCTGCCGCAGTTCGTGACGGCTGGCTGGGACCGCCTGCTGCAGCTGTGGGACGGCATGAGCCACTCCACCGTCTGGAGCAAGGATATCGAGGTGGGTGTCATATACTATTACATTATTTATTTATTCGAACTGGTACACATACAATTTAAAAAAAAATGTGACCATATTAGGGACTTTATAGTTAAGCGTGTGTGACTCGGTTATGGAAGCGTTTGCTTAACAATCTGACGCACCCTGGCTCTAACTCGAATCAAGAAGAGATGTAAAAGAAGTAGTAGAAGAATCAAATTGTGTGTGGATTTAACTCGCTCAGTGGTGAAGGAAAATATCGCGAGGAAAATGACCACACAGTCCAAGCACATGATATATTGTGTCTTCCGTGGAAGGATCTAGGCGCCCACCGCGGTCCAAGAGAACTTGCCCAATGAATTAATTCTACGGTCCCCCGCAGAATTAACTTATTGCACAACCCACAATAGTGAGGAAACGTACAGACCAGTTCATATTTCCAAAAGCCGCAGAACGAAAGAGGCTGGATTGCTGTAGATAATAAAGTCTGGTACTAATCTAAATCTTGTGTATTTCAACAATCACTTGACCAACTAATACCTGATTCCAGGAGCGCGCGCAGTGCTGCGCGTGGTCGGCGGACGGCGGCGTGGTGGCGGTGGGGAGCCTGTCCGGCCGCTGGATGGTGTTCGACCCACACTCGCGGGAGATGCTGGCTTCACATACTGACGGGTAAGTAATGTGTTGCTCTTTATAATAAACATACAATGTGACTCTTATTAATATAAGGATAAGAAAGGATAAATTTACAACAAAATAACATGTATAACGAGGTGACGTTGGTATCCGGGATACAGATATTTCTCGTCCGGATGCCAACACACCGCGTGCAACTTTGTAATTAGATATAATTAGATCTTTTCTTATATTTTCAATAATGAATACTAGTATTATGATGATTCTTTTAAATCTTTAAACTTACACAGCAATTCATAAAAATCTAAGACTTATTGTGTATTCCGCATCTGTTTAGAAAACAAGTAGAAATTGTTATGTAGTTTATGTATAAACCTCTCTTCTTAGTCATCTACCTCACTGCTCATGAGGTCAAGGATAGTGGCTCCTTCTGATTTTGTTAAGTAGTTGTCGCCATTTGTTGCGTTCTGATGGTTGGTGCCTTGCAACGTTTATTGCATCTCCGATTTTTTTGAGATATTTAAATTACAATGTAGACGAAAGGAAATAGAAAATTTAATTTGTAGATTCTAATTATATAATCTATTTGTAATACACCATACTACCATACAATCTTGGCCACCTATTCACTAACACACCTACCCCTCTGACAGTTCGGAGCCCATTCAGACGATCCAGTACTCCCCGGACAACAAGCTAATGGCGGTGGGGTCGAGAGACAACTTCATATATGTGTACCGAGTGGAGGAGAACGCAGCTAGGTACAGCCGCGTTGGGAAGTGTCTTGTAAGTATTATTGTATACATTCTTAAAGGAAATTACTATGAATATGAGTCATCTTAAATATATGTTGGTATAACACCGGCTAGCCCTTACGTCAAATACTGTGCGCGTGCTGACTCGTCCTTTTTGGGAATAGAGCCTGTAGTGCTCCGAAACATGTCGAGTCAATTTTCAACATAATTTTATACGTAAGTGCTAGCCGGTGTTATACCTTCATTTAATCATGCGTTGCGGGAACTTTAATACAGTGATCGTTACGTTAGTATCATTACACTGGAGTCATCTCTGAATAGAAAATAACTTTTACATGATATCATTTTTAATCAGTATTTAATCACTTGTATAGCCACTTACATTACAGAACAATACTTACTGTAGAAATTATATCGTGGAAAAAGGAATTAAAGTTCCTTTTTCATGGGTTACATTCGATACAGACCCTTTATTTTGTGATTTTGGTTTCTATTGAGATAGTCATCTTTCATGTGGTACCATATTTCATTTGATTTCATGCCATCTAGTGTACGGAGAAAAAACGTAGAAGGGTAAATGAACGACATAAAATATGTAGTGTAGTAATCGTAGTGCTTATAACATTACAGGATTTTATATATGTACCTAATTGCTATAAAATAGATACTATTATATGCTATGTAGAAAATGTGCTCCATATGCTATGTAGTATTTGAAGAATTGAAGTGATTTTGTTTAGTATCATTCGGTTTCTACTAAAATTTTCGCGACATTATCAAAATAGCGACATACGAAGTCCAATTTAAGGTGAATCCTCTTTAGCATGAGTATACTTGGACTGATATTGAGTTTCTTACCTTAAATTTATTGTATGTTTTATTTTTAATTTTGAAATAGATTAGTAAGTATAACGTTGCTCTGAATAAGTTTGTACCGAGTTGTATGTGTGTGAAAGTTAAAATTAAATCCGAAAATTGAAATCTACTATATTGAATCTATCTTGGCTATTGCGTAACCTTTTTCAATTGGAAGGTGTATAACAACTTACGGTTTTTTTTTCAGCACCAAAACTTAGTTATTTGCCTATTAAGTAAAGCTTAATATAAAATTAAGTTCTGAATAAGATCTGTGAGCACGGCAGCGGCCGTGTCACTTCGATTATAATCTTTCTTGTAAATTATAGCTTCCATCTTAAAACAATACAGACACAGATCTTTGATTTGCTTTATTAGCCGCTGTACATTTTAATTAACGTACAACAGCAATAAAAGTTAGTTAATATACCTTTGTATGTATGTTCCAGGGTCACTCCAGTTACATCACACACTTGGACTGGTCAGAGGACAGTCAGTACATCCGCAGCAACTCCGGGGACTACGAGTTGCTTTACTGTGAGTATTACAATCATTGTAGGAGCTACAATAGTACATACTTATCTTATCGAATGAGAGTGGCCAACTCTGGTGTCGAGAGCTTATCAGGCCGCCCAAAGGCCTCTGACATGGCATTACTTACTACTACAAGTACATTATACAAAGTTTTGGGCTAGGTTGAAAGAATATGGCTTACATTTTTTAGCCTACTGGCTTAGGGGTGGTCTACAATAAGCTGAATATCATTATAAATTTTTTTTCGGACAATGATAAAGCTTGCTTTTTTTTTTATTCAATTGAAATTTATGGGCTTTAAACTACACATTTATGCAAGAGACAACGATAAAGCTTGCTTTAATTCGCAACAATTTGCTGTTACTTTTAAGATTGCAAAATAGATTTTTTTAAGTCCACAGAGAACTATCAAGCTTCTCAATAAAGGTGACGTTTTAATTATGTGGGATCGCACAATACGTGTCACAAACTCTCATTTATGTTTGTTAATGACACCATTCTTTAAAATAACAAATTCAATTCAATTCACATTCATCATCATCATCATCCACAGCCCTTGGGATCCCACTGCTGGGCATAGGCCTCCCTTTGCATGTGCCATCTGCGTCGATCTTGTGCAGACCAAAATTCATTTATTTACTTATAAGTTTTGTACTTTAGTCTTAGATACTAACCCTACAAACTGGGTGAGGGTACACCAGTGCCATGTCGGTTAGTCCCTTCCTGTGCCTTTATTTTAGTTCATTAACAATGTTATATAAGTGAATGACAATACCATAATTTGTATGTCCCAGGGAACGCCACCACGTGCCGTCAAGTGACGAGCCCCACCTCGCTGCGTGACGTCGCGTGGGCCACCAACACCTGCCCCATCACCTTCCCCACCATAGGGGTGTGGCCTGAGAACGCAGACGGAACTGACATCAACTCATGCACCAGGTCAGAGGATAGATATAGAGATAAATGTAGTACAAATACAAATTCTTGTTTTATGCCAGATTAAATACAGTTAGTACTTAGATTTATGTATGTATATTATATTACCTATTATATCTTTTTACTGGGAAAGTAGAAGGGAAAAGACCGAGAGGCCGGAGTCCCATACGGTCGTCTGACCAAGTAATAAAAGAGCTGGAGATACCTATAAATGTTGCAATGCACCAAGCATCAGAACTCAACCAATGGCGACAACTAGTACACAAAATCAGAAGGAGCCACGATCCTCAGCAGTGAAGGATACGACTAAGAAAAAGAAGATTATTTCTTTATTATATTTTTTTATAAAGATGATAACATTACAGGGTAAGACAGGAACTGCTATATTTATGACTCTTTTATTGCTTTGCAGGTCACACGATAACCGTCTGGCCGCTACGGGCGATGACTTCGGCAAAGTGAAACTCTACGCTTACCCTGTTACACAACCTAAGGTAATTACATTTCTTATTGCTCAATTTATTAATAACTGACGATTGAAAATACTGATGAAAAAAATAATATTCACTGTCATCCTTATTCAAAACCAGCCGACCCGGCGAACTCTGTTCCGCCTTAGAGGCAACAAATAAGCAGACTTTGGATTTTATTCAATTCAATTAAAAGAAACGGGATAAAAAGTATCCTTTGTCCGTCACCTGGTTCTAAGCTTCCTCACCATTCTCCATCTACCCACCATATTTTCAGCTAAATCCGTTTAGCCGTTTTTAGGGTTCCGTACCTCAAAAGGAAAAAACGGAACCCTTATAGGATCACTTTGTTGTCCGTCTGTCCGTCCGTCCGTCCGTCTGTCAAGACCCTTTTTCTCAGGAACGCGTAGAGGTATGAAGCTGAAATTTATATCAATTACTCAGGTCTACTGTCCCTTGAAGCTGTGAAAAAATCAAACTTCTAAGCCAACGCAATCAAAAGATACAGCCATTTATGCCGCAAATTTTCGACACTTGCAAGGGAATCAAAACCTACAGGGTGCTTCCCGTGAACTCAGAATCTTTAAATTTGGTACGAAGCAACGTCTTATAGCATAGATAAAGGATAAATTACGAAAACCATAAATTTTTAGTTACATCACAAAATATTTAACCTTGCAGGTTTGTACGGAACCCTCGGTGCGCGAGTCCGACTCGCACTTGGCCGGTTTTTTTTAATAGCGAGTCAAAGCTGTAGGAGCAGCATAAACTTCTCTTTGTTCCTCTTGTATTTAAGATGTTCTTTTATTCTACACTAATCATTTTGAAGATTTATATGGACATAAGAACTAAGTTGCCCCGTTTCCCCGCAGTCGCTGTGCCACCAATACGGCGGGCACTCCTCGCACGTGACGTGCGTGCGCTTCTTGCCCGACGACTCGCGCCTCGTGTCCACCGGCGGACTCGACACCAGCGTCATGCAGTGGCTTGTCGACTAAACTACAATACAAAATGGATTTTATCAACTACAATCCAGAGGTCCTCACATCTAAAGTTAATAGGTATATTCTAGGTAAACGTGTTACACCCTAGGATGCAGCAGTGCTTAACATCAGGCAGGCTGTAGTCAAACGTAAACCTATACCACGTAAAAAAAAACTTACTGTATAAGTTATATACGGATTGATTGGTCTAAACTACTCATGATTTATATATCTTGAGTCTTTTCACAAAATTCATTAACTATGTCCGGTGCGCACATATTTTTGTGTGTATGATCTTAGTCAATAAAGTCTTATCAGCTATATCCAACTTAAATCGCAGCGACTTCGTAGAAAACCTGTGCTTATATCACCACCTTCATACTTGAAATTGTATACATGTACCTACACATAGGTTGTTTACACTCATAAGTAGGTGGAGATTAAATCATATATATATACAGTATTCGTGGCTCGAACCATCTGTACGATATTTTTTCAGTCATTATTGTAATACAACTTGAAACTAATGGATGCAAAGACATCTTGTATGTTCTATCTATATAGATTGTAGACCAAAGGTTCAGGTAAGGGACCATTATGAATCGAAAAGGGAGTAAGTTCCCTAGCCTTCAAGCACAGGTATTAGGTAGTCACCTGCCTATAGCATACACTATACATTATGGGTTATTGAATTAAATTATTATGGCCACTTAAATCTATTATTCACTTTTTTCTTTACTTCACTTTTTTACCTTTAAATGGTGAATTTCTTTATATTATATTGATATCGTCTTTTTGTATCTTTGCCATAAATTATGTTTACAAACATACAATAATTGTGGTCTCATTCTACAGGTGGCCAAGTGAGTTCCAATTACCCATTATGTATGTACATGTTTTGCGCCTTATCGACTCTTTCCAAGAGCCTAATTTGTGTAAAAATGTGATTTGATTACAGCATTCTATTACAATTTTCCGATAGTTGTAGCAAAGTATATTATTATGGTTTTACGATTGTTAAGGTGGATTTACACTGGTATAATATTGTAAATTGTGAAAAGTCAAAAGCCTATGTCTTTATTTTTTGACATATGTATTAGAAAAATCTCGAGTTATAAAAGCAGCATTTGGGATCTTTTCGAGTTGCATAATGTTATTATATTATACAGTGTAAATTTGTCTACTTAATGGCACGGTTGTGAAAACGAAACCTAGAAAATATGAAGACAAATATATTGTACTAAGCTTTTATATAATTTTATCAGTTTTGACCTTTTTAAGGGTAAGCTCTAGGATTGTTGTAGTCCATATTTTGGCTAAATTATTGTGAAGAAAAGTAGTGACGACTAATTCTAAGCTACAGTGGATCTATTGAAGTTAATGTATGCGGTTTTCAAGCCGAGAGTAAACTGGTTTCTTCTAGGTAAGCGCGCAAGATCGTAGATTGCATCAGAGAAGTTGTTGTCAAGCGTGAGCCTATCTCATGTATAAAAATGCTTATTTATCGAAATATTATGGCCTAACTTTGTACATACAATGAAAATGCCTTCTCATGTAGGTATTTAAGTTTACTCCAAAAAAGTACAACACGAATTTAACAAAACAGAATACAGATATTATTCCGTCGACTTTAGGTAAGTAGGAATTATTATGGCAACGTTTTAGTGCATTTTAAGGCAATTTACAGCACTGCTAATATTATGTGATTGAGCTTTTATTATGAAAATACACTTATCAGATTAATGTCAAAGTCAAAATGACTTGTAACTACCGATGAGTGTATTTTCACCTTTATATTATGCGTAATTTTAATCGTAAGTAATAATTATAATTCGCACATAATTATAATATTTTAAGCCATAATTTTATTAGTATAGTAATAGAATGATGATACAAATTAGGTTTATTTGATATTAGTTTTATGTGAAAATCACTTTTATTGCAATGATTATATAAATGTTGCTTGGCGAATATTTAATTAATTTTCACGTATTTTATCAATAAAGACACTTTTTTTAGTATTTAACGTATCGTGGTTTTGTAACCTAGTCACCTGGTAGATTCACTTCATGTTTGTCTCATTGAGGTAGATTTTAACACTAAAAATAAATAAGTTTTGTGTAAGGTGTAAGTTTTTTTGTTGTAAATATTACGCGGTGTGTATCCGTCTCATGTTCGATGTGCCTCTAATAAATATTGTTTATTTCAATACTAGTTTCATTCAACTCTTAGATGTAACTAACTTTATTGCAATTAACTTTACTTCCCTATTCCTTTAGCCTAAACTAGCAAATTAGCTACATGTGAATTGGAAAAACAAAAAGAAATAAATGTCTAAAATAAAACAATTTATTAAATAATAATAAAACATAAGAAATAAACTAATAACGTTAAAAAATAACATAAACTATTACTCGAAACGCAAGGAAAACTTGTAAAATCCTGAAATGCGAATTTAACCTACCAATTACCTAAACTACAGGTATACGCCTAGCATCATGTTTTATGTACCAAAACATATTCAGGCTATTTCTATGTTTGTACATCGTGTTTTAAATGCAACCTAATCTATCCACCTACGCGAATTAAATCTAAGTTTATCTACAAATTTATTTATATAACCATCGCACTGACAGGACTTTACAGTAATAAATAAATCTTACAAAAGAAAAAATTCGAACTGTCAACGAAAATGTGTTCCACTTAATCTGGTGTGAGTACTAACTCGAGTTATGTACACTATGTTCACATATACAGCACTGTATATATTAGTAGGTCTGTCACGATGATCATTGTATTTCAACTTGAGTTTAGTCAAGTTATGTTTCACGTCATCGCATTGTCGTAGAACGGGGAGGGGTCCAACAAACCAAGGTCAGCGTCAACAACAGTTTATTTGTACAATCTATATGAGTTGCTCCACGCTGTTGGCGGAGAGCTCCAGCAGTCTCCAGGCCGCCTTGGGGTTGAGTTCCTGCGGGTCCCGGCACAGCACCCACACATAGTTGACTCGCATCACCTTGTCCGGGTCTCCCTCTATGACGTTGTTCTTGGCGTCCCGCACGCACATGATCTGCTGGGACTGGAATGTGATGACTAGAACGGGTCCCTGGTCCATCATTTTGCCCATGACGAGGTCTATTTGCTCTATGTCTAGGATCTTTGAGTCCAGTCTGTATCCCAGCTGCTTGCACTGCTTGATGGGCGTCGAGAGGATATTAAACACTCCTTCGTAACACCAATCTTTGAGTATGTCCAGGTCCCCTCGGACCATGGCTTCGAGGATATTTGGTATGATGTCGTTGGCACAGTCTTCGAGGAACTTTTGTGAGGTGAATGTTGGGTCAACTTTGCAGATTTCTGTGACCGTTTTGGAGAGTTCTGTCTTCTCGAACACGTTCCCGAGGATGCCTCCAACCTTCTCCGTGAAGAAGCGAGACGCGCGCGCGACGGGGTTGTCTGACTCCTCGTACTTTAGCTTCCAGTCCAACATCTGGAAATAACATAGGTAAATAAGATACATAACATAATATATATCACAGGTAACACATGTTGATAAGCCTAGAAGTGAGTTAGTTAGCTGATGATAATATATTATACACATACAGTGAGGTAACAAAAATGCTTTTCAATACATGTACATATATATAAATATATATCTCTCTCTATTATATGTGTGTACATAGCTAAATAAATACATTGTGCACTGAACACAGCTTAGCAGTTTTTATATTTCAAAATTACACATTAGCAGCGCCGCGCGGTTTCAATCGCATAAATCCGGGACAAAAAGTAGCCTATGTGTTAATCCAGGGTCTAACCTATCTTCATACCAAATTTCATCCAAATCTGTGCAGACACATAGTCATAGGCATTTATTTGCGAATTGTAAAGGTTGAAAGAAACACTGAACAATCAACCTGATAGGAGTGATAGGGTTATGCAAATACATATGTCTGAGTGAGAAGCGGCCCGATTCATATCATAGAATTCTCGTTTAAAGTCGTCGACAGAGTCGTAACATTCGTAGTCAAATATAATATTCTTAAGGCACAGGCAAAATGTTCTAAGTTTACAATACTTTTTATAATTTCTGGTAATTTATTAAAAAATATAATAGCCATTGATTTAGGGCCCATACTTAGCATTTGTAATCTAGCTTTTGAAGTTTTTAGTTATGAACCTGAGTGGGTATTTGCGCGGGATGTCAGCTACTTTTATAAAATATTCCGGGTGTCTCATTACAAAATTGCATGCCTCATATATACACTCACACCTTTATAATATTAGTGTGACAAAACACATTGGTACCCACTTAGGTCATAAGTAGTCATTTATTTATAAACAGAGTTTACACGACAAACTACAAAATAATATTAATATACCACAAAAAATATTGTGTATATGTTGCAGTTGATTAGCAAAATCAGTCAAAAGTACTTTTGACTGAAAATGATTGGTCATTAGTAGTTTTGACTGCAAGTTTGCGGTTAAAAGTACTTTTGACTGACGCTCTTCGTCAAAAGTAGTTTTAACTGCAATGAAGCCTCGGTCAAAAGTACTATTAACTCGTTAGATGAGAAAAAAAAATATACTTATCAATAATCTCAGTTGAATAAATTTAAGTCCTTTCGACAAGTAAGTGGTTTTATTATCTTCCATCCAAGATTTTTTCAATATCTTGATAAGTTCTTTCTACAGAACCTTGACTTTCGCTCTCTTAAGTCGTACTTCCTCATGACTGAGGGTCGTGACCCCTCCGCAGAATTAATTTGTAAGGGCAGTTTTATTGGGCAGATTATGTACAAACATCGTCGTGGGCGCCCAGGTCCTTACACGGAAGACACATGTCCTCGGATATTATGGTCCTCAAACATTTCGGTTTCCTCACAATATTTTCCTTTGCTATTAAGCTACTGCAAATCAACACTTAACTTGAAAATAGAAGTCAGTGTACTGTAATGTAATTGGGTTTTCGTTTTACTAAATTTTGCCTCTTCCACATCCATTGTAAACTTTTCAAATTTGTCATCACATTGAAATGACTATCTTTCATATACTCAATCGTTAAAATTCTATGTAAAAAGCGTTTTTTCTTTTCAAAGTCACTCATTTTTGTTCTAATATCAGCACGTTCCCCACTAATAATGAGACATAGTAATGTTGATGATTAAGAGTTTTGACTGGTACAACCAGTCAAAACCACTTTTGACGGATGATTCCGTCAGTCAAAAGTACTTTTGACTGATTTTGCTAGTCAATAGTACTTTTGACTGGTTAAGAGTTTTGACTGCAACATATACACTTAAGAAAATATGTTAAATTATAATACATTTTATTCGAATTTTGCCATCAACTTGTAAAAACGTTTCATACGAGTAGAACACTTACCTTATTAACGTACTGGTTGTTGTTCTTGAAGTTCTCCCACTGCTGGTAGAACTTGGAGTCCTTGTGCAGCTCCACGCCCGTCGACTCGGTGTCCGGCGCGAACGTGCGCTCCTCTTCCGCGATCTGAATAACACAATCAGTCAGGTATTAAGTAAGAGGATTTAAAAATTGGTTAACAATTTGACCTGCAAAATCAGCGTTAAATGGTCTTCTGTTATCACATTACATTATGATACACAAACATTTATTAGACTTTTCCTTTAACTGTGATAATATTAAGTTTCGTGTGTGACGTCAGGACACTCAGAGATGACTGAAGGCCTCCTGTTTAACATCATGTCATGGCATAGAGGTTCTTTTTATTTATGATACACAAACATGGTTATATTCACGTAATTGTATAGAAAATGAAATAAATAATTATTAGAAAAATTAAACCAACTTTTCTCAACACCCATAGGAACATTCTTTTCTGGAAGTGTGTGAGTGCGTTAGGAAAACTACTGGAACAATTTAGATTAAACTTTTACTATATTATTGTATAAATTAGTATACTTGTTAGGGTGTGTTCTCACCTCAACTCGTTTCCTGAGCGCAATGGGCGACATGTAGACGCGGCCCTCCAGCCCGCGCGGTTGAATCTCGTTCTTCACAACTGCGGTTGCCTGAAAACACAATGCAATATTTTATGTAGAAAACAGATTATACTTTTTTTGTTTAGAATAATGTTTTCTAAATTTATTCCTCAGTCGTATTTTTTTCTTTCCGTTGGCATCATTAAGCAAACGGAAAGCAATTATATGACTTACTCGCTGTTAAGAATATTTAAATTTATTAAATGTATACACTTATGCAATTATTAGATAGGTATATATATAAATTAGAATAAATTTATAATAGTACTTGTGTACATGTTTGTTCATGTATCGTAATAATTTTGTTATTAATTTACAACCTTCGAGCATCCATCAACGGAGTTGTCATGACACCGTCAAGCAATGAGCGTGCGGGACAACTATACCAAGAAAACCTAAGAGCGAAAGAGACAGGCTTAGCATTATGTCTTTGTCTAAATTTCACTTTTTGATTCGTTGGGCGCAACAGTTGGCACAAACATGGCAGTTGCGTGAAAAATATTGTTTGCTTTTATTTGGTGATAACGAGTGCTAAGTGTGAAAAAACTTGATTTACATAGTGAATTATTATTAGAGAAAATTTCATAGAACATGGTGATTTGTTATGTAAAAGGCTGTAAAAGCCGTAGTGAACGCAAAGAAGAAAATATATCCTTTCATACGTAAGTACGATATTTTTACGACAATGTGACTTGATTACGAATAATTTAGGAGCAATGAGAGCCCTGCTTTATTAAAACGCTATTTTATATGGGTCATAAATAGTAAATTAAGACTAAAAACATGAATTGTTTTTGTGAAATTACTCGGCTAAATTTAAAGTATAGTAAACTATTTTACTCGCAAAGCGTTTGTCAAACATAGTTGTCATTTAGCAGTATTTTGAATTTGATCGGGTTATGCGTTTTTTGGTAATACCAGTTTCGTCTTGGAAATTAAGGCAAAATATTTTTTTATAAAGATGGTTTAAGTCGAAATAGACAAAGCAACATATATCACTCTGCAAAAAAGCATTACAATAAAGATAAAATAAACAATTATTTTTTTAAATTTATATTACCACATAATAATATTTTTGATTTTCTCTGTTTAGTTATAGGTTTTATTTGTAAGTAGGTATTATTTATTTATTTGCACACCACCGACCAAACCGATTTCAGTCACCGATTTCTTGCTAAGATTGCCTGGAAGAGATCACTCAAGGTGATAAGGCCGCCCACTTGCGCATTCATTTATAGTTTAAGTTCATTTCATATCGTAATTTATTTTTGGTGTGCAATAAAGCTATATTGTATTGTATATTTATTTATTTATTTATAACGGTACACATAACAGAATGAGTTCATATATAAGCCAAATACAATAATTTATAATTGTTTTTATTTATAAAGATTTCCGATGGATCCAGGCGTTCGTCAAATATGGATTCATGCAACAGGGCGACATAATTGGGAATCTCAAAACATGCACGCATGTGTTCTAGACATTTTGACCAAAACAGTTTGAGAAAAACTCCAAATAATAGATTTTTTATTTAATATCTGCTGTACCCACACTGTATATTAATGAAAATGAGACAAAGGTGATATATATATTTTTTATTAATTGAAATTAAGTAATTTAGTAAAATTTGTTTCGTAAGTTTTTTCAAATATATATATAATATTTTGATTCAAATGTCTTAATTACCCACTTTATTAAAATTAAAATTGAAGAGATCTATACTAATAATTTAATTTTCTACTCGTAATAATCTAGGCTGCGCTGAAATATGATGTTGTTCAAATGGAGACGTGTACGTCTCCTGTTAGGATGAATGTCCCATTCACGTCCAGACAATTGACTCCATTGATTAAAGTTGTGAGTAATAAAATAAATATATAAATTTAGATATTCCAAAGGAAAATTTCGTATTCGAAAATTTCGTACAGTTTTAGTTAAGTATTTTTTGTAAATTTGTAGGTATGTTAAAGTAGTTTTTTTTTAATATTCTTACTTTAATCCAGAAAATTAATCAACAAATTATTTTAGCAGTTGGTTATTACTATATTCTTTGTATTTCTATGTAAAAAGTTTTCCTTGAAATAAATATGTATTTTGTTTACAAATCCTTCTGAGTATAATTTATTCCTACATAAATTTTATCGACATAGGTACTGTGTGTGTCATTTTTATTTGAGTCCCTTTTTTAGGTGATACTAATGATTACGTACAACTTTGGTACGTGTGTATGTGTAAGTATGAACAAAAGTAGGGGAATTTTTATGACTCTGGCAGCCCTGAGATTTGTCGTCGTCCCTTTCGGGTATACTAGCTTATTTCGGCTCCATTGTGATATTTCCTCCAAGTTTACAACATATTCTGTGACTTGTAAGACATTTCTTATGCATATATGACTTTGACTTTATATATGTAGCGATAAAGCATGAAATATTAGATGAAGACATATATATAACATATCCACACCACATAGGTATGTACTTAATTAGATTTACTTTTCAATATGTTTTCATGTTAATTTAAGTAAAACAGCAATACAATATTACCTGAGAGATAGTTCTGAAGGCTGATGTCTGTCCGAACCTCTGACTCCTGTCTGCTAAACTCTCCGCCGCATCCTTCGCTGTTTTCGATATGTCTTCTGTGATCTTTCCTGGAATGTTACAATCATATACTATTACTTGAAAGTTGTTTATTGTCTATTTATGAAAATCAAAGAGAATATAAACACAAAGATAAACTCTTAATTGTTGACTCATATTAAAAAACAGTACTTAAAACAAATTATATCTTAACTAGCGCCACAAACGGCGGCCTTATCACAGAAAGCGATCTCTACCAGGCAACTTTTGGCTAGAGAGAAATAAGCATAAAGGAAAAAGAAGAATGTGGCGTACAACAAACAGGAAATAAGAAATATTACTTACAAATGTTATAAAATAAAAAAGCTTTTATTTTCCCATAACTTATAGAATTTAAACATAGTTTTTGAAACTTATCATTACTGTTAGTGAGCTTGTGTTATGTTAGTGTTTTAAATTTTTTATCATATTTTTTTAAAGTATAGGGACCACCTAGTGCGGTAAAAGCCTCCTCCATAGCTTTCCATATTACTCGAGGAAGCTGCTCTTGCTCTTCCGCTCCATCCACCTGTAGAATATCTGTGTCATCAGTGTTATATCACCAGGTAGGAAGTAGCAGTAGGCTCGCCTTTCTTTTGTCCAATTGAATATAATGTAGTGTGTACTTCTGTCTTCTATTTGAATTCTTCTCGTCTAGGTAACCTCTGTTAAGACTTTTATATATCATTTCATAGTAGAAATAGCATGTTCCATTTCTAGTGGTTTTGTCTCGTTGGTGAATGATTTGTAATTGAATGTGGCTATGTAATATTTATATTCCTTTAATGGAGGGTGTTGGTCGGTTCTACCTCCGCGGTGACCACCCGTACTGGAGGAGATGGTATTATGTTATTTTTTATGTATTATTTGTTTATTTTATTGTGTTTTTTCTTGTTGTTTTTAAATTTTCTTTTTATATTTATTTATTGGGGCGTGGTGTATTTTATTGAGGGTTGAAGGAGCTCTTGTCGTTGCTATTCATCAGATGAATCTCCGCAATCAGGTGTGTGTGCTGGTGCTGCATGACTTGTTGTTTCTCCTTGTTTTTGTAGAAAATGTGTGAGGCTGCTCTGTGTAGTTTTATGTGGTTTGACTTTGGTTTTTTTCGCCGCTTGTTGGTTCAGGCTCTGATTTGATTGGTGGCTAGTATTAGTATTATAATTATTTCCTTTTTGGTTTGGTGGAGTGATCTCTAGCTCCCTTTTTTTACTAGTTTTAGAATAGTTATCAGAGGCATACTTAGATGCTTTATCAGCATCGCGGACAATTAATCTGTCGTAACATATATAAGCCGTCTTCCCCTCGCTTCTAGCTTTTTCTAGATCGGCTTGTAGTTCCTTCCTTTTTTCCAAGATTTGGGGAAGAAAGTCTTCTTCAATGTATTTAACCACATTCTTCTTTTTGCTTATTTCTCTCCAGCTGAAGGTTGCCTGGAAGAGATCGCTTTCAGCGATAAGGCCGCCGCTTGTGGCACTAGTTAAGGTGCAATTTGTTCTATGTACTGTTTTTTAATATGTGTAACAATAAAGAGTTAATCTATCTATCTAATGTAGTATGTTTTGTCTTTTAAGTGGGTCTTATTTTTCAGTATGGCAAGTTTTTTGCCAAAAGTTGTAAATGTGACAATTAGTGGCCTCAGTTTGTTTTCTGTTTTTCTTCCCATCCTTCTTACAATTTCTATTTCATTTTTGTGACATTTTACTTTCAGACAGTTGTTAAATATGTTAATAATTTTAGTTTCTAAACCCTCGTACGACTTTTCATCTTCTTGGACTCCAAACAATATAATATTTCTAACTTTTGCTTGTTTTTCGAGTTCAAAAATTATTTTATTGTGTTCGGCACTTATAAATGTTAATGACACAAAAAGGAAACAGGGGTACAAAGATGTAATCTCATTGTTACTTATGCTATTTCCTTTCGAGTTTTCTTTCAATTTGAAGAGCAGCGAACAGTTAAGAAAATATTTTTCATGCCACTCTTTTAACTTCTGACATGGCTACCTACTAACAAACAGTCCAGTTTTAAAAAGTAACATGTGATTTAACTCCAGAAGGGGAATAACTAGCAATGGCAGACAATAGTAATAAATATTTGTCTTTTTATATTCTTACCAGCTTTCTGAGCGATGCCACTTTTACTGGCCTCCTCAAACACACTGCCCATCTTGCCCTTGATGCCTTCCAAGGTTTCCTTCAGTACCTCAGAGCCTTTTGAAGCTTCTGACTCTACTGCATGGAACTTTGCTCTGGCCGCCTGAAAGTTACAGTTACAATAATGAATAATTATTTTTTAGAACAAGTAATAAACACACTCATTAAGAACACACATACACTACAAGGAAAAAGGAAAGTTTTTTCATACATGGATATCACAAGAATGTTATGTGGTGAATGACAGGACAATGAACATCATTATACAGGCTGATTCTAATAAACTTACTTTCAAAGCATCTGAGTTCTCTAACTTTTGTGCTTCTTCTCGAAACTTCTTGATGTTATCTTTCATCTCCTTGTTCTTTGCAAAATCTTCTTTTATATTCTCAATTATAGACGAGAAGAAACCTTTCCGCGCTGAGTACTGCCGGCATTCTGGTATTTGGTACTGAAATAAATATACAAATGACACAATATTAATAGCAACTTGCTCATTAACAATGCACCAATAAACTATTGAAAATATTGGATTTAATGAATGAAACCTTAAATATTGGAAGAGCTTGTGTAAACTAGTTAGATATTAAAGTTCAAAGTCTTTTGCAACACCTAATCTAAAGATCATTTTCATACATTTCTAATAAAAATTGGAATATTGTATACCTGGTCTGTTCTTATTGATACGACTGTAGGTTTGACGTGGATGGGCAGGGCACATTTCCACCGAGCTGGGCTGTATAATAACTGTCGACAGGAATGCTAAAACACAACCAAATAATATTCTTTACATCTCCTCCAAGGACATTACACATTACCTAACCTCAAAACACAACTATTCACCATTTCTATGTAAATATACAGAGGATCTTCTCTTATAGATTAATTTTGATTTTTTTATTACAGATCTATTGCAAGTTTCCTATTTTCTACAGAAAAATATTATTTTCACGGCTTCGGATAAAAATCATTCCGTAAACTTCTGTCAAAAGACCTTGGTCAGTTTGACAGTTGTCTGACTGATATTTCCTCCGAGGACAAAACAGTAAGTAGATTTGACACTGATAAAAAAGGAAATAAAATAGAACCAAATTATCTCAAGAATCGAACACAAACTTGAATATTTGTAAGAATAATTAAATAAAATTGAAGAAATATCAAATAATTAATCTTTACACTGTAAACATGTTATTTTCAAAAGCTATTATATATTAGTGTATATCGAATAAAAAAATAATTTGAAATTTTTATTCTGAACGCAGCTGATGTTTTATTTTTAATTCATAGACAATTGACAATATTCCTTAAAAAAATTTGGTATATCCGGTTTGAATGTCAAATAATTTTAATATTTTTCTTTGTTTTATCTTTTACTATTACTTTATAAGAAAATTTTTGTCGGTACTACAACAATACCAAATAACATAGAAATGAAATATATTTTCAGCAATAACTGTTTAATACATTCACATAATAAATATGACGATCGCCCTTTGAATTTAAAAAAAAAGTACATTTCCGGTGTGAAGGCAGTTTGAGAAACGAAAGTGTATTTTTCATTTATTTTCTGTCGTCATTTTAGCCACGAAAACGTGCTGTAGTTGATAAAATCACTATATTTTTCGTTATTTTGCAGTAAAACGTAGAACGCGTTTTATTTTCTTTTGTTCTGTGCAAGAAGTGTGAGAAAACGAGGTGGTTCGTCATTGACAGTGGAAGGTAGCTAGCGACGTAATATCGAATATCAATCCATATTTACATGTTGTACACGCAAGTATTCGCAGTCGATAGTGTCGATACCACGTTTTCGCCAGCTGGTGCGGGCATTACGGGTTTAGAATTTGGTTAGAACTGTAGGCTTTGTTGAGAATAGTGCTAGTGGTGTGCAGATAGGGCCGATAAAAGCTAATATGTTGGTGTTGTGACAGGAGCGAGCGCCCGGCGCGAGCGGCAGTGCAGTGGTGCCCGTCCAAGAAGCCAGTTCAACTTCCTCCCGTTTGTCAGGACTCGTCCGTCTGGGCGTTACCGTTTTATATGACTTTAGCAAGATATACAGGTGAGTGATACCCTTAAATACCCCCGCGTGGAATGTAGGGTTATATTTCGCGAGAAATTGCAAATGCCGGCTTCACTTCGCGACTACGCTAATGGCCAAGGACACGAGAAATTCTACTTGGACAGGAAACCTTTTAAGTTTTCTACAGCATTGGAGATAGGTAGGTACTTAAGTAAATAGTTTTGTTGAGGGCATTTGAAGAACCTAAATTGGACTCAATATACAATTTATTTTCAGAATACTGATGTTAAGTGACTAACTATTCTATTCTGAAATTAAAGAAATCTGAGTAGAATAAAATGGAAAATCTACAATTTGTGATTGCATAACTGAAATCACTAAAAAAGTTATGGCCTAACTATCTAGACCTTACTTATCATCCTTGGGTTACAATACATATCTATTTTATTAAAATATATAATCCATATTACCAAACTAGAAACATTACCTATATAAAACCTATAAAATGTAATCTCTCTATTGCCATCATTGATTTTGGCTGTAGTAATGTGCATTCATAATATAGTGCTGCAGCAGGAGGCCCATAGGTATTAGAATATTGTTATACAAACCAATCAAAAGAGCTTATTAGCAATCCAACTGATATCAAGTACCTAGGTTGGACCAATAAGATTTTATAAATTAATTATCTAGTTTAAAATTACAATAAGCAAGTAAGATGTAAGTGAAAATACAAAAGAGATTCCAATGGTATATTGCTTAACATTAGGTACTACCAAATTTTAGGTTAAGGTTTACAATAAAGCATACAATTTAGAATCCAAATTAAAAGGTTTTCTGTCTCTCTGAGTCTGTATAATAATATAAATAGACCAAAAATGAACAATAAATTCTCGAAGCAGCTCCACTATATTTGCAAGCACTAATAATAGCTTATCATATTGCTGTTATCTTCAACCACATGCTTGGTTAATTGCTACCAATGTGTCAAGTTATTGCAATAACTGCCTGTCAGTTTAATAGTACCTAGATATTTTTAGTGTTTAAAAATACCTAAAATATTTTGGACACTATTTTATCCCATTAGGAATGAGTTTGTAAATTTGTATGTAAAATAAATGCATAAAAGTTGAGAAAATATATTTCTTGTAATGACATTAAGATTAAAACCTTAACACCATTACAAGATAGATAGATCCCACAAAGACATTTTTATTTGAAAATATGCCAAGTCACTACCTGTTACTATCAAAGAATTATCAGTTCTCACAACAAAGCAAGTTTCTTATTCTACAGGCCCTTATACCACAAAATGCATGGCTTATCATCATCATTCATCCTGATTCAGTGGTTAGACACTATTTCTAATTTGCCAAGTCCTCGATTTTGTGACCCTCTAACATGTATGTACCTACAGGCTATAGATCCCTCTAAATATGTCATTTCACTCTCTCATGCAACAAATTCATCTCAACACCAGTTTCTAGCATAAGACAAGTCTAAAAATATTAACACTAAAGCATCCTTTTAGTAATTTGAATAATTCATATTTGGAGCACGTCCCACAGCTTCCATTTGCGAGTTGTGTGCCGTCCCAAACGCCTGTACACATGTAAATTTGTCAGATTTACATACAGGATCCCTCAGCCCAACTACGCCGGGCTAGGGTGACTGCTTGCTACCAAACACTTGGACGGAAGAAAATAGTTTCTCAATTTCACTATATATTCATAGAAGCAGAGTTGAGTTTAAGTAGAAGCTAATGCTAATTTTTAACTGACTTCAAAAGTGGGGAGATCCTCAATTTGAACTTATATTCAGAGGCAGAATTGAGTTCAAGTAGCTATAAATGCTTATCTCTGACTGACTTTGAAAAAGAGGATGTTCTCAGTTTGAACTTATATGCTGAAACTATTGTTGTTGTCTTTATTTCAACACATGATAGCCAATTGATCCAAAGCTAAGTACCTAATTCTATTAATCGTCATCTATCTCTTGTGGAGTCATATTCCTCATTACTGAGAGGTAGGACTCCTCCACATAATTAATTAGGAAATTTTACTTCGGTAAGTCTGCAACTCTTTTCCTGCTGCATATTAACGATCTGCTGAAACCCGGAACCTTTGGGTACGCAGACGACAGCACCGTTGTAGAGAGCTATACATCCACAGCGCGGGCCAGTGCGGCCGAGATCCAGTGGCTCAGGGAGGCGATGGTCGAGCGTATAAACCTGGCTCTCAAGGCAGTCTCCGATTGGGGTGATGCCAATCTAGTCAGGTTTAATGCTGCGAAGACCCAGGCGTGTCTTTTCACCGCTAAAAAGAGGCCATTCGAGCTGGCCCCCACTTTCCGAAATTCGACTGTGCCGATAACTGACCACCTTGATCTTCTTGGTATTACATTGTCCCCTACTCTTAATTTTGGCTCTCACATTGAGTCCAAAGCCGAAGTTGCAGCCAAAAAGTTGGGTATCCTCTCGAAGGTGCGAAAGTACTTCAAGCCGGAACAGCTGCTTACTTTGTATCAAGCACAAGTTCGGTCGTGCATGGAGTACTGTTCGCATCTTTGGGATGGATCAGCCAAGTACCAACTTGAGGCACTAGAGGCCATTGAGAGTCGAGCCAAAAAGATCATTGGTAATAATAAACTGTGCCGAGCGAAACTTCAAAGTCTTGAACACCGTCGCAAAGTCGCCAGTTTGTCGGTTTTCTATCGGTTGCATTTCGGAGAGTGTGCCGCGGAATTGCACGGACTAATTCCGCCCGCGCCCTTCTTTCACCGGACGAGTAGAGGTATGGCAGGACGACACCGGTTTATGGTGGAAGTTCCTAAGACCCGCACGAAACGGTACGCTTCCACCTTTATTGTTCGTACCGCTAGGTTGTGGAACTCCCTGCCTGGCTCTCTGTTCCCCACGCACTATAATCCAGCGATCTTCAAAGCGAGAGTGAATCGGTTCTTATCGGGTAAGCACGCTCCATCTTAGGCCATAGCCTTACTTGCTATCAGGTAAACTATGGTCAAGTGCAAACCCGTTCAAGTTAAAAAAAAAAAAAAAAAAAAAAAAAAAGTAAATCATGTTTGTAAAAATATTCCCTAAAATTTTGAATATTTGGTCACCCCAACACCAGTTAATCTTCATAATATTTGCGTCGCAGCGAGCTTTTCAAGGGTGACGCATTTATATAGAGCTTTACAGCTCAGAGGTTTAGTGGCTGGATTCCTTTGGCCTGAATGCCTATTGATAGTGCCTAGATATTGAATAGCTAGCATTGAATCTAAGATGTCGCGCGTGAATAATCTTCATGAAATTCTATATCTTTTGTTGTGTACCGTGTAGCTTGTCTGATCATTGCTTCTAGTTCTGAAGACTTTGTAAAGCATAGCTTCATAGTTAGATCTGATCAGAACTCCTTAGTTGAACACCTTGAATTAATACTTTATGTGATATAGAATAACTACTTAACGGTATTTAAAAAAATTGGTTTTAAATAAAATAAATAAATAAATAAATATTCCGGGACATTGCACACAGCGCCATCTAGCCCCACACTAAGCTAACGCTTGTGTCGTGGGTACTAGATAACGGATATAATACTTATATACTTTTTTTTTTGTAAATACATACTTATTATACATACAAACGACCAGACTCAACACAAGTAATCATAAATTTTTTAAAATGCATAAATACTTGTGTCACGCGGGAATTGAACCTGCAACCCCTAGATTAGAAGGCAGAGCCACTACCAACTAAGCTAACAGGCCAGTCAGTTTTAGGGCTGCCCATGTTTACACTAGATTATTCTCCTGAGTTTTGTGCAATTAAATATGATTTTCAGAGGCTTCGGCTGTTAGTCTAGTACGGCAGTTGTTAAGCCATGTCAGAGGCCCTTAGGGTGGTTTGTAAACCCTCGTCACCAGAGTTGGCCACTCTCATTCGAGAAGATGAGGCTCAGTAGTCTACATATGTATATTTACATAAATTACATAACATTCCCCATGTGCCAATATACTCAGCTTTCTCATAAGAATACTAATTTCCGAATGACTACAGAATGAAAGTGTGCTGTAAAAATTGAGTGCCCATTCCTACTTTTACAGTGTTGTAATTTTAAGGTACAGTACGGACCGCTTAATTTCATTCCTCCCACCCCACAGTTGGCAGGCTGAAGTTATTTTTTATGCATGAGTTTGCTTTGCTATATACGCATATTATGCCTGCCACGAGAAATGTTACAGTCGCGCTTCCGGCTTTTATATTTTACGTTGTTATCGGGAATTGTATAAAAGTTGCAGAGAAAATTGGATAAATTTAGTTGTATTAACCGGCTAGCACTTACGTCAAAAATTACGTCGAAAAATTAGCTCGACAAGTTTTAAAGTTTAAAGTTTTATGGCTCACTTCTATTTTGCTTGGATTTGCAATCATATGCAGTTCTTATTACTCAGTTAGATGGGGAAGTTCCGAGCACGATCTGTACAAATGTGCTACGCATCAAATAACCTAACCTCGATTCTTCTGAATTTTACGCATTTATTTACCTTTTACCTCAGTGTCGCTTATGAAGATTTCGCTTCTGGTGGTGAAAAGCAAAATTTGTGTAAAACTGCAAGTAACTAAGTTACTTAATATGTAGTGTAGCCACGTGTAGCTTCGTATATCTGTTTCTGCCCTACCGATTTTTTCTTGGAAATCAGCTCAAAGGTCAAATTGATAACGATAACCATTTCTATTATCTCACATTGCCTTATCACAATAGAACAGTAACAATGCCATTGACGCTGCATGTTGCCCCCTTTCAACGGGAAAAGAAGATCCAATACCCGTCATGTCAAGCCAATGTCCTAGCTATACAGCTGTATAGCTAGGACATTGGCTTGACACCTCCTCTATCTCCTTACCTATGTAAAGCTAGCTAGCTTTACATAGGTAAGGAGATATTTCCTATTAAAAAGCATGTACTTAAGTACCTACATATTTCTAGTTTCTTTCAGTGACTAGAATGAAGAATTTGGCGTCGTATAGTATTTCTATTGGTTGACGAAAGGCATCAGATTATCTGGTTAAATTTTAACGTTCAAAGTAATCTATGTTTCGACAGATTTTTCTATTTCAATTTACTTTTTTACATTTGATAGGCTCACGCTTGACTACAACTCACCTGATGTTAAGCAATGTTGTAATGTACGATCTAGCGCGCTTGCCTAAAAGAAACAGGTGTACTCTCGACTTGAAGACCGACAATTTATAGTTCAAGGGGAATAGAGACATGATTATGAGATGACTATTAAATAACTACTTATTAATGTAAGTATATTCCTGAAGTCAGTATCTACTTTGTCATATCTTCTCAACCATTTTCCACTCTTCATATTATACATCGGAATGTTCCAGAAAACCTTACAGTTTTAACCTAAAGAAGACCATTATCAGAGCAGGATATCTTGCCGTCTAAATGTCTGGTCGCGCAATCTGTAATTGAAAGCGTGGGCAAACCACGCACACAACCGCTACGTCATTTACTCATACATAGAGTATGTAATCTATACATAAAATAAAGCTGAAGAGGGTCGAAAATCTAAAAATTTAAGATATAAAAAAAATGTTTGGAGTTAGGTACTTCGAATTGACAGCAGACACGTTCAAACAATTTCTAGAAATTGTGTTTGTTTATCTGTGTCTCTGTTTGTCTGTTCATTTTAACGCTCGTCACGCCAATACGGCTGAACAGATCATCATGATTTTTTATATGTAGGTAGTATGACGTCTTAGGAGTGTCATAAGCTACTTTTTGTTCTGAAATGATGTGAGCGAAGCCGCGGGTTTCCACTAGTACATTATATGCTTATATACAGTTGTAGTTAGTATTATGTATATGTAAACGCGTAGGTTATCAGTATCACACAGCGAATTGGTTTTCTTTTCAAGGACGGAAACGCGATAGTTATACCATAGTAAAAGCAGTGATTGGCTTTTTATTTATGCCTATTTTCTGTGTTGTATTTTCGCATATTTGCTCAACTATTTAGCGATTTTAGCTTATTGAGCTCCTGTGCTCTGGTTTACTAAGTTCAATCAACCATTGCTCCACGTCTTTCTCCGTCACAGCTTGACGGCAGCAATCGAAGATTTCATTTAAATTGGCTAACATTTCGTTTTCCAAGTGCATGGCCGCCGTGGCAGATTGCGCTCGCGCACAAAACAATAAAACCTCTTATCGACACTTTTCCATTAACATTATTAGTTTATTGTACGTCGGTAGCCGGAACATAGGTCGGTGAAAATTTAGAATTGTTCTACGACACATGCTGTTCAACCGATCCAGTGATTCAGGTTTCATGCCAGTTTTGCCTTCTTGTTTGCTGAAGGCGAATTTTTTGATGAAAACGGAACATTTTGTTGTAACTCTCTGGACAGCCAGATGCTCTAGCTAGAGTGAGTAATTTTCCACTACACTTTCACACACAGAAAATCACTACGTAAATTAAAGTTACTCTTTGTCAGTGTTATTCGTCGTCTCTCGTAGGCTTTTAACTCCCTCAAACCGCGCAACGGATTTAGTTGCGGTTTCCACTCTCTGTGTAACGAATTTACTCTCGGAAAGCAGGGAAAATACAAATTAACTAAGTTTTAGAGTGAAACATACATACATAAGTCGTAATTTTCCTGCGACTATAATATTTTAGTTAATTTATCTTTGCTTCTATAACTTATATATTCTAACGATTACTCTCAATATAGTCGTTAACAGATAACCTTTGATAATAGAATTCGATAAGGATGCACTTGGCCATATTTCCGGATTGATGTTATGATAGATGCAATCCGATTAGTCATCGCCTTTACTCCTATGTTCATTGCGTTAGATACATATGTAGGGTAGGTATACATAAGCATAAGCCCTGCCTTCGGCAATTTTGTATCGGCTTCCTAAACCGCGTACATAGATAGTTTTTTTATCGCGTTTTTGTCGCGTATTCACTGTCTATCTGATGTTAAGAGGGCTAAAAGAGATCTTGAATTTGAAGGCCCCTAGATTGAAACTATCTGGAATCGAGCGTCCCTATAAGAAAGTTCGTTTCGCTGCCCTCTCTACTCGTATGACGGTAAAAGCAAAGTTTTTCATTCTCCTAGCTCTGCTACTGAAAACTTTTATAAGTCCTCCATCCTAAGCTTAATAATAGCAAAAAATGAACTTCTATTTACCACCCGTGATTGTAACCACCGAAACGACCTGCAACATCAATCACAGTCGGTTTTCGTACGCCATTCCACTTCCCCAGTTAATTATAATTGCGTCATGCAAACCGCCGAAAGTAGTAAACCACCTTATCTGATTTACCACTCACGTCAAACGACACTTTGTGAGACTTTAACGCGTATTGCTTGACACCGAAAATGGCATTAAATTTAAACACCGCCGTTATTGGATGCTAAATTAGGATTTCACGTAAAGTTTACTGTAATTTTATTTTATTGGCTGTTATGTTAATGCTGCATTGTCTTTCATTTGGTATGTAGATGACTTTAGATTCATTAAATTTTGGGGCATACAGTCCGCTCTAGCGCAAACTGAACTTATAAATAAGATGTCCTATTGTTTTTATCAATGATCACATAGAACTGCATTATTTATACATACAAGCCCGTATTTGAATAATTGAAATAATTTTATTCACTTTTACTTAGTTTCTAGTAGCAAAACTATATCGATAATGTGTTAATTTTCCACGTCAGAAAGAAAATGAAATTTTCTTTTTCACTCTACCGGAAAAGTGGGTTATTAATAGAAGTAGTTGCCACGCGTAACAAAATATACACGCCTATCTTAATCGAGCTATCAATAGATTGCTCTCCAATGTAGATAGATCTACATTTATCAGTGATACACGTGGCTTGTCATATGGCTATGGTTTTTGTACAGTGCCTACGCATGATCAGCTGTTTCTTCTCTTGTCTTATCGTTTAAGGAATCCAGACTTCACTAAATCAATTTGTATCCATGTCCTCCACGATAAGGCATGGATTATTCACTCCTAGATCAAAAAAATAGCTACATCTATAGATATCCAAATCGACTAATAAATATACCTAAAGTTTTTTATAACACTCTTTTATTTGGTCGGCTTGTACAGTCAGGCATTCGACCACCAAGTCACCGAAGCTACATACATCATCACAAGAAACACATAATGTACAACAAACTTCGAACCATGGCATGGTTTCGCCAAATAGCACGTGTAACGCCGTCCCTCGCTGAGGCTTCTGTTGCCGAAATGGTGTTGTTATGTCACCGGGGTCGTCGGCCTCCTTTCACACGCCTGCAGCGTGCTCTGACGTCACGCCTGCTGGCCTTGGGGCCCCGGAACAATGCACGAGCTTTGGAGTTTGCGGCTTTCAGATGGGTGGGAATTGTGTTTTGTGACTCAAATGTCGTATAGCCGTCCAACTAACGAATAGTTGAGTTGGAAAACCTTCGAAGTTAGTCTATAGTTTGCCTAGGTTTTTGGAACGACATAACTTTGAAAGTTTTGGTTATGGTTGGATTTCACGTGTTATAAGGATCATCACAGACCGCTGCTTCTTTTATTTCTTCGAAAATCCATTATACTGTGTCGCTTAGACTTATAGACATTACGAAACTGTTAAAAACCTCAGAATGAGAACAAGTCAAGCTTAAACATTTTACAAACAAAATAGGCAAGTAGCGATCGTTCACTAGGTTTCTAAAACTAATTCGTCACAGTTTCATTAGTTAATAGTAATACCTACCTAGACTAGAAACGTCTGCGTGAAACCAGTTGGAAACGCTGACAAATGTACTTAGTTATATGTATGTTATGTACATGTACGCATGCATGGACATAGAACTGGACTGGCCTAAGCACACGGAAGTTTCAATCAAATTAAGACGTTCATATAACAAAGTCGCGCTTTTTTCAATGCCCTATCTTCTAATACTGCTAATCTCAATCAGTTTGTATGTATTCTTAACTGATGCAATCTGAGAGTTTTTGTCTTACAAACTACCAGTTTGGTTGAAGTTTCTTTAGAATATCTTTCAACCCTGTAGTCAAATTGAACTTTTTTCTCCGTCTCCATATGTTTAGTATCTCGCTAAACTAATTATCTATTTTAAGGTGCGTGTATCGATAATGCCTGTTGTTTATGCTCTTTGTCGTATGTACTGAGAGCTTAGCCTGCTGTATGTAGACAGCTAGTATGCACATTTAGGCATTTATTGAGCACTAACTCTGTGTACTTAGCAATAATTTGATACACCTGTCGCTTCCTTGATGTAGCTTTCTCGACTTTGCAATCACTGGTGATGTAATACAACCTGTAGTTACTTTGTTTTGAAGTATCATTTTATTCAATTCAAAGTGCATGCATAAGTTGAAACACGTTATGTGATCCTATGGAAGTCTTTGTGGGTTTCAAAAGCTTATTCTGTGGTCTTTAGGAAGAATTGTCAAAGATTTTTAAAATAAATACCTATTTAAAAAAATGCCGTCTTGTGTCCTGACAGAAACTGGTTCTATTCTTCATCATAGTGAATTGTTTTGGTTTGCGCAACGCAAAGAAGAGTAATAACATTTCACAAGAGTAAACGTAGATGTTGACACAATCGAGTATAAATAATACGGCCAATATTATAAAATATTCCACTCCATAGACGGGGCAGGTCTTGTTTGTCCCTTCTCACGACCCTGCTACTTCGCTCCCAAGGCTGTGCAAATATCACCCTTTACTAGCAGCAGCAGTGTAACCTCGCAGATTCACGGATATCCTCGAGTGCGATGACTAGTACACTGGATATTAATAATCTCAGTTGTACTTTGTTAATACTCTTACTTGGTTTAGGACAGTATACCACTATCCTTACCTCAACCTTCACTCTCGTCGATCAAGTATAAAAATATTAGTGAAAATAACACAGCGCCAATTAACCCCCAAAGCAATATATGTATAGCGGAAATTTGTTTAGTTGCTCGTGCATATCGTCGCATTGTACATTCCATTTCAACAGAGCGACGGATCATCGATGTTTTTGACGTGAACAGAATACAGCGACCCGAAAGTGACAGCCTTGTTTTTATCACTAGAAATCGTGAATTAGGATCTACGGTGTTTGTTGTATGAGCCTAGACAAATGGAAAGGAAATGTTCGATTTAGTTGCAGGAATTGCCTAAATCTAGATATTGGTAAAGAATGACACCGTGCAATGATTCATGTGAGAAAACTTACATTGAAAGGGAACGGGAATGAATGACAGTTCATCGAGAAATAAACCCTGGTAGGTATTATTCATTGCTAAACGTTGCGTTTGTCATCGCACTTTTTGAAAGGTATACGGTGTTTCATAAAGGGGTTTTCAGCATAATTTTCCTTTAAATTGTAAATGTGTAACTTATCGCTTTGTAATGCTGACAGAATATTATGATACTCAAACTCTTACTATTTATTAACCTTACTTTTTTTTTATTAACCTATGCTGTCCCACTCCTGGGCAAAGGTCTTCCTACTTAGCACTATTTATTTGTACATAACATAGTTATATTTTTTTAAGACACAAATGTTTTCTGTTTTCTTACTATGTAGTTCCAAATTGATCAGTCCGCCTGAAGTCTTAGGATATTTAGATAGTCTCGATCTCTTCTAAGCATTAATCTCTTCGCATTGACAGGGTATTAAATTCCCTTTCCTCTGGCAGGTTTAATAAAATCGATATTTCAATCTCCCTCAATCCTCTTGTTATCAAAGGAGGTACTTTATCCTTTGTAGAATCATTACGATGTCGTTCCGCACATAACCGCCTCGTTTCACAACTTGCACCTCTCTGACGTAACGTCTGCTTATCTTTAGCATACCTACTGTAATAGTACTAGTGGCGCCACGCGGTTGCACTCATAAACACTAAAAATGATGATGATATATAAATCAACCTTTAGGTTGTTAACTAGTTGATCGTTGAACTCTCTGAACGAGAAAGGCATAAGACCGACATTTAAGACACCTGGGGAAGAAGACTAAAAATGAACATCTTAGGACACTCACTTGACTTATTGACGTTAAATGTTGCCATCGTTAGTACTTAGTTAGCTAAACGAGTTTTTTTACATTAATTGGGGCTACCACAGTGCTAACGTATAGTAGTTAGATTATTATTTGTAGATCGTTCGACTCGTCTATAGAAAACGAAGACTGAAAACGCCATTTGTTAAATGACTGGGCTATGTCTGGTCTTATTGTCAGTCTTTTATTTGTATGGCTGTTCAGTAGGCTAGCTATAATAGCTAGCTAGCTATTTTTTTGTGAATATCTGTCTGCTCAGACTTAACAGGATGTATGTAAATGAAAACTGAAATATATTAAAAACTGTCTGAGATTTCATGTTTTGGTACCCATTTACTTTCCATGGGTTCAAAAATCTTAACATAATTTAGGGATGTTGATTGTATCATATTTATCACTCCCATTTAACTATTCAATTATAAATTATAACATGTTCCATAAAACATCTGGTAAAAGCATCAACCGAACAGCAAATACACCTTAACCTCGCAGCACTTAGACAACGTAGGTAATTAAATAAGCCTCTTACCTACATTGGAGCCCTCATCTTCCTTCTCAAGTTTTCACAGATCAATGACCCTCTCGAAGTTTCGCGTTTTGTTCCCCATTTAATTTTTCCTCTATAAAGCTCGCCTATTGTCTTTGGAAGCTTTTGTTTGAACCTCTTAGTTTTGTTACGTCTATATTTTGTTCCGCTTTCATGACATTGCCAGAAGAATTATATAATCTTGGAGACACGAGGGTCTGAATGCTCCAAATAATTCGACTCATTATGATAAAGTAGGCGAAACTCGGAGCGTAGGTGATATGTTCGATGTGATGGAAAATGGGATAGACGCTCCGTTTTGTCAGGTGTGGAAAATTGGACACGTGGATTGTCGGATTAGGTATACCTACAAAGATAAGACAATAGACACAGGCAGGACCAAATCGATGGCATATTTTGCTCGTGTGACGTCTATTTTTTGTTTTATTGTGTTTGTATATGTTTACAATTTTTCTCTAAATCAATAAATGAATTATTAACAGATTAATATTCATTTATCAAAATTCTTGATTAATTGGACTTGGTGAATGTCACGCGAAGCATTAATGCAATTCTTAAGTATATTAAATTTTTCTGTTATTTCACAGGATCCTTCTCATAGTATAATCCTCATCCATTTGCGTCGTTTCCCAGCAATATTTGCAATTTGTCATCTGTCGGTAGGCTGTCGGAGCCCGCAGGAGGCCGCATGCGCGCTGCGCCCGACACAACCTATCGATTCTACACCACGCGCCGTTCGAAATGCATCCACTGCCTTTACTATGCAAACTAATGATACTACACTATAATACATGTAGCTATAACTAGATATGTTAGTTGATATTCTCTGTTGCCATTTATGTATTTTATGAATTTATGAATTTATGAGTTTATGAATTTGATAATACCGGTAATTTCTAGTAATTGTGATAATGTGGCTTACTGTCTATGGGTAATACTTAATCGGATCGGCATTTGTGATAAATGATTAAAATTTCTCAATGAAATAAGAATGTAAATAGTACTGTCTTGCCCTTTATCAAAACCGATATGTTTCGACAGCATCGTTTGAGAGCCAAATCCTTTCCAATACAGACATTCTCCACTTTGGACCACAATATGTCTTATGCTGGTGTTGTTTCAGGTGACCCAGTGATATCAAATGCCTGATTGTCCAGCAAAATAAGTACATAATATAACGATGAATTTTCAAGGCCATATTTTTTCATATTTCGGGTGTCGGCCAGTTATTTCCAAAGTATCCCCGTCCAGTCTAGGCCGGGAATGGAAACAACCTTGACTCGTCACCTGCCGCGTGTATGTGTACATTACTCTATGACGTAGCCGACATGACGTGCTCGCATGTTCGGCAACATATCGCTGTGTCAACTAGCGCACTAAGTAATGTTGGTAATGTCGTAAATTTGGAAAGTAGCCGTGCTCAGCTCTGTCTGACTGTTGAATGTTGGCTTTGGAATAAGTGAACCGTTTGTGTTGTTATTGGGGTAGCTTAGCATGCTATTACCCATTGTAGGCCTAAAATATAATCTTCACGTATTATAGACAAGTATGTTTTGCAATGTTAACATTCAACCTCGGAATCACGCGTATTAAATTCCTGAAAATTCTGGAGCCAGGACTTATAACGTCAAAGTTTCGTGTTTACATTATGTATTTTACGAGACACGTACTAAAGCAATCCCTTTACCCTGTTTCGTGTGAGTATTTTCACGTTTAAAAGTATACTCGTATTGACACTGCGTCGGCTTTGTTTGGTGACCTTCCGACGGTCCTTCGAATGTTATAATTCAGGTGTAAACAATGTATTACAGCTCGTGCCAAATAAATAATGGACGCGTAACTTTGTCTGCTTTGTAACTTGCACCAACAATGTGGTTGTTTTATGCCGTTTTTGTGTTTATGATAAAATTCGGGCTCTAATTAGCTAAGGAGAAAATAAACATACATAATTACATAAACTTTTGGTCGGATTCTAGGTATCCAATGGTATAAACTGCATCTTATTTAAACATATATTATACACTGTTCCTATGTGTTGTTTTTTTTTTCATTTTAATAATTACATAACGAAAGAGCAAAAAAAACGATTGCAGACTTAATTTTTGATATTTAGTTATTATCAATCGTAATACTTCATTATTTGTCTGTCTATGTTATAATCCCAGTAAGACATGCAGTCCCAAGCGCGAGCTTGTCCCAGCGGTCCCGCCTGTCTATTTGTGTGACATATCACTGCGGTTGTTGGCGAATTAGTTTGCTAATATTGTTATATGTTTTGCAATAGTTTGTCGATGCTCGCTAATGAATAAGTTTTGAATGTGATGCTTGAAAAGAACTCTAACATCTTCTCTAGCCTTGTAAAATTATTGACTGCGATATTGTTTATGAAATACTTTCATCCAATCGTTTCAATTTTATTTCATTTTAAAGTAAGTAACTTGTTCACATTTTACGCCATGTTTGTCATGTATACTGAGGTTTTTATGTTAATATTGCTTCATAATTTTACCACAAAACAACGCCTTTCAAACTTTAGTGCCGAGCCAAAACAACATGCGTAACTAACCAGACGGTCCCACATAAGAGATATATATAGATATTGTATAAATATAAAATATATAAATATATATTTTTAAAACGTTACCCTATTTAGCAGTCGGATAAAAATAGGTCGTAACTATTTTGCAGCGACTCGACGTGCCTGAAAGAGGTATTTCAAGTTTAAATTGTGTGGCGTGTAACGTGGTTACGTTCGCGCGGCTGGCCGAGGGTGAGATTGGTCCGCAAATTGCTTTCTATCGTCCCTGGGTACTAGAACGATGTTAGGTAACTTGTACTAATATTTGTATAAATATTATATTATTTCTATTTACTAGAGACGCTGTTGAATAGAATATAGGCGATATGCGATCGTAAATACCAAACATAGCTAGAGATGACTTCTAGTAAGTACTTAGTTATCTCTGTAGGCTTCTTTACGAAAATTCATACTGTTGAGTAGGTACATACTTACATCAAAATCTAATCTGCAAAGAAACACATATATTTCTACAATCATGCACATTTTTCGCGCGTACCTTATTACCAGGCAATCAGTAAGACGGATCACCAAAACAATTCCTCCATAACGAGGTATGCCGATGGAAGCCCCTTCCCAGGCGGGCTGCAAGAGATATCGCCTCAATAAACGCGGGGCCTAAGTGTTGAACTATATTTTGTGAGAATTTATGCCGCCACAAAGACTGAGAGCCAGACGCTCTTTATTGCCGTAATAATAAAAGCAGCCCGTCATAAAAACAATGGGTTTAGCTCCCAGGTGGCCCGCGCTATGGAATACACGAAATGTTACCCCATGAGATTGGCTGCAGAAGTGGCAATTGTAAGCTTTGATGTGATTTTATGAATACGCACTTGCGGCTTTCTATATATTTTTCTTATTTTTTAAATGCCTCGGACAGTTAAAATATTAAGGACACATGTATGGAAGGTTGCCGGGAAGTAATGTTCCGATTTCCGAGCGGTCGCTACCATTCTAGCTAGTTTGAGAATTATCTCGAAAAATCGACACCACAAACGTATATATCAATAAGTTTTTCATCCCACCTATTCGAAAAAGACGATTTGGTTCGCCTTTAAGTGCACCCAAAGGTGGTGTTTTCTATAAGAAACTTTTAGCGGGCAGTAATGAGTTTTTAATCCTCTTTATAAGTGCGCCGCAATTATCTTTGCCGCGCACTTTTTGAATTTGGAACATCTTGTGTTCAGGGCCCAAGAAATCGAACGCAAATATTGTTTGAATAAAGACTGGCTGGTGCGACGGCCCATAGTATATAGCGCCGCGCGCCGGCTGAATACAAAAAAAAAAAGAAATAAAATTAAAAACGCGCGAACTATAGCCCGCGTTTTCGTCAATTTTCACGGATTGATAGAAATTCATGATTTTGTTTTGAAAAATGAGTTCTTCAAGTGACAGTGAAAGTATAGAATTAACTCCTGATAGTATTAGAACTGACGCAAGAAATGTGATTTTATTTTCTCATAGTGGGTGATGAAAAGTAGAGTGAATCACTCGGGCGTAAAATATATTTTTGGCTCGGGCGACGTACTTTGAATCCCTCGCTACGTTCAGGATTCTACTAAAGAATCCCTCGCTACGCTCGGGATTCTACTCTAGAATCCCTCACTTCGCTCTGGATTCAAAAAAGCGCCCTCGCCGTAAAAATATTATTTTGCTCCCTTATGATACAATCTACTATTTTATGCCTACATAATATCATAAGATGAAAATGATTATACTTACCTACTCATATTCTGCAATTACTCGTAGACGCAGCCATAACATAAAACTAACAGCATGAGCACAATTTTCATAATAGATAAAAATGATGAAGTATTCTAATCTAGGGAATCCTCGATCAGTAGGCTAGGCTATATGTAGGCTATATAGCACCTATGACTACCTAGACTGGCCTGTTAGCTTAGTTGGTAGTGGCTCTGCCTTCTAATCTAGAGGTCGCGGGTTCGATTCCCGCATGACACAAGTATTTATGCACTTTAAAAATTTATAATTACTTGTGTTGAGTCTGGTCGTTTGTATGTATAATAAGTATGTATTTACAACAGAAAAGTATATAAGTATTATATCCGTTATCTAGTACCCACGACACAAGCGTTTGCTTAGTGTGGGGATAGATGGCGCTGTGTGCTATGTCCCAGGATATTTATTTATTTATTTTATTTATTTATTTATGTATATAGTACAAGTAATGGTGCCATTATAACGTCTTACACAGCAATGCCTCGGTCGACTACATCCGTCCCGGAACGTGATATCGAATCTGTTGGCAATGGATTATTTACCGAGCCGCGATGGATAGCAAATACACTTTGTTTATTCTCATCAACGCGGATTGAGTTATCATCCCTTAATCGATTAAGCGGATTGTAGTATCGCTTGTCTTGTGTAATTTAGATTTATTCAGACAATATTTCATGATAAATTCGAGTTTTCAAATTTACGAAAAGCTCTACACTGAGCCTATTTCCTAATAATTAAAGGAACCTTCAAATACAGTGTAGTTTTCTTCTTAGCAAGCTAAGCTATGTCACCACCTTCCACAGTTATTGGTACCACCAATAATAATAGCAGGCTTATGCCTATTTGGCGTTAAAATATTCATACTATTCCAATTTAATGCGGTCCACCATAATACATGATAGGCTTACCTTTTCCGTTTGTTTCTAGTCTAAGTTGGTTAACTTTTAACCTAGCGTGGTTAACCCAGCATTCTACCGCCAGTAATCCATGGCAAGCGCCCGAGCCCGACTTATCATTCGCACACCTAATCATACATTGTGCAAGTTGCGATTACGTTGATAGCATTTATCAATCGCCGCCGGTGACGCGACACGCACTTGGGTGCAAATGTATGTAATCTGCACAGAGGTGCTGTTTGCTACATGTAAATATGTTGCTAGTTCTAGGAAGAGCATTGTCACTAATGTATGTAATTAACTGAGCTCTCTACCTGTAGGATGGGACTTGATATCGTTTTGAATGTTGAGAAGAGCACAACGAGAAGACTACCTCTAACCCGCTATATGTTTCTTAAAGACGTGAATTGACTGTATTGCAGTTCAGATTTTAGGGCTATGTAGGTCATTGTTTCAGGCAGAATACGTTATAATACCATAGATATTTGTAACGCATGATTCTGCTCTCCTAATTATGATTTTTTACTACAGTAATTTACGACATGTTTTCCTTGAAGCCTAGCCTACCACTCAATGTATGAAATTATATCGTTCCATTAGTTATATCATATTGGTTCCTGTGACCTATATAAGCCGGGACACATATCGGAGTAAATATCGAATCTGAGCACAATTGCAGTGAATCGTCGGAAACAATCGTCCGTATCGTCATATGTATCGGAACCGGCGGCCACTACTCAGGTGCACAATGTACCGTGAGCATAACAACCTCGCTCATGTTTCACGCTCTGGCAGTGATTACCTGGCAGTAGATAGCGACTCGAGTACTTAGTTAATTCATGACAAAAAATGAAAAATGTATGTGTGTGTCATTTCTGTGTTATGATTGAGCTAATGGGTGAATCACATGTTAAATAGTAGGTGTGGTCGTTAAAAATGATGGAAGCCCTTTGGGTGGTTTGTAAACTAAAATATACCAAAATTCGCTACACCGTCACAAACTTATTTTATTGTCTTGTTTACAAATATCTCCTCCATATACAATTGCATTGCATTAATAAACAATGTGTCAATTATTTGTATCAGTATCTACAATTTATTGTCCAAATAACCTATTTATTCCAAAGTGCTTACCATCTGTTATAGTTACTTAAACTTAATGTTTATAAATGGTTTTAGTAAAATATTACAAAAATTGTTAATACTGACTGTATCTACATAAAGCTGTAGTAATCCATTCGAGTCAAACGCTATAGCTTATCAGACATCGATCGGAAGCTGTTTACCTACATTAGCTTGTATGTGCCATTGTCTGGTTGAAATGACATGTATCGACTGGGTTTTGTTGCACGATCGTTAGGCCGGCGATTGACGACCGGAGCCATGTGGAATTGTCCCTCACCTCGACATAATCAATCGTGTTGGCGTTTTTATGTAATATGATGAGATAATCAATCATAATATGCATATTTATTCAAAACATTTATGACCAATAATGTAAGTAAAGTAGTAGGGCTTTCAAAATTATACTAAGCTTACATAAACTAGGATTGCAATTTTCAATAAACTTCAGTTTTTAGCAGTCAGTAAAAATTGTTCTTCATGGATAAGTCTGCTCATTATTTTAAATCTAGTGCAGGGTGGAAGGGGGTGAATTGCGCGCCCAATCTACATTGAAAAACGAAATAAAGTTAGTGTAAATCGCTAGCAGTCTAGTTTTTGTCAGGCCAGGTTTTGTCGTATTTTAGATAGTCATTGATTGGTCGGTCGCACTCTTGATGTGAACAGTTACTTATTATCTCGGGTAATTTACCTTTGAATACCACACCGCAGCCACAACCCTTTCCTGTGGCTTTTTGTTATCTTAACTAACGACACTAACAAAACATTAAACGATACATGTTAAATTTTAACTTAATTATCATAGACTGACATTTCACCAGTTAAACACGTTATCTGAGCGTTGGGTGATAAACAAATGTTACAACATTATCTTTATTACTTACTAGTTATGTATTACTATATATACAAGGTGTAACAGAAGCGTGTGACAATATTAAAGAGTATACATATATATCATGTAAGGAGTCATATACCAAAATATGAAAAATTAAATCGCATATATTTTTTACCATACAAAAATTAGATAATATTTTTCACTTGATTTCGTGGCAGCCCTAGCGAGTGACGAAACCGAAATAAGCACACAGTCTTTCATCACGTTCTAGCATTAGTTTTAACGCAACGTATTCTCTCTCTCTCGCGCTCTCAGAGAGACACCGCCGCGCCGTGTCATTTGTCAATGAAAAAAAAGTCAATGAACGCTCAAAATGATAAGATGTAGGGTTGCAAGTCTTAAAGTTTTAATGAAAGTTCAACTTATGATTACTCGAAATCTATGACACTTAGAATTCTGAAACCTTGTGGGCTGTATTCTATATATACATAGGTATGTATAGTATAAGTATTGTCACACCCTTCTGTTACACCTCTTTATAGGTATATCACTTCACAGAAATGAATATTTTATTATGCAAATCGAACTTGCTTTATATGAAGTAAGCATACAAATGTATGACCAAACCCTTTTCAAAATAAAGAATAAATAAATGTCTGAATAAAAAACCGCTACTTCATTATTGATAGACGCTATCTTAAAGACAAGTCATACTTACTTCCTAGAAGTATTTTATGATATTCATTGAGTTTTGAGTTTGAAATTATTTATTAACCATAAACTTATAAAACATTTGATATAATAGTGTAAATAATAATCCTATCATACAAAATCATGCACAACAAAACATTTAAAAGGATTCCACTTTCCTATTATAAACTTATCACATGTAAACTTTTTAATGTACTAATTGATTTATTATGACTTTCGTGGCTAAAACTGTGGTAAACTAATGCACTTATTGCTAGTTAAAGCAGTACACTTTAGGCCTTTATGTATTAAGCTATATTTAATTGCCACACTTGGGGGTAGAATAATAAAATTGTCCACTGATTTGGCAAACTGTCGTATAATATACATTGATGTTACATATATCACAATAATTTGCTTCCGACACAAATTAATGTAGGTACAGTCAGCACATACTCAACATTCCTGACACATCAAACCTACAAGTAAACAACAAAGCCCAACAAGGTTGTTACCTGCAAGCTATCGGGTTGCAATCCGCACACATACTCGTACAGTGTCGCGTTACTGTCTGCGCCCGCATTCTACGGGTATATCCGGTACTCTGCTGTGGACACTTTCAATGGAAGTGACAAGCTGATAGTTGTTTACTCTTTAATACTTAGTTAGTTTCATTAATATTGAGTGCACTACAGTAGATGTAAAGAAATGATAGACATGTTATCATACTGTTTTATTAACAGCTCGCAAATAGTGCCCGTGCTAGTTAAGTTAAAATGAATAAATGTCTCATTGATCAATCAAGTCTCTTAAAACATTAAAAGTCTTAAATTTATCAACCTCTTTTCCGAAAAGCAATACAGTCTTCTTGTCATCATCAGCGTAAGAATTTTATAAATTCTCTGACCTTTTTGTAAGATGTGTTAAAAGACCAGCATGGTGTTTCACAATGAGTCGGATATGATCCGATCCGCTCGTAGTAAAAATGGTAGAAATTAAATACAATGGTAGAAATTTAAAATATAAGTTTTAAGGCTAATTTTACCATTTTTACTGTAGATTTCATATGAATAATTATAAATAGAAATAAATCAATGTATAATTATGTGAAAATCGGGTTAAATATCATGAAAAAACAAAATCGAATTTATCATCGACGGAAACGAATCCGCTAGCTTTTGGCTCACGGAACGGTTCCGATTTTTCTGATGAATAAATTTGTTAAAAGATTCGTATGGAATCATTGTGATTTGGAAAAATCCTTTCCGTGCCAATTGATTTCCGTCTCAATCGAATCGGATCCGTATCCGACTCATTGTTAAACACACCGCAGAGCCTTCTTAGCTTAAAAACTAGATGCATATTTAAATTACTTAATAGCCTAACCAATTCACCACCACTTGAGATTGAAAACTTTAAATATGTCTATAATTTCTTCCACAAGATGCCATGCGAAAGAATGTCATTGAGACGGTATGCGACGATTGTTTTGAATAACTTGAGCGTGTTGTAGTACAGACGCTACTGGCTGTAAAGGATGCGAACGGTTGCTTTTGTGACATCCTGTTATTGCACGTCTCGAAGATATTACACCGAGACCACACATTAAAAATCACCTACATGTATTAGGTATATACTAAATACCCACTGAAGAAAATGGTTGTAGTACTTAATTAACGATTGCAATTGTGATTTACCAGAAAGTTGGACAAAACAGTGCGTTTACCGAAATACACACTTCATCATGACAAATTGCACAGACTTACAGACCTCATCATAAATTCGAAAATAAACAGAAAAAGGTGATGGATAGTTAGCGAACGATTTACATGGTTAATGAAACGCTTTGTATTGATACCGGATGGGTGTGCAAGTAAGGAACCTCCGTGTAATTTTGAGTGCTCGCAGTGAACGTGTAGGCTGGATAAATTGAAACCCACGTGGGTCTATATAGGCCACTAGTTTACGGTGACACCGGTCAGCCCCCGGCCGTGCAAGTTGTGACTCATGTGGGGTACGTGCGGATTTATGTTGTGAGAGCAGAACGTGTGAATGTGTGTGAAGAGAGAGATAGGTTGAACTTCATAATGTAATCACTTCTTCCTTCTATCACACCCTTAGAATTCAGACTTTCAACTCAAATTTTTTTCTTGCCTGCAAAAAGTACACAATAATTATAACCTTCCAAACCTTTTGGAAATTAGTTTTTTTCAGGGACTAGATTTAGTAACTAAAGTGTAGAAAAATAATTGTATACTTAGGTACTCATAATTTCGTAACTAGAGTTTGTACTCTGTATTCTCTGCTAGGGTGTCGTCGCGTAGTCAGATGTGGGTAGGTATGTAATGAGGCCCTGGATGGTACTTTCCAAGTACTATGCGGTAGGTACCACAGGATACATAGCAGAACTAGTGGCTTTCTCAGGAGCTAATCGCCGTGTTTAGTGACAGGCTTCCTTCCTTATCGGCTATGTTTAGTCTCGGGCGTAAAATATTTCGCACCACGTGTCGTGGGTAGAAATCGATGGCACGCGCGCCGCCGCCGTTTCGGAGCTCCGGCGCGGCGGGAGAAAGTACGCCGTCTGATCGCACTGAACGGACTAATTGCTTATTGCACGGTAAATACTAACAAACACGGATTCGGTTTCCTGTCTGCCTAGTTTCGCGGAATACATGTTTTATACCAAACTGAGCGGTTACCATCAGACTTCCCCTCGTTATTTGGGGTGTATATTTTATGGTGCATGAATAATTCTAGTTAGCATGTCATACAACATATTCGTATATTGAAAATGGCGGTCTAGGCTCTTTATCGCATACTTTGTACCTTTTTAGATAGTTTTATGTGATATGCCACTCAACAGAGCTAAAATAAATTAGTATTTATTATTGTTATAATTTCATTTGTATTTATTCTTGTATACAACAAAGTTGTGGCTAAAGTTCCAAGGTGGTTCTAGCCAAGCACTTGGCAGTGATTCAAGTTTAGGCCGTTAGTTATGAGTAAGCAGTTTCCACACATCGTCGATACAGGCGGGAGGGGCGCGGGTGGCGCACTGCGACTCTTCTGTGTAATTGGAGAATCGCTGCCGCGACCACAGCCGCGACGCAGTATACTGACATCAGTAGGGATTGAACAATATATTTTTTAGTATGTTACCTTTAAAACTTTCGAGTGTGGTACATATAATTTGATTTGTATATGAGCCGGTTATTATACTTACGTGAATTTAATGAGTTTTATATTTAATAGTGTTAGTTCGGTCTGCACTTCATTAACAGGGCTGTAAGCGCTCGTAAAATGTAATGTTTTGTATGATATTTATAGTTTATCCTGGTGTCTGAAAACTGACGGGTTTCATATTTTTTTTGTAACTTTTTAAAGATCAAGAGCTTCTTTATGCTCATAATATTTGATCTTGTATGCTAAGCTCGAATATTGTTTGTAATGATTGTATCTACAGCGTTTATCGAGACTGAGATAAGTAAATAAATGGCCTAAAACAGCTAGTTGCTATAAAGTTTGCCACGTTCACAAGCGTACAATTTTGGCACACTTTAATAAATATCATCTTTCTGCTGTGCACAAACTCTGTCGCCACTCGACGAATATGTGCTACGCGAAGCCTCTAAAATAGAATCTGCTTCATTTTAACGAAGTATGCTTCGTGGAATCTCCACAAAGCCACGACCAACGTTATTGCTGACAACGATCCCTCTACAACATGTCAGAAAGTAGAAATTGCAGAGAACATTTTGGGATAAGCGTATATCTTTATCTATATGCAATGTATAGCAGATACATATATATGAGATCTGATTAAAAGTCTCATTTTGAGTCTTATGCAATGATTTGTTTCCACCGGGTTTTTATTAATCAGTCAATATCTAAACCTCAACCAACTCCTTCCGTCGAATCTCAGTCTAAAAGTATGCTATAATTTGATCTTTTTCCAATTTCTCTAGAAACCAGGGGATTTCGCGTTTGAAATTTACCAACAATTTGAACCCTTCTGCCGTAAAGAAATCATAACAGATATCTACTATTATTATATTGAAAAAAAAAATAAGCAAAAAGTACTTGCATGAATCAGAAACATTAACGCTATCTAAATGCACTGTGATAATGTTTATCAGTATGTCTATGCATATATACCTACTCAGTTAAAAGGATAAAAATGTACTTAACTTACTTAATGTAAATACATGAGTGCCAGAATCACTTTAGATACTTTGGTATTTTTCAAAAAGGTCAAAAGAAAGTGGTGAGTTTTGTTTATTTACGTTTGGTTATAAAACGTAACCTGCGTACTTTGTATACCTTCAGACTAAAATTAAAGAATTTTATTTCTGAGCATCAAAATCGAGAAGCCCTTTTCAGAAATGACGCCAGCGCAATTTAATACTCACGTTCAATTCTATATATTTACGATTCGTTTTGCAGTACCTACATAAGTTTTTGTCCATAAGTATATATTTTATTCTGTATTTCAGTATTTTATATGTATTAGTGTAGCCCTTATGTAATATCTTTTTATTAATTTTATTTCATTTCTTCCACTACCAGTGTTCCTCTTTGTATACGTCCTTTGTTTGTTTGCTTGCCTTCTTGTACGTGCGTGACGTCACAGCCAGCCCCAACGGAAGACCAGCGCTCGTTGCTTCCATACAACCAGCATTATGCTGAGTTGGGGCTGTGTTGTGGCAGATTTTATGTTCGTTTTTTTATGTTTTTACTCCTGTGTGTTTTTAAAATCTGTCACAATAAATGTTTTCTTTCGTTCTTTCTTTCTTTCTAAAACAAAATTGAATTGAATGTTATTATATACACTTGTTAACTATTATTGTTTAACAGAAAACCTATATCTAGTATTCTCCTTACGACCTATCTGCTATTTTCGTTTTGTGTATAGAATCCAGTAGTTAACTTGACTACAAAAACAATGAATTTAACGACAAGATAATGTATGCAAACAATGAACTGACGTCATACAACACATATTTAATTATTATATCGTTTATAAGCTGTTATAATAAATCAGGTTTACTTTATTAATAGTAGATAGTTAATTCACCCGCTGATATGGGAATGTGCTTACATATTAACTGTATTTTTTTAACTAAAACGGGTTTACAATTGACCATAGTTTGCCTGATGGTGATAGCCTACGATGGAGCGTGCTTACTTATTAAGAACCGGTTCACTTTCGCTTTGAAGATCGCTGTATATACTCTATCTGATGCATTTATAAAACTTCACTGTCACTCATTCATAGTAATGGCGGAAAACCCTCTTACCCTAGTAGTATAATACCGTTAATTACTGTTACCTGAGCTGTTATGTCGGAAATAAAGTATACATACAGGTTAAATGAGATTGTATAGGCAAAGCATTGGATGGGAACAAACTTGGATTAGATAATACTAGCTGACCCGGCTAACTCTGTTCCGCCTTAGAGGCAATAAATAAGCAGATTTTAGATTTAATTCAATTCAATTTAAAAAAAAACGGGTAAAAAAGTATCCTATGTCCGTCTCCTGGTTCTATGCTACCTCCCCACCAATTATCAGCTAAATCCGTTCAGCTGTTCTTAAGTTATAAATGGTGTAACTAACACCACTTTATTTTATCCAATATAAATAAAGATTGTTCAAAAGTAACCTACAGTTTTTTTTAGTTTTTTTTTTGATGGTGATGTTTGTTTGTTGGTTGCAGAGACATCAGTACAGTGCGAGGAGTGGTGGAGTTGCGTCGCGAGCAGGAGGCCGGCACATCGCCGTCCAGCGTGCATGACGCTGCACACATCTAGCAATACTGCTCGCAGGTACACAAGCACGCACTGTTTAACCAGAGGCCTCTAGGGCGGTTTGAAAACTGGACCAGATTCACTCGCATGCAAACGTATATTGATCAAGTCTGCTTCTTTTTAACAAACGAGAGTGGCCAACTCTGGTGTCTGTTTATCAAGCCGCCCAAAAGGCCTCTGACAACGCTTCACGACTGCCATACTATGACAAATAGCCGGTACCTACAATTTAACGTGTCACGTGTTACATTGGTAATCGCATGCGATTGCCTCCGCTAGCTGAGCTACGGGCGCTACATTGATCAAGGAGGAACTGTGGTACATGGTAGTTTGATTAGCATAGCTGGCCATCTGAAGGAACATCATCTCGAATCTGTATAGAATACGATGAGTTTCTGCACTAACCAACTCGCTGGGCGACGTTCAAGTGACACTCTTCCAAGTAATGCTGCCTATGGTTCAGGTTTAATCATGAATCATGAGGAGGAGTGTATTGCTAGCTTGTCCGCGAAACCCGTCTTTTGGCGGGACGAAGGAACATCGTGGTAGGTTTTAGTCGTAGTAGAGGAGTATCATTGGCTCCGAGCCCTTGATTTGTGTGGAATGTATGTGGTGAATATTTGTGTGTTGTTCCAGTAACAGACATCGGAAGCTGCTGCCGCTGCGGCAGACGTGACTGGGTGTCGCCGCGGCCGCGCCGCACATGACCGCGCCACGCTCCCCGCGCGCCGCGCACGCACACTACGCCACCGCGCCCGCCGGTACCAACACACATACACACCTTCCTAATATTATAAGTTTCTTTCGCATTACATTCGAAACCTTTTAGTTCCAAATGCAACTTAACAGTTACAACAATAGCAATATGATAATACCAAGTTATAACTTGACATTCAACTTGGCTCAACTTTGTCTAAAGATTTTATTATTTTTAGAGATAAGCAGCTAGGTACATCGAGATTTGCCTTTTTAACTATTGTTTTTTAATGTTTGTTTATCTCGTTTCAGATCCAGTGTAAATTAGTAAAGATTGCGTATATAGTAGAATTGTGTGGAGTGTGCGGAGCTTAGTGTTTAATTGTACATATTTAGTGGGACGCCTCCGCCATGGGGACCCTTAACGTCAACAGGAATGTCGCCGACGCCTTCTATCGGTACAAGGTGAGATTTATACTAATTTCTTATAAGTTTTTGGGTGAGTGACGCGTGTGGATTGTTCGTTCTTCACGTTTCAACGATCGAGCTGATTTGATGAAATCCGGGGCGAAAATAGATTAGACTCTTGATTTAGACAGGCCTACTTTTTATATTAGACCGCAGTTAACGCCGCAGGGTGACGCATGTTTTTGCCGAATTGTTGTAAAAGGCAAGTCGAAATGACACGTATCTCGTCAGATACAAAACCTTGTAGTGTAGATTTAATCATGTCACTACAAGAACCTTGTATTCATTTATTTTTGTTATATTCTGCTTCTGCAAAGGGTGGCGAAAATCAAACGATCCATTTCCCACCTAAGATCTATATCTCTTTTTATATGCTTAAAGGAAGGAATAATTTTCAGCACTTTCTATGAAAGTCTCGTATAATTAACCGGGTGTTGCTTCCCACCATCAAACTACTTATCCATAACCTACTACTGTTTGTGTCCTCAGATGCCTCGCATCTGTGCCAAGGTGGAGGGCAAAGGCAACGGCATCAAGACTGTCATCGTCAACATGCCTGAAGTGGCCAAGGCGCTGGGACGCCCCGCCACCTGTGAGTATACTGCTACTATAAGTATATAGTATACATACTGTCTTGTATGTAACGTGTGCCTGAGATAGCAAGCTAGTGTTTGTGGCTTTGCAGATAGCTTCATTTCTAAAAGACAGAATATAGCGTGGACCACACAAGCAAACCGATATGTTTTTAGGAAATCAAATCCGAGAATATGTTTAACCGAAGGTTTTGAGCAGCAGTAGTTGATAATAACTCCCCAGTGAATAAATTTGCCAAATAAAAATAAAAATAAAAAATAAAAATACATTTATTGGGACACGAAACAAGAGATACAGAATGCAAGATATAAACAAGTAGGTACACACGTTTCATGTCACAATCCGGCCCCAACTCAGCATGTGCTGGATGCAAGCATCCAACGCTGGTCCTCCGTTGGAACCGGCAGGTGACGTCACGAACGTGACGAAAAGTATATATAATAAATAAATAAATATTTCAGGACATATCACACAGCGCCATCTAGCCCCACACTAAGCAAACGCTTGTGTTGTGGGTACTAGATAACGGATATAATACTTAAAGAGTGATTTGAACACAATAAAAATGTACAACATGTAGCAAACGTAGACAAACAAATAAACCATAGTACAAACATATAACACATAACAGACGACGTAAAATATACATTAAATAATAGAACAACAAATAAAATGAAAGTATGGAGGTACATTAAAAATATAACATTAACAATAAATTAATTAAACGGCACTAGTGTCGTTCTTAAGCGGCGCTTGCATCTTTTGATGGTCAAAAATAAATGTCTTTAACTTTAACTTAAATCTAAATATACTTTGCGAGTTCCGAATCGGCGGAGGGATGTTATTCCAACATCTGGTTGCCGCATAGCGGAAGCTACCCCTGAACGCCGCCGTGCCGTGACGCTCCGTGATGAGCTGCGCCGTGCACGGCCGAGAAAGTTGAAGCCTCGATTTCCAGCTAAGCTTTTCAAATAAATAGCGTGGTTCTTTTAATTTGACTACCCCGAAAAGAAGAGCAGCCAGGTGTAGTTTGCGTCGGTGTAGCATTTTGAGGAGAGCATGTTTGTTCAAATAGGGCGTGACATGTGACCTCAACGGTATATCAAAACAGAATCTGGCACAGGCATTCTGAACGCGCTGGATCATCTGTTTAGTTTTCGACAATAGTCGTGGACCAAAAACAGCGTCCATATAATTTAATTTCGAAAGAACAAGTGACTCAACCAATTTTATACGAAGCGTTTCTTTCAGAAAAGGACGAGCCCTGTACAGAACTTTAAGTCTATAAAAGCAGTCGCGGATACAATTTTCTACGTGTTTTTGAAATCTGAGCTCATAGTCCATAATGAGACCTAGGTTTCGCGCTTCAAACACCCTCTCAATGGTTTCACCCATGAGCTCGACACTAACAGTGGGATTAATTCCCTCTAACTGGTGCCTGCTGCCAAATATTAAGAATTTAGTTTTCGTAGGATTTAAAATTAAGCAATTATTTGTAGCCCATAGCGAAATCCTAACTAGATCGTCATTTAATTTGGTAATTGCGTCATCAATACTCTCAGGCTTGCAAGATATATATATTTGAAGGTCATCAGCATATAAATGATACCTACAATGTTTTATATGAGTAATTATGTCCGCCGAATACAGTATAAATAAAATAGGGCCAAGGATAGATCCTTGAGGTACACCTCGGTCAACTCTGAGTTTGTTCGAAGTCACTGACGTGCCATCACCTCGGACTATCTTAACTGATTGAGATCGATCCTGGAGGTAGCTGCTGAACCACTGTCTAGACTCGTGATCAAAACCATAATAGCTTAATTTTGACAATAATAAATTAATGTTTAAACAATCGAATGCGCGTGAATAATCTAACAATACAAGCAGTGTGCACATGCCCTTATCTTGAGAAACTAATATATTATCAGTGACATCAAGCAGTGCGGTGACAGTACTCCGACCTTTTCTAAACCCTGATTGATGCGCCGGTAAAATATCATTTTTCTCGAGGTACTCTGTCACCTGGGAACACACTACTTTTTCTAAAATCTTGGACATACAAGGAAGTATGCTTATAGGCCTAAGGTCTTTTAACTCTGATGGATTATTAATTTTGGGCATAGGCAGCACGGTCGCGTGTTTCCAAGCGACAGGAAATTTTCCTGTAGCAATGGAAGTATTTATGATACCTTGGATAGTTTTTATGGAATAAGGAAAGGTCATAACTAGCATATTAAGAGTAATATTATCACTCCCCTCGGCATTAGATTTAAGATCTTTAATGATTTTGAATAAACGGTCAACACTTACTTGCTCGATATGAAAAATTGCATCGTTAAATCTATTAAATTCAAAAAATGTTAAGTGTGAGATAGAAGTTTCCGCAGTAAACTCAAAAAGTGGCTATTTATCTTGTCTGCATCACAAAAAGTAGTTGGCAACTCGATGTTAGTTTTAGGTAAAATTGTACTATGTATATTTTTCCAGAGTTTTTTGGGGTCCTGTATATTATTTATATTACATTTAAAATATGATTGTTTCTCATGATAAATGGATCAACGGCTGCTCTACATTAAGTGACTCTAAAGACTCCACTATTCTGTACCTACAACTCTCAAACTATAACCTACTTATATGTATATTAATGTAACAGTTTTCACTCACGTTTATATTTCGGGTATACTTGACAGACGTGATCAGAACCAAATATAAACTAACGTGTTCCACACACGTTATATTAATATGCAATAATGTCTCACGATAGAATAAATAATGAAATAAAAGCAATATAATAAATAGTGGCTGTTGTGGTTCCAGACCCGACAAAGTACTTCGGCTGCGAGTTGGGCGCGCAGACACAGTTCGACTTCAAGAACGAGCGCTTCATTGTCAACGGCAGCCACGACTCTGCCAAACTGCAGGACTTGCTGGATGGGTGAGTCTACATTAGCTACCACATTGTATTTAGTATAATATTAACATTTGATAGATACCCGCTTGACTACAACTCGCCTGATGTTAAGTATCGGATAGAAGTAACCGGGTCACTCTCGTCTTGAAGGCCAATATTTTTAATAGTTCGAGAGGAATAGATATTCCGGAAAGGAGTTCCATAGTTTGATTTAGATTATTTAAAAATTAAAGCAAAAAGAAAACTATTGGTCGTCAATCGCTAAAGTTCCCTAAGTTCACGAAAACCAAAGTATTGTGGACGTATAACTATATATTGTATATGTGCTGTTTCACCTATATCGCTAGCATCAAAAACTATTAAGAATAAGTATTCGCTTCGTGAAAATTTGTTGTATCGGGCATATATTATTCTCGCGGACACTAATTTTAAACTGACTAACATTGTATTATCTCAAATTCACTGTATCAGGCATAATATTGCTCTCGCGGACGCTAAAAAACTGACTTTTATAATCTCTGTTCCCAGTTTCATCCGCAAGTTCGTGCTGTGCCCGGAGTGCGACAACCCCGAGACGGAGCTGATAGTGTCTACGAAGCGCAACACTATCTCGCAGGGCTGCAAGGCGTGCGGCTACCACGGCACGCTCGACTTCAATCACAAGCTCAACACCTTCATACTCAAGAACCCGCCCACTATGGAGCCGGCGCAGGTACGCTGGACGTTATGTAGATCTCTTAGAATAGATGTGGGCCCTGTGCCTTTCCATAGAAGATTCACTATTAACATCTATGATTTTGTAGATAATCAGTTTTTGGAATTATTGGGTTTTAGGCCGGATTTGGCCCGCCTTGCAGGCCCGCCGAACTACTCCCTCGTTTACATTAAAATCAGTGTATTGTGTATGGCAGTAATAGAGTCGACAGTGTCAAACTAATTCATCATCATTATTAGCCTAACGATGAATATTTTTCTACTAGACAACTCAAATTGAGGAGTTACACCTAGCGTCATGGCGATGTAAATGTGCACAGAATCTAAGCTTGAAAATTTTTCTCGTATGGGCTATATAACAAATATAGTAAAAATGTATATTTGCAGGGCACGTCGGTGACGGAGGGTAACCGCGGCAAGCGCTCCAAGCGCTCTGGACCCAACGCGGACAAACCTGCCAACGGGACGCACGACGGAGATAATGATAAGAACGTGAGTGTCTCTAACAACCTTTAAACAGGCAGGACTATAGAAAACCAGACAAACCGGTGCTAACATTTTAACGTATATAATAATAATTGGGCATCAAAAACCTTATAACTAAGTTACAACATTTGTTTGTTAGTACAGTGAAACTTGGTTAAGTGGAACCTGGATAAGTGAGAAACCTCCATAACTGGAACTCATGCTGAGGTCCCAACACTTTGGCACTGAATTACCTCTGTTAGTGGGACGAGGTCAGCCTCTATATCTGGGATTTGTTCTTTCGATTTATCATCATAGTTACCTCTATAACTGAGACAGCGAGTAAACTTTATATGCATAAACCTCTGTAACTGAGATAACATTGTTTACATAACATACATAACACGTTATTTTATTTAATGATCGCACCTGTATAACTAAAATAACCTGTATTCTCACCTCTATTAATGGAACCCTCTGTAAATGAGACAGATATTTATTTATACCTGTATATCTGAGACACTGGGTAAGTGGAATACCTCTATAAGTGAAACGACATTGCAGGTCCCTTGATGTCTCACTTAACCAGGTTTCACTGTACTATATTTAAAGTCAAAGTTTAAGTATGTTTGTAGACTAGGCTAAACACATATGTGTCTCCTTGTGTTCACAAGACATTTTATGCTAGCTAAATATACATGGACATATTTTATGTATTCGACTGTGTTGTATCCAGCTCTATGATACCAACTCTACATTTATTTCTTGTATTGAATCCTTCATGTGGGCGCCTGTTCCAGGAGAGCGAGCCGGCGACGCCCACCACGCCCAACCCCAAGGAGAAGTCGGGCAAGAAGAGCAGGAAGCACGACGGAGATGATGATGATGATGGCACCTGGACCGTCGACGTCAGCGACGCAGCTGTCAAGGCACGCATGCAAGGTACTATATATTGCATTGTTTATATACTGGATTCTCTCTTTAGTCGTATTTCCTCATGACTGAGGGTCGTGACTTCCCCGCAGAATTAATTCGCTTAGCCCCGGACGGTCGACAGCTAAAGTGGTCTTAGCTGTCGAGTGGGAGGAGTGGAACTATTTAGTTCAAGATGTCATAAGACATACGGGCGACACACACCATAACGTGATAGAGGGGCTTCGGCGAGTTCCCACCGGAGTACCCGGAGCTCTTCATCACATGACGATGAGGCTGGCCACCAGGGGGATTTTACTCAGAAGACGGACACGGAGGCGAGCCGCTCGCGCTCGGACTCCGTCTCCACTAGGAGGCCCTGGGGCGTGGGATGCGGGGGCATCCCATACTCCCTAGCAGAGATATGGGCCTCCCGAGGAGTCGATGCCTGGATGTCCCTGGGCATCGCTCGCGCAGTAAGAGGTAGGTTGTCCTCCTGAGGTGGGTCCACCTGGACAGTGGACTGTGGTTGGGACGGGAATTAGGAGTATTGCTCGCTTGCCCGCGAATCCCGTCCTTGCCGAGGTGAAGGGACATCGTGGTAGGTTTTAGTCGTAGTGGAGTCCCATTAGCTCTGAGCCCGACATATTATTACCCCCTTGGATTTATTTCATCTAATTATACGACATTCGTTCAACATCTTTGACCTGCCAAAGCGTTGCAACACCAGGTGTTTCGATAGGCGTCGGTGACTGCTTACCATCAGCCTTTGCCACTTTTTTACAAAACAAATACATTGTTATTCTTTGTATCTGAACATAGTAACATCCCTCAGATCTGACGGAGGGCGTGAAATCGATGACGGTATCGGAAGACACGGAGAAGAACGAGAAGCAGCGCATGGACCTGTTCTACGCATACCTGAAGCAGCGCGCCGGCACCGGGGACGTGCAGGCGGGGGACCTGCTGCACGAAGCGGAGAGGTATGTATACCTCAAGCAGCGCGCCGGCACCGGGGACGTGCAGGCGGGGGACCTGTTGCACGAAGCGGAGAGGTATGTATACCTCAAAGGCGCGCCGGCACCGGGGACGTGCAGGCGGGGGACCTGCTGCACGAGACGGAGAGGTATGTATACCTCAAGCAGCGCGCCGGCACCAGGGACGTGCCGGCGGAGGACCTCTACTTGGAATTAATGCATTAACACTAGCCTAGCGCGCTACATTTTACCTAATATAACTACAGCGGTGCTTAACATCTCCCAGGCTGTGATCGAACGTAAGCCTATTCCGCGTAAAAAATATAATTTTGAACGTGGCGTAGAAGTTTAAAATAAAACGAGGGGATTAACCCCTTTGTGTCATATTCTAAAGCTCTGGGTTTTCTTTCTTTTTCATAGGATTGCACCATTGTATGCGTCATTTTAAATTCGTCAGTTTTTGGAAATACATATATATTTACGTCATCTATATGTTTTCTATACACTAACGTCCTGGATACCAAGAGCGAGAGCAAATTGATTGCGTTACTTGAAAATAATTTTAGAATAAAGAACGCTTATACTTGATTTGAGTTTTTTAGTATTTTCACATAATCCATAGTATCGAAGCGGTGTGACAGACAAACTTAATCATGAAACTTACAAATATTCACTATTATACGATTAATATTCACTATTAAACAACAAATATTCAGTATTGTACGATTGTCGCTCCCCCTGCAGGCTGGAGGTGAAGTCGAAGGCCCCGCTGGTGATCTTCGAGCTGCTGATCCGCGCCAACAGCATCGCGAGCGACGTGCGCCGCTACCGCGCGCTGCTGCTGCGCTTCACGCGCGGGGACACGCGGGCGCAGCGCGCCGCTCTGCACGCGCTCACCGCCATGTGCGCCGAGAACGCCGCGCTGCTGCCCAAAGTACCCGCCGTGCTGAAGGTATATATCTCTCTTCGAGTCGTATTTCCTCATGACTAAGGGGTCGTGACTCCCCCGCAGAATTAATTCGTTAGGGGAGTTTTCTTGGGCAGATACATCGTGGTGGGTGCCCAGGTCCTTCCACGGAAGACGCATGTCCTCGGATATTGTGGTCCTCAAACATGTCGGTTTCCTCACGATGTTTTCCTTCACCGCTAAGCGAGTGCAAATCTACACATAACTTGAAAATACAAGTCATTGGTGTAGGGCGGATTCGAACCAGGGTGCGTCTGGATGAAAAGCAGACACTGGAACCGCTGAGCCGCACTCGCTTAAATAAGAATATATATGTATATGTTTTAAGCTAAAGTAAATATTAATTATATCCGTTATCTATTTAGAATGTATTTCTAATTAAGTTTAACACTAATATATTTATTAAAAAAAATCTTATTTATTAAGTATAATGAATTCATGACATGAATTACAGGATCGCAAGCCGAAGGATTGAAAAAATGTTTTATATAAATTAAAATTACAATATAATTATAACTAAATTAATACAACTACGTCCGATCGATGTAAGATACAGAATGGCGGAACGGAAGCCCGCGCTGTCCGGTATGCATTGCCATTGACGTCAAATAGTGGTCACGTACTGCTGACATCGCTCTCAAGTTCTGCTGACGCCGCGCCTCGTGTAGCGCGGTGTTTATTGAGGCACTGCGACTCAGCGACTTGGCTATATGAGCCTTGCGTAACACATTTGATTGGAACAAATTCATGAAATGTTTATTTGGTTATTTATAGGTAGTACCCATGATACAAGCTCTAGCTTAGTGTGCTAGATGGCGCTGTGTGATAAGGCCTGAAATATTTATTTAGCTAGGAATCACACAGCGTTGTTCTGCACGTTGTTTAAGTTGTAATTATTGTATGTTGGTATTTTTATATGAACAAATAAATTATCGAGGGTATCGATGATCTGAAGAATCGGTTTTTCAACAAAGTTGTCGAGCAAATCGAATAAACTCCTCGCCATAAAATTTGCGACTTCTGCACACCAGCTTCAACTTTAAAGCACTTTGTTCATTGACTTTAACGTTACATTTATACAGTTATGTTAAAAATATAAAATTAATCTCGTCGTGCTGTAATTTCCAGTTGCTATACGACGAGGACATCGTGGAGGAGAAGGCGGTGCTGGAGTGGGCGGCCAAGGGGTCCCGCAAGTACGCCGGCAAGGAGGTGGCGGCCGACGTGCAGCGCCGCGCGCAGCCCTTCCTGGAGTGGCTGCAGCAGGCCGAGGAGGACTCCAGCGACAGCGAGGCGGAGGACATCGAGGTGAGGGGGGAATTACTAAGACGTGCAGCGCCGCGCGCGTGCAACGCCGCGCGCAGCCCTTCCTGGAGTGGCTGCAACAGGCCGAGGAGGACCCCAGCGACAGCGAGGCGGAGGACATTTAGGTGAGAGGGGGGGGGAGTACTTAGACGTGCAGCGCCGCGCGCTGCTCTTCCTGGAGTGGCTGCAGCAGGCCGAGGAGGACTCCAGCGACAGCGAGGCGGAGGACATCGAGGTGAGGGGGGGGGGGGAGTACTAAGACGTGCAGCGCCGCGCGCAGCCCTTCCTGGAGTGGCTGCAGCAGGCCGAGGAGGACCCCAGCGACAGCGAGGCGGAGGACATCGAGGTAAGGGGGGGAGGGGTTAATATATGTTATAATATGATAGAAACTGCAACACGGTTCACCGAGAACTGGGAAAAGCTAAAACTTTCTATTGATAGGAATTACATGACCAGTGAAACCACAATGGAAACTTTGACCTTGTTATTTTGGACGTTGGCTCTTCTTCCATGCCGAAAATCTTATCGAATCGTGTTTATTATGTTTATTCGAAGACATCGTCAAAGTCGAGGGTTCAACCTGGATGAGGTCTGGACAAGATCGACGCAGATGGCACATGCTATGGGAAGCCTATACCCAGCAGTGGGATCCCAAGGGCTGTGGATGATGATGATGATGACGTGTATTAGTATGGTCCAACGGTATGGAATTAATATTAAATGTATACCATCTGGCATAGGTAACTTTTATTTGGTGGTAACATCTGATAGTCCAGGTTTTTCATGTATCTCATCTCATAACGCAATTTTTTTAATGTTGTATTTTGTGGTGTTTCCAGATCGAGTACGACGACCGCGCCAAGGCGACCCCGATCAAGGCGCAGGTGGTGAGTGCGGCCGCCGCCAAGCCGCGACCTGTCGAGGATGATGATGCAGACGACGTTGATATCGACGCCATCTAGGGAGCACACACCACACTACTGTACCTAGGGGGAGGCGGGGCGTGGTGCGACAGGATTTTTTTATATCATGCAACTACTTTCTTCAATGTAGCACTTTTGGACTCTACTAGAAAACGTTAACTGCAATCCTGGGATCATCAAATAGATCGTCTTCTAGATTAAAGCTATTCTCTGAAAATTTGAACTAATCTAACAAGAGAAACCAAATGCTCCGTGTATTATCTTACATACATCGTTACAATAAATGAAAGTGAAAAAAAAACCTGTCTCAACATGCTCTACCTCCCCCATTCTAACTGATTTTGTTACTCTCTCAAAATTCTAAATTACTGAAGCTTGTAGAAGCAACGCCGTATTCAAATAATAAGTATCAGTAGGTACTCTATGAAAGCTACTCATCTACATAGTGAATAGAAGATCACTATCATAATAATATATGTACCGTAACTAACTATATTGAAGAGCTACTAATTACCAAGTAGCTAGATATTACATTTAAAACATGAAGGTTCTCAAATATTGTTGAACACGAGGAGACTTCATTCTCCTCATTGTATTTAGCACAGTACCCAAGCTTCTATGCATTTGATGTATGCTATTTATTTTACTCTACTTCGATATTATGTTCCTATGTGTAGAATTGAAATTTCCTGAAACATTTACCAGGCATAAATAAAGCTAGTGATGCTAAGATGTTTATGTCCTTATATCATCTTTCACACGAAAAAATATCGGTGTTTTGTTTCATTATCCTAGCTTCTCTCTAACTTCTTGCGTAGACATAGCATCAATAATACCTAATGTATTGGAGTTTAACAACCACTCACCATCAAGCGGTATGTTTGCTTGTCTGGCTATGATACAAGTGTCAGTAACACGTGAAGGTCACTGACCTCCATTACTACAAGTACGCTGGACCGGCTGCACGCCGCATCGTTTTGTGCCTATTTGATTTTCGCCATCTTGGCGCGGACAACGCCAGTGAACGTCTACGGAACTAATAGTAGGGACGGGACAATGTAACAAATTATATCGACAAAAATCTACTTTTAGCCTAGACCTATACGACACACCTATGTGTGTCATCGTAGGTACGTGTCTATCCTTTTTAATATTTTATATATAATGTCGACTAACACTGTTAACGGCCAACAAATAAATATAATTACTAAAGGTCCTGCATGATTTGTGATGAACATAGCTATTAAGTACTTTGAAAATCTTTAGGGATGCTACCAATAAAACCATGAATTATTTGGCTAAAAAACAACATTATTAAAAATATATACAATAACTAGTTGACTCCCGCTGCTTTGCTCGCATTATTTTGGGATATAAAGCCTATGTATGACACTTGACGTCATACTACCCACATTTAAAAAATCCATGCTAAATATTGTAGGGATGCTGCCTCTTTTCAAAGTAGTACGTGCTTCGTGTTTGATGATACGGTTATCTGTGAAATGTTTCGAACAAAGATGATAATTTTTGTTGGTCTGATCAACAAGTTTCATCTCTTTAAGCCACAGTTTTAGGGAAGAGTATTTTGGAAACCTGTAATTTAAAAACAAACCGTTCATTGAATGATTCAATTTATGCCAGAAAAAAAACATCGACAAGTATTATCGATATGGAATATCGACAACACTATTGTGTTGTTCATGTTTATCAAAACTCAGTAATATTTGTCAAATACGTTCTAATGTCACGTCATGCACGTAATAAATGCATGGAATTAATATATAAAGATAATATAAGATAAAGATATTTTATTTGCCAAAAAACACTGGTACAATCACAAAAATACTAAGGTCATTCCTTAGTATTATATATTAATTCCATGCACTGCTGATCCAATTACGAGCAAAGCGAGGCGAATGTATGACAGGCTGTTGTCTTTTTCTAACTAGGGTGACAATACATTATATAATTAGTATTTCAATTCATCTTCCTACCAAATCTGGAGCAGTTTCTTTTGGGGTCCTATTTTACCTGCATCTTGGCAATCATGATGGTCCCTAGCTCAATTGACGCTTTAAGTAACAAGCACCAACAAACTTACTTACAAAAGGCACTTTAATTTATAACTTATGATAGTAACCGACATAAAAGAGAAATTTTGTTGTGTCCTTTAATCAATTGAATTACCTAATAATCTTGTAACGCATTACAAGATTTAAAAATACAAACATGAACGTGTACACTGATTTCAGTTTATTCATATGAAATCCTTAAGTTTCTCAATAACTACGAAATATGGAAATTCGTAAAAAACAATTGTCCCATTACAAAAATCCATGTCCTAAACAACATGTATGCTGAAGTAAATAATCACGAATTTCCAGATCACGTATTACAAAAAAAAAATATTTTATATGTACTGAACTGAATGAAAAATAATAAGTGTAATCCACTGGTCTGCAAATCTAGATTTATAGGAATATTCTAGGTGAGCGTGTTACACCCTAGGTTGCAGCATCAGGCAGGCTGTAGTTAACCGCAAACCTATTTCACTTTTAATGAAAGTCAACCGTAAAAAGTTAAGCGTTAGTAATGTCGCCCATGTTCTTTGTGTCGAGTAAGATTTATAATAAATAAAATTAAATCGGCTTCTATTCGTATAAAATCTAGTTCACAAAACAAAACAGAAATCCTGAGATAATGAGGCGGATTGAAATCCTTGAATAAATGTCAAATTTAGTTCTCAGTACACTCAAGGGAGGCGCTTCAAATCGGCACAAAAAAGAGCTGTCATTTTGTATGGTAGGTACATCCAGTGCAGCGTACTTGTAGTAATGGAGGTCAGTGGTGAAGGTACATTGAGTAAGGTATCGCGGCGCCTGGCTCGGTCACAAACTGCAAAGTCAGCAATACGATGGCAATATATTTATATTATATGTATAGTTATACGGAAATAGCTTGTTTTAGTATGTAAACTTGTAAAAACGTCGCTCGCGCGGTGCTTCGTAACTTGAACGACACTTCACTATACATTGGGAAATTGAAATATTTGATGCTGGCATGTCGTAATAAAATATATAAATAAATATTAGTAAATTGAAAATTTTGTAAATCTGGTTCAGGAAACTAGTGTTGTGTAAAAGTATGTTTGTTCACAGTTATAGAGTCCCGCGCGTTCATAGTTCAGTACAGAGTTACTTGCAACTAATGCAACACTTGAGGATTGTTTCATTGCTTTTGCTCTACACAGACCTGAAATTGGCGAAATAATATGACGAAGATACTTTGATTTGTACAGTCAGTCGAGTCAATTTAGTTATTATTGTACATTTTATGCCAAGTTTGACATAAAATGGTGGAAATTTGATTAAATGGCTCCTTCTATACTTCCTTTAAGATCTTGAAAGTGTTGCATTAGTTCCAGTGCTGTGTATATAAGCTAGGTTAGTACTCGTCGCTCGTGCTATATACTGTATAGCGGCCGGACGGACGGCTCGGGCGAAACTTCTCCTCTTATTACTATTATTATGATAGAGAATTTTAACAAATTGCCACCAGACAATTTTATTAGATCGTTTTTTTGTATTCAATACATTTTGGATTCTGATTTGTCTTTTATTTTTTCACTCCTTTAAAGAAATATAGATTGAATTTTGAACATCACCTGTGAGGTAGGTTCTATAATAAAAACTCCAGACACTCTCGACAACAAAGTTGGTTACTCTCATACGAAGAAAAAGGTCCTATGGTAAAATATCGTATAGTTTACGTGGGATTAAATGAAACAAATTCGTCGCTTACAAACTACATTTTATTTACAGTGTTTGTCACAGAAATAGATTAATAAATAAAATAGTCCTTATTTTATAAGTGTGATTTCTGTACATTCATAGGCACTTGCAAGATAATAGTTAAGTATTAAAGTACTGCTTGAGATCTTGACTCATTTGAGAGGAGGTTCATTCATAGACAATGTACATTTATCATTGCGCACATGTTTGGTACATGTGTTTAGCATAGTTAAAGCAATATTACTTGAGATTCACAGCGTAGGTATTTTATATCTTATATAAACAACATAGAACGAGAATGGAAGTATACTATAGAATGTGTTTGTCTGCTAGAGTCCCGAAGGGAACTAGCAAATGATCAGTTATTATATTTACATATAGACTTAGCAGAGATTCACTCACATTATTTTTATACCAAAGAAATCAATAATTTGGGACAATATTATTTAGATTTTTATGTCCCATTTGATTTTTAGTCACAGTAAATTGCCTTTATATTCATATTGAGCACTCCAAGTTGTTTTTTTAATTCTATCTAAGATACAAGTCCGTAAAAACAGAAACATTGATCGAATGTAATCTAAATAAATACCTAAAATATTGGGTACATATATTTCTTCATAAATGCATGTATCATTAACTAAGTACAAAATACACTTACTCGCTAGTGGAAAATATTCCTCAGATTCATAATAATAATTAAGTATGACTGGACTTATTCACTTAATTCTACATAGGTACCTTTAGGTACAGTACATCTATTTTTATTATGCCTAAAATTGTAGCTATTTTCTATCCGTCTCCAGTGTCAACTACTTTGGTCCAGTAAGTATTCAAAGCAAAACAGGCTTTACCAAATGGGTTTGCACCTGACCTTTTTCTTTACATTTTACATAAAGTTTTGGAAAAATGGATACTTCCTTCTTTCCACCAGTCAGAATTATCAAGCTATATTAGACAATATCCCAATAAGAACTGTTTCTCTCTCGCTTTGAAGTTCGCTATTAACTTTACGTAGTGCCAGCAACAGCGACGACTGTCGGCGTTGCCACGCTGAAAGACGTGATGAACACATTGACGATGGTGATGAGGAATATGCCCAGCACAGTGAAGTTGTTGATCTTGTCAGCCTTGCAGATCTCTTTCTTGTCGTTGACGTCGTATCTACTGTTCATGATTAGGCCGACTCCTACTGCGATCTGTGGAATAATAAGAAATGAATCAGTTAGAAATTCATCATTTGGTAGAGAGATTAATATGTAACTACTTATTACGGTTTACAGTCACGTGTACTTTACGTGGTTTATTTGCATGTCTGCGCGCTCCCGCGGTCCCAGGACGTACCTACGTTCTGGAGATGGCGTAACAACATACCTACGCGAAATTACACGTGAGTGAAAATCGTTACAGTTAGGTAGGTACATATTGATAATAATGTCTCACAAAAGTCTTACTGATAAAGGAGAGATTAATTAATATAAGTAAAACTTAGTGGTTATGCTATAAAATAATATTCAAAGATGCCCTGTATGTAGTAGGTAATTTGAACTGTATCACACTGCACTAAGTTTCTTGATGTTGAAAATGGGGGCGCCACTTACTGTCACTGACTATTGTACTGTTATGAGTACAATATTAAGTAAGGGATATAATAATAGGTTTTTTATAAAAAAAAAAAATGGTTGCCTGTAAAGTCGGTATACGGGCGAAAGTTTTACGTGACAACGACTTTGAGTGGTAAAATAATTTTAATGTGAATATTCATTCGTATAGTAGGAAGAAGGATGAAATAATAGTAACAATTTAAAACATTTATTTATACAAAGAATTATATTTAAAACATTAATTTATACAAAAAGGAAGGGACGCGTGCCTTTCACTTTTTATGTCTGTCTCTCTCGCTCTTAGGCGGGCTAACCATGCCCGAGTGGAAGGGACGCGTGCCTCTCACTCGCTCTCATTGTGAGCGCATAACGTGAGCGGAGCGTAACGCAGTTTCTTGAAGTGTCACCCGGCAAACCAATTTATAAGACGTTGTCACGTCAATATTTGCTGGCAATAAAATGTGACAGCGAGGTTTAGCCAATAACTTGGTTTTTGTCAAAACATAAAAAAGTTAGTCAAACCAACTCACCTGAAAAATTATGCTAAGCGAGATGAACACCAAACTAGGGTAGTAGTAGGGATGCGTAGACGCCGACTCCAGCACATATCTGAGCTGGTTGGCATTTGCTGACAGCAGTGCCAGGTCCATCATGCCCTGGGCCAGGTTCTTCTTCTGCTGGTACGTGTTCACATCGATGGCCTGCATTGAAAACACCTGCTAGAACATAAGCCATGGGTAGCCAACACCAAACAAAACACAGAGTGTTAGAAACAGTGGAAAGCTAAAAAAATTGCTAAGGTCAGCCTGAGGGTTAGAAATAGAGGAAGTCAACAGGAATTAGGAATTGTTAAGAGCCTATAGTGCTCTATAGGTGTGTGTAATACACAGGATTAGTTGTGGAGTCGGGAATCCAGGAAATAAACAGAGCAGTTACTAAATAAGTGCTGCTAGATTAATACCCATAGCTGCCACTTTAGTAAAAAAGGTGTTTTACCACTAAACGGTTTGAGCATAATCATTTTTTGTGAACCATTATATTTTATAAACAGTGCAAAATGGATATAGTAAAAGTTGCAAGCTACACACTTAACTAATCACATTTAATGAGATAAAATGGAATGTTTTATTTGTGTAAATGTAAATAAATATAAGTAGTTTGGAGTTAAAACAGGTGCAAATTAACACAAGAAAAGCTGCAAACTCCACACCCATTTACTGATCTACTTAAATACTAAGACATTGAAAAATTATAAGAAGCTATTACTTACTGAAGGTACTGGGGACACGGGTCGGTCTTCACCAAACCTTGGAGAAAGTCCATTGATACCTGTATATTTAAAATAAATTATCTACTATTAATAAATAAGCTATTCACGTACCCTATTTAAAATTGTATTTTTAAATGATAATTGAAAATAAATACTACTTATTAACATCCAAGAATAAATTTTGGGTGAAATTCCATGAAATTCGTGCTTCATGCATAGTAGGTAGGTATATATTTGAGTAAATAAATATTTTCTCATGCTTATGTGAACACAATGCTAAGCTAAGCAATGCATAATATTGTGGTTACAATTCAGAATAAATATTTTTTAATAATTTTAATGTTATAATGGGCATTATATTTTTACAAACTTTCCACACTGAAGTTTTCACATTACTTTCGCAATTTATATTACGATTTTGTAAAAATGTCTGTAGGTAAATTAACTCTGGATCGTTGCTTTAAAAACGTAAGAAATACAATTATGTAATTTTTACCAATAACTTATTACATGCCATTAGCAATATTTTTATTGTATTTAGGTACCAATAACCCGAATACATCAAGAAAATAGCTCCGAAAGAGTATAAAAGCACGCTCCATCTTTTGGCCATAGCCTTTGCTTACCATCAGGCAAACTATGGTCAAGTGCAAACCCGTTGTAGTAAACAAAAATCAGTGTGCAAAGTGCAGTTTGTGCAGCAGCCAATCACCGTAGGGATGGTCGGGCTCGTCCCCGGAATGCCACGGCCAATTACCGTCTTCCGTGTGTCCGTCGCCTAGCTTGTCATCTTCATCGTGACTCTCCTCGCCGCCTGAAAAAATATAAATAAATACTTTGATATAGTCAACAACCACACAAAATGTTTTATTTTCTTTTCACAAAATTAAAGTAAAAATCTCGCAACTCGTATATATAGGCACTCAATAAGAAGTGGTCTCTAACGCATTTTTCATTTTATATTATTTATTTACGTAGAATATTCACACAGGAAACTACAACGGGGTAACTATGGATGAACAATTTTATTACCAAACATAAGAAATATTATTTGTGTAGTATATATGTATTTAAAGGAAAATTCGAGCAACTTCTGAGAAAACTTTAATATACGAGTATTTTATGAATCCATGTAATGTTCCCTTGAAAATTACAAGTAAATATGAAGCCACAAGGTCCACAAAACTTTGTTATTTCAACTTGACCGCTTCCTGTGGGCCCGATAGTGGCGACCTCAATCGGTCATACTTATTTATTGTTTATCTTTCAAACATTCTCATCAACTATTAATTGTTGAACTAGATAATAGTTTTAGCATGTTATTTTACTATTTGGTTGTAAAACGATAAGTCTTTTCATAATTAAACTTTATTTAAAGTTTTGTAAGTACCAAGGGAATTAGGTAGGTACTACATAGATTAATGTAATTGTAACCAAACAATGAAAGCAAGGTGAAGATAACATTGAGACAATGATATAGCTGGCTCATTGTCTTAATTAGTATGAATCTTACTGATTACTTCAAACTTGAAATTATCATATTAGCGGCGGCAGAGAGAGATAAATTAATAAAAAATACAACACATAGCGCCGTCTAGCCCTATACAAAATCGTTAGTGTGATGGGCATACGGATGTAGTAGTATATGTTTGAATACTATTCTTTATTAAAACAGTTGGGTCGACGACATATGAGTATAGGCATAGAAGTGCAATTTTTCTATGAACGAGGTCTGCATAAAATCTGTGATGCTGGTTCATAGATATGAAGCCTATACCCAGCACTGTAGGGAAGGCTGTGAATGTAACTAAATAAATAATTAGCATTATCGTATTATAAAAGACATTATTATCATTTAGTTCCATGAAATATAATGATACACCTGTATTAGTTCGATCCATGAAAGACACACTGACACAAACAAACATCACTTTTTGTTCTATTTCTTCCATTTTCACTGGGCTCTAGCTACAGTACGAATAATCCATGATTGGCTGCGACAAGACACAAAGAAAAAACCTAAGTACTCTAGTTCGACAGGATATTTATTTTTGTTGATTAACTATTGATAACTACGCAAAGAAAAAATAAAAGAAACGACATGACCCGGAAAATAGACAAAAACACTTCACCGACTCAATTCACAACGAATTTTAATCGTGGCGTGATATTGTTAATTAATTAAGAGTTAAGTCAGAATCTATATCCAATTCAATCGGAGGTCAGAAATGAGAACAATATGTCAAGTTTACTTTACACTAGGTTAAGTTATATCAAGTTAAACTACTAATTCCTACTTAGAAAATATGTGACGCGCAGTCGTATTACGTTTTACCTACTTAGTCTTACTTAGTATTTGCCTGTTTAGGCCTTATAAGTGGTGTATTAAGTTTAACACGACACACGACATACTGCAAGAATTTGTGCAAGTATTGATTTACTTTTCAAGTACGAGGAAATGACCTTTTTAAATAAAAGAGCAATATTTTAACAGGCCTAAGTTCTGAAGCCTTTGAGCTTAAGTTATTGTAACAATTCAATGCATAATACATGTATTTTAGTTTTATACATAGAACATAGTATTATATATTACGTATTCCTAAAAAAACTTAGTAAATTCTAAGGAATTACTAAAAACAAAGGAATTGGAGGAGACCTGTGCTCAGCCGTGCATACAGGTCAACCTACAACAAAATCACTAAAAATCCATGCATTTAACTAACTTAGGTGCATATTAATTTCATTTGCAAATTCCCATTATATGTAATATTACCGCCCGAGACAATAACTTCATTATCCTTGAATGACATTCGCATGCCTCATAAAAGGCAGGTGCATATGCATTATGTAGGTATGCCTTCCGCAGACTGTTTTGATACCTAACAGTTCAACTCTTGTACAGAGTTCATAATGTATGATAGTATTATTTTTTTATTCGTTGTTATGTCTGAATCGTAACATAAGTTGTAACTTTATCTTTCTTTAACTCATGTTTAATTTATTTGGCGATAGTTTGTGACTATAATAGAAATTGATATGGAGATAAATCGCCCTGGATTAAATATATAGGCAACTTTTCATGCCTGATTAACGAGGATAAAACCGCGTGTTTTTCAGGTGGCCTTATACATACCGGTCATATTACCTATTATTATGTTTGGCATGATTTTAATAACAAAAATTTTCATTATTTTATTAATAAAACTAGACATATGTAACTTCTAAAATTTTATAAAAGCTAAATGTTATAAATTCAATTTGACGAGATATTGTAATTTGTGTAGCATATTCTGTGATATTAGTACTTATACCTATGTATGTTACAATTTTACATTATCAATATAGATTCTTTATCTTTATCTTTATTAAAATCATATATATTCTAGTACGATCAAAATTATGGCCTATTTCTGCACGCTGCCCTTTGGCAGTAGGCTGGAACACTATATTTTAGGCTTTTGTAAAGGTTTTTTACGTGCCTTTTTGTTATCAAGTTAAGTTTTCCCTTTTTTTCTTTAATTGTAGTAAATAAACTGTCAGTAACTGACCTACTTCAACGATGTCAGGTTTCTTATCGTCTCCCTCGAGCAGTCCGTCGTCGATCCCGATGAAAGGGACGTTGTTGTTGTGTCGAGCCACCTCGTCGTCCAGGTCGTCTATCTCTGGACCTGGAATATGGAGATAGGGATATTTAGAAGTACATCTTTTAATAATTAAATAAATAAATATTCCGGGACATTGCACACAGCGCCATCTAGCCCCACACAAAGCAAACGCTTTCTTCGTGGGTACTTGATAACGGATATAATACTAGGATACGGATATACTTTCAATTTATTGTAAACTATGGTCCAGGGAGGTAGAGTGAGTTATTTATGACATTATGTCATGGACATAATATGTAGGTCTGAGTCCATAGCTAATAGATGCTTTGCTGGTATCATTACAGATGTTGTTATTTCTGATATAAGTATGTAAAGAAATCTAACAATGACTTATAAACTGCATAGAGAAATTGTGACACTAAATTATTAGTAAAAAGAAAGAAAATTATATAAAACTTTTTTAAATCTTTTATTGATTTTATTTCCGAACTTTCTATAGAAACATTTAGTCGACTATTTTTTGTCTGTTTCTATCCTACTATATCCGCCAGATGATTAGTTAAATTCACCAAATAATCTAACTAATTAAGGTCATTTATCTCATTTAGGGGTTTTCAAATCTAGAGTTAATAGGTACCTTTTATGTAAACGTGTTACACCCTAGGCTGCAGCAATGCTTAACATCAGGCAGGCTGTAGTCAAACGTAAACCTATCCCACGTAAAAAAAAATTGACTTCCATCATTAATTTTGCGTATTCTAAATGATTCACATAGTAAGTGCAAATCATCTTTTAGAAACTAAAGCTACTATTTACTTATGCCACTTATACCCTTGGGGGATTCCAACCTCTTCGATTCGTCACAGATTTTTCGTAATTAATACACAAGCTATATATTTGCATTATGTCTGAGTTCTTGTAAATACTAGGAAAATCCCTCTCAAGGTTCTAAACCACATTGACTTAGTTCAGTTAAGCTGACTCAAATTTATTATACTAAAGAATAACTGAAACTACATGCATAAATGAAATATTATTATGTATGCAACTGTGCATACAAAGCATTTACACAGTTGTGAACCGGTGTCTTTAGCAAAGTGTAAGTCAGACTTAATTCGCGACGCTAGACAATACGTACATAATGTACCTCCTCGTAAGGTTTTTATTATATACATTCTGTTAATCATGTAGGTTTACAGCATAAGCACATATCATTTATGGGTATATAAGGATAACTGTACGTATAATTTTTTAAATACGTATTGTACCCTATGACGTCTCTATGGACATATAAACATATTGAGTACATTAACAAGTCTTCAAAGAATACCCAATTACCTACTCACTTGTCTAGGTTACAGTCTGCGTTCAAATAGGTAGGTATTGCATGTCTGAGTTATTTTAGAATGTTAATGCTGAATCAGGCGCAGAATTCATATAAGTTCATTAGTAATTATGCGTTATTTATGTTTTATATAGTGGACAACAAGCAAATCCTCTTATTAAATATTTTTGTAGTCATCATTGTGTCAACACAAGCGATACTTCGGTTGAAGGTGATTTATATGTCAGAATCTGAATTCTTTGTTTTTATTTTTGTCAAGTGCTAAACCCGCATAATGGTTGTTTAACTTAAATTCCTCCTGCCTTTATTTAAAAAAAATAAGTTACAATCTTTGGAGCTTCCTTCTCTAACCTCTTATCCTTGGTATAGGTATAGGTATAGGTACAAGTAAGAACCTTAGGTATAGGTATAGGTACAAGTAAGAACCTAAAAAATGTCCCCTACAACGTAGGGGGATTAAAACTTGTGGAGGAGGAAATAAAAAAAAAAAAAAAAAACCTCTTATCCTTTGTGATGGTTTGATAAATGATAACTATGTATTACAGTATTACTATCTACAAGTAGTAACATTGTTAGGAACTGTAGACCGACCTGTGTTGCGAGTTGGAGAGGAGGCCAACACTCAGCAGTAAGTGAGTATGGGCTGATATAGATAGATAAATACTTTATTAAAACACCACATAAAAAACAAACAATACAAAACAGCATGGAAATTAAAATTAGCTTCTTAATTGGCGGACTTGTCGCTAAGAATTATATGATATGAAGATGATGATGATGTACTAACCTGCCAGAGGAGGCTTCTGCTTGTCCCTATCAGGCTCCAATAAAGGCTGTGAAGGCTGATCGATGTCAGAGTGCTTGCCGTTTGTGTGCTGAGGACAATAGGTACATGGAAACTAGTTAGTAATGTTCTCATATATTTAATAATCTACACTCTTATTTACACTTCTACATTATGCTATGTCTAAGTTAACCATTCATAGGTACACTCACGTACGTCAGCAATAAGTAATCAGTCAGTAATAGACTAATATCTAGTCATCGACAAGACTTTCAAAAATTAATTTGAATAATTTAAATATTTCTAGTATGATCGTGAACCAGCTTCATTTCAGGCCATTAATTCCTTCAGCTTCATTTCAGGCCATTTTATAAATTCGTATGACTCTTTGTCACAACTATAATTACTTTTCGTCTGCTTTCTTAACGGGATTCCCACGACACGAGATGGTGTGAATTTGAGGATGACTCAGCGATTAAAGATTAGATTTCTAGGTAAAAACTTAAAGTTCTTCAATATAATCTGAGTTTTACATTTGGGTAGAATCTGAATTATTTGTTTAAAATATTGTAGTTTACATGTAACGCTAAGTTTATTATTATCTAAAAAAACCTGGTGTTTTTTACTTTTAACTTAACATATCATTGGGGTATTTTGACAGAAGAATGACAACACAACCCAAAGGTATATAGTTGATAGTACGCACATTATGCATAACATGTAGTCAAAGTATATATCCCAGAAAACCCCCGTCTTCTCACAACCTCTGAAAGCTGCGTCTGCGCACTGTGACGTCACTTCCGTTCCATTAAACAATCTCGTATCTCTGCAATGGGATTTTCCCGGTGCAATTAATTATAATAACAATGTGCAATTCATTTGTCAATTTATAAAATCTTAATCGGTATGCGTGTCATTCTTATATTCTTAAGTTTTTTTTCTCAAACATGAAACTGAAATTCTACAATGATACTAATTTGTTCACATATAGCCTTTAGAACATAAAACTATTCTTAACATGAAGTAGTACCTATTTAAAACTAGTTTATGTAGTATTTTACGATACAATTATGTTATATCTGCAACTACTACACACAATACAAGCAAATACGTTCAAAACATATAATATGTATTACGAGTAAATATCACCCTTTAACCCTTTTAGCCGGTGGCAACAGACAGTCACAATAAGGTCGTGTTATCTCGTGAATATTGGTTCTACTGAGTACTTTAGTCGTAATGACCGTGTTTCGGCGCCCTTGACATTAATTAGCTCACGCTAGGTACGATTGTTTTAGTAAGTAGGAGTATCTCTGTATGCTGTGGTAGGGTTTCAAAATATATCAACTAGTAGAAACATTGTGCAGACAAGTCAATCGAATGCAACTTCAGAAATTCAATGCAAACTTCCAGAACCAAGAAGTTTAGTTATTTTAATACTAGCGGCCCGTCCTGGCTATGGAAAGGGGTTCCTATAATTTCTTTGCAATTAAAATAGTCTATATGAATATGAATCATTACATAGATAAATATCAAACGTTTAGTACTCCCGTTACATAAATGTGTTTAGAACCTCGTGATAACTGAATAACAGGACCCAAACTCTAGCTTTACTTATACATTTTGAGCAAAGATTTCTTCAGTCTCTTTACACAGTGATCAAGTTAAATAATATGTAATAGGTAAGGTAATGTATGAACGAGAGAGTACAGATTTTGAGTTTTACACAATCATTTCAAAAGATACGTAAATCATGAACAACAAGTAACATGCCCAAATAATAGCAATAGAGTCATCAATAGTTTTTTTTGTGTATTCAAGGTCGAGCACAAGTCGGTACATTATATACCTTATTGCTATGTATTGCTAACCGGTACAGTCAACAGTGTGTAGGCAGGGGTCAATGGACTGCACTACAGCCTTCGCAATATTCATATTTTTATTTCACATTTAACATCATCTGACTTTTCTTTGAATTTATCACTATGCATGTGTCTTACTTCAGAAGTGAGACGATGTCGCACTATTCTAACTTCCTATCATAATACGGCGAATAAATTATTTTCACTACAAAATCGCAAGATAAAGTTCGTGAGTCTAATTCAGGGTTCTAACTCCTACACGCATATACGACTCTTTAAAATTACAATATACCAGTACTTACAGATTTTTATTAATCTGCGCTTACTTAATAAAAAAAACTACAACAATATTATATTTAATTGTACGACCACCACATTATAAGTACACTGAAAGATAAGGAAAACCGACTGGGAAACGCCCGGAGGAAATTTGTAAAGAATTTTGGCAAGTGTTAGTTTTTCAGACGTAGGTACCTAATGAACTCAGAATGCTGCGTGGAATTCAAATATATACAATAAAACATGAAACAGCATACATATAATAGTATCGACTTAGTAACTGATACAAAGCTGATTATAATTTGTTTAAGTAAATTGTTTTGTATGTACATTTTACGTTGCGGTGAAATCGTAAACCTAGGAGACAAGTAATCGGCTTTTTTCATCAGTTTTGACTCTAATAATGGCTGTACCTTTAATTAACATTTAGATGAAAGTACGAAACATTTTAGTTAGGTACTATTTGTACATAGTAGTCATTTTATGAAAAAAATATACATATACTATCAATGATAACGTAGGCTGGCCTTATAAAGGGGTTCAAACTGATTGTTTTCATTGTAATTGTGAGTCACTTACACATGACGCAAGCTTTAGCAAAGTTCCTTAGCACCCGCCCCAGGCCATTTAACTCACATATAACAAACAATTAAATAATATTTATATAAATATGTATATAAATATATTAATAATAATTAACTTATTAATTTTGCGCCCTGGAAATTGGGTCGGCCCCTTGTGTGGCACGCAACTTGCGTCGACACATTGGCGCCGTCTCATCTGTCTATGACACGGTGTCGGGCTGGAGCGGCGGCTATTATTGCCGAGCAACACAAGAGACGCAAATATGCTAACCTCGGCCGAGGTTACATATTTGAACCTTTTGGAGTCGAGACTTTGGGGTCGTGGGGTCCGGGAGCCCATACTATTTTCCAAAACCTCTCGGAACGCTTGGTTGTCGCGACGCATGACCAAAGTGCTGGCCTTTTTCTGGCTCAACGTATCAGCATTGCCATCCAGCGTGGTAATGCGGCCAGTATGCTGGGCACGCTGCCCTCTGGTAGTGGGCTGGAGCACTTAGATCTTTAGGCTTTTCTAAAGATTTTCTAAGTGCCCCTTTTTTGTAGTAGTTAGAAGTAGTATGTTTAGTTTTTCTTTTCTTGTTTTTATATTTGAATAAAATGTATCTGTAATAAAGATATATTCCGAAAAAAAACCGACAATTATGCCCTTTGTGAGAAAAAAAAACAACTTATAAAAATATTTAGCAATATCCATAAGGCTGGTGGTTTTCAGACGGGTGCTTTAAGTGGAATACATCCGATACAAAATACAAAATCTCAAATATTTTGGTAAATGACTTTTCATTATCAAACACGAATAGATAATCAAATTATGTGTTCAAGATTGCTCTCGGTACAGAAATCTAAATAAACTTTATTTAGATTTCTGTGGCTCTTGGCAACTTGATTTGATAATGCAAAAATGAAACGAAGAATACCAAAATTCTTACCAATCTATAGAAAATTGTAGTTATAATATCGAAAAAGAAGTTTGCTTTTTACAGAAAATTGCCTATTTACTTATTAATTTGCATATATAATGAACAAGGTGAATAATAGTGGTTTAAGAACCGTTACCCAAATATGGGAAAAAATGTCGGGCTGTTAGAATCCTGCGACTGGAGTTCCGTGAATATTCAATAAAATGAACACTAGTGGCTAGACGGCGCTGTGTGCAATGTCCCGAAATATTTATTAATGTTTACCTAAACATAAGTTCAAAGTTCGAAAAAGCGAGTGTGACTTAGCGGTTCCAGATTCTGCTTTTCGTTCAGACGCACCCTGGTTCGAATCCGGCCCTACACCAATGACTTGTATTTTCAAGTTTTTTTTGAATTTTTTTTGCACTCGCTTAACAGTGAAGGAAAACATCAAGAGGAAACCGACATGTTTGAGGACCACAATATCCGAGGACATGTGTCTTCCGTGAAAGGATCTGAGCGCCCACCACGATGTATCAGCCCAAAAAAAATCCCCTAACGAATTAATACTGTGGGGGAGTCACGACCCTCTGTCATAAGGAATACGACTCAAGAAAGAGAACCAACATATAGTTCTCAAAAGAATGATTTTTTTTTACTAATCTAACTTAGGTTTAATTTTGACTGCAGCCTGCCTGATGTTAAGCACCACTGTAGTCTAAGATGTAGCACAATTAGAAAGAAAACGAACATTGATAAATAAAATGTTGGTTAGTATGTCGTGCAGCAATGTCCATTTGAAATCATTTATTCGATGCGCTCAATATTCAAGAGTTTTCTTCGAGTTGCACGATATTGCCTGGAAACTTACTTCGCGAAAACCATCTTCAGTACATTATGTTCTATAGTTTGTTAACTTCTCTTATAACAGCAAAGGGAATAAATTACCTAGTAGATAAGATATAGCTTTTTCACAAGTTTCATTATTCTTGATTTTGGATATGTGTATTGATTTATAATATACTCGCATTGAAACTTACATCATGGCGTAAAAATAGACTAAGTAAATAGAATTCTTGGTGGCATCTTAATATTGACATGACACAGCAATTAATTAGTTATCGTTCGTTCAATGAACTACGAGTAACTATGCTATAATATACATTATGACCTAAGCAAAGTAGTTATGTTCGTCATAATATGCATAAGATTAACTGTATACATAATATTGTTGGGCTCCTAACCTTCATATTGCATAAAACCGGTATAGAGTCAAATGAGTATCAATATTTCAATGGTCACATGACTTAATATTTGGTCCGTTGTTAAAATTTAATGAAAACGTTCAAAAAAACCATATAATTAAAGCCTTCCAAACGTTCGAAAGCTGGACCTGCTAGTAATCTAAGATTGTATGTATAATTAAAATTTGACTTTCTTACCGGTCTGCTATGATTCTTTTCATTGTTGACAAAGTGTACGTCCGCTGTTTTCGGCGAGGTCGGCTTGCCAAAAACGTGTTCCAAAACTTTGGGATCCACATCTTTGCCCGTCGTTTTCGGTGACTCGTTGATAATCTCCAACTTTGTGTGGTCTGACATTTTCACTGCACTGTCTACTTAAACTGGGTTGAAGGAAATGTGCACTTAATTCTTTGTCAATACAACTTTTAATTGAATAATGAATAAAAAAGTGGTGAATATTTCGCGAGCGAGTTTGGCGTGTGCTACGCGTAGTGTTGCCGCGGCGACTGGCAGAGATCACGACTGGACAACTTGTTTGTATGTCGATGATTTAATGAGTTAGTTTCTAAAAATACCTATCTGTCTGTTCACGCAAAACGTTTCGTTCAAGTAGTCACTAAAACTATTGTGTGTTGACAGTACTTGCATTGAATTAATTAATTTCCCCATGATTACTTACGTATGTAATTATCCAGACAATAAGTACGTCAGTATATGTTTTCAGGATAATTTATGAAAAAGGTACTTCTGTGATGCTTTCATAACGAAGGTATGTTTCATGTTCGTAAACACGAACACTTGACGTGTAATATGATTGCTTGGGAACTTTTTCGAAATTGTAGTCGTATGTTAGTGCATGAATTTACCTAATAAGGTATATTAAGTAATGTCTGGTTTTTATCATCGACTAGCTGTCCCGGCAGACTTCGTACTGCGACCTAAACTTTTGTATAAATTAATTTCAAAATTATTATTTTTTACCCTTTTAAACCTTCCCTAGACCTCCACGAACATTTCAAGACTAAGATAAGATAAATCCGTTCAGCCATTCTCTAGTTTTAGTGAGACTAACGAACAGCAATTCATTTTTATATATACCTATTTCGCTAAACTTTCTATGAAGTTAGATTAGACCCTTGAACTCTTTAGCTATTTATTTTTATTCCACTGTTCATATACCTACCATTTATTGTAAGTGCATGGTAATTACTATTTATTGTAAATGAAAGGTAATAATTAAAAAAACGCAAATAAGTCGCAGGACACCCGATGTCCCGCAATAATTAACAATGTAATCGAAGCTTTGGGCGTCCACTACTTAGTAGTTACAAAATAATTGCATAAAAGTTACTCCTCCAGTTTTTACAAAGAGAAAGCTTTGACAGAAGTGTTTTCTCAAACCAGACCGGACAGCCGGAAATCGAAAAATCCCAAAATCTTTATGAATCACCACTCATTGAATAAACTATAGAATACAGAGTACAACTTGTATAATTTTTTTTACCAAATCAATTAGGAGGATAATATTATCTATAATTTACATATGTAAGTAGAAGTATTTTATCTAATTTAAATATCCACATTTGGTTCTGTAACCGGTCTATTGGGAAACCATGGGATTGATTCATACGTCACAATATAAACCTACGATATTTAGCTAAAATATGTTTACCTGTGTCAATTGTATTGTCGTCATATTGGTTAACATTTGATACGTCAATTTGTGCGTGATGTTGGAATTTTGGTGGTTAACCGTAAGTTATTTCACGTAGTAAATTATTTCAGGTGACATTTACAATGTCTGAAAGAAGTAGAAGTAGTAGTTGGGAGTAGTGTTGGATTAGAGTATTCTAGAACTATTTATTTTATTTATTCTGCGGTATACCCAACTAACTACGAGAACGTTACCAATATAAGCAAACTACATTTGATTTACAGATAATTAAATCTCCAAAGCGCTCACTTTATGTTTACATACTATTTGCAGGTACGTTAGTTCTCCGAATTCAACATCACATGCAAAGACGAAAGCTATGGCCAGCGTATTTATCATACCTATATACATATGTGGTTGGAAAGTTAGAGGTTTCAGGTCGTGAAACACATCGTGATGTGTCGGCATTTTTAACCGACTTCAAAAAGAGCAGGTTATCTAGTCTTCTGTAAGTTTTTTTTAATTGCACTACATTGTTATGTACTGTGAAGCCAGTGACAAAACATCAAAATCTGCCTAAACAAACGATCAGTCTACATTTTATTCATTGAGATAGATTTTATCTTCTTTTTGGCTGCTGCGGATTATGATTTTTTATTTAGTTTGGTACAGTCACAGACAATAAGTTATAAATACTTATATTAAACACTTTTAAGAATAATATTAAACTAAGAGTCCAATTACGACTATACACAGCGTTGTTAAATGATAATGATATACATGGCTGAGAGATAGATGGAATTAGATATTTTAGTATTTGTCATAGTGAAGCCATGTCAGGGGTCCTGGGGTTTGAAAACAGACACCAGTATTGGCCACTCAAATAACTACTTACTATTTTTTTCAAATACATACATATGCGAATATACATATATCTCGTATTAATAGCAAGTAAGGTTGAGGAGCGCTGATCTGATACTTGCATAATTTAAAGTGGGTTCTTGAACGCGTGTGTGATATTAACCAGATATTAACACTTGACTTTGTTTAGTTGATGGTACGTGTTGTTCATAAATCAATGGTTTAGAGATATATTCAATACGGTGGATCCCGTGAGATTAGATTTGAAAAAAAAATTGGATTGTTTTATCGGATAAATAATGGTTTTATTAATGAATTTGTAGCTGTACATATTATATATGAGTAGGTAAGTATTGTATGTACATACAACATATTTACAAACATACAATTACATTCATCATCATCATCCACATCCCTTGAGATCCCACTGCTGGGTATAGGCCTCCCTTTTACTTAATGTGCCATCTACGTTGATCTTGTGCAGACCTCATCCAGGTTGGACCCTCGACTTTGACGATGTCGTCGACCCATTACATTCATATATTATGTATATAGCAATTGTGCATGTATACATAAATACAGGTATTAATCATTCTTAAACTTATTGAAACTTGTTCAGTTTTATGTCTATAATAACCGGCATTATTCCTTTGGTGTTTAAAGTTGCAATAATTTGAGGGATTTTCAAGACTTTTCGCAGCTTACTTTGTTTTTCATTTTGAGTGTATTAAACCCATTTTAAAACTATGATCAACACAAGGACATACAATATACTCATGTAAAAAAGTATATTTACCAAATTTGCTTTTAGAAGGATAAGTACATATAAGTAGGCCTAAACGCCTAATAAAATTTCATTAATACTATGTATTTATCACACAAAAACCGTGCTCTGTGGTGATCGATAGGAGTAACTTAAGACTCGGAAATACAGCGCTAGATTATATTATTAACTAAGAATGGAAGTTAATTTTGGAGGAAAAGCTAGTTCCTAACCAATTTCTCTCAGCGTACAATTTTCAGAAATGTGTGCGTAAGGAACGGCACTTAAAAAAAGTTCGCTACAAAATGGTAACAAATTCATTATTCATCTTCAGCGTAGGTAAGTATTATTTGCGAAACCGGAGCGTAAGAGCAAAACACGTATTTTTGCCACAGTGCATATTTTGGCAACTTGCCACTTCACGGGGGTATCCCCAACATTGCGAACGTTGCTTATACATTTGTCACAAACAGGTGACTCTCGACAGATGATTTTTATACTCGATGACATTCAGAGAATGGATAGCAATGTCACATCCAGAAATAAGCCGCCAAAGAAGTCTGTAAGACTTTTGGATGTCACAGAAAAGAAACAGTGGTTCTATGCAAATATTTTGTTGATGATATACACGGGTTTGGGAAGCGTGTTTTTTTTTAAATTGGCACCGTAGTTACTTTAAGTATACATGTAAAACATTTTTGCGCAAATTATCATCACACAAATAACAATATGTCAGTAACGCACGATTTACAAAAATCTAATAAATGTAGATACGACCTATGGGTACTGTACTGGTACAACTTATCTAATAGGTACCACAGAATATGTACATAATAATCACACCAACGCCTAAGTTTGCATTGAGATCATTTTATCGTAATTTTCGCACTTATAAAGATATTTATTATTTAATAATGTTATAAAATGAATACATAATAGGTACTAGTACATTGTTACCCTAGGGGTGAAAGTAACTTATTAAGACCCGAGACGGGGTTTGGCGCCCGAACGCAGTGAGGGCGCCAATAGTTCGAGGGACTTATATAAGTCTTTAACCCGAGGTAAACACTGTGCTTTTCATTACAAATACGAAGGAAGTAAAAATAAAAACATGAATTAGCTAAAGAAAATATGAGTAAATTTTACTTTACCACCCAAATCAAAACAAAGATACCTCAAATCGTATGATGATTTTCCACTACCGCTTTAGCCTCTTCTTTTATAAAATCAGGCGTTAAATTTATATTAAAATCAGATGAACTCATTTTATAGGTACAAAAACTCTGCTATACGTGTTGTGACGTAGAACTTTTCTTTGAATGTAGGTATAAGACCTATTTGGTTAAATGTAGGTATAAGAACTCTTTTGTTTTTGTGAGTTCAAGATAACTCTGCGCGCGGATAAAATTGGAAACTAAAATGTTCTGATTGCAATTTGCATCAGATCAGAGGCCAATTCTTGGCATAAGTGCTGCCGCCTGTCGCGTGCAGAGTTTTTACATGTTAATTTGACAAGTGTCAGTTGAAAGCGATTCTCCCTAGGGATGAAAAGTATTACTTTCAACCCGCTCCTCAGGCAACTTCAGACCTACTTTCAGAGTATGAGAAATGAAAATAGGTATATATAGACTGTACTTAGTATAGCAATAGTATCCGCTACATCCTTTTGCGTGCAGTATTTGGGGAAAGACATGACCGTGTTGTTTAGTCAGCCGTTATCAGATAAGAGCGGTACGTTGATAGCATTTCCAGGTTTTTTTTTTTTTTTTTTTATAAAAAAAAGTGGCAAAAAGGCAGACGATCTGCCTGATGGTAAGCAATCATCGTCGCCTATGGACACTTGCAACTCCAGAGGTGCTGCAGGACTTTGCCAGCTTAGAGAGGTGTTTGTGAATACCCTTTTTAAATCTTCCCATATTGTAGCTCCGTGGAAAGACCTCAGGGGGTAGATCGTTCCACATCTTGCAAGTTCGCGGAAGAAACGAGCGCATGAAACGGACTGTGTGGGAGCTCCAATTTTGCAAGATGTGAGGATGAGCTCTTTCACGGTGCCGAGCAGTCCGGTGATGAAAATGATTTGCCGGAATTAAATTAAAAAGCTCTTTAGAACACTCCCCAAAAAAGAGCCTATAAAAGATACAGAGGGATCCCACATCCCTACGGAGACTCAACGGCTCCAACTGCTGGTGCTGTAAGACAGAGTGATAGCGGGTAGCGGAGCGGTTATATAGCGGGTCTAAAGCTATAATGGGTGAATTAAAGCTTGAAAATAGAAACATAGATTTTGTGACAAATCTATCAGCAATATGATTTGTTACAAGATTATAAATTAAAAAGTAAGTAATCATGCATATGTATGTAGTATGTGGGTAGTATTATTTACCTAATATAAAGATTGTAAGAATTGTAAACTAAGAAAGACTGAGTTTCGATTTTAATACATAGGTATATCAAAACGTATGTATTGTATAATTACCAGGATCTGTACTCTGTAGTAGGTATTCATTTGCAATATATTTCTTTCATTTTAGATACAACCTCTCTATTAGGTACAGCCTTTTAACTTATTTGACAGATATCAAGCTCTCTGTTTGACTTTCAAGGCCCTATTTTGTATTATACATTATTACGAGCCAAATTTTTCAGTCTTTAATAAATAGAGCATTTTTTTAGTCTAATCAATTCAATATGAAATATGTTTTGCAGTGGCTAAGTGACGTCAGCCTGCAGTGTGACCAAACCTTTTCTAATAAAAACCGCACCAACATTTTAGTATCATAAAAACGGGCAGTTCTTTGATAACCGTGACACTTTGCTAACGTGTTGATATTCTTATATATTCAGTTCAATCAATAAATCATAAAAAATGGGTTGCGGTGAATTTCTAGTGAAATACATTCTGTTTTTCGCCAATTTGGTGTTTGCGGTAAGTTCGTATCCTGTTTATTTTACTTTTTAGATAAAATGCGTGAGAACAAATAAGTGGTAGACTAATAGGAGTGGTCTGCCGCAAAAGGATATGCTATCATTGAATCATTTTGCGCTTGCCTTGTTTTATAGGACACCAATATGCCTACAATAGTACTGATTACTAACACAATAACAACCTTCATTTTGTTAATTTAAACAGCATTTGTTTTACGACTGTAATTCTAAACACATTTTGTTGAGTTTTTTTTTTAACTGAAACTCTGGAGTAATATGTAGTGTTTATCCGCTGCGACTGCTCCTTAACCGACTTCAAACAACAAACTTGATGGTTTTAGGTGTGTTCCTCCATATACCACCGCCACACCTCACCTCCTAACCAACGTGGCCTCCGTGGATCTCAAGATCTTCCCAACACCGCACATTGTGTCTTGAAGCTTTGTTGTTCTCTTTCGGCAAGATATTCTAGTCGACACGTGTTTCGCCTCTCCACGAGGCATCCTCAGGACTCGTGTTGACTCTTGTCGGTCCGAAAGACCGACGTTCGAAACCGTTTTTTTTTTTAAATTAAGTCTAACAAATTTGTAGTTTATGAATAACATCGCTTACAAAGCTTAAAAATATATTTAACTAGCTGACCCGGCGAACCCTGTTCCGCCTTACAGGCAATAAATAAGCAGATTTAGGTTTTTATTTAATTCAATTAAATAAACGGGATAAAAAGTATCCTATGTCAGTCTCCTGGTTCTAAGCTACCTTGTTCCTTCTTGAATCTTGAGTTATAAATGGTGTAACTAATACCAATTTCTTTAATATAATATACAGATATATACTAAATACTACAACTTAATGTTGAACTGGCGCCTCTCAACTAAGCTAGGCTTGTATCTTAGAGGCACCACTTCCCCATGAGAATGAACATTTATATACATACATACTTATTATAAGTGCCTAGTCTTAATTACCTAACAAGACGATTAAAATATAGTTTGTGTGCATGTATTTACACAGTTATATACAAACATGGGCGTGGCAAGTCTGAATACCATCCAGTGAAGGTGGGTGTATTTGATATTTTTTAATATCATTTTAATATCCCAAAATTTGAATTTTCAAAGCTTTATAGATGAGGTATGGTCTTGAAACTCAAGTGGAGTTTTTACTTAGTTCTTTTGTGATATAACGCTTGACGGTAGATTCATAAGCATAACTTAAGTTACAACTACCTGAATTGCGAAATTCCAGCATTTGTCATGTCGACTTTTGTCTATACTTACTAGGTAGGTACCTTCGCTTCAAATTACGGGTGGAAATTTATTTCTATACCAAGGATCTAGTTTCTTTCTTATAACAGGTAGGCTTCTTTCTTTCAGTCATGTTCTTGTTGCACAACTGATTAATTCAGTCAGTCAGTCGTTGGATGGCAGACCAAAAAGTAGAATTCCATTTCTGGTGCTTCTGTGGGTCGGATGACACGTTAAATTGAAGGTCCAGGTTGTTTGTTATAGTAAGGTAGTGGTAAAGCCATGTTAAAGGACGTGAGAGCTTATTAAAGTTTCAACACCAGAGTTGGCCACTCCAATTCGATAAGAAGAAGACCAAAAAAAAACATAGACGTGAGCAAATATGCATTGAAAATCGTCACATACTTCAATGGATTTCTAGATAAAATGAACCAAGTTTGAGTCACACAGTTCACATCATGCCTTCCTATAAAACGTTCAACCCTATAACCTATTTATGACTATTTATGAAATGCTTTGAAAAAATGATAATAAAATCCAAGATAGAACCTTATTTCATGGTAATATGATGCCTTATCGGCAACATTGTTCGTTTTAATTAGATTTCATTTTTATCCATTTTTATCATGACATTATTTTGAAATACATAGTAACATAACAGAAACCTCAATATGCCACTCAATACCGGCTTAATACAGCAGCTCTGCAAAGTACATAACTTATAGCCACAGTATTAACAATACTGTGTTTAGTTTATATTACAAAACTAAGCGACCCAACTTTAGTAAATTACGCTAACATCAAAGTACGGTCAGTCAGTCAGTCAGTAGGTATGAAAATTAGTATAAATTACAGATTTTAAATTAAATACAACTGTAGTATTGGTTGGGCAAAGATATAATGTTATGTTAGGAGATTAGATAGCAAAAATTACCATAATTGTACCGTACTTATATATTCCAAGATTTCCTTTAATATACAGTTTAGAATTTCAAGTTTTTCCCTATGAATTAATTAACAATATCCTTATTAGTTCATAGTTGCTAACTAATATAAAAAAATAATACAACAGTTAGTAACTTCCTTAATTGCTGATAGTCTTATTATTTGGTTAAATATCCTTATGGCTTCTGTATATTATATATCTGTATATTATATATCTTCTGTATATATACCTGACGGGAAGACGTTGTCACCCGGGAAACAGAAACATCTCGTCCGGGTGACAACACACTATAATAAGAAATTACTCTTACTCTTGTTTTTGTATGTATTAATATAGTGAACCTAGATGTAAGTATTTCTGTACCCAATAAACGTTTTTGTATTGTATTGTCATAGCTGTAAATCATATCTTATATATTAAAGTTTCCTTTTATTACCAATAGATTTGTCAAACAAGCGGCCCGGTTGAGTTTCGCACAGTCACATATGCATGATCTTTTCACAACCTTAGTCTAAACAATCTATCAGTTTAAAAAAAACACATCAAAATCTGTTGCATAGTTTAAGCTAAGCGTATAAGGGGACAGGCGGGGAGTCGACTTTGTTTTATACTGTGTAGTAGTAAACATAATTACATTTGGCTCGTAGCGTTAATTACTGTCCCAAAGCAATACAGTGCGTTTTATCAATACACTATATCTGTACCCATGAGACGTATTCCCCATTATTGAGGGTCAGGACTACCGTACAATAATTACACTTCCACAAGTTTTTCAATTTCAAAAAGTCTTTATTTCACATAAGTAATTTACAATTAAAATATGCTAGTGTACTTCCACAAGTGATATATGTCGTTGAGAATTTTCATTTTTTTAATGCATGATATTGCCCTCTCGTTTAGTAAGTACATTATATACTAAGCGAAGTAGTAGCTCACAAAAAAAACATCACAAAACATTAAAATCGATTATTAGTCCATTTTAGTGTAAGTCGGTCACACCTATCTCGCGCCGGTGATAGGTTGATAACGTATCTTGTCGCACTGATAACAGCACTGGCCGATCTATCAGGGTATATCGAGCCTTCTCGGAAAACATTCGATATTACACAAATAGAAACAAACTTTTCCTTGAGAATTTTGAAAACAAAATATTTATGCCTAAATATAGAATATAATAGATAGATTATACGGAGATAAAAATTAAAATATGCAATCTTAGTAATTCCACCAGGTCTGAACCTATTCCTTATCCAAACATACGATGTTTGGATATGTGTGTATTGTATATCATAAAATATATATTTATATAGATAAATCATAAAATCTAATCATAACACTACAGAAATCTTTATAATTCTAGCTTACAGTTACAGCAGTTTTATTTTATATCAATCGATTTAAAACTTCTTTCTACCCCAACCATGTAAATGTAATTCAATTCTATTTAGGAATTATTTATTTACATACATATATGAACTAGAATCTAGCAGTAAACATAGAAATAGGTACATATATCTTTATTGAGACGCACACAATACAAGTTCAGAATGTGATGCCACAGTACAGCCGCAACTCAGCCTTATGCTGGTGGAACAGGGCCACCAGCGTTAGTTCGTTGTGTTTTGTATAAAATGCATTTAACAGTGACAGCATAATAACTTGATAAATTCTCGACAACAGAGTTGGCCACTCTCATTCGATAAGAAGAAGAAAAAGTGACAACAGATATATCTATAAAAGAAAAAGTCAAATGACATGTATTTCTAATTCCAGCTGGCAGGTCTCGCCCTGCTGGGTCTGGGTGTCGCGGCGCAGCTCCAGATCTCAGTCATCACAGACCTGGCGGATGGCAACCTGCAGGTGGCTCCCGTCTCCGGCATGGTGGTGGGCGGCGTGGTCTTCCTCATCGCCTTCTTCGGATGCTGCGGAGCCATCAGGGAAAGCAACTGCATGCTGGTTACCGTGAGTATGAGATTTGTTTAATGTTTAAATTCTGTTCTAGTTAAAAGTAGGACCTGGTACATAAAACGCAACTTTTGTAAAGGGCTGTAAAAATAATTCTACCCTCTACCCTTTTCGCACAATACAGCTCCTACGTTAGTGGGAATAGGATGGCAGGTCTATCGCCGCTCTAAAAGTCACGGTTTGATTAACTAGCTTTAAATTTATTTTTCCATTTGTAGCTTTAAATTTTGAAAAAATAATTTGGTTGTATGTTATTAATGTTAAAAAAGTTTATTTTTAAATACAAAAAGTACCAGAGGGCTTAACACAAGGTGGTATTTTAGCAAGCATCAGTGGTTCCAACGCAAACATTAATACCTATATATCAACATTACTCATTATGACTCCAGTACTCCATCGCGATGTTGGTTCTGATGATCGCCAAGCTGGCGTTGGCCATCCTGATCTTCGTGCGGCTGGATGACGTCATCGCGGGAGTACCCACCTGGCTCAACAGGGCCTTCCAGACCGACCAGACTTCCTTCCATGAGATCGAGAAGGCGGTAAGTTTACTACCCTCCACCTTTAGTTGTATCCCTCAGAACTGAGGAAACTCGTAAAATTTAGAACAAAATTACTTTTTTTATTTAATTTGGCTACAAGTAGATATAAAGTATATGTCCATGTTGTTGAATTTATAGAGAGATACCCTCAGAACCCTAAGAACTATACTAAGTCAGTCTGCCTGTTAGTGACACAGTTGAAAAAGCCACCAATGAAAACCCTTGCACGATATATCTTTATCCCATTTTTACCAACGAGGAATGGATCAGACAGGCTGGAGACCGTACTGTGTGGCACGTTGGAGAAGAGGCCTATACTCGGCAGTGGGTGAGCACGGGCTGACATGATGATGATGGACGAGGTATATGAACTTACATCAGGCGTTTCCATGGACCGTTTCCATGCTGCACGTATTATCCAAAAATATCAAGAATGAAAAATACAAAAACTTGGTCACACACAGTTTAAATTACAGTTTAACTCCTGTCACATATGGTTGTTTATCATAGTGCAGCAGTAGAGTTGATAAACTATGTCAAAGGTCAGAGCCCCTTAGGCTGGCTGGAAATTCTTGACACCAGAGCCCACTCTCATTCGAACTTGCCTACTTTCTCCACTGGTTCAGCGATCCAATGTGAGTCTTGGCCTCCAAAACAAGTGATCGCAACCGGTCTTTTGCCGCTTCCCGACAAACAGCAAATTCAAGTTAACGTAGATCTGACGCTTACGTTTTTATTTTACTTTGCTGAACTGTATTGAACATACTATAATTTACTATTTTTACTGTATTGACTAAAATGTCCCCAGTTCCAATGCTGCGGCCCCACCGGCCCCCTCTCGTACGGCGTGACCCCCCTCCTGCCGGAGAGCTGCTGCGGGACCCCGCCCTGCAGCGTGCTGAATGCCTACAAGGGCTGCGGGGACCTCATCGGGGACTTCTTCAGGACCTTCGGGACTGCCATGGGAGCCGTGCTCATTGTTGTTGTGGCTATTGAGGCAAGTATTCCGAATTGCAGTAGTTTTCATTTGGACAGCAGTCAAATCCTCACATTACACTACAAACTTGACGTTAAGACTCACATACGCACAACTCACAAGCGACGCCGTAGAGCGACGCTCTCTGATATGCAAATCATGATTAGTCGTTGCTTTGAAATAATTTTAGGCGTCATAATAAAAGTCGTTGAATAACTGTATCAAATAACGCCCTTTTGAGGAAAAGAAACAGAGCTCCATAATATTTTATAAACGTATAGTAGGGTTTTTATATCATATGAACGATAAATATTTAAGACGTGGAGTACTGGAGCAATAAACACCCTTGATGAAAGATCGAATCACACAAAACTAGTTGCGACGAACCGCTGTATTGCTATGCAAAAATGTGTAGGCGTTTTAAAATGACATTGGATATGATATCAGTTTAAGTAGACAAATAGATGCTTTATTCAGTAACTAATCCTGTACTTGTACTTCCAGCTGGTAGCGGTGGTGTTCGGGCTGTGTCTGGCCAACCACGTGCGCAACAAGAGCAGGCGCGCGCGCTACTGAATGGCCTACGATGTAGCTGTGCGGCTTAGAAAACACACTTATTAGAGTTTAATTTTAATACTAATACATTTAAGACTATGAATAATTGGTACTATGGAAGCGTAACTGAGTCAAATAAGTAATTTTACGAGACGTTATCGACGATTGGTTGTGCGATCAACTGCCACCAAGTGCGAGGGGTACCTATATGGATGAGAGATTTAATTTTCAACGTGACATTTGGATAGAGTTACAGTTCTATAGTACAATGATTCGCAGATTTAAGGACAAAAATAAGAAGAACAATCAAAAACACAACTTCCAAATTTTGCTAAATAAAAAAGCGCTTGGAAAATATTCAAAAAAATACATGTAAGTGCCTCAAGTAACACGAGTAAGTACATTATGTAGAGATAGATAAACACATACATGTATACACGAATCATGCGGAGATTTCTGAAGATTACTTTGATGCGTCGGTCGCTTTACTTTGATAAAGCTCTGAACGCAATTTATATGTAGATAAGTTTTTTTTATTTAAATTTAGTTTATGAACAAATAAAATATGTAGTACTTACTTTAGGTATGTACTACTGAGATGTGATTATTTAACGTTATTTGTTATACATATGTAAAGTTTAAAATGTGATTTTGAACCAATTTGGTATCTTATAAAATGATTGTTTCTAAATTTTAAAAACGGTTCGTGGTTGGCCTTCATTTATAAAATTTACAATAAAATAACTACTTTATTTGAATTTGTTTTATTAAATAAATATATTTTATAAGCTATTCATAATAATCTACTTTATTCATATTTTGTCAATGTAAATGATGATACTTTAAGTACCTTCTTATGATTTCAGTAAAGGAGGATGCCAATCTGGCTGGTTCCTAAATTAAATACGTATGTATATACATTAATTTGTAAAAATAATATTATTGGACCGCAAGTTAATGGCTTAATATTTTTTGGACATATCCACTCAGCGCCATCTAGCCCTATACTAAGCTTACGCTTGTATCATGAGTACTAGATCACGGATATAATACATAAGTAAGTTTATACTTTCTTTCGTAAATACAAACTTATTATACATACATTTATACAGGATTTCTTTCAAAGTGTTGCACACTTTAAGGACACTGATTAATAATATTACTTATAGACTAACTGACAATACCACCGTATTATTTTGTTTTATTAAAATAAAATAAAAAGCCATTTATTCAGCTATTTATACGGAGCATGCTCACACATTACATTGAATTTCCAATAACATCATCATCACTGTAATTGTTTTATTAAATAAAATGTCATAAGTTTGTTGTTGGTTCCAGGAAATGTTAATTTTAATGTCATGGTATTGTGCGATTTCTCTTGTCTGTAAGTATCGTCATGGTGTCATAGCTGTCGCCTCGTTGGCGTAGGCCTCCCCCAGTTTCTTCCATGTTTTACGGTTTCTTGCTAACCTTGTCCATTCTATTCCATGTCTCTGGTAAAATATGTCTTCCCATCTTCTATGTGGTCGTCCTCTTTTTCGCTTGTCCGATCTTGGTATCCATTCTACTACTTTCTTTGTCCAACGGTCCTGGCTCATTCTGCAGATATGTCCGGCCCAGTTCCACTTGAGAATTCTTATGGTTTTGATTATGTCCCTAATTTTGGTTTTTTTCCTAATGCTTTTGTTTGGGAGTCTATCTGATAGTTTTATGCCTAACATACTCCTCTCCATCTTTGTCTGACATACCCTGAGCTTGTTCTCGTCTTCTTTTCTTAGAGCCCAGGTCTGGCATCCGTATGTGAGGCTAGGTAATATTGCCACTTCATACAGTCTTCTCTTTACGCTTATGTGTATTGTCTTATTTTTCATAATTTCTTTCAAGCTCCAGTATTTTTTCCACGCAATCCCTATTCTTCTATTGATTTCTTTCTCAGTGAGGTCGTCAAAGGCTATTGATTGTCCTAAATAAACATATTCGTCAACATATTCTATACATTCCTGCTCCACTGTTACTTCTTCTTTATTTGCATTCGTCATTATCTTGGTCTTGGAAGCATTCATTGATAGCCCTACTTTCTTGCTTTCCCTAGCTATATCTTGTAGCATATTTTGTAGGCTTTTTGCAGTATCGGCAAAGATTGAAATATCGTCGGCGAACCTCAGATGGGTGAGATATTCGCCATTTATGTTTATTCCTTTATTAGTCCATTGTATATTTTTAAAAATCATCTCTAATACAGCACAGAATATTTTAGGTGATAATGGGTCTCCTTGTCTAACACCTTTTTCAATAAGAAATTCCTCACCATCCCTTTCCATTCTTATTCGCGATGAGCTCTTCGAGTAAATATTCTTTAAGATTGCTATATACTCTTCTTCTACGCCTTGTTGTTCGAGTGCTTCCCATATTGCAAAAAATTCTAAGGAATCGAATGCTTTTGTAAAATCAACAAACCCTATGTAAAGGGTTTTATTGTATTCCTTACATCTGTTAATTACTGTCGCCACCACTTGGATATGGTCCATAGTTGAATAGTTCTTTCGAAATCCGGCTTGTTCTGGCGGTTGGTTTTCGTCTAATGTGTTCGTGATTCGATTAAGAATGATTTTTGAAAAAATTTTGTAAATGTTTGACATTAAGCTGATTGGTCTGTAATTTCCAAGTTCACTCCTGTCTCCTTTTTTGTGCAGTAGTATGGTTGTTGATTTGCTCCACTCTTCCGGGGTGCTGCCGTTCTTAAGTACATTGTCAAATATGGTTTTCAGCGGTAAGAGTAATGGATCTATTAGTGCTTTTAAGAGTTCATTGGTTATTCGATCATCTCCAGGAGCTTTATCGTCTTTTTGTGTACGTACTGCTTGGATAATCTCACTTTCTAGTATGTCAGGTAATAGAGCTTTATTTGTCTGTTCATTAGAATTATCGATGTCATAGGTATAGGATGTCAAATTGTCTTCATTCTCTAAGTTACATGTCAAATTACTTGTCGTTGTCAAATTATGTATTCCTTCATTATACTCTGAAACTGTGTTGTCTATCGAGTCCTTTTGTATTCCACTTGTATACAATTCTTCATAAAATCTTCTTGCTTCCTCTAGTATGTTTGGTCTTCTGTTTATTGTTTTCCTATTTTTTGTTTTTATGTTTGCTGTCCACTCTTTTTTCTTATTGAGTTCCTTAAAAGCCTTTTTTACAGCCCCGTTGTTTTTAATATGTCTTTCGTATACTTCTTGTCTGTAATGTTTGGAATCTCGGCTGATCTGTCTATTGATTTCTTTACTGAGCCTTGTAATTTCTTCCCTAACTTGTTTCGTTTTCGGCTCTTTGAAGAGCGCTTTTCTGTCATCTAATAATGCTTTCGTCTCTTCGCTTATTTCTTTCCTTTTGTTCGGTTTTGAAACTAATATATCTTGCATGATTTTAGTCAATTCCATTTGCAGGTTTTCGTATTGTGTTTTTATGTCATCTCCAGTAGCTACAGCCATTTGAAATTGTTCTTTTATATTTTCTTTTGCTGTTTCAGACAGGTCTGGTATTGTGCGTAGTCTAGGCTTTGGTTTCTTAAAAAATCTTCTATTCTTTTTTGTATTTAACTTGCATCTGATCATCAAATGGTCCGTGGAGAAATTAGGTCGTATCACATCAAAACTTTTTATTTGTTTGGGATCGGTAGTCAATATATAGTCGATTTCGTTTGAGTGTTTTTGGTTTGGTGTTTTCCAAGTCCATTTCCTCTTTTTCTTTCGGTTGAACATAGTGTTGGTAATTTTTAAGTTATTTTCTAAAGCAAATTGTACGAGTCTATTTCCGTGTTGACTTCTTTTCCCTCGTGAAAACTTTCCAAAAACGATGTCTTCCCCTATCTGCATCTTTCCTATTTGTGCATTAAAGTCTCCTATTACTATGAGATTGTTTTTTTCCAAAGAAATTAACGCTTGATCCACCGTTTCATAGAATTCATCTAGCTCTTCGATGGTTGTCTTTCTTGTTTCAGTCGGCGCGTAAACTTGGACTATGTTTAGGGTATTGTTATTGTCCAGTTGTATCTCCAGTAATGCAACTCGATCAGAGTAGGTCTTAAATTTCAATATTTGGTTTCTCATGTGTTTCTTTACGAGAAAACCTACTCCGCGTTGGCTTTTGGTCGCGTGGCTGTGTAGAAGAATAAAATCTGGATATTCAGCTATGGTTTCTTTTTCTCTTCTTACTTCACATATGCCTAATATATCCCATTTTACGTTGTCCAAACCATGTACTAATTCTGTTAGTCTGCTTTCTGCTAATAATGACCTAACATTTAAACTAGCTATGTGTATTGTGTTTTCTATCTTGGGGGGTAGTTGGTCTTTCTCCTCCACGGTGACCAACCGGCTTGGAGGAGGAGCTCCGTTTTTCAGTTTTTTGGCGTATTGTCCTTTTGGTGGCTCGCTCCGGGGCTATGTGTATGTATGTAACTTGTTTTAGTTTGTTGAGTTTTTGCGCTATTTAGAAAGGATGTCATACCATGCGACTTAACTTTCTTTGCTTTCTGTTCAAGATTTCCTTCTTTCTTCTTATTTTTGGAAGCGTCCTCTGGAGTTTTTGACAGCTGTCTTTTATTTCCTTGGTTTGTACTAGTCGTGGGCTTCTGACTTAGAGATTCATTATTGTTTTATTACATTTTTTTAAATTGGGTATATTAAATTTGTATGTAAGAAAGAGAAGGCGTGTTGCTTGTTTTGTTGCTAGTTTGTGTCGTTTTCATGCCGTTACGGAGCGACGGATGTAAAGTAAAATAAGACAAGTGGTGAGGGTGACTTAGGCTACTTCTTAACCAATTTCAAAAAAGGAGGTTCTCAATTCTTCCGAATATTTTTTTTCATCCCGACACAAAGCGAGCAAAGTTAAAGCATCCATTAATATCGTTGATGATGATGGCGGGAGTCGAACCTGTTACAAAGCCGACTTCGAGCCATTGTAACGGCATGTTGGTGTCGCGCTGTGCTGCCATAATTAAAGCTGTCAAAGCTTTTTACTTACTGCACAAATGATGGAAGCTTTCTATGGCAACTAAAGTATGGGAGCAGCTAAATCTTGGAGTCGAGTTTTAAAACCACCTTATGGGCCTCTGACATAAAAAGTGCCGTAGTATGAGAAGCAGCCAAAATCTTAAAATTATCTCGATATTTGACTCGCGGAAGCGCCCAAATGGAATACCAATACTTGGACGTAGACTTCAGCACGTAGGTATACGAGTATGTCGCAAAAAAACATAAAGTTAGCTTTCTAAACTGCTACAAGCGAAATTGTAGCAAACCTGGTTGCAGCATATTCAATTTTCTAAAGTTGTTCTATTTTTCGTTTCTAATTTTTAGTTGTTTAACTAAATCCCAAGTTTTCCAGTAGATATGCAATATATCAATCGTAAGAGCTACTTTAAAGAAATACAGAAAAAGTTTCCATCAATTTGAGGAAAAAAAGCTATCGCACAAAACTATGTCACAGCTTTTTCCACCAAAACAAATATAGCGACTGAATGCTACCGTCGCGATCGGCGCCATACGAAAAATCAATAACAAAAACTCGTTGACCATAGACAATATATCCAGGGACGCCTAATATACCTATATGCCCTAAGTACCTACATTAAATTCCCTTGCCACATCTCACATAATGGAAGGACTGCGCACCAGCACCGATACATTTAGTTACAAATTAATTATTTACTAATTAGGGGTCATTACAATATATACATATTAACAAATATGTAATTTCTTGTCACAAAATAAATAATTTTCATTTCATTTACATCAGAAGAAATCCTTAAGGGAAAATTCGCCGAATGTAAACGTTAATTATAAGTTAGGAATGAGCGTGCTTACCTAGTTAAGATCCATGGCATCAGACCGTGAACCAATCGTCAACCAATTATGGTTTCACTACAGCCCGTCTGATGACAAAAACAGTAGAGCCCAGTGTACAACATGCTAACCTGTATTTTATTTACTACATTCGAAGGACAATGGCTAGATATATACTGATTTTAAACGGACCACTAGAAAGCACCGTTATACTCTCGGCTTCTTACTACGACTTCTGTCGGAATAGCTCACGTGATAGGTTCAGTATCTTTCACGTGGGTTTATTATGGCATATGAGTAATTGTTTTTTTTTGCTAAATTAGGCATCTATTCTGAGAGAAGTCGTGGCAAGTAGCCGAGAGTATAACGGTGTCTTCTCGTGGTCAAGCCGGGTTCGACGGCCCACGCACGGTATTTCATAACACATTAACGCCCAGTTAAATATAATATAAGGTCAGATTATACGCGTTAAGTACCTGTATTTTAATAATATAATAAACTTTTGATGCGGTCATAACTTTTTTCATATCGCACGGTATACGTATAATGTCGCCGCGGGGTTTTTTAAATAAAATTTTTCAAGGCAAGATGAACTAGTACAGTTTAGTTTTAGCAGCAGCTACTTTACTTACCTCTTATATCGTATATCCTCATGACTGAGGGTCGTGACTCCCCCGCAGCATTAATCCGTTAGGGGAGTTCTCTTGGGCAGATACATCGTTGTGGGCGCCCAGGTCCTATCTTTCTACTTTACTTATAGTATCAGTGAAAACAATCACTACTACACACTACTACACACTACTACAACTTTTAATAATAAATAAAATGAAAAATGTATTAATTGTTGAATCACGCGTTGATGTCTTTTGTTCTTGCTAAACTAGAACGCGTTGATATATTTTATCGTTAATCGTTATTGGGAAGATCATGCTACATTATTAGTATTTTGGTTACTTATATTTTCATAACATTTTACGAAATTACGCAATAATCTTTAACTATATATTATATTACATTGCAAATTTGTCGCTTGTTGATGGTACCTTACTACTTACATACTAATGTGGCGCTGCGACCCAAAGTGGATCCTGGCCTCCGACACGTGGAGACGCCACTCCTCTCGATTCTGCACTCGGTAGCATGAAGATGTTGCATTTGATGGTACCGCATATCGTTTATTATGAGTGAAGTCTAACGCAAATTTATTTGAATAAGTAATATATAAATATGCATTTACTTTACGTAGGCGTTAAACTGTATCAAGTTCATTAACGATTTGACATAATTAATTTATATTCTAGACATCAAGCTGACTTATTAACAGTAAAAATGTACAATTCGATAGTAACGGTTTTGGTCAAAACTAGTATTTATCTGGGTAAATGGTCGTCGAATCAAACATTTGCTTTGGAACTGGTCTCTTTGACATACATTTGGATAAGTCTGTTGATAAGTTGATTAATACCGCCTACGGAGCGATGACCAGAGAAATATGCACTGTTATACATATACGGTGTTTTAGTATTGTCTTTGGTTTTTAATATTTGCATATCAAGATAAGCCAACATTATAAATTGGATAAAATTGGGCTATTTATGGAGTAAGTATATTAAGTAGCATAAAGTCGCTTTTTAAGATTATGATTATTACTATGATAAGAATCTATCAAGAAAACATAGCTATAGCTAGATCTTTACCAAAGTAGGCAAATTTTGGTAAAATAATCGATAGGTACCCAATTAATTAGCTTATCATCTTTTTGTATGAATTACTGACAAGTTGTAATTATTTTTTTATTATTGATAAACCTAAGATAAATAGCTTCTACGTGCATTAAAAACAGTAAGTAGGTACAAAATTTCTGATCAATTTCAGGTGATTTAGAAATTTTATGTCAACTTTAAATATACGTATAATTTTACCTACTTGATAAACAAAGCCTTCAAAAATTATAATTAGTGCAATAGATCTAAAAGATCATTGAAAAAAGCTTTCCTTTTAAATGTAACCTACTTCCTTTATGACTTTATAAATACTCGAAACCTATTTATTCTTATTTACATGTAAGGGAGTTAAAGGCTGATGTAACGAGAGAAATCAGATATTTACATGTGTTATTAACAACTGTGTTAATGCAAGTAACTTTCCAGTTAGCTACTTTCTTATCCCTGACGACCCTGGGGGTTACCACGGGATATTCTGATTTTGTCAACTAATAATACACAATATGTAACGTGCCTTGGACACTAGTAATAATAACGCCGGCTGCTGCAAAATAAAATAAGACAAAATTATACATAATATCAATAGTGCTCATTGTTGTGAAGCGCATCGTTGCCAGTGTGGTGCATCTGCCGATAAGTTCGGTCACCACGGGCTTTCGTGCATAAAGAGCGCGGGAAGATTTAGTCGCCACGCCAGCCTTAATGACATAATTCGTCGGGCTTTTGCCACCGCCAAAATTGCAGCAGTGCTCGAACCGAGCGGTCTTGCACGCAGCGATGGCAAAAGACCAGCGGAATGACCCTCGTGCCCTGGAAGTTGGGGCGGCCCCTTGTTTGGGACGCTACATGTGTTGACACATTGGCACCATCCCATCTCTCAGCGACACAGGGTCAGGCTGGAGCGGCGGCTATTCTTGCTGAACAGCGCAAAAGGCTCAAATATATCTCACTCGGTCGGGGTTATATATTTGAGTTTTGGCGTGGAAACATTGGGGCCGTGGGGACCAGGAGCCCATAAAATTTATAAATTTTTAGTAGAACAAATAGTTCAGGCAACCCGTGACCAGCGTGCTGGCGCATTCTTGGCGCAAAGCATTGCCATCCAACGTGGCAATGCCGCCAGCATGCTGGGAACGTTTTAAGTTTATTATAAGTTTTAGTTTATAAGTTAGTTAAGTTTATATTTTTAATTAGTAAAATTTGTTTTGTAAGTTTTTTTTCAATAAATATATTATATAGTAAAAAAAAAATATCAATCTATACTATATATAATATTATAAAGCTGAAGAGTTTGTTTGTTAGAACGCGCTAATCTAAGGAACTACTGGTGCGAATTTTTGTTTTTGTGTTTAATAGACCATTTATCGAGGAAGGCTTTAGGCTATATAACATCACGCTGCAACTAATAGGAGCGAAGAAATAATGGAAAATGTGGAAAAAACGGGGAAAATTATTCAACTTTGTGGGCTTCCGTTGCGTGCGCTACGAAAACGGTTCAAGATATCACAAAAATATGTATGAAAGAATTATTTTTCTTAAAATAATCTAACAAAGTGTCTTCAACAGTATATGTCTATCTTTAAAGGTTAACTCACTAGAACCGTTTTTATGGTAATAACTATTCCACGCGGACGAAGTCGCGGGCACCAGCTAGTTTAATTATAAGTTTGTAAATAATTCCTGGCATGTTTTTATTAAAACATTAATCCACATATAAAGGCATAAGGACCTTATACTGTACGTATATACATACATAGGTACTCATTAAATATTTTGTATGTATTTCATATTAACTCATCACCAGATTGACAGACTTATGCGCGGTATATTTAAGCCATCAGTGGGGCTGAAGAACACTTAGAACCCTTTTACTATTATTAAAAGGCATTTATTTAATTGGTTTGTTCTGAGATATTTCATTTTCACAGGCTTTGGCCCGCGGCTTTGCACACGTTTTTATACATATAAACCTTTCTCCTCAATCACCTATCTTGTGTAGTTTTTAAGATAGAGCATACACATACATACAGACATAGGGATAGACGTAAGAATCGATTAGGCATTTCTTTTTTTTTTACTGTATACTATGTAGTGATAATATTAAATGCCTGTAGTTTGTAGTAGCCACTCTGTGTTACAATAGTATTAGCGAGCATGAAAGGGAAAGCAACTGAAACGCCATGAATATCGCTCGCTGTACAATGTTATATTATTAGTCTAATATAGATAAGTGCAGTACATTACTCTTTTCTTATTTACTAGTAGGCTAGTATACAAAGACTTTTGTGGCTGAAAGCTGAGGTTGAGAGTTGAGGTTTCATGTTTCATTTTTATTAGGCAACAATGATACTAAAACTACAATTTTATACAATACTAGTGGACTCCCGCGGCTTAGCTCGCATTATTACAGGATAAAAGTAGCCTATGACACTTCTAACCTACCTACATATCCATAATCGTGATGATCCGTTCAGCTTATGCGTTATGAGCTTTATGCGTTATGAGCTTTAAAATAAACAGATAAACAGGGACACAAATAAACAGACAAATATTATAAAAAAATAAAGTATACCGACATTTTTTTTCTAATATTTTCCATGTTGAGATTGCCCTCTTCAGCTTTATTATACATGTACATATGTATAGATATACATAGATTAGTATGTCAGTGCGTTCTCGGCTTGGCCTGTGGCTGGCACACTTGTGTGTAGGTGTCATCTAGGTCTGCATTGTTTGTTAGGCATTTAGGTCTTGTTTACGCATCTTAGCCAGTGGTCAAAGTAAAAGTTCCGGCGGTATTTATAGTTGGCGACCAATATCCTCTGTTAATCTAGAATAAAAAAAATCAAGAGAGGATTGGAATAAATTGTATTTTACCTTAAGATTCGGAAAAGTGAGTTTAATGTATTTAATTTACAACTTCACAACTTTCTTCTTATACCAATCTGAACAAAAAATATTTCGTTTGATGGTTTCCTAGACCAGGTTATAAATAAATCATGGTCCTGTACGTCAGAAACTAGCTCTGTGTGATACAAACCTATTGGCTTACTTTATAATAATATTAGACATATTTAACTTAATTAAGAAGGGTATTATTATTTCTACATCCAGTTCTAAATACAGAATAGTGTGAGTACCTATTACGCAAAGTTGTAAAAAATGTACCTAAACATAGTATCATTATTAGAGCAACTTGATCGAAGTCTCCTGAAGGTAGGTACAAATAAACAAATTAATATTCTGGGATTTTATCTACTTCATCCGCCGAGATTCTACAGTAGTCCAATTGATGTGCATTTACCCTACTTTACTAGCTAGCCTTGATTTATGTAATTGTGGGCACTGTACTGTACCTACACAAATACTGTCGAAAACATGTAGCACATGTAAGCGGCGGCGGGCAGAGTGTCGTCGGTCGGCGCGCACCGCGGCACCGTTACTCGAAGCGTATAAAGCTAGTGTGTGTCGAGTGCGCGCCACTCCGTCCCGCCATGTCCCCGCTCGCGCTCCTGCTGGCGCTCGCGCTCGCCGCGCCGCTGCACGCCGCCTCCCTGCCCGCCGCGGAGCCCCGCCCCGACCAGGACGCCATCCCCGTCGCAGTACTCCTCGACGATGTGGAACTGGAGCCGACCAAACTAAACGAAGTCGACCACGAGGAGATCCAGCGACCCGCCGTCGACCTCCGCAACCCCGGGCCCCCGCAGCGCCAGGAGCACGAGACGCAGAACCCCGAACAGCACTCCGATGAATCGCTCAAAGAGTCCAGCATCAGGGACAGCATCGAGCGCACCAGAGACATGCTGACTCAGAGCCTCAAGGAAACCTCCGCCAACGTCCAGAACTGGCTCACCAGCAGCGAGGATCAGTCCAGCATCCAGAAAAGCATCCAGAGCCTGCGAGACACTTTCACCAGCCAGATACAGAAGCTGAACAACACCATACACGACCTTATTAATCCCGAGGAGGCGCAGCAGGTGATTCCCGATGAATCCGAGAGAAAAATTGACGTGATCGACTCCAAACTGAAGAGCTTGAAAGATAGTTTCAACAACGGTCTCGAAACTCTTTCTGCTGGTGTGGAGTTGGCGGCCATGCTTAAATTGAATCCGGAAGATGAGGCTGAAGGCAAGGAAGAGGCTGAGACATCGTCCACGGCTCCCGCATCCAGCACGCCTTCGCCACAGAACTTCGTAGCCCAATTTATGCAAAACTTAAGTAACACTATTTCAACCCAGATAAATACCCTCGGTAGCTATTTCCAGCCGCAAGCGGGTGCGGCGGCGGCCCCTGGCGCGGCGCCGGGCGCGCAGGCTGACACACCCACCGAGACACAGACCCCCGGCTTCCCGATCTTTCGTCCCCCCGCCGTATTCACCGGCATTTACAATACAATCTCTAATTGGACGCAGAATATTCCCAACCCAATTCAAAATATACAAAATTGGGGTACCCAGTTCAGACCATCTTCAACTGCAAAGCCGACCGAAACAGCTAACAGTGGCTCCAGCGACCCTGTGAAGACTGACCCATCTCCGGACAAGCCAGCCGCTGACAAGCCTGGGGAGACGAGCACACAGCCACAGCCCGGACCCATCCGGCAGATCCTGAACAGCATCCCTGTGGTGCAGCGCATCCAGAGCTCGCTGGCTAACCGTGACACCCCCCGCCAGCCCGCCGCCCCCGCAGCTGCTGCCGCCCCCGCAGCTGCTGCCGCCGTCGCAGCCACTGCCGCCCCCGCAGCTGCTGCCGCCCCCGCAGCTGCTGCCGCCCCCGCAGCTGCTGCCGCCCCCGCAGCTGCTGCCGCCCCCGCAGTCCCCGCCGCCCCCGCGCCTGCTACCGTCGAGGCCAGCGCCCAGACCAAAGGTGGCTGGTACGGAGGACCGCGCCCTGGAGCCTCTGGTAAGTCACATTTCACCATAAAATCCACAGAACAGTCATAAATTACATATATTCACATAAAAAGTAAGTATTACTTTTGTATATGTATGTCATTATTATTTTTTATTTATCTGTCAGGTCATCTTCTTCTTCTTCTTATCGAATGAGAGTGGCCAACTCTGGTGTCGAGAGTTAATCAAGCTGCCAAGGGTATAGGTATAGGTCATTATAAATAGGTATAAATGCTATATATGTTTTTTATTTTATTAATACATATGTATTTCAAAGCTATGTACATACATTCACATTTATTTTTTCGACAATATTTGCATATAATTAACAATAGTTCTTTTATAGCGGACTTAAGCAAAAACTATTTCATTTTATTCTTATCATTGATAAATTAATAATGAATGTGGTTTAACTACCACCTTCTGTTATTGACATGACTGGTAGGTGCCGGATATATCATTGTTCAATATATATTTTTTTCACCACACGTCACGCACAGTAGGTATAAAAGTTTCTTCGTTAATAAGGCACCACTCCTTGACCAGCATTTCACTCATATTGGACCCCTTGATCGAATATTCATTGAGCAACCTTTCAAAATGTATCATCATCATCATCGTCTCCAGTATTCGCGTGGAGTAATTTCGTGAACAGCCTGGTGGGAACTATCGGTGCCGTGGTGAATGGTTCGATAGGCACCGCCTCGGTGGCAGTCAACAGTGCCATCAACACGCTCGGCACCAATATACAGGTACCAGCTTCGTGGCCCGAGATCTGTGTGTCGCTTTTTGTTTCTCTGTGTCTAATAAAATATATCAATTTTGACAGCTACCTCCGCACACTTCCCGCGAATAAGACGTAGTAATGTGTGAGGATGACCGCTGTCAAAATTATCATGCTATAGTCACAATAAGACTGAGCTATAGTAGACAACATATTAGGCTTCTGCGTTCTCATCATGTAATCCGTTCAAGGTCAAAACATTGAATTCTCCCAATGTTGGAATCTGAAATCTTTGCCTTATTCGCTATTAGCAGTGCCATTAATTCCCCGGGCACTAATATTCAGGTATTCTGGATCAGCTGGAGGTCATGCTTATCTATATGTTGCCTATTGTGTCTGTGTTGTCTACTTGTAACATTAACCCCTATCTTTACGTTAGTTATGTTATATACTCAGGGTACGTTGTGTCAACTCAAACTGAACGCTAATGTGCATCGTAACGAAAAGCTTGAAATTATTACCGACATATTTTGTAGTACATACTCTTAAAAAAATTCGCATCGATAATGATCATTAGTTTGTTCCAATCAAAACGTTTCGGCGATCCGCATCTAAATGTATGGAGTCAAACTTTGATTAAGTTTTTTTTTACAGATCTACTTAGTTACTAATCGATACTACTAAACGCTGAAGGTTTCGCGTAAGTTACGAGAAACTGTATGAGATAGGACAGGTTTGTGTTTGTCGCTTTGTTGTGTTGTGTTCTTTGTTGGTTTTTGATTGTGTCTTTCTATGTTGTGGTAAACTTTTGGTTTCAAGTTCCTTGGAGTAAGATCCAATCCCTTGACCATCATTAACTACCAAGATACAGGGTTATACCTAAATCTTATAATATACAAACTCAGAATACAGAAAGTATACAAATAGCAGCGCTGTTAATAATTGAAGCTTTATTATTCCTAAGACAATACTTAGTCGGTACTGCCTTTATCGGTCTTCAAGTCGAAAGTGAAGCAGTTTCTTCTAGGCAAGCGCGCTACATCGTAGTTTACTTAGCTCCTGTATTTGTGCAAAAAAATTAAAAATAATTTTGTCCGCCATTTCTAAAAGTCTTGTTTAAAGAACCTGGTTCTTTTTATTTATACGATAACATCCCAAATCCGTTGAGTTCTCTGTGATTTGACGTATTATATTAAATTTATGACAAACTAGACATAGTAATACTACTTGTCCAGTTTCTCTCTACATTTAGCATTTATTAGTAAGACCTAGTTACTTTTTGCCTCTGTATAACGACACGAATAATGCTCACTTATCGAAATCCTGTATTTAATTATCCGGCCAACATGCTATCATTTTAATCAGACCGTATAAATATAATAGGCATACACAATATAACTTAGCTAGGTACATTATTTAAACACAACCATAGCTTGTAGTGGGTAATTTAGTACTTTGCTAAATAATTGACCATTCAATACATATATGTACCTAACTTATACTAAGGAGGTAGCGTTCCGGCAGCATTCAAAACACAGTCTTATATATCTGCACAAAATATGCAATAAATTATTTACTTTTTCAACTTCATTTGGTAATGTATGTACCTAAATAGCACAATACACGTCCTGACTTCAACTGCTGCCATCATGAATAACTACAAAAAGCCTTTAAAAGCAACCTTTAATATATAATTGTATTTTTTTTCAGGGGATAGTAACGACAGCAACAGGCTGAGCGAGAGGTCAGAAGAAGTAAAAGAAATAGAGCCCATCAAAGAAGAAGAAAAAGAATCAATCAAAGAAGTAGTAAAAGAACCTATAAAAGATGAAATTAAGAAAGAGACAGAAGAACCCAAGCCAGAGCCAGTTGCAGACAAGACTGAATAAGTCCTAGCGTTATTATATGCTTAGGTTTATTTATTGTAGCGTAAGGTTTAGTGTAAATAATTTATTATAATTCTTAGTATTAATAAATATTGTAAGAAGAATTGGTGATTAAAAACAATAAAACTTATATTGTGTTTTTCATTTATTTCCGCACAAGAACCCATTCAGTCTGAAGCTGGATACTATAATAAGGTCTATATTTTACAATACCTTCGGTAGGTACCTATAGATATTACTTAACATTGCATTGCTTCTCTTATGTACGTATACAAAATAACTGGTTAAAGTACTTATCTCTCTTGAGCCGTACTACCTCATGACTGAGGGTCGTGAGTCCTCCGCAGAATTAATTCGTTTCGTTCTCTTGGGCAGATATAACGTGGTGGGCGCCCAGGAGGTCCTTCCTTGAGAGATATGGTGGCCCTCAAACATGTCGGTTTCCTCACAATGTTTTCCTTCACCGTTAAGCGTGTGCAAATCCACAAATAACTTGAAAATACGAGTCAATGGTGTAGGGCCGGGTTCGAACCAGGGTGCGTCTCGCTACAACCACACTCGCTTATACAACTATGGTATACAGATACACACATCTCATCCCACAATGCAACTACTAACAAACTTACTACTTATGTATTTGTCCTTTATTTGTAATATTACAACGCAAGCTATGAAGTTACAGACAAAATGTATACTTAGCTTACTTTAGATATATCATAGATCGAAACTAATTAATAGTAATGTGGTTTGACAACAAAATAAAAGTAATGAAAACGTTTCTGAGTATGTGGGTATGTATGTTTTATAAGTAGGTACCTATTTCTTAACATTGAAAGTACAGAACTGATTTTATAGAATACCTACTACGTGTAGTACCTACCTACTGTAAATCATGATTCAATAACAATTAGGTACTACCCTTGTTTGGCTACTTTTCATACCGAATAAACGAAGGAAGCACAGTGGGATTAAAAATTAGGCATCCCCATGCCTAATTTTTAATCCTGTGATTTTATATTAGCAATCACCACTCGATTGCTAAGAATAATGTTAAAGGTTGTTCCGACGTAATAAACAGCACTCACTCCAAGACGAGATATAATGTGATTACCAATTTCTGTAACGTTTATTTCGTTGGAATTTCAATTTATCAATAAAATATTATCTATCTATCTATCAAGTCCCAGTGGTGGATATAATATTCTATAGTAAGTAAATCATCGAAATGTAATAGAGACGGCGACTGGCTAGATATTACAGAATTTGTTGTTCTTGTTCTGTATAGAGGTCTACTAATGCTCAACCCTGATCATCCAAATTTGTACGAAACATAGGTTGTTGATAATGAAATAAAATGAGGTGCGTGAGTAGAGGGAGTGCGTGCCACTCTATGACAGTAGTTAATCCTTGGAGGAAATTTTCCTCCGAGAGTTAATCTATCATTTTAACATCAACAATTTTGATGTGCTGTCAAATGGTTGTCAATCAACATCAAGTTTGGCGAAATTGCAGCAACACCGCAGAGGCCACAGAGAAAAAAAACATCAAGTTGTCTGTTTTGATTTGAGGTTATTTATAACTAATATTAACAAAATATTGTATATTAATATTCTAATAAATGTTTTTAAAATGACTGGATCAAAGCTAAAAACAAATCGGAGCACCGTGACTAAAGCTAAAAATATTGGTTCCCCTATAGTAATTCAAAATTGTAGGTTAGATCTTACAGGTAATATTATTTACTGTATCTAATTTTTTTAACTTATTAGGTACGGTGCCTTTTTTTTAATCACTGTTTGTGAAATGTTTCAGATGGAAAATATTCTCTTTTACAAAAGTTTTTAGGCTCGACATCTGCAGAGGATCAGCTGGTTATATTAAAACATATTGTTGATGAATTCAAAGATGGAAATGATAAAACAGTGGCCTTATTTTTAGCAGTTGTATTTTATGAGGCGCCTGCTAAACACCCTATCAAATGTTTTGTAGCCAGGTAAATTATAGTACAAAAAATAAATAAAAGGAGTAATATGTAGGTAATGGTGCTTTGAGCTAAACATCTTCAGAAACAAAATATCATTTATTGTTCAACTTTATAATATGTGGTACAGAGAACTTAAAAATAAATAGTTTCAACAGTCTCGTCCATTACTAACATACAATTATTTTTATTTACTCACTTAACACGTAAGTACATATATCTTGAATGTTTCTTTACAGGCACATTACAAAATGCCTTACTTTCCACATATGTTTTGCCAGCGCTTTGAGTACCTATATTGTCTCTGAGATAAGAGACTATGGTTTCAATTATAATGATATACATTTTTATGAAAGGCATGTCTCCAAGATCATGATGAGTACTGAAAATTTTCCACCGGGTGCAAGAGCTATAGAGGATTTGGATGTCAACTTTTTGGTAGAGAAATTGTTTACAAATTATTTCCTTGTCAGGAATTATAAAAGGTATATCAAGTTTAAGTTATAATCTCTCTTTTATCCTTAGTTGTATTAGGGGAGTTCTTTTGTTGTTTACAGTGTGGTGCAGGACTCATCCACCACACTACAAATAAGATTTAAAAATAAGTCAGTTTCTCCACAATGTTTTATAAAGTATTTATACAATGATATATAAAGTATTTATACATAAAATAAGCCATTTTATATGTTAAAATAATTTATTGATAGTGAATCTATTTCTGGATAAGAAAGATGTTTTCGGTGTCGACATAGCTAAGTAATAGGAGCCATTTAGTGACAATTATTTTAAGATTATGTTTGTTTAGGGGGTAAATGTACAGTATTAGATTAGCTATCTTATATAAGAAAGGTGCTAAGCAGCAATATTGAGTATGTATAAATGCAGTTTTGTATATTTTGGAAGGTATTATAGTACTTAAATCTGTGTTTCTTCTACGAGTATGTAGGGGGTCACCAGGGTCAAACGGAGTTTTTATATGTTGTGACGTTATTGTTTTTTAAGCTGTATAGTTGTCTTACTGATAAGACTTTGCATATAGAGAACAATTCAATTGTTGGAAAACGGAAAGGTTTAAATGTCAACACTTTTAGCAGTGAGCGCTGAGCTCGTTCTGCAAGTAACATGTACGTTTTATGAGAACCTCCCCACGCTGTTACACAATAGGTTATGATTGATTGACATAGGGCTTGATAAATGGAGATCAGAAGTTTAAAGTCAGAGATGTGCCTTAGTTTTCTTACTCTGTTTGATACAGTTCTGATGCGAGGCTGCCAAGTCATTTGTTGGTCGATTATGACACCTAGATATTTAATTTCTGAGACGCGCTCAATTTCTTGGCAATCGCATAAGGAGCTAGAGGAGGATGAGCATTTGTGTATCTTAAGGGTGAGATTATTTGGCACAGCGCTAGTTTTACGAAGGTTGAAGGCTATGTAATTAGTTTTACTTACATTTAGACTGAGCAGATTGTCGTCTAGCCAATCTTTAATGATGTTGAGACCTGAATTAGCTAATTTGTATGTTTCCTCCCACGACCTTAAACTGAATTTGATTGAGGTATCATCTGCATATGAGTACTTATATATGAGCATTTTGGAGTTTACTTAGACATAGATCATTGATATAAATAAGGAATAGACTAGGTCCAAGTATCGATCCTTGAGGCACGCCATAAGATATATATGATTCTGCGCTTGTGTGATCTCCTATTTTAACAAATTGAGTTCGATCCGATAAATACTGACTAAAAAGATGAAGGCAGTTACCCCTAACCCCTATTCGCTCCATTTTATTCAAAAAGAGAGGTATATGCACCGTATCAAAGGCTTTAGCCAAATCTAAAAACACTGCGACAGATTTTTCACGATTGTCTAGGGATTCAGCAATACAAGTACTTAGTCCTATCATAGCGTCTTCAGCTGATCTGCCAGCCCGAAAACCGAATTGTTGAGAGGCTAATATATTATATTTGTTTAGATATCTCATAAGACGTGTGTTCAGTATTTTTTCAAAAATTTTTGACTAGGCTGGCAGTACAGATATAGGTCTATAGTTACTGATACGGCGCTTATCCCCTCCCTTGTGAATCGGGTGAATGGTTGCCTTTTTGAAGACTTTAGGGAATTTACCCTGTTCAATACACATGTTAAGTAGTTTAACTAAAGGTGGTAATATAATGTGTCTTGATTGTTTTAGGAAAATTGTTGGAATGTTATCCCAACCCGATGAAGAATCGTTTTTAGGCTAAGTAGTAAGTTTTCCACTTCAGTATGGTCCGTAGAAAGCAATGTAAGAGAATTAGGCATGGCATAGGTAGGGGTAGGTATAGTCGTTCTATTTTTGTTTTTTATTATTTCCTCGGCTAGGTTGCGACCAATATTAGAAAAGTAAGAGTTTACATGTTCAATAGATTCCTCTTTAGTTTTTAAGGTATATAATAGTTCTTTAGGTATAGTTTTTACTTTGTTTGTGTTTGTAACGTCTCTAATAGTTTTCCATGTTTGTTTAGAATTAGTTAGGCTTGCTTAAAGTTTTTGTTTTTCATAAGAGATTTTTTTGTTGTTTAATATACGATTGCAGAATGTTTTGTATCTATTATATAAGAGTTGTTTTATGTCATCATTCGGGTTGTTTTTTGCATCTAAATGTAGCTGATCTTTATGGCGGATGCAACGCAGGAGTCCTGGTGTCAACCATGGTTGGCAAGTTCTAAGTTTTTTCGGTATTTTTACCACTTTAGTGTTTTTTGTTATATAGTTTATAAGGGTGTAGACGAATTTATTAGCAGCAATTGCTGCATCAGTGGATTCAAATATAGATTCAAAATTAAATTTAGATAGTTGCTCTAAAACTATTGACCATTCAGTGTAGTATAGTCATAGTATTCTTGGCATAGTAAATTCATCAATAGATACGTGCACATACCCAGATATCTGGAAGCTGGCGGTGGTGCGTCCCTTACCTAAAACTCAGCAGCCAACAGATCTGAAAGACCTTAGACCTATCAGTATTTTGCCTTGCCTTTCTAAAATTACGGAGAAAGCGGTCTGTCTGCAGCTAACTGACTTTCTGGAAAAGAATGCCATCTTACCAGCCGCTCAGTCAGGCTTTAGGAGGGGTCGCAGCACCACCAGCGCACTGCTTGATGTCACCGACAACATTCTGTGCGCTCAGGATAAGGGTATGTGCACAATATTGGTCCTTCTAGATTTTTCTAGAGCTTTTGATTCATTAAACTCTAATCTCTTGCTATTCAAGCTCAGTTACTATGGGTTTGACTCCGCAGCCTTACGTTGGTTTGACAGTTATCTGAGTAATCGATATCAGCGCGTTAAGATCACTCGCAGTGATGGCTCTACTGTGCTATCGGACAAACTACCTGTAACCCGAGGAGTACCTCAAGGTTCCATTTTGGGGCCAATCTTATTCATTATGTACTCAGCAGATTTAATTACATGTATTAAGCATAGCAAGTATCATAAGTATGCAGATGATACCCAGATATATATGTCATGCAAGCCTAGCGATATTGATATAGCTATAGGAAAGATCAACGAAGATCTTGCCAATATAGCAGAATGGTCAGCGAAAAATTGCCTACTACTAAATCCATCCAAAACAAAGTATATCGTTTTCGGTAGCAGGCATCAACTGGCCAGTCTCAAACCCTCGCAAAATGTAATGTTATTGGGTTTACCCGTTGAGCGCGTGCATGAAGTCAAGAACCTTGGTCTTATTATGGACAGCCATCTTCGTTTCGAGAAACATGTGGTCAACTGTCTAAAGGAATGTTTCTATAGGCTTAAGATATTATACCGCATGAGACCATTCCTCTCGACGGCTCTTCGGGTTCAACTTACACAATCGTTAGTTCTTTCTAAGCTTAATTACATGGACACTGTCTTCCACTCCCGCATCCTTGCCAAGACCAAAAAATTGGTGCAAAGGGTGCAGAATGCTTGTGCTCGTTTTTGTTTCACAATACCTCGGAGAGGTCACGTGACTCCGTTTTTGAAAGAGCATGCTCTGCTCAGAATGCAGCATCGCCGTAAGCTTCACTTAGCATGCTTGCTTTTTGGAGTGATAAAGTTTCATGAGCCGTCCTACTTGTACGAGAAGCTAAGTTGGAAGCCGTCGCGGCAGTCGCACAGCCCTCGCTCGTGCACCGCTCCGCTGCTCACTGAGAGACACGCCACACAAGCGTTTAGGGGAAGCTTTCGTTATGCGGCGTCGAGGTGTTGGAACAACATCCCTCCGCCGATCAGGAACCTGCGCAGTATGTATAGTTTTAAAATAAGGCTCAAAACATTTATTATGGAACACCAGAAAAGGGAAGCTTCATTAGTCAATGACACCAGCGCTATCTAAATTTAACTGTGTATATATATATATAGATATTGTATGTATATAACCGTAATATAAATTAAATAGTTGATACTGCGTACTCTTTTGTTGAAAATAGAATTTTTTTTCATCGTCCATCTTATTTGTATTTGTTATTGGTATTTATTAACTTGTCTAGGTATGTCTTTGTTGTTTCTGTTTAAAAATAAAAATAATTCCATGTATGCGTGCGTGACGTCATCACCAACCCCAACGGAAGACCAGCGCTGGTTGCTATGCAGCCAGCATTATGCTGAGTTGGGGTTGTATTGTGGCAAATATGTATTTTATTTAAGTAGTTTTAAGTATAGGTTTATTTTTAAATTTATATATTTCTTGTTTGTACTTGTTTCATTATTATTTGCTACAATAAATGTTTTTCTTTCTGTCTTTCAGTGCGTTTTTTGAATTTTTTGGTTTGTTTGGGTTTTCGGGTTTGTTGATACTAAGAACAATAGGTAGATGATCAGTAATGTATGTTTGTATTGCACAAGTGTACGCCGGTAAAGATGATTTTAAGAGTACGAGGTCAAGACAGTTATCGAGTCGGGTTGGGAGTGTATGGGCCGATTGTAAACCTTGCTCTGAGATTATCTCAAGATAATCTTGTACATTAGTATCAAAAACTCCGTTTCGTATATCTAGATTCATGTCACCTGCTACAACAACGGTAGAAAATGTTTTGAGTTTTAAAAGGATAATTTGTAGAGAATTGTTGAAATTATTAGTATTAGCATAGGACGGAGATCTATAGATCCCTAATACTGCGGTGTTTGGTTTGAGTGTATCTAAAAGACAGTTAACGTCAGCAAGAGATGGTTCTTCAATATTATGATCAAGATCAGAATGTATGTACATGACCACTCCATCATTTTGTAGTCTCACTATAGCCTGGAATATTCGGAGGGTTTTTGTAGCTAAGCCAGCATTCCGTTAAAATAATAATGTCGCAAATAAATTTTAATCTTCGTAGTAGTGTTTCAAAATTAGTGAAATTCTTTGTACAGTGGATACTTCTTATAATAAAACAAATTATTTTTAAGCTCTGATGAGCATTACCTATGTAGTGTATGCATGTGTCAGGATCACATACTGTTTCTGTAGCTATTTTAACGTTATCAATGTCCTTTTTAATATCATTGTCAACCATTATTAGAAGTATATTTCGGGTAAGATGACATGTGTACCAAAGGTAAGCTGTTTAGTTCTATATATATTTATATGTATATTGTATTCTATAAAATTTTATTTTTAGTTTAAGTATTTTTTTGGGATTTAATTTCTGTTTAGATATAGGATTAGGTTTATTTTTTATTTTAGAATACTGATACTGTTTAAAATTTAGTTAAGGACGTATTTTTAGGTCTTGTGTCCTATTTTGCTTAAGATTTAGTATAAGATACGGTTTAAGGTTAAAATTAGAATTTGATTTACGATTTAGTTTAAGATATGATATAATACTAATATGGTTTTTTTAAAATAACGATCAGACTGAACGTTAACGACGGACGAGTAATGTAGTACATGTATGTATGTGTTTACCTATATAATCTATAGTGTAGTATGTAGCAGTAGGGACACTAGACCCTATTTACTCCCGCGTACGGACCCGGCTAATTCTGGGACGTCTTCTCTCAATACTAGCTCGAACACTACTGAACTCACCACACACAAATCTTTTAATTACAATCAAAAGTTCTAGGAGGATAGATCACCGACCGACACTGTCACACGTCAAAACTATATCCCTCTTTACAGTATACCATAAAACTATACGATTTATGAAAGCGTGTGCTACATTTACCACTAACTCCATCTAGTTTCACTTCGCAGCTACAAAAGTAGTGAAGACTGTGTTTGAAAGTGTTTGAGATGTAACGTTTGTTTACGTTAATTTACGTTTACGTTTGTGTGTTAACGTTTTGTTTTAACTTAATAATTCCGCACCGACCAACTGATTAGCGCCATGTTAATTATTTTTACCGGCTAACAAAATAAACATTTGTTTCTCTTGTGACGTGACATTGGCGAAATTGCGGCAAAGCCGCAGAGGCCATAAAAAAAAGAACGTTTGACATTGATGTTTAACATGTGGTGTTTGAAGTTTGACACTCGGCTACATGTGTAATTTGACACGTAGTGACATGTGTTATTTGACACGTGGTGTTCGCCATGTTTTATTTACCACGTGGTTATTGAAAGTTGGCACACGGTATATGTGACACGTGGTGTTCGCCATGTTTTATTTACCACGTAGTGATTGAAAGTTTGCACACGGTATATGTGACACGTGGTGTTGGTGTATGTATGTGACGTTGTCAGAAGCGGTGCGGTATCTGGTCGCGCGCTGCTGCAGTGCGCGCGCGTGGTGCCCGCGTGCGTCCACTAGTGTCCAATAGTATGTATGTGACGTTGTCAGAAGCGGCGCGGTGTCTGGTCGCGCGCTGCTGCAGTGCGCGCGCGTGGTGCCCGCGTGCGTCCACTAGTGTCCAATAGTATGTATGTGACGTTGTCATAAGCGGCGCGGTGTCTGGTCGCGCGCTGCTGCAGTGCGCGCGCGTGGTGCCCGCGTGCGCCCACTAGTGTCCAATAGTATGTATGTGACGTTGTCAGAAGCGGCGCGGTGTCTGGTCGCGCGCTGCTGCAGAGCGCGCGCGTGGTGCCCGCGTGCGTCCACTAGTGTTCAATAGTATGTATGTGACGTTGTCAGAAGCGGCGCGGTGTCTGGTCGCGCGCTGCTGCAGTGCGCGCGCGTGGTTCCCGCGTGCCGCGCGCCGCTCGCGCACCGCACGCTGCGCGCGCACGCCATCCAACAGGACGATGAGGTAACATTATAGCTCTTATTATTTTTGTGTTTGCGACTAGAGCGACTTTAAGCTACTCGTATTTAGCTGACATAAAGCTATAGCTTTCAGTGAGTTCATGAATTGATTTTCGAATATCAGCAATATGTACGGAAAAATCACGCTTAAAAAAATGTCACGACGGAAACAGGATAGAGATTCCTCCAGTTTTTTGTCACAATACTGTATAAACTCTGCGATTTTGGTAGCAGCAGCGGTATCGGGTACTGACACAGCACCAGCGTTAGGAGTGCACGGGCTCGCTTTTCTTTTGATCAAAGATTTACAATCGGCACCCTTCCAGCTCGATTTATGAGCATTAGATTTTTTCGCAAAATTTTCGGCTGATATGCCTTAGCACTGGTAGTGAAAAGACGCGCTGCACTTTGAGCACGACTTAATTTCGATGTTTTTTTATCGGCTCGGCGCATATGCTACAGGAAGACGTTTTCGCATTACCCAATATTTTAGGGTTTTTTAAGGATGGGATCACATGTTCTGTCAGTTACTTGTCAAACTCAAAATAGTAGCTGTCAGAGTCGAATTGGCATCTGTCAATTGAAGATGATAACAGCTTAGTTTTTGCTTAAAGTGGGGGTATTATTTTTGTATGAGAAAATTGCGGGTACTTTATTTGAAACTTATTTGTATCGATTTCATTCGGTCTTTGACGGTAAATTTATCATAGTTACCGAACCATAGACAAGGTGTCGATAAGAAAAGACAGCGTTGATAATATTCGACAAAATCGAGTATTATCGAATTTAGCGACACGATAAAACTTCCGCACTTGCACTGCTGAATTGTAGATCACAAATAGCACAAACCGCCCACTGTAACTAAGACTTTGCGATCACTTTTACGTATAACTTATTCGTATTTTTTTAAATTAATTGATAAGAGCGAGTTGTTTACTGTGGCATAGCGTTGCAAGAAAATTCATATAATATATCATTACGACATCAGTTCGCCATATCTATAGGCAGTGGTTTTGTCACTAAATGCGTTTAAGGATCGTTATGCAAGTAGGCCTTGCAATCCAACATACTCGTTTGTAATACAACATTTCAAGATGCAACACACCTTAAAGTGTTGTATTTTAATACTGATTCCCGTTTTTTGTGCAACTAAATAGTATATAGAGTAGGTAGCTTAATCTGAACTGATTGATTGTAGAGCCGATTGCTGGTGGTGTCGTTACTGTGCGAGCGCGACCGTGGTACGGAGGTGGCGTCGCGGGAGGATCTCGCCGCACTGCTGTGGGCGCTGCACTACAACCTGGAGAGCCCGCGGCCTGCCTTTAGGACAGCACTACTGCATTATGTCAATAAGGTACTCGAACATCACTAATTATACCTACTAAAGTAGCAATTTGATTTTTTTTACTGAATTCTCTCAGCGCCTATAAAACCATCTGTATATGTACCAAATGTATGTTTAACTTAAACTTTAATTGGAAAATGAGCGAAAAATGTATGTTTAATCCATCGAATGTAATGTGAATGTCGAATATGTATGTTTGTCCACAGATTTCTCGAAAAGTAGGAGTGATATTGATGCAGTTCTTTTTGTATAGATCATGTATAATTTAAGTTAGGAATCAGTGCATGTTTTATCACAGTTTCTCTATATTCTCTAGTGTTTGAGATGGTATTATGGATATAGGCATTTCTGGAGCAGACATGTACAGGCACATATAGACGTCGAATTATTTTTCAAATTACTTTTATAAATAAAATATAAGATTACTAATACCCGTAATAATACGGGTCGCTTCGATAAGCTGCTCTTTTTAAGACGTCGCAGTGTGAAAGAATTCCGAGTTCGTGAAACATGTTGAAAATCGCTATACTATCCAAAAAGTTGCAGTCAGATGCAAACTTAATGTTAACAGAAATGTATCGTTCGTGTAGTTAGTAAAGCGGCTAGAAGACAGTTCCCTTGCGGCGCAGAAGCGCGGGCGCGGCTCCCAGTGCGCGCACTACCGCTCCTTCATGCAGCGCGCCTGGCGGCTGGCGGCGGCGGGCGCGGGGCAGGCCTGCGCTCCCGCGCGCCGCGCCACCGCCCTGCACCTACTTGCCACCTTAGCACCACATCTCAAGTAAGCACAGTTTGACGCGTTTTTCGATTCTAAAGGACTTAAGCTAGAATAGACTACCCAGATTATACAAAAACCAAATCAAATGTAAGGAAGTCACACAGTCCTTTTTTGTACTAGAAATACCTTTTAAAGAAACCATCCCACCCCTGGGAGGGGGGGTTTTTATGAGGGAGTCTCCGACCCGCTCCAAAGGGCGGCATACCCACTAAAAACCTGGGGTGTTCCACCTCCGCATCGTTGGTCCAGGGCCACGAGAGTGCAATGCATACATCAGCAGCTCTGGTGATGCTGGCCCGGCAACGGGCCCCGCTTCGGGGAGTTTCTGTTTAACCTTGTAATGGAAAACGTGTGGACACGGGACACGTCGTGAATTCTGTGGGGACTCGTTCTAGGGCGACAGGTTCCCCGAACTGACGTCCAAGTCCAAGATATTAGCCCAAGATATTTTTAATTAGCTACTAGTACTGGCCTATATGACAAGTCTATAGGATGGGTCATGAGAACGAGTTTACTTGTTACGAAATATACCATGTTACAGGGTTACTCATAATGGTAACTAACGTATGTATAACCTTTTAAAATGTCTGTTCTCCTTATACATAATCTTTCAGGGGGCGATGAACTTATTGTATGGAACAGTTTATTTTTTCTAAAAGTCGTAGGACAAAGGTAGTGGCTTTTGGCGTATTAAAGCCGCCCTAGCTAAAGTTGGTAGTAATGTGTAAGAGTGTCCGCAGAGCGGGCGAGTGGGCGGCGGAGGACGTGGACACGCTGCTGGCCGCGCTGGACGACAGCTACGACGGGAACAAGGAGCTGGCGCTGGCGGCGCTCGCGCACTGCCCCGCTGACTTACTCGAGGTGACGCATTTGTTTTATTTCTATTTATCTTTTGCTTTAAGTGCTCGTGAGTTTCTTCTTATTTACAATTATATTATGTGTGTTTTAGCTTAGTGCCTGTTTTGTAGACTGTTAATAAATAAATGGATCAAAGCATATTGTTGTGACATTCCAGCGGTGTTCCCCGCTGGCGCTGGGGGGTGTGGTTGCGGGTGCGCGGGGCGCGCGCGTGGCGCGAGGCGCTGCAGCCGCGGCGCGCCTACGCGTGCTGCTGGACCTGCTGCCGCACACGCTGCCCGCGCCGCGCCCTTACGCTTACGCCAGGGTGCTTAATTCTATGTAAGCGTATTCGTTACTCGAGCTATCTTGCCGTCTGAACATGTCAAACTAATTTAAAATATTAACTTTAAACAATTTTTCAAAATTAATATATGTCTGTCCGCAGATTTCTCGACAACAACAAGTGATATTGATATTCTTAGTTATTTTTGCATCAGATTAGGTATGACTCAATTCAACCTAGAGAATAGTGGAGGGATAATCAAAATCGTTTCTGTAGTTTTGAGTTTTGTACAAAAAAGCCAGATGTCCCTCTATCTCTAGTGGAGCAAGTCAAAGAAAAATCCATGCTAGATAAAACTTTGTTGTGCCTGTCAGTTAGTAATATAAAATTTTATTTATAATGTTTAGTAAGTATGCAAGTAATAACAAAACTATTTAAATTCAAATATTCCCGATGCATATTTTTGTTACCTCGTTTTAAACTTCTAACTTGAAAACTGACGTATACAGTTGTGGTCAACGTAGGACGATAAATATTCTGTGCACGGCAATATATTGTTCTCTTTCGATATATCTTGTCAACAATCATGTCTGTCATGTTACTCGTACAGGGGCGTTGAGGAGCGAGCGTACTACTCGGCCGCGGAGCAGTTGCTCGCAGCTCTGAGGGCGGCGGAGGGATTCAACCTGCGGGAGGAGGCGGCGCGCGGCGGGGCGCACGGGCCGCTGCGCTGCTTGCGTGCGCTGCTGGACTGGGCCGCACACAGGTACTATCTATACATATCATTAGCATGTTTTTGTCCACTGCTGATCATAGGCTATCTCTTCTAGTACGCCACTCGTCCCGGTCCTGTGCATATGACCTCTGTTTCGGTATCTATTCATCTATATATATATACATATATATAAAAAGGTGACTGACTGATTGACTGACTGACTGACTGACTGATATAGTGATCTATCAACGCACAGCCCAAACTAGTGGATGAATTGGGCTGAAATTTAGAATGAAGGTAGATGTAGATGATGTTATAACGTAGGCATCCGCTAAAAAGGATTTTTGGAAATGCCACGTTTAAAGGGATGAAATCGGGGGTGCAAGTTTCACTTCTTAATGTGAGCGAAGCCGTGAGTACCCACTAGTATATAATACAACTAAATGCTAAGTGGACACGTGAAAGTTGTAGTAAAAGAAAAGTTTATTATAGATTACTTTTACTCCAATAATCACAACAGTGTGATCGTCAGGAAAAAGATAAATAAACCGAACATGAACTAAAAGTCACATGACAGGATCTTCCTGTTCTCCAAAAGAGGTCCAAGGAGGCTCCAGGGCACGCAGGGCCCGGGGAAGTGAAGATTTCCTTACACGACTCTTTCTTTTGCGTGTCCCTTAATTTGTTTTTATGCTGCTCCAGTCCAGCTCTTTTCCTGGCGCTTCTTTTTAAGATTCCGTACCCAAAGGGTAAAACGAGACCCTATTACTAAGCCTCCGCTGTCTGTCTGTCTGTCTCCAGGCTGTATCTCATAAACCGTGATAGCTAGAAAGTTGAAAATTTTCACAAATTATGTATTTCCGTTGGCGCTACAACAACAAAAATGTATAAATAAAACAAAAGATATAAGGGTCCCCATACAATAAACGTGTTATTTGTATTTTTTTGCACAATATTAAAAACAGTTAACAGGTAGACGCTTCAAATTTTCACTCAATATTACCTTTCAAAATAAATAATAAAATAACAATAAAGTACATATTAAAGGAAGGCTCCCATACAACAAACTTAATTTTTAAGCAACTTTTACTCGATCTTAATAAACAGGTAGAAACTTGAATATTTGTAAGTAAATATTCAGAAATATACTAACTATTAAAATAAATACCTATTCTAATACATAAAAACTCGCAAAATGAAAATAATCCGTGCATCTAAACGCGGTGCGCGCGCGGGTAGCGGGGGATGAACGTGATTTTCTATTATAAATAATAGCATGGAACCCTTCGTGCGCGAGTCAGACGCGCACTTGGCCGGTATTATTTAGATTTAGGGAGCCTGCTGCATTTTAAAGGAAACCCCCCGGAGGTAGTAGTGGCGCTGCCACATTTTCTACGGGTTTTGGCTACCGGGGTATATTTGTGTATATTTTTTAACATACCGAGTATTCTAAGCCTTGTTGTGTGATTGCAGACGTGCGTCGTGGGGCGCTCACTGGGGCGCCTTCCACCTGGAACTGCTGGACAGCGCCATAAACGCGTGCGCGCGCGCAGAGCCCGCCGTGTGCAGCCAGGCCCCGGAAGGCTTCCTGCCGCCATCATGGCCCGGGTAATTATATCTTACTAGCTGTGCCCGCGACTTCTTCCGTGTGGAATAGTTATTTGGGGCATCATATATATTTTTGCAAACAACCTCTTCAGTTTTATAAATTAAAGCTGTTACCCACTTCGTTGTTCGGCTTTAACCGTTTTCGCAGCGCACGCAACGGAAGCCCTCAAAAATGAACAATTTTCGCCGTTTTTTTTTCAGATTTTCCGTTGTTTCTTCGCTCCTATTAGCTGCAGCGTGATGTTATATAGCCTAAAGCCTTCCTCGGTGGTCTATTCAACACAAAAATATTTTTTTAATTCGCATCAGTAGTTCCTGAGATTAGCGCGTTCAAACAAACAAACAAACTTTTCAGCTTTATAATATGTGTAAGTATAGATAAACTATATCGACGTAACGTAAATGTAACGAGATGTTATAAGGTGAATAAATTTATATTATTCTATTATTCTATCTTTTATTCTATTATCTTTTGGGCTGGCCTCTTAGCTTAGTTGGTAGTGGCTCTGCTTTCCTAGCTAGGGGTTGCATTATTTATTCATTTGTTTATTTACTTTCCTATTATATCTATTTATGTTCTGCCATCTGCAATAAACAATGTTTCTTCAACACTGGAGACGGCTCTAGTGTCCTGCAGCGCGGTCCGATCCCGACCCGCATGCACTTTGACCCTTTTTTCGTATGTAGTATGCAACTAAGTTTTATTTTAAATATTATAAGTTAGTATTAGCATAGCCATGAAGGCGAATAAACGTCCTTAGTTCCTATAATAATGTTTCATTTTTGGAACCCCTTCCTCTACCAGCTCGGCTGTACCATGCCAACCTTTCTATCTTTTTATCGTATGTCATCGCCGTCTCTCTTAATTTCTGTCTCTGTTTCTTTTCCTCTATTTCTGCCTATGAATCTCTCTTTTAATACTAAACGGGCTCAGGCTTCAGTGCGACTCGCCTGATGTGAAGCAGTGTTGTAATCTACAATGTAGATCGTTTGTCTAGTACTAAACTGGTTAACTTATAGTTCCAAGCGAACAGAGATTACGGCAAGGAGTCCTACAGTTGGCTAGTTTACGCTATAAATGTCGAATAACAACGCTTGCTGCGGGTTCATATTGAAATATTAGCAGATCCCCGCAGTTTTACTCGTGTTAATCTCTGATAGGAAGTAGCTACGTGTCAAACCATGGTTTATTCAACGACCATGTCAAATTTCATCCCATATCGCTGTCTTGTGTGCGAAGAAATAACAAACAAATACACTCACACTCGCAAAAACTTTCTGCTTAGCTTATAATTATAATGTTAATAAATAAATATTCCGGGACATTGCACACAGCGCCATCTAGCCCCACACGCTTGTGTCGTGGGTACTAGATAACGGGTATAATACTTTTTTACTTATTCTTTTGTAAATATGTACTTATTATACGTTTATGCAACCATACTCGACACAAGTATGTAATTACAAATTTAAAATGTATAATTAGGTACATGTGTAATGCGGGAATCGAACGCGTCGCCCTAGATTGGAAGGCAGAGCCACTAACCACGAAACTAACAGACCAGTCAAAGTCAGTAATGTGATGATGTGATTTGTGTATCCAATAAGCTGAAATGTTGATCTGTTTGCTTGTTGTTTGCTTCTTATATATGTACCTGTTTGTTGTGAAATGTGAAATTTCATTTGGTTGCAGCGAGTTCGAGGAAGAACAAGAACAAGTCACCGCGCAGACGGTGCTGGTCTGCGCTTGGAGGACCATCAAGGAGGTAATCATTGGAATCATCAAATAGTACAACATATATTTTATTTGTTCGTATAAGTTTAAACTAACTTAAAAAACTACTTTGAATAAACAAATAAATGTTCATTTTCTCCTAGATGTAAACCTAACCTGTATATAAAAACAGACAATCTAATACCCTATATATAGGTATTTATTCACGTAATATTGTAAAATTTACTTAAATCTTATGTTTAGGTTTTTGTCATAAGAACACTAGACTAATCTAAGGATGTTAAGCTATATCACTATTAAAGCTTAAATAAGCTCCTACTTATCATGTTTGATAAATCTGGCGTTACGTCTGTATATACGAGTGTATGATATCTTGTTGTTATTGATATATTTTTGTCACGATGTTTGCTTGTAATTAGTTAACCGACTTCAAAAAAAGGTGGTTGTAAAGTCTCCTGAAAGTTTTTTTTTATTTAGTTTATAAATAATAAATAAAGTAAATCAGATAATCCATGTACATTCTACGGATTTGTTACCTCAATGCTGGTATCACTGACCAAAAGTTTGTTTACAATTAGCAAATAGCAATACATATTTTTGTAATCTTTTTGTTTATATTTAGGACAGTATAATTATGTTATAAAATCGTAAAATCAGTGTAAATATAGGCAAAGAAGCCTGCTGCGGCGGGAGGTACTGCAGTCTTGCAATTCAGGACCCTTGAGGTACCTTGTACAAGACTCAGTTAACCATACCAACGTATGACACCGACGTAATTTATGTAAATTTTTATTACTCAAAGCTGTACCTACAACACTGTATTTTATGCACAATAAACAAATTATTATTATTATATAATTTTGTTCCATATTTTATTAATTTCTATATAATATTATGATTTAGGGCAAAATATTAAAGCGATCAGCCAAATTATCATGTAAATAAAGCCACAATTTAAATAAGATTATATTATTAAGAGAACATGTTATTCATAGCTTTCATTTTGGTACCAAAATAAAGAGAATTTATAATTTATAAACAGAATTGTTCTACAATCAAAACTTATTTCTAAATACACAAATAATAATAATACATAATAATAATAGTAGGTACATATTTCGGGGCATTGCACACAGCGCCATCTAGATAATATGATATAGATCAATATGTACGCTTCCTTAACAATGAACCTAGCTAATATAACATTACTATAATAAGAATAAAACCTACTACTTCTGTGAAATAGACATACAAAAATAGAATACAAATAATATTAACTATTTTATTTTAGTTGTATGTTTGTCCCAGGGCGCCGCCGTGATCTCCCTGCTAGCCCCCTTCGTGGTGCACTTCGTGTGCGCGGACGTGGGCCGCTACCTGGTGGCGCTGCTGTCGCGCGCGCGGCACCGCGGGGCGGTCGAGCAGGGCGCCGAGGGACTGCAGGCGCTGGCGCACCAGTGAGTATAGCAGGGCTAGCCGGGACAGGGCCCAATCGACTCACATGGAAATCCAAATATATAAAACTCAAAGGTGACTGACTGACTGACTGATATAGTGATCTATCAACGCACAGCCCAAACCACAGTCGACCGACAGGCTGAAGTGCTTCTGGCTCTAGCTCGTGTGGCATATTGGGGCTCGGGGGCAGGTGTTATAAGGGGGTCAAATTGAAAATATGTTAAGCTTGAAACGTGTTGTTTGTTGGTGTACAGCTGCTGGGAGACCGTGGATCGCACTCACTTCCCTCGGCAGTGGCTCGATGAGTTGCTGGGCGTGGTTTGCGCGGGCGCACCGCACGCCACGCGGCGCGGCGCGGGGCTGCCCGCCGCCATACAGGTACACATGCCATTTTATTTACAAACCGTAAAGTGAAAAATTTATATTTGTACTATTGTACTATATGAGTTTCATTATTTAATAAAAAGTCACAGAAGGAAACATTGTCCCGCAACACAAGCCCATCTATGGGACTTAGCGCGGGACAATGGAATAAACAACTTGTACTGCTACATGTAAAATTTAAACTCCTGTACATTAATCTAAGTACTAACTGTGTTTATTTTGGCATTATTATTATTATTTTTATTTAAATAATATGATTTTTAACTTTGATTCAATTAGTCAATATCATTTGGTATCAGGCCACGCGACATGAAAATAAAATATTGAGAAATTCAAGTGAATTTGTCAACTGGCAATTTTGCCCTATTACTGACATCAACACCTGGAACATACCCACTACCAACGTTACTATTATAAAGGCCCTGCTTTATACTCCCAATTCGATGAACGTAATAAGGTAACACAGCACAGGTGTGGCTCAGACTGACCGAGTCTTACAACACAGGCTTAGTCTAGTGTAGGATGCAGAAGGCCTGCGCTACACATAGCAATAATTTTACTTATTTTGTCTTGCAACACAAGGACATCATCTCTTTCTTGGCCCCTACCAGCCTATAAAAATGTATGTCTAAACCTAAGGAAGAGCCTACACTCCACAATACAGGTAAATTACATCCTAGTGTGGAGTGTACCGACATTGTATTAGAACCTAAAGTTTTGCAAAATAAAAAATAAAATTTAATTTATCTATTAAAATCTTTATTATATCTTATCTTTATACTTTAATTAGCCCTCAATTTACTTTAACATTGTCATATTTGTCAAAAAGCTCTTAACTATTATATCATGTATTTCAGTAATGTTAAATTACCATTCACGCTCATGTTAAAATACGCTTAACATTCGAAGTAAAAATGTATAACTTATTCATAACGTATTTAGCAAAATACAGTCTAGATTGCTAAAAATGTGAGGCATACCATTTCAACGTGGAAATGCTGCTAGTATTTTTGGTGAACTATCCTGCCATAATACGCCATATAAATTATCTTTGTTGTATTAAGAAACAATTTCTTTATCAGATTTTGGTTTATGTTTGTCAGTGTTTTATAAATTATTATGAATAAATGAATTCACTCACAAAATTAAAATATTACCAATCCTTCAAAATAACTATAAGTAAAGTCCGTTTCTGTAGGCGCTCGTATCGTCGGAGGTGACAGCCACAGGGCGCACCGACTGCTTCGAGTATTGTATGAAGAAGTTACTCCAGATTGCCACAAATGGAAACCAAAATGGCTCCTCGGTCGCCTGTAGTGACGCTCCAACCACCCACAGTGTCTCAGATACTGCTGTCATGGATGGAGATAGTACCGAAGATCTACCGGCAGATGTCGCTCGACGCACGCTCGCCGCCAATATTCTACGTGCTCTGTTCAGGTAACTGGTATTATTTAAAATTTGTAAAGAAATATTACTTCAGAATTATTTATTTTTCGCACCATTTAGTTTCTAGTACGGGATCCCTAGTACATTTTCCATCGATTATTAATAACAAGCTGATTTTGCGTGGGTAGCTTCCTTTTGACGAGACGCCCCAGATTCACCTTACAGTAATGTTGGTAAGTGGTAGCTTAATAGGGATAGCAAGGATGAACTATGTTGATTTGACGAATTTAAAAATTTATTACTAACCGAATTTTTCTTTGTGAACTGTCAAGATAATCGTGTAAATAACGTTAAAAAATATTTGTCCTACAAAATATAAGGTTTTGTTAGGGAGTCCCCTCTCTCCAACATGTATCATAAAGAAGGTCATAAAAAATAATTACTAACCAGCTAATATTTTTATTATTGGTTAGTTAACATTTGCATAGCTTATCACTCACATTGTCCTACAGATTGCGTGGTAGGTCATCTTGGTCCTACGCTCAAGAGTTGTCAATATCGTTGGACTTTTTTTTTTATTAGTAACTGTAGGACAAAGGTATCAGATGATAGGTCAATGTATTTGTCGTCCAAATAAAACAATGTCCTACAAAAAAAAAAGATATATTTTATTAGTCCTACAAGATTAGTAATTTTTGGTTTTACAACATGAAATGAAATATATATATATACTAAATCATAATAACAAAAACCATTATTTTCATCTGATTCTTCAGATAAATCTTCATCATCAGTAGTAGCTCCAATCTCTTCTTCATCTTCCTCTTCCTCACTTTGCTCATTGGTGTCGTAAGCCTCTGTAATAACATAAATTAATAAATCGCCGAATAATTGATATATAAGTACATAATAAAATAAGTAGTAATAATAAATAAAATAAGTAGAGTACCTTGTAAATCAGAAGATATTTCTTCTTAAGATGGGCTCTGGGGACCATCAAACCAATAGTATTGGTATTCATTATCAATAATTGTCCATCCATAATGTTCTGGTACTTTGTCGGTAGGACTGCGCATATGTGCATTACACCATACATTGGAAATAAATACCGTTCTTTTTATTTGTTGTAGTAATTCTTCTTTTGTTGGTGGTAAACTAGAAGGATCATATCCTATAATCTTTTTTTTATTACATTTTCATTTTCATTCTTTGATTTATACCCTTTCTCAAACAGTTCATACCGTCCTTTGTTAATGTCATTGTTTGTTTTTAAAGAGTACAATCCACACACATACTCTTCAATAACTGGAACTACTAAACTTGAAGCTGTCACAGTAGTATGTTCGCTTCGTAAAAGTTTAATAAAAGTGTGACGTCGTGGCTGGGTGCCTGTCATTTTGAACATCCCGCTTTTTTTTAAATTAACTAAGTTAGATGGCGCTGTTTTTGGTCGCATTTAATTTCCACAGAGACGAACTTCTTCCTTGGGTAATAGTATTCTTTGGCTATGATCGACACCAGCATGGGCAAGCATAGGATACCTAGTTCACAGTAAACAATGCTGAGCGCATGCGTTTGTGAGCAAGGATAATAGTGTGCCTCAGCTCCAATAGCAAAATGTACAAAATAATATTATTTTAAATTTCATGAATTTCAACTATGTAACTGGAGGACTGAAATATCATGTATCACGCAATTTGCAGGACAATGTGAGTAGTTAACTATGCAAATGTTATAAAAAACTATACAATAAAAAACAGTTGGTTACTAATTATTTTTCATGACCTTGTTTATGATACATGTTGGAGAGAGGGGACTTCCTAACCAAACCTTATATTTTGTAGAACAAATATTTTTCCACGTTATTTAGATGATTATCTCGATAGTTTCAAAAAAGAAAACGGATAGTAATATTTTTTTTTTAATTCGTCAATACAACGTATTTTATCCCTATTATCTTAGTTATAAACCACAATCGAGAATTTTCGTACAAGAATTTGTTGGGCGTCTCATTGAAACGAAGCTATTCTCGAACATTTAGCTTGATAGTAATTATTTTTATATTAGGTGTTAGTACTACAACTTTTAAGCGTAGGACCAAGATGACCTACCACGCAATCTGTAAGACAATGTGAGTGATAAGCTATGCAAATGTTAACTAACGAATAAAAAAAATATTAGCTGGTTAGTAATTATTTTTTATGACCTTCTTTATGATACATGTTGGAGAGAGGGGACTCCCTAACAAAACCTTATATTTTGTAGGACAAATATTTTTAACGTTATTTAGACGATTATCTTGACAGTTCACAAAGAAAAATTCGGTTAGTAATAAATTTAAAAAATTCGTCAAATCAACATAGTTCATCCTTGCTATCCCTATTAAGCTACCACTTACCAACATTACTGTAAGGTGAATCTGGGGCGTCTCGTCAAAAGGAAGCTACCCACGCAAAATCAGCTTGTTATTAATAATCGATGGAAAATGTACTAGGGATCCCGTACTATTCTCTATTAGTCGGAAAAGGATGGCAGTATTTATCTTTTCGCAGATAGAAGTGAAGTTCAATGAAGCAGGTACATGTGTTTGCATCTGTTGCAGGCACTCGGCGCTAGAACGTGCTTCGCAACCGTTTGTGGCGGACGGATTGAAGCTAGCTCTGAACGGGTTCGGAGCCGCCGCCTGGCCGGTAAATACGCCTTTTGTTACCGATAGTGAGCAATTATCCAGTACCAAGTTATTTTTAATAACTAATGTCGCTAAGAGATGGCGCCACACAATCACGTTGTATTCTTGCCCCCACCTCATCTATTGCCATGCACAAAATACGATATGTTTGATTTTTTGTACTCCTTATTTTTAATTTGAGCTTTGAATCGCTCATTGCTAATTTGATCTCTTAATGTATCAGATTGATTGTTTTAGGGTCCTGTACAACCCAGGTTTGCACAAGTGCGATCACTTTAACTCACCCATCAAAACAGTTTCTCGATCCTGTGATTAATTGAAAATTAGAAATCCACCTGACAGTGCTCGTTAGCAGACTTGAAGGGAGATTTAAACTGAAAGAAAACAGAAGAAAGGAAACATTTATTGTGACAGATTTAACAGAAAAACAAACACGAGTAAGACACACGAGTAACACGAGTGTTCTTACATAATAAAAAAGTAAAAGTAAAAATAAAAATATGTTTATTTGCCATTTGAAAACTTAACCTACATATTATAATATTTATATTTTGTTTAACTTACAATACAATAATAGTGTTAACTGTAGACCCCAAACTAGGCGTTAGCCTGTATCTTGGTGGTCCAATTATAAAAGATCCTGTTTTCCAGAAAGAAGTAGACGCTAGTAAAAGAATAATTTCAATACTATCTAGAGATGTATAAAACAATAATAATCACGGCCATGTACATAGTTTAGTTACAGAAATGTTCATCCATAGTTTATAAAAAATCTTTTTACATCTCTCATGTTCGGTAAGTAGGTCCTTATTACCCCCAAATGGAGCTTGTAAGTAACCAATTAGCGCTCTAGGGTAATAATGTAGCTAGAAAAGCCCTAGGGCGGTATGTAAGTAATTTAAAAAAAAACTTTTCACTCTTTCAAAAAGTTTAAGTAGTAGACAAAGGAGGTCGCTTCGCTATTCAAACTCAAACTTCTTAGTATGAGTATAATAGTCATCAATTTTAAATATCGAACGGCGATGCTCAATTTCGTTCCTGACAAAAAAGATGAAAAAAGGCGGGAATAGAAAACTTTCATTTTAAATGTTGTTTGTTTTTGTTTATTTTTTTTATAAATACGTGCTCATTAGGAAAAAGACATGAGTTCTGCAAGTGATGACGATATATTATGTAAGCTGCACTCCTGATTCAATGAAAATAGAAGCTGAAGCAACAATTAATAATATTTTGCTTGAAATTTCTGAAGAGAGATATTTGAAAACTTACGACGAGTTCATGAATTAGCGAAAAGAAAAACGAGTAAGTTCTGATTTTGTCCGTGACCAGCAAATATCACAATCTCAAACTTTTAACTTACCCATAAAACACCTGTCCCTAAAATTTTAAATTGTTATCATTTCACTATAAGTTTTAACCATTAAAATGTTTTATTCTTGTAATACGGGTTTTTTCTACTTACCTCACAATCCAGATGTAAAGCAGAGTAGTTAGCTCGGGTGTAAGCATCAATTGCACCCTCGAACTATAGGCGCCCTCGCTGCGCTCGTGCGCCTAACTATCTCGGGCTGCAATTGATGCCTTACAGCCCTCGGCTACTAATCTACTATTAAATATGATATCTGTAGTAAAACCTTGTCAAAAAGTTTAATACAATATTTATGATCACAAAAATTACATTTTGAAAATTGAAATCAGTTGATTGATGTGTACCGCATGAAGATGCTGCTTAAGCTTAGGTAGATTTATTATTAGGTACTATAGGTATGTTAAGCACTTTGGCCGGGTAAGATTGTGTGTTTGTGTGTGTGAGTGTGTGTGCGTGTGTGTGAGTGTGTGTATTTTATATTGATGGGCTTCTGCCGTCAGACAATGAAGCTGTGGTGTCATCCCATATACAAACAATAAACAAACAAACATAAAATCTGCCACAACTCAGCATAATGCTGGTTGTGTGGAAGCAACCAGCGCTGGTTGTCGTTCTACCAAGTGATTGTCGTTGTAGTGTTAACATAGGTTCAACAGTTAGTATGAGAATGCCCCAGGGTCAAGTTACACCTGTCTGGTGGTTCCAGGAGCGCACGGCGATGTCGCTGCTATTCTGCGCGCTGTCCGTGCGCGTGTTCGGCGTGTCGCGCGCGCGCGGCGCCCTGCACGCGCGCAACACGCTGCCCGCGCACGTGTTCGCCGCGCGCTACCCGGGCGTGCTCGACGCCATGCTGGTGAGTGTCCTCGGTACTGAGGGTCGCACGTCCCCCGTAATTTTTTCTCGTTGAGCACGTTTTCTTCGGCACGTACATCGTGGTGCGCGCACACGTGTTCTCGGATTTTGTGGTCCCCAAAGGTGTCGGTTTCCTCACGATGTTTTCTTTGCACTGCTAAGCGCCGAGCCACAGTCGCTTGTTCACATAAGTTTGTATAACTATTGGTAGATTCGTACACATAGTACACCAGTCGCGAGTGAGACTTAATACATTATTGACATTGGTATTAACAGAGGTGTACGCTGGGCCCCACACTAGGCTATAGCCTGTGTGGTCGAGTCCAGAGTCCCCGTCAGTGAGTGTGTTACAGAGCAAGCTGGAGGCGTGCGGGGGCGGCGTGTGGAGCGGGCCGGCCGTGCTGCCCGTGCTGCTCGTCCTAGCGCGGATATATCCCACGCACGCCACGCCACACAGTCTACAGGTAACCAAACATAAGCCTACCGGAAATGTGAATAAATAGGAATATATTGTACTTGTATTTTAATGTGGCTTATATTACAATACAAATTATTATGATTTGTGATTACATATGATGCGCAACATTGAGTTCATCTCGTATCGAAACGACAAAATGATGCCGAGTTATTTGTCGACTCCAACCTGTCAAACTACTCAAAACACTACAAAAAAACATTGGTTTCTCGCTGTTTCACGTCAGCGACAGACATACACTATAACATTTAGATGCGCATGTTACTATTGACATCTCAATATTTTTACGCTAAAAACCACGAGGAACTTAGCTTGTGTTGTGTTTTACAAGGTTACAGTAAATGTATGATGTTTCCGAAAGTAAATATACAGAGTTAATAATATTAAACTAACACATCACCTTAAAGGTGGTTTGACTTTTCCAAAATAAACAACTTTCGTTTCACGGCTTTTGGGATTTCGCGAAAGGAAGCAGTTATTTCATACTAAACGTTCAACGCCCTCTTGACAAAATGTACATATGGAGAAACAAATTTTATCTTTATATATAAAATTCTTGTTTATTCCATCCATATCTGCTTGTAGAGTGTGAAGAAGGAACAAACATACTCACAAACTTTTGCTTTTTAATTTTAGTATAAAGTAGGTAGGTATGATGTAATCTAGATTCGTCAATTTTATATTGAGACACGTCTATGAAAAAACATGGTAAGAAGAAATAGCTATATTAGACAGGCAATGACAAGTGGGCGTGACCAAGCTGATAAAGAATGTACATTATAAAATGTTACAATTGCTGTTAGGTTTAGAAAAAAAAAATTTTTTTTTTCAACATATCAAAATCATTTTATGTCTGATTTTCGGCGACAACTGTCAATACAAAACTTTGAGAGATGTTCACTCCCCTATGGGAAAAAGCTTTAACTACAAATATAGGTACAAATTGGCTTTAACTTTTTTGTGTGTGTTGTGCGCAGATATGTCGGTTTGTCCCACTCGTGCAGCAATGCGCTTGCGCATCTGATTTGCGTGTGCGGCGCCTGGCCGCGTGCGCACTGCCAGCACTACTACCACAAGATCAGTATGTATTTTTGAACTCTAAATATATAAAACACAAAGATAACTGACTGACTCACTGATATAGTGATCTATCAACGCACAGCCCAAACCACTGGACGGATCGGGCTGAAATTTGGCATGCAGGTAGATGTTATGACGTAGGCATCCACTAAGAAAGGATTTTTGGAAATGCCACTTTTAAAGGGGTGAAATAGGGGATGCAAGTTTTACTTCTTAATGCAAATGAAGTCGTGTGCACCCCCTTTTTTTAGTAACTTATATTGTTGTTTGTGTCCTGTAAATATCTAAGTGCTTACTTACTTTTTATTCATTTTGATTTGGATATGCCAAAAACAAGAACCATCAATTTCCCCGTAAACTGTACCTCAAATTTGCTACTTTATTTATTATTGATTACTTTGAAACCATATCAATTTCATATGGTGTTTGTTCGTTATTTTAAAATTGAATTCCATATAAATACTTATATATTACGCTTCCAAGCATGTGGGCTAAAGTTTGTATGTTTGTGTTATTATTTACAAATGTACGTAAATATTTATAAACTGGCAGAATAGCACACATTATTTACGTTTTATTTTCCTATGGAAGAAGACGTGATTTTCATGTTTTTAGTCTATTTTAATTTTTCATGATTATTATTTGTAATTTCAGCTAAAGTAGTTGTACCTAATACTGTTGTCCTGTTTTTGAAGTTGCTTTAGAAATAACGTATCATTGCTTCCAGACAACTTCCGTACATAGAAACACTGTTGGCAGCTGTTTCGAAGCCAAACTTGCACCGGAACCACTGGCATGGAGCTCTCCTGACTCTATCCAGTTTGATAGCACGTGCTAATTGCTCCGACGGGCCTATCGGTGCAAATGATCCGGAAAGTGCGAAAGATAAAGAAAGAGAAAATACTCTTCAAAAGTGTATAGAAACCCTTAAAGGGTGTAACACAGGAAGATCTGTTGCGTTGGAAAGTTTGTGTGCTCTCACGCAGGCCGCGGGAGAGAGAGCTTGCTTCGTCATAGCGCGGGAGTACTGCGGCGTGCTCAATCTACTTGTTTGGAAGTGAGTACACTTTCAAAACACCTACTGATTGCTTCCAGTCATTGATCTAAATATACAGTTTATTTATTCCAGTCATAGATATTTGTATATATCTCAATGCTTCCAGTAATCAGCATTATGCTAAGTTGGGGCTGTGTTGGGCAGACTTATTTTTTTTTATTGTATACATGTATATGTGTGTGTGTATGTTTTGTAGTCTGTCTCAATAAATGTTTTTCTATAACTCAAGAACGGCTGAACGGATTTAGCTGAAAATTAGTGGGGATTTAGCTTAGAACCAGGAGACGGACATAGGATACTTTTTAGTCCGTTTTTTTTATTATTTGAATTGAATAAAATCCAAAATCTGCTTATAGCTCTAAGGCGGAACAAAGTTCGCCGGGTCAGAACCATTTAGCGATCAACTGCAATCAAGCACTCGGTTGCATACGGTTTTTACCGATATCATAATCAGTGCGGGTAGTGTGTGTGAAAAAGAAGATGGTTTGTAAGATTGCAATTTGACAGTAGGTATAATTTTTTCGTAGCTTTCAATATATGGTATTAAGTATATTATATGTACTACTTTATCACTTTTACTGTAATTTTTCATCTCAATTCATTTTGACGAGTTATCTTTTAAGTATAACAATAGTTTTGATATTATTGTCAATTGAGCGAAAAGATTTACAACATTTAAAAATCAAGTTGTAATAACCGGCTTACGTCAAAAATTACGTCGAAAAATACAACAACTTTATTACAACTAAATTAAATCATGCCTTACGGGAACTATAATACAGTGATTTAAAAATCAACTAGGTATGTTTTCGCTTTCCCACAGGATAAAAAGTATAATATTTGTGTGTGTTATATTAAGCCATCTATTACCATACCAAGTACCATAAATAATTTTACCGACAAAACATCACCGAGTAAGTATAACATTGTAGGCAAAGAAAGTTTATCAATCAGTCCCATCTGATTTCGTTTATTCCTTGACGAAAGCTTAGCTCGGTGTTCAAGAGCTGTGACCGTTGATCACTAGATGGCGTATATACTAGTTAGGCGTCAAACGCTCAAGGTCATTGTAACTCTTCGTCTATCAACTTGCTTTATTACCTAGACGCGATTGGCAGAACCAATATGGCTTAATTACCAGTAGTAGAACAAAATCGGCTGTGGAAGATGATTATTACATTAGTGATCGTATGCGATTGCACCGTAAACCTGCACTTGCTAAGCTACTTATTATTGTTTTCGTTTAAGTTTGACTGGCCTGTTAGCTTCGTTGGTAGTGGCTCTGCATTCTAATCTTGAGTTACGGGTTCGGTTACCGCATAACAAAAGAAATTAAGAATTTAAAACTTGTTATTACCTGCATTGAGTCTGGTTGTTTCTGTGTATAATAAGTATGTATTTAGAACAAAAAAAGGATATCCGTTATCTAGTACCCACGACACAAGCGTTTGCTTAGTGTGGGGCTAGATGGCGCTGTGTGCGTTGTCCCGGATTTTTATTATTATTATTAAGTATTTGTTTCGTTTTTTGCTTGTATTGCAGGTACCCAGGTATGGTGGGCGCGGCCGCAGCTGAGAAAGCCATGCTTTACCTGGACACCATAGTGTTCAATGGAACTACTGACTTTGGAGCTGATAAAGAACTGTGTCGCGCTGACTGCTTGCTATTTCACCTCGTCCTTCTACAAAGGTAATCTATATATATAACCCTTAATAAGGCAAGGGGATAAAATAAAGGCTATTTTTATTATTATTTTTTTATTAATATCCCACCTCTAAATGAGGAATAAAAAAAATGAAACCTTTTTATTGCAAAATGAGCGAAAATAAGCACGACCAGCAGGATTCGAACCTACGTATTTCTGTTTCCCAGCCAGAACGCCTAAACCTCTCGGCTACGGTCTACTAACTGCCCTTCGCTCAATAAAAAGTTTAAATTAAACAACCATAGTGCGGGCTTAGCTCTTTACAAAATAACTCTATAATTATTGTTGTTTATACAAAACAGCAAATAATTAGAACGAACTAGTAGACGCCCGCGGCTTCGCTCGCATAATTTCGGAATAAAAAGTAGCCTATATCTCTCCCAGGACCTCAAACTACTTTATTTGTACTAAAATCATAATTCAAGATTGTGCAGCGTTGTTGTGTGTTGCGCGCACACATGAAAAGATAGATAGATAGAGAATAAAAAGATAAATAGACATAAAATAAATTGCTAAAACGTGTCCTGTACATTCTGGACCTGTAAACCAAGTTAACCAAGCATTTCTTTTAGAATATCATACATTTAAATGGTTGACCCTCGATCTTTATTATAGGTATCTAAATATATAAAACTCAAAGGTGACTGACTGCCTGACTGATATAGTGATCTATCAACGCACAGCTCAAACCACTAGACGATAGGGCTGAAATTAGGAATGAAGGTAGATGTGGTGGTATGATGTAGGCATCTGCTAAGAAAGGAGTTTTGGAAATGCCATTTTTAAAGGGGTGAAATAGGGGATGCAAGTTTTACTTCTTATTGCGAGCGAAGCCGCAAGCACCCACTATTAGATAGATAAATGTAGATAAATACACATGCACAAGATTAATGTGTTTGATCCATGTGTTCACAGGCTGGGGCGTGTTAATGAAATCATACCTCTCATTGTTCGAGCCCTCGCACATACCACTTACGAGGTAAGTTCGCATGATACCGGTGAACTCTGGTGTCGACAGTTTTCAAACCACTCCACGGGCCTCTGATATGGTTTCTTGCTACGAACAATAGGGTGTATGCATGGAACTTAAATTTGATTTTTGTAAATAAACTATAAAAATACTAAACGAGCTGTGCAAACCCCATTTATATCCACTGAAAAATAAAAAAGTTATGATCAATTGAAGATTTCATTCCATCTCTTTCTTTCTAAACAAAATTTTCTATGTATTTTGTATGGCGTTAGTGCCATGTGACGTCACATGGCATGTCGGTTCTCTCTGTCTAATCGTAAACTAAAAACGTGTATAACTGCGTTATTGTTAAAGCTAATTGATAAAATAATTTCACTATGCTGATTGTCTATTAAATAGCTTTCATTTAAGTAATAAAAAAAAGTTGTGCATATTCCCTATTGATACTACAGAATTACAATTCCTTACAAATTTCGCGTCGATATTGCTTCCACCTATCATCTCTCTCCCACACATCTGTCGCATACATAGCTTTCTCGTTATTGGTTACGATGCCGGTAATAATCAAATGCTGCTTTGTGCTTGTTTGCAATTAGTCGGTTACGCTTCGCCCTCCAACTCAACCGCGTCTGTGGTTGACCATTTATTGGGTCAATTACGTTTCTATATCCTATAGTATTCATTGGTTTTCTGACATTTTGTATCTACTTTTAGGTATATCTAGCAGCGTGCGACTTCCTCCTCATCCAACTAAATAAGCTGGAAGACGCCGAACCCTGTCTCATTCGACAGCATTTAACTACCATCAGAAACGTTTCCATCATAGAAGCTCTTAGATCGAGCGAGCAGTACCAAACATACCTAAACACACTCACAAGCATAATCAACGACACGAAACAATTCCAGGAATGTAGATTCAAGTCGCTAAGACTCCTCACATTGGAAAATGATACACAACTACGTATTATACGCGACGAGTTACCGTGGGACGACGTATGGATTTGGGTAGTTTATGAACTAATGAGAGAAATCAATGAAGATAATCAAACGAAATATATGTATTTGGAAAGCCTTTTACAATATATAAAAGGAAATATGGAACTCCTGTACTGTCAAGCTACAGACGTACTGCATCTTGTATACGCTTGTAGCTCTTCACAAAATACTCGCGACTGCAGGTTGGCAATCATATCGTATTTGGAAAGCGATTTGAATGATGTCATCGGACAGACTTGGGAAAATCATCCGCCGTATTCAATGTGTAAGTTATTAATCAATTATTTTCTGTTATGTGTATTTTAATCTACTAACCATTAGAAGAAAAACTAAACATACTACTTCTAACTATAATATAGGAAAGAGGATTAGAGAAAGGGCACTTAGAAAATCTTTAGAAAAGCCCAAAGATAATCTAAGCGCTTCAGCCCACTGCCAGTGGGCAGCGTGCCCAGCATACTGGCCGCATTACCACGCTGGATGGTAATGCTATTTCGAGTAGAAGTGTACCTTGGTTTTTTATTTATTTATTTAATTTACAAGTTGTCCAACGGACACAGACACACAATAGCAAATAATTATATAAACAAAAATCCAATTAGAGGACAACACGGGTAACAACACAATATATATACATAAAACTATGAACACAAAAACACTACACCTACATCAACAACACAAATACTCACAAACCTACACTTAACTTACTTAAAACAGAATAAACCTATACAATTTCATAATTAACAACAAACACACAAATCAAACAAAGAACTCGCTGCTCAGCCGCCGCCTCAACGAAGCCAAGCTACACCTGTATGGATCCAGCCCCAACCGTTTGTCAGCAGCATTGTAACTCACACTCGCTCTCACCAGAAATGCATTCTGGGTATAGTTGGCATGTTTGGGTGGAATATATAATAGAGGATTAAAGCGACCTCGAAATGTAGTACAGTTTAAGTTAATTTCCTCAACAAGCTCGGGGCAATCAACTAAGTTAGTTGCTATTTTTAACAAGAATATTATATCAGCAATCTCTCTTCTATTTACCAAAGGAAGTAAATGAAACTTATTGCAGAAACTAAGATAATATTTTGATCTGTACGGCACCTTAATTCGATAACATAGGTATTTCATAAAACGCTTCTGAATATTTTCTATACGAGATATGTATTCATCGTACAGAGGGTTCCACACCTGTGACGCGTACTCGAGTATGCTTCGAACAAATGTACAGTATAATATTTTAAAAGAAGCAGAGCTACGCATCATGAACCCTAGCGCCCTAGATGCTCTCTTTACTATGTTATCTACGTGTTCATCAAATAGTAGTTTCGAGTCATGGATTACCCCCAGATCACGGATACTCGAATTTCTAGCTAGTGGTTGGTTTTTAAGTTTGTATTCAGATAGAATAATTTTATATTTGCGGGTGAACGTGACTACTGAACACTTAGCGGGATTGAGATCAAGCTTATTAATAAGACAGTAATTGTCAAGCCGCAGTAGATCCGCCTGAAGGTCATCCACGTCGTTCAATGACCCGATTGATTTAAATATTTTCATGTCATCGGTTTTTTTGGAAATAGATCTGTGTCTCTGTTAATATCAATGCTCCATACAAACAAAGCTACTTTGGTAGGTTTTTGCTTGTTTTTTTTTTCTTGTAAATAAAGGATGAAAAAAATATACCTTATCCGTATTCCATAAAAATCTGAGTTGACTATATTACACCTATTAGGCTTAAGAAGCGCAAAACGAGAAATTTTCTCGTGAAAAATCAAATCTGTTATGTGTATACCTATGTTAAATCAACAGTCGTGTGTCTCTACGAAAAACTGCGATAAACCAATGTTGTGATGCGTATATTGACAGCTGGAGTTCACAGATTACTCTGCATAATTTTGTTGTTTGATTTTGCGTATTACAAGGCCTCTGGTCAAAACTGGGCAAAGCCGGTGCAAGATCCAAGCATATACCTGTTTTATTCGTGAGAAGGAGCCTACGTTGCAATCAAACCACCATTGTATCAAGACTGTCGTTTATTCAGGGTAGATGAATAACTACATTTTTATGTGTACTCCTCGGAGGAAGAACAAGCCTGGAGTCATAGTAATAAATTGAACGTGTTCTGTATGTCTGCACTCTTTCGACTTATGTGCGCACCAACGCGGAAGAAAGAGATAACTAGTTACTATATAGATCACCTTCAAATGACAGTGTAGCCGTTTTTTAATACCTCAATTTAGTGATGTGCCTACGACGTACGAAATAAAAAACCGAAACCGAACCGAAACATACATTCTGTTCTGTCACGTTAACGATTATTCTAGTAGTTTCGCTAACTAAACCATATTAAAGTGACGTAATTGTAACATGTTTTCAAAATCGATCTTTTAGGCATAGTTAGAACTAGGTGAGAAAACCTGGAAAAAGATTGTGTAGTTCGAAATAAATAAAATAACTCAGATAACTTTTGTAGGTTTTTATTTACTGACCCTTAAACAATACAGTTTTATTTAAAAAATTACGTACTTTATCTTGTGGTTGTATAAGTTGCTTAGTCATATAATGAATTTTCGTTTTTAAGTATGTCTCGGCTGTGGCTTTTATGAGTAGATTTCTATGATTATCAATATTCCACTGATCAATACTATGTTGAAATAATTGTTCGAATAAATTACTACTATTGGCAAAACCGAGACCCGATTTTAACCGAATTCAGAACAATTGTGCTCAACACTATAAACCAAACTTTTGCGTATTTTTAACATATAATGGCAAAATTTAATTGTTTTCCTCCAAAATGAGGTTCTAAAAGAGTAGAAATTTGTTATATTTTAATATTTTGATTCAGTTTTGTATTGTTTTGTGGAAAATGATAAAAAACTAACCTGTGAAATGACAAGCTCTGGATTTCGTCACCTTTCTTCGAAGCATGGCTCTTACAGCCATAGGCAACGCACGCCATTTGTTCTTCAGTAGAAAACACTTCTCAAACAAACTCATTTAACCAAATATTCCAAAGATTCACGGTATATTCGCCAAAAATCCAAATCAACAGCTAGTATCTAAATTGGTTACTCGAGCTAGAAAAACCGGCTTCACTAACGTAAAGGGCCGAACAGATTGTATATAGTTGTCTCTTTTTAGCACACTAAAAACATTTATTAAAAAGAGAGGTTCCGATAGTGCGCCACACTTCAACTTATAACTATGTCTCCAGGCTTGTCCTTCCTCCGAGGTGTACTCAGCATATGTGGGTACACTAATAATTATATTGACATCTGTCAATTACATACACAACAATACCATATTAAGAGAGCAATGGGATGGCAATGCTGATACGTTGAGGCAGAAAAAGGTCAGGATTTTGGTCACGCGTCGCATCAAACTGTGTTTATTTGATTAAATAAATGTTTTTTCAGTTTTTTACAAGGCGATACTCTACTCGACCTTGGTGACGCTGTTGGAAGATGATGATGATGACATCCGCCAGCGCGCCTCTGACGTCACTCTGAAGCTCGCTTGCTTCGAGAGCCAGCACGGATGTGACGTCACCACGGACTACGAAGGTATTTTTTTAAACTTTTTAATACTTGCTACGACGCATAACATTTTAAAGGTGGCTCAAGTACGACAAAAGCGACTATTTCAGTTCTTCTTCTTCTTTTTATCGAATGAGAGTGGCCAACTCTGGTGTCGAGAGTTTATCAAGCCGCCCTAAGGGCCTTATAACATATATAACATATATTCTTAATTACGTATAATATAGATAGTATATGTTAGATGTTCTAATTTGTATAATGTTTCTCCTCAGGCAGTTATCGCTTTGGGTAAGCTGGTGGTCAAATGGCTGACTGTACAACGTAAAAATATATTAAAACTTTGAAACACTTTACCAGAAGCTGTGTTTCCTGCGAACTACAATCCAGGGGTTTTCAAATCTAGACTTAATAGGTATCTTCTAGGTAAGCGTGTTACACCCTAGGCTGCAGCAATGCTTAACATCAGGCAGGCTGTAGTCAAAAGTAAACCTATCCCACGTAAAAAAAGTAATAAACTCTTGTTTCAGATGCATCACTGGAAGACCTTTATGACGTCACTTCCTTACCGTTACTTGAGCAAGCAGTGCGTGACAATGGCTGGCGTGACGTCACGGCCGCCGCGAGCGGCGCGGTGTTGCGCGCTCGCTTGCGGACGGAGCAGGATGGGTGTGCGCTGCTGCTGCTGCTAGCCTTGCTGGACTTCCGCGCCGAGGTGTGTCTCACGGACGCACGGGACGAGGTCAGTATATACTTACTTACTAATGTGGCGCTGCGACCCAAAGTGGATCCTGGCCAGATCCTCCTCTATCTGCTCCTTCCAGAGGCACTTGGGACGTCCGACTGAAAAATCTAAATATTATTGGAGCAAGGTTAAAAGCAGAAGCGGCCCCGTAGCCGACGGCTTGAATGACTGTATAATAACACTTTACGCAAGTTGTGTGTGTGTGTGTGTGAGTTTGTTGCTTCTTTACGCTCAAACGGGTGAACAGATTTGGATGAAATTTGGTAAGGAGGTAAAATAGAACTTGGATTAACGCAGAGTGGATCCGATGAAAAATTATACTTATTTGTGTTATCGATGTTTTTATTGAAACTATCGTGGACATTTATTTCGTTTGGATATTCTAATTTGTGTAGCATGTTTAAGTTATACTTTAATATAAAAAGAAGTGGCATGTTTAGTTTTTCTTCCCTTGTTTTTATATTTTATTTATATTGTTAATAAAGTTCTTTAATATAGGTACATATTAATTTTGTTGCAACACTTGCTTTTGCGTAATTTCATTGAAGATTCTTTATCTACTTTCAGAGCCGAGTGTTCGACCAGAGCGAGCGATACAACGTACTCCTAGAAGAATCTGTCTGGACCACCACATGTGCAGACATATTCATACAAATGAACACGGCCGAAGCAAACCTGATACAACACGCGCTTACCATCATACACGACATGAAATACTCAGATGGTTTCCACTCTCTGTGCAGAGATAACTTGAAGGTGTTTGAGAAACTGGCCAAGGGAGAGCTGGTTGTAAAAGATGAATGTCTCAACCCTAAGATTGAAGTTTTGATCAAAAAACTCAGTAGGTAGGTACTTTTATACATGTTAGGCTAAGACCCACTTGTACAATGATTTAATTACTTAGTAAATAAGATTAAATGTGTTTAGAAGTCGCTGTGCAATGCGGTCTAAACATCGGTTTGCTAATTTAGTTAAATCTTACTTCTGACATCTTTAAACATTATTTTAGACGATAGTGCACAAATGTATGCTATATTGTCCAATATCACTAAGTAGTTTGTAAGAATATTTGAGTTCACTATGCAAATAAAAAACTGAAATAAATTAACAAGTATTTTATTTACAACTACTTACACAGAGTAACACATTATTTACAGTCCAAATAGCCCAATGGAAGAGCAAATTTTTACTATTTGACTACATTGTAGGATTTCAATTTACATCTTCATCTGGTTATCATCAGTACAAATCTAGTCATTCAAATAAAAAAAAAATCAAAAGTAAAGTTTGGTCTCGGTTACCTATACATATTTTACTGTAAGCTAATCTAAGATATTGAATCAGGCGTTACTTTGCGGAAATCCATTGTTACTGAAACTCTGGAGAAATATGTAGTGTTTTTCCGCTGCGACTGCTCCTTAACCGACATCAAACAACAAACTTGATGGTTGACTCTCCGAACGTCGGTCCGAAAGACCGACAGAGTCAACACGAGTCCTGAGGATGCCTCGTGGAGAGGCGAAACACGTGTCGACTAGAATATCTTGCCGAAAGAGAACAGCAAAGCTTCAAGACACAAGGTGCGGTGTTGGGAAGATCTTGAGATCCACGGAGGCCACGTTGGTTAGGAGGTGAGGTGTGGCGGTGGTATATGGAGGAACACACCCAAAAACCATCAAGTTTGTTGTTTGATGTCGGTTAAGGAGCAGTCGCAGCGGAAAAACACCACATATTTCTCCAGAGTTTCAGTAAGCTAATCTAACACAGCAGTAACTTTGATTTAAATCGCCAGATACACACACACACACATTTTTTTACAATATCAATATTACTAGTAGAATTTTCGCAACAATTACACATTTACAAACCAACTTCATTCAACATAAATATATGAATAGATAGTCGTTTACCAATTATACACTGAATCAATGTAGGCACTTGATTACTATATATCTATTTCTTTTAAACTCGCACTTAAACGGTCACCTGAAGCAACACTGGGTAAGCACGCTCCATCGTAATTATCACTTACCATCACGCAATTTATGGTCAAGAGCAAACAATCTGGTCAAGGTCTGATTGAAAAAAAACACGTTTGTTGAACGTGAGACGAGCCAGAATTGTAATGAAACTGGCCCTCAAATAAGGCTACCAGAACATTCCATAAGTACTTGTGTACCATATAGGAGTGACTAGTACTTTAATAACTTGGAAACAGAAACATAAAAAAAATATACAAAATTCATTTAAAACAATAGGTATACACAAATATATTTTTTGTGTATATTGTTTTAAAATCACAATACAGATCAAATTATTATCAAATTTTATCATTATGAATTGGTTTTTAACTGGAGGATTTATTTTTGTCTATTTATTCTTCATTTCTCAAGATCAGTATGCCTTTTTAAACTCGTTTAACACACATACTCATACATTCACAATTCCACCTGCAAACACTATGTACCTACATCACACCATCTTCCCCCTGCGTATTCTATTAACCTGGCTCGCTATCTGACTATTTTTGAACTTCACAGGCGCTTTCTTATCTTCACTCATATCACTTTCAGTTTTATCACTGCTATCTTTGTTGGCACTGTCTTCCGTGATCAGTCTTTCAGTTCTGGTCCGAGTAGATTTAGGAGTCGGTTCTTCCTCCGTGAACAGATCCTTGACGGAGACGAGGCGGTGTGAGTTTCCAACTCGGAGCAGTTTCTTGAGGCCCCGGGTGGTCTTCCTCTCTATGAGGCTGAGAATGCCCCAGTCTTCAGTTCTCTGCTCGCTCAGCCCTTCCAACTGCCATGCTGCGTTGCGGACCTCTATCTGCAAAATTATAAGTCTGATTAGAATATTGATTGCACCATTGGACTGTACAGTTGTGGAATTTATGTATCTGCCCAAGAGAACTCTCCTAACGATTTAATCCTGCGTAGGAGTCGCGATCCTTAGTCATGACGAAATTCGATTCAAAGAATAAGAATAAAAACCATATTGCAACATTACGATTTATTATTACGATTTTGTTATAAATACGAAAGGGTTGCATTCAAATTCAAATTATTTAAGTAAATAACTTATGAACTATTATTACATGTTCACTGCACTCCACACTAGGATAACCTGTGTTATGAAGTGCAGGCTCTTCCTTAAGTTAAATGAAAGGATACAATCAAAGCTTACGAACACATGAAACCTTAAATTAGACAAAAACAACCAAAGAGTATAGTAGATAGTCGACCCGGAGGATACTTAGTGATGTGGTATTTACCTTCAACCTCTCGCACTCCTCGTAGCTGACGTTCCTGCTGACATTGAGCGCGTGTTCGAGCGGGTTCTGTATGTACAGCGGCAGGTTGTTGGGCTTGCGCACGGCCGCGCCCTCTGCCAGCGACACCGCCTGCAGGGTGACAAACACATTTTTTTATTTATTTTGTTTGACACACATTGTTACGATACCATACCTATATTTTATTTACAAACTGTTCAGTACATTACGCACACAAAATGTTGAATTGAACACTGAACCTTTTACCCTTATGGGGTATTCTAATATGTTTAAAGTATTTAAGTAATTTGTACATCAATACTAAATAAAGCAAAAGAGGATCCAAAATCTGTACACAAGAATAATCTGTAAAAATATTTGGGTATAAGTACTCTCAATCGATTACAGAACACGATCAGTAGTTTTTAGAATTTTTCACTGTTAATCCTGTTCCACCGAAAAATGGCTGAACGGAGTATCGTGATTTTTGATATGTAGGTAAGGTAGTATGAAATCCTGAGACACAGGCTATGTTTAATTCCAAAAAAAGACGAGCGAATCCGCTGTCATCCATTAGTATACAATACCTACCATCAATAAATTTACTAAACGGTTTTCACTCACGTGTAATTCGCGTATGTTGTATACACGTTTTGGATGTGAAAACCGTTTAGTAAATTTATATATAAAATGGCTCACGTAAGATTTAATATTAAAATACCTACCTTGTTCTGGAAGTCGAACTGCGAGTAGAACTCGAAGAACTGCAGCAGTAAGGTCTGCAAGTCTGCGTCGCTCTGTCCGTAACACTGTGCGGGCAGCTTGTTTATGTCGCGCACGAAGGTGCAGTTCACGTTGTCTTCCGCTATACGGACATCTTCTTTGTCTGTGGACAATATTAGTAAGAGTTTCAACAACAATCCTTAAAGTGACGGGGAAATCTTCAAAGTGAGAGTGAATCTGTTATTAGGTAAGCACATTGCAATGCAACCCTCAGGCGAAATATGGACACGTTCAAACACATTTTGCTCTTCTAAGTTTAAAGTCCGATCGCGACTGGCAAAACATAAATAATTTGGCATGATTACATGTTATGATGTGTATTTGTCAGCCTTGTTGTTATGTAAAGTTACCGCAAGGCAATAGTTTTACACAGTAGAACGAATAAGATATACCTACTCCACTCCATGCACACACAGGTCGCACTTACACGTCTTTGGTTTAGGTATAAGTTAAGACCGAGGTTTGTAGAACGTATAAATTGACCATAAACTAGTCAAACAATTGTAAAAGATTTTCCTGGATCCAATCGTGAAGAATATTGGTTAAAAAAATAGTTATTCTATACAACAGTAGGTATATAACTTCAACACTGGCCTGTTAGCTTAGTTGGTAGTGGCTCTGCCTTCTAATCTAGAGGTCGCGGGTTCGATTCCCGCATGACACAAGTATTACGTACTTTAAAAAATTGTAATTACTTGTGTTGAGTCTAGTCGTTTGTATGTATAATAAGTATGTATTTACAAAAGAAAAGTATATAAGTATTATATCCGTTATCTAGTACCCACGATACAAGCGTTTGCTTAGTGTGGGGCTAGATGGCGCTGTGTGTAATGTCCCGGAATATTTATTTATTTATTATTTATTATTTTATTTAACAGTAAACACAGATTATATCAGTAAATAAAAGTAAAAAAATATTCCGGGACATTACACACAGCCCCACACTAAGAAAACGCTTGTGTTGTGGGTACTAGATAACGAATACTTATATACTTATTTTAAAATACATAATTATTATACATACAAAAGACCAGACCCAACACAAGTAATTATATTTTTTTAAAATTCATAAATACTTGTGTTACGCGGGAATCGAACCCGCAACCCCTAAATTAAACATATTAGATCAGTAAACTCACCAGCCGCTTTGACAAGCATGTGTAGAGGCGGCAGGATCCTGCCACCGTCCCGCTTCTGCTGCAGGAAGAACAGCACCAGCAGAGTGAGAGGGAAGTTCGTGATCCATCTGTAACACAACATTCATTCAATATCGCATGCGAACTATACTCCAAGGGCCTTCAAATCTAAAGTTAATAGTTTTAGGTAAGTGTATTACAACCTAGACCTTTGATATGTATATTATAATTTATATAAATATATGTATCTCAATTTTGAAAGTGAGTGTGGCTCGGTTTAAGCGAGTGTTTCGTCCTGACGCACACTGGTTCGAAGCCGGCCCTACACAAATGACTTGCATTTTCAAGTTATGTGTGAATTTGCACTCGTTTAACGGCGATGGAAAAAAATCGTGAGGAAACCGACATGTTGGAATACCACAGTATCCGAGGACATGTGTCTTCCGTGAGGGGACCTGCAGGGTGTTTCACAAATTCAGAACGTTTCCGCTCGAACACGAAACGCCAATCGTAGAACTCCTTGTAACTTCTATGATTGGTGGATGACAGGTATTGGTTAAAATAAGTCACTTTTGACGTCTCTGCGGGGGAGTCACGACACTCAATACGAGTCAAAGACGATACCTGCCAGGGTGCGTGTTGGTGAGCCCCGCGGCGTGCGCCAAGCGCCGCACCGCCACTAATAATATAATACCTATTAAACAACTAATATAAAAACCTACTAATATAACTAACAATCATTGTCACAACTCAATGCTGAAGAAATTGCAAGAACTTTCAATTGAGCCTTCAACTGAAAAAAACACACTTGTATAATTTAATTTTTGTTCAATGGAAGAACCCTGGCACCGCGACACAGGGAATCCTACCGCGGTTGTCAGGGACACCTACAATGTTAACAAATGTATTAAGGCAAATAAAAATTCTTTTATCTTATCTTATCTTTATTTGCCGGGGTGCGTGTTGGTGACCCCGCGGCGTGCGCCCAGCGCCGCACCGCCACCGCCAGCGGATGCACGCGCGCGTCCAGCGAGCCCAGCGAGCACAGCAGCTGCGACATGTACACATACCTGCCGGGGTGCGTGTTGGTGAGCCCCGCGGCGTGCGCCCAGCGCCGCACCGCCACCGCCAGCGGGCGCACGCGCGCGTCCAGCGAGCCCAGCGACCATAGCAGCTGCGACATGTACACGCCAGACCTGCGGGAGTATGTACATCACATCTCGTCCTCGTCTACCATTATACTGGCGTCTTATCCGTGCCAGATTGGTTAACTGGAAGAGATCTCTCTTAGCGAAAAGGTCGCCAGTTAAGACACTAGCCATAAGTTTCATATTTTTAGTAAATTTCTGTATTGTGTTTAGTGTTTTTAATAAAGTACCTACATACATATTTATACATGTAACGTTTATGTACATCTAGCATAAAATGTAGATTTATTAGTTTATTCATAGTAGTTTCTTTTAGTTAGTTTAAGTATATTTTCAGTTGTGTAAACTTTTACGTATAAATAAATAATAAATAAATTTCTATCTATCTATCTATAAAGGGCCACAAAAACATTATAACCTGCCCCTTTAGACTAGAGGCGTATGTAACAGAAAGACTAATGTATGGGATTGCCGTAAGAATTTCCCCCGCGGAACGCATCGTGATGTCACTCCCATACATCGGTCTTTCTATTCCATATGGAAGCGTCAGTACTCTGATATATTCAATTACTCTATGGTCAGTACGCTCACTAAAATAAGCCTCTTGTCTGAGGGGGCTGCTCACACAATACAACTCCCCCATTAGTGCGAAAAGGGTAATATGATCTTTTCCGCTATTTATACATGTCACATTTAATTAACCGGGTTTTAATATTATCCCAGGAATATTATTACAGCGAAAGATTGTGCATGTGTGAGTATCGGCGTGTGTGTTATGTTTGTTAATCATAATCATTTTATTTCATAAATCATTTACACGTCGATCCAAAAAATTATGAAAATACCCATGTTACTTCTTCAGCCTCAAACGGCTGAACCGATTTGTAACAAATGTGTTGGAGGTAGATTATAATCTGGATAATTTCAATACATAGGCTACTTTTTACGCCGGAATAATGCAGTTAACAGTGCGGGCAAGTTTTTTGTTCTTCAAGTTGACAGTTAATTGGTTTATTGCAGGCAAATACGCTAGATCGTAGTGAGATGATAGAGATAGGATATGAGTTGAAAGCTAATTCTAATACACCTAATGGTGAGTTCCAGAATTTTCGTTTGAGAGCGAGTTCTATTCCGGTACAGGTTTGCTCCACCATGGACCGTGTTTAGTGGCTTCAGGTGACCTAACATAAACATAACATAAAGCATAAAGCATTTATTTCTTCATTTACAGGGTGTTTACAGTAAGATATGTAGGTTTAACATGATATTGTATAAACTAGATTTTTGTGTATTATCTACTGTATACTGATAGGCAAACCCTGGATATCACACTAGGTCTATTCCTGTGTTGTGATATCCAGTTTTTCTTATTTTAGATGCAACATAGCAGTTACTTGAGGTACCTATGTATGGATTTGTATTCCGTGCCGCCACATATGTCACTAATGGCTAGCAAAAACAGTTTGTCCACAGAACACAACCAATAGGGGTTTCTTAGCACTTAAAAGACAGGAAAAAAAAACTTTAAACAAACTAGACAAATACAATCAAAACAAAAACAAAACAAGAACGAAAAGATAAAAACATGAACGGATGAGGAACGGAATGAATGAAGTTGAAGACTTTTTTTTTTTATGCATTTTGGCGTACAGTACAGCTGTTTTGCCAGAGTTGCCTGTTGTTCTTATCTAAAAGCATATTATTGTGAGTGTGGGTATATGATGTATGTATTTTATTTATATGCATATATATTGTAATATGTGAGTGTTTGTAAATTAATGTAAATAGATATGGTATGTAAATATAGGTAATATTGTAAGTATATAGTTATGAATAGTATATAATATATATGTATGATTATGATTGGTTAGTGTATATTTTACCTTTTTGTTAATTACCATTGTGGTGAAGTTGATAGTCCAGTATGTAACATGGAAACAATTAAAGATATTATGGATAGTCGAGTGGGGGTCATAATTTTTTTTTTTTTTTTTGGTTTAAATTATATATATACTACATTCGTAATAGGGACATGAATAGAGGTTGTATAAGTAATATGTATATGGGACCCGGTCCACAGCCAGACAGTGATTCTCTTGTTTCATGGAATTTTTTTTTTGATACCACACAATATGTGTCAAAAAGAGGGCCGCTGGCTAGCTGGGGTACGGGCCCCTAAATGTTATTTGGAGTATTTTGGTTTATGGAATAGCTCCTCAGTTTCTTTGTAGCCAATAGTTTTGAGCCAAGCTATGATAACCTTTTTGCAGCTATATCTTGATAGATGCAGGATGTTTAGTTCCCGATTTAAAATTTGGTACAACGATGGCCCCTTGTGTGAAAAGGCTCTATGAGCGAAAGCTGTCTTGGTCTTTGGGGTATTCCATATAGTCTTACGGGATGAAGTGACGGCTTCAGTAGTAGCAGATCTGTGGTAACGAAGAATCACTGATTCAATGTATAGTTGGCGGACTGTCAGGTGGTTTGTGCACTTGTATAGCTCATCTGTTGGAAATCTATAGGGTTTTTTATAGGAAACTTTCAGGACAGCTCTCTGGGCCCTTTCTAATTCCAGTAACCTGGTTTTCGCTGCTGAACCCCAACTTACGATACAGTAGGTTAAGATGGATTGGCACAAAGCTAGATAAACTAGTCTTATTGTCAGGGGGTCAGCTACGTCGCCTAGTCTTTTAAAAATATGAAGCATTTTCCTGAGCCGGTTTTTAAGCATCATTATGTGGACATCGAATTTAAGGTTGCGGTCAATCATTACGCCTAAGTACTTTATGGTATCAACACATTCAATTTCCGGGCACTTGCAGCCAGTATCATTTGCAGCTGTGTTAGTATTGTGGACATTGGCACAAGAGTGTAACTTGAGAGTGAAAGGTTTTGGCTTTGATCTTTCAGTTATCCTAAGAGCCACACACTTGGTCTTGCTGGCATTCAGAGTGAGGAGATTATTCTCTAACCAGCTTGCCACTTGAGCTAGTCCCTGTTCAGCTACTCTTACAGCTTCGTCCCAAGAATTGGCATGGAAGATTATTGAGGTGTCATCGGCGAAACAGAATATACTGGCGTTCGTTAGGTTTTGTTGACATAGGTCATTGATGTAAACCAGGAATAACGAAGGCCCCAATACACTGCCCTGAGGAACACCAAAATTTACAGACTTATATTCACTGTGGTGATTGGCAAGTCTTACTCTTTGTCTGCGATTGCTTAGATATGAACTAAACCAGTCCAGCGCCGTGCCTCGAACTCCCATGGATTCCAGTTTTTGGAGCAGGATCTGCCAGGATACGGTATCAAAGGCCTTGGCTAGATCTAGAAAGACACCTATGCACCTATTCTGTGAGTCAAGGTCACTAGTGACCTTGTTTATCAGTGCTATCACCGCATCTTCAGTTGATTTTTTAGTTCTAAATCCAAACTGGTTTGCTGATAGCAGGCTATTCTGCTCTAGGAAGCTAAGAAATCGCTGATTGATGACTTTCTCTAGGATCTTCGAAAGTGATGGTAGCAGTGATATTGGTCGATAGTTTGACACATCAGAGGCGCTTCCCGATTTGTATATGGGACAGATGTCGGCTTCTTTGAAACAATCTGGAACCCTGCCTTGAGTCATACTTAAATTGCAGATGTGAGCAATAGGAGATGCGAGTATATGGCTAGCTCGCTTGAGTATTTCATTGCTAATGGAATCGCTTCCAGGCGCGGATGCTGTTTTCAGCCCAGAAATGATTCTGGATACTTCCGCTTCGTCGGTTGGGGAGAAAAACAAGGAAGCAGCTGGAGACTGGTAAGTACGAATTTCTCTTATTAATTGTGATTCCGTTTTATTTAGCTTCTGTAGGATGTTGTTGGCTAAGTTACTACCAATATTTGTGAAGAAGCTATTGGCATGATTAAGCACTTCTTTAGTATCTGGCTTAGATTTGAGTAGCTCCGATGAGTCTGACTTAGAAGTTTTCAGTCCACAAACAGTTCTCACAGTGTGCCAAAGCTTTTTACTATTATTTTTGTTGTTAGCAATAAGCTCTGTATCATATTTGTTTTTTTGACAGTGTAGCAGGAGACGGTATTGGTTCCGATAGTTTTTGTACTGAGATTGTATTATTGGATTATTGGGGCTGTGCCTAGCTTTCTGGTGTAAGAAATCCTTTTGCCGTGCACATTTTAGTAGGCTTTTTGTCATCCACGGTTTGAGGAAAGTGTTCGAGTTGCTGATAATTTTAGTTGAGGTACCAATTTTTATAGCTTGCGTGATTTTGTCAACCAGATCCTGGGCGGCGAGGTTTACCTTACTGTTTTCGTAAAAACTTGTCCAATCTAATTTAGACAATACAGAAATAACGTCATTGTGGTTTATTTTTTCAGTAATTTTAGTTTTTAGAGAATTTTTGCTTTGCGTTTTATCTATTCCTATTATTACTGTTACATGGTCTGTAGTGTCATTGTCAGAGACCACAACGCGTACACCTTTTTTTGTCTTTATCATTGCATGGTCCAAGCAGTTGTGCACTCGAGTGGGCAAGCTATGACCGGGTATAAATCCGTGGTGGGCCGTCAAATCTAAATAATCTGGGGATTTTTCGTCGATAGAAGAAGGTTTGATGTCAATATTTACGTCACCAGTAATTATGCACGACTCCGTTTTAACGGTTTTGATTGTTGATTCCAGTGACGTTATAAATGAACTGATTTCTTTGTACGATGGGCTTCTGTATATAGCAATGATTGACAGAGTGTTGTTAAGCTTAAGGACCAGACAGTTGGCTTCATCAAAGTGAGGTTCAGTTACTACGAAGTCTAGTCCTTTTTTTGTAAATATCACTAGGCCGTCATTTTGGTTCCTCAGCACAGTCGAGGCATGGCAGGTATAATTAGGAAGGTCTATCTTTATAAATTCTCTATCGATCCATGTTTCAGACAAAACAATGACATCTGGCATGAATTGTAGTCGAGATAGGTAAACAAGAAATTCGTCCAGGTTTTTTCTAATGCTCCTAATGTTTTGGGATACAACTGTTATCTGTTGTCCCACATCTCCTAACACGCTAATGCAGTCTTCTGGGAAGCAAACTCTCGTATTGTCAATCAAATTTGTACTGTCAATGTCACGTAACAATTCAATTCTATTCATTTAAATTTAAATCCCAACAATTGAACAAGGGTGGCACAGGCTAATAACCTGTGGTGTTTTGAGATTAATAGTGTAGACATGACATTGACAGTGCTTGGTTGTTTGACAAGTGGATTCTACCTCCTTGGTCGTGTGAGGAAGACGTGTTGAGTTATTAAGGAGCATATTTCTTTTAGGGTGTACATTAGAGATTATGCAGGTATTTTCAGACAGGAATTTCTTGCGGGATTTTGTGAGGCTAGATCTGAGTATTCGTTTAATAGTGCTGCTCACAAGTTCGTATGGTATGGCTGTAACACTAGGTTGGCTTGTTTTTGTCGTTAGGTGTGGGTTATTCGACTTCAGTATTACTAGATTGTAGTAAGGGACAGGACTTAGGTAAAAGGCATGTAAGTATATAATATAATATTTTAATAGGTATATATAGGTATGAACATATGTGTGTAAGTGTAGACGTGTGTAGGGTGATAGAATTGACAGTTTTGGCGTGCGTAGACAAGATAAAACAGACATCGTAAGGCTAGGAAAGGGCGATTCGGTACAAAACAATAGCAGCAAAATCGTAAATAACTGATAATGGATATTTAAGCTAGCGGAGCTAGCTAGATTAGGTGTTGGTCTCAGAGTTTGCTCCAGTATATAACAGTCTAGTCATTCGGTGTGTAGCTTGTTAAGATCTTCTTCAGCGGAGATTCTTATCTGTGGAGCACCTTCTTGTTTTCGCAGAAAGATTCGTCCGTAGGACGTCCAGCAAAACGCATACTCATTTCGTTTAGCAAATTCGCGAGCTTCGTAGAAGAGTTTTCTCTCAGTAGGGGTAAGAGACTCTGACAGGTAAATTGGTTTGACAGGACCATCAATGTTAAGATGGGTCGTGCAGAATCTGTTCTGTTTGTGTTCTTTATTGAACTTCTTGAAAGAAGCTAGCAGATTATCTCTTGAGGCAACAGTTGTGAAATCCGCCACTATGGGGTTGCTCTCGGTTTTGGTATTCCTTCGATACACATCTTTAATTTCGGATTTTAGGATGGGTATATTAAGGTATTGCGCCGTAGTAACAACAATTTCCTTCAGGTCTTCCTTGGATTCCTTTTGTCCTTTTGGCGGAACGTTTCTAATTTCCAGGCTTGTACCGTAGATAAGGTGCTGCAGTACAGCCACTTGGTTCTTCAGTACATATATCTGCTTCTTGCTGGCAGTATTTTCTTCCTGTAGTGTATTTATGGCCTTGCTTTGTTCTTCCAGCTTGGCTGATAAAGTGCCCACAGATGCTGTTAGGCCATTTACCGAGCTAATGATTATGTCAAGTTTGCTATCCTGTGCTACTTTCATTGCTTCAAATAACTCCAAAAATTCAGATCTTGAGATATCTTCTCTATCACCTTGTTTACGCTTAGTAACACGAATACTTTTTTTGTTTGTTTTTTTAACCTTGTAGCCAGCATCGCTTAAGCCAGAAGTTGCGCTGAGGCCGGCTTCATGGCCAACTTCTGTGCCACTGGCATCGGATGGGTAGTCCATAGGAGTCGCAAAAGTCGGTTCTGGACGCAAAAGGTTGTTTTGTGGAGGAGTGTGCTGCAATGACATTTTTGCCGCTGAGATAGGGAATTTTTCGTAGCTGGCAACTGTTTTATCACAAGGTGGTGGATGTCAATGTATTTGGTTCACTCTTCAGAAACGTTGATTGTTCATTCAATTAGATTTATTATTTTGATAATACAGGTAGATTTTTGTGACAAAGCAGCAAGAATTAAGTGAATTCTAGATATTAAAGACACTTACGGCAGATATTTTACAGTGTAAACACCACGAGCGCACTGGAGTATTTATTGATAACAATGATATATTGAATTGGTAATGATTTCCAATATTTTGGTGAGTTTGAATTCTCCGGCTATGTTGCTAGTACTTTGACAGATGAACGAAAAAAAGTCTAACTAACGGTCAAATACCTGAATGTTCAATGTAAAAAAAAAACTAAATAGCTTCATAAACAATGGAGTAATCGCGTAACATACCCACAAAAAAAAGAACTTTCTGAAGATTTAAGATAATTACATATTAAATAATATTAGATGATTATTACATTTATTTATTTATTTACTCCCTGCCTGACTCCCTGTTCCTCGCGGAATATAAACCTTACGATCTTCAAAGTGAGAGTGAATCGGTTTTTACTAGGTAAGCACGTTCCATCCTAGACCGTAACGATTACTTACCATCAGGCGAATTGCGGTCAAGTGCAAACCCATTCCTTAAAAAAAAGATTAGATAACCTCCTTTTTTTAGAAGTCAGTTAAAATTAAAATATACAACTCACATGTTATTATAGCACAGATCGCAGTCCACATTGGCCAGTGTATGCCTGTACTTCACTATGGGCACTCGTGCGTGCAGTACTCGGAGCACCCGCGATGCGCCCACGGCTCGCAGCTCCAGTGCCTCGGCCACCAGCTCCATGTGCCGCTGCCAGGGACTCCGGCCACCGTCACACTTCTTCTCTTGGAATACTAGCCGCTTTGACGGCTCACACTGTAAATAAGATAACCAGTGATAATGTTAGTATATATACCATTCTTGAAGAAGGAAAGTGTATTTGTTGGTCTGTTTATTTGTTTGCAGCACGAAACTAGCTTCATGTTAGTAAAGGCTGGAAACCTTGCGGCTTACCACTCTTGAAGAAAGGCGACTATAGGAGACATTATACAGACTTTTAAAATTTTGAATGGACTATATACAACCTCCCGGATACATCAAATTGGTTTATAAGGTTTAATCGTTGTGATCATAGCAGGGGACACAAACAGACAATCAGGCAATGCTCTGCCAAAACTAACACAGGTCACCACATACTCAGCAACAGAGTGGTTCATAACTGGAACAGGTGTCCAAAAGAGATGGTCAGTGCAACATCTGTAAACAACTTTAAGAACCGGCTTGATGACTGGTTACAGAAAACCAAAAATATCTTGTTAACTTGTGATCATCGCTCCATAGTGGACTGTTCAATTTTGAACTTTGTGTGGACTATATAAACACAGTGTGATATGGGCACATCAGCAATTTGCTAATCGCCCATTAATCAAATAAATAAAAATAAATTTATCATCCACATAATTTCTTGGACTCACCATATCATCAGTCAATACATTAGTGAGGACTAGATCTAAATCACAACCGAGTTTCCCAAATCCATTGACTGAAGATCCAAATGGGTACACAGCTATGTTTGCATACAAACTGCTGAATATGCATTCTATCTGAAACAAAATATAACAAATATTATGTACTTTGCAAAATTAATCAGTGTTTAATGTCCTATAATATAGTTCTTAAGTGAGAAGATAATGGTAATAATCAGGTTTTCATTCTAAAGCTTTCATATAAAGTTTTCATCAAGATGTAGGTATCTGCCCAAAGGAACTAAAATTATTTATCATATTGTGTGGAGGAGTCAAATTACTCACAGTAAGGAAGACTGACTCGCAGTACTGCTATTTGATATTGCAATATTGAATTATCTCCACTGCAAAATAAATTATATAACACCTCACCTGCCTAGCCACCATATACCGTAGCCTCACTCCCAAATCATTCAATGCTGTCTGATCATACAGCATTTGCATCTGTTCCGACACAGAACTACATTGCATCAGCTCTGACAGCAACACATCTTCATTCACTTCCATTTCAGCATTCTTTACAACCATTGATAAGTTGTCTGGAATTTTGAACTTTTCCTTCTTCCCATTTGCAGCTCTGAACCAAAGGAATGGAGACTCTAAAGCCATGACATCGAGTTCTTTCTGATGAGTGCTGCATGCTCGCATCACCTCTTTGAGGCATTCCTCTGTGCTGAACTCAATGAGCATGAAATGCTGAAAATTTTAAAATAAATGAGTTATCCCTATAGTAGGTACATTGAAGATCTCTCAACATTATTTTCTTTAACTGGAAAGAAATTTTGAAACAGAGTTAAAAAAATGTGTATAAAGTAAGATTTAGAAATGAAATGAAATGAAATGAAATGAAATAGTTTATTGTCAGGCAACTAGGTTATTAAAGGTGTTAACACTCTTATAGCATAATCTAGGAACTAGTTTAGTTATAAGACAAGAAGGATCTCTAGCCGCTGCCCGTATGGGCTTACAGACATTGTGTTCTTAGTTAAAAAGTTAAAAAGTAGGTAATTTAATCTTATATCTAAAACAAACAATGCAGATGTCAAGATTAAATTTTAGAGAATGCCAACCAGAATTGTCATTGTATGTTGTCCCTATCTTTGTCTTCCAGGAACAATTTTACAGAATAGTAGGCTTTACCCAGTAGATATGCATTTAAAGTTTTTTTGAATTTTGGTATTTGGTCGATACTTCTAATTTTCTTAGGTAGTTGATTGAATATTTTAGTAGCCATGCAAAAAACGCTTTTGGACAAGTATGCAGTATTAGACCGTCTTGCATATAGTTCATTTTCATGTCTGCTTCCTTTTGGCTTGAATCTGAATAGTTCTGGGTTACTTTTGACAAACATTGCTACTTCGCTTATGTAGAGACAGGGCAAAGTTAGAATTTTGAGTTTGATGAAGTGTTCTTTGCAGTGTGCCCTTTTACTTAACCTACATATGGACCTTATGCATCGTTTTTGAGCTTGAAACACTTTGATACGATCGGTAGAATTGCCCCAAAACATGATCCTATAGCGCAGTACAGACGCAACATGGCCATGGTATGCGGTCAACATAGTTGCATCATTTGTAACTTTCCGAAGTTGAAAGAGCGCATATGCGAATTTATGTACTCTTTTGCATACAATGTCAACGTGTTGCTTCCAATTTAATTTATTGTCAATGTTAACACCCAAAAATCGCGTTATCTCAACTTCTTAAATTTTTTCATTCTTATAATGTATATCAAAGTTAACATTTTCATTATGCCTGTTTCTAAAATACATTATATTTGTTTTACTGACATTAATTTTGAGGTTGTTATTGCGTAACCAGTCAATGATATTTGTTAATGTCGTACTAATGTCATATTGAAGATTGTTTAGCGTGTTATGTTTGAATAGGATAGTACAATCATCGGCGAAAAGGGTCATATCATTATCTGTCACATTAGGCATGTCATTGATATAAATTAAGAATAGTAGCAGGCCTAGTACACTGCCTTGCGGGACCCCATATAATACTGGACAAGTTTTAGATTTATATGTTTTAAGTGTCAAAGTTTTTGGACATATGCTACTAAGTTCTGTCATTTGTTGTCTTTTATTTAAATATGATTCAATTAATTTGTTCGCGTTGCCTCGGATACCATATATATTTAATTTTTTTAACAATAAACTGTGGTGAACATTATCGAAGGCTTTGGACATATCCATATACATAGCTATAACTTTACGTTTTTTATCTATGTCAGTCATTACCTTCTGAGAGAAGTTATAAATCGCCATATTAATTGTTTTCTCTCGTCTAAAGCCATATTGATTGCTTGAGAAAAGATTATTATGTTCAAAATAACTATAGATTTTACTGTACATCACTTTTTCTATGACTTTAGAAAAAATAGGAATAAGCGCTACTGAAGAGAAGAGCACATACTAGGTAGTACATAGGTAACTTGTCAAACTGATTAAGATAACAAATACATACCTCTCCTCCAATATTCTTGTAATGATGAACTCCATTAATAGTAGCAAATTTAGTGCAATATCCATACAGCTCAGAAAAAGAAGATTCAGAATTGACCTGGACCACGAGACTGCGGCGTGCTTCGTCTCTTCTCTGAGCAACTACCTCGTCAAATGTTACGAATTTCCTAGCTGCATCTAAAACATTCAAAAAGTTATGAGACTCAGAAAAACTTAACCTCGAATCCACCTTGAAATCTTCTGCAAAATTGTTCCAGCACCTGAGCGGTTTCGAGAAAAAAAACATTGACACGATGAAGTTGATAATCTAATTGCTTTTCTAATTGATAATCGTTTTCCTGAATTTAATAATGATTGAAATACGGTCATTTTTGTTTTTGTTATAGAGGTTAGCCCAAATTAAAAATTCGTTTTGACATGTTTTGTGAAACATTGTGACAGTTAAGTTAGTAAAATAATTGACAGTGACAATAAGATACAAAAAAAGGAAAAATAAATATTGAGGTTATAAAATCAGCTGATAACTTTAACTTAAAAATTAAATTAATTTAGGTAGGTACATACTCTCTGATAGAATTTCTTCTCGATATTTTGTCAAATGTGCGAAACACTCAACTACCATGGGATCTAGAATATTAAATCGGCTCCTGCCACTGATAAGTAATTCAAGAAGTGCAGTTTACTGTAACCTATCTCGAAGCACAAAACCCGACAGTGCGTTCTGTAAGATTATAGCAAACAATTTCCAAATAATTCCTATTAGAAACTATGCCAAGAGTAAAGACAAAGGAAAAGATAAGAAAAACAAGGCTACTAAGGTGAGCATCAATATGGTAGAAATGTCGGAACTGGTACCGGTTGATAAATTACGAGAAAGATGCAAAGCAGCTATTGAAAATATGAAAGAAGATTTCGCTAAAAACTTGTCCCTGCGCTCCACGACAGGCTCTATAGAGTCGCTGCGAGTAAAGTTTGAAGGAAAGGATTATGAACTGCAAGAACTGGCTCAAATTGTAAGGAAGAACCCTAAAACTTTAGTTATTAACTTTGCTTCCTTTCCGCAAGCAATACCTGATGTGCTAAAAGCTATCCAGGTGTCTGGGCTGAACTTAAACCCTCAACAAGATGGCACCACTTTGTATGTACCAGTTCCAAAAGTCACGAAAGAGCACCGAGAAGCTCTAGCAAGGAATGCTAAAGCCTTGTTCATCAAATGTAGAGATTCCATCAAAGATGTGAATACAGACTTCATTAAGAAAATCAAGAAACAGACTGGTGTGTCTGAAGATATTGTGTTCAGTGTTATTAAACAAATTAATACCATGACCGAAGATTACCATCTTGAAGCAAAGAAGCTGTTTGATGTCAAGCATGCTGAATTACTGGGAGGAAAATAATGTTGGCAACTAAAATATTAGTAGATAGATATAGATTATGTTTTTGTTAATTTTGCATGTATTATTTTGTAAGTACAGTGGTGGTACTAACATTAATGTTACTGCATAATGCATTTTCTGTCTCATTGTTTTTTTGTAATTTTCAAGAATTAAATGGTAAGAACAAAGTGTTCTTGAGGTCATTATTATTTTTCCTTTGCTAATTAAAATAGAATATATAAGTATTTGAAAATTGGTGTTTGATAAAATATAGCCCTGAAAACGAATGAAGTTATAAATCCAAAGTCTGACTGGAATTTTGGAATATCCAGTATTAGGCCACCTAGTGAGTAGCACTATAATCTATGTAACAGGTACGTACCTAGGTATATTTTTCAATTTTAAAATTTCTGTCTTTTGTTGTAGGGTTAGGTCGGGAACAGTGACTCGGATTTATCCAGATGCTGAAATTATGATGAAAAAGTTAAAGCTACGATCTGAAATTCACACAAAACATACTTTGGTTATTATTATTTCTCCCCACATTATCACTTTTCTAATAAGGCAAATATAAAAGGTGTCAGATTATGTTTTTTGAAAATTGGGAAATGAGCCACTGTGTACTGGTACTGGTCTACAGTGACTCGACCCTGTAGTACACAGTGACTCTAATAGTACACAGTGACTCGGCCAATATATTATTCAATTAAAACTATGATTTATAATCAGTTAAATGTATTTATTTAATCCGATAATCTTCTCTTTAGACTAGTATTTATTTACGTCAGTCCTGGCAGTAACTCATAAAACTTATGATATAAAATCAATTAAGATCAACTTTAACTTGAGATCCATTTTTTGATTGTATAATTTCTTTGTTTTTCAAGATCTACAATTTTTAAATTGTTTAATTTTTACTCCTATGCTAAGCAAGTAATATAATTGACGACGTCGAGGCATTTAGAAGGAAAAAAATAATAAAATGAACAAAAAAAATACTTACTTACAATAATTTGTACGATCCAAAAAACTCAAAAAATATTAAAAATCTATAAAGATGAGAAGCAAACATTTGAATAAGCTGGCTAATTAATGTTTAAATTAGTAATACGTGCGTTTATAATACGTTTATAAGCATTTTATAGTATCAATCACTCAAAGGTACACAGTGACTCATGAGTCACTGTGTACCTTTTAAATTTGAGCCACTGTACACGCCGTTGCTATTTTGAATTCACTGGCCCACAAATCTTACCTAGTTTGCCGAAAGGGAAGGGAATCAATGCCACTTGATAGTGCATTAATGTTTCTATATATAAAAAGTACTCTGTAATGTCACCTTCCATCAATATAATGCCAATCAACCAAACATTATATTTGAATGAATAAACACTCATGTAATTTACCTTAGAAATCTATTTTTTTGCCACAAAAATACGCAAACATTTGTGGCTCTTCTAATCGGCGTCAGAGAGGGCGGATCTATAATTTGTACGTGTTTGGGTGTCGAACGCTACCGACTCGGAGGAAATATCACAATATATTGTGCTACCGATGAGAGAAGGGAGACAGATGATATTGCTGCTCTGTATAGTAAATATAGGCGTGAGTCAGTGTACCCGACTGAGCCACCGTTCCCGACTCTACCCTACCTACATTAAAGTTATATTCTATTCTGTCAACTACTTTGAGACAGTACTCAGTCATAAGTTATGACTGAGTAGGAATAGGACCATTTACACCAGACATTATGCATTAGGTATTACCTTTTTTTAAAAAGGGTACCTAATAGTATTCTTTGATGTTATGACTCATAACATAATATTGTTTTGTTTACAATAGGTAAATTTATCTTATCTTATAATGTCTGGTGTAAATAGTCCTATTCCTCAAGACCTACAAAACTTGCCTAGACCATGAAATATCTAGGTAAACCAAATAAATAGTGTAGATATTCAATAGAAACTAGTTTCTTTCTCGACACTAAAATAGATTTTTACACTTTCTAGTCTGGGTAATACAATTTCATAACCCTTCCTGTTTCCTGTAGCCCTCTGCCGTTTGTTTTGCCGAGACTAAATATAATTTAGTAAATTCAGCATCTATGACAAAATATAGAAGTAGGTAGGTACAAGTAAAATTCCTAAATGAACATATATTTAGCCAAATAATATATAGTTTGCTGCCAGAAAAAAAAGTTGCGTAACTGTCATTTTAGGCTTTCGAATTCTATTCTTTCTGCTTGTCAAGTTTTCTGTGTGTGTTATTGTTGTGATTGGTGTGTGTAGAGCATGTGTAGAGTTTGTGTTGTTTTGGATAAGTAAGTGATATTTTACTGCGAGCTATTTAGGTCTTTATTTTTTTTGTGTACATCTATGAAAGTAAAAATATCCACATGAAAAAGTACGATAGAGTCATGCCTCGAGTGTACAATCGCTCGAGGAGCAGTTTGAAATCAACTTCCTTCGTTACGCGTCACCAAACATCGCCTTCTAGTATGCTAGGCGCGAAACCATCTGTTTCTAATGTAAGTTCCGCGGTGTTTAGTGATCTGCCGGTCGTGTTGAATGACTATAAGGTGGAGCCAGATAAGGTGCGGCGTCCATATGTAGTGAAGCCGCGAAAGACTATAAAATCGCTGGATCCTGCACTGTCCCCGCCGCGGTCTGTGAGGCGGTCTCAGGAGTTCAGGCCCAAATCTCACCTCATGAGGTCGAGAGGCTCTGTGCCCTGCGTCCTGGGACCTAGTGACGAGAAGTGGCCTGAAACTCATATGAGGCAGTGCCTTTCCAGCAGATCACATACCAAACTGAAAGAACTCAAAGTAAGTACACTAGACTACTACTATACTACTCACTTTGTTAAAATAAACTATCCCAAGGGTGGGTACACACATTCTTGTTCAGTGAGATTTTAAAATAATGTCTGATGTGTTTGGGCTTATATGTATAGGTGAAAAGTGTGCATGTGTAAGTGTAAGAGTGGAATAGTGGAACAAGTATGCCAACATCTTTATATATAAAACTAAAAGGTGACTGACTGACATAGTGGTCTATCAACACAGAGCCCAAACCACTAAATAGATCGGGCTGAAATTTGGAATGCAGGTAGATGTTATGACATAGGCTTCCACTAAGCAAGGGTTTTGGAAATGCCATTTTTAAAGAGGTGAAAATAGGGATGCAAACTTTACTTCATAATGAGAGTGAAGATGCGAGCATCCATTAGTCCTGTATATACAGGACCAGTGGATGTGTATGCCAACATTCAATATTTCAAGAAGCTTGGCTGGCTGAAAATGTTCAAATGTGGAAAATGCACAAATATCCCAAGTGGGATGTACAAGTACATATAGGACCTAAAGCCCTTATGTACAATTGGAAGCTATAGATATCAACCATCTAATAATTTGATGGTAACTAAATAAATTAGATTCTAATTTATTCATCTGTCAATGATTCCAGGATGAGATCAAGGCATATGAGGACAAGGGCAAGATGTCTTGTCTCCGCGGAGAGCTGTTCCAGCGCTGTGGAGTGCTGCTGGATGAGGCAGGTCACCTTGCTGAGGACAAGGCAGTGCAGGTTGAGGTGGACACAGGTAGATACTATCAATATAAACACATAAATGTTTACTAATAATAAAATATAAGGTTACTAAAGAGTGTTTTGGGAGCTCAAAAACTGTAGATTCTAAAAAACCTAGGTACTGTTTAGTCATGTTGTGGAATTATAAAACCCTGACCTACCACAAGTCTTTGCTAAGCAGCGCCATCTATGAGGTGTTTTGTAATGCAGTCATCTTTATATAGATGGCGCATTTGACCCTGTTATACTACAGCAAGTATCAATTTTGTTTCCCATAAAGTTCATGATTCTTTAAATACTATACCATATTTATAAAAACATATGAGTATGGTAAACAAATATGCATGCACCTACAACAGCTGATCTTCTGAAAACTATTTTCTAAATGTTTTAGTAGTTGAAAAGGTAATGACGACATATGTGTTGCAAATATTATTTTCTCATAGGTACCTATGTAGTTAATACAATGTAAAGTTGAATTACATTAATTATAAGAAGCTAAAATAATTATGCTAAGTACTAGTTCACAAAGAAATAGTTGCTTACTTTTGACTCATAAGTCATCGCCGAAATAGCTCAGTTGGGAGAGCGTTAGACTGAAGATCTAAAGGTCCCTGGTTCGATCCCGGGTTTCGGCAAATATTTTGCACTATTCAGCAGTAATCATTTCGATCTTTTGTTTTGTTCCAGATAAAAAACAAAAGGCAGAAAGGTAATTTAAGTGTTTGTTATTTATTGAAAGTGTTGTGACTTCTAGTGATTGATTTTGATGCTGTTTTCAATTTTCGATTTCGATACATTCGTTAAATGCAGAGCTTGACTTTCTGTTTTTAAATAATTTTGTCAAAAAACGTTTTATTTATACAATTCATGTAAAAAAGTCAAGATAAATATGCAACAATTCCTTGCAAATTGTGCTCTAGACAAAGATTCTCTATTTCGCGCGGCCTCGCATCGCCTCTTTAGCTCAGTGGTAGAGCACTGGTCTCGTAAACCAGGGGTCGTGAGTTCAATCCTCACAGGAGGCATCAGTGATTCTTTTTATCCCATATTGTTTTATGTGTAATGATGAACTTTTTTTCTAAAAAGTTTGACCATTTTATGCGTCATTTTTCATTCAATTCAATAGTGTTAAATCAATTTAATATGAGAGGTCAAGGATTTGTCTACAGACCGACAGGAGGCACATATATCACACAGACAAGAATCCATCTCTTAAATATAGAAGAGTTGAATCGGCTTACTTTTTAATGTGTAGGAGCATAGTTATTTCCAGTGGTATATTCCCTTTATGTCGAGTCCCTTTACGTCGAGCCGAGAACCTTGTCTCGCTTCTATTACCACTACGTCGAGTCTATGATTTCTGACCCGTTTCTATTCCCTTAACGTCGAGTTTATATTACCCGCTTCTATTACCTTTACGTCGAGTTTAATAATCTCATATTTTGAAGTACAGTCAGGTTCACATGTTTTGTGTGTTTTTGTATTTGAATCTATTGAATTATGAATAATAATAACATATTATCTTTGAAAATGTTAATAAAAAGTATATTATATTAGACTACCGACTGCAACATACTGAAAATCGATGGCGCATTGGTGATTTTACATAAATTAAGTACAGCAGTATCTAGACATTGCATCGATGTGACTAATACTTAATGTAATATAGGGTACATTATTACAGATCACTAAATAGCTTAACGCAACGTAACGTGTTGCAAGTAATTTGATTTGATTGTAACTATGTATATATGTATTTTAAACACCATGAATTTCGCTGAGTTATTGGATATAAATTTAAAAAACCTTCATTTTCATGAACTCATCCCACAATGTGGTTGGCACAGCATGTTTCTCGCTTCTAATTTGCTATATCATATATTATGTAAACACAAAATAAATAAATGTATAATAAGACCAAAAGAGCCATTAAACATATAAAAAAAACCTATACTATAACCATCCATGTTGTACTTGTGAGTATGTCCCCTAGTTCCGATATACGTGTCGTGACGTCACATCCGTTTGCGCGTGCGCTTGACTCTGTCCAAGCTATTCCTGCCTTTACGAGCGACTAGCGGTGTCCCGCGGCATCGCCTGGTTCACTTGCACTAGGTTGTGTAAGATATAGTTTCCGGTGCAACTGCTACATATAAATATATCATTCTTCTTGATCGTAAGAACATCCCACATACATATTACGTGGTTTTTCACTGAGATTGTGATAGAGGAGTCGGAGCATCACACCTATGCCTTCATTATTAACCTACAGCGGTGCTTGACATCACACCGGCTGCAAACGTAAGCCTATTCCGTTTTTTTTTTCTTTGCGTTATGTTTCGTAAGTACAAAGTTGAAATGAAAAATACATAACCATCATAACAGTCTAGAATAGTAGCGTTCTTGTTTACTATCGTCACGGCCCATTCAAAGATGTCAGTGCATTCGCTGGCATATCTTCAGGTGACGCCCCCCATTCAACTTGCAACTGCGTCTTTGCGCGTTCGCAGCAGTGCAGTGTAGCCATATTAGAATTGGTTGCTGGTTGATAGTCTTCCAAAAGTAGTACTTGTAAAATGTAGTCTATGGTGATGATTTGTAGATATGATACACAATGGTTGGTAATAATGATAGTAATGATTAGTGATTAGAGCATAATTTTAGACTCGCATACACTTATATTGCAATTAATTAATTTTATTCTTTAACTTTTCTCGTCACATTGTTATCTGTGTAAGTAATACCAACAATTTTAGTTGGTTTAGTTTGAAGTTCGAAAAAATCAAATAGGTATTTAGGTACTTACTTCTCGACGTAGTACCTTCTTTAAAAGGGTAATAGTATTCTTTCAGGTGGATCATGCCTACACTTGAATGGAATGGTCTTTATACGAGGCGGATTAGTATAGATAGGTTTGACATGCTTGATTTATTTTGTAATATGTTACTTCGGCATCGTTGTAATGTGTGGTTTATGACAAGAATTTGCTACGGGACTGGGTATGTCCTGGAATATTTACATTCTGTATATAATACACTTGGCCAGTAAGGGTGAGAACAGATGGAGCAAGGCTCTGACTGAGTGGTGGCTGAGAACAGGTACACGGAACTTCGGATGTCCAGCAGCGAGATGGGTTGACGACATAGTACAAAAAAAATGCAACTTCAGATCGAACTGGAAGTTTTGCGATTACTGTATCTGTCGCGGGTCGAACCTGGACGAGACTGGCACAGGACCGAGACTGTTGGCATGACAAGGCAGTGGCCTATACCCAGCAGTGGAAAAACCAGCTATGGAATATGATGATAGTCTACAACAACGGTTCAACCGAATTGTATAGTATCTCTTCACCAAAATAAATGAAGTCATAAAATAATCTGGTTGCATCTAACATAGCAGCAACATTGTTCCGCGGTACATAAACGCCGCCTCGTTTCGGATGTTTACGACCAACATCACGTCATTCGGGCGGGAACACGCTGGCCTGTGTACTCACTTCCTGCTGGGTGGCCTATATGTCCGAGCACATGGTATTCAATAAGTAAATAATAATAAATAGTCTGGAATAATATTTGATGAAATACACAGCGCCATCTAGCTCCATACGACAGAATACAGACGTAACACCTATATCAAGCAAACGCTTGTGTTTTGCTTCAGGTCATAAGTTGTTGGCGTTGATAAGATAATGATGATGACCAGATTATTTACTCGTCTCTTGTCTCTCTTTGAGTCGTATTTCCTCATGACTGAGGGTCGTGACTCTCCCGCAGAACTAATTCGTTAAGGGAGTTCTCTTGGGCAGTTACATCGTGGTTGGCGCCCAGGTCCTTCCACCGAAGACACATGTCCTTGGATATTGTGGCCCTCAAACATGTCGGTTTCCTCACGATGTTTTCCTTCACCGCTAAGCGAGTGCAAATAAAATAAATAAATAAAAATAAATATTCCGGGACATTGCACACAGCGCCATCTAGCCCCACACTAAGCAAACGCTTGTGTCGTGGGTACTAGATAACGGATATAATACTTATATACTTTTCTTTTGTAAATACATACTTATTATTATATATAAAAACGGCCAGACTCGACACAAGTAATTACAAATTTTAGTATTCATAATTACTTGTCTCATGCGGGAATCGAACCCGCAACCCCTAGATTAGAAGGCAGAGTCACTACCAACTAAGCTAACAGAGCAGTCCAAATCCACACTTAACTTGAAAATTCGAGTCATTGGTGTAGGACAGGATTCAAACCAGGGTGCGTCTGGATGAAAACTAGACACTGGAACCGCTGAGCCACACTCGCTTTTCTGCTCGTCTCTTTTAGTAGATGAAATAAAGAACCGCTCATATTTGTACCTTGCCTAATATCGGAAGTCAGTATCGGATTTGAAAACCTTCCGATATTATATGCCCTAGTACCAACCATTTATCTCAAATATTCTCAAAGAATGAACAAATGCATAAAGCAATAAACTAAAAATGTTGGCACGTTCACAAATAGGTACCACAGAATATAACAAAACAACGCTAGCAAAATCTAGATAAATTACCCGACCTCGTACACAACAATTTTTCGAACAATCGGTGGCAGCACTTCTTGCACGTTTCGACTTATTAGATCATAACTTTTTAGATCCGATTTTATCCGCGTGCAGGGTTATCTCCTGTCTTCCAGTCGGAACTAATTTTACTATCCCCTGAGACTATGAGCCATACAATGTGTAATGTTTCGGAACATTTACTTTGATTGTTGAATGGACACATAAACCTGCTAACAGTTTTACGCGGCTTTTAGTGTCTTGTTATTTCTAATTCTCGGACTGAATTACGTCTTTATTAGCTGACTTGGGAATTAAATCCTGAAAATAATGTTTTTGGCTGATGTTAAAAATTTTCTTTCCTAGTTTCCTACGTTTTTGAACACACGTAAAAAAAGTTTTAGAGTAGTAGTATTCGTTTTTAGATTTCAGGGGTCTTTAAATCCAGAGTAAATAGGTTTCTCCTAGGCAAACGTGCAATATTTTAGACTACAGTCTATGCTACAGTGGTCAAACGTTGGCCTATTCTGTGATAAAAACACGTTCTAAGTAAAATTTGTGTATATTTTAAAGGATGACCAGATCTTTTTTTGAGTGATGATCGTTTGACTGCTGAAAAAAAGTATAAATAAGTAGTTTATAATTAAATATTACACACAGGTTCATGAAATTACATAAATTCTTACGCCATTTATTTACCACTGCACTCATTAATTTCGCCTCGTTCAAACAATAATACGTACTCTTAGGCGGATTATTACTAACTCACAGATAAATCTAGATTCTAGTTCTTACCAGATACGAGTCTCAACAGTTTAGTCCTTATGGCATGTAACCAGGCTAGGTCTGCACCTTATGGTTAATTCATGGAGTCCACTCTCATACATGGCCGACCGGTTTGAAACTGGCTCTAAGTCTTAGTACATAGACTAACGTACCTACTCAATTTGGTCCTGTTTTGCTAGATACAAGTAAATAATGTTCTTGTTGGTGGTTTTGCTATGCTATATGCATAATATATGTATGTACATAGTTGACTGCTCTGTTAGCTTAGTTGGTAGTGATTCTGCCTTCTAATCTAGGGGTTGCGTGTTCGATTTCCGCATGAGACAAGTCATTATGAATACTACAATTTGTAATTACTTGTGTCGAGTCTGGCCGTTTCTATATATAATAAGTTGTATTTACAAAAGAAAAGTATATATAAGTTTTGTATCCGTTATCTAGTATCCACGACACAAGCTTTTGCTTAGTGTGGGGCTAGATGGCGTTGTGTGCAATGTCCCGGTATATAAAAAAAAATAGTTGGTTATGGTTTTGCTTGATTTTGCTGGTAAAAATGATTTAGTATAGTTAGTTGTATTAAGCAAACCTGAGAAAAGTATAGGGATTGTGAAGTCTGTCCAATTGTTGGTAGAATATCTGTGCAGTTTCGCTTGTTAATATTGAAAGGCAATATTAGTTTATACGACATTGTTATGTAAATAACTGCAGGCGTTTGTTTAAACGTTTCTGCTTTGTCTACATCAGGGGATCCCAATTTATTTTTGGCAAGGAACCCTAAGTGACTATACTTTTCCTAGCGGAACCCTACGTTGATAACTGGGAATTTGCCTACCTTATAAAGGTATACATGAAAAACTATTTAGTATTTTTTATGAAATATTTTTTGTACTTACATTTACTGTAAATATGTAAGTTTTTTTCATGGAATTTTATTTTATTATTTTTTACGGAACCCTTGCGGCCTTTCCACGGAACCCCAGGGTTCCGCGGACCACCTTTCGGGAACCGCTGGTCTACATAATCAAATTATAACAGCTTTATCTTGCTTTCATTGAACTAATATGACCTTCTGAACCATCTTTTAAAAGAAAACAAAGAAAAATCCACCATACATTTACCAATACACATTTTAACCATTTTTGCCTTTACAACTTCTGAACTTTGATCAAATGTTGCTCAAAAAACAAAATCAACCAATCATACCTATACAAATCCATAAACATGTACTTGAAATCCCTTCTTAAAGATGTCCATGACCCGACCCGAGTTTGTTCCTGGGTTGAAGGCCCTCCAGGTCAGCGACCGGGTCGCCTGCGCCGGCGCACCCGACACTCCCTAACCTACCATACACTACGTACTTTGAAACTGGTTACTCTGGAGAAAAACTTGGCAAGTACGCAAAGCTATCGAACCTTGTACCTGCTAGTTCTATATTTTTTAGTATCAGATCTGGTTGAGCCTGTTCTTAAAGCTGAGTCCCTTATATGACGCAGGATGTTGTACAGGTTTCGAAGTTTTTACGTTAGAATAGGACACAGGCTAGTGTTACGAGTTTGTGATGGTGGGATATCTTTATCGTATTTCAATGTTTATATTAATGGCTTATTATACCAGACTATAAGCCAAGCCAAGCTTAGACAAGACTGAAATAAAAAACGACCAGCAGTCCTACAAATTTCAGGCATTTTTCAGGAGATCTGATTGTCGACATGGGGCGGTTCGCCATACAAATCAGTAGGATTTTCTAGCCATACGATAGTCGACGCCAGTAGGTATAATTTATAAGGGAAATTGTGTAAAACTAGTCGACTCCAAGGAATTTAGTGCGCTAGAGCTCGCGTTCGACCAAGTCTTGTCTAAGCTTGGTTCGGCTTATAGTCTGGTATAATAAGTTGAGACCACATGCATACATAGTAAAAACATGGCATTATTACATAATAAATAATATTAATAATATTTATTTATTGGTCATCAAAAATCTTATAACTAAGTGATAATATTTTTGAGTGTTACCTAAATTTGAATGGTGGTATACATAGTAACACTGTCATACGGATTAATACATACACTACTTCTTGTCACAAAAAATGAGTGTGGCTCAGCGGTTCCAGTGTCTGTTTTTCATCCAGACGCACCCTGGTTCGAATCCGACCAATGACTAGATATGATATGATATGATAGACCAATGACTTGTTTGAAATCGCTTAACGGAAAAAAGAAAACATTGAGACGAAAATGAAATGAGGACCTCAATATTCCGATATTCTGGTCCTCAAACATTTCGTTTTCGTGACATGTATCTTCCGTGGTAGGACTTGGTCGCCCACCAGGATCCTCCCACTACCCAAGAGAACTCCCCTAACGACAATCCCTAATTCTGCGGGGGAGTCACGACCCTCAGTCATGAGGGAACTCAAGAGAGAGACTTCTTGTCCCAGATTAGCACGAGGTACTCAAGCACTTAAAAAGTAAAGGCCATTCGATGTATTTTTCCAGTCCGCGGGGGTTCTTGTCGGCTTCACGAACAAATTGTTGTTGTGGAAATTTTGCGGAGTATTTCCCGGTCACGTTCCGTTCGCACGTGGTTGGAGACCGGGGGCGGATCCAGAACAAGTTTGCAGTCGCCAACGTGAGCGCACTTCTTAAAGGGTTAGGAAATAGGGTGTTGTAAGTTTGACAGCTTACTGGCAACTCATCCAAAAATTACTGGTTGCTGTTTGATTGAAAGGTTGCTAAAAAGCTTATCATTCAGCATTTACACCATCATTGTCAGGGCTATGAATAGGCTTCTTTTTGTATGGGCCATTTATGTCGTTCCCGTGTCGTCTTAATCCATTGCGGACCTCTTTTACTTTTAGTTAGGAAGAAAGATAATGCACAGCAATCGGTATCTTATGCTCCAATAACTATGACGCATCCTAAATTCGGCACGTTTCTGTAAGTAGCAAAATGTAGATGTACTTAATAGAGGAATAATTAGAACGGATTATGGGTTACTGGTAAAACTGTGGTTTTCACATTTCCAATTTTCACATTTAACCCTCTTACAAAGTAAATAGAAGAGATCACGTGCACGCAGCGATCTAGAGCCTTCGAAGTTGGGAGGAATTTTTAATTTTGTCGACTTCTTAACTTTTTTGGCTGGTCTATTTGTGACCAAACTTTGTGATGCTTCACTTTGACCTTTTGGTAGGAGACACGTTGTACATGTGACTTGCAAAACCCATGCCTTTAGCTCTTTGATACTTTCTAGATCACGAATTTCGAATGATAGAATTTAAGTCCTCTATTTTAAAAGAAATTTACAACGCTCTTCATTGAAGATCGACAAGACGACGACGACCTTAAAGTTTCGTATAAATAAAACTGCATGTATGATGGAACTCAGAAGTACTTTTTGTCATTTCTATTGTTATGTTCTATAAGAAATTGTAGAATTTCTCGCTAAACAAAAATTTATTTAAAGAATGCAAATTTAACAATTTCACATTGATAAGGTTTTAGTATTAGTCTGTAATTTGCCTTTCCACAGTCAGTATGTAATACCTACTTACATAATAATGAACTTGAAATTGCAACCTTTGCACTTGTCAAGGTCGTCAATAAATGAAACAATGATGGCATTCATATAACTCCAAGACCATGCAAATTCTTATTTCTTTATGGTCGTTTGCGAAAAGAAATAATATCGATAAAGTGATTAAGAATTCAAGTTCAAAGTCAGCACTAAAAATAACTACATACTAGTATTATCGTGAACCTGAAATTTGAAAAATGTGTCAGTGTTATTCTGAATAACGGCGAAAAATTCGAAAAATAAAAGAGTTTCAAGAGCTATTGTCAGTTATTTTGCCTTCAATTAGTTATAAGTATAGGGCAGCCTTTATCCAGCAATAAGATAAAAAAGGCTGAGGATGATGATGGGTTTCCAACTTTTTCTTTTTTTACATTAGATAGGCTCACGCTTGACTACAACTTGCCTGATGTTAAGCAACGTTGTAATCTACGATCTAGCGCGCTTGCCTAGAAGAAACCGATTTACTCTCGACTTGAAGACCGACAAATTATAGTTCAAGGGGAATAGAGATTCGGGCAAGGAGTTCCACAGTTTGGCTGTTCGCACGATGAAAGTCGAAGCAAACCGCTTGGTGCGAGTCTTTGGAACCTCAACTGTATGACGGTGCCTTCTTGCCGTCGTACCTCTACTCGTACGATAGTAAAATGCTTGTAACTGCTTGCCACTTGGTATCTATTGACAGGAAGATAAAGAGTAATTCAAATAGTCAGTTTGACAACAAAATACAGACGTACTGGTTTAACTTAGCTAAGGTATATTCGTAGTTCGTTTGGTTTTGGTTGGCCTTGTATTAATATCTAATCACAACAAAAATGTAAAAGGCTATAGATTGTGCAAGTGCTTTTACCTTGAATTTTGTTTTCATCATACGATTCACTTACTATCACATTGTAATCTACTAAAATAAAAGCTACCGAAACTGATATTGATCAAAGATCAATCAATTATCAATTTTAGTATCTCAACTAATATACTTGATGGAAGCCATATCTTTATTTTTTTTTCTTGTACAGGTTTTTATCAAACAGAAATTTCAAACATAAATATTTAAAAATTATATTCATTGAGTTGCCTACATGTTTCTGGAGAGTTGTAATGTCGTCGCGCCAAAACTATTTTTTTTCAGTTTATAAAGTACCGTTCAAGTAATCCGTATTTTTATTTTGGCGAAATTATTCCCCTGCCTTTCTTTTATTTTTTAGTGTAAGTACCGAGTTAATAGGTAACATTGGTTTTAAGAAGAAGGCAAATAGATGTAGAAATGATGGTATTTTAGATTTTTTTTTTATCGAACGTTTTGTAAATGATTAAAAATGTATCTTGGCGGTATTGTACAGAATAGAATGAAAAAATAGATATACGAGTTATAGAATCTTAGCTCTCATATTTGAACAACAGTAGGATCTCAAAGATCCCTGAAATATGACTTTTTTGAGATAGCAGCCTTAATTTATTTAATCTCTTGAGAAAAATGTTGAAATAAGTACTTGTAAGTGGGTCTGATTTTATATGTAACTTGCAAAATGATGAACAGATATATGTTCAATATACGTTACTAACGTTGGTAACTTAATCGTGAGAGTTTATCAACACCATAAATATTCTATTGCCTTTACAAATAACTTTTCCTAATTCCTATACAATTGTTTTGGTTACAACAACAACAACGCCTCATCAGTAGAATAGAAAGCCACATGGGATGGCAAAAAATGATCTCCCAGAACTCATTACAGAGATAGTATCCGATGATAATGGCAACAATAGAATAGTACCTACCTACCAGTAGAGCACTGAGCTGGACTATCGAAGCTGCCAGCTAGAATACCAATGTACAGTTAGTAATACCAGCATGTCGGGTAACAGCGGCGGGATCCCTTCTGACTACCAATGAATATACTAGGGCTGCCACTTGGAAGGATACTTCTATCCGGTTTTCTCTGGACTCTGTAGGAGTATTTGTTCTTTTTCGAAGTGTTTTTTCGAAGGGTTGTTTGTTGAATATAAATTGACATAGTATTAATTACTACATAGTTGATCTGTGATACTAAATTCACTTATGTATGTATATCAAAAAATTAATAGTCATAAACAGAGTCTCTTTGTAGTTTGGGCTAAACCCTAAAGGTATAACAATGTGTGGTTTCTCTCGTTGGCGATAGTAAGCTAGATAAAACCTAAATGGACTGCTGGCTGCCGAAAAAGAGTAAAATAGATTTGCCAAACATGTTGCAATATGTAGTTTTCTCGTCCTTCGCACCCTGAATCCAAAGAGCTAGTTGGCAGAAGCTATCAGCATTCTCAAGCCCTGCTTAGTATGTCCGAGACACGCGCTGGCGTCCCAGGAGCATCCTGAGCGGGCAGCAGCTTCGAATGCAAACGACGTATCATCTCGTGATTAAGGATTCAGCAGCCGATTGTAGAAGGTTGCGTAAAGTTTCTATTGCTAGTCACACGCTCCTGACGCCACTTCCACAATGAGATCTGACTTCCGAGACGACGCCTCTTTGCATCTCCTTAAGACCCCGAGCACGAGCGCGATGCGATCATAAAGTAGCCAACCGCACGTGACCCTCGATTTCAATTTCAATTGTCACTTCTGATGAGCAATTCGTATTCACGAATGCATCGCGAATGTAGTCGCTGACACGTTTCGTCTTTATTCGTCTTAACTGCTGGATGGCTTGCAAGCTAAAACTTTTCCTCATTTTGCACGTGGCTTTCCTTTTCGAAGATATGAACCTATTAAATTAATATATTCCAGCCCAGTACGTGCACTGACACGCTGTGTTTATTAATATTAGGGTGTCACTACATGTAATACCCATAATATTTTCCTTCAGGCTCGTATTTACTCGTCATGTTATGTCGATGTCAAAAAGAAAGTCCTACAGTTGTATGTAGAAATGCGTGTTAGATGTAGATTCGTAACAGCAGTGGCACGGGTTCTTTTCTTATCGAGCGAGTGTGGTGGAACAAATCGCAGCCATATCGCCGTGCAGTGGATTCCACACGTAACTTCTGACTTAGCTTGCTATGTGGCTGCTTCTGTGTACCTAGTGAATAATCATCATTATCACAGCCTTCTTTATCTCATTGCTGGATATAGGCCTTTCTTTGCATATGCCAGCTACGTCGATCTTGTACAAACCTCGTCCTAAAGGACCCTAGTGAAATAATTGATAAATTAAGTACTTATTTTGTTTTAGTTTTGTGGTCATAACTGCTTATATGTATAGTCAACTGTCAAATCCATTACGCTACAGCCCTACCTATAATTTATAGTATCTTATGTATAATGTTTATACGTACCACTAAAATATAACACAAACCGGATGAGTTCTGTAGGGTCCGGTGGACTATAATTAAAACAAAAAGCCTAAAAGAAACAGTTCCTTGCCCCAATATTGGAACAGTTCTGAAATACCTATATACGTTTGTTCACCTGCTCAGAACAGGTGAATTAATATGTACGATTATTTACAAGGCTTCAGTGACATCATCGAGAAACCAGGTCACACACACGACATTGAAAGCCTCGCGACATAAATAGGCACACTGACAGGCTTATACGATATATAGGTATCTAGAACAACGTAAAACTGTAAAGGAATCGAAACTGACTGAGTGTGTCCATTTATTTGCTTCTAAATATCTCTGAGCGGATTATAATTACTTACTGTGTTACCCATGTCTTGCATGTTTTGTATTTTACATTAATTATGTTAAAAGTCCTGTCTCTGTCCTGCATGAACGTGGATTTATATGTAATTATGTACCTACTTACATTAATTATCAAGGAAATTTTAACATAGATACACAAACTTACATACCTATATTTTCATACTTAGTACACACATAATTATTAATTGCATTAACCATAACACGAATACGAAACTTTAGTTCCTTCCAATAAGGATTCTAAGATTTTTTTAATGACGAAGTATACACGTAAAGGCCAGCACGAGCCAATCAGATCGCGTCGTCATGAACTATCAGTGGCGTTTATTCAATCCGTTGATGAGGCAATCGCTTTCATCATGTTTCGTGACAAACACGCTTCTGATCGCTTGATGATTTACGACGAGTATCGTTGTGACGAATATTTGTAGGAAGTTGTGGTGGGGCTTCATGTTGTAAGATTTAGAATAATCTACCGAAATATCTCGTTTTAAAGTTATTTTGCAAACGAACAGTATACTACAGTTGATTCTTATATTATGTACTTATACTCATATGTATTTTGGAATAAGGCCTGCTAAAATTTAGCTTAAAATCTTCAACAGTAGCATGCTCCTTACGGATTGGAGAGCATGCTGATGTGCTAACTTGCAATGAATGAAAAGAAAATACGATTCAGCAGTTAGCATCTTCAAATACAGTTGCTGCTAGAGGCGGCAGGGTCTTCGACTTTAAATATTAGAGATTAAAAAGTAAAGTTTTATTGTTTACTGATAAATCGACAGTCAAAATTCGTTGTTTGCAAATAGAGATCTAAACACGTCACATTTGAGAAACACAAAGTTTACATCTAAATCCAGAGCTTTTTAATTGATGTACAGCCTAGCTTTAGCTCCCATACAAGATTAGGGCTATATGGCCCTCAGCTTTATTCAACCAGATGCAAAGCATCAGTATTATTTAAACCAGCAATTCTTTAGCAATCACTTCATGACGAATCCCAATCGGAGTAGCAATCGCAGCGTACAGTATGATCACGTTGCGGTGATGCAACTGCAGCCGATAGCGCTGGAATGCAATTATACGTGGCACCGTGACGAACGGCTTATCGTGGACCTTGGCATTGACATTGCACGAGCGAGGCCCGTGCCTAATGGCGCCGACATGCTGCAACATACCATAATGGCCAGCAGCGATATGGACGGAAACTGAACCTAAACTAGTTCACTAGAACTAGTTTCATACAATGGTTTTCATAAACTAAGTTTATTATTTCGCGCACCAATGCGATGGGTTAATGACATACGCAAAACCGGAGGGATAACAGATTAGATCTTCGTAGAACCAGGACGAGTGGCAGGCGGGAAGTGATGCCGATGATGGTGATTATAAAGTGCTGAAAAATTAAGGCATCATCAGGCTATTATGGTGTTTCGCAATCATTTCGCTCCTTGCCAAAATGAATAAGCTTTCGAGTAAAACTTTGGCACGGATTTATTATTATTGTATTATTTATCAAAATAAGCGAATATTGTTTTAAAATGTATTAAAAGTGCTCCACTGTTGCACAAACGTATTCGCCAATGTCAGCTCTTCCTTTATATCTCAGGCTAACTGAAAACCTCTTTAGAAAATAACAATAATTGATATCTCATCATCTTTTTCTGAATCCCATTCCCATCATAAGGAGACGTTTGGTGTTCAATAAATATGCATAGATATACTTTCATATGTTTTGTACATTCATACTGGTATATTAATGTTGTATGCTCTACAAAATCAATCATATAGTATGTAGTAATAGTGTACCTATTGAGTTGTTTTCTCAGCCGTCTCCGCTCAACGCTGTAGGTACGAGTATTTAGCAACACTCATGCACATGGAATTTCCTCGTGTAAACTGCAGTCACGGTTTATCCCTTTGTTTTAAACATGGAGTGTTCGCCTGCAATTAGGAAGTAATTACACAGAACACAGCATGTATATTCATGCTGGACACCAGACCACCAGCGCTTCTACTTATTGCATACTAAATTAAAACTAAATTCTTGCTAAATGGATGTATTTTAATAACAATAGGCTCTTTTGATTCTGTGAGAGAGCGAATGGAAATCTTGTTGGTAGATAGAATCTCTGTTTCTGTTTGTAGTTAGGTAATATCAATTTCGTATCTAAGCAGTTCTGATGATTATAATGATTGTCATATCATACCAAATATGTAAGTTATATGAGCGTGTCGTATATCAATGAAATGAAATGTACGGATGGCAAAGCTTTGGAACACTTTACCCAGTAGCCGTGTTTCCTGCGAACTACAATCCAGGGGTCTTCAAATCTAGAGTTAATAGGTATCTCCTAGGTAAGCGTGTTACACCCTAGGCTGCAGCAATGCTTAACATCAGGCAGGCTGTAGTCAAACGTAAACCTATCCCACGATTTAAAATATGAAATGAAATGAATTACATTTATTGTCCGGAAACTGGATGATTTAGGTTGACAAGCGGTAACTAGTATTTTATTTAAATCTGTGCCTGAGATCCATAAGACGTTTTTAATCAACTCTAAAGCGGAGTCTGGCACTCCTATACAAAATTCCTAAGTCACATATCACACGTACAAAGTATACAGCACTATATTTTAAAATGTAATCGTCACAGCGCCACTACGTGACAAACAGTCTAATAAAACAATTATCTATCAAGCAGAGCGTGGTTATAATTCCCTCGTATGTGTGTTGCATCACCGCCGCCACAGCCGTGCTGTATCTATGTGTGCTCTCCGTATTGTAATCATAGTTAATTACACGTTGTAAACTACTTGTTTCATTTACCTACGTCTTACGTAACAATTGACACCAGATGGTCGCGTGATATTCCTTCTATTGACTGGCCTGTTAGCTTAGTTGGTAGTGGCTCTGCCTTCTAATCTAGGGGTTGCGGGTTCGATTCCCGCGTGACACAAGTATTTATGCATTTTAAAAATAATTATGATTACTTGTGTTGAGTCTGGTCGTTTGTATGTATAATAAGTATGTATTTACAAAAAAAAAAGTATATAAGTATTATATCCGTTATCTAGTACCCACGACACAAGCGTTAGCTTAGTGTGGGGCTAGATGGCGCTGTGTGCAATGTCCCGGAATATTTATTTATTTATTATTTTTATTTTATTTATTTCAATTCTTTTAGCTGCGATTCGTGTGTTTTGTTCGTGTTATCTCACGATGATTGTGATGGTGAAAAAAATTCTATGGCGATTCCCTGTCTATAATATGATACGTTTAAATATGTAAGAAAAAAACAGATGCAATACGAATATAAAGTTACGTTTTATATTTAAGTATGTATTATTATTTACTTAGAATTTCTCTATAACAGATTGATTGCTCCGCACGATCCGCATATCGTCCCATGTATGATTCACTTGACCGCGCATAGTAATTTACTGTTTATTTATTTTCTTCTAGAATAAACACGCATTTTTCACGATCATTTTCCATTGTAATAGCAAGGCCAAGGTCGAGTTTTATGAATATTTCTTTCTTATGTAACCTCATGCTGTTATTCAACTACACCTTTTATGGGCCTTTTGCTTACATTATGGCGATGTGTGTTTTAAATGTCAACGTTCACAGATTGTAAATTTTCTTTGTAATATAGGTACTTATTTTTCTTCTTAAATACGAAGTAATTTATTAGTCATAGTTATTGTGATCGTACCATCCTTCATTAATTCGCGAATATGATTGTTTCATACTTGTTCTAGTGTTTGGTATTCAAGGCATACCGGTTGCCCGTTTTGGAGTACTTTTATCGCCTTGCTGTTGTCAGACAATAGTGTTCTTTGTCTTTGCCAAGGTCGCGACTGACTCATTGCCGCCGTGCCTCGTGGTGGCGCCTCTGTCGCTAGTAAACAACACTACATAATGGACGCTGACAAATGTTAACTTACTGCGCAAAAACCATCTTACATGGTGGAAATCTGTTTTGGTTGTGAATTCTCCTCCTTGAGTCGTATTCCTCATCACTGAGGGTCGTGATGTGGCTCCCTTGCAGAACTCCTTCATTGGTCAAACTCTCTGGCGCAAATATATCGTGGTTTATGCCTCTATGAAAGTAATGAGGGCAATATGGTATGATATACCTACTCCGTATTAAAAAATAATACATACATGCACTCTTCTACTCTGTGGTACCATACAATATAATGTTCAGCAGAGACAGCAGATAATAAAACGAATCCTATAATATCTCGACATATAACGTGGATCGCCATAGGTGTAATAATCGCACTATGTCTTATTTGTACAGAATACCACTAAAAATAAATAAAAGATTTGTGATGATGATGATTAAATTTACAAGAAATCAAACGCCGCAGGTGGAGTTATGTAATTTAACTTCGCAATATTTGTTTATTATTGTTTTATAGTTTCTTAGATAGGTATATATATTATAACACGTGTCGCGATAAGTGCGACTGTACCTGTTATAGTAAATATGATATAATAACTGATACATAATAATGTACAAATATAATTGAAAATATTTTTCAAGGTCGTATCGACATACTGCGCATGAGTGTGTGTTTATCAGTAAATAATTAGCACGGCAGGAATTAACATAAATACAGTTTATTATTAAAAACATGCTTTGGTATTCACAGTTTTCTCATTCCGCTTCATTATGTAATTTTTTAGAGTAGATACTAAACTTATATATCTTATTGTAGTAGGTATTTGCATAGTAATTGTTGGAATAAGTCATTTTTATGGCTAATTATACTAGCGCCCCCTCAATATGAGATATGCGATAAAATATTACAAAAAAATATACTTAATATGTTTTCTTTTTCGTATTTGACATTAACAAATATTGCTTCACCTTCCGCTTGAAGTGTTTATTTGCACATTAGCAAAAAATCTGTCATTAGCACCTGAAGCACGCGAAGATCGAGTGATCTAGCGTTCTTCGTAAGGTTTTTGCCTCAGATCAATTATCATGATTTCGTTGCGAAACTCACAGTTATTCTGTAGGAGTTTGCAGAGCACATAAGAGTTGGTTAACATCGGCTTGTTGTGAGCTGACGTGGTACAGTTTAGCCGCAAGTTGGTCGGGTTTAGTTGCGTAATGCGTGTTGTGCTCATCGGTTGTGCAACCAGCGCCTCCGGCAAACCAGTCTCCATCGCCATCGGCGTCGCCACTTCTCAAACACGTTAGTCTATGGTCAGTTATCTGCCATGGTCTTGCCTCAAATCAACGTTAACTTTGACGCCTGGCATGAAAAATTATTACTTATTCGTTAATTGTACACTGTGTCGTACGTATCGGTATTTTCCGTGTATCCTTCAATAAGTAATTTGTTTAGATACGAGCCTTTCTGAAAGAACACGTCTTCGAATTTACATAAGACCGTATCGGGTCGAATTCAAGGCTCTTCGGTTGAGTAACACCAGTTTACGTGTCGATTTACTTAGCTCACTCACGATACCAATATAAAGTAACACGAGCCGCGTGCCGTATCTTCCAAGTGTACAAACTACACATAAATATAAACAAACGCTCATATAGTGTGTGACCCTATTTCATTGAACCACGAGCATTTCGAGCGTCGAGAATGTACTCGAGCGGCTGGCATTTAGCGGGGAGTTTATGAACCCCTTCACGTCATTCAAGTAGGCTAAGGCCGGCCGACGAACTGTCATAGTACACCGCTCTAACCACGCCAGACCTCCTCTCGGCGGGCGCGCGGCGCGGGCAGGTGCGGCGGCGGGGGTCGCCTTACTCTGGCCGTTTAGGATAGCAACTGGTATTTTTAAGTGCGTGAAAGGAACTGTGCACTGGCAAAAGAGAAAGGTAAGGCGGTTGTCACGAGCGGCCGCCTCGTGGAGCCTGTTATAGAATCGAGTTTGCAGCAGGCTGCTGCCTGTTCGAGGGCGCGCATTCCTCAGCCTGTATATCTTGATTTGGAAGGCATTTCATGACGGCGCGACTGCCACTTGCAGCTTTACGTTCACAAGTTTCACAACGCTCAGATATTTATAGTCTTAATTATTTACTTTATAGACGCGTTATCGTCATCCTATATTGAAATAACCTGTAGTCACCTGCGCTACACCTCGCATGGACAGAGAATCAACAAATAAAATCAACATCAGAGACATGATGTAAATATTTGGAATGTAAATTTCATACCGTCCGTGTAGAGTCATCGATTAGGAAATTCCGAATGTTGAGATGGGAATGTTTGAGAAGCTCCACTATCGGTGACCTTATCAGGTTCATCGACCAATCCTCTCACTTGGTGCAGCTCTCGAGATCCGGTTGCCAACGCGCCTGCCTCGCCACGGACGCCCAAATCGGTCATCACATCAGCTATTTTTGCTCCCACTTATGATAGTGTCACAATTTTATCGGAGATGTTATCGAAATAAACGTTCGCGTGTGTAAAAAATTACCTATAGTATTTTCCTTTCTATTTGATGTTATTCCATGTATATTTTCTTCAGTTTCTTTTAGCCGCTAGGACATATGCGAGTATTTACTTACATCATACCTTGCTTTACAAACTTATTGGAAAAAAATATGGGTGGTCAATTTACATGTGATATTAAAACGATATATCAATTTGTGTTGATTGGTTGTCATTAGAAACTCTTGGCATGCCTCAGTAGTACCACAGGTAGTACTAAGACGTCTTAGACCACCCACTGTGTAATCAAATCAAATCAAATATAAATTTATTTACAGTACAGTTATACATGGTAGCACATTTATATAATTAGATCAATACAGTACTATAAAAACAGAACTAGATTATGTGCGCTTCCAACGGGCCCCGAACTAGGCCAGGCCTGTATCTCGGTGGCCCAATACAGAATTATTATTTAGATTTAGGTATATGTTCGCGCGTTTCTGAAGATTTTAGACACAAAAACATGATAGAATTCACATAAATATACATAATACAGTTTAGTGGAGATAATAAAACAGATGCTAACATCTCAAAACCCGGGTGGGGCTTATTTACAATCAAAACATTATGATATTAAAAATTAAAATTCAGGAATTCAGGGCTCGACACTCGCGTATGTAACTACTTCATTGCCATCCAGCGTGCGCTAGATGACTTCTCTTGTGGCGCTCTGATCAGGGCACATATTTAGACATATTTAGTCGCTAAATTAGTTTAAATGTCTTGCAAGTAATAAATAAATAAATAGTTCGGCAACAGAGTGACGGTTGGTTTTTATGTGTAGTACGAGCCTACGTTACTAGACGAGCAAAATTCTTGCCAGATAATCATCATGTTGGTTTAATATTCACAATATTCAGAGTTCTAGTGGCCTTTTCAATAAGCGGAATGACTGCACATTGCTTCATAGAAGTAAATAGAGGCGTAACAGAGTGAACGCTGGTTTCGTGTGGCGCTGCTCGGTATTTTTGTAATTTGTAACTGTACACTACAAATGAATAGTGTAATTGGTAAATGTACTTGCCCAGAGCAACTTCTGCTATTTTACTATCAACAATTCATCATTCTAGTGGCCTTCTCAATAATGGCTGCACATTGCTCCATAGAAGCAGATAGAGGTGTAACCGAGTGAAGGCTGGGTCTGGTTATGTGTGGCTGCGGCCGCCTCGTCGCGCCCGGTTACGTTGCTGCGCCAACGTCTGAGCCGATAGGGCTGTCGAGTCACTTGCCCTTATTTCTGAAAAAAAAAATATTTTTGTGCTAAGTGACAATGATGCGTTTTACCTATTGGCATACAGCTATAGGTTGCTAAAAGCGACACCAGCAGGGTTTTTAACAAATTCGCGACGTTTCCGCTCGGAAACGAAACGCCAATCGTAGAATTCCTTGTAACTTCTATGATGGGTGGATGACTGTTATTGGTTAAAATAAGTCAGTTTTGGCGTCTTTAATTGGCGTTTCGTTTCCGAGCGGAAACGTTCCGAATTTGTGAAATACCCTGCAGCACAAATGTTTCTGACGCCGAAAAAATATTATTTAAATTATATTTGTTGTTTGGTGGCATGCTTGTACTTACAGGATTGAAACTGGTTAGTTCTCGTTATTTGGCAGTTGTTATTTTTTAATCATATTGATATAATTATAATAGTATAATTTCTTAGCATACAATCAAACTAATCATTACAAAAGTAACGAAATGTGTTGATCACGCCAGTGCGGGCTGATTACGAGATAGATTTATTTTCAAGATAGCATTGTCGACGATACGTAAGTTTACCTGCATTTGTATCCACTAGTGAAAAGTTTCCATTTCTAACTGATAGTTAATAATCTGCGTAATATTATAATACTACTTTTTATCAATAAATGGGTAAATACAGATCTATTCCAGTGATATCTTTTTACTAAAATAGAAGCATGAAGATTGTACACACTAGTGTCTTAATTTTAATTGCTACTCATCAGTTTCACTTATTAAAGAATCAGTATATATATTTTTCCAATTCTTCTTCTTTTTTCTTTTTTCATAAATGTTCCGGATTATTGCACACAACAATCACAAGCTCAACATCAAGTAAATTAATGTCCTGCCTATATTTACGGTGGAATAATAATCCTGGGCTTTGATATCAGTCTTCGGTGTGTGTCTACATATATTTGGAAGCGCCAATCGCAACATTTACCATCACGCATCCTGCTGGTCTTGTCAAAATAAGTGTGATAACTGTTTCTATGTATAATATGTATGTATTTACAAAAGAAAAGTAGTTATACCTATATGTATTATATCCGTTACCTAGTACCCATGATACAGGCGTAAGCTTAGTATGAGGCTAGATGGCGCTGTGTGATATGTGCTGAAATATTTTTCAACTAACAGGTGTCAGCCCTGAGTGCAGTGGGGTCGTCGACCCCGATGCGTCGTGACGCAAGCACGCCAACTTTCTAACCTCACGCCGACGTCAGCGCCCGTAGCTGGTTAAGGCCGCACGTACCTTCACTCCCGCCTTGTGTAACCTGCCTTCTCAACACGGCCAATGATCCCCGCGTCACTCTTCCGATGTTATTTTTCAACTATAAATAACACCAACTCAACTAGGCCGGCTCGAGTGGCTCATCTGAAATAACTCTTATGGCTTAAAACCAACAGATCCTCTCATTTGGGGGGCTATTTTGAACTTTTCTACTTCCTCTACACGAAAATAACTTAAATATGAGAGAGAAATTCGTGTCTCTTATTCAAGGTATTTGAGGACCGCCTTCGCGGATAATGTTCTATCAGCAAGATCACGACTTCGAGTCACGAATCCAAACCCTGGAGGTAGAGCTAAATAGGATCTATTTGTACCTGTCACTGCGAGCCATACTACAGTCGTACAATCATTGAGTAGTGAGTACTGCTAGCCGCTTTTGGTTTGTTTTGTTCCTTTGTGAGCGGCTAGAGGCCAATGTTCTCTGAATCGGGTCTTGTCTAGCTTGGAGAGCTCCATATTGTCTTATTTTTGAAGCCCGTTTAAGTAGGAACTGTCTCTGAATGATAATGCTTGCATGGATCAAATGTAACCAACCTGTTTACTATAAACAGAACACATGTATAAAGTTGTTGTTGTTGGTTGTATTAACTAAGGTAAACTAGTTAAAAAAGTGTAACGACCCAAACCATTTTTCTACTTGTGTATAAAAACTTTCATTTCATAAACTCAGGTAAGCAAAACGTAACGTTTGCCCGAAACTAAACGAAACAAAAAAAGCACCTTTTGCGCAACGCCCATTTACTTTGCTTTCATTTCGCACAACATTTTTTATTCCGTCGACAGTTACTGAAAGAAAGAGGCTATGTATTATGCATGTTCTATTGGAGCTCCGGTCTCCGACAATCGCGTCGTTTTTCCCCAAGTCACGTCTCGGAGCCAGCCGCCTGCCGCCTCGGGAGCATGTGGGTCGAACAACGGTACTCCGACTTTCTTTTTTATTTCATCCACTTCTATAAGCATTACACCGCTGACGTATTCTATCTTCGAACTTGACATGATTTTGTTGTAAAGTGTTTGCATACAAATCTTGCTTGCGTCACGCCTTTCTCCTCCTTTGTCGTATGATTTGTAAAAACCGGCTCCAAGTGAGTAATGGTGTAGTTTTACAAGCTCACATTGATCGACAGCGTTATACGGATTTTGGATATAATCTGCACCTATTAACTAAATTAGTTGTTGATGATATTAAAACATGTAAGTATGTATAATGTTACCAAGACTATGTAGAAATAAAACGATTAAAATAAATACAGCGCTGAAAAATTAGGATAACTATTTTAACTTATTTATCACACATCGTGATAAAGGCATCTAAGTACAAATTTCTACTTTAGTTACCGCGTATAACTATGAATGTGTTATCTATGTAAGTGGTTATGCATGTTAGCAACGATTTTGTAACTCTGTTCGTGCGTAAATCCGTAATCAGTTATGTGATATGTAGTATCAGGCATCAAGTATTTGTCGGTGCTCGAGTTTTACTTGTAGGCTTAATTGGTTTGTCTATTGCATCAGCACATACTTGTTCTCGGAATCTATTGTAGATAATACTGTAGATAAATTAGCTTATAATGATGACTCTTATCACTTCTTTAAAGTTCTCTTTGTCTTTCTTATATATTTCTGATAAGCTTTTTTTCTTGACACACGTCCTATCGGGTTGCTTAGGAAGCAGTTGTAAAATTATGTTGTCAAACATTTCTTTGTCATAAGTGTTTCTATGTGTCCATCATTGAATAATATCTTTAATTAAGCATTGTATACACCTGCGACCTCCCTGCTATCTCTAATCAAGTCAGTTTACCGTCCAAATAGCAAAAGTTACGTAATCCATTACCAATATATCAAATTGTCACACTAATCCCCCACTGACGCATTGTCATGTGATATAAACTATTTATTGCATCCATTATCACTCGCGTACTTATCCGTTATCACATTAGCTGTTATCGTCCCCCTGTTATCAGGTATCTTATCACCGCTGTCGGGTTTGTTGAGAAATATTTGTTCGGCGAATTCCTCACCTCTTTTGTTGCTTTTGTGCATTGCTCTCGGATGACGTGAATTTGTATTACGACGATGTTTTTATCGAGAAAAAACGAAGAATTCGGTTTGTAGGCTAACGCCGTACGCCAGCTTTGTTTGTTCCTCTGAGATAGTATGTTGTATCTCGCAGCTCTCTACCTGAACGTAAGGAGAACCTCTATTTATATGCAAATAATTTTTCATTGCGATTATTCAATTAAAACGTCCAACTTATTGTCTGAAGCGAAGAAACCGCCAATCAAAAATCGGCTTATGCAAATGTTAAGGTGCGTTCACACAAAGGCGCGCGCGGCGGTGCGTGACCGTGACGGGACGTGCGGGCCGCGGGCCGCGGGCGTCACATCCCGTGACGTGACGCCGCCGCGCGTGACGGTTCCGTTCACCGACACGATGACTCGCATTTTGTTTCCATTTTATTTATTGATCGTAGCTTTTTGTCTAGCGGTTGGAAACTCGCTTTTTAAACGGTAAGCTCTGGATTATGGATGAGATGGACGCTCGTTTGAACACAGTAATGCGACGGGAAAGTACTGACCGAGTGAGGGACTGTAATTTATTAACTTTACAGGAAATTCAGCAACTGGAATGGATAACTGACTGGTTCATATTACAATATCATCAAAATTATTATATTTTTCAATCTTAACTCACAATTAGTATCAAAATAAACAAAATTAACTAGAAATGATGAGACGTTAATATGAAAAAAATTGTAAAACTATTGTTTCATTGTGTAATCAAATTCTCAGCCTTGATTGTTATTTCCATATTATAATTGACTTGATTTTCTCGACCGTATCATACTCAAAAGTGAGTATAACGTCTTCTTCACCTTGGCAAGTGTAGCTTCAAGATTCAAGATATGCAATGAGTTTAAATATACGAATATATTTTTTCATATCAATTTTAAATTATCTCCATCTGTTTGCACACGATATGTCCCAAAACCGAGATAAGCGATTTTAAGTATATCAACTCTATGTATATCGAGTAGTCATCTGATTTTTCTGACAATTTTTGGTCTGAACTGCTTTTGAGTATACGTACTTAATCAGATAAGGACGGTCGGGTAGTCAGGAAAAAATAGGTGTAAGAATAATAGAGTCATATTTTTTTGTTATAATATGAGATGTTCACATGAACGGCCAATATCATGGTTAGAAAGCGCGTCGGGTCTCGGTTGGCTCACGGAGCGGGACGCGAGCGGCACGCCACTGACCGAGAGGCGGCTGCGCGTGACTGTGTGGACGTGGCTTTACAATTACACGCTATTCCGGGAGTTAGCGCTGCAATTACTGCGTGAGATGTGGTAGGTAGTGCAGGGAGGATGGTAATCGGTTGCACAGTATGTTTACCAATGTTCTATTTATTACTTGCTGAGACGAATAGCCTATTTCTATAAGATTTTCTAATAACTGTTCTTTATTGTTATGTCTGGGTAGGTACCGATTGTCTTTTGAGTGGGTACGGGGAAATATTCTGCAGATAAAGAAAGGCGATAAATAATACAGCGTGGTTAGATTGCAGTATGTCACAAAGACGATTAGAACTTGTCATTGTTCCTCGTAAATCGTTGTTAAATTCTATTTCATCATTCTCAATTCATCCAACGAAACGTAATCGCCTTCTCATCATATATTCCGCTAGTGTTGGTTGCCGCAATTCCAACTCGATAAAATTTCATAGAACTCTCTGGAAGACCCTCATTGACATTCAGGAGCCAGCTTCCTCTTTACCATGTGTTACCATTAACGGAGACAGAATGGTCGCACGACGCCTCGTAAGAGAACGATGAATACGAATTTATCATTGATCTTGTGAAGAAGCATTTTACTGTCGTCGTCGCTCTGAAATGCTGCTGTAGTCAAACGTAAACCTATCCCACATAAAAAAAATGGAAGAATAGTAATTACGATTTTGCATAGTCGTACGGCCCGGTTTATTGACTTAGGCCACAGGGTTTTTAGTATAATTCATGTTTGTATATACATTTATGCTTTACAAATGCACCAACCTAGACTACACCTAATCTCTAAAAAGCTCTGTTATGTTTGAAGTTTGCACATCTAATTGCAGGCTGTTTAATCTCATCCTGCCCATCTTCATTAAAACAGGGGTCCACTAGGTGTGAGTTGTGATTTCGCGTCACGCGTGTCCGGCGAGCATTTTGTCCTCCCACGTTCTATGCTCCGCGGTGCCCGAGCGGCCTCCGCACGCACGCGGGGCGAATACTCCATCACCATCTGCACAGGGCTGGATTAGGCATAACTTTGGAACTTCTACTGGAATCAGAACATTTTGGTAGTAAAAATCTTCTTGTCATAATCGTCTGCATCATCTAGTGAAGAGTATATGGTAGTTCTCAATGGATGAGGTCTGCACAGTATCGACGCAACTGGCACATGTAAAGAGAAACCTATACCCAGCAGTGGGATAGGGAAGGCTGCGGTTGATGATGATATTGCAGTGCAGAAAATAATGCCCAGTCATTATTGCATTGCTTTTGGAATATGAAAGCATGATACTTACCATCAGACAAGCCCGATTTAGCATTAAAAAGTAAGGTCCTAAAGATGATTCACCCACTTCACCCAGTATGCGGTTACATAATAATCTTCTGCGTGGCTTATTACAATAGCTATCAATCACAGGAAATTCAATAACAAGCACAGTAACATAATACAAGTAAATAACAATCGCTCTAAAATAGACCAAACCATTAGGAGGTATTGTTACCAAGTTTCAAGGACCCCAACAATACCACTGAACTTTACTTTCTCGACGTCAGAACCCCAGAACTCGTGTTTTCAATTCAACAGTCATCAATCAAGTTTATATTTAGTTGGCCAACGATTCTTATGTTTACGTAACTACTAGATTCATGATAAAATGCTTATAGATATATCGAAATGTGATATATCTATAAGCATTTTATCATATAGTGTATTTATTGATGATTTGGACATCCCTTTTAGGTTTAAAATACTGTTCTAGACTTTAAGTCAATTCGTGATATTCAAGATAATTAGGGTATTTATTTACTAACAATAATGTCACAATATGTTTACTTTAAACTAGGACTTTATTATAGTTATATTATCTGCTGTTATGACTGCTCTGTTAGCTTAGTTGGTAATGGCTCTGCCTTCTAATCTAGGGGTGCGGGTTCGATTCCCGCATAACACAAGTAATTATGCATATTAAAATTTGTAATAACTTGTGTTGAGTCTGGTCGTTTCTATGTATAATAAGTATGTATTTACAAAAAAAAAGTATATATGTATTAAATCCGCTATCTAGTACCCATGATACAAGCGTAAGCTTAGTATGGGGCTAGATGGCGCTGTGTGATATGTCCTGAAATATTTATTTATTATTTATATATATTATAGTTTTTTTACTGATATACTTTTAGAAGACGTGAGAACCTCCTTGTTTTTAAGTCGGTTAAAAATGTAAATGAATATCCTGGAAATGTTTTATGTGTTATTACATATTAGTTTAACAGGTATCTGGCATATCGTCACTTACTGGGCTCTGTCTTTGATACTATTTTTACCTACAATATCTCATCATTAATTTAATTTAACCGTAGTTCCAATGTCTTTTATACCAGCCACTGTTTTTAAAGTCTGGCGAATTCTTAATAGCTTTTCGCTTACGCACTTCCGCCGTTCGATTTGTAGATAATTAATACCTATCAATAACTTTTTTAATTAGTTTTTCTACCGGTGTTTAACTTCACGTTCACTGCCGCTTCCACAATTTAGTTGTTATTGATGAGCTTACACGAAAGATCTCTAAAATAAGATTCATTATTTTCACATGTTTTTTTTTGTGTTTGTAATATTAACGTCTATTTACCTTCTCCATCGTCTGTAGTACAACTGTGTTCTGTGGTATTGACTATTTCGGAAACAATGCGTCACTTGTACCCTCCGTGCTTTTATCTTTGGTCAGTTTGTATCAGTTTTACAGATGAGTGTATGAGTGGTAACAGATCGCATCCGTTGACTCCCACGCATCCCGGCTTCCTCTTCAAATGCCGAGCGTTTACTTCATCGTGCGTGATGTAACAGTGCCGATATGAATGGATCGATTGTCTGTTTACCAGATGAAACTAGAAAACTTAAGGTTTTACCGCAGAAATAAAAGTGTCTATGGTTTTACCCGTTTACTTTAATTTCATAGATAACGTTGATGTGTATGTACCTTAAGTAGTTAGACCACTTGCAGCAGTCAACAAATTATGTTGAAAAAAAATCAATCGAGTAAAATGTCGCTATTGCTAACCTGTAACCAATAAAAGCGTACAATATTTTAAACCGAAAATTAAATAAACTTTCTAATCTGTATTAGATTCATCGTGATATCCTTTATTGTTGTTAATTGCATTGTTTGTTAAAAATGGTAAACAAGAGCAGTGTAACGGATCTAGATGGTCTAACGAGGTGTGATTCGTGAATTAGAGCAGTTATCGCGGGGTAAGGACCTGATATCGTGATACTGGCATCCTGCAAGAGGCGCTTGCGTCAGACCATGTGTGGACTATGTGTTAGCGGCCGCTCGCCAACTACCGCCGGTTAACGCGAAACAACTCTTTGCGTCAATCCAACTAATATGGTTAACGTTACACCACGTGCAAATATCGACGGATCACGACTCTGATTTATATTTCCTCAAACTTTTCTGCGTGCATCTGCCAATTTAAATGTTTGTAGAAGTATGTCATGTGGCTGTGTTTGGTGACTGATTGGCTGGGGAATAAGTGGCACATTGGTAACATAAGCAAGTGGTCAAGTGACAACAATAGAATACTTTAGTTATTTTGTAGTAGATTTCAGAATCTATGTACTTCGTGAATAATTTTCCTTGAATCCTTGTTTACTGTATAGGCACAGAAAAAATAGCTCTTTGAATGTATTATGTATTCGACAGTATTGGTTAACCACGACTTGTTTAAGCATTTCGTAGGTACATATTTATAATAATGTAAATATTTTCCAAAATACCACAAAGTTTACCCTATTAGGTAATAACTGCTATGATTTATAATAAGGAAATATGGTATTTTACCTTATTTTGTCATATTTATTTTAGATTATGATTACTTACAAAGACAGTGATGTAATTCATGTGATTACGTAACATGAATCATAATTCTTTGTGCCACAATTTGCATTTAATTAAATCCAGTGATATTGTATTCTAGTCTGATTTGTACAAAAGAAGAAAAAAGGCAAACAAAGCCATTGCCCAACAATAAAACAGTGGAAGCTCTTAGCAAATTGTTCAAAAACTAACCCTCGTTTCGTCTCTGCAATGCATGTACTCGTACACACCTCGACTAAAGCATGACGTAGTGTCGATACGTTTCGCGAATGCCAATTCTAAGCGTGTCTCTGCATACTGATGCGTCTGCGCCTCACAGCGACTCCTGCCTACATGGCTCCTCGAGCTCCGTGACTGGTGTACTAAGCCCTTCCAACTCCTCCCGCATTGGTCCTTGCCAAGTCGTGGACGGAATGCCCGAAGTCGTGACTGTAACAATGGCTTTAGATCCAGTGGACCCATGATTAGTCTACCAGTGGTGCAGTTTTCACTCTACCACAAAATGCCAAACGTGTCATGTTTCTGATTTGCAAATAATCAGATTCATCGTTTATGACTGGCACTACCGCTATATAAACCTTTACACTACCGCTTGTTAGTGAAAATGAGTAACAGTCCCCTGGTAAACTATCTACAGTGTCAAATTTGTCAATAAGCTAAATTTAATCAATGTCGGTTCTTCAGTTTTGGCTGAAGAAGTCTCAGACATATGACACATAAAACGTTTACTTTTATAATATGAGATTTTGTATAGAAGGAAAAAATTATAGTACAGACTTGTTAGGAGTCTCTGAGCTATATCCTATGTTAGCAAGCCGTGATAGGAATGCCTAAAGCAGGGGGTACACAGTAATGCGATGTCGATGGATTTATTGTGGCACGCTCTTTGTGCGATTGAATTTTTCCTCGTGATCGCGGTGCGGAGCCACGGTGGAGGCTGATTGGAGATTAGGGATGCTCGATTTAAGCTTAGCACATTATGTATAGAAAAGGAGGGAATATCTGTTGCTTACAGATTTTTATAGGTGTACGGAAAAGGTAACATTGGCGTTTTGTAGAATTTTTCAATATTTCATGCAAGTCCGAATCAACAAAATATTTAAAAAAATGAATAAATTACGTATCCTTAGTTTCTAGACTTCTAATAAATTATTACACCTGAGTAAAAATCCTGCTAATTTGATGTTACATTCCTTCTATACCTAGTATATTCACGGAATTGAGATCTGTTAATTTCGTAACGTATGAAGAAAAAAACGCGAGTTAAATATGGATACTGTTAAGTGGTAATGACGTCTTCATATACGACCTCCTTCAATAAAGCTTGCGAGACCAATCAGAGTAATTCCCCGCATTAGGAGAAACATCGACAAATTGATTTATAAACGGCATACAATAATAAACAACTATGCATATCTTTATTTATTTTTATTATTATACCAAGTACATCCAATCGATTGTTGAGATGCTCTTCTTTATTATTTCCCCACTACTGATGGCTATGACTTCTCTGCAGAATCATTTTGTTAGGGGGATTCTCTTGAGCTGATCGATCGTGTTCGATGCCCAGGACCTTCCACAGAAAAACACAGTGATCCTAAGAGGATCTGATTCTGATTTTACTAACACTTAATTTACTGTTTTTAGTAACATTGAAAAGTCGAAATCTTATTGCTATTTCTTTACGCTTCTTCTTATCGAATGAGAGCAGCCAACTCTGGTGTCGGGAGTTTGTCAATCTGCCATATGGGCCTCTGATATGTTTTTTCTTTACGCTGAAACCAGTGAACTTTAATAAATAAATGATAAGTATAACATTTATTGTTTCTATCCGTAAACGCTTGATATGTGTGGTCTTGTGCATGGCTGACGGAACAGTACTTACTGATGATGCGAGGAGTCTATCTTATTTAGCCAACGAGAGCTGAACTTTGTTACGCGTGGCTACTAGTTGTATCAAAGTAACGCCAGACCGAGTAGCACCATGCGCACGCGTCGTGATCGCTGACGTCACTTCTCCAGGGGCTATATTATAAGAAGTATATCTGTATTATTTACAACATATTTCAATTGATGGGAATAGATACCGGTCAGACTGACGAAACGTTCATTGATTCAACTTCGCGCAGTGACGACAGCGGGATGAGTGTTATTTGGTTTAGATTTTACCAAAGCTAACCTTTTCTGTTTGTTCATTGTGAAAGATTGACTTTTATTTAACAGTCAGAAAATATGCTATTTATTGTTGCCAAAAATAAAGCTCTCAAATAAACTTCACATCCAATTACACAACCAGTTCATATTACGATTATCAGCACAAGTACAGTCGCCTGTCTAGCTATATTCACAGAATAAATATAATGTATTATTCTCGTCTACATATTTTTTTTAAATCACCGCATCAATTAATAGCTTGGGCCTTAGCCAAAGAAGACCAAACATTACGTGTTATGCATATGAATGAGTTTAAAAGTCCAAACAAACAAGCCCTGTGTCCTTTCAAGATCCCTTCCGCCAAAAAGTGGTCTCGTGAGACGAAGCTGTGAACCTTGGTGCCATCTGTCGCCACTTGGTGAAACCTTCACCTTCGACAGGACCGGCCGAGGGCGCCCGGATACACTTGCCTTTTAATTGTTTTTGTACCGAGTTTTATAATTTTTATGTGAGTTGGTAGTACCAGGAAACTTAAATAAGCAAGGGCTTTAATTTCAGTTTGGTTTTACTCGTGATAAGTTTTGACAAACAATTAATGCCGATATTGTTGTTGAATGTAAAGAATGACTTTATGGAATAGAAAAGAAATTAATCGGTAGTTTACTATTTTTTTCAAATGGAAATGTACCACGTATGGTACAGAACCGCACCATAAACCATTACTAGTCAAGAATATTATCAGGCAAGGTTTAGAAAACACGGCTATTAAAAATCTCTAATCCACAAACAGCTACCTGACGGCTAAAAGCAAATATGTGCCTTGAGACGTATTTCCCGATGAATCAATGGTTTACTTATGTTAATGAATAATTATAATCTAAGCAAATGAATCAGTCTAGTCATATTAGTCAAACATAGATAATACGTGTACTTACATATTTACGTCATATATACGTATTACTGACCTAGAGGTGTCCTAGAGCGATATAAAACAAAAATATCAAGTCATTACTACAAACGACTGTATCCAAGGTGATATTTCCATATCCGTTATAATTAAACTATTTTAATCACGAGTCGGCCTCCAATGTATCGAAAAATAATAATAGACTCGTTTGCATTGTGCACGTATTCGTAAACCACTTAATAATGATATTTGTTCGCATTGAATTAAATTTTATGTCCAGCTTTATGAGAAATGTTTGCAGTCTGAATATTAACTTATTACATATAGATATAGATAGATAGATTAACGCTTAATTGGACACACAAATAAAATAGAACACAACCCAAACAAGAAAAAAATTAAATCTTATGCCACAAATGGCGGCCTTATCGCTAAAAGCGATCTCTTCCAGGCAACCGTAGGATGGAGTGGAAATCATAAAGAACAATAAAGAACACATGAAATTTAACTAAATACTAAAACGTAAATAATTTACACTTAAACAAATAATAATAAACTACTTAAACCCATACATAATGTACATTATATTCGGAATAATTAGAAATTAAGTATATGTATTCCTAACTTTTAAACAGCAAAATCCAGACACATTAATGCTAGCTCTTAGAACACGTGTCGAATGTATGCAGGTAATTGGCCACCGATAAAACTAAATTTAGAAGGAAACTTGGAAAGGCGTTCCGTCCACTGCATCATCACTAGAATGATGTTGTGACGTTGACATGCTCGAATAACACCCACCTAGCCATGCAACAAACGGAACGATTCTCGAGTTACGAGTATGTACAATTTGTACTTATACGTATATATCCATTTATAGTTTTTTTTTTTTTTTAATAATGGACTCTGCGGCACCGCCGCAATTTTGCCATTTATAGTTGAAAGCTTGTTTAGTAATTCCGCCTTTACCTCATAGCGAAGGTGTCAAACTCGTTATTACAAGCAGATTTTAGAAAAAAACATTAGATTAATAATTCTTTTAAACAAATATCAGGCCATATTCTTAGCTGTACATATTTGAAATACCCAAATCTATGCTTATCTATCTACTTAATATGCAGACCAGACAGATAAAGTTCGCCTTCACATTTAGATTATTAGAGTTTGAGCTTGCTTCATAGTTCGTGTCTTGTTCCCATTAAATCAATAAAGAGAAAGATCAGGGCCAAAGATGGCATCAAACCCGTTCCGTATAAAAAAAATATTCGCTCAAGTCCTTTGTGAAGATCGAGTTTGCTTCATTAAATTGCATATTGGCCAAACGAAATCGATTTAAAATTCGTATGGGCTTTTGTAGTTTTGAAATTCTACTAGGACTCAGTTTGCTGGCAGCTTTCGCTTGGCAACAGACATTTTGTGAGAAACAGAAACGATTTTAGACGTTCCTTTTATTTTATTCATACTGAATTAGAGTATTCGCTTGAATTAAATATTCTATTCAATTGTAGAACATTGAAACAAATAGTATGATGATAAGTTTCAAGTTAATAATAGGTTCTAAATCTAAAAATCCGAACACACGTGAATCGTCACCACTCACGTGAACAGCCCTAATCTGAATTAGAACTCTAAGTTTAAACGTGTTTAGTGTAGTTCAATTAATGTTTAGTTAGTTCTTGGTCCGACTGACTGCATCGATCGATACGTAGATATCTAAACGATAGACGCATTTGAACTCTTCCATAGTTAGATGCTACTTTGAATTGTAGATCTCTCAGTTAATCGAAAGCCATGCCCGAGTTCCCTAAGTAGACTTGATGTCTCTCGGCTCCAAAGTCCACCACTGTCACTCACTTTTACCAAACAAAGAGGCTTTAAAGCACCTCTTTGCCTGAGTGCCTGTATCCAGTAGATTGCGCAAACAAGGATGTTAGCTCAGGTGCAAGTTACGCAACTATCCAACGGTGCCGTGAGTCAGGCGATCAAACTCTCTCACAGCGGTGTGTAATCAGTGTTTACAGTTTGCAGCTTTCTTCGATCAAAGCTTACGTCGCTTATTAGATGACGGATGTGTTGAGGCATTTGTAAGCTGTTGACAAAGCTAAGCAAGTGATGATGCAGTCAGTCCTGGGAAGACTGGGCCGAAAAGTACACTTGCAGCTCACACGTCGGTTAGAATGTTAGATGATACGTTTGGTTGTGATCTTTGGAGTAATGTAGGCTCTTTCACACCCAGGACCAAATGAAATGCCTATAAGGCATCTTGAAAATTCACATAACAATTACTCTCTCCCATTTAAAAAATGATTATTATATTTAACTGTGCGTTAAAAATAAACACAGAGCGTCCCGTATTGTTAGGAAGGTAACATTTTGTCGTTTATTTTGATATTCATATTCACTGGCTTAACAATGCTTTCACAAGTAACAGGCCTATTTAGAAAGTTTAAACATGAACAGCCTGTAATCAGTTCAGAGTATAATAAAACATTCCGTTAGGTTAGTCCTTTTATGGCGGCGGTATTGCATCCTACCCTTTCAGGAACAACAGGCCATTGTCCAATACTGGACCATTTCCTGGACCGTTTGTATTCCCGCACTCTTTGTTTCAATACCATTCAACTTTCACTATTCAAAGTTATTATTTTACTATACAGGGCTACAAATACACTAAAGTTTTTTTTTTTTTTTTAACTTGAACGGGTTTGCACTTTACCATAGTTTACCTGATACTCTAGCATTACAGATGAGAGACTCGCGATTCTGCACCAGAGGGACTCTAACTCTAGGGGAAATCGTGATACAATGATACTATGTAGGTACATATTTTATTTCTCACTAATTCCTAACTATAGTGTAGTAAACGTCGATTGTTTTGATGCTATAAATCTGCTTAAGTTGCTAGTAACTCTGTATCATTGTATCTTAAACTTACCAGAAATATATTTTGTGTTATCTATTCACCCTTGAAATTCTTGTTTCTATTTGAAATACATCGTCAAAGAGGGAAAGTATTTTAATCGTCCGAAACTCTATTATGCGAAATAACTGTAGCGAATTTTATGGTTTCAAACAAAAGCTTCTTTGTATATTTGGGGCTATCTTTCGCTTTTATTGTAACTGTAAATTTTATTAGCTCTCGGGTCTAGGTCATTTGTTTTATATTGCTTTCGATGTTTGTCGGTTTGGAAGTTAATTGGATACAATTTGACAGTACAGTACAAAGAGCGCGCTTTTCACTTTCAAGAATGTGGCTGTTGTAATTTAATTGTGCTGGAGTCTTCTGTTACATCGTGTAAATAGATAAACTCGATGTATGTTATTTATGTTGTAGGTATTTCTAAACATACTTATACTGTGTTGTACCATGCTCAAAACAAAGAAAGATTTCAAAAAAAAAATTTTATTCATTCCATTAGTACGGTGAACTTGCATATTTGATTAGGGTGACTTCCAACTAAACGATTGTATTTTACAATTGTAGTTTAAGATGATACAAGGTTGGTTGCGTAGGAAAAACAGTTCAAACTGAAAACCCCCACATTGGAATTCTCAGAAAACAAATCAAGGACCCAGGCAAAGAGTGGCAAAGCAAACTTTTATAGATAACCTATCCTACTCAATGTACTCGTTCATACCTATGTATGTATATCTATGTATATTATATGTGCTGGAGTGATCGAACGCTGCTTACGTTCCACGGAGAACCTTGGCACTGAACGAGGCCGTGACGTCATCGCCACTAATATCGTTTTACTTTGTTTAAAATGTGTGTTCAGAAATACGATGATTGGCAGGATATCCAGCGTCAGCTATCAAAACGCCTCGGTTTTAAAACCCGTTGTGTTGCTCATGTAATAATCTTAAAAAACATGTACCGGTTACATTTCATGCGTTAAATTGTGCATTTTTGCTGCCTTGCTTTAAGCATGTTTAAAACCTTCTTTAATCTCATCATCATCAGCATGTTATCGCCCACTGCTGAGCATAGGCCTCTCTTCTTGTACGCCACTCGTCCCGGTCCTGCGCAGATTGAATCCAGGTTCTCCCTGCGGTTACTCTAACGTCGTCAACCCACCGCATTGGAAGGCGACCTCTGATTCTATGGCCAGTCATGGGTCTCCAGCATGGTGTTTCACAATGAGTCGGATATGATCCGATCCGCTCGTAGTAAAAATGGTAGAAATTAAATACAATGGTAGAAATTTAAAATAAAAGTTAATGTTTCGGTCCACCTGCTGTCCGTCTGCCTCGCATTTTAATCTCATGGGGTGAATAAAGTCTTAGCTCTTTATTTGATTATGAATGCAATTTCCAATCTCCGCATTTATAAAAGCGTAACCCTAAAATACTCAAAGAATCTATTTACATTTCCGGAGAAAAATATATGTATCTATGCTTGCCTGGAATATAAGCAGTGACGTAAGAAACCTCAAAACTGGAATAATCTCCGAACAAAAATGAATCGAATTTTGAATTAATGATACAGTCGACGTCAAACACACGGTAAATATTGGAGTTTTGGAATGTTATCCGAATATAAATAGATTTGATACTCCAATGGCGGTAAAGGTTACACCACCAATTTGAATTTTATATTTTTGCCAGCTCGAAAGGGAATTTTTTATATGTTTCTAGCAAATATCTACTACTGTTATCTGACACGTGTCTGTTATGCTGGTATTCTGAGCACCGTCTGTGTTTATTTTGCGCCTGGGTACATCTTACCTCCCTACTCTTCATACATTAAACAGGGAAGATGTAAGTATAGTTTATAGTATACATAACTGTTATGAATTTGTAGTGGCCCTCTGCGGTGCTATTCGAGCAAAAAAGTAGCCCATGTCTTAAATTAACGTAGGGTAAATAGGGTTTTCTCTACACAGTTTACTGACATACAAAACTGAAGTCTCTACAATATTATATGACAAGTATGAGCACACTTTGTCATGTAAAACTTTAAACACATGATTTACGTTATCATGTATGTATCTGGTCGCTAACGGTGGCTGGTTATATTATGTGTGGAAGTGTGGCGTCCTTGACAGTGGCACGGGCGTGACGTCAAACGCCAGCTATTTCTGCTCTCGCCTCATAAACATTTGTATTTCCTAGTTGTGCACCGACATTTTTACTCATATTGTATTTATGTGAGTGCGGTTCATGGACTTCGATTTTAGTCGTAATCTTCTTCTATAACGCTGAGTGTAGGTACCTACCTACACTCTTTGCAGATTGGTGGTGATGGTTGATGATGCCTGTAAATCAAGTTATTCAGGTTGTATACTTTCTTGATTCCCTGTGCTGCTTCATATCTCACGTTTTTCAATTATTATATGTTTAGGTTACCTTCATAATTCGCGATTTACTTTGTTTCGGCTCTGTTTTTATATTGCTATCAAAGATTTAACTGGTGTTTGACATGTCTTATCTTATTAATTGCATTCATTAAAAACATCTCATTCAACAATAGTTTTCCGTGTTATTGCCGCGAGAAAAACAAACATTTCAATGAAACACACACTTACCTACTCTAAAATTTTCCGCGGTATATCACAGGACTGTGGTCAGCACTACCTCTAACCTATTTGTTTACAGTACGCGTTTAATACCAAAACAATCAATAAGCTGTCGTCACTATCTAACTTCCTATTAATCTGTACCAAAACATCTGCATCAGTAAGTCTGGAGGAAAAAACGGTGCTAAATACTGGTAAAGATACAAATATGGCATCATGTGAAGGCCTCGCAGGACCGGTTGTGTGGCAACTGGCAACCTGTCCGAGCATTACGTGAGCCGTGGTGAAGCGGTGACCGCATCCAACCGCAGCTTGGACAATCACCCATTCACACTTGAAGAGGAAAGTTTGGATTTGAGTCCTGTTTGGCACGACCACTGGATGGAAAAACCTGGAAGTGGAATGCTCTAATGACGAAATGATGTTTTTTTTACTTGTTTCGATGATTTGAATAAGTTCCTATAAATAGTACGGAAACAACAAGATGAATAACCGACATGAAGAAAAATAGTATGAACATGAATTTTATTGTAGTCGAGTTGTAAAAAATATATTTGAAACACTATTATGGATTTTCGATACTTTTTAAATATCCTAGGAGGTTTTGATATGATTTAATGATAACTGTACTGACACAGTTGTATTGCCTTATAAACGATTGTTTATGTATGTTGAACAGCCACAGTTTAAAGTACATAATTACATCACATCTGAATAACAACCATTCTAAATACCTCCTAAATGTAACGGTCAAAGACGCTGAACTAACTTCCATACATGTGTTATATGCCCATTTCTTACATATTGTTACATCATCACTAAAATATTCCATAGACAGATATATAGAAATCAATTTAGCTGGTTAACATTTGCGTAAAATACCAGATGTTCTTTCAAAAACAAGCTTTGTTGACTTCTAATTCAACACTAATATAAAAATTGTTCAGTTTGATAAATTGTGTTATATATAAATATGTAAATAAATAATAAATAAATATTTCAGGACATATCACACAGCGCCATCTAGCCCCATACTAAGCTTAGATACGCTTGTATCATGGGATCTAGATAGCGGATATAATACATTATACTTATACTTTTTTTTTGTAAATACATACTTTATTATACATATAAACGACCAGACTCAACACAAGTAAAATGTGTAATTACTTGTGTTGAGTCTGGTCGTTTATATGTATACTTAATAAGTATGTATTTACAACAAAAAAAGTATAAGTATCTAGGGGTTGCGGGTTCGATTCCCGCGTGACACATGTATTTATGCATTTTAAAATTTATGATTACTTGTGTTGAGTCTGGTCGTTTGTATGTATAATAAGTATGTATTTACAAAAAAAAAGTATATAAGTATTATATCCGTTATCTTGTACCCACGATACAAGCGTTAGCTTAGTGTGGGGCTAGATGGCGCTGTGTGCAATGTCCCGGAATATTTATTTATTTATTTATTCTGTGATTAAGGTGTCATCGGTTAGTTTTACATCAAAACAGCTGACTTTTCTACTAACTTTTTGGATCTGAGATGTATATGGCCGTTCAATGTACATAAAATTAGTTTTCAAGTTTCTTTGAGTGTTTATAATTGTTTAGCGTGCATTATTTATCTATCTATGTATGATTTGTACTCTGTATACTGTGCTAAAATGTAGAGAATTTTCACAAAACAAAACCCAGTTAACAAGATGTAAAATTGCATAAAACTTTTCAAGAAATTCTGTTTTAAATCTGACAATAAAACTATTTTACTCTCAAGAAAAAGATGTAAAACAATTTGATGTTTGACGAAGTAATGGGCAAATAAGTGGTCGCACTGCTAATGATGTTTACATAAAAAACAACTCGTGTACACGTGACAATTCAACGTTACTTGCTTATGTATGCCAATTATGCTTTTTTTACTAGTGACGCACTCTGGTGTCACCTATTTTAATCCCAAAACTATTTCCTAATTTACTTCCTGGGCTGGGAATTGTGTGTATTCCATGTGATAATCAAAATAAAATAAAGGTGGCTTATAATTTGCTAAGATCTCTTTTCATGCTAAAACCTCCGTCTAAATTGATAGGTAAACCTGATTGAGCATAAAGTAGGTGTACACATAGCTTCAAATGTACACTTAAGTCAAATTCAAATCAAATTCAAATTGTTTATTTACAAAAGACTTAATACGTACATTCTTTAGGTACAGTTTACAGGTGCAGCGAATTATCTGGTACGCGAGGAAACCCTGAAACTTGCACTAGGTACCGAAATGGTCCTGTAAAGCAAGGTTTCAGAAATAACTACAGCAGCACAATTTTTAATTTCACTTACAAAACATAAAGAACATAATATAGTTTATACTTATAGTGGTATGCGGTGGTGTTAAGCGTGGTTGTATTAATCGTTAAGTATTTTTGTGTGCGTGTAAGTCTTTGAAATAGCTGTTAAAAATTTGCTAATGTATGCAAAAAATTATGATGTTCCATGGTCTTGGAACAAGAAGACCTTACAATAACGTAGTATTGATAGCTAGCTAGCTAGATACGAGTATAATAGACAAACAAACTCGCTTTCGCTTTTATATAAGTGTATGATGTATGCCAAATGACGTCAAGCGACAGTGTGGTGACTTGTTGTATGTGGCTCCGCCGACACGAGTGTCGCGAAACGTTGAATTATACAAAACATTTGTTTTGTGCGCTGGCTGCGAGCCATAGCGTGCTGATCTACTCATTACCCAGAATTTCACGGAAATGCCGGTGATTCAAAACTTGAGCGCTATAGAAACATTGGGAAGTTTCATAAATTGAGATGTTTTACACGTTCACGCTTCATCGCAACTAATGTCAAACTAAATTTGGCTCACGATCTATCGTATTCTTCGTAAATGCTCCCATGGATAACGGCAACATTATAAGTTTAAAAGGAACATATTCCTTCTAGACTCTCTATGTTTCTGACGGAAATACGATATGCGTCATAATGAGGAACCATACGCGCAAATTTTAAAATATACAACATCTTTTTCAAACAGATTACAAAGAGCTTATTCAAGTTGAGTTTGGTTGGACGTCAGGAGCACATGAATGAATCATCAATATAAATAACAAGAAACAGATGGTGTTCTACAACAAGAATGACGCCTTTCAAAACGTAATAACGAACCAAACACTGGACGAACAAAAGGTGGAACTTGGATAACGTTCTTACCAATATACATAGCAATATATAGGTACATATACATACGTACTTTCAATATTCATAAGTAAGATCTATATCAATAGACCAACGCAAAGCCCAAACTGCTACATCTAATGTACAATCCTGAAATGACGTGTACCGAAATGAACGACTAAAACATCTTATTTTAATGATGCTATTTTATCAAAGTTTTTGGTAGTCCATAAGCTAATTAGAGTACGTGTTACTTTTAAATCGCCTATTAAACAATTAGAACAATACCTAATAAAATAATTAAGTTGTTGAAGGAAAAATGTATGGAAATAGCGATTTATTATTATGTGTATGTTGACATAAAATTGAAAATTTAGAACTCATTTGCGTTAATTCATAAGACAATAATATAGGTACTTGTCACGAATGTTGTCTATTATATAGCTTATGTCCCGGAATATTTATTTATTATTATTTATTAAACACTAATAAAACATACTATAACACAAGAATAACAGTGTAGATATTATAAAATTTTATAGAATAATTTATTTTGCTTTATGTATCTCTTTTTATTTCAAAACCTCGATTTCCAGCTTTTTAGGAAAATGGGTTCTTGACGTTGTAATATTTACGGGTCTTTGATTTTACTAACTTAAGCCATTGAAAATATATTATGTATAGCTATATGTGAATAAGACTGACATCGTTTGGGATCGTAAGAAAAATCTTACGATCCCAAAACAGAAGATAAAAATCAAGAGTTAACATCGCATCTATCATCATCATCGGGATCCACCTTCAAGTTGTAACCCATATTAATATTTAGAGATAAGATATTTGAAGAAAAATACAATTTCATTAGATATGAATCACCCTTAGTTTTCTTATTTCCATTCTTATACAGCACTACGTGACTAATCTTAACCGTCAGATATAAATAGACCTGTGGCAATTACTTGGGCAATGAGGTCACGTGCTTAATTAGTGGACACACAGCTTTTTGCTTAACCACCTCGCTGACGTCATCCAGCATACGTCATTGAAGGTCTCTAGGTCATGTCACAATGCACAGATGTCGCTGAGTCACTGCTTCTTTTTGATATGCTTCATCTCGTCTGTCGTTGTTATCTGTGTCATAGAGTAGAGAAGTACAATCTTGAGTTTAGTTTGAAGGATTATCACCCTCCTCCTTAGATGTATTCCTCATTACTGAAAGTCGTGACTGCTCCTCAGAATCAATTTGTTGCGGGAGTTCTCTTGGGCAAATACATCGTGGTGGTGATGATTCTGGAAGAATTATCAGAGTCATATGGATTCTCATCTGCCAAAATTAATGTATTACAAGATGTTATCTTGTTCTACTAGTAATTCAGGCACTATTGTGGATTACATATTACGGCTTCATTTGACAACACAAAACACTACGTTTTGCTATAGCTGAAGCGCGAAGAATTAATTTCTAAAACAGATAAACGATTTAAAGTTTTTAAAGTAAGTCGATTCATAACAATGGCCACCATATTCCTAGTTACATAACCTATCTCGAACTAAATATAAACTATAATTTAGGGCAATGATTCGAAATGGCGGTGCTTTATATAAAAGTTTAAGCAGCGAAGTGTTTCGCTCACGCCAGGCCTCACGGTGAGGCTGATCACGAAATGTCACAGTGTCAGGCCGTGGTGAAACTGGACTAATGGAAGTATAGGCGCGTACGTCTGTCTATGCATTTAAGTTGTGTAATAGACCTAACCTGAGCCGATTGTTTTTATCTGGCTTGTTATTATAAAGTCAGTGGAGAGTGACGTCATTTGGTTTTAATTCATATTTGTATTGTAATTTGGTAATTGTTTGTTGCAACACATTGCTCTTATCAATCCTGACCTATCTAGTTTAGTCCTATATATATTTTTTATTATACATATACAGTATGTATTTTCGAAATTGACGGAGTTGCCCGTCTCCGTAAGTCGCTACTGCCTACATATTTTAAAACAAGCTCGTTCCCAACACTTGGTAATAAACCGTTAATTCAACTGCAGTACATCCGAATGGCGTGAGAAGCATCGCATGCTTCCTTTCCATTTGGGATGCCTCCTCGAAGACTGCTTCGGTCACGTCATTTTATGTATATCCGAACCACGCTATTTGTACAACGGCGAAATAACCTACAAATTTCCAAGCATTTTTTGACTGTTCCTCATACAGTGGCTCTTTTAGTCCGCTCGCATATTATTGGTATTTATATCTGTAGGGAGCAACCCTTACGTCACGTAAGCGGGCGCCGCACGAAATGTCAATGCTGGAAAGTGGAAAATGGGAAAATGCAAGGAATCACGTGCAAAGGTTTCGGTTCAGTTATTCAAAATACATATACATATTCTGTAGTGAAGTGTTAGTCTTTCAGTGGTATGTTATTCTGTATTAATATTTCATTTCATTATTTGTTAAAGGATTTGGTCTACTCACTAATCATAAACTTTATAGCTAATTTGGAGACGTTGACTACTTTTCTTAAAAGATACACGATAAAGGTAATAAAGTTAAGTAAAAAGCTTTTTATGTATATTCCCAAATACGTGTAAGTCTTAGATCTCAACTTGCATAGCAACACAAAGATCTATTATATCTATAGATATCCAACTTAAAAATTACGTTAAGATAACGGTTCCAGAGTTAATTTGGTGTATACTCTGCACTTACTACCACTACGTCACCATTACGTACCCTGGTCACATCACGTGCAGTAATTACGAGAGCATGATTACCTTCCATTAGCGGACAGGTATTAGCCCAAATGCACGTCCGCAGCCACCTCCGTTCTCGAGACTCTGAGAAACCAACTTGAGCTACTGAGTGCACTCTTTAAGTGGGTTGAGCTGGTGCATTTGAACATTTTGAAATACTCTTATGAACACACTATTAAATTTTGTAAAAGTTTTGCCGTGCTGTATAAGATATACAGCACTGGTTAACTGCGATCTTTTGCAAGTGGATGGCGAGGGATTAGATGTTGATGGAATTACCAAAATTATTCTCAAAAAGCATGAATTAAGATCGAGATAATATTATCTAGAAACGCCAAAAACCTCCCAATGATTTAACTAACAGATCGTCTGAAATGACACGATGGGATGGTTGAAGATAGAGCATGTTTACACTAAAACAGAACTAATTTTGTTATGCAAAGTAGCTACACTAGCTACCATCCCCTTAGCAACTGTCTCCAAGTGGACACGTCAGCCGGCGACAGCACGCTTTCTAGCACCCTCGCGTGTGCTCGGCCAATTTGTGGCAATGCAACGTTGCGTGCCATCCGAACCACTGGCACTACCCATCTCGCGAGGTAAAGGCTGCCTTACACCTTCCAACTAAAGCACTAACTGTAGAAAGGTTACTGCAACAATCAAACATGGTGTGTATCTGTATACTGTTTATGTATGTATACCTATTAAATGTAAGTAAATCTGTCTCAATAAATATTCTTCTATTTTATAGTGCCTAGTTATTATCAAATTAACGATAGAACAGCTAGATAGAACTGTAAAAAAACTCCTACTTTTTTGGAAATGAACATACGCACACACATATTATGTTGAAACTTGGCTAGTACCACTTAATTAGAGCTTTGATTATGACCAACACATGTTCATCAATTAGCTTGCAGGTTAATTAGACTTCTCTAAGTCACAATTTAAGGTTAACTGCTTTCGATTTTATCGTGTTCAAGACAATAAGTTTGACGGCTTGAACCCTCGTTCTGATGGTGTATGTAGGTACCCTCGCTATAATGGCCCTGAGCACGGCAGCCTCGTGCCGCCACTAATGATGCTCAGCAGATGCTTATCGCTCCGGAGGTGTAATGGTCTTGTAACTTTCAGAACTAATCGCTTTTGGAATCCAACTTGGACAGGTGGAGGGAATGCCAAATCAAGGCAATGAAAGTATGCCTTTGTCTAATTTTTCATAATGTTTATTGTACTGCTTAAGGAATGTACTGCTTAAGCAAATAAATATTTTGATGTGGATTTGTTTAGTATGTAACCCTAATCATGAATATATTTGTTCGTAATAAGTGTCCCGGAAAGGATTTTAATAAATTATCAAAATTTCCATTAGTTAATCCGTGATAGTTAAGAAATCTAACAGTTTTGACTTAGGTAAAATATTCGACACTACTTTGAGAAATTGGATTTGTTTAATTTTAAAAAGTAAGTGTCTGTTACGGGTTTCACACAGGATTTTCTTTAGAAAAACTGGACTTTCTGTTATGTATCAGAACCTAACATAGGTTTACGCAATATGCCATCATGATCAATAAATTACGATGACGTTAAAATAAGTTTTTTACGTCGCAATCCCCATACATTTTTCCTGTTGCATTAAACAGATAAACAGATAAACATTTTTATTCATAATTTGTTAGAATTACATGTCATTACATTTCAATTTGTCTTTATTCAAAATAATACAAGATCAATAAAAATTGATAATAATTCAATTCAATAATTAAACAATAAATATGTATATATATATATATATACAGTATTGTCACATTACATTTGTTTTAAACACAAATAAGTTGGTATAACAGTACATGAGACATTATTTATGTATGTAAGTACTTCTTATAACTATTCAGCGGCAACATTGCGTCCGAAATTATTTACGTAACATTTCTTTTCACTCTGAAAAAATTCAGCGATACTGTAAAAAGTCTTTTTAACCAGCCAGTTCTTGAGCTTTATTTTAAAAACATTATCACTCATAGTATTCTTAATATCTACCGGCAAGCAGTTATATACCTCCGGGCCCATAACGTGCGTCAACTTCCTCGATCGCATCAACCTCACCGACACGGGCGCGAGATCTTTATCTCTGCGGAGTGTCATGTGTAGCGAGTGTTTATCTGCGCGCCTATCCAGCATCTCTAGATTTTTCCTAACATGTATGGCAAGTTGCAGGATCACAAGCGAAGGTAGAGTCGGAATCTCTAGGGACTTGAAAAATGGTTTTGTCGACGTACGACGCGACACTTTTGCGATAGCCCTGACAGCACGCTTCTGCATTCTGAAGGCACGCAATCTGTCTGCGGCGTGCCCCCAGAGCTCTGTACCATACTGCAGGACTGAATGCACAGTCGCAAAGTAGCAAACGCGTACCACATCGGCGGAAACCACTCTCGACAGTCGCCCTAGCGCAAAACATGCACTGCCTAATTTGGCGCACAGTCTTTCAATATGTGTGGACCATGTCAGTCCGCGGTCAATTTCGAAGCCTAGAAAAATAGTCGACTCTACCTGCTGTATTTTTTCTCCATCAATAGCTACATGCAGCTTATCTGTAGGTCTTCCAGATATCGAAAACTGCAGGAAATGTGTCTATTTTAGATTCAAGGCTAATCCGTTTCGTTTAAACCATTGTGCAAGCTCAGAGGCAGTGTCATTAAGTCGTTTTTCTAACTCTACCTGTGTTTTGGCGGAAATCACGGCTGCTACATCATCGGCATACATGAAAATCCTCCCGGATGCGACAAATTCGGGCAAGTCGTTAAGGAGAACGTAAAAGAGGATGTTGGATACAGACGACCCTTGCGCTACCCCCATCCCAACAGTCAGCGGGTCCGACCTTGTTTCTCCGCCATCTCCAACCACCACCTGGGCTCTACCTCGCAGCATATCTATTAATAGCGCGTGCGCAGGACCACATATACCGTAATGGTAGAGTTTTGCCGCAAGGACTCTATGGTCTGCGACGTCAAAAGCTTTTGACAAATCGCAACAGAGTACCGCTACACGCTGGCTCTTGTCACACGCCTCTAGCACACTCTTGATAACTTCACGAGTAAGATCAGTGGTGGACCTGCCCGCTCGATACGCATATTGACGTTCTGATAGAGCCCCAGTAGAGGCAAGAAACGCAATGAGCCGAGAACTGAGGCCATTTTCAAAAATTTTGGCGATTGCAGGGATTATAGAGACGGGTCGGTATGCATCCAAATCCTCGCGCTTTCCCCTTCCCTTGAACAGAGGCGATACTTTACTCAATTTCATCGCTCCGGGAAAGATGCCCGAGTCTATACAGCTATTAAAAACTACCGCCAAACACGGTGCTAATGTTTCCTTAGCTAAGTTTATTGTTTCCATTGATATATCATATATATCTTTGGTCGGCTTCTTAGGTATACGTGTCGAGATGATTTTATAGATTTCGTCAGCGGTAAACTTAGTAATTCGGAAGCAACAGTCGCCGGGCGGGCGGGCGGCTGCAAGCGCCGCGCTCACAAGAGGGAGGTAGGCGCGCGGCGCTCCACAAGTCGCGGCCGCACTTACAAACTTTGAGTTCATTGCGTCCGCGGCTGCTTTCCTCGTCATGAATTTAATTCCATCCTCATCTTTAGTTACTTCACTGAAACTTGTAGTAGACTTTTTGCAATTGCCTCTCTCAGTATTTACCGCCTTCCAGATAGCTCTACATTTATTGTCATTTTTCGCAATCATTTTAGAGTAGTAACTTGCCTTGTGCTCTGCAATTTTTCTGTCATATAGAGCGCTTAGATCCTCGCATATGAATTGAAGATGATCATTCTCTACAAACTTGTTTGCAATCTCAGCAGTTTCAAACAATAGGCTTTTTAGTTGGAGTACTTCGTCAGAGACCCACGAACGCTTTTTTATAGGTTTCTTTTTCAGCGGGAAACAAGTATGAATTTGGTTCTTTAGAATGTTGATCATAGCAGTCGTTGCACTTTCCGGGTCACCGTTATACTTAGTAAGTATCTCTTGCCAGTCGACGCTCGCAACCGCTCGATCGAAATTCATACGACTCGATTCAGTGAACTCCCGCACGAGCTGCGTGCGTGGCGGCGGCGTGCGCTGCTGGCACCTTAGCTCAATGCGCACAGCTAAGTGGTCACTAATGGGGTCTTCGGGCGTGTGCTGCGAGTGTGCATTACTTAACAAACATTAATTACAAATGAGGAAACATTTAAATTATCTATAAATGTTATTGCAGTTCTATTGAACTTTAGTGCGGTTAACTGTAACTTGATGGAATCTCTAAAATAGTTACGTAATGTAGAATATATGTGTGTATGTATTATTAACTATGAACACATTACAGACATCGGTGTGGGAATTCCCATTCCCCTCTAATTGGTATAGGATAGCGTCACCAATTCTCCTTTGTCCTTACTATTTATGTTCAAATTGTACTTAAATGGTATTTGTTGATTGTGGTTTTAAGCTGTTCGTTGCGCATCAATACCGTCATGCTTTTGACTGAGATGACGCATACTTTCATCGCCTACTGGTAAATCATTATAACTTAATTGTATTAGATTTTGGTTATATGCTTTGATGAAAATTAATCAAAACACGCAAGGAGCAAAAGGGACTAGAAATTAAACATAATGCATTCAGCGATAGCGACAAATGTAACAGGAATCCCACTGTAGTTCCCCTAAAGAGACACTAATCCACTATCAAAGGCAAATAAAGTAGGCAAATGCAAATGTGTTCCACGGTACGGATCCTGCGGGCTGGTGCGGTGTCGTGCAGCACGCGAGCGAGGTGGTCGCGTGAGGCAGGCCAGCACGGAGCCTCGCGTGCAGCACCTCCTATATAACCCTGATATATAGCTACTGTCATTGGAAATTTAGACGGGTGGGAGCTCTCGAAACCTTTACGAAAGGTTGGTTCAATCAAGCAGGTTGGATTATGTTCTTCTATGTTTTAGCTGCACATTTGTTCCATAAAATAGTAGCTTGAATATCAAGGGGTTAAATCACAGCAGCATTGATTACTGACCCCCAATCTTTGCTTCTGTGTTGAATAGAAATGGACTACATTATTCCTCATGTAGTGTGTCAAAAATAACGATCTCGATCGTATTAAGTTGTTATTATGCCCTCATCCAATGTTAAGAATTTAAGAATTTTAAGAGATAAAAAATAATTACACCCACTTAGATAAAAAAAAAAACCTTTACTGTACTTAAAATGGCTAAAATAGGACGTGTAATCCAGTCCGTTTTAAAACTTTACTACGCTTTTAAACATGACAAAGAACTACAAACAATTCTAGCATCAGGATAACTTAAGCTTTCTGTTATCTCAAACGATAATAAGTTCAAGAGAAACGTTAAAAACTTTAAAAAATATTTACTTTTCACACCTCCCGTGTTATCAGCATCAACAAACAATGATGTCTTTGTGCTTATACCTGATCTTCATTGCCTTACTTTACGGTACATTACCATTACCACTAGTTTGTACTGTTAAGACCACCCAGGATTAGCGCTTTGCCCAATTCACTTTTTGCTACCACTCTCACCTTTTTAAGAATTACTGGATTTTAAGTTAATTACCATTGGCTTTAATTATTTTTATCTACACTTACGAAGAATTAAGTTATAACTATTGTTTATTTATTTGTTCCTTATGCAACTGTCTTTCCTATTGTCTAGGCCTATTATTACTAACTATTTAAATAATATTGACTGACTACTTAGTACTGTATAGTTCAAGACTTAATATATGTCTGTATAGTAAATAGTAATATGCACATCACACATAATAGACGTATAACATCATACACATAATTCGTCCTCTCTATGTACGCCTTGATTCCCTAACGGTGCACACTCATGCGAACAACTCCATAATAATAATACCTTTTCCTTTGTTGCAGGTAAGCAGGCGGAAATCACCATCTTTGTTTCAACCCTCGACCCTCTTACTCGAATAAAAGACCTATTGGTATAGCTAGGTATAGGCACATATTGTGTTTTTGAATGTTGGGGTTTTGAGCTACGAGTTTTTTCCATTCAGAGTTTGGACAAAGACCAAACTGCTCCGTGGAATTTTTAACAGCAATACCTATAAGATTTAAGCAGATACATTTTGTTACTTGATTGTGTTTATAGATATAGGTAGACGCTCCACACATGGCTATTTGTGTGTACATTATATTTTGGTACAAAGCGAAACGAGATCTTAAAATTCGCTCCATTCTTCTTTCTGAATGGGTTTGTGCCTTCGCCCCGTTTTAAAATGGCACGTTTCTATTCTTATTTAAATGATCTTCGCGAAGCAGATGCAATGTTTGCGATTATATTTATTCTTTACGTCTTATTTTGATTTATTTGACCTCGTTCATACTTTAAATTTGAATGATAACGGGTATTCGAAGCGTGTTGAGTTTTAAAGCATGTACGTGTTTTACCTGTGCCCTTGTTTTTCATGGCTTTGATTTCTATATCCTTAAGACAAATAACGTTACCACAGTTGATCTCATGCATTATTAATAAAAATAACACGATTAAAACTTACAATAAAGTTTTTTTCTAGTCATATAACCACATATAACTATCCAATTAAATTTGCCACAAAAAATGAAAATAGCAGATACATACGTAATCAAAACACAATCAGCTATTTTTGCAACTAACAAAATAGCAAAATAAGAACCGAAACTATTCGTCATACTGTACCAAAACATACGAGTACCAAATCAAGACAAACCGGCCAATGTTTTTTGTATTGCGGCCATACATCAAACAAACGTTCCGGGTCGGTCACGTTCTTTTTGCTAAGCCAAATAAGATACGATTTGTGTGTCCGCCGAAACCGGCTGCGTCAAGGCCGAGCGGGTCCATTGAATGCTTGATGTGGGAACCGAGGCGTTACTCAGACCCCATTTAGCCGGTCGGTTATAAATATTCTGCGTTGAATCTCAAGTAGGACCTGCATTCATCGAGGTGGACTTTTCGTGAACTGCCCTGGGAACTTTTTATTCGAATGATATGTTATTTAGGTATTCTGCATGATATGGTTTAGATATTACTTATTTAAAAAATCTAGCTTCCTGTGACATTTATGTCTCGCGTAATGAGAGGTAGGTTTAGCTCTTGTGCTTGCTATTCCATCTTCCATGATTTTAAATTTCCTTTTGATAACGTTTCTATCATATCGTGCATTGCACGTGTCCAACTAACATCTTTTTTCTGTTAGTTACACTGTTACCGCTATAACCATACCCACTTCTAGTTCATACTCCATGCACGTTTATCTTTTACAAAAACTGCTAATTATATGTATATCAGTCATCTGCGCAAATATTGTACAAAAACATAACTTCAGGGACTAGGTCACCCGTCACATGACAGCGAGTCTGCCAACTCGCGTCTGTTGGATAAATAAGCCAAAATAAGCTAAATGAAAACTCAAGGGAATCATCGTCCATTAGCGCCCTGTCACCTGCTGTAGCGTCACCTGCTTTGATCGCCACAGGTAAAGCTGGCTCAAAGCTGTTTTAAAACAAATTATGCATACCTCCTATGGAAAAAAAAACTTTCAGAGTGTTGTTAACCGCCTTTTTATAGTTGACTAAAAAGAATGTGCATGGAAATTTGGATGAATAGAACTTACTCTCAGCAATACAAAATATATTGCACATTTCATATTAGCATTCGTCTTTAGCTAAACCTAACATTAGCCGGCTAAACTTATGTAAGGTTATGTTTGCACCTAATAATAGCTGCACAAAAACCTCTAAATGATCAAAAGTTGCGCAAATATTTCTCATTTACAAGACGAACTTTTTTGTTTCAGCAATTTCGTTGAACAGTGAAGAACTCTAGTACCATGAGTTCAAACCGACATCTATATTTACGCGTGCTGCACCAACTAATAGCTCTAGAGTTTTCGAATCTTCGAGTCATCTATGTAAAATATTCTATGAAATATAGGGCGTTTCTTCCGACCTCTAGGCCCCTGCGACCGGTCTCGCTCCGCTGCGCTGGGAACCTTCCCACGGGCAACACACTTACCCCACTTCTTGTGCGGCCTAGGAAACGCATGCTTGGACGCGTGTAATAGCATTCATTCATCACCGCAGCCGATTTTTTCCCACTGCTGGGTATAGGCCTCTCTCTCTTGTCATGCCAACAGTCTCGATCCTGTGCCAATCATTCTTTGTGTTCTAACATTGGTGCATGTAAATTGTTAGTACCAAGGTTAGTTAGTATTAAGTTACTGCCTTTGTGAGAGTGCCAATGTTAACCTTCGAAACATTCACAGCATACCTATGTAGGTATAGGCAGTTGGCAGGCTTTTATCAGTCACCGGACTGACAAGCTGATGCAGCATGCAGCAAATGTTCTGTTCATGTAGGCAAATTGTCCCTACTAATAAAGATGTCCACGGTTTAAGCAAGTTTTACTAATAGGAGTACACGTCCGCTTTGTTATATTTATCCGCTTTCTTCTAAGAGTCCAGATAGGCGATAATAACTACTGACTATCAGGCTCCTTTGCTTGTATTTTGTAGCATAATACCTGAGTCAAAGTTCCTAAAAACACATATATCTATAGATTCTACAGATACACAAAAATCTAGGTAAAATTAAAAGTAACCAAATCTCAGACCAACATCACGTGCACAGCAGCAGTAGCAGCTATTGTAAAACTAGAAGGAAGTGCAAAATAATTGCCAGATAATTGTCTAGAAATAAAAAAAAATATGATGCAAGCTAACTCGAACCTGAGAACGGAGCGCCATTGTCAATGTGTTGGACTTTAGCTGGTAATTGGTGTAACGCGACGATAGCTTATCCAATAGACGATTCATTAGGAGAAAATAAATAGTGCCTGTGTCACGTGAATTTATTCTTCATGACGCATGTGGTGTCAATTCACAAGATATTATATAGGTACATATATGCACAAGCACGCATAAGGCATGCCATAGCTTACGGTATTTATTGCAAATCTGTCGCGCACACTATGGTGATATGTGGGTACCGGCAACTTTATTTGAGTACTGCAACTTGCTTCTTGTCAAATGTCCGACAAATCCATGCCATGGATTCGGGTGTAAAATGCTGAGCTACTTATGGCTGGAGTTCACCAAACTTTTAACCGCCAGTTTAACAGTTTAACTGTAGTTTAAACATTTTTTAGTGTTCACCACAACATAACCGGCGTTTAAGTGCCTTAACTGCGAGATTATCTTAACTGAGCTCCAATACCTCGTTTAACTCTCAGTCACGCTCCATAGTAGTCTGTGGTTACGTTACATTTGACATATTTTGGCAATCTCGAGTCAAAATTGTTTATTTTATTCTTGAGTTATTTGCAAAGCACACCTAATTATTCATTATTTTTACATTTTCTTTTTTTTTTCTTGCTTATGTCAATATTGATTGAAATTAAAAAGCTTTGACCATTACTCTAATACTTTTAATTTAATTCAGAAAAAAATATATGCGTCTTCAAATATTGGTAAGTAAATAATATTTGGTATAGTATTTACAAAATAAAATTAAAATTAATTTAATGTATCAAAAATATTAAATCTAGATAAAAAATACGATATATAAGTGCACTACTTACAAAAAATTAAAAAAAAATATTATTTAAAAACTTAAGACTGAACTGACCGATGTTATTCAGTCATAAGGTTTGTGTTTTTAATTTCTCTTGATGGAATTGCTCTTCTAGAACGGCAATCCTAATAGCTCCCTCTTTAGCAGCACTTTCTTGAAGAATTCTGATTATTTAATTTTTCTTCAACTCTAAAAATAAAAATTAATACAAAATACAAACGAAAATAACCACCACGATCAAGACAAATCAACACATGAAAAATATTGACATTTGTCAATGACATAAAAATGGAACAAATTACCAGGCCATATCGAAAAATCATGCTTATCAGCTCCCCGGTTACGTATAACGCTCTTTCTAATTTGGCAGTCAGGTAATTAGTTTACGCTTCCAAGTTCAAAAGCAGTCATAAAACCACAGAACAACAATCGGGCCACATCGCCTCCGCGCGCGCCCCCCCATAGAAGCGAAATGAATAATAATAATACGTGGTTCTCGTTTGGCCAGTAAACAGGCCAACCTAACCTACGACACGACAGCGCTTGTCAGTCTGTTGTCGAAGTCTGTTGTCATAGTCCGAGCGAGAGAGAGTTTTCGGTCGTTTTACTCGGTTTTACAGCATGATAAACTGTTAAATTTAATATGTCTTGGTGTCAAGTTAAAAATTGTAAGAACAATAGTTCCAGTGTTACCGGCGTGACATACCATCGGTAAGTAGTAAAATTTTGTAATTTTAATAATTAAAACTTTTGACATTTTGAATGGCATAAACACATTCGTTGTTACTAGCAAATTATCGATAATCGATATAATGTAAATGATGTTGCTGGATTTGTATGGAAATGTTTCTGGATTACGGTTTTTATTTAACACATACTTAATTTACAGATTTCCAAAAAATCCAGAGTTAAAAAATAAATGGATATTGGCGACCGGTAGATACAACTGGTTTCCTCATAAAAATGCCAGAATATGCTCCAGTCATTTTGAAGATTATTTGATAATTTGGTATAGAGATAGTTTCAGTCCCGGGTAAGGACATAGGATAGTTTTTATCCCACGGGATAAAAACGTTTTTACAGCGGATAACACCGCGGGCCATAGCTAGTTAACTATAATTTGTACTTAAATAATATAGTTATACTAAAGACATATATTTCCATCTTCGAAGTAAATGTGTAAATAATCGATAAAAAATATCGACATGGCACAGCCGATGAAGTTGGAGCGTACTGTGTACATGAACATCTCGTGCGTCGTAGTGTGCGTGCCGAAAGTGTGTTAGTTTTAGTAAATGGTGACACTTGTTTTGTATCGAATAAAGAAAGAATTCGCCTCTAGTCACAGGGCGACAAGCATGGACTTCAAAGCTCTGTGCATAAAACATACAAGTGTGCTGTGACGACTGTCTTCGTTATTGACTCGCATAATAACGTTCAAAAACTTTTACCTGCTTGCTCTGAAGTGAACTTCGTGCGGTTGGTAATCTCCCAGTTTTCTAACTGTGGATTAATTTTGAGTGGTGAACTGAACAGTAAATATTTAAACCTTAGTTTAAACGGTAGTTATATTTTGACTGGCCGATTTAGTAATCGTCGGTTTAGGCACATTTGGTGAACTCCAGCCTTATAATCTTAACAGTAGGGATTGTATAGACAGAGGATAGAGTATCAATACATTGATAATATGGTTTCTCTGGATTGTATTACCTTCGGCGCCGGCGCATGATTTCCAGTCTCACACAACAATACTCCCGTCTCAGTCTAGGGAACTGATTTATCATTTCTGATCAAAGAACTTACGTGTGTCGTGTGTTGTGGAAATACAGGGGTATTAGGTTTAGGAACTAGTGTCTTTCTCGTTACGCTCGTTACTCGCTGAGTATGTTTTGTAAGTAAATTTGTACTCTTTGGTATTCCTTATTAGACACAACTTATAAACCAATATCAAAAATGGTTTCGCCACCAATTTAATTTCGTCTTTTAGGAAAATACCCACGGAATCTGTCACTATTAGCCTATAAGCTACTTCATTTTTTAACTGTTTGTATTAATTTCTGCTCCTTTGCTAAGCTAGACAAAACTTTCTTACTCTGGATTTATGTATTTCTAATGCACCTGCTAGATAACCCTGTGTGGTGTTGAAACCTCATCGTTTGCGGCCAAGTATCGTGGTGTGATTTAACGCAACGTCGGATCACGCAAGCATCGCACGCAGCACGTGAGAAAACTTCCACTTGCGCACGAGTTGCCAACTGCATGCTAGCTGGAATCATGATAAATAGCATACCTATTGTAACCGTTGGATTCTGCATCCTTTGGTTTTTTCATTTTCTGGTTTAATACGTAAGTCGTGCGATGCCAGAAAATGTAAAAAGTCAAACACAATCCTAATGTCAGTTAGCTGTCATTGTCACCTTCTGGCCCAAGTCGATTCGGCATGGTCATTGCAGATAGTGTGGCCAGCTTAACTAAATCCCGAAATTAAAGGAACCTAGGCTATTATTTGATCTAGTTCATTATTATAATTTGTTATAATTGGTTTCATAAAAATAGTAATAGTCTATTGTAAAATATCTAAACTCATCGTAAATCAAATCCTAATCGATTTCTTTATTAGTACTCCTCAAAGTTCAGTTTCGTTTAACATTTTCATAATTGTGGCTCTTCTGGATTGAGAACAAGGTCGCATACTTAAATAGCAAAGGTATAGAGTAGAAGTTGACATATTTTAGAGTTGAAGGGAAACTTCGTTTACCCCTATTTGAGTCACACTAAGGGAGATTTAGTTGAGATGCGGCAACTCCGGTACGGAAGGTGCTGGAAGGCCTTGGTTCTGTTGGGAGGAGCCCGCCGGCACCAGCCGGCGGGGCTTCCAGTTCTTTCTTGGCTAAGAAGATTCGCTGGAGACCAGTCGCTTGTCCTTCCTTACTCGTTTGACTCGCCGGGGAGAATTAACCCCAAGTGCTGATAGTAAAATTTACATATAGAAGTGCGCGATCTTTGAAACCCTCTGCCGGTAAGTCTACCATCCGTAGGCTTACATCTTTCCCCTTTGTTCATCAGTGCACACCGTGATCAGTTGTTCTCCTTGCTCACAGGGTCTTTGTGTCGACGGTACCTTGTTCCAGCTGGCTGCCGAAAGCCTCTAATCTGCATAGTCACATATTTTTATAACTACCTACAGAACTTCTGTACAACCCCGTCTCGGGTAAGTAACTTGTACCATAAACCTTCAATTTATCTATAGCTCACCTGAAAAACTGTGATCAGTGATTTATTCCTTGCTCACAGGGTTTTTTATACTACCTCTGAAACTCAAGTGAGGGTGCCTCCACCTTCGCTACACTACACTACACCCGACGGTCTGCTGGTCAGCTCCGCAGCCTGAGGGTTGCCTAAACAACCCCCTGCGCCGCTGCAGCAGCACCTGGCTCCGGGCCATCTGTATCTCAGGGTAACCGTGGGTAGGCCGAGCCTACCCACATTCAAAATTTTATTGTATTGTCCATTAACATTTTAATTGATATATGGTTGCAAAACTAGTGATTGTAGGCTCGAAACACACCCTGAATAGCTTCTACTGCTGATCTAGCTGGCATTCAGTAACTAAGGCGCCCATTTATTGTACTAAAATCTAAATTCTGTAAGTTTATTTAGCCCTTCAGGCACTGCGTTGATTATATTGTATTTTACCTATCTCCTACAAAGTATCCTTAAGAAATAACCTGTTTAGACTATCTATTATAAAACTGTAATGTACCTATCCTGTTCTCTGTTTTCAATATAAAAGCCCTTCCGGCTCTGTGACACATAGAAGACTATTTTTTAATAAATAACCTTATCATTCTCAGCCTCTTTCTTTCTTTTACCTATCTACCTAAGAATATGTAGGTTAAGCATCTAAAAAAAGGTTACACTATAATAGAGTATATAGACTGCACCGACTAGAATCAAGTATCTTTGTGGTATCATTAAAATACCCAGTTGCAACAAGCCTTAAAAAAGTTAAGAATGAAAATTAAAGAATGCGGGAATCTAAACTCACGCAAAACCTATCTGAAGTAACAAGTTCATGGAATTACCGAGGCTGATAGTACCTACCTACTTTACGGAGATCAAACAACAGGAAATGTTTTTGAAAACAGTAATTCGTTTGTAAAGTAGATTTCTTCTCTTGATTGTAGGTATCGGCTGAGAGTCGCTCGATGCGATCGTTCACTTATGATTACTGGAAGGTGGTGGTGAACCCATTCATCTACGCTTAATCAATGCAGCTCAATAAAAGCGAGTGTGGCTCAGCAGTTCCAGTGTCTGCTTTTCATCCAGACGTACCCTGGTTCGAATCCGCCCTACACCAATGACTTGTATTTTCAAGTTATGTGTGGATTTGCACTCGCTTAACGGTGAAGGAAAACATCGTGAGGAAACCGACATGTTTGAGGACCACAATTTCCGAGGACATGTGTCTTCCGTGGAAGGACCTGGGCGCCCACCACGATGTATCTGCCCAAGAAAACTCCCCTAACGAATTAATTCTGCGGGGGAGTCACGACCCTCAGTCATGAGGAAATACGACTCAAAGAGAGAGAATCAATGCAGAATCATCTCAAATGCTCTATGAAATTGTGCCCTCGGAAGTCGCCCGTGCGTCACTTCAGTATCCAAGATTATGATAAGTACTTACTTACAATTAGGTTTCAAGAATCGCTTCGATTGTCTTCAATAGTTATTGTTTCGTTCGGCCTCGCGCCGCTGCCCTCAGGGTTCACGACCCGATCAATGACAAATTCTACGTATTAAATGTTAATCCACCGCGCCGTAAAGCGATTATATTTAGAATCCAAATCAACGATTGTCTAGTGATCTAAATAGAAATAAGGCCGGGTGTACACGAGCGCACTCGCTCGTGTCACCGCGTCGCAACACAAACATGGCGGCCGTGACGTCACCGTGCGTTTCCTTTCGCGTCGCCTTCACCTTGACATTTGAATTTGATTTTGGATCGTGTCGCCGCGCCATGCCTGCTGTCGCTGCGCTCATCCGAGACGCGTGCCGCATAATTACACCATAATACACTATTCGCGGGATGCGAGCCTTGTATTATTATGTCTCTTGTCTATTATCATCATTCATCAACACACACAAAAAAATAATACCTACATAATCCAAACGAGCGCAAGCCCTCGCCACCACAATTTCGCAGTCTTGACACGGTCCAGCCATTAAAATAAACAACGTTTTATGACTTCGAGCATGCTTGAGATTCCTCGCGATGGAAAATACAGTGTTTATTATTCCTCGTGACCGCAACTGTTGGGTTAGGAGTGGAGTTACCAGTATGCAAATACTGCGTACTATTACACAACTTATGCTGCATGAAATTGTGGTTGATAAGGCAATACCGACGTGCTCTTTTCTACATTTATTTTTATGTTTCTTGGGCATATAATCATGGTAAAATAGTTTATAAGCTACTATTGTTTGATAGTTTTAGCTTTGCAGTGCCAAGTACCAAATGTATAGGATATTTCAGTCCTACGCAGATCCTATTCAAGTGAAAACTGAAACATAATCAACAATAATACTTTATTAGTAGCAAAGTAAGAGACGACGCAATACGCGATGACCCCACGATCGTTGGTGATCCCTGAAACTACGTGAGCTTGTTATCTGGATGCTGACACCTTGATAGTAGACAGTTCAGAAAGTAAGAGGCTATCTCAAACATTTCATAAACACAGATATCACCAGACAATCAGCTTTATGAAAAAATGTAGGTAGACTGCGATACTAGTGTGTTCTACTACTTTTTTTAACAGCGTGATAACGTTAAAATTCACATCCCGTTCGTCAACGTAATTTGTTATAAAAACAAACTTGTTGAAAATATGATAACGATAAATTTCGAGTGCTGAATGCGTGGCATCGTAAATCTTGAAGTATGATTTAGAAGTTGGAAACGTACCGTGTGACGGAACAGTCATCGAGGGTATATTAGATATACCATATACCACGTAAATCAAACGAGAATTTGTATAGAAGAGATCGCTTTCAGCAGTAAATTCGTGCTAATTTTTATTGCTGTATTTTCTTTTAATCTGTTTTTTTACGTGGTATAGGTTTATAGGTTTACGTTTGACTACAGTCTGCCTGATGTTAAGCATTGCAATCTAATATTTAGATTTTATGTGGCTGCAGACTAGGGTGTAATACGTTTACCTAGAAGATACCTATCAACTCTAGATTTGAAAACCCCTGGATTGTATTTCGCAGCAAACACAGCTTCTGGTAAAGTTTTCCAAAGCTTTGCCGTCCGTACAATAAACGTAGAAGCAAAGCACTGTATTCGATAGTTCGACACTTCCACCATAAAACTGTGTCTACCTGGATGATGTGTAAAAGCAAAAACTTTTAGGTTTTCATCAAGTACCTATAGCAAATAAAGAACAGACAAATATGAGCAGTGGGCTAGGTTAGTACATAACTCTAGTATTTTATTATTAGGTTTTCCTATCCCAACAAATAGTAAACACGATTTAAAAGTTTAATGGTTCTGGGCCATTTCATTTCTTAACAATGATCTTCAATTCAATATCAAAACTAGATTTCAAAAGATTTTACTTGCTACTTTTACTTTTCTATACGATAGACATACATTTTCTTTTCTAATAAAAAAATCAGGAGACGAAAATAGGCTAAACTATAATTATAACCAAATATTCATTGAATCACCATACGTATTTGCACTCTAAATTTATATTTGTACACCTACTTATCGTGCCAATGTTACGTAAGTAAGAATAATAAAGTTTTTACATCATATTAGCAAGTTGCCAGTTTCTATATTTTCCTTATCGTCTCACCAAATCTATGTGGCTCTAAAAATATGCGCACACCCGCTTATCGTATCGCTAAACGGTAACCACCTATACTTAGGTATTACCTAACCTAACCACGTGCACAGAATATTCCATTTACTGTATATGAGTGAATTTATGAGTAACTACTCATCTGACACCAGTGTTACCGAATATGTATTGGTTATTGGTTATGCGTTCGGGACTGCGGAGCTCTAATGTCAGGCAATCTATTACCACTGAGCTACCACCTAAGTTGCTAAATATCTCTTTTTTAGAAGTAAATCTATTTGAACAAATATATAGATCCATACGAATATTCAGTAAGGTTTAAGGTAGGTATTGTACCTACATTAAAATATATTAATATGAATATAAAATCTCATTAATCAAATGTTTGGTAACTTTACATAGTTGACTGATTTGATTTGACCATAACCTGCACCTACATACTATATCGATGGTCTCTCTAGCGCACCTAAATATATTCATCATACTGTCACATCTGAATCTGAAGCAAGTATACCAAACCACAGCATACATACAAACTATAAAAACCAAACTGCAATCGTCCCTATCTATCCATTCGAGGCTATAAACGCGTGTGACTTCACCCGCTCGATAAGGACCTGATAAGGGCTCGGTTGACGCAAGCGGGATCACTAATATCACTATATATCCAATCCGCAGCTCTGCACTAAAGTAGCCCTAGATTTGACTTGTGATATAGTTTGTTATCTGGATGAAGTAGGTAAGCAATAATCCGAGTCGGATTAGGTTAGGTTAGGTTAGATTTACATTTTTATTGAGATTCTAATGATGGAAGTCGATAAATCAATATTACAAATGTATTTGTAATATCTTAGTGAGCTATTGTGATTTGCTTATGTTAATTTAGCTATGCCCTAATTTCCATATGAACAGGGTGCATATATGTAAATTGTGTTCTACAATTAACATTGTTGTTTAATAAAGATAATTGAATATTTATTAATTGGAGACGTTCTCTTAGGCATCACTGATTTCTATTTACATACGAACAACCAATTTAATTTTACAAATCTATAAAATATTTCACCTTTTTCCTCAATATTCCATTTTAGGCAACAAACAGCGCTAACAAATAAGCTGGTAATTCGACTCTCACTATCGCTGTCAAAATGCTGATAAACCTCGTGATAACTCTATAGGTAAGTGGAATGTTGTTATCAAGGCGAATTTAACGAATATGTTTTAGGCTGATAAAAGTATATAGATAAAACGCCCGCAGTGTAATCTGATCTATTTTCATCGAACATTCGGACGTTATCGAAGAAAATTGTGTTATCATAATATCATTTATGTACGTAATTAATTTCGTCCAAGCCACGTTAATATAGCATACCTACGTGTATGTTCTCGTCGACGTCGTTAAAGAGATAGTATGTTAATATTAAAACTTTGTGAGACATTTTATCAATATGTTAACTAAATAGTTAAAAAGAAAAAAAAATTGAGTGTAAAAGAGATAGTATAGCTATACTTCTATGAGTATAGCTATGTTTTTCTTCCATGGTATTCGTAAATCTTAAAGGTGTTTTGCTAACGTACATGCCATGACAAGCAACCTGTAAACGAACACATTTCAGAGCTTCCTAGACTGGCTTCAAACGGTTAACAATCCAGCTGGCCACTCTCATACGAACCACCAATACAACTTATACAACCACCTAAAGCGCTCGCTGACGGAAAACCCATATGTATTACATACGAAAGTGCTGACGCCGCCGTGCGAACTATACATCTGAAATTGTAGGTCCAAGCAACCCGCACCGCCGCTGCTTGTTCTCGTCACGAAGTTAGAGAAACTTTGTGGTTTTCAAAAAGAGCGGAAAACTACCATACCGACTGTCACTGTCCGCACAGTTCTTAGAGAACGCGACGAGAACATGGGATGGCATAGAGTTTCTGCATGAATTATTATTGTTTTATTTTATCGTATTCATTTATTTAAACTATTTCATTTATTTTAAATACATTTATATAAAAAGAACAAATATCATATAAATATATATAGTGATTTATTTACAATAATAAAATATAAAAACAAGTGAAGGAAAACTAAACATACTACTTCTAACTACTACAAAAAGGGGCACTTAGTAAATCTTTAGAAAAGCCTAAAGATAATCTAAGTGCTCCAGCCCACTACCAGAGGGCAGCGTACCCAGCATGCTGGCCGCATTACCACGCTGGATGGCAATGCTGATACGTTGAGCCAGAAAAAGGCCAGCATTTTGGTCACGCGTCGCGTCAACCAAGCGCTCCGAGAGGTTTTGGAAAATAGTATGGGCTCCCGGACCCCACGGCCCCAAAGTCTCGACTCCAAAAGGCTCAAAGATGTAACCTCGGCCGAGGTTAGCATATTTGCGTCTCTTGTGATACTCGGCAATAATAGCCGCCGCTCCAGCCCGACACCGTGTCAAAGACAGATGAGACGGCGCCAATGTGTCGACGCAAGTTGCGTCCCACACAAGGGGCCGACCCAACTTCCATGGCACAAGAGTCATACCGTCAGGTCTTTTTCCATCGTCACGTGCTAGGTCGCTCGGTTCGAGCATAGCTGCAACATTGGCAGTGGAAAAAGCCCGGCGAATGATGTCGTTCAGACTAGCGTGGCGGCTAATTCTACCAGCACTCCTCGAACATGAGAGGCCGTGGTGCCCGAGCTGGTCGACATCAGTACCACACTGGCAGCGATGCGGTTCACAGCTCCTCGCACCCAAACGCAGGCTAACCGCGAGTCGAAAAGCTGTCGGATCTAAAAGGTTACCTGTATTAAAAGAGGGCATGGCCTGCAGCCAAAGACCGGATTCCCACACATTGATTGTTTTTGTTTTATTACTGAAAATTCATTATGTGGGGATTTTTTAGTGTTAAAGGGATCACAAAAAAAAAACGTATTTTTAATAAGAAGGAAATTTTGTATAGATGTCCATATTAACATATTTACACAAAAGAAAAATAAATGTTAAATGTTTCATTATCAGCAGCACGATATCCTTTTCCATAATACGTTGGCATCATAAAATTGATTTAAAAAAAAAACAATAACCGACTTCAAGTGTCACTAAAAAGTTAATAAATAATTTATTTTCAATTTAGCAACTTCAAATTCAGAATCGGAAGTAAAGAATCTATCTGTCGGTTAAAAACAGAAGCGCCCGTAGCTCAGCTAGCGGAAGCAATCGCATGAGATTGTAAAGGTCAACGCGGTCCACAGAAATCTAACTGTTTATTTAGATTTCTGTGACGCGGTCAGTTCTTAGACCGAAGTGGCATTCCATTTTGGGCGCTTCTATAGGTCGGACACGTTAAATTGTAGGTACCGGCTGTTAGTCTAGTCGTTAATCCACGTCAGAGGCTCTTTAGGTGTCTTGATAAACTTTTGACACCAGAGTTGGCCAATCTCATTAGATAAGAAAAAGAACAAAGGACAATAATTCTTTACTCACACCAGGTTGGCACAATTTTTTTATAATTCAGCTAATATTTTATTATTATCTACCAATTATCGAAATTTGGGCCCTGGAAAAAAACAATATAAATATCTGACGTCGTCTCGCCTAACTTCAGTTTGATACTAAAACACCACGAGCAGCGCCGAATCCAAATATTACGAATTTTAATAAGTATACTCATAGAATTGTAAGTTTAAATAATTTGATAGATTCTCTACTCACCATTCTGAATTTTGAAGACGCAAAAATGAAAATAAGTTATTTGTTAACTTTTAGGTGACACCAGAAGTCGGTTTTTATTTATAGAAATAAATTTTATTTTCTACTTTTTAGTTTCATTTTGTACATACATAAGGTGTAATACAATGTTAAACTGAATTTTAAAAATTTAAACTTGAACCCATTGTAAGAGTTTTTGTACAATTAATCGTATGCGCGAGTCAAGCGCGTTCAATATTTTTTATGTATGGATATTTCCTGGTGGCCCATCACACTCGCTAAAACAACAAAAATGCCTAGTACTTACTGTAATAAAAATAATAGGAACAAAGAACAGAAATGTGCGAGTGCAGCGAGCTTAGCGCGAGCGAAGCGAGCGCCAAAGTTATTTATGACTTTTTATATTCCAAGGATCCATACTAACCCGAACAACAATAAAATCAATGTCGAAAGCAGTATCCACATCGGCCTAGTAGTTGCAGAAGGTGGGTGCCCACTCCACCAAAGCAAAGCGAGCCAGGCACGAGCGAAGCGCGTCAGGCGCAAGCGAAGCAAGCGCGAATTTTTTTCATTATTCTTTATTATTATTTTCATCATTTTCTGAGGATTCATACTACCCCGATCAATAACAAACTCAATGTTGAAATCAGCATTAGAAACGGCCTAGCACTTTTAGTTTTAGGCACTAAAAATGTATGAATAAAGCGCCTTCTCGTGATTAATCAACAAATCATATAAATAAATTTATTTGCTAAACAAATCTAAGCCTATCAGAGAAAACCACATCAAAATTGGGCTGATAATTTAGAAGATAATAATGTATGCAGCAGCGCCCCCTAGTAAGTTATCATAGTAATACATAACTAGAAAAATGCACCAATGAAACCTCAACACAAAAAAACCTTATCGAAATCTGACGAGTCGTTTTGGAAATATAGGTAGAATTGGTTTGCATAAACGTCATCAATTTGTTAGATTATTGGTTTTTACTCAAAAAGTACTGGACTGAATGAAAAAAAAATGAAACCAATATGGAAACAATCTCCGTTGAATAAAAAATATTTTTTAAAATCGGTTCATAAATAACGGTATGGGTGCAAAAAAAGTTTCAGAAGACTTGATAACGTCTTTTTTTGAAGTCGGTTAAAAGTATCAAAACAATTAGAGCTAATCGTAAATAAAAATTAGTTACTCAGTCATTCGGACAGCAACACTAAAAATTTGAGTTTTTGATTAAAAGTTTATTTTTTATTTATTTTGCTTACCTAATTCTGTTTTACAAAAAGATATTGGAGTCCAAAATAATAGTTACATATTATGTATTTTATGCGCGACAGTACATACACATGCGCAGCAATCCCCTCCACGTATCGGCCACCGCTAGAGTTATGTGCCGCGAGATATACCCCGCTCTGTGTGGCGAACGTCAAGCTAATTAGCCTGTCCCCTCGCCCAGTCGCGCCACGATGCTTCGTGCGATGACACATGTTGCCAGCATGACTTTTTATCAGTGAAAAAATATTCAAAATGCCGTATTGTGTGTTTAGAAAGTGCAAAAATTACACTGGGCCGAACGTCAAAAGCAAGAAGGATGTGTCGTTTCATTTGTAAGTACTGTTTATTCTATTAAAATGAAAATACAAATATTTAATTTTGCCTTGCATTTCGCCACCTTCACGAACAAGACAAATAGCGCAAAAGCGTATAAGAGTGACAGAGAATGCGATGATACCCGAAGCGCTGTAAGTTTGTACGACGCAAGGGGATGTTAGGGTTAATTGGTCATATTAAAAAAAAAAATATTCCGGGATATCACACAGTGCCATCTAGCCCCACACTAAGCAAACGCTTGTGTCGTGGGTACTAGATAACGGATATAATACTTATATACTTTTCTTTTGTAAATACATACTTATTATACATAGAAATTATTTTGAAATAATATATTGGGCTATCTTATAATATGTATTTGATTACCTTATTTGTTTTTTGTACAACAAATTATTGCAGTCAGGTTTTTGTTTTAATGATTTTCCTTTTCTACACTAATGTTATGAAGAAGAAAGATTTGATATTTTGTTTGTTGGTTTGTTTGATTGATTTGAATAGGCTCCGAAATTACTGCATGGATTTGAAAAAATCTTTTACCATTAAAATCCTACAGTGTCCCCGACAAACATAGTCAACCTTTATCCCGGATTGAACTAAAAAGGAAAAATTTGATTTTTTGTATGTTTGTATGAAATGAAATCCGAAATTACTGGAATGAATAATATTAAATTTGGTATGCAGAAAGGTTTCCGGGTTAAACTACATGCTACTTTTTATCCTGGAATAACGTGGGTGAAACTGCGGAGCGCTGCTAGTTATTATATATTTAGATAATTTAAAGCCAAGTATAAAATATTAAATAACTTTTCAAAATTTATTGGTTTTTATATGTTTTAGGTTTCCGAAAGACAAATTATTACGACGAAAATGGACACAAATAGTCACAGCCCAGAGACGAGAAGACGATTGGATGCCAACGACATTCTCCACAATTTGTTCTCAACATTTCAAGGAAAGTGACAAGTATGTGACAAAAAAAAATTTTCGCAAACTGATAAAAACAGCAATTCCAGTAGTTGAGGTAATTAAACAAACTATTTTTTTGTATTGTTACGTTACATTTTATTAAACTATTTCATTTTCATTAGCCTATTTCTCCATTTTTCCCCAGTTTACTCTATCTGCTGGCCGATAGGCAGTCATTCGCGGTTCGCGGCTCACGTAGCTGTGAACATACGTTTATCCCTTTCTCACAACGGGGTTATAAATATCTCTGATCTCTTTTACTTTCCTGAATAACGTAAACAAAGCTGCGTATAGGTATTCTACCTAAGCAGCTATAGCACAATTTAGATACGTGCTAGGGCTTTTTTTAATGAGTGAAACGCCTCTATTAGTAAAACCTCCTTGATTGTGGTATAGTACAGTCTTTAGTGCATCCGGTATGTTTTTTGACGCACGCATTGACAGCTTTAATGCTATACAGCGTAAGAGGATTGCTTCTTTTATGTCCAGAGTTGACATTTGTAAAAACAGTATTATTAAGAGTCTGTCTGACCGCATGCACATGACTGCAACATACCGGCAATGGTTGGATATGGTCACGTAATCTGTATTTCTACATAATTTAATTTAATCTTGTTTTATGCCTTTATATTGTACTTTTGTGTGTGAACCTTTCTATGGACCCTGCTGTCTGAAATAAAGACCTATTATTATTATTAATATTTAGCCACAGTTATAGACATCTAAACACAGAACAACGATCGGGCCACATTGCCCCCGCGCGCCCCCCTAGAAGCGAAATGAATAATAATACGTGGTTCTCGTTTGGACCTGTCACAGAGCTTTGAAGTCCATGCTTGACGCCAATGATATTATATGTACAAGTACTAGATTAGCATAGTCTGTTTCAACTAGAGAGCGAAAAACGTACGTTCACGTCACGGTACCATGAGAGCACCGAAAACAAACGATGCGTATCGTTATCCATACATTTATGTATCGTTTCCTTGTCGCTTACGCATTTACCGTGTTTCGTGGTACCGGGCGAAGTGAGCGTCAAGGTCAGTCAGATATTGCAAACCTGTTTTAGATTTCTCGGTAAGATATGGCTGGGGCCACATTCCGCTCTGGGATACGCTTGGATTCGGATTGTTTTAGTGTGCTATTTGACTGTTTGGTAGTTAATTGTTATTTTATAGATATCGCGCCAAAGCTTTGACACCGCACATATGGCCACAGTCATATGCTCAGCTAACGTCAATTCAGTGCTCAGTGTAACGCCAACCGAGTAGGACACAGTGACATGCGACAAAAACGATCGTCAAAATGGGTAAATGCGTAGTCAAAGAGTGCGATTCAAGGTCACAAAAACATAACAAATTAATGGGAATTACTTTCCACACGTAAGTTCATTGTGTATGTGTTACGGTAAATGTAGATAATCGGGAATTATGCATAATTACCAACGCACACGGTAAATGTAGAGAATTATCCACATTTACCGGTAATTACATACAACTAGCTGTGCCAGTGACTTCGTCCGCGTGTAATAGTTATTTTAGGCAATATTTTTTTGCATTTTGAAGCGTTTTCACAGCGCACGCAATGGAAGCCCTCAAAGATGAATAAATTTGCCCGTTTTTTTCCACATTATCCATTGTTTCTTCGCTCCTATTACTTGCAGCGTGATGTTATATAGCCTAATGCCTTCCTCGATAAATGTTCTATTCAACACAAAAATAATTTGTCAATTCGCACCAATAGTTCCTGAGATTAGCGCGTTCAAACAAACTCTTCCGCTTTATAATATTAGTATAGAAGTATAGATAACCATACCCCTTTGGTAGAATATAATAAAATCAAACAGCAGAATCAAAATGTTTATTAAAATAAATTGCACGAGTAGAGGTTCGGCAAGGAGGCACCGTTATACATTAGAGGTTCCAAAGACTCCCTCTGAATTATAATTAGTCGGTCTCCAAGTCGAGAGTAAAACGGTTTCTTCTAGCGAGCGCGCTAGATCGTAAATTATAACTTGCTTAACATCAGGCAAGTTGTAGTCAAGCGTGAGCCTATGATTACCGGTAAATGTGATTAATTCGAAAGTTTTTCCCACTTTTACCGAGAGCACTGGTAATTATGCATAATTCCCGGGAATTATGCATAATTCCCGCATTATCCACATTTACCGTAACATATGCATTCGTAGTAACGTAAATAACGCAATAATTAAATTGAAACATCCAATATTGTTATTTAGGTTCAGTGTTACCACAAAAAAATCGGTTTCGTTTTCCCACATTAATGGGAGAATTTAATGGAATAAATTACTTTGTTTCCTCTGATTTCAAATACTTTTGCATTCATATGATTAAGAATTTTTTGCCATCGGTGTTACTAGTAAAAAGATTTTGATTTTTCCCACTTATTTGGGAGTTTAGTTAATTAAATAATGAATGACGGAAGTGTGTGCCAGTAATATATGTGAATAAAATTTCGGCAACGTCTGTAATATACTCAATCATTACGAGAAGTAGTAGTATTTTATTATAAGAATTAATGTTATTTCATCATCGTAATGTGTAATCATCTTAAAATTGTTTTAAGTTCACTTAGAATGATCTTTTGTTTGTTTTATTTAGAGTACCTAAAGATCAGGAGCGTAAGGAGGAGTGGATAAAAAGAATAAGACTATTACGCAAAGAAACCGACTGGTTACCATCTACAGCTACCGTTATATGCTCGAAACACTTTAGAGATCAAGATAAGATTCCACCTAAGCATGATAAAGGTCATACTAAATTGTCAAATAAAGCAGTTCCAATGGTTATTGTAAGTACCTATTTCTCTATGTGAAAATGGTTTGTAGTCTGTTCGTTGTTCTGTGTTTTCTTAAGTCATTTTTTTAGGATAAAACCGAATGAATATATAACATTAATCACACCAAAGCAATTAAATACATATATTCGTTCATTTATTTTGGGGAAATTATTTCTCGGCACTGGCAACTCTGTCCGTTTTCACGCCAGCAATGTTGTCTCACTTCTACGGCAATTAGTTAATCGCTGGAAGAAACGAGACAAATATAGTTTACTTTGTCATAATGTATCGGTTTCAAAGCTACGTCTTTTGAACTATCAAGGGGTTACGCATTTCTGAGAATCGTTTGTTGTCTGTCATTACTTCTCTAGTATATGTAAGCTCACTGCTTGTCGCCCACTTCCTTAGTCTGAGTTGTCGCCCTGTGACTAGAGGCGAATTCTTTCTTTATTCGATACAAAACAAGTGTCACCATTTACTAAAACTAACACACTTTCGGCACGCACACTACATCGCACGAGATGTTCATGTACACAGTACGCTTCAACTTCATCGGCTGTGCAATGTCGATATTTTTTTATCGACTATTCACATTTATTTCGAAGATGGAAATATATGTCTTTAGTATAACTATATTATTTAAGTACAAATTATAGTTAACTAGCTATGGCCCGCGGTGTTATCCGCTGTAAAAACGTTTTTATCCCGTGGGATAAAAACTATCCTATGTCCTTACCCGGGACTGAAACTATCTCTATACCAAATTATCAAATCATCTTCAAAATGACTGGAGCATATTCTGGCATATTTATGAGGAAACCAGTTGTATCTACCGGTCGCCAATATCCATTTATTTTTTAACTCTGGATTTTTTGGAAATCTGTAAATTAAGTATGTGTTAAATAAAAACCGTAATCCAGAAACATTTCCATCCATACAAAGCCAGAAACAGCATATACATTATATCGATTATCGATAATTTGCTAGGTTCCATCTACACATCACTTTGCTATCGATTCCGTCGTGGGAGTGCAATGACCATAGGAGCGACTACTGTGAGAGAGTAAGATGCAAGATGCAGTGGTTGGCTTGTTTACTGGTCCAAACGAGAACCACGTATTATTATTCACTTCGCTTCTATCACGGTAATATTATCTATGGGGGGGCGCGCGCATCGTTGTTCTGTGGGACCAGTAAACAGGCCAACCTAACCTACGACAGCGCTTGTCAGTCTGTTGTCGAACATAGTCCGAGCGAGAGAGAGTTTTCGGTCGTTTTACTCGGTTTTACAGCAAGATAAACTATTAAATATGTCTTGGTGTCAAGTTAAAAGTTGTAAGAACAATAGTTCCAGTGTTACCGGCGTGAAATACCATCGGTAAGTAGTAACATTTCGTAATTTTAATAAAAAAAAACTTTTGACATTTTGAATGGTATTAACACATTCGTTGTCTTGACGACGCTACTTCTCGATAGCAAAGTTATGTGTAAATGGAACCTAGCAAATTATCGATAATCGATATAATGTATATGATGTTTCTGGCTTTGTATGGAAATGTTTCTGGATTACGGTTTTTATTTAACACATACTTAATTTACAGATTTCCAAAAAATCTAGTGATAAAAAATAAATGGATATTGGCGACCGGTAGATACAACTGGTTTCCTCATAAAAATGCCAGAATATGCTCCAGTCATTTTGAAGATGATTTGATAATTCACAAGAATAAAGTCACGAGATTAGCTGAAGGCGCGATACCAACACTTAATTTACACCCCATATTGGACGAAGTTAGTTATTTTTATGTGTTTCTTTATTTCATTATTTTTAACCCCCGACGCAAAAAGAGGGATGTTATAAGTTTAACGTGTCTGTCTCTGTATCGGTCTGTGGTATCGGAGCTCCCAAACGTATGAACCGATTTTCGGTTAGTTTTTTTTGTGTCATAGTTAATTTTATCCCGAATGTTCTTAGCCATGTTTCATGTAAATTGGTCCAAGATGGCCGCTGCTTCAAAACGGTGGATTACATATTTTTTTACAATTACCTCAATATGGATATCAAATGAATGGACTTGACTCGTAGAATACTATATATACACTTTGTTAATATTCAAATCCAAGATGGCCTCCACCACAAAATATAGTGTCGGGGTTTTCTCGTTAGCTCTTCCGAGGCTGAATTATAAAACTTAGACATTATTATGAAATAAAACAATTACCTAACTGTTTTTCTTGTTTTTACAGTTAGCTCAGAAAACTTCTACCGCTGATGATACATTTCTCTCTTCAGTAGTACCACCAAAGCGCATGGAGGTAAATTTCGTAAACTGCCTTTCCTTCTTCTTTTTTGTCAGTGTTATTATTTATCTTATTTACGTAATGTTACAGTTGTCTACGTAGTTTTTATCCCACGGGATAAAAACGTTTTTACAGCGGATAACACCGCGGGCCATAACATAGCTAGTTAACTATAATTTGTACTTAAATAATATAGTTATACTAAAGACATATATTTCTGACACATATGGTACGTCCATTGTAATCTTTTTTATACAATATTTAATTCTCATGTTACAAAACTCCGTGGACACCATTTTTTTTACATTAGATAGGCTCACGCTTGACTACAACTTGCCTGATGTTAAGCAACGTTATAATCTACGATCTAGCGCGCTTGCCTAGAAGAAACCGGTTTACTCTCGACTTGAAGACCGACAAATTATAGTTCAAGGGGAATAGAGATTCGGGCAAGGAGTTAATAAGATTTTCAGGATAAATTAAAATGCATCAGTGGTACTACAGTACACTGGCAACTTTTAGAAGGTACATTCCTACGAATAACGGATACCATGGAAATGTAACTGAACTAAAAATAATATCATAAGAGCACGCTATGTGTGCGCGAGAGAGATGATGGGTGGAAGTATTTTCGACGCGTCATTAAGAGTTACAAATAAATAGTACCAATATTACCTAGTATTCCTGTATTATATATAGGTATATTTAGTAAGTACTATCGAAACAGAACATAGTAGGTACCTAATTTTAGTGTGTTATGTAAATTGAGAAATTATAGAAATTAATTCATGCATCATGATATTCATAATGTTTATATGTATAGTAGGAAGAATAATATATTCTTACATATTTTCATTTTTGCAGGAGGTGATACCGTTGCCATGTACAAGTGCCGAAATTTCAGATGTGGGTCTCCTAGATTTTTCAGAACCATCTCCTGCCTCAGATATAAACATGACGGTTAGTATACACTTATGCACTATGGGCGACTTAAAAAACTCACGACATCAGAGTTGGCAACTCTCATTGGATAAGAAAAAGACTAAAACGTATTTTTAAAATGTTTTATGGTAATACTTGTTTTTGTTTATACATACCTATATTAAGTACCTATATATTTATACATATATACAAAATATTTTTATTATTAGCCAGTTACTCCATTGTCCACACAATACTATTTTATAGCAACTTCAGGTTCCTCTCATCAGATTTTGCCAGGACCATCGTACGCCGCAGATGTAAAGATGAAGTTTAGTATGTGCATAGGTACATAGTGTTAAATATGAACACTAAGTTAATTAATGAATAACATACATGTCTATTTTTTTTTTATTTTACCTGCGATTCTTTCTTGTATCTCGCTTTATGAGCTGCCCTCGCTATAATTCGTTGCTTGACCCGAAGACATTACAGTGTCCAAATTAGTTTTAGTAACTAATGGTCAAGCCTAAAATAAATGTATTTTATTTATTATTTTACCACGCCTAGCTTGAGGAGCTAGTCGCCAAGCATAGTGTGGCGCAGTGTTTACGTTTCTCGTATTTTCAGCCAACGTACGACGATGAACCCAAAAGCGAAGAAGAATTGCAGATAGACTTGAACACCATAGCCGCGGTAAAGAAACGTCGTCGTCCTCTCTGGGACCAGCCAGGAGTAGCACCTCCCACCACTGCTAGTACTAGCGAAACTAACGTCGATGGAGACGACTCAGATCTACAATTTTTCATAAGTCTTATACCTTTAATGAAAAACCTACCCATAACGAACAAACTTCGTATTAGAAATTTAATTCAGACTTTGATCTATAAAGAGCTTGAAAGTGTAGAGCAGAATAAAGCAATAGATAGCATTTCTAATAAAATAATATGTACCAATGACGAAAGAGGCACTAAATTAGACGATCCATCGGATGAAGATTCTAATGAGCATTATTCTGTAAATGTGAAAGATGAAGTGTTAGAATTTACTGAAGAAGAAGTTCTTTATGCAATTAAAACGGAAAATGAAGAACAGGCCCTTATGAACTGACTGATTCAAAACTCTTACTAAACTTAAACTAATGTGAAGCGTGCGCCTTGTTCTTAGTCAATTAAAATGTGAATATATTAGTATAGTTTACTATTATTTCGTTTGATTTTTTAACAATGCTTGTGATCTATGTATAAATAATTAAAGTGAATTTTAGATATGATAGAACTATAAATATTAGAAATGTCAATACGACTTTTATACGAAAATATGTTAAGAAATTAGATTTCATTCTTACAGAAATCTTAATTACTTACTTTGTTTCATTTATTAATTCCATAAATTCTTCCAGGTCCATTCTGTTCTTATCGATTATTTTGGGACGAAACTTTTTCGTCTCATATTTAAAATTATTCTATCCAGAAACTTACGATTGTCACGTTGTACTACTATTACTTTTGTCGTCGTGAATCTGATTATAATAATAACTAATAGTTTACTGACATAAGGTTTACCATATGCACTGTATCGTTCCTCGAACTCGTTGATGTGGTGAACCAACCAACGTTTATAATTGTCATTACGCCATCTCAATCATCTAATGACTCGTAGATTGATGAGGTGACGTCATCCAAGGATGAGCTAAAAATAATCGTCACATGACTGGAATCCCAGCGTGATTAACGGTGTTCTGTTGACTCGCAATTTGACATTATTGACATTAGTTGTTTACGCCTCGGAGAATATGACTTCTGATACCTAGAAGAACGTGAATAAGCACAATCTGTAGTTAAATGAGGTAGTGTTTCTTAATAATATTTCAGTAGATTGTTATACTATTCTTTATTATATAATAACTGTGCTCTTTGTGAAATTTCTTGCATTGTTTCCCATTTTCAGCAGAAAATGGCTGCTCCGTGAAGCACCTCCTATAATTAATTCTAATCTATACTAATATTATAAAGCTGACGAGTTTGTTTGTATGTTTGTTTGTCTGTTTGAACGCGCTAATCTCAGGAACTACTGGTGCGAATTGAAAAATTCTTTTTGTGTTGGATAGACCAGTTATCAAGGAAGGCTTAAGGCTATATAACATCACGCTGCAACTAATAGGAGCGAAGAAACAATAGAAAATGTGGAAAAAACGGGGAAAATTATTCATCTTTGAAGGCTTCCGTTGCATGAGCTGCGAAAACGGTTCAAGATTTAAAAAATATGTGTATAAAAGAATTATGTCTCTTGAAATAATCTAACAAAATGTCCGCAACAGTATATGTCTATGTTTTAAGGTTAACTCACTAGAACCGTTTTTATGGTAATAACTATTCCACGCGGAGTCAAGTCGCGCGCATCAGCTAGTTGTGGAATATTTATCAAATTGTTCCACATTACAAACCTACTTGTATTACATAAGCATTGTATTTTCGTCTCGCCACTCCAGGGTCGATAAGCCGAGCATGTTAGTATAGGTATTATGATAAAGCTGAACTTTAGCTATCGAGAGTCGTATAATCGGGTGACCTCAGCGATAGGGGGGTTGTGGTCGGCCAATATGATATCCAATAGACGTATCATGGTGCCAAGAAAAACATATTACGTTTAGATTATTCTACGTGATAGGTCAGTCTAAATAAATAAAACAAAATAATAAAAAAAAACTGTGTAAGTATTGGTTATTCATTTTTGGATGAACATGAAGTTAAGTCGGATGACCCCAAAATAAACCTGTAAAAAATCTACCGTTGATGGACTTTTATTTCAGCCAAAACGCTTAATATACACTTCTGAACAAAAATGATTCAGTCAAATACTATAGTCTGAATGGTTTGAGCAAACCTAGGAAAAACAAGAAACGATTTGTCATGGATGTTTTCCTGTTCGAGGTTAAAGTCAGGTATGGGTGGATATTGAATAGGCTGGATGTCTCTCATATTGTCGGTGTGGTCAGCCAGTCCTGTGAATATGCGCCACGTCCGCTAGCGTGCTGACAACGACACGTAATGAGCTTGTTTGTGTGTGTGAGCGTGTGTGCGTTACGCATTTATGATACTAACTCTAAGTCACTGCTACTACTGGTACTAACTGCTTGTCTGTTTTGGTTTATGTATTATCTTGTCATTTTAGAATAGAATCCTGATGGTAAACAGGTAATTTCGATTTCGTAAGAATCCAAGTTATATTTCAAACATAAAACACATATAAGTCATGTGTCTTTACTAATTAACTGATTCCTCTTGCGAGTAGAACCAGCGTTATCAGACCAAACACACATTTTCACATAGAAACATTGATTAGATACCCACATTTAGCACGATGCCGCGAGCAAGGAGATACATTATCAGCTCGCTTCATTGTAGCTGTATCATGCGAGTAAACATCCGGCTGGATGCGCCATCACTTGTCGTCCGTCGATATTGTGATATGACTATATTTTTACTATTTACTTTACATTGGTAAAGGAGAATGAACTTTCAGTTTCTCCTCAGTAGGTCCTCCTGGCCATAGACCTTCCAAAGCAAAGGTTGATCTGAAACGATCGAAAGGAGCTTCTTGATGTGGAAAACGTTTATGAAATTAATGTGTTTGAGTCTGAGCGCTCATTCAAACATTTTAATAGCATAATTTCATGAGCTCATCGGTACGTAAATTCCCCAAAGACCTAAGGAATCCTTACAATCCAAACTGCCGTATTATTATCAAACTTTGATCCAGTTGCAGTTATAAGATAAAGATAAAAAGATATTTATTTGGTACCATGTACGAAACATATGTCTTGTGTTTTTTGAGTAGTCGTGAACTTGTGGAGTGAACAAATGAATGGCGTTATTATTATGATGCTTCCTCAAAGTGGTCCTCTTTCCAGTTGAAGGTGGTTTCGATCCGCCAAAAGACCACACACGGTCACTGATTTAAGCCACACAATGTTGATGGCATGTGGCATTAAAAAAATAACAAGCAAAAACATAAACATTACGAGTAACCCTGTAGAGAGGGCGCTGGTGTCGATACGGCGGCAGTGGAAAGTTCCTCCGAGCTGATAACGCTTATCAGGCCACGCAGCGGTGACGTGCCGCTAGCTGTGACAACCGTACCTACTTCCACGATAACCGACTATTTACATTTACACCATTTGAATAACCGACAACGATGAATGCTGCCTTGTTGAGAAATCTAGCGAAGTTGCTGGGTTTTGTAAAGATTCTGCGGTGTCTTTGGATTTTATAACCTTGCTTAACGTGTCTGCCGTATATCAGTTATGAGACGAAGTACCAATATAAGGAAACAAAGGGATGTACCTACCCTAAAAATTAGGACAGAATATGTAGACGTGTTGCTGAAACTTCTCGCCGGCTGAGTAAAAAACTATTTCTGTACAGAAATCTAAAACCCGACACAAAATACTTTTTAATGGAGAGTTAGCAATGAACGGGCTACTGACCACTTCTGATTTTTGGAAAAGTGCTCTGCAGTCTTGTGTAAAGTGAGTAAAACTCTTGGCTCTTGTGTTGAAGACACTTAGCTAAGTACCTAGTACGATATCGGAAAAAATAAAAATTAGAGATTGAAAAATCGAAATTGCAAAGCATTTCTAGACAGCCCGTATTACTAAATGGCAATCTGAAATCGATACCAGCAGACGGAGAGTTATAAAACATAAACACAGCAGGCAGACCACATGGCGACCGCGAACAATCCCAGCTAACGTGGTACGTAATGATAATGCCCCGGGGTTCTGGGAAAAAGGCGCGTTTACAACGTAATAGTCATAACAACGTCTGTTACTAACAAATTGGTTTACCTTGTAAAGATAAATAAGCATTAAAAACAAAAACTACTACCTTTTGACAGTATTTCAGTATCGCCAAACTATGATGGAAAAGAAAGGAAAAAAAGAGTGAACAGTTGATAAATTGAAATCCTTTGCTGGTAACTACTTTCTCTATTCAATAAAAATAAAAGTAACTAAACAAAATTGTACAATATATTTTCACAAGTTCATAATAAGAAGGTAAGGTGGTTGGTCCCGGCTGTTTGTCTAGTACGGCAGTCGTTAAGCCATATCAGAGGCGCTTAGGGCTTGATAAACTCTCGACACCAGATCTGGCCACTCTCATTCGATAAGAAAGCTCGCTCCATCTTAGGCCATAGCCTCTCCTTACTATCAGGCAAACTATGGCCAAGTGCAAACCGCTCTTTGATTGAGATGATATTGCCTGCCTTATGATATGGCAAGAATATCTTCTATTCACCGCGTACAAAAAAAATACGCATTTCTGATCGAGACGTGTTTGCAATGCCAGATGGACCAGTTAGGTGATGCTCTTGAATACATTGCTGATGTAAGTAAGGTCGCGAATGTGCGGGAACTTCCTCGTTGTATCTACAAGGATATGGATTAAGGATGTTTTTGGATGACAAAAAAAATAAAGCAAGGTTTTAATTCGATTAAGTAAACAGTACATATGTAGTTTTGAAAGATAGATAGATATAACTGTTTATTGTACACACATACAGGTAAAAGACGAAAAGAAACACAAAGACTTAAAGAATAGTGCCACAATTGGCGGCCTTATCGCTAATAGCGATTTATTCCAGGCAAAGCGGTGACTTTGAAATTATTTCCAATGATTTATTTCTTTATAATTATTATTTATTTTCTGTTTGTTATCAGTTTAACTTGGAGGTTTATTTTAATTTTTGAATCAAGTATAGAAAAGTGTAACTCCATAATATAAAAAAAACACAACAATAAGGCATGAGAGATGATATGGTTTGTATGATCACCAATAAATGAACTCTCTTGTAACATTACAAATAGTACATTGGTACTATATGAATAGGTAAGGTAGATATAATATTCAAAATCGGTGTCCTTGAATACACAAAAAGTTAAATATACAATCGATGTCTGTTATCTACACTCCAAACAGAGGTGCAGTTATGTAAGTATACTTGTATATGTGTATATTCTATTTGCTGATACAGATAAACTGTTGGGTGAAGTATGCGTCCTCCAGCCTTGATTATATTGTGGGTACTTTTAGAATATTGCCAATGTGATACGCATTATGCATTGTGCCTTAACTTTTTTTATTGAAACTGACAAAATTAATTTGTCTTCTACAAGAAAAAACATTCCCACATGAAATTGGCTTACGTTTTACTACATACAGCCATCCTGATGTAAAGCACCTTTGTAGTGTAAGATAAGACGCACGCTCGCCTAGAAGAAACCTATTTACTCTTATAATAAATAAGACCCGATTGTAATATTCAGGAAACACGGCTCCTGGTAGAGTGTAAGTGTCTATAGATTGACAATATTACCTTGTTATATAACAATTTAGTACAATCGTACTAATTGTATCTTTCACGATATGAGGCGGTATTTTTACGTGTTATTTACAGCGTAATTAAATTTTTATCTAATTATCTCAAACACAAGCCCTAATAGATATTGATAGGAGAAAAGATTCACAACAAGATAGTAGGAAGATAGTAGAAATGTCATTCTTATCAAGGATTTTAGAAATGTGTACCTAAATCTAGTAATTGATCGGTGAGCCTAAATGTATATCTAGAATGTATGTAATACCTAATTCTTATGGAATAGGAATTACTAACTTACCTAATATACTATTTTAATAATACAAAATAAAAAGCTACTCAAATCCTAGAAAAGAAAGATCGAACACAAGGTAGGTACATACAAAATGACTTTTTTTATAAAAGCACCTAGAAAGAATCATTGCACCATTATTTTAAAGTTATAAAGTGTTAGTTAGTCAAGTGCTTAACCCGCACAATAGTCATTATTCTTTTCGCTCATTTTCATATAAAAAGTTGAAGTTAAACTCACCTTCTCATATATTTCTACTTGTTTGAACCTTTACTAGACCACAAAAACAAGAACCTACTCCATCTTGTGCCGCTCCTGGTCAACATGACCTCATCCGTCAAGCTTGTGTACCCCTGGTTCGTTGACGCCTGAGTCAGCTCCTTAACAAAATAAACAGTCAAGCGATGACTGGTATATTAGATCTGCCTATTGTAGTGGATTCCTAGAATGTGGATGTAAACATTGTAAGACTGATGCCTACTTTACTCAGCACCACACATAACAGAAGCTACTACCTACATTACGTGTATGCTTACACGTAGGACACGCACGGAATGGAAAGAATTTTGTTGACAAAGTAATATTTTGTTTATATTCAAAACAGCGGTGTGTTTCACAATGAGTCAAATACGGAACCGATTCGATTGAGACGGAAATCAATTGGCACGGAAAGGATTTTTCCAAATCACAATGATTCCATACGAATCATTTAACAAATTTATTCATCAGAAAAATCGGAACCGTTCCGTGAGCCAAAAGCTAGCGGATTCGTTTCCGTCGATGATAAATTCGATTTTGTTTTTTCATGATATTTAACCCGATTTACACATAATTATACATTGATTTATTTCTATTTATAATTATTTATATGAAATCTACAGTAAAAATAGTAAAATTAGCCTTAAAACTCATATTTTAAATTTCTACCATTGTATTTAATTTCTACCATTTTTACTACGAGCGGATCGGATCATATCCGACTCATTGTGAAACACCATGCTGGTGGGTATAATAAAAAATTGTAGACTAGAGAAATCTCCGAACCAATTTAAATAAAGTAATTCAGATTTATAGTCACTAGACCTACACTGTTTTACATTATGTCTCTTCATGCAAAGATAGTGATACTTCATGCATCTTTCCTTGCCTTATACATATGCTCAGAAGACACATACTCTGATAAAATAAAACAATGGTTCGAGACGCCAGGGTCCACGGCATCATATAATATGCATTTCCGCATATTTTTGATATAACAACCTCAGACAAAGCTTTGAGTGAATGTGAAAGTTCAAAATTCGCACGACCGACTTTGAGTGCTGACCTCTTAAGTTGAAGCCTACATAACAAAGTTGTTATGCCAAAAGTAATGTTATCTTTCATGTTCCGCGAATCAGAATTTTATCCTTCGAAATATCTTCACAGGCAGACTCTAAATCCAGATCGGGAAAGAATGTGTTAAACACTGAATTTGACAGAATTAGACAATAAAAAACACTAATTCAAATGAATGTAATTCGAATGTCGCTGTACATTTTTTTACACATTTATGACAGTCAGATGTTTGACTACTAGGCCACCCGAAGCTACACCTTTTTGATATTGTGTTTGAAAGGTTCATAATTTATCCGAGAATTATCAAAATGCAATTCATTGTCGCAGTGCTAAAGATTGCAGTATTTGCATGCACAGATTAGCATGATAAAGAGAACATGCAATGTTGACTCGCCATGTGTCAGCCGTAGTTCTTTGTCTGTCCTTGCCTCTACTATCGCGTGTTTACTTGGTTAGTAACAAACTACTCAGGTTTGGTCGGACTGGTAAAACTAGAAGCACTGACTTCAACAATCAGAATAATAAAGCGTTTTAACTTACATAGCAGACTTACTGTCATTTTGTGCAAAAAAGTCGATGTTTGTTAACCAATCCGATGATTGTCATTTGCATTGCACCACTAAATTTGCAACTTAATGTTATCATTGCTTGTAAAGAAAGCTTGGAAGTTATTAATACTTTTAATATTAATTTACATTATTAATTTATTGTAAAATAATGACATGTACAGAGAGTATGAATAAATGAATATGAATACATACTTTATAGATTTTCGCGCCTAAACCAGGCGCGATGCGTATTCGATCTAACGTATGCCAGCCAGTCATGATTATTGCATTCTTCCAAATAAACACCAACTAACTTACCTACAACAAACAATTTTGGTTATCATGTACTTAGGTACTTAAATACTTATGCTAACTTTGCTTTATGCTATATTGCAACTTGGAGAACTGTATTTTATTGTAACAATAGCTCATGTTTTCTGTCATACTAGATATCTTAATATTACATTTATTTTATTATGTGCATATGATTGATTATGTAGGTACTTAAAAAATAAATACAAACCCTATATTATTTCAAATAAATAAATGAAGATATTGTGTTCATTTGAGATAATGTTGGTATTAGCAATTCTTGCACAAAATAATATAAGCAATAAGGATTTTGATTTGCAATTTCATATAAATTTTGTAAACATAAGGAACATGTTTAAAAACACTTTTATTAACACTGTTTATTTATACCTACCTTCATTTAGAGATGTATAAGTTAAGTATTCCTGTATCTATTTTATTGAGTATTAGAAATAAAGGCAATCTTTTTTTTTATTTTAACTTTCCTACATCGTAGTAAACGGATGCCACATGAGGCCCCGCTGTGTCTGTCGTAATGCCAACAAGCTATCTACAGTAACACCAAATATGTACCTAGTTTCGCTATCTGTTACCAAGTGTTAGCTCACGATATCTGATTTCCACGAGCCTTGGAAATATACCAAGAGCTTAGATATGGCTGTTATTGGTGACTTGCTCTTTGTTGCATACCTATACGTTATCTGCTCACGAGTATCTCAGTCTATTCTAAATGATTATGCAATGCTTTTATGACATAAATTTGAATAATGTTTTCGATAGAATAGTATGAATTGGGTAATTATAATGGCCTCTGAAAATAAGTAACTGTATAATCAAGCTTTTTGATATAATACTTGTGTTCTGCCAAGAATATATACTTATACTAAATGATAACTGGATGAGATGGAGATTTTCATGATTGACGGAATAAGTCTCTATAAAAAAGTCAATTTAACAAAGTCGTCGTGACTTTCGATTCGTAGAAATTAAATTAATTATGTGTGTATTTTCATATTCCACAACGTGTTGATTGCTTGGCCTCATTTAAACTGTTCATTTGCAATAAAATGCGTCACATTTATACCATTACATAAATGTATTTATTTTCCTCCTAATACACTCATTTAGCCTATCGTTTCAGGATAAACCATGTTTTCCTGTCGTTGCAGCAAAACAGGCAAACCGCAGACTTATAGGCCGAAGGAGTACTTAACTTCATTAAATTGCGTTGTAAATTGTTTTTAGGTAACCAATGAGAATATGACTGTATTTATACATGTAGGTAGAATAAGAATACTGACTTCATATGACCATAGCTTTAACTCGAAGGCTGTTCTTTCTTTTAAATTGTTACACAGATTCATTCATGAACGAGAATACCAAAAACCAAGAGGTGGAACCAGGGTCTTTAGATAAATAGATATATAGACACTTAAAAAAACTTTAAGGAACATATTATAAAACTTTTAAAATTGGAGTCCTAATTGGCCTTATCAATAAGATCGATCTCTTCCCGGTCCATCAAATTAATATGAAAATAAAGTTAAATAACATAAATTACTTACCAGTAACACATCCTACTAGTATTTATTTATTAAGGCATACAAAACAGAATAATATGTTCTTAAATTAACTTAATATAAAGTTTAAGCCGGTTTCGATCCAGAAAAAATTGAAACATATATTATTATTATTTCTCCGAATAGTAGACCTCACGAACGTCACCAACTCATTTTCTGGTTAGGAAGCAAATTTGTCTAGAACACCATTTTTCGATATACATACATATACCTACTACCAGCTATATCCCAGTTCGTGAAGACCCGGTTATGGGCTGCCTCCCAAAGCAGGCCAAGGATGAGACCCGGGTATTGATCCCGCCCGACCCGGGCGAGACCGCCGGGTATTGATCCGGAAGCTGTGCTGCAATGTAACCAGGATTGACTGCAACTGTCGACTCTGCTGCTGGAGTTCGTTATAGACAGTTCGTGACCTGGTGCTATGCGAAAGTAAATAAATAACTAACACACACTAAGTACATTACTCATGAATATCCACATTTGACTGCTTAAAAGTTCTTCTACAAATTTTTAGCTTACACAACTATAATAAGTGTTTTGTACAAGTAAGTTTTATTATAATGTAAAATAATAACACGCCATAAAAAAAAATCAGAAGATTTCAAAAAGAGCAACAGTATATCCTTTGCCCTATTTCCATCATAACTTTGTTAACCCTGACCTATTTAAAAAAGGATCTTATTAAATCCATCTAAAAATAACCCAGTCATGCACCGAATCATGTGGCAGTTACCCCACCATTTGTCATAATAAGATTCATGACCCAAATAGGGTGCCATGCCATCGCATCTGCACGGATTTCTCACGTGTTTTTGTCCTCAACCCCGGGTCTAACCAGGTGTGTCGACAGAAATTGGAGCAACAGGTGAGACCTTCGCGAAATAGGACGCGCTCAAGGATACCGGTGTTTCTTCCCGGCCTACTAATACAGCCTCGTCTATCAGTAACTCGATCAAAGCCATAGAATATGGAACAAACCGTTGGCGAAACGCCTTGAAGGTTGTGAACACTTAAGACTTTGGCTGAATCCTTAGGAGTTTGATACTAGGACTTTAAAACCTCTTGAAGGTCTGTGCCACTCCAAAATTATAAATATTATTGATTGGCATAGATTCGAATAAAATAAAGTAGAATTAGAGTCTTATGTACAGTGGGACAAAAGACTCGGTTGATGATGATGAGTGGCATCGTCTCAAGGCTGACCAATCAAATTTTTCTCAGAAAGAATTAGGATGCAGTTTGCATTGTTGTCTGGCTTTCCACTTACCATTGTTGTGGTCATGGCCACAACACGTAGTAATTCAAGGGCAAGAAATCGATGGTTCTGTTGACCCTTCATGCTTGTTGTCAGTTGTCTGTAAACATCTTTCCTGTAATCTTTAGTTGGTATTCTATTTCAATGTGAGTGATATTTCTCTTGCTTGATTGATGTTTGATTTGAGAATGTAAGTCAGTGTAACTTATCTACTTATCTAGACAAATCTTATATTTTCTATTTGATACATAAATACAGACCAACACACCTTTACTAAAAAATAAATATCCCAATTTCATATACTTTGTAGATTGCGGATTAACTTGCCTTGATAAGATAAAATATATGCAAAATCAATCAACAAATAAAAAATATGCAAAATCAATTCAAACTTATTATTATTCAATTCCATCATTTCACCACTAAAAACAATACAAATAACGGTTTTTGCATCAACTAAAATTCCCAAACGGTATCAAATCCAGGTAAGATCATTTATAATTGCTGTAATTTTATTATAGTATAATGACAGCCGTTTTAATATTCCTCATTATAAGGTGATTCATTCAAAAGTGCATTTGGTTCATTAGGGGTCAAATTCAATTATATACTATGTACAGTATACATACATGAGTCATCGTTTAATACTTATTGCTTTCTAAGACTTATTGTTATTATAATGCGGTTACGTATATATGTTGTTTTTGCGGTCATTTGATTATGCATTTGTAATGTTAATTTGTTGTGGGCTCGAATTACCTCTTATTTACTTAATATGATACCTACAGATGGCTATGACAAACTGTTTTCAAACGCGGGCTATTCTAGTATAAAAAATGTGTATAAACTGTTTTGTATGGTTTTGGAAATATGTAAAAAAAAATACCATAAATATTTGAGTCTGACGTAAGATAAAACTGATCAGAGTCATTGAGCTATAATGTACGTACGTAAGTACATTATAGCTCAATGATCAGAGTAGATACTGAATTCATACGTAGGTATATACTTATTTATAGATTTCAGCTACACCACACCGCAGAAAGAACAACCCTATCTGATAAATTAGTTGTCATTTTAGGCTTAAAAAGTAACTATGCAATCTAATATTGAGCTAAGCATACAAAATAAAAATAACTTCCAGAAGACTTGATCTTCACTTGAACCTCCTTTTTTGATGTCGGTTTAAAATAAAGGAAATAAGTTTACACCACATACATACTATACATAGTGCGCTAATGCAGAAACTAGTGTATGCTATTAGTAGGTCGGATCATTGCTCGCGCTACAACCGGGCCAAGGATCCGCCATCCGGACCTGCACACCCAGCTTCCACCGGTTCAATGCTTATGATGGAATTGAGAAGAAGTTTTTTCAAAACAAAATACGTTTGCTTGCTTTTTGGCCATAATTACCTAATGGTAAGCGATCGTTATGGAAGGCTGATAAATACCGTAGTAGGTCCAGAGGACGTACGAACTATGAAAGTTTCTTTACTCATGATGTGTTCTTAGGTATGCCTCGCTTTATTGATCGAATCGAAAACGAAAATTTCATAAGTCAGGTGACAAATCTAAGTGTGAGAATTATCGCCCAATCAGCATACTATCATGTCTGGCCAAGTTGTTTGAATCGTTGGTGTATCCACACTTATACAACCATGTAAAGCAGCTTATCTCTCCTAATCAGCACGGTTTCGTCGCCGGTCGATCCACTGTTAGTAACTTGCTTGTTTACAAACAATACATATGTAATGCTTTCAATTACCGTCAACAAGTAGATGCTATTTATACTGATTTTTCAAAAGCATTTGATAAAGTACCTCACAGAATTTTAGTTCAGAAATTATCCGCGCACTACGGTATCCATGGTGATTTATTGCGGTGGGTGGAGTCTTATGTTACTAATCGCAGTCAGATGGTAGCCATAAAAGGTTATTACTCCACACCCGCCCAAGTTACGTCCGGGATTCCTCAAGGTTCACATTTAGGGCCTTTAATTTTTGTTTTGTTTATCAATGACCTTGAAAAACGGATTCAAAGCGACTGTCTTTTTTACGCCGATGATTTAAAGATATATAGATCAATAAGAAATATAAACGATTGTTGCATACTGCAGACAGACATTCAGGCTGTAAATGATTGGTGCCATGAGAATAGAATGAGCCTAAATATAAATAAATGTTTTGTCCTTTCCTTTGCGACTAGACAACTCAAGCATAATTACAGTTACTCCATAAACGGAGCTAGCCTCGCTCGTAAAACGGAGGCCAGAGATCTAGGAGTTTTATTTGACTCGCAAATTTCATTCCGACAACATTACGACAATATTGTTAAAAAATGTCATCAACTCTTAGGGTTCACTCTCAGAATCACTAAACCCTTTAAAAATCCAAGCAGTCTACTTTACCTTTACAAAAGTTTGATTAGGCCCATCGCAGAATATGGAGCCGTAGTATGGTCACCCTACTATAAAACTCACACAAGTAACGTGGAGCGTATCCAGCGGCGCTGCCTGACCGCGCTGTGCCGCCGCCACGGCCTGCAGCGCAGGTACCCGGAGTACGAGGACCGCGTCACACACTTCAAACTGAGTCCGCTGTCCGTCCGGAGACAGGTCGCTGAGCTATTATATCTACATAGGATTATACACTCCACTGTAGATTGCCCTATCTTGCTTGCATCTGTTAAAATACACTCAAAATATAATCTCAGACGCAGCTCATGTAATGTATTTTACACTAATGACATTTATAGAAATAATGTATCTAAAAATAGCCCTATGGTGCGTATGTGTCGGTCCTATAACGAACTTGAGAGTTGTAACGCCTCAGATAACAATGATGAAGATCTAGACATATTCGGAATTAGTCTCAGTTCTTTTAGAAATAATTTATATAAGGTGTTTTAATATAATAATAATGTTGTATTTCACATTGTTTTGTTTTGATTGCTACACAAATTCCTGTTGTACCTTAGCCGTGTTTTTATATATATATATTTTTTTTTTATAATTTTGTTTAATATTATCAATTAACTGTAACTTCCATAAGTATTGTTATATATGAATTATTTTAATTGTTTTAGTTTAGTTTAGTTAACTTACTGAACTTTGTCACTGTTTATAATCATGTTGTGCACACATGTGTTTGATGCACAGAATAGATCATTACCTTTTATGTGTTTTGTTGTTAATCATGTATTTTCTGTGTATTGTGTTGTGTGCCTAATAAATAAATAAATAAATAAATAAATAGAAGGTGCCTCGGCTTGAAACGATGGTAGAGTTGATGATAGCACCCATAGCTTTGCTTCCATAATATTGAAATTTATAAATCTTCTGCTTAGTCTTCCTTTAATCACAGAATATGCTTTAACGATTGCTAACTAACTATGATATGTTTTGATAGATAAGTTACATTAATTATACCTACTGATAAATAATTGATTTGTATCTCTTAAGAGAGTAGATATCTTAGTACTCTGCTTTACTGCATACTAACCCAAAAATCACACATCACGTTAGAGGACAAACGTTTAAACACTTTAAACTAGAACAGCTATTCTCTCAATAAAAGATTGAGCTGGCTGCAAATAACGAAATAGGTGTAAATAATAGAGGTCGCGGGGCCAAAGTCCGGGTCAGTGCTAACCGGGCCAAGGAGCCCGCGAGATGCAGCTATTGATCTGAGCGACCCTGTTGCTATGGAGCCCGAATGATGCTGAGGCCACGGTGGTAATGGCTTTTGGATCTTGCTTTTTATGGAATTTCTGACTGAACCACTTAATATGCATAGCTATATAGTTATGAAAAGGAACGGCAAAGTCCTGGAGTGGGTTCTGGTCTGGAGTATTGGCCATAAAACGGCCTTTTTGTTTGACGAACGTGATTAGATGTATTTTACTATCGAACTCCAGCTACAATCACACTATAATCATATTAAATTGCTAAAGGATTTAGCTCAGCTAGTCTACAGCGATTCGTACAATGTAAGAGACATTGGCCTGGCTGACTCTCGGGCGGGAATTAGAGCATACGCGCTCGCCAATCTAGTTCGTAGATGTTGCATCAGAATAGTTGAACGCGTTAGCAACGCTGTCCACACTAGATTGTTAAATAATTCAGCGTCTGCCGAGCGGGGTCTAGTGGCCCCCATGCCTCTGCTTGCCCCACCTCTGAGGGGGCAGAGCATATTGATCGCCTGCACCAATGCGCCACCCACCAGCGCCCGTCTTTGTATACGTAGCTGACTAGCTGTCTGGTCACATTCTTCTATACGACAGCAGAGAACGGTTTAGGCGATTTACATAAAATCCGTGGGATGAAGTTGAAAGACACTATAATGTTTCGGTCTTGAATGTCATAAAATAATAGTTGCCAGGCCATGGTGTGTCTCCAGGCATCTTTGCTCGAGAAAATGTCTTGATTTCGATTTTCTAGCCAAATTATTGCCTTATATTTGTGGCACAAATTAATCTTGAATTAATATTGAATTATAGATTAAGATATTTGTAGTTTTTTTCTTAAATAAAATCTTAAAAGCAAGCCACGTATTAAAGCTCAAATGAAATAAACCTATAAATCCTAGATTGTGTAATGGCAGAAATAATTTTGCGTACTGAGTACTGTGTTTTCAGTATCAGTTTCCTGTCAACTAATTGCTTCCGAGAATCGAGCTCAGCTGGAGCAGAAATAATCATGTTATTCACTGTTTTATTCCCTCATTCTAGGAAAATATAAATATTAGTCTTTTAGTACTTGGTTTTTATTCTCGGGAAATATTAAGCAAGCTCTGTTTCATACAATTTGATAAGGCACTGTACTACAAAAAACTTATTTATGCGTTACAATTTCAGTAGCTAATGCTACTAATACTTACATTATTTTAACATACTAGACTGCACAATAAGGGAATTTTAATTATTTATTATCTTTAAAGGAAGAAAAAAACTGAAAAAGGAAGTCTTTATAAATATGTCGGCGCTTCCTCCCAAATTTATTATTTTAAGAAACGCGACTTAATCGGATTTATGGTGACATCGAAGCATAATTCATTATGCTATGCGCCGTCGTCGGCGTTAGAGTGCTCGTGTCGCCAGAGGACGGGCGCGTCGACCCTCGCAGCCAGATCAATGGTCTGACGCCGGCGCCCTGCGGCACTCCACACCCTGGTCGATACCGGCCGCCACACGTCACCCCCCACGCCCGGGGTAAACGACACCACCACGTTATCATAGGTCTAGATGTCAATAAAACCGAACCATTCGTGAATAAGAAAACGTGATGTCGACCAGGACGTAATCACGTAGATATTCATGAGAAGATTATTGCTGAAGCAGACTTACTAGATGGAAATAAGAACATACTGTGCATGCTGGAATAAACATGGGTTTAGTAGAAGTCATAGAATAAGAATTAGCTAATTCAGGAAAGTGAAAGCCTAATCAACTCAGGGATGTAGCGTGGGCGTTCAATCCGGTTATAGAATAGGGATCGTTGTATGGAAAATTTCCAGTTATAAGCCATTTAAGTCACAGACGAGTGCAGATTACGATAACTTATAGATACATGCTGATTAAACGAGCGATAACGACTGTTTGACGTCAGAAGATAACGGCGTTATTGAAACTCGAGTAACGGTCCGCGATCCAGACAAGGTCGAGAGGACATATTTTGTCATTCCTTGACATAAACATTTTGAATACCTTGTTTGCGTAAGCACTGGCCTTGCAGATAGTAATTAATCAGCTCGAAATGAATGTGCATAATTACTTGATCAGGTTGAATAAAATTCAATGCATTCTTTAAAAATTATGGTTTGACTAAACTTTCAGGAAAATACCAAAAATATTAGAAATTCATCAAAAACGTGCGCTATATATTTTAGATCGAGGTTGATTTAACGGTTTCCAAGTACCTATATGTTGTTTCGGTCACCATATCAACTTAATCGGACCCCATAACTTACCCGGCACGGGCGTTCAAATGCCCTAAATTAATAGCATACACGTAACGATTGAGTCTATTAACATTCCGTAAAATAACGGTCATTAAAATTCTAATGGTATTACTTACAACATTACCCGAGGTGGGTGATGGATGTGTAATGAATAGTAGCGGGCAGCGAGGGTCACCCGGGCTGCGGCGGGCGTGACGTCATCGATCGATGCTGAGCGGGACCCACCGCCCTCGCCCGGTTCGTGCTGGTGGGTGATGTAATGCGGAGCTCTCGTGGGGTTGTTGTATCCATGACTCATGTAATGTAACGGTGGTTTTCAAGGGTGGCTTCCGTTTATGGAATTAGAAAATACTAGTAATCTTTTAGTGTATGTCTCCATTTGGTGTGATTGCCGTTTTTTTCTGTTAAGTATATAAATGTATGCCCATAGAAGTGAATTTTTTTGTCTGTAGAATAAAATTTCAATTGATTATAGTATTCAAGACAAAAACCGTCATTATGATGTACAAAAATCAAAAGAAAAGCTTACTAACTATTACTCAAATTCAATAATATCGTAATGATGGCCTCGTTTGCTTTATATAATATACCTATTCATTAATTTTTTGTGTTCTTTTTCTTATAATTTTTAATAAACTTTTAAATTGCGTATTTATAAGATTTTTCAACTAGATTTTTTGACAGTATATGCTTAAACTTGTATTGTAATAAAATACCGGTTATCTGACCATAACGTTTCCATGTGACTTGTATTAATTTTGTCATCACCAGTTATGCGAATTTTATTTTATTTGTATTAGACAGGATTTTCGATCACGTGTCAATATCAGGTATTAGTGTTATTTTCCACTACTCAATATGCATACTTGCTTCTGAATATTCATTAGATTCTGTTGTCTGGTTATGGCTAGATTAAATTTGCTGTCAAATTTTCAATAGGTAGGTAGGTACTATTATATTTTTTTAGACAGGTCTATTACTACTATACAATTATCTATTTTATTCAACAATTTTGTAGTCTGTGTATAAAAGTTGTGCCGTATTAGTACCTATTTCTGAGTTTTCAATGCAGTTGGAATTGGCAAGTAGGAGCACGATGCATCCCATCAGACAGACGCCTTACTTAATATGAAACTCGATAAGAATACTAAAAAAAACTAAAACACAAACGTGAACGGTAATGGAACGTCAAAGTTGAGTAGTAGGTAAAGCCCATCATGTCTGTACGTGCTCAGAACGTAAATAAACAGAGACACGTGGAGTGGGTGCGGAGGCGCGCCTGCGCCCTCGGGCTTCGCCCCGCAGTCAACGATCGATGGCAGGCACCCGCCGCTCCACCACCTCCCGGCACAATATACGTGAGCTCTATAGCTCACAGAACAGTCTCGATTCTTTATTCCTTCACGCTGCAGTCAAATTCCATAGCTTGCACTCGATTTCCTACTCTAGTCAACTCTCTTCGTTTGTGTCTAAATCGAAATGTTTGCTACCACTTTAGTACTTATCATCATCTTTGAACTGTAATATATTGTGTATATGTAGTTTGATAAAGTACATCAAAATGGTGTTGGAATTGGTTCCCTATGAGATTTTCTCTGGGAAATCGTCTGTTATCTAAAACAAAATTAAAAGCCAAGCAATTAAGTAAGCAAATAGCAATAAACCCATATCTTACGGTGAGAAAATCACTAAGCGTGAAAGTAATCGATTTCATGACACAGTTCTAGCGATTTTATCGAATGACATAAATTGCTGTTTAGTTACAGCACTAACAATTTTCATAGGTACGGTTGATTTAATGACCAGAATATTTGCATTGCGATTGGCACTGATTCGCCACGATTTTCTATAGCTTAAGGATTGAAACGTTGCGAAGGAATGCCCTGATCGTGCTAGTAGGTAGGTATACGTATAGCGCATAGTCAAGTCAAAGCTAGAAAATCAATATCACGAAAGTGTCGGCAGCCGGAACAAAGCTCCACTGGATGTGTGCGTCCGTTTGTTTCGACACCTGCGCTCTTTAATTAATGGAATGGAAAGTTTGGTTGTGATCCCGCGCGTCCGTCGCTACAGCTAAATGTAAATAAACATTCGTAAACACGTGTCTTGTAGTTTTAAATACGATAGCCGGCGAGCGCGCAGGCGTGCCGCATGCCGCTGCCATGCCGACGCTCCTATTACCGATATTGTGGCCATCGCCTTTGTCATCGTTACGTCAACTTACTTTAAATTCTTCCACTTTAATTATTTCATCGCCTGCTGTGTCAGTTTGACGAATACTTTTGCCAACTAATTTGATTTTAATTACAACGCTAATTAAACATCTATCTATTATTTATTTCAACAACAGGTCTATCGTCGCTGACGTGTTTGTTATGTTGACCCAAAAGATAATGATAATATCGTAAAGTTCATGATGATAAACGCAGAAATAGGTAGGTACGTAGTGTTATGTGTGATATAGATTCTGTGAAAAACAACTTTAAAATAGGTATAACAAGTAGGTAATGGAATGATTAGATAATTATCGTCAGTTGTTTACGTCTTTTCTTCACTTTTTACTGATAAGGGTGTTATTTTAAGTTTGCATGTGTCTGATGAATGCTCAATGAATTGCAAAAGTGAGCAAACATTTCCTATGTGATGGTGAGACGAACCTCTGTTAGCTTAGCCAGGTTGGCTTTATTCTTCTGTGTTTATGCGGAGAAGTCGTAGGTAGGTACTAATTAGTTTTTCATAAAGTGAACGGCTTTGTGCCAAATTTAATATTCTTTCGTTAGTGCAATGGCATTATAGTAGTGCCTGAATGCAATCCGATTAGATTCTTCATATTATTGTCAGTTGTCAGCCTGCTTATATGTAGGTACTATGTAAAATGTGTCATACATAAACTTTTTCACTGGAACTAAAATACATAACATTGTATTTGTTTATATAGTCTGCTAGTTCTGTATTAGGTACTTAGATGTTTACTATTACGTGATTTTTCTTTACTAAGTATATTATTATGATGCGCCAGCGCATTTTTCCAAGAACCTTTACTACGAGTATCAGCAGTATCTCTGCCACGTCCGTAATCCACATTCACCGGTTCGTCATCATTTCACATGTACCTGGCCGCCCCGCATAACTGTTAATACTCAGACCGATCCTCAAATGCTTACAAAAAGCATTGCGCCTTCATTATTATTATTGAAGCAAAGTGATGAGTAGCTGCGGCAACATGGCGGCATTGCGACGTTGCCACTCCGCACGCTTGGCTGACTCGTCACGTGACGTCACGTCTCAAGATGGCCGCCACACCGGTCGTGCGCCCCGTCCCGCGCCACCCGCGACCGCTCTCCCCCCGTCTCCCAGCCGGATCCGAAACGAGTAATAATAATAATTTAGAATGCAGCCGTCATGTCAGAAAGGAAACCGACCGAGAATAGATTGTAATTTAATGCATCGAACTTCTCGCCTGTACGCGTTAACGTTAATTGTTATTCCACAGCAGAAACTGTTTACTTTCGTTGAATAACATAGATAGGTAGTAAGTAGTTAGCGGAATCGAGGGCCTCGATAGCATGCGTGGCACACGCCCGCGTGCTGCGTGATTCATTTTGTTAATGCTCTAATCAAGTAAACATATTAGGCACCGTCTGTTATTATTCAAACTAGGTATTTAGTAATACTAGGTATTTAGGTATCGAAACGAGTAGCTTTTCCGTTAAATACGAATAGTTTCATGGCTTTAGCATAGCAAAGTAGGTAAGTAGATAGGTTGCTTACCTACTTAGGTAGATACCTATGTCTTGATCCTTTTGTACCTACCTTGGTTTTGTACATATTTATCTTATTGATTGAATTGTTTTATGACTGTATTTATCTCTATTACTGCTATTAAGGAGTGCTTACTTTTTTATTTTAAGACTTTCATCAGCTCATTCTTCGATATCACCAATCATTAAATCAAAACTCGAGATGATACTTTTATTAAAAGCCGATTTACCAAAATAATGTTGCATCTGCTAGGCGTCGATCATTATTGATGTTGCGAGCGAGTGTAGTGTAGGTATGTGCTGGGATCGGTTGTTATCGCGCGATAAGCATGTAGTCGGGGTCGCGCAGCGCATCCGCGTCGCGGGTAACGGCGCGTCGCGGTCGTGGTGCGCGCGCTGACGTCACCGCTCGATAATGGCCGCCGCCGCCCCGGCCCCCCGCGGCTCTGTCGTCCACCGCTCGGCGCTCAGTCTCTCTTCGACCTGCTTACGAAGCGAGTGTGCTTTACACGAACCGCACTTCTCGGCTTGCAGCGATCGCGGAACCGAATGTGATACATACTTTAGGTGTTCTTGTGTAACATGGTGACGGTGTTTTTCTTATCCGGTAAAAGAAATCAGTGAAAATTTTCAAGAGAACCGAAGAAAGCCGATCTCTCGCTCTCCGAACTACACCCGGCGGCGAGATGTCGGTGATGCAAAAACGGCAGCACTGCTACTTGTGCGACTTGCCCCGCATGCCGTGGGCGATGTTGCACGAGTTCTCGGAGGCAGTGTGCAGGGGCTGCGTCAACTACGAAGGTGCCGACCGCATCGAGGTTGTCCTGGATACCGCCAGGCAGCTGAAACGTGCTCACGGCTTCCAGGAGGGACGCGGCCCATCGCACGCCAAAGGAGCCCACAGAGCACCTTTAGAAGCTCATCAAAACGGGGCTGAAACGGCAGCGAGAGGGCAACCGGCTCCGCCGGCACATCACGTCCACACTCCAACGTCTGGATTCACTTTACACCATCAACGTCCTACGGCTAGTGCTGGTCTGTTAGCAGAATACGGAGGCCGACGAGATGATCATGACGGCAGGAGATTAACACATCTGCCTACTCATCACTTGCCGACACACGGTGCTGCAAGACTGGCGCCTGGTCTCACTCTGAAAAGACCAATGGATGAGGATGATCATCAAAACCACCACGAGCCAGCAAAGAGGTTGATGGATGATCATGCCCGCCCTCCTCTAACCCGCGGAGACTCGTTACCAGCGGTTTCACTGGCTACGTCTTTCGCGCCTGACCGGTTCGTCAAGCAGGAGAAACATCCCATCCGCACACCCTCTTTCGACGCTTCGTCTTTCAAATCAAACGGTAAGTACCTACATTTAATTTAGTTTTAGCAGCAAGCCAATACTAAGTCATATTTTATTGAAATATTACAGAATCTCCATTCAGTCATACCTAATTGGTTTTCGTCAAAAGCTGGTATTTCTTACTTCTCCTCTTTGATCTTAGGTACCTACCTATATCCAAGTTTCTTTTCGGTTGAATTATTATTTCCGCCTATTTTACTCACATGTAATTTTAATTTGCCTTTCAAAATTAAAACATTCAACAAATCTTTATTCAAAAAGCCGGACCTTGAAAGTTTAAAAAATAGGTAGGTACCTAGGTACTTTGATTTAGTTCCTTCCACCATGAGATCTTATTTTTCATTTCATACCTACATAGATCTTGTCTGTTTGACTCTTTTGCACAAATTTATTTTTGATTTTCTATTGAGCTGATACATCGTAGAACTCAGGCTCTTCCCCAGATTACACATATCCTCAGATATTTAAATTTATTAGTCCTGAATCATGTAGGATTGATTCCCCCCGATAAGTTTGCTACTATCTTACAATGTTCATTTACGAAATTTAGTAATTCTGCACACTGGATACTAAAACAGATGAACCCAGTATGTAATAAATGGAACATAAATTCTACTCAGATGAATTATCTAAATACTTAAGTAGGTACTGAAGAACATGTACTCCTTATCATGGTCTTTATCTATTCTGTTGTCATTATGAAAACTTGTTGCAATAGTAGAACAAAGGGCTTTATCTTTACTGTGTTTATATATGTACACATTTTATACAACCATTTTTATTATGGACGGCTATCTGCAATTTTAATACACAGAAATTTAAGTAAATACTCTAATATCTTTATTTGAAACAAATTTCTAGCGTCCAGACAGAATACCTATAGGTACGTTGTAGTTTTGCGCAAGCGTCCGCCTCGGGATTCATAATACAAGTAGATGCATTAACTCTGTCCATAAATACGAAACCGGTTGGACTGGTTGGTTGAGCGTTCTCGAAAGCGAGCCCGCGGCCTCTCGCACACAAGCTTGCCACGACAAACACCCACACCACACGTAATGTAAACGCGGCTCCGCGCCGTGAATGCACGACACGCGGTGTGGCAACGTCGCTTGCGTGACGACATTTTCGCTCGCGTACGTAGGTATGTAGGTAGGCCATCGGGCGAAAAAATATATAGCGCCTGACTGCCTACGCTTGGCAGAGTCGCTCGACCACATTCCGTTGGCGTGTGTACCAGCGAGCGCGGCCGCCGCAAGCCGTCGGCCAAAAAGGTCACCGGCCGTGACGTCACCCTGCCATATGGGCCTTGCCTTCGCGCCATCAACACCACTACCTGACCGCACTTTTACCCGTAGCACGCCATAATTATAGCAATGACTTACCTAGGTTTTGAGTAGCGTGTCATGTTGGTAAAATATAAAAAAAATGTTATCAACAGCCATAGTCATTGCCAAATAGTTAAAAACTTTACAATAAACCGGTAAATAGAAGATAAATTAATATAAGATAGGTATCGAATTCAGTGAAAAATAACGTCAAATTGAGTAGCGTAGTAATCTATCGGATTTGCGCAATTGTTTGTTTGAAAACAATTATGCAAATGCGTAGATTATAATATCGTTTCCCCGATAACGCCATAAATAATATTTCTTATTTTACATTATTTTATGTATTTGTTATAATGTATATGAATATGTAGTTGCATATGTCGCAACGAATTTCATAACATAGCAACGGCTGAGTAACCACAGCGATACGGGACCCTCATCAGGCGCGGTCTGGCAACGTCGCGTCGCATATTCCATTTTCGTTCGTTGATTCGTTGCATGTTCGAATGTGGAACTTGTATCACTTTATTATTTGTACCTACGTACTTGCCTACCCACTCATCTGCTACGAGTCCGCCTGTAAAGCCGGCCGAGGATCGCCACGTTCTGTGGCCAAGCAAGCAGTGACACATCACACTCACTACGTAGCACGTATTAACACGCAATATAAATAACATATGCATGTGTGAACCTGTGTTTACTATCTGCCGGTCCACCGCAAACGATGTGTCATCCAACATTGAATGTGAGGTTATTCGGACAAATTAAAACGATGTAGAGAGAGTGGTGTGGCAGCGCATCGTACTGAAATCATGTCTCGTGCCAGAAACTATTTTCATCACTGACATCCACAATTAATTTTACTTTTCTTCAGAACGTAATACGACACAATTTGCACTGTAACGCTGTCACCTAATCAAACGATGCTGTAATAGTCTTGAGTAATCTCTCAATCAGTAGGTCTATATTTATTTTTATATAAATGTATACGGTCACACGAGCTATCGTAGTTTTTTGTCTATATAACTATTATCAGCTTTTGACGATCCAACGATTCAGTCTTGCCCAAAACACATTTTTTAACATTGTAACATTATTTCGTGTGTAATATCGTTATTCGTTATAGATGGTTCATTGGTTTTAGGCTATGGCACGGCAGCTCCGCTGACGAATGGTTCCGCCGGCTCCCCGCTGGGTCGCGCGGCCGGCTCCCCGCCGGTGACGGGCGCGAGCGGCGCTGGGCCCAGCCCCATGGCCGCGTTGATGTCGGTGGCAGACACGCTGCCCCCAGGCTCCCCCCGGTCGGCCGGTGGCTCCCCCCCGCAGCCCCCGCAGCAGCGCTCTGCCAGCCGCTCCAGCCAACACTCGCCGAACTCCTCAGGTATTCATCGCCTCCACCACACAGAATAACTTTTCAAATACATATTGTGTATTCGGCCGGTGTAGCTAAATCAAGATGTTTAGTTTATATTCTAAATCCGATTCCACATTAGTTAATATTAAATGTATGGCCTGACGATAACTATGTTCCTCAATGTGTATCAGTGTAACGTGTGAAAGAAAGTCAGTTATTAGAGCATCACTTTTTGCAATAACAACCGGTGCAGCCGGTACATGGTGTTCGTAGCCTTTACGATATCGTATGACGGGTCGGACTCGGGCGGGCGTCCGGCCGGCCGACGGCGACCCGACGACCGCTTGCGCCCACACCGTCCAGCTACAGTCTGCTATTCCGTGTGTTATAATTCGCGTAAAACGTCGCAACTGCGGTTCGGGGTCCGTTCCGAACGGCCCTGAACCGCCGAGCAGACGGTAGCTAACTATTGGTCTCCGGTCCGACAGGGTCGAACGGCGGGCGGCGGTCGTCGGGCTCCCGGCACGTGTCGTCGACGACATCGGTGTCGTCGAGCGAGGTGGTCGAGGGCGCGGACGCCAGTGCGCCTGCGCCCGCGCCGCTGCTCAAGTGCACGCTGTGCCAGGAGCGCCTCGAGGATACGCACTTCGTTCAGTGCCCCAGCCAGCCGCACCACAAGTTCTGCTTCCCCTGCTCCAGGGACTCTATCAAGCGACAGCAAGGATCGGAGGTAAGCGTTCTTCATATTTTCTTCTTATAATGAAACATTTTTGTGCCCGTGACGGACAGAGAAATCATAGAGCCTTTCCTTTTTTCAGGTATACTGTCCCAGTGGAGAAAAATGTCCCTTGGCCAATTCGACGGTGCCGTGGGCTTTCATGCAGGGTGAGATCGCCACGATTCTCGGCGAAGAGTTCAAGCCGAAGAAAGAGCGCGAGACCTAGAAGCGCGGCGTGAAGACTCGAATGTTCCTCTTGTCCCTCTCGCCGCACAGGCGGGAGGAGGCCGCGGCACGAGGCCGCAGGCGCCCAGCGCGCGGCTCCGCGGCACAATGACGCGCATTTTCGCGTGTCTTTATCGAAGATTACTTGTATATACTTAATATCTTGTAAATAGTACGTTTACTTTAGTTGGCTCGTTGAGACCGAACGACGATTCTGGTCCTATTTTGTACCCTCGCGAAAGTTACGTGACGTGACACGTTCAAATGTTGTTTTTCTGGCGATACCGATGTTGCGCAGTGGTCGCTTCGGTATATGCAGTACATAATATCTGTTTTGGAAATGTTTCGACCTTTTTACCTGCGACTGTATAGACATCCGCGCTGTGAGCGGACAGATCTGAAGCAGTTTTCGGATTGAGGATAGAGATATCTTCGGATGCCATTTTCTTAGTTACCCTTAGGTCCCGAACCATAGTGAACTTGGCATTTATTTATGTGATTCTTATACTGTACGTGTATTATGCGATATAAATGATCATGACATTATTGTAGTCGAAAGTACTGATTGTAAAAACGTAGTTTTTGGATATTGGAAGCGCGCGCCGTGTACAGACGGTAGCCGGTTTAAGTATATTTGTATGTTATACTCGAGGGCGCGCGTCATCTTATTTTACTATGAAGCGATTTATTCAGAGTGGATCGAGTTCCGTTACTGTACTACGTTTTGACGAAACATTCGGCCTGGTAATGATTCTAATCTCTTTGCGTTCTTCTTACAGCTAACTGTCATCTTTATTTTCAAATTGGAAATTCTAAATTGTGGTTTGTCGTGTTCATCTTGGATGTGCTGGTTATTTGCGTTGATTATTTTGTAAGGATAAGTTAACGTTGGTCGGAAGAGTCGCGTGCGCGGCAAGCGGCGCTGCTAGCCGCTGGCTGCGCACGCGCCGGTGCGGGCAATATGTGCGAGATCGCTTTGCATACAAGGGGGGCGTACCTAGTCATTTTGTGAAATGTCAAATTGTCAGAACCGCGTCCACGCGGCCGTTATAGGAACTCTTAAAACTCGCTGCTATATTTGTATAAATTGAAGTAATCATTATAATTATCATTATATATGGCGTAATGTTAATCGATTCGTAGTTAACGTCAATTTCGAAAGCTATCAGTCTACGACCGTTTACATTCAATTTTGATACGATCTGATCGATTTTTTGATGTTAGATTATGATTTTTCTTGAGAGATATCTTTACTTGGAGCTGCGTTAGTGCGCAGTTCAGTGTTTACAATGAACATCGAGCGGGTTGTAGTTTCATGTTGTAAGGCTCGTCTATTGTATCATATATATATTAACAATCTACTGAAATCACATTAGTGTATATCTGTCTCTGTATCAAGACGAATTATTTAGTCTTTAAACATATTCAAGTACATTCAATAAAATTGAAATGTCCATTATTTATTTTAGACATATTTATGTGTAAATATTTACCTTGTATATACTTTTATCTTGTAAATAATTTTAATAATGACGTTTTGACGCCTTTGTGGGCGTAATTGCTTTTACTCCAGTATTAGTAGAAGGTTCATGCTGTATTATCTTTGTGTTGCATCGCATAAGGAAAGATATTTGAAAATCTATTGAAACTTCTCTTTTAATACCCTCTTTAAAAATCTTACAATTGTATTTTTGCTTGCGAAGATATTTTACCTTGATTGTCTATTTTGCGTAGGATTGGATAATAATCCATTTGCTTTATATATTTTTTTGCTGTTCAAGGCTTTATTTAAGGATTTCATCTACTTACTGTCGTTATTCTGATAGATTCGAAATTGATATTTAGTATTATCAATGGAAACCACCCGATTAAGGGTTTGTCATAATGTTATAATTAGTTGTCGCCAAAAGTGGCAAAGGTAATATTGTAAGCACAAAGTGTGCTAAATACTTTTTATTGCTTTGATGTGTTAAATGTACGTGTTATTTATTTTTGTAAGATTTTACAATTCGCTTTCGAAGTTAAGGAAGCGTTTCACGCTACTGCACGTAAAATTGCCATTGATTACAGTTCATAATAAATATTTTTAGGTCTTCTTTTGAAACTGATTTCATCGAAATGATATTGTAATTTATTTCTTGAATTTACTCTGTTGGGTACCTACGAGTATAAACACGAATTCACCAAGTGTGGCACAAGGCTCGATCCTGAGACCGTTGTTGTACATGTTACATTGACTTGCGTACATTTAACATATCAAACGGTGTTAGTCCGCCTTTACCTTTAGGCTTGTGTGTAGAGTCGACGACCACGACAAAACTGTATAATTTTCTTACTGTATGCAGCAAGTGAAATGCTTCGTTTAAGACGTACATGTACATGTTGGTGAAATACAATTGATGTGATTTTATACTTGAGTCATTTTATTTCCTACCCTTTGCCCTGCCCAATCAACTAAGCCTAAAAAATATGATGAAGAAAAAAACAAGTCGTGAGAAAAACTTGTAACAACACCTACCAATTGCATGAAAATGTGAAGAAAGACTAAGAAGAAAACTGATTGATGTGAATATTAGAATAGAGCACTTTATTTATGCTTCGATTAGTAAAAGACTTGTCATTTAGTGACCATACCTACCTACATATACAAATTAGTAAAATATTGAGTAATTTATACGTTGTTCATTTTCCGAGGATGCGTATCGTTAACACCCGACATACGTATGTAAACATAAACCTCAATAGACGTGAGTGAGAGAGCGGGCTTTTCTATAATAGATGATTACTAAAAAAAACATACAGTACATAGTGGAGATTAAAAAAGACGGAAAGCCATTTTTACCTGTACTCCTAGAGATAACCTGGTGATATACCTATCATACGGTATTGATTCGATAGTCTCACATTGGGATGAATAACGCATCTTCGCTAGTGTTATTTTGGGTAAAGAAAACCTATCAATTAGGGCTTCTACCCTATACTATAACCATACCAAAAATCACGTTGACCCGTAAACGTCGTCACAATGTTGCGGCGCGAAAGAGGAACTGACTTTCGCTTGTGTAATTTTTTAGTTACTTACCTATGTACATATAGAAATGAAATGGTTAGAAATTACATAGTAATGAACAGTACGGATATGCATAAAACGTAATTAAAGATATGAAAAGTCTAACCAATAACAATAGGTACCTACCACAACCAAATTCATTATTTAAGGCGCTTATGTCGCTTTTCGTCTATGACAGCTTCATTGTATATACTAGTGACATTAAGAGTATTCTTTTCCCTTGTCCTCCAGATGGCAGGAGGAGCAGCGGCCCCAACGAGAGGATGCCGGAACCACTGTGTCTGACGAACAGATGAGATCAGCCCTACCTCGGTATCCAGTCGATCGATATTTGGTTAGTACTGTATTTGTTTTTTAAATGGTTTTGGACTCATAAGTACGTCAAGAAATAACACATCATAAAAGTGCCAAAAACCAGCTTGTTTGAACAAAAGATTCCCCACTTACACTATCTCTATATTCAAGTGAACTATACATTTAGATCTCGCTTAAGAAGATCATTATACATTTATATCAGTTATTAATTTACGTTACAGGTTGAGAGCAGCAATAAATTCGAAATGGTCAGCGTCATAGATGATGATATCTGGAATCCTGAGCCGGCGCTGCGGCCAGAAGATGAAATTATGTTAAGGAAATTGCATGACATGCTGCAATCAACTGCTGACGACCTGAAGCTGCTCTCTGGGGAATTGTCCAAGTTTCACGAGCCAGGCGTGCAAGTGAAGTCGGCGCCGACTGCGCTCGATGAGGAGTTCAATGAAAAAGTCCACATCGAGGAAGTCGTTAACGCTAAATTTCATGGATACAAAATAGTTGAAAAGCCACTTCACGTGCCCCAAGTCAAACCGCGAAACGACACGATTGACGGATCTAAAGTTAACCCGACTACTAAAATCCTAAACACCGATGTCAAGCCAAAACCAGCATCGGTATCTAAGAGGCCAGTTAATAATAAAAACTTAGGAGTAAGTCGAACTAGAATACTAGCAATCGATAATAACAATCAAGACAAGATTAAGAGCGAGAAACTCAATAATGGTAAGATCGTCAATAATGCGCCCGCAGTAGCTTACAATGAATTTTCTTTCAACTATGTTGAGCCTAAAACTACAGGAACTCCTCGAAAACGTTTACAAGTTCAGGATATGCCAAGCATTAATATTAGGAGTGAATTAAAGGAACAGAAAGTATTACAACTAGATATCTTACCTGAGAGTAAAGAAGTGAAAGAAGTAGATACAGTTAAGAGTAATATTTCAGTAGTTACAATAACACATGGTGTTGACCCAAAACCTTTGCCTAGCAAAACATTGGAATCTGTTCATATGAAACAATCCGATAGCAATAACCAGACAGTGAGAAAAATATCTAAAATGTCGACATGCGACAGTAGTGGCTCTAATAACCACAATAATAATGACTCTGATGCACGAGTGAACCAGAATACACAGAAACGTTTAATTTCTTCAATAAGGAATTCACCAAAATCTACAGCCAGAGAACGGGCAAAAAAGTCAAGTATAGTCAGAAAAGAAACTGAAAAACGTCAACGATATAATTTAGACGAATGGAACAAAAAACTAAATGTAGTTTATGGATCTTCTACTTTTAGAAAACCTAAAAGTCGTTCTACTAAATCATCTCCAAAAAAATTAAATAACGGTAAAAAATCTACTGCCTTTAATACTGCTGAATACATACCATACTCACACTTGACTTTAGGCGGTGTGAGAGTAAGCGATATAGAAAGAGAAATATCTGATCTGCCAAAGAAACCCAACTTACCTTTAAGTCCTATGTTGGATAAAATTTTGAGCAGCAGAGAAAATTCGTTTCATAGAGATAGTCCTAGAAAAAAGACAAAAAAAGATAGTAATAACGCTGTCCTGACAACATCAGATGAGAATTTGCTTCAAGAAATCATTGACATAGAACGAAGCGTTAGCCAGACACTGTCTAAAACTTTGAAGAAAAAGGTAAACGAGCCTGTTATTAAATCCCAAAACCATTCCAATGAAAGCAATCATGCTGCTGATGAAAGTGAGAGCTATGCTGATGATTTTGAAGATGACAATTCAGAAAAGACGTATAAATCTCGCTATTCAAAGACCGATGAAGATGAAATAGAACAGTCCGTTAAAATAAAATATACTGATAAATATGTGAACTCTTCTGATAATGCCGATAACTTATCTGATGAAGAACCACAACCAGGACCTTCCAATGTAAAAAATATAACGTACACAAAAGCTTCTAGCCTTTCATTCAAAGATTCTGTAGACATATTTGAATTTGTACATCTCGTTGACACACATGATACAGCCACACAGAGTAGCGGAGAGAATAAAATTACTCCCAAAGAAACTCAGACTTCTCCACGGAACGACAGAGCAAATATACAACCTATACATAACGACTTGTGGCCGTCTATAGATCCTCGACGGGAGGTCGAAAAAATGTTTGAACTGGAGAAAGATTTCATCAAAAAGTTAATAATAGATGAATACGGAGACTTGCTAGAGAAAAATATAAATAAAACTTCTAGTTCTAAGGAAAACTCAAAAGAAACCAGTAAAAATGTTACAGCTCTACAAAAAAATACACAAACATCCCCTGCCCATGTGAAAAGTGTGATGACGTCTCCGAGAAAAACTAAAACGAGGCCTACGTCACCATTTCTGTTGTCGGTCCCTGTTCACCAGCAGACCAGCCCCATGGTCGTGGTGACTAACGACGAGCAGGAAATAGTCGACGTACAAGTGGAAGCAGACGACATATCTGTCAACTTGTCGTCCCCCCGATTCAGCCTGCGTCTGCCGCAAACCTCTCGCGAAGTACTCTCCAACCTAGGAGAGCCGACCCCAGCGCAATGTAAAACCAGCATAAAACGACACCAACTAAACAATAAGACATTCACAAAAACATCAGCGAGCAGCTCGAGCTCAGTGGACGCGGACAACTCATCGTCCGAAATTAGCAGCTTGGGGGAAATAAAAATAAGAAAAAAACTCAAGAAAAGAGCCGCGACAGCGTCGGCATCCGAATACAGTTCTTCGTCCACTTCCAAATATAGCTACGAGATGCAATCTGCCGGAATGTTGCCTCTAAGGAGCGAGGGAGAGATTACTTATACTTTGGCGCAGACTGTGAAGAAAACGGTGCAAAGAAGTACCAAGAGCGATGGTGAAACCAGCTTAGGTGTAAAATGAGTTTTGTTTTTGTTGGCCTTCACCATTTTGTTAGTGCCTTAACCAGTTGAAATTAATCAGGTTAATATTTGATTGTTAAAGACCTATAGACGATTGTTATTTACTCACCGTAAGTACAAAATGTTAATATTTAAATAAATACTTAGGTATTGCTTGTTCTAGATTTAAGTCTAAGAAATTACTGTATATTAAAATTGTTAGTTTCATGTAAATAAATAGATTTTAAGTTTTTTACTAAGCCGATTAATGTTAATGAGATGATTATGTTGTAAGATGGAATTTACGCATTTTGACCGAATAAAAAGCTGTTGTCGGAATATGTATTTAAATTTGAGTACCTACCTCCTCTATTGAATAGTCCCAATGGATAGAAAAGGTGCTTAACACTGCCATATAATGCGCGCTACATTCATTTTCTATAATTATATGAATACTTAAAATGTGAAAAACGGACAGCCCCTATAGAAAGACCAATGTATGGGATTATAACGTAGTGGTTAATTTAATTTCTCTGTGGGGATTATAGTAAAATAAAAAAATTCTCCCCGCGGAGCGCATCGTGATGTCAATCCCATACATTGGTGTTTCTATTCCATTGTGCTTATATATCCAATGTATCAGTACGCTCACTAAAATACGCTTCTTGTGTAAGAGGGCAGATCACGAAAAGCTTCGTCATTTTTTGAACTTTGGTTTGGAGAATGCTATGTAATCGATTAATTACAGTTCGCGCAAAACTTTATGAGCTCTCTGAAATTACGCCCGAGTACGTAACCGCGCATGGTACAGTTGAGCGCACAATCATTATTGTAAGATTTAAAAAAAAACAGTACATTTATGCCACAAAGTATCTAGATCACAAAGTATTTAGATTTTAGGTATTTTTACGTGCAGTAAGATATTAGAACAAACAGGTAGGTATTTATTTAAGTAAATTAAAAACTTTAATATAAACCTTGTGCATTTATTTATTTATGTTTGGCGACGTAGCACATTAAAGCGTCCGCGAGGCATATCTTATTAGTGTGGGGCTAGATGGCGTTGTGTGCAATGTCCCGAAATATTTATTTATTTATTTTAATTAAACCAAAAAGTTCGATAACAGTAAGAAACCACAGTAATAGAACAAACAAATAACAAATACAATATAACGGTGACAAAACTTAACAACAACAATAACAGAAACAAATAAAAATAACGAAAACAAATAACAGTAAAAAAAATTACAATAGGAATGAAAATTAATTGTTGCACTCGACTGTACTTTCGTCTACAACGTGCGCAAGTGTTGTGTACGAACGTAGCACTCACACTAAGGCAAGTAGGCGTGTGTAGTTCACGAATGAATCATTCAAATGAACTACTTCAGTTGGTTTAGTCCTTCATTCTCTACTTCAGTATCATTTCATCTAGTTCATACTTCAGTGATGTAGTCCACCGCTCGCGAACGACTCGAATCAAAACATATCGAAGTAACTATGATATATTTTAGTCAGCTGTGACTTTTCCCTATCTCGCTCTGTTGTAGGAACGGATATGGCAGCCTATTTCACTCACTCGTACTTCAACTCGACATTATATTTATCTGATCAGGCGGATTATGACAATTCAAACTCTATCGCAAGGTAATAACGTTGCCGTTTTCCGAATATCTACATTTACGATCTTGTGAAGATTAACTCACTTGTTGCTGTTTAGATGTTTTTTTCGTAAGTACTTATCGAATCGAGAAGCTACAACTTGTTAAACTATTTTGAGCTTTATGCATTGATATTTATTTTATGTGTCCCGTCACAACGCTTCTTGTATAACATAATTCAGCGAGATGTTATTGTTACAATCTATCCGATATCTTGTATATCTCTCAACAATCTTAATCTCAATGAAATAGTGAAAGAAACACGAACGATACTAAATAACAAGTTCATTGAGCAACTGAAGTAAATGAACTACTGAACTAGAAGAGTGATATAGTTCACTGAGATGAAAAGACACATATATATCTTTTCATTTCAGTGACACATTCTGCGCAAGGCTAAAGGCAAGGCACGGCGCAACGGGACGCGAGCGGTGATACGGCGCGGGGCGCGGGGGCCGGTGCGCTCCCCGACGCCCTGTCCCGTCCCTCCCCTCGGATACCTATAATCTGCGTACTGCGCAGCCACTAGCGTGCGTTTTCCGAGAGCTCATAAAGTTTTGCGCGAACTATATTTTATATTGAATGAGTGTAAGAATTACTAAATGTAAATTTCGTGCAACATCATAAAAGTAAGTATTGACATTGGCAGTAAACCAAGAACTATTCAACTGTCAGTGTCAAATATCATAATGCTGCCATATAAATATTGCTGGCGTGTATTTATTTTTAATATTAATTTTTAAAATTATTATTAAATAGTAATGGACGTCTGCGGTTTCGCTCACATTATTTCAGGATAAAAAGTAGTCTATGACATTCCTAAGACCTCATACTACAGAGCTAGCTACTGACTGATTTATCAGCACACAGGTCTCTTATATCTAGGAACAAAATTTAGAGGGTTAGACAAACTTAAATGGGGGGTTCGGGGCCACAAGGGTAAAATACAATTTGGCCGAAAAAAATCCCAGACCTGCCATTTTTTTTAAAATATTTTTTTGTGACTTTCTAGATTTTTGTCAAAATTCTACCTATTAAGTACCACAACCGCAATCGCAATCGAAATAGGCGCATATATAGCCTAAATATTAAGTTACGAAAAAATTAACTGAATTAGTCTAAAAGCTCAACCTTTATAGTGATTTAAAAAAAACACATGTATCATGGCAAGTAAAATGCTTTAAAAACATCTTACGTTATCCCTCATCTCATCACAACGACGTACTAAGTTGGAAACACATCTAATCATCTTATTGAATAATTTTGAGCAAACGTACTTACCAGAATTTTTATTTCTTAATTTTACAACTAATACGAAGAAAAATGGTTGAAGACCTCAAAATTCATCGGAATTCAACTATCCGGTATAACACCATTGTTTATCTATCTCCTGTCTCTTTCTCACACATAATGTTATGTCGTTAAGAGAGGACCAGGTGTGATAAGAATCTCTCATTTTTTTTTTTTATTAACTAAAGATATAAAATACATACATGCACATACAAGGTAAGTACATATTAATACAAAAATAACCTTAGCAATACCTAAACGACATGGAATTAACATTGTTCTTTTTTTTACAACTAAGTATACATACATGTGTGTTTCTAGCGGACCCCGAACTAGGCAATGCCTGTATCTCGGAGGCCCAGGAAAGAATTACATATTTGAGGTAAACATTCGCGCTTTCTATAACAATGATTTTAAATGATAACAGGCTTAATTACATTAAATAATGTACAATACAAAAAGCAATACAACAAAAGTACAGATAGTGTTTGTTACAGTACAATAACCTACGAACTGAAGCTGCATCAAGAAAATAAAAAGATAATGTGTGGTGTGAACATTACATGGATATGAAAGGAATGCAAGGATTTTTGCGGGTTTATGAAGATTACGTATGAATGTTTGGTATCTCCAATGAGTAGTCTAGGCTAATTATGTGTTTGTGTGTATGTATGTGTGTGTGGGAATGTTGTGTGTATATTGTGTAAAATGTCTGAGTGATTTTGATCTAACTACGCTTAAGAACGAGCATCAGTTAGCTAGAATAGAAGTTCTACTTCTGTATTCAGCCTAGAATCTAGGTTGTACACTCTTACCTGTTTTTCAGTGTCATCAAACACAAACAAGAGAAAATTTAAATCTTATGCCACAAATGGCGGCCTAATCGCTAAAAGCGATATCTTCCAGGCAACCGTAGGATGGAGAGGAAATCATAAAGAACAATAGACGGGGTGTACAATAATGAACACATGAAATTTAACTAAGTACTAAAACATAAATAATTTGAATAAATAAACATAAACATTTGATAAACAATGGTGTTATACCGGATAGTTAAATTCCTATGAGGTCTGGGATTTTTTGGCCAAATTGTATTTTCCCATTGGGGCCCCGAACCCCCCATTTAAGTTTGTCTAACCCTCTACCAATCACCCTGTATAAGTACCTATATACCTACAAAATAAAATACGATGTGACTATTTGTACGGGTACCGGACGAATAAATTATATATATTCGTACAGTTATTCAATTTTTTAAATTAAGAATGAATTGAATGATTAGCTTGTTAGATATTAATTATTGGAAAAAGGAAAAATTAACCTTGATTTTGACAGATTCTTTACGCTATGGCGGCCACTGACGTTTCGTTTTACGGACTTTAAAACATACAATCGTGCGACATAATAACCACCCGAAACCACAGTAGGTTAGATTTTTTCTTTATAACCACCCAAAACCACAGTAGGTAGGTTAGATTATTTTTTTCACAACCACCCAAAACCACGTTAGGTTAGGTAATTTTTTTTATAACCACCTAAAACAACAGTAGGTTAGGCTATTTTTTTTATAACCACCCAAAACCACAGTAGGTTTGATTTTTTTGGTTTAAATTAGGTAAAAACAAATACAAACGCAAATTTATTATTTTTTTAAATTTGCACTCTAATTGGTAAAAAAAAATAATTCGTACGACTTCTGTACGAATAATAATTAATTATTCGAATTCGTACGGTACCCGTATTAATAAGACTTAGCCAATAAAATAAGGTCTCGGGAAATCTTTATGAATAGCCTAAAGTTTGTACATGATTGTATCATCTGCAATCTGGCTACACTGACTGTCTGTTTTGAAAACAAAGCATCGGTTATTAGTAAAACAAAGAACGGATTATTGATATAATCATAAATATTTTTAAGTGTGTGTAGCAATTATCAGTTTAAACGGCGGAATAATATCCCACTTCCCACACATACACATCCGCTGGTGGTCGCTTAGCACAGTTGTGTGTGGTGCAAAGATATAATATTTGATTGTAATCGTAGTTAAAAATCCAAACATGAAACTTTTTTTTATCTTTTTCATAATAGGGCTTTCGTCCGCTCATTTTAGAAATATTAAAGCTATTAGAGGTCCTCGTCCACATTACGATTGTGAATATTGTCAGCCGGAGCAAGTTCATATCGCTTTTGGAGGTGAGTCTATACAACAGAATAATATCTTGCGTTGCGTTGAAAATATGCATTGTACCGCCTTGTAAGTATAGCAGGTCAAAGTTAATTGTTAATTATTTGCAATTACTGACGTCTATTGTGCTTAGCTTACCTATATCGGACTTTTTAGACTGGTATGACTATAGTAGGTCATATAAATTATTCAGTAGGTATGTAACCTAACCATTACAACAAGGATTTGTATTGGTAGGTACATAACTGTAATGTATGTTTTCCCTGTTGCCATGTAAGGATATGATAAAGTTAAATAGCTTAATGGTTTTGTACTTCCTGTATTAGTTTTATTTTTTTATGGAATCTGCAATGTTGATGTTGTGATCCTACTTTAAAAAAAAATATCATAACTAGAAGTATAGATTAAACTTTACATTATTCACACTTGGTTTTTATGAACAACAGTGGACTCTGTATGTCATGTGTAGCACCATATTTTATTTCACCAGTGGAGACTGAGGAAATTAACCCACCCAGTAAAATCAAATCAGCTTGATTATATATTTTTTCTTTTATAGAAATTGTTGTCCTGACAATAAAAAATACATAAAAAAGAATCATCTATTTGGGTACAGTCATTATGAAGTTATGAGCATACATACATTTTCGCGATTCATTTTTAACTTATACTTTGCTTGCTTTACCAAATTTTAGAACCCAGTTTATTTCAACTAAAACTAGCTAGTATTGTTAAAACTACATATTCTGTCATTTCTAAGGTTCATTAGAATAACAATGTCCCTATTGAATGTAATTTTTGTTATTGTTTAGTTAGTCACTGTTTCAGTTGAACATGCAAATATCAACTGTATGTCATTGCAATAAGGCACATATCATGATAAACCAAAATCAATGTAAATAGCACAGCTATAAAACCAATTCTCTATGTGCCTCAGTTAGAGAACATATTATTCATTTATTTATTGTAGGTCTACTTCTCTACCTTAGTCATAGATTGATTGATTGTTAGTTGACATGGTATGCCATGTCAGAGGCTTTTAGGGTGATGTGATAAACTCTAGACACCCAGAGTACGGCAAGAAAGACAAATTTAATTGTCATAATTGGTTCGCTAGAACTAGATTATCTTGAAATAGACCAGAAATACCCTCATTCTAAAAATATTTCAAAATTACTTAGTTTGGTATATCCCTAAAATCACATTATGTACTTTCAAACTTAAAATTTAATGTTAGGTTTAAACCTGCTTGAAAAATAATAATATTGGATCAAATAGATCACCAATATTAAAATGTCAACATGCTAATATTATGAAGGTTGTGAAATTATGTGCATTTTGTTCCTTTTCTTACTCTAACAGTTGAGCAATTTGGATGAAATTTAATATGGATACAGATAAATATCTGGATTAACAATAAGGCTACATTTTATCCCAGATTAAAAGTAACTGTAGGTAATTATCTCATGTATTGCTAGTTAAGTATTAAAACAATTAAATATCTGGGCTAACATCCTGTAAATTAATCATTTTAAACATGTTAGTTGTTTGTCATTTTAAAACAGATAAAATAATTTACATATATAACACATAGGTACAAAGTTTTACTTACATATTTAACACAATGTTAATGTTGTACATAACTTGTTTTTAAATAACTTTGTGATAATGTTAGCCAAGTTGTTATCACAAATAGTCATATATTTATAATAATTTTATTAGGTATGACATTAATGACTTACATTACTGTACCTATTAAATATTAGTTATCATATTTTGTCCGGTTTTCTGGGTTGATTAAGCTATTTAGTCCATTGAACTGTGCTGTTTAAAATTAACTGATCTCTGAAACTTGAAGTACACTTTTTGGGATCTTGTGGAATATACATATAAATGTTGTTGATCCTTTTTATTCTTTTAATCTACCATAAAATAATAAATAAAATAAAAAAATAAATATCCTGGGACATTGCACACAGCGCCATCTAGCCCCACACTAAGCAAACGCTTGTGTCGTGGGTACTAGATAACCAGCCTTCCAACTAAGTGTGAGAAATTTGTATGACATGTTTTGAAACATTTTGAATTATAATAATGTTTATTTGATCTTTACTTGATATCTAGTTACAAATGTTAATGCTATGTACTTGTAAATGGTAAAGTAGAATACAACATTTGACAAAATAATACTACCTACATAGACATTAAGCTCTGGGTGCACTACATTCCACACTAAGTCAAAACTTGTGTTGTGAAATGTAGGCTCTTTCCATTATCTATCTAGATGAAAATAAAATCAACAAGTAATACCTATGTACGTTTAGTTCTTAATAACTGATATAATAATTTGTTTTATACAACTGCTAAAACACAAATGTAAAGATACAAAACTAATCGAAAGATGAGAAGATTTAGCCATGTAAATTTGTGAGAAAAGTGCTATGCCCTAAACTTCCAAGCGACAGGGTTACACAACTCAATTATTTTTTAGATTTAGTACTAAAATGTAAGATTGTATTGTGTACTGCATTAATAAATAAATTGAAATCTAACTCAAAAATCTTTCTTACACCATTCCATTCCAGAGAAGACCACAGACATCGTAGTGACATGGTCCACATTCAACGACTCCCTCTCCTCCCGGGTGCAGTATGGCAAGACTGTGATGGACCACGAGGCAGTGGGCTCGGCTCAGCTGTTTGTGGACGGGGGCCGGGAGAAACGCACGCAGTACATACACAATGTGGTGCTGAGGGACTTGGAACCTGATACTAAGTATGGTAAGCCTAGCAATGTTACTTTATGGATGGATGTAGCGCCCGTAGCTCACCTAGCAGACGCAATAGCATGCGATTATCAATGTTAAGCAAAGGTCGACGCGGTCAGTACGCGGATGGGTGGCCGAAAAATGGCATTCCATTTTGGGTGCTTCCGTCGATCGGATGACACGTTAAATTGTAGGTCCCAGCTGTTTGTGCAATATCCCGGAATATTTATTATTATTTTATTATGTGATTCCAGTGTACCACGCGGGCTCTGAGTACGGTTGGTCGGACATGTTCAGCTTCAGGACGCCGCCCGCTGGGCAGGAGTGGGCGGTGCGCGCCGCCATCTACGGAGACATGGGCAGCGAGAATGCACACGTAAGTAGGGAGGCATAAGGGCGCTTGTTGCTTGAACTATTAGTAGAATATACCAAGTAATTGATATCGTCCCTGCGCTACAGGCTCGTTTGAGACCTACTGCAGGATACTGACACATCACTGGTATGAACTAGAAAATATACGACGTATTGTACGTACTAAGTGTAAGTATGAAAGTTCCATTTGAGTACAAACAAGCATATACATATTTATGAAATACTACTACTACTCTTGCCTGCCGATTCGCACGCGTTATTATACATAGGTATAAATCTTCCTCTTGAATCATTCACTGTATTAAAAAAAAATCACCCAAAATCCGTTGTATAGTTTTAAAGATCTAAGCATACACACATACATTCAGTTTCAGACATAGGGACAGGCGCGGGAAGCGAAGTGACTTTGCTTTATACTTCGTAGTGATAGTGGTGATAGCACACTTGCTTACTTATTAAAGTTCCTATATGAAACATTTTTTGAAATTTTAAAAAGCTTGGGAATTTTACAAGTCTTGCTTCCTTGAGCCTTATTAATGAATTACCTTCTCTACTTGCAGTCAATGTCATTCCTGCAAGACGAAGCTCAGCGCGGCCACTTCGACGTGATCCTCCACGTGGGTGACTTCGCATACGACATGGATACAGACAACGCACGTGTGGGAGACGAGTTCATGCGGCAGATACAGCCGCTAGCAGCCATGGTGCCATATATGACCTGCCCGGGAAACCACGAGGAGAAATAGTAAGTGGCTATTCATTAAAAAACGAGTTTGGCTCAGTGGTTCTAGTGTCTGCTTTTCATTCAGACGCACCCTGGCACGAATCCGGCCCTACACCAATGACTTGTATTTTCAAGTTAAGTGTGGATTTGCACTCGCTTAGCGGTGAAGGAAAACATCGTGAGGAAACCAACATGTTTGAGGACCACAAAATCCGAGGACATGTGTCTTCCGTGGAAGGACCTGGGCGTCCACCACGATGTATCTGCCCAAGAGAACTCCCCTAACGAATAAACTCTGCGGGAGAGTCACGACCCTCAGTCGTGAAGAAATACGACTGAAAGAGGGAGATGCATTAAAACACGCATTTTGCATCATTCACAAACACATCAACATCGTGAACAAAAATACATTGGAACAAATCCTATTATCTTTTAACACATTACAGCATTACAATAGGCAGCTTGTCTGGATTGAGACACGCCTAAGCTACTTTATGGTCAGAGCTGACGTTATGCGAATCAATTTTAGTTTGCCAAACGCTTTTTACGTGATGTGCACTTTCAGATCAATGTTATAGAATAGAAGCCATTTGTTTCGGAATTACATCCATATACAATTAAGTAATACAGAATTAAAGAAAATACTTACATTAAAATTAACTTACTACACATTATTACTACTTACTGGCCTGTTAGCTTAGTTGGTAGTGGCTCTGCCTTCTAATCTAAGGGTTGCGGGTTCGATTCCCGCGTGACACAAGTATTTATGCATTTTAAAAATTTATAATTACTTGTGTTGAGTCTGGTCGTTTGTATGTATAATAAGTATGTATTTTCAAAAGAATAAGTATATAAGTATTATATCCGTTACCTAGTACCCACGACACAAGCGTTTGCTTAGTGTGGGGCTAGATGGCGCTGTGTGCAATGTCCCGGAATATTTATTTATTTATTTATTATTACTTATTACATGGGCAAATAATAAATGATTCATGCTAAGACCGTTCTAACTTAAAAGTGTTTACATGACTTACATTAGTTTTTAAAGTGTATTGTTGTTTGCAGCAACTTCAGTAACTACGCGGCTCGGTTCTCCATGCCGGGCGCGCACTCCAGCCTCTTCTACAGCTTCGACCTCGGGCCCGTGCACTTCATATCCATCTCTACTGAGGTAACATACCTCGTCTACCATTATACTTGCGTTTTATCCCTGCCAGATTGGTTGCCTGGAAGAGATCGCTTTTAGCGATAAGGTCGCCAGTTAAGACACTAGGCTTAAGTTTTATATTAATATTTTATTCTGTATTGTGCTGGTGTTTTTAATAAAGTGTATATCTATCTATCTATCATAATAATATTCTGGCTTGTTTCACACAGCGCCTTCTAGACACATACTAAGCGAGCGCTTGTTTTTAAATAATGGCCTCTGCGAATTTGCCGCATTTTCGCCAATGTCACGTCATAAAAATAAACGTTTCTTTGATTGGCCAAAAAACATAATGAAAATGGCATTAAGAAGTTGATTGGGACCGAAATTACTAACATGTTTGAAATTTATTGAGCTTATTTGTAGTTAATCCTTTACCTGAAGCGAGCGCTTGTTAAGGTAACTGTTCCTTACCTAACATATTTATCTCAATGCTTATTGTCATAGTTATTGATTATATCATTCTTTAAATTCAGCTTTGCATAATAGACAAAATGTATTAACATTTTAAATTTACGAAAGAAAACGAATTACATGTACATATGTATCTACTTATTACTCATATCTTATGCGTTTTCCTTCATGTAAATAAAAAAGTGATACAGTAAAAACTATATAACGTATGTAATGTGTGTGTGTGTGTTACTTTTCAGGTGTACTACTACCTGAACTACGGCTACAAGCTGCTCGTGAACCAGTACTCGTGGCTCGAGGACGACCTTGAGAAGGCCAACTTGCCCGAGAACAGGTACATTACTGCTTACTTAATTATTAAGGGAGGCTTATACCCAGCTGTGGGATCGCAAGGGCTGTAGATGATGATGATGATATGTAAATGATCTTGAATATTGCTCTGACTTTATTGGTGTTGTTTATCTTCCAAGAAAAATTGTTACTTTATAATTAAAATGATGCCAGTCTACTCAATACATAGTCCCAACGTTATACAAAACTTGCAGAGCCCTTCGCCCCTGGCTAGTATTGTTCGGTCACCGGCCCATGTACTGTGTGGACGCACACGACCACCACAACTGTATACACGAGCGCACCAGGACAGGTGTACTGGGCGCATTCGGTGAGTGGGAGTACAGCAGGAGGCTTGGGGATGTATTGTTTGATGTATACGTTAATGATATTAGAAATGGCTTTATCGGGTGTAACAAGGCGATGCGTTGGGAGATATTACGTTTAATGGATCTGTAAAAAAAAACAAAATATTGCTTCCGGGGGTAACAGGCCAATCTTTTAGGACATTTAGTTTAATGGATGTGTTAACAAATACTTCGTTAGTTCGGGAGTGAGCTAAGAGGTTTTTTTATGAGATTATTTTAGTAAAAGATGCTAAAACAGTTTTAGCGGGTATAAGCCAGGACGGTACTAGGTACTTTGGGGATATTTTGTTTACAATTATATAAATGTTAAACACCCCTCTAAAGTTTTAGCCAAGCCTTTTCTATCTTATAAAATGTGTGTGGTTTTTCTGTAAAATTATTCCTTATCTACCATTTTAAAGCCCCAATTTATACGTAATTTCCAGAGCGGCCCGTCCCTGGGTGATATTATACGGCCACCGTCCGATGTACTGCAGTGACATGCACGATGGTGACTGCACTCACGAGTACACCCGGACTGGCCTCATGGGACACTTCGGTGAGGACGCTCCCTAAGATTGTAGCCAAGGGTGTATTTGTGACCATTGACAGCTTGATGAAAATAAATACTAACTCCCACGCTTTTTTAAAATTCTGGCTAATATAATACTTATCAAAAGTGTTATAAGTTCTTATGTCATGCAAATTAGGTTTTGTTGAATCTAATTTATTTATCCAACAGCACGAATGAATCAATTTGATTAATGAAATAACTAGTCTTTGTTTTAGAATCCGGAAATTAGCTGTACTTTGCAATTAATACATCTCTATCTTTGACTATTGAATAGTTTAAATAGAATGCATCCCAAAAATACCCCTGGCTACATCAAAACACGGTCTTGTTTGATTATTCTGGGTTTTACATTGATTATCGCTATAGTAACATTGCACGAACGCTATACCTAAGATAAGATTATTTGCCTATTTTTGCGGGTTGCATGACTTGGTGAGATAATTTTAAGTAGCTTCGGGCTAGCTTTATGGGTTTTACTTTGTATAAGATGCGCTTTGCACGAGGTAATAAACACATACATTATAAGAAAGGAAAAATCTCTACATTGTTAGGCTACCTACATTCGTAATGTAGATTCTGTTGGAATAGGCTGATGAAAAAAAGGAAATATTTCAGTTTCAGAGAAATACCAGTCTGATAGAGAAAAGGGTTAATTTGATTGAATGTATATCAGTGTTCGTGTATGAGATTATGTTATAAAAGTTTGATAATGGTTAAAGTGGTGTGTGATTGGTCGCGTTGAATGCTATCCACCAATCCGAAAGGAAAATTTTCACACAAAAATTTTACTATGGAAATCTATGTCAATGATAGAAAACCTTGGTCCTCTACATATGTTGATCGGTATTACTGTCTATTATTGATTGATATCAAATGATAACTTGATGGCGTTAGAATAGTCGTGAAATTATGTCAGAGGCCTTTCGGTCGCTTTGGAAACCATATTTTGCCACTCTCTTACGAACTTACTTCGATCGCAGTATAATATGAAGGTGTAGTCGTTCGCGCAATGTTATGTGTAGACACTAGAGTCAAACAGGACAACGTGCATATCAAAAAGGGTGTCTTCTCACTGAATAACTCATCAAGCATAAAGATTAACAAACCACCGAGAAAAGAAAACCGCCAGAAAAATGGCCTAAATCGTGTCAATTTAATCTTCTTTTATTGCCGGTTTCTATCCCGATTTTGTGTTTACGTCGTAGGAATGACTGGACGGTTTTTAGAACAACAATCAATTTAATTCTCCCATCAAATCACTTCGAGCTGTAATTAGCTGATTTCAAATGTAAAGCCAATGATAGCGCATAGAAATTAATTTGACGGAGAAATTACGTTGATAGCCGTCCCAGAAGCCGGGGGTTAAAGTATATATCAAAAAGTAATCTTACTGCACCATTATAAAAAAGCAAAGGTGTGCTTCTTGGTCTGTTTCGCCGCAGAGCGACCTGGGTTCAGGTATGGTGGATGTATAGACCCGTGAAAGTGACCGGCTACTTTTTATCTCGACACAATGTGAACGAAGCCTCATGCATCGACTTGTCTTACAAGAAACTAAGAAAGTAGTGCCATAGTAAGTACGTAAGTTCGTCCTATTTCAGAAGCGTCCGTCCGTGGATCGTCCTGTTCGGTCACCGACCAATGTACTGCAGTAACTCGGACGATATCGTGGACTGCGACTATGAATACACAAGGCACGGGATTACGGGCTTTTTCGGTGAGGATATAAGGAGCATTTTTATTTGATGAGACTTGTTAATGTTTATGTGTGTGGTCAATATTGTAAGAAAGGTGCTGGAAGATGTGTGGTATTATTTGAGATAACTATTTATGGACAAAACTATATATAAGTTTTTATAGATTCTTTTGCTTTGGCACGTAAAGACTGTGTATTTTGTAAGAACCTGATAATCCAATTTCTTTTCATCCCGAAATATTTAACTTAATGTGCTAGCATTACGATTGCATGATGCGGTTGCATGAAAAGTGTGCTTTATCTAAATGTTACAATTAAAATGGTAAATTAAGCTCTTTGATTATATTATATGAATGCAAATGCATATATTGATCAGTTAAGTATGTAAAAAATTGTGAAAGTGAGAAAATAGCTTGATATTTATATGAATGTTTATTGTCTGTTTTTTACGTGGTATAAGTTTACGTTTGACTACAGCCTGCCTGATGTTAAGCATTGCTGCAGCCTAGGGTGTAACACGCTTACCTAGAAGATACCTATTAACTCTAGATTTGAAGACCCCTGGATTTATAATGATCTTTTTTAAAGCACCCTTAGGATATTGCTCAGTATGATAGCAGGCACTAGTGTCTCCACAAAAGTTTTAATATTATGTTTAGTTCGTACGATCTGTTGAAACTATCACATAAGTAATATCAATGTTACACAGTTTTTGTACAATAAAGTCTAACAACTATTCTATCCTGTGATATTTCATTTTACATTAAACATGATATAATATCGAACACTCTACCTTTGTACAATAAAGTTTCTAATAACTATTCTATTCTCTGATATTCCATTTTACACTGAACATAACATAATATCTACACTCTACCTGCAGGCCTAGAGCCCCTGCTTAAGAAGTACGGCGTGGACGTAGTGATCTGGGCGCACGAGCACTCGTACGAGCGAACGTGGCCGCTCTACGATAACAAGGTGTACAACGGCAGTGTGGAACTACCTTATGTCAACCCGGGGTGAGTATACTCTTTTTGCTGTTTTTTATTTTATCATAATCATTTATTTGCAGAATATTGGTTATACAGAGTTGTTCAACAATTGTTTATTATTCACCTATAATGGTGTCTATGGCAAAGATGCCCCTCAAATCTCATCTCACAATATGTTCCGGTCGACGGCTGCATTCTAATTGATTCTTTACAACCTTTATTATTAACCAATATTGTCCCACTCCTAGGCATTGGGCAAAGGTTTCCTTCAACTCTCTCAACGTGTCTCGGTCGATAATCTCAGGTCAATATTATGTTATTCGTTTTTACCTACTTCTTTGGTTTTCTTACAATCTACCAACTTAGGTTTTATCTTCAAATTTTGCAAATAAATAACATACGTATAGGATCAGAATTCTGAATCTGAGATCTGTTTCACATACCTATTCATAATGTTTTCATTCTAAAACGAAACTATAGTCGCGCAGCCCTTGGAACTTCTATGATTGTTCCGCTGCGACTGCTCAGTCAGTTTGTTGTTTGAAGCTGGTAAGAGCGGAAAAACGTATCATTTTTTCCAAAGCTTTAATTTGCAGTAATTTTCTGTAAAGTAACGCCTGATTCAATACCTTATCTCCCTCTATGATTGATGGATAAATAATGTCAGTTTAGACGTCTTTGACTGTTGTTTTGTTTTCGAGTGAAACGTTTTCACAAACTGCTGAATTTATATAATCATAAGAATTTATACAAACAATGAAAGCTCATGATTCAGTCTTTTTAAGGCATGTTTGGTATTTACAAAAGCATTAAACGGACACATTCAGACGTTAATTCTTCGTAATAATGGCAGGCATTGAGAAGCCACATAAGCCATACAAGATGTAGTAATACGTAAGCTACATAAACTATACGCTTTTTATAACCATTACGATCATGCCCGTTAGTTTATCTATTATTGGGATACCAAACATTTTCCAAATTTTCGCAAATTCACTTCAATCAAATACTTAAAGGGCGTAAACTGCCATCTCACGTCACAGGGTCCTCGATTCCTAGTGTGAGACGGCAGAGGATGCCAACGCACCAACATTATTACAAAAAAATAACTTTTCGGTATAGTTATTAAAGTTCATATAAAGTGAATCACAATATTTTAAGCACATTTTTTGAAATGTGATAAATAATAATGTTTTGGAAGTTGGTTTTTTTTGTATGTCTTTTTATAAAACAACGATAAAATGCACTACGTTTTGGAATCAGTCATTGCTTATATTGAAGGGCGGTACAGTGGTTTGCAATATTTATTATGTCCATGCAATGCTTCTAAATTATCAAGGTAAATACATTTTTTTGGCTATTAACATTCATTGCTTTTATTATATTTGCACTCGCTCAACGGGATACTATAATTATTATTTCATCTGGGTTTTTTATTATGTTTAGTGGGAAGCTATATAACATACATTTTATAAAAGGTTTTTAACATACATTTTTGTTAAAAGATTAAGAAAAAATGTACGTAAATTACACAAACACATCGATTCATGTTCACTATTCAGTAGTTTTTACAAGATTTCGTTACTTATTATTTTTTCTTTATTGTAGTGCTCCGATCCACGTGATAACCGGCTCCGCTGGATGCAAAGAGGACACCGACAAGTTTATACGTAAGTATATAAATCCTGGTTAATTTATTATGGTATAAAATTATAGGAATAAGATTTACTAAGGATACCTACTTGAAAATCAAGTGCGAGGACTAAACACTACTAAATTGTTGATAATAATTAATAATAAAGAATATTTCACAACTAAAAATCCAGTAATGTAGTGGTAAATGAATGAATATGTAAAATCTTCGTCCCAATAAGAGTGAAACTCCTCCTCTTCTTTGCTTAGTGTTCCTCATGACTGAGGGCCACGACCTATTTATTTAAACTGGAACTCGTGCACTCCGGTATAGATAAATTGAAGACGCCGTGGGGGTCTCTGACAAGACCTTAAAAAGCTCTATCCCGTATCACTAAGAATAACAGTTACTAATGACACGTTAAATTGTAGGTCCCGGCTGTTTGTCTAGTACGGCAGTCGTTAAGCCATGTCAGAGGCCCTTAGGGCGGCTTGATAAACTCTCGACACCAGAGTTGGCCACTCTCATTCGATAAGAAGAAAAAGATGAAAGTTCAATATTGTAATTTGCTATTTACTTACTAAATAAATTATTTTATCGCATTAACGTATACTTTGCAGCAAACAGCCCAGATTGGTCTGCGTTCCGCTCCAGTGACTACGGCTACACTCGCTTCAAGGCATACAACAACACACATATTTATATGGAACAGGTCAGTTGATCTATTTACTCTATTTACATTTGACAGTCAGACATTTAACCACGTCCCACACAAGCGACACTGTTTGTGATTCAAATCGTGTGTAAATAGGTTTCTTCTAGGCAAGCTACATCTTAAACTACAGCGGTGCTTAACATCACGTAGACAAACGTAAGCCTATTCCGTGTTAACAACCGGCCGTTGACGTTGTGAATACCTTTATTGGATTGGAAATGCCTCTCGAACGTTACCAGAATACATACATCATTTACGTATTTAGTGACAGAAATCCTTTTTAAAGCTGGTACCTAAGTACCGACCACTATCACACTTTTGAAGTTACAAGAAAACAAAGTGGTAGGCAAAATTATTGATTGAAATACATAATTATTGATCGGTATCAAATCGGTTCATATATAAAGGAGCAGGTAACCGCGCAGCACCCGCAGCAAAAAATGTTCAGAAGACTTCATAAGCTCCCTTATTTAAGTCGGTTAAAAATGTTAAACAATTTCGTATATTCGTAAGAACACGTCATAATATTATGAGTTAATTTATTAAGTGCTAACCTGCACTATGGTTGTTTTTAAATTAAACTTTTATTGGAAAATGAGCGAAAATAATCACGACCGGCAGGATTCGAACCTGCGTATTTCTGCTACCGTCAGAACGCCTTAACCACTAGGCTACGGTCTACTAACTGCCAAGCGCGAAAATCCACACTCATTTCCCATACACTTCAGACTGAGCGGCTGATGGCGCCACTTGTGCTGTCAGAATATGTCTAACAAGCACTCATATCGATCATACGTCATAATATGTTTGTTTGTTTGTTTCAGGTGGACGTAGATCTAGAGGGCAAAGTGATCGACTCCTTCTGGGTGGTGAAGGATACTCACGGACCTTACAACATTTAACACTAGATGGCGCTGTACAAGCTTAATACACGCTAGTTGCTCGCTACTTGTAGTCTAGCGTGTATTATAAGCATATTTTAGAGGTTCGGTTACTTCAAATATTTGGCAATCTTTCATCCGTTAAATACTTGGAGTATCCGAGTAACTGCCTCATACAAAATTAACTAATAGAAAAAGCTATGAAAATATTCGACTACGAGGTCTTGTTCATTTGACTTTCGTCGAGAAAAATACTAGGTAGGTACTTCAGAACTTTTCTAGAAGCTAAATCTATGTAGTAAATTCTTAGTTAATTTTAGTTAGGATATTACCAAAAAATGTACCAAAATTAACTTTAGATTAATTTACTGATCTGAATTTTAGCGGTTTAGTTTAGATAACAATGTTTATCATAATAACGTAATATGAATATTTTATTTAGATCCTGGTATACAATAAATAGAGTAAAAAGTGCTCAAATGATCATCATCATCATCAGCCTATCTTATATTCGTCCACTGTTGGACATAGGCCTCTCCCAATGATCGCCACACTGCACGGTCTCCTGCTTTACGCATCCAGTGCTTCCCAGCCACCTTCCTCAGGTCGTCGCTCCATCTGGCCAATTGGCCTCCCACACTACGTGTACCGACACGCGGTCTCCACTCTAGGATCCGCTTACTCCACCGATTATCGGTCCTTCTGCAAACATGGCCAGCCCATTGCCACTTCAGTTTGCTGATTTTGCTGGCTATGTCGGTAACCTTGGTTCTTTTTCGGATAACATCATTCCTGATTTTATCCCTCAAAGAAATCCCGAGCATAGCTCGTTCCATAGCTCGCTGAGTGACTTTGAATCGGTGGATTCGCTTCACTGTCAGAGTCCATGTTTCGGCTCCGTAGGTCAGCACTGGGAGGACGCACTGATCAAAGACTTTCTCAAATGATATTATAATGTGGATGTGATATTTTGATGCTCATTATTTTTGTCATAAACCAATAGAAATAAACATGTCAACAGTTCGACGTATATTTTCTAAATATATTTTGTTGATACGAATTACATGTATTTTTAAGTAATATGTACGTTCTGATTTTATTTTTTCTATAATTATACTTTTAACAAATAATTCTAAACGTTTTATTTTAAACCTAACCTACAGACCTGATAAATAATAGTCTATTCTATTGTATCTAAAATTAAATTTAAATACTTCCAATATAGACTCTGAACCTCACAAAAGGTTTATCAGAATTAAATAGAAAATTTTGCTAACGATGACATGATGAGTTTAGTATATATTTATATGAACATGTAATTTTACTTAAGCTAAGGAACAGTTAAAGTTACTATGTACCCGCATGTTTCGCAGCTCGGCGTTATGCAGAGTATCTATGTATGTGTGTGTGTGCCTAGACCTACTAAATGTTTGTAAATCTATCATAATGTATATCATTCTATTCAATATATGACTGACTAAACTAAGAATGTATCAGTCACTTCGTACCTACTTTGAATATACAGTCTTATTGATATTTAAGTGGGTATGTTTAGACAATTCTTTCCTATTCCCAGAGCTCCGGTTCACATCATAACGGGCTCAGCCGGTTGTAAGGAAGGCAGGGATACTTTCAAACGTAAGTAAATATTATTTATATTTAAGTAAAGATTCCATTTGTTCTCCTTTTGAACCCCAGTTTTATATACCTATAACAGAACAAATATCTGGGCTCACGGCAGTGTCTTGTTATTTTTTTATTATATATTTTGTTACAGAAGTAAATTAGCTACATTATAACCAAAGAATTACGCATATTGTCAAGGTTAATAGTCAAACAAATAAAGTTTACTATAGTTCATGTACCTAGATGTAAGCTTTTGTCAGAACAATAAACGTATATTGTATTGTATTGTATTTGTAGTTAACATACAACATCATTATATTCAGTAGTCATCAGGAAAATGACAAATAAATTGCACCAGTACTGCAAGAGGCGCCGCCATACGTTTTACACTTTTAGTCGGGGTATATAAGTTATAATATCATAGATAAGTAATGATTTTAAAGAAACAAACATATACACAAATTTTAGCTTTTATAATATGTACTGTTGTAATGTGATAATTTCTTTTCAGACAATCCGTTCCCGTGGTCCGCGTTTCGTTCACAAGACTACGGCTACACCAAGTTTAAAGCATTCAACAAGACACATATTTATATGGAACAGGTGAGCTTTGTCTTTATCGAAGTTTGTTTACACTGGACGGACAATCCGGCGTTTTACCGTCAAATCACCAACAGATTTTATAAATTTCGGACGTTTAAACTCAGAAAAGATACTTATTTAACCTGTTTCAATCTGTGCTGTGTGGTGCCAATTTCCTTTCCACGCACTTGTGCGTTGGCGTCAAAAAAGTGCCTATAGGTCTATAGCTATTAAAATTGAAATAACTTGACCCCGTATAAATAGCACAACAATTTATTAACCTATTAATTATTTCCAGATATCAGTGGAGCAAACTGGGCAATCGATAGATTCGTTTTGGCTTGTCAAGAACAAAGGTTTACGCTTTCATTAACAATCTTATCCGTTAATAATTAAATTACAAACTACATTGTAAGTAATTGTTATTGTACCAAAGCAATGTCGAGAAACGCATAGAATATCGGACGTTGACCTTTTAATCCCTGTCTCTGTTGTTTTCATGCAATAATTTTTGTCGTTTCAATGACAGCGACCTGTGCGAACGAGATAGTAGTTCTTTTACGTCATAGTGACAGAGATAGATATACACAGGTCAATGATCGATATTCTATGTGTAACGTGACGGGACTATAGGTTTACAACTTACATTCCAGCTGTTTTTCGCACGGCAGTCATTAAACTATGTCAGAGGCCCTGAGGGCGGTTTGAAAACTTGACTTACTTGCTTATAAGTATTATATTTCAATTGTCTATATAAAATATTGACAACTAACCTAACCCACCTAAACTGTTATTGTACCTGCCTGTGGTCAGTATTTGATTTGGCGAATAAATAAATCTTTACTAATATTATATCGTTTTTATTTCCTTACAATAAATAATTAGAAGTAGGCAAGATAATAGATACTAAACAATGTTAAGGAATTAGAGTAATCGATTTTGTCATGGATTTTAAAGTTACTAACACCTAGTAAAGCTCAAGACCACAGTAGCTCCCTCTATCAAATAAAATTAGCTAGATCGATACCTATGGCTTCTAAAAACGTACACTTACTAAAATACCTATAAGATTTAGCCCCATTTCTAAAGTAATCAACAAATTTACTCGAATTATCAACCCTCCAAGCACAATTATCATTTAGCATCAACAAACTTTGTACACAAACTGCTGTTAGATTCAAAGGTTTACTGATATTGTTCTGTACATTTATTTTATACTGTTCAAATTCATTTGGAACCGTTTTCAATTCTTTAAAAAACATTTTTTCTACAGCCCGTCCCGTGAACGGACTTATAATCAATTCACTAAAGTCGAAATTCGCGTAAAACTCGAAAAACCGTCCCAAAATCTGATACAAACCTTCATTGTTACTTAAAGTGATTTTTTTCCTGCTAAAAGCAACATTAAAGTTACTTGTGCTATTTAGTATTAGAGCTGGGCAGTCGAGTTGTGAATCGAGAACTGAAGGAAGTATCGATATCTGTTGCAAATAAAATATCACCATCATCATCAACCCGTAGCTCGTCAAATATTTGGGTCTTACTAGCTTATGTAATTTAGCCCAGTATTTGATTATGTAAGCTAATTTGAATGCCCGATCATCTAGTGTTAGTAAATGGTTTAATAGTTCGCTTTCGTATGTTCCTTCGTTTTTTAAGTTAAGATCGCATGTAATGTCGAGTGGTTTGTATTGGAAGGTGATGGCGGGAAGTCTGGCTCTGGTGTGAATGTTGTGGTATATGTTTGAAGCTTGGAAGGCAGTGGTAGCGAGGGAGATGACGTCATCGTTGTGTTGATGTGGTAAGAAGACAGTGAAATCTACGTCACTGCCGCTCGCGCCCAGCCCGGTCGACAAGGACCCAAATAGCTTTACTTTGCAACCTGAAAATATAGAGTATCTAGATTTAATTGTATACCTAATACTTTTTCTACACCACTAAATAACCCAATTATTTTTGGCAGAACCGACAGACCAATAAAATATCTCTCTTTCTCTTTGAGTCGTATTTCCTCATGACTGAGGGTCGTGACTCCCCCGCAGAATTAATTCGTCAGGGGAGTTTTCTTGGGCAGATACATCGTGGTGGGCGCCCAGGTCCTTCCACGGAAGACGCATGTCCTCGGATATTGTGGTCCTCAAACATGTCGGTTTCCTCACAATGTTTTCCTTCACCGCTAAGCGAGTGCAAATCTACACATAACTTGAAAATACAAGTCATTGGTGTAGGGCGGATTCGAACCAGGGTGCGTCTGGATGAAAAGCAGACACTGGAACCGCTGAGCCACACTCGCTTATATCTCTCGCTTATAGCTCAATAAAATATATGGAGACAAATAAATAATAAATTAGATTTTTTAAATAAGCCCACAACACGTTTTGGAAAACTTTAAGTGTATTGGGCAAGTGCACAAATATTTGCAAAAAGTTATCAAAATCCCGTACCAGGCCACACAGTACTGAGCGTGTCTTCCACATCACGTTGCATGACTTCCAGCGCCCTGCTCTGGGCGGCAGATGCAGCCACTCTCCCCACCAACTGCTCTACTTGCTTTTCAAAACAATCTTGTGGGTGAAACACTGGTTGATACTCCATCGGGGAAACTACTGGCTGAAACTCTATTGTGGAAGTCGCTGGTTGAAACTCCATTAAGGAAGGCTGTGGTTGTAGCATTATTGGGTGAATTCTTTTGAAGTTGTGTTGAAGTTGCCTTGGATATAATGCTGTTTGTGATTCCGTTGGATAAGCTACTGATTCGAGCTTCTTTGGATGTGCTGGGTCATAGTTCAATGTGTAAGTCACTGTATGAGATATCTTTGAATAATCCGCTTTTTGAAACTTCATTGGATAAACCGATATTTGAGGTTTCATTGGGTAAGTCACTGGTTGAAACTTCATTGGGTAAGTCATGCGTTGAAACTGCGTTGGGTAAGTCACTGGTTGAAGCTTTATGGTGTGATACTCCAAATGTTGTGACTGGTTATAGTTGGTGGCGTCCAGGTGTAAAGAAGATGACAATAGAAGAAGTAAAGCGCCTGATGGAATTTTAATATTAGTTAAGAATATTCATTTAATAAAGTTTGTAAAATTTTAACCATGGCATGAATGCATCAAGTTTTTAAAGCTTTTATAAACTAACAACTAGTTATTCATTGAAAATGTATAAGTTTTATGTTGAATAAACTTTACCTACTTACCTGTAAAATATCCCATCACTTCAGCTCTACTAACATAGGTAATGGACCTTTGGAACCAGTGATCAGTTTTCACCACCACTCTATAGTAAATTCCTCAATCTACTAAACAGTAGGTAAATAGGAAAATAAACAGATTGACGAAAAACCTTCTCAAGGTGCGAGCAAAGAAGCGGAACGCCGCATGTCTGTGCGTCAGTAAACAAAACTTTTACAATTTTCTGATGAGCTTAGCGCAAAAACTCTTCCGCGACACTGTTTCCTTTTGTACCTCTTGGAGTATTGACGCAGATTCCATTTATTTCTTTTTATCAGTACCTTTATCAATTATTGTTTTCAATGTGCTTACTTACCTACTGTTAAATAAAATAGGGCATAGTTCATATACTTACCTATGAAGTATCAACGGGTCGTGGAACTTATAATTTCTTAGATATAAGCTGCAAAGTAACCTCAATCTTCGTGAACATATATGCATAATAAGCATTAACGGTTTTTTTTTTATAAAAACCCGACTTGCAGAAATAGCGTCACCTTAGCCCAATCCAGCTGAATATTTGTCCGGAGGCTTCGTACAGTGCAGCAATGCCTACTATATATAATATAAAATATTCTCATCATTGGAGGCCGGTTTGTAGATATGTAGGTACAGAAATGCTATGACTTCATAAGCAACAGTGTCTCACATGGCAATTTTTAGAAAAAGTTTGAAAATTGTAATGTTGTTAGTGTATTGCATAATAAAGCTGTAGAGACTCGAAAGACTGAACATAGAAGATATTAGAAAAAACATGTTTGGGTATAAATGTACTTTAAATCCCAAACATAACACGTTTCAGCAATTAATAGATATTTTGCCTGTCTATTCTGTTTATTTAAACGCTCATAAAGTAAAAACGGCAGACGGATCATCATGATTTTTGGTATGTAGGTAGTATGAGGTCTTAGTCATAGGCTACTTCTTATCCCAAAATAATGCGAGCGAAGCCGCGAGCGTCGACTAGTAAATAAATAAAGTAGCGCAGTGCCGATGCCGGTCAGTTCTGTCGCAGTTCTGTATTCTGTGGCATAGGTGGTATTTTTTTTTTTTTTTTACGTGGGATAGGTTTACGTTTGACTACAGCCTGCCTGGTGTTAAGCATTGCTGCAGCCTGCCTGATGTAAGGCAGGCTTATGATGTTAAGCATTGAAGACCCCTGGATTGTAGTTTGCAGAAAATACTGGTATAAGAAGCTCTGTCACTAGATGAGAGAAAAGATAATTATGTGCAGTCGCCCGTGATACCAACAATTCGAGATATAAGCCCTCAGGCTATCTTTCTTAGTTTTTGAGTCTAACTAGGTATACAACAGTTTGCATGGAAATAGCGCACGGGCGACTCTACCGTCGAGAGAGCAGAGGCGGTCCTAGTGACGTGCCTTGCCTATTATATTCAGAATCAAACGTCTCTAAACTAATGATGACCTAAGTACATTTACATAAATAGTCCGGGACGTTTCACACAGCCGCATCTAACCAAACTAAGCAAACGCTTGTGGCATATACATAATGGATTAATTACTTACTTATACACTTGACTTTTGTAAATACATACAATTATATACAAGTAATACCGAGTCTGATTGTTTCTATGTATAATCCCTGCCCGGCTTCGCACGGTCACATATGCACGATATATTTTACATACCTACACCGCCCCGGCTGGTCGGTACTGCTGCAATCAAAATCTGTAATGTCTTCGCAAATATTCATCTATTATCTGGCGCGCATAGTAAATTATATGCTGTAAACAGCCGTTTATACCTATCTACATTAATTCAACAATGTTTTTAAAGTATTAAATTGGATAAGGATGAATGCTGTGGTGGTTAAAATCACTTCGTAAATAAGCCACTGTTTCTCGTAAAAACTATGGAATAAAAATTGGTTATTGCCTGTTATCCCTAAGAAATAAATATATACCACCGTAGACTTTGTTGTAGACCTTATAAAAGTATATAAATACTGAGTAGGTACTCACATTATATTTATGACTCCATTTAAGAAGTCTTGAAATTATCAGTGGGTCTCTAATATATTTAGTATACCTAAAAACCTAAACCATCAAAATCAGTTGGATAGTTTTAAAGATCTAAGCAAACATACCTAATACATACATAATTACAGACAGACGATTAAAGCGACTTTGAATTATATCTACTATGCAGTGATATTATAATCAGAGCCTTTTATATGATTATATAACGTTACAAAGCAGCCATGTAATACTCTAATACAGTCGTTTAATAGTACAATTGACTAAATTTATGTGCATAGTGAGTTAAAAATACGTAAAATAAACTGATTATACTGTCAATTGTTATCGCAAACGGAAGATATAGTTCTGAATAAGCGACCTGCCATGTATATTACAAAATGTAAGTAATACGTTCTATTCGTTTTAATAAATAAATGCGAAACAATCGTGATAACTAAATTAATTTTCCAACATTTTGATTTCATAGTTTTTATCGAATAGTAGATAATAATAAAAACAAATAGTCTATGAAACATGTTGGGTAAACATTTCGAATGTACCAGTTCAATACCTGTGAAAAAACAAGTACTTAGTCATCATACCCATGAACGAACATGAACACCACCTCGGAACACTGAGGGTTCCATCATCAGGAGGACGAGTCAGCACGCGCGTCCTGGTTGGCCGCCTCGTCCAGACTTCCGGTTAATACAGTGACCGTTGTAACTGTTACCAGTGTGGGTGTTACTGTGCGCGTTGTCCTGCCCGGCTCGCGCCGCGCCTGCGCCCGAGGACTTCTCCGCCCAGGCAGAGCGCCTGCTGACCACCATCCGGCTTAGCCCTGCGCGCGCGGCGCTCGTGCCTGGCGTCATTGACGATGTACTGCAAGCACTGGAGCCGCGATTCCCAGGTAATTAATATTTCTTTGACTTATTCTTCTTAGTTTCCTCCTTCTTGAAGCCTAAGCTTAAATAAATAAATAGGTAAATGGACAGATGACCAGATCTGACTTAGCTTATTTTGCTCTATATTCTTGAAACAATTTGTGGTACTTATAGTTTGCGCGGTCCACATACTTAAAATGTTTTAGTGAAAAATGAAAGATTCATCCATGACCTAACCGCGATATATTCGCATTTCCAGGGTGCAAAGCGGTATTATACGGCTCCATCGCTACTGGTCTTGGAATCTTTCAAAGCGATATAGATGTTGCTATTTCACTTCAGCACGAGGATCCTGCAAACTTGACAGAGCCTGAGCTCGTGATAGAGGCTGCAGATACAATACTTCAACACCCGCAGACATTTCAAGTGATCAAAGTGGTTCCTAGGCCTAAATTTCCAATAGTGAGCGTGACACATCTACCGAGCCGATTCATTTTAGACATCAGCTTTGACAGGCACGTAGGTACCCGCAACTCCAAGTTGGTACATCACCTGATGACCCTGGACCAGCGCGCCAAAGATCTGGCTCTAATCCTCAAGTACTGGGCGCGGTTGCATGGTCTCACTGGACACACCATGCTTCCCAGCTATGGTGTCGTCACCATGGCAATATTCTACTTACAGCAAAAAAAGATCTTGCCACCAGTTGCCTCTCTTCAGTTCGGTGCAGATAAATATATGGTGGAACGCTGGAACATGGGCTTTAGGGAAGTAAACTATACGTCTGATAACCAGGAGACACTATGCACTCTACTGGGAGGATTCTTCAGATATTACGCAGATTTCAACTTCGAAGACTACATAGCGTCACCGTTTGTTGGATATCCGATAGAGATCGATCGATATAGAGTTTGGGAGACTGTTCCTGAAGAATTTGATTTGTACAGAGCGAACTTACATCTGAACCTCACGGAACCTTTAAAGTTAGAGACTCCTATAGTTCAAGATATGTTACAACATAACAGTAACTTGGTTCAGCGAATCATAGCTCCTGCTCGGAGACGGCTCGTGGAAGAAACTATTCGATACGCAGCTGACGAGTACCAACCTGGCTGTCAAGGATATTTCGAAGCAATATTGAGCTACAAAAAGTAATGAAGTCATAGTTTTTAGTTTTAAGTGAATATTATTACAAGTACTTAGGTGAATTAAACAATGTAATAAGACTAGTAAGTATAGGTACAAAAGTTCATATAAATGTCTTAATATGGAATAATTCTTTAAATAAATACGAAAGTACCTAAAGCTCAATCAAGTTCTAAACTGGATCGCTTAGTTACTGGACGGCAAAGCTTTGGAACTCTTTACCAGAAGCTGTGTTTCCTGCGAACTACAATCCAGGGGTTTTCAAATCTAGAGTTAATAGGTATCTTCTAGGTAAACGTGTTACATCCTAGGCTGACCTACCCACGTAAAAAAATAAGTTGGTGATACCTGATATTGCCTATCAAAACCTGCTCAGAGTTAAAGTTAAACGTGGCCTTCAGCTAAGCAACCGTGCCGAGAGATGGTGCTGTTTTTCCAAGATCGGCGTAGGTATTTATTTATTTTATAGAAACTGAAGCCAAATAGACTGGTTTTAGTGCAATCGCGATCTTGAGCTTTTGTTTCTAGATACTATAAACATAATTGAAACCATCTATTACTAAAGTTTTGAGGCATCGGATATTTTCATTAAAAAAAATTTGAGCTATAGAATACGTAATAGTAGACCTTTTTTCTGACACGTGCATGTACACATTATTAATTTGTAGATAAAAGATAAAGATAAAAACTTTATTAACCTTATGGCATCGCGCCATATAGGGCAAGTCAGATTACAATTTTCCTTAAGTATAGTTCTTAATGTGTAGGTAAACTTATGTAATACGTATATACGAGTATAACAACTATTTTAAAATAGATACACGAGAGAAGTTCAACTAAAGAGTTGAAATGAAGATTCTACTAGTGCTAGGTTCATAAATTCTTTTAGACTGTAAAATGGATTATATTCAAAGAATTGTTTCAATGATCTCCTGAATTTCGTGGTTGATGTAGGTAGGTACATGAATTTCGATCATCTTTCATATGTTCAAATAGCGTCATTCAGATAGGAACGATGCTATTTGAACATATCTCTATGATGTCTCTATGATGTAGGTACTACTTACGAACGTAAAAAGGACGATATTTTTGTACTTAATTCGTGTATGTGCTGGCTACTGTGTTACTCTTTTATTGAAAAAGCTAAAATACGAACAAAATTCAGGGGCTACGTTCAGTCACTCACTTCAGTTTGAAATTCAGTACACTTATTAAAATATGGATATAATAATTTGTATGACAAATGACCCCTTAAGTATCATGTAGGTATGACAAACGAGTCTTCAATTTCGTCTGCATCATTATTCTGTGATATAGGCATGGTAAGGTAAGTACCTACTTATAACTAAACGTGACGTGGGGCATCTTATGCTGCAAAACCAAAAATGCCTCTCAATTATTATTAACACCAACCTCCGTTTCGTTTGAAGAATATATCCCTGCCAGATTGGTTGCCTGGAAGAGATCGCTCTTAGCGATAAGGCCGCCAATTAAGACGCTGATTCTAATTTGTATGTTTTTTTTGTATTGTTTCATTTGTGGTGTTTTAATAAAGTATGTATCTATCTATCTATCTCTTTGAAACATGACTAATGAAGTAAAACAAAAAATATCGTCTCTAGTTTTTGAAAAAACCGCGAATAATCTTATAATTCCAGTGATATGCTTGATTATTTCCTATCTTCACTTCACAGCATAACTAATTTTTATCCAAATCTGACAATAGCACATAGAAGTCATAAAAATAGATATAAATCCAATATACCTAGGTACTTAAACGTTGAAATTTTTGCTAATATCTATTTTTGACTTTGGTTTATAATATACTACAAATATACGAACATGTTTGATTAGTTTTGTGTACTTACTTCAGCGGTTCCCGAAAGGTGGTCCGCGGAACCCTGGGGTTCCGTGGAAAGGCCGCAAGGGTTCCGTAAAAAATAATAAAATAAAATTCCATGATAAAAACCTACATATAATACAGTAAAAGTACAAAAAATATTTCATAAAAAAATAATTGTTTTTCATGTATACCTTTATAAGGTAGGCAAATTCCTAGTGAGGCTTTTTCTGACAGCTGAATTAAAAAATAAAAAATGGTGTAAAAAATGCTCAACAGGTGGCGTTGTACTAGTATGTTAACAACTGTACAAGCGAGTTCTTCATAATATGTGAAAGGGAACGTTATATAAACTTTACAATGCAATTTTATTTATATTCAGTATGAGTGAGACAAGTTTTTGGTAAAATTAATTTATTCTGGTAATCAATTTACAAAATACTAATATAAAAGTTAGACTCTTTGGTGTTTACTTATTAACAGTAACAGCGACATCTATTGAACCTATTTTAATTTTTTTTTATTTGGCTCCCTGAAAAAGCCTCGTTATGAACGTAGGGTTCCGGTAGGAAAAGTATAGTCAATTAGGGTTTCTTGCCAAAAATAAATTGGGAACCCCTGACTTACTTGATAAGTATTAAATATAGTGATTAGATTGTAGATTTATAATATAATTATATTAATTGCCGTTAGAAATTCACGGTCGATATCTGAATCAGTTATGTGGTTTTGTTAAATGTTATTAAGTATTACAAGTTTCAAAATGGTTTACAATTTAGCTATTTATCTTGTTAAATTGACGTATAATTGCGTGCTTAGTGATCTTGTGGATGGCAGAAATAATTGTAACAACGAGTTTCATGCTAATTAATTTGTATATTTAATAAATTGTTATGCGAGGAGAGATCGCTCGGGTAGAAGACTCAGTTAGTAATTATTAACCGGCCATGTATATATCAAAATGTGAGTAAATTATTTGATTTTATTAATTAAAAATACTAAGATACATGTAAAACATCATAAAAAATTAGAAACATAACTATAATTCCTAAAATTAAGTTTTTAACTTACAAAATTTTAAGTTCACTTATAATGAAGTGATCTGTTATATTTTATTGCATAAATTAATTGAATTGGCCTGTTTCATACCAAGAGCAATAAATAACAGTATTCTCACGGAAAAAAATATGACGAGAAAATGTTTCTTTGAAAACATTTAGGGCGTAGCTGTGATGATATTACATTAATTTGCTTATGCTAGACAAGCTCACACTTTATACCCATAAACTATCGATCAAATTAAATTTATTTATGATGCCAATATTTAAAAAAAAGGATATAATTAACTTGAAACTATTACCAATACTTACTTTTTTCAAATCAATTCATTTATTAGCATAAATGTATTTACATTTACCCTGTTCAGAGGGGAATTAGGGCGTAGCTAAAATTAAAACTAAATATTTTAAAATCTAAAACTTAGTATAAAATTTAAAGTACTAATGCCATTGAATCCTTGTTACTCCTAGTGTGTGTGTTGCTATGCGCGCTATCCTGCGCCCGCGCACGCTCCGCTCCCGAGGACTTCTCGAGCCAGTCAGCGCACCTCCTCACCAGCATCCGGTTGAGCCCAGCGCGCGCCGCCCTCATACCCGGCGTCATCGGGGACGTCGTGCAAGTACTCCAGACACGGTTCCCAGGTAATATTCATAATCTTACCACTTCTTTAACTCTTCCATTTTTAACCCTTGCTCATTGGCTGTCTTTTATAGAAATCAGGTTAAAATGTATATTCAGTTCATTTAAGAACATATTGTTTTGTGTATCATTAAAAAATAAATAGGAATTAACGATGTGCCCGTGGCGTGCATGTTTTTACAAGCTTCGTTATTTGGAATTCAAAATAGGGGAATCCAGCAATAGTCGTTTCAAAAATGGTGGCTAAAGCGCTACTCCAGCAGTTCACCAGGTGGTTGTCTCAAGTGACATTGCTCGAAGGTGGAACATGCCTATACTGGATGATTGATAAGAGCCAGTGATGTTCCGTAAATATTAGTTCTCAATAAATTCTTATTTTCAGGATGCAAAGCGGAACTGTACGGCTCCACCGCAGCAGGACTTGGAATCTTTCAAAGCGACCTGGATATCGCCATTATATTCCAACACAATGATCCTTCTGTAAACATGACGGAAGCAGAACTAGTGCTAGAGACTGCAGATATAATGCAACAACACCCACGGACTTTTGAAGTAGTCAATGTGATTCCAGTGACGCGGGTTCCTATAGTGAGCGTCTCTCACCTGCCGAGCCAGTTCAGCATAGACATTAGCTTTGGCAATTACAACGGCATCCGTAACTCCAAGCTTATATACCACCTGATGACACTGGACCAGCGCGCGAAGGACCTGGCCCAGATCCTGAAGTACTGGGCGCGGCTGCATGGTCTCACGGGGCACACCATGCTTCCCAGCTATGGTGTCGTCACCATGGCAATATTCTACTTACAGCAAAAAAAGATCTTGCCTCCAATCACCTACTTTCAGGCCCACGCTGACCAATACATGGTTGGCGAGTGGAACATGGGTTTCAAAGAAGAAAACTATACGTCTGATGACCAGGAGACACTGTGCGCTCTACTGGGAGGATTCTTCAGATATTACGCAGATTTCAACTTCGAAGACTACATAGTATCACCGTTTGATGGATATCCGATAGAGATCGATCGATTTAGAGTCTGGGAGACCGTTCCTGAGGAATTTGACTTGTATAGAATCAACGTACGCCAGAACATCACGGAGCCTTTGAAGTTAAAGCCTCCTATAGTTCAAGACATGTTTCAGCACAACAGCAACTTGGCTCATCGAATCATACAACCATCTCACCGGCTACTGGTGGAAGAAGCCATCGGTTATGCAGCGGAAATGTACCAGGAAGGATGTCTAGGCTATTTTGATAAAATATTGCGTTACAACTGATCGTACTAGGTTTCAGTCTTTAGTCTGTAGTGTTCGTAGTAATTTAATTAAATGACGTCAAATATTATTATGTACAACTTTCAAAAGTGGTCGTGAGACAAGAAGGGACATACAAAAATCAAATGTCTAAATAAAGGTCGCTCTATCAAGTTCTTTATTTACCTAAGTACTGGTCTGCCCATTAGCTTCTGTATTCTGTGCCATAAGGGTGCTTTTCCACCAAAGATGTGCTATGCAGCTATGCTGCGAGGATGTGATAGCTAAGGTGTGAAACTATGTGACCGTTTCCACTGATACTAAGCTATGTAGCGGTGCGAGTAAGATGTGCTATGAAGATGCGCCGCCGCAAAGTAGCTGCGTGGGGAAGATGCGCAGCTCGAGCTATGCGATGTATCGATAGTAGGGAAGCGGCGAGGGCGGCGCGGTGAGGGGAGAGGCGCTCACGCGTCCCGCTGTGCCGGCCGCTCGGCCAGTTCATTTAGTAACGTTCAATGAAGAAGGCGGTTTCTGATTTAAATTACAAAAAATGGACGAAATGCTAATAGACGCTGTCAAAAAGTATCCCTGCCTTTGGGATACTAATTTAAATACGTACAAATGTAATGAAACAAGGGACGCAGCGTGGGAGGAAATTATTAAAGTAACCAATTTTAAGGACAGTAGTTAAGTACCTATACACATCTTTATTTAAGTACGTAGTACGTAGGTAGGTCGATAGTAGGTAGGTTGTTAACAACAATTTTAACGCAATATTAATACATTAGTAATTTAGTAAAGTAAAAGTAAAAGTAAAGTAAAAAAGCCATTTATTCAGCTATTTTAAATTCATTTTACATTCTTGCACTCGGATATATAAATTTACACATTTTGGGTCTTTTATAAGTACTAGATTTATTTGATGTTATTATTATTTTAAATGTCGTGTTGTTGTGCGATTTCTCTTGTCCTTTTTAGTTATGGTGTCATAGCTGTCGCCTGGCAACGCCTGGCCTGTCGTTGGCGTAGGCCTCCCCCAGTTTCATCCATGTTTTGCGGTTCCTTGCTAACCTCGTCCATTCCCCTTTGGACCAACGAGTAACCTTGCCTGCATTGAATTGGTAGATTTTTTTAAATTATATCTTGTATTAGGTACCTATTTGTATAAAATATATTTTGATTAGGGTACGGTGGGGCAAAGATCCGCAGTGGGAAATGATCCGCACGGTCAATTTAAAATGATCGCTTAATATTGTCGTGGTTTTAGACACATTTTTATGCTGGCAACATTGATAGAAGACGACTCACAAAAGTTACATGGCGTCCGACCGGCACAACAAAAACAATGAGGTTAGAATTCTTTTTACTTGTTTTGATGTAATAATTCGTAGGTCATCTTCAGTTGAAAATGTAATTTACTATACGCTTTGCTTACTGTTTTACTGGTTCAATTCCATAATTCAGGTTTTGAAAGGCGATCTATGAACAATAATTTGGCCAAATGCGCATTTCTTGTTTTTAGGTTAGTTTGTGATTACAAAATGACAAAATGGGGCAGAGGTCCGCATTTTGCATGGGGCAATGGTCCGCGCGCGGACGTTTGCCCCAAGATTTGTATTCATTGTTCTAATTTTTGTTTTTACGTTATAGAAACTACAAACGCAAAACTAATGTGAAGCCGTTCACACCAGAACTGTACTTGCAGGCCCAATTTTAAATTGACCGTGCGGATCATTTCCCACTGCGGATCTTTGCCCCACCGTACCCGTACCGGATTATGAATGGGGATCAGTCGTTTCGAGTATAAAGGAGCCAAAAAAAACTAGCACGACCCGAAATGTTTATTCAGTCAGTGAACTGGAATGGTTTTACTCATAACTGTGAATAAATAAACTGAATAAAGTTAATTTTTCCGTGTATTTCATTTCAATGGGGCAAAGATCCGCAGCTGCGGACAATTGCCCCGAATCTGCGGACGTTTACCCCAAACAGTGGGGCAAAGGTCCGCAAAGGCAAGGTTGTCTACCTTTCCTTTTTTTTCCGAAATGGTGCTTATTTCGCTAGTAATAAAATGGTATATTGTAGCACATAAATTAAGATTTCCAGTGAAGCCAAAACCTGCAGGACCTTTTACTTATTGGGTGAGAAAAAAGGTTGAAACCTAAAATTGCGGATCTTTGCCCCACCCTACCCTACATAATATTCATATTCATATATTTTCATAAAACCAATTTACACGTCAAATTAAAATAAAATACATATTGTATAGTCTTATGTCCTATATCCATAAGTTACTTTGCCTGAAGTACCTAAAAACGCGAGAATCTAAGTATACAAAACTCATTGGCGATTGACTGACATAGTGATCTATCAACGCTCAGCCCGAACCACTGGACCTGGACGGATCGGGCTGAAATTTGGCATGCATAGGTATAGAAGTCATGACGTAGCCGTTCGCTAAGAAATCATTTTTTTAAATGCCACTTTTAAATCGGTGAAATAGGGTTTGCAAGTTTCTGAATGAGAGCGGAGCTGCGAACACCCACTAGTCTTCCTTATAAGTAATCTTCCATGTTTACAATCGCTGACACGACCCTTCTCACACAACACTATTTCTTCGACTGTATGTGAGATACTCGGAAGCGACTAGTCTACGAAGCTTGAATCACCTAGGAGTCTCGTGGTGAGAACCTAGATTTCACTTTAACCGATTCTTAGCGATTCTTAATCTACAGATGCGATTGTGACAACTCGTTGCACCAGACAATGACATAACCTATTAGACACCTAATGTATGGAAATAAACTGAATGAAACCACAAATAGTAGAATGGTGTTATTAATGAAACCTTTATAAATAAATTACCAGTTAATGTAAGATTAATATGCATTTAATTATAGTTATTGAGTCCGTTACTTTGTTAATCGTGAACCCGTACGCGGGATGCATAACTTGTATATTTCATGGAGATCGTAAAATGTAAGTTTTTTTACATTTAATTAGTAATAGATAATCAAGAATTATATATCATTATATTGTCATAACTAGTATTTGATAAATAAAAACTGACAGTTGTAAAATTAAATTAAGTAGCTAGGTACTAAAATAAAAAATATTATAAGTACCTACCTATATTGCGAAATAAAAAAATATAACATCAAAGTTGGTGGGGAAATACGAAAAGTAATAGAGATATTTTCAAAATACATAATGGACAAATAAAACAATACACATATTATATGCTATACCTAGTTAGGTATTTGTAATAATTGTGTTACTGTGTTCTCTAGTATGGATGTGGTGGTGCGTTGTGTTGCGAGCGCGTACTGCGGCATGGGACGGTTACCGTACGGCAAAAGTACCTAACCGTATGGAACCGGACGCTTGCCATAAATCACCGGAAGCTTGGCTTAAAACACCGGACGCTTGCTCTAAGACTTCGGACGCTTACCGTACAGCATCGGACGCTTGTCGGGCAGCAGCCATAAGATTACTACAGCGACTTCGGTTACCCCCCGCGCGCTTGCAACAAATAGCAATTGTGGAAAAGGACTTGCGGTACGCATTGCGCACTCGATGGCCAGGTATGTTGCTACTAACTCTGTATGTAATAAAGTAATGTTATTCTAATGCCGCCTCTACACATAGGCCAGCGCATTCGCCGACGCGCTGGCGGTGCCCTTGCCAACGCGCTTGTGAGTGATCCACACATTGGAAGGTCGTTCCAGGTCGTTCAGTATGGTTTGGTTCGGGCCAATGTGCGGACGGATTCAAAATGGATGTTGAGTCGCTAACAGCTGCAGCTGTATATTTATTCACAGCTTATAACTACTTTGTAAATGTGTACAAGAAAAGGGTGATAAAAAAGAAATGGCAAAAAAGAAGGTGGTGGATGTTATCAATACATCGAAACAGAACAAGGTAAAATCGCTGCTCCGGGCAAACTAATCGCGCGGCCAAAGTGTGGATGGTGCGCCAAGCTTGCGACAAGTGTCCTTTGATGTTGCCGACACCGCGCGGCTAGCTCGCAAGCGCGCCAGCCAACGTTCAAATACCTACCGCCAATGCGACAACGTCCGTTCTACACATTGGGCCAGTGGCTGGGCCAGCGCGCTTGCCAACTCGTTGGCCTATGTGTAGAGCCGCCATAAAAGAGCTTTGGGAAGGTACATTGAGATGCAGTGAAATCTAAAAAACTTTTTACGGTTAAACATTAAGTTTAGGTACATTTTGACTTTACTTGAACAAGTCTGGTGTACGAAAAAGGTGTTTGCATTTATTACCAGCAGCTATGTGTAGGTACCTACTCCTTATGCTTCATAAATATCATTATTAAAATGTTATGTTACCCATTATTAGTTTTAGTATTTGCTACATGAAACATAAAATCTGATAAGTGCAGCTCGAATTTATAACGCCTACAACAATGGAATAGTTTACCTAAGTATTTAATATAAAAAGAAGTAAGCTATGTGATTTCTTTTTATATTAAATACTTATAGGAAAGCAGAGTCATAGGCTACTTTAAATCCTAAAATATATCGAGTGAAACCGCAGGCGTCCACTAGTTACTAATAAATCACACTTTCCAGAGGCAACTGTTACGCCCTTCGGTGCCATCATGTCTGGTCTAGGTATCCTGGGCAGTGACATAGACTACTACGCTCTCCTAGAGGGGTCTTACCATGAGAACATCATCTATGAAGTGCAGGACCTCCTGGGGCAGTTCCCGCATGCATTCAAGCGGCCTCAGGCCGTGGTACCGGCTGCTGTGCCGCATGTCAGGTTCATACATATTGATACAGGCAAGTATTCATTTGCAAAAATAGCGTGTCTCGGCAGTCTCGTTAGAGATTCAGGTCCATTCTAGTACACCTATCTACTAACGGGCTCCATCTTCGAACTTCGTAGTAGGTATCACTACATAGTATAAAGCAAAGCCGCTTCCTACGTCTGTCTGTAATATGCATATACCTATGATTAGATCTTTAAAACTACCCAACAGATTTTGATGTAGTTTTTTAAATAGATAGTGATTCAAGAGGAAGGTTTATATGTACGTATAATAATGCGTGCGAAGCCGCGGGCAAAAGCTAGTTTATTTTAAGAGACTAATCAATTCAAGCATCAGTGTTTTTATATTTTCGTTTTAAGTATGTAGAAGTTTAAATATAGATACCTACCTACAACTTAAGTAGGTATGTACTTAATATTTTGGTTAATAAATTTATTTCATACAAAAACTCGTTGAATATAAAAACGGCAACTTAGATTGGCTAACTTGGACCTACCTATTGAAAGCATTGACCATAGCATTTTATTGATGCACAAAATTTTTTTTCAGTATCTTTCATTTCCTGCAGGTTACCAATGTGACGTCAGCTTCAAACAACGCGATGGTGTTCAAAAAACTGCCCTCATGAAGTACTTTATGGATCAAAACCAGACCATCCTAGACCTCGCCACTATCATCAAATACTGGGCCAAAATCCACAAACCATTCAACCGAAGACGAATATTATCAAACTTTGCCGTAGTCGTCCTAGTTATATTTTATCTTCAGCAAAAAAATATGCTTCTACCAGTTGTAGCTCTTCAGGAAAACTCTGTAGATTTTATAGGACACTGGAATATGGGATATAATAACGTTACTTATAGGTCATCTAATTATGACACTCTCTATCAATTACTAGGGGGTTTCTTTCAGTACTACAGCCAGTTTGACTTCGAAAAATATATAGTGTCGACTTATATGGGAAAACCTATCAAAAGGGCAGATTTTGAGCACATTTTTTCATTACCAAAAGTATATGATTTGTATAAAAGTAATGTTGAGCAACAGTTAGTAAACACTTTTAATATTTCCGCGCCAGTTTTGATACAAGATCCCTTTATGCACAATAGTAATCTTGCCTATGATATGACTAAAGAAGTTTTGATTAAATTTAAATCAGATTTGAAATTTGCTATTGATAATTTTTTCGATAACAGAGAAGACTTTCTTTGTGTGATATTAAATAATGACGAACTATTAGATTGTAAGAATTAAATTATATACAAAAATAAAGACCAATAAATGGACAAATCCTAGTACTTTAAATTGTAAATTTTATACAATATATTGTAAATGAATCTCTCTCTCTCTCTTTGAGTCGTATAATCATGACTGAGGGTCGTAACTCCCCCGCAGAATTAATTCGTTAAGGGAGTTCTCTTGGGCAGATACATCGTGGTGGGTGCCCAGGTCCTTCCACAGAAGACACATGTCCTCGGATATTGTGGTCCTCAAACATGTTGGTTTCCTCACGATGTTTTCCTTCACCGTTAAGCGAGTGTAAATGAATATAAAAGTAATATAATGTGTATTGTATTTAAACGACTGTATTCAATTATTCAAATACAAATTTTATCAAATTTGTATGAACTGTAAGATGCTACCTGCCAAGGATAAATTTACATAGATGAAGCCTATATAAAATTTATAATGCTGACTTCTGAATCACAACAGGCTGGCGTAATATTGTTTGGCTAAAACATATTTCATACTTAAGGCATTAATTGCCAATCAATTCTGTAACAAATAGTTAAGGACTAATTTGCTAACATGTGTAAAACATTGTAGTTTAACACTTTATCTTGGGCTGAGAACATTTTATTTATGATGTACAAATGGAAGTGTTGTCATATAAAAGTATTGTTCCTGTTTTATTTCAATTGTTTCCTGTCATACGTTCATGGTTACTGATTTATTTTTATTTGTTCATTTTTTTATGTTTTGTTCTCAATTGAACGGTGTTTTTCATATTGTCTGAACATGGCTTTAGCTCGTTGTGTGCGGTTCTTCATGATCAGCCGGCCATTTAGTCTCGTTTTGAACTGAGTTTGCTTCAGTATATTCTGTATGTTTTCTTCATTGCTATGTCCATTATTCTTTTTCTTTTTCTTATTAGATTTGTCTTTGGGAACATCCATGGTGAAAATGGCTTCTAAGTATTTTTCTTTTGGTTGTTCATAAAACAGTTTTGTGGATGTGTCTATATATTGTCTTATCTTTTTTAATAGTTTTGGGAATACAGCCACTGAACAGTTCCTACTGTGGTCGAAAGGGTCCTGTATGCAGACTGCTGCATCCAACCTGATTGGTTTACACACACCATTCAACAAGTTCTCCTTATAGAACTCAAATGTAGGCAAACTTACAATATCTGCCAACACTTCCTTCTTTACAGCATACCCCAAGTACGGTGATATCACTTCACTATCATAATTAAAATTCCTGTAATAGGTAAAAAAGCCGCCGAGTAACACATATAGATCGTCTCTATTTGTGCTTTGAAACCTGAACTCTCGGTTGAAAGCTGTGTTCCAAGATTCCACAAAATATGGTTGTATGTGTTGTTGCAATGTCTCTACGGATGGTAGAATGGACCTCACTTGTAGATAGAAGATGACCATCATTGTGAGGCTGTAGTTAGGCATGAGGTTGGTTCCCGTCAACTTGTATATTTTAGACCAATACTTGATGAGTATGGCGAGGCGTAGTGCTCTAATGTCCATGTTGAGTAGGAAAGCTATAAGTTGGCTGTTGTACACTCCATGTGGGCTGGAGAAGTTAATATCACACTGGCAGGCGGTAGGGGCGTGGACAAACTTCAGTATGGGCACTTTAGCTGTGTTGATAGAGATCATGTTGGTGTAATCTCTATACCGGCTGAGCAGTTGCCGAGCTGCCTTCACTGGGTTGCTGTAAGGGAAGTCTGAAGACAGTGACACAAAACAATCTATGTCACTAGTCTGTATTCCCAGCCCCGTCACTATAGAGCCAAACGGATGGACATGACTACCTAGAATAGAAGAAAAATGCTAATATTAGTAAGATAATAGGTGTTTCTAGGCAGGTACATTAGCTTATGACAAAAACTAAAAGAATATGTCACTCTCAGAATCTTTTGCCATAACAATAGCAAATGGACACAAAATATGTCACTATAGGCATGTAATATTATCCAATATATACAATCTTGCCTTTATATAGTATGTGGTAGTTTGATATCATGTATAATCAGAAAATGCCTTAAAACACAAGCTGATCTCCAACTTACCAGGCCAGTTATGTGAGAAGATGTTTTCTAGGTCATCCAACAAGAGATTCAGCTGTTCTACTTCACTTCTGGTTAGCCGTACTCGGGATAAAATCTCTTCAATTTGTTGGTCAAAGGTTCCAGAATATGAAAATCTGCTCACATCCAGAATATCATCTGGAATTAACGCAATAGGTATATTAAGATAACGCGGGAATTAGAATGCCACTTTGTACTGAAAAACTAAACTTCAGTAAGTACAACAACATAAAGTACCAAATGTATTGTTCTTAATTTTTTTTAAATAGATAAGCATCGATGAAATTAATCACATTAAGACCATAAACTAATGCATTATTACTTCCGTGTGATGCAGGTACTACTATTTATAGTTGAGCATCCGTAAATTATTAGGTGACGAGAACTAAGGTGACTATAATTGGGAATACCTCTCATCATTATTTATTATTCAAGTCGGTATTACAGTAAGAGAAAAGACCACGAAGAAGAAAGAGATTTCTAAAACCAAAAATATTACCTTTTTCCATAGACGTACTACTACAGCCTTTTGTAGAATTATTCATGGTTGTATCGCAATCTTATAATCAAGCTTGTGCTTATTCAATAACCATATTCAAAGTTATAGATGCCGAGATATCACAAAAACTAAGATCAACATCACAATTTCTTAAATCGTAAACAAAGAGCCATATTGTATTGCGTGTGCGTCAAAAAACTTCGACAGCTGATGCTTTCCTTATAGGTTATCTGTCATACAAATGTTACCAGGAGTAAGAACATAAATTAAAAATACCATCTAAAAATGCTTTCGGCCAAGTATATTTTAGTAACTTTTGTCGCGTAGAGATGGCGCCAGCTGTATCTCTACTCCACGGGTAACTACAAAGTAATATACCTACTTTTGTACGTTTTATTTTCAAAATAAAAGTTGTATCAAAATCGGTCCAGTTTTTTTTAACACATTAGTAAATAGGTAGGTACCTAGCTAAGGAAATCGGTAATATTTTACCAGGCTTCTACAAAAAGGTAATTGGACTGTATGATAAAAACTTGATAACAATATGCGAAATTTTCTAGGTGTACCTAGGTAGGTAGGTACTTAAGTAACTGAGCAAGTTTAGATTGGTTTTAAGGTACCTATTTATTGAATAACACATGAATCTCTCTGTATTGCTCGCTACTTGAGTTTCTGTTGGTACCAATGATGGTTTGAGGAATAGACAGAGAGATATGAAACTTGTGAGGTAGAAATGAAATGCAGCGTAACTACAAAAAATAAATTGTTATTGATTGACGTCACTTAAAGTAAAATTACAAAGTATTTCTGAACTCTGTCACTTCCACATTTTGAGTTCCATTTACCAATCGTGTGCGCTATCAGAGATGCTGCGAAAATATCATCTAAATTTACAATTAACTCCATTCACTTAACATTAACGTCTAGCCATCTAGATACTAAAACGATATAAAAATGAGTTCCAACGAACTAACGATCAAACTTTAGAGATTGTTTCAACAATTACGAATAAAATCTTTTAATACTTAAGAGAGATTGTAACGGTCATGGACCGAGGGTCGTGTTATTGTGATATCGCCGGGGGTCTGTATGCGGCGCCCCCGGGGCCCAGCGTCACCGCCTGCAGCTTGTCCGCCACGCCGGCGAGGGCCTCTATGTGCTGCGTGGCAGCCGACGGGGAGTCTGTTTCTATCTTCAGACTGCACTCCTGGCGCGCTAGCCTGTCCTCTGCGTCGTCGACCCGCTTGGTGACCTCCGGGGGCTCGTTGAGCGGCTCCTGGTGCGGCCGCAGCAGCACCCGGAACCAGTCCACCAGCGCCGTGTGCAGGAACACCACGAAGGGCCGGAACAGGTTGATGTCTCCGTCCACCATCCGCAGCGACACCTCGAAGGTCCGCGGCTCGTCCTTGTACCACAGCTCTAGCTCGAAGTTTAGTTTAATTCTGTTGTCGTCTCGCACGAACAGTTGGTTGGTGACGATGGTCTGCTGCTCGACCAGCGCCTTCCTTGCGTCGGGCGGCGGCGCGGCGAGGCGCTGCGCCTTCTTGCGCTGCCACACGGGCCGCAGCACGCACCCGCAGTACTTCTCCCGCCTCATCTTGGGCCGTCTCGTCGCTTCCTTAGCGTCGCTCTCGTCGGGCGGCGCGGGCTTTACTCCGAGCCTGAGGATCTTGTTGAATATGGTGTCGACGACGATCTCCCTGACGCACTCCTGCCAGTCCTCGTGCGTGATCTCCCCGCGCACGCGCGGCACCAGCTTGAGCAGCGAGGTGACGGCGCCGCGCAGCACGCGCAGGTCCGGCTTGGTGCGCAGGATGGTGCGCAGGAAGCTGTCGCAGCGCTTCTCCCGGTCCTTCCTGTACGCTTCCGCGGCGTACTTGATGTAAGCTCGTATCTCGGCGGCCAGCTTGCCCCCCACGGAGGAGGCCACGTTGTGGCTCTGCTCGAAGGGGTCCTGCACGCAGAACACCGTTCCGAGTCGGATGGGGCTGGCCAGGTTGTCCTCCACGTTGCCGATGTACCGGGAGAACTCCAGCGGCAAGGTGGCGAGCGTCGCGAACGTCTCCTTCTTGACGGGCCGGCCCAGGTACGGACACACCACGTCCGTCTCGAAGTTGAACTTCTCGTAGAACTCGAAAAACCCACCAAATATGTGCGGAATGATCTTTTCCCTCGCGACCACGGCTAGCTCCCTATTGGAGAAGCCCGCGTTCCAGTAGTCCACGATGTATCTCGTGTCGGGGTCTCTCTGCAGTCTCTCGACAGGCGGCAGGAAGGGCACCTCCGTCTGCTGCAGGTAGAATACGACCATCATGGTGAGAGCGTAGTTGGTGAGTCGGCCGGTGCCGGAGAGGTCGTGCACCTTGGCCCAGTACTTGACGAGGACGGCGACCCTCTGCAGGCGGATGTCGTGCTGGAAGAGCAGCTTGATGAGCTTGGAGTTCTGCGCGCCGAGCGGGGTCTTGGCGCTCACGTCGCAGTGGAAGCCGGAGGGCTCGTGGCGGAACTTGACGATGGGAGTGTTGGCGCGGGGGATGGCCACCAGCTGCGTGAACACGTGCGGGTACTGCTGCAGCAGCCGCTTGGCGCGCGTCACGAAGCTGGCGGCGGAGCCCGCGCGCGGCTTGCAGTGGGACGGGAGCTCCACGTAGCAGTCCGCGTCCGACGACTTGATGCCCAGACCGGTCGGGATCGAACCGAACGGGATGGCCACGCAACCTGCAATACAATAATCAACATTTAAAAATATGTTTAGATGTTTTTTTTTTGTTTTGAGTTTGAATTAAAATAAGGTTAGATAATATGTTCAACTTGTTTTCATTAGCTCTAGTTTGTAACTTGTTTAGTAAAATTGTTAAACAATAAATAAAATATATATAGCAACTTTAGACTTACAAAGATTTATAATATATATACCTAGTCAGGTCATAAGTATTGTCACACAGTAAAAACTTTTCTTTTAGAATGCTGGTCACAAAAAAGTTTATTGAATTCGAATTTCGAATTGTTCATGAAAATAAAAATGTATACTTTTTAGAATTTTACTCATTTTTAAATATGGAGTGGACGCTTAAAGAAGACCGTGTTGCAGTTATTGCATTGCATCGTTGCGGTTACGCGCCAATTCAAATTTTTGACATACTGAAAAATTTGAATATAACCAAAAGATTCGTTTATCGTACCATCAAACGATACAATGAAGACTCTAGTGTAGATGACAGGTCAAGAAGTGGTCGCTCTCGGTCTGTTAGGACTCCAGCAGTGATAAAAGCTGTGAAGGCGCGAATTCAAAGAAAATCCCAAACGTAAGCAGAAACTGTTGGCCCTTCAGATGGGGTTAAGCAGAACCACCGTGAAAAGGGTGTTAAATGAAGACTTAGGGCTTCGGGCATATCGAAGAAAAACAGGACATCGTTTGAATGCTCGTCTAATGGACCTGACACTGAAGAGATGCCGCGCTTTGTTGAAGCGGTACGCGGGAAAAAAATATCGGGATATTCTTTTTTCGGATGAAAAATTTTTTACCGTAGAAGAGAGCTACAACAAATAAAATGATAAGGTGTACGCACACAGTAGTGAAGAAGCGAGCAAACGTATTCCGCGTGTCCAACGAGGTCATTTTCCATCCTCGCTCATGGTATGGTTGGGAGTTTCTTATTGGGGCTTAACAGAGGTACATTTTTGTGAGAAAGGTGTAAAAACGAATGCAGTTGTGTATCAAAATACAGTCCTGACGAACCTTGTGGAACCTGTTTCTCATATCATGTTCAATAACAAGCACTGGGTATTCCAACAAGATTCGGCGCCAGCTCATAGAGCGAAGAGCACACAAGACTGGCTGGCGGCGCGTGAAATCGACTTCATCCGGCACGAAGACTGGCCCTCCTCCAGTCCAGATTTGAATCCGTTAGATTACAAGATATGGCAACACTTGGAGGAAAAGGCGTGCTCAAAGCCTCATCCCAATTTGGAGTCACTCAAGACATCCTTGATTAAGGCAGCCGCCGATATTGACATGCACCTCGTTCGTGCAACGATAGACGACTGGCCGCGCAGATTGAAGGCCTGTATTCAAAATCACGGAGGTCATTTTGAATAAACTTTATTGTCATAAGAATCTATGTTTTGTTAAGTTCATTTTGGTATATATGTAAATGGTTGCATAAAGAATAAAGTTGTTTCAATTATTTTATATTAAACATGTGACAGAATTTAAGACCTGACTAGGTATATATATGCTGTGTATGATCAAGTATCATGCATGGCTAATTCTTAGGTATATTATAACTGCTATTTCAAATAATTCTAAACACAAGAAAATCAGGGAACTCTCAAGGCAATCAGCCATAGTCATAGTAATTTATTTATATCAGATATTTGATACACGTCACAGCTAAGTTTATCAGGCTAATATTATAAAAGCGGCAGTCCATTTTAGTTTTTCCCTGTTTTTTTATCTAACATATTTTTTTCATAAAATGCTCCTGTCACCTGGCCACTCCTGCTGCAGCACCAGCTCCAGGTCGTTGTACAGGTTGTTAACAGCCAGGGCCTCCTCCGGAGACAGCCGGATGGCGTTCTGTATGGCTGACATCTGCGAGTAGAAATCACCTGTCAGGTCGATCTTGTCCGGCATTGTGATTTCTTGGCCTGGAATGTTAGGAGTTACAGAGTAAATATATATGTTCTACAACAGGATGAAAACACTATTTATGTAGGTTTATTCATAAAAGCTAATTAATGCCACATACATAACTCTTTTTAAGAACTGCGTTAATCAACAGTTATTTTGGGTCAACTATACAAGGTGTAACAGAAGGGTGTGACAATATTAAAGAGTATACATATATATCATGTAAGGAGTCATATACCAAAATATGAAAATTTAAATCGCATATATTTTTTACCATACAAAAATTAGATAATATTTTTCACTTGATTTCGTGGCAGCCCTAGCGAGTGACGAAACCGAAATAAGCACACATTCTTTCATCCCGTTCTAGCATTAGTTTTAACGCAACGTATTCTCTCTCTCTCGCGCTCTCAGAGAGACACCGCCGCGCCGTGTCATTTGTCAATGAAAGAAAAGTCAATGAACGCTCAAAATGATAAGATGTAGGGTTGCAAGTCTTAAAGTTTTAATGAAAGTTCAACTTATGATTACTCGAAATCTATGACACTTAGAAATCTGAAACCTAGTGGGCTGTATTCTATATATACATAGGTATGTATAGTATAAGCATTGTCACACCCTTCTGTATAGATGCACGTCGTTGGCGCACAGAGTCCGCAAGTGCTAATCAAGAACAGCTAACTCTGGCGTTCAAAACGTTAAATCAAAAGGAGTAAAAACAACTAAGCTAAAGTGAACTGGAAGAATTTTCCACCACATCTAGACAGATGCAATAGGCTACTTTCCATAGTTAACAAATAAATAAGTTTTCTATTGAATATTATAAATTATAAAGTTATAAAGGTCCTTTAATTCTATAATATTCAATAGAAGAATATTTGACTCAAATTACGAATAAAAATTATTTAATATTTTATTTTCCTAAATAAAAATAAGATATTTTTAATCTGTACATCTTTGAAACGAAACATCTCAGCGACCAATCAGAGCCTGTGACATCACAAAGTAACAAACAAAATGTCTTGTCATTCACAAATAGTGATGTGGTTAGGTCGAATGAACGACAATTTGAATTTAGGGAATGAACATATGAATCTAATCTCTTATGATATATTTATTTTATTTACAAGGATAAACAATGTTTGCTCTCGGTTCACAAAAAGTGGTGGATTCTTTAAGCTTGTACTGAATATTAATATATATTATGATACGAGTGTGCAAGAACAACATTATGGATATTGTGACGTAGAACCTCTTTGAATGTAAGTGTAAGAACTATTTTGTTTAATGTAGGTATAAGAACTCTTTTGTTAAATGTAGATATAGGAACTCATTTGTTTTTGTAAATAGGTTAGTAGTTTATTTTGACATATGAATTTTGGCGGGAATGGAGTGATGAAAAATAAAGATTGAGTGACGTTGTGCAAAACGAAAACGATTTTTCTTTCCTATCCCTGAACCCGCTTCCGTAACAATATTACATTAAAAAAGTAAGAAAATATTATAGATTTAATAAATAATAATCTAAATGTGCTAAAATCTAAATGTGTGTGTGTAAAAGTTTCTATAAAATTAAATAAAAAAAAAGGATCTTTTTATAAAATGTATTACCATTACAGTATTTTGATAGTATGTTGCAAATGAACGCATTCATTTTCCTAGTCTTATTTTACGTTCATTCTTTTAATACCATTCCCATCACTAAAATGAGGTTTGAGTGACGTTAAAGTCTATCAAAGAGTGTTTGTCAAATGATTTTTGTTGTTTTGATAACGTCTTCGTATTTTAGTGAAATACAGCGTAATTATGTTGAATCAAAGTGTTATACGTGTGTAAATAGTAGCATACATGTACCGTTTGTGTACAAGAACTATTAAAAATACCAAAGTGGAGTGATTTTATTGAAAATTTTGTGATTTTGTGAGAGCCGGCGGTTTGTTTACTATTTTTTGCAAGTCATGGTAATAGACTATGCTGTGCTATAACTTACATATTCTATAAGATTTGAATCCATTTTTACATAAATCTTGAACAAAGAACGTAACGAATTAACCAATACCTATCTACGCGTAGCCCTATCGTATAGTTTTGTTTGTTTGCTTTTTACGTTGTGACGTCACACCTCAGAAATATCACGTGACCTAGCGTTTTAGCGGGAAATACGAGATGTATTTGTTAAAACTGCCTTTTGGTTACTAAAATGGCTCAAAATTTAAGAAAAACAGTCGTAAAGCTTTTTTTTAGTGACTTATAACATTTTGGAGTAGTTTACGAAAATTATTCAATAACCGTATTACACTCAGGTGACAGCAAAACAGGAGCAATATACAACATTCGCCTATACATATAATAAAGCTGAAGTGGAATGAAGGTCTGAACATAGAAGCTATGTAAACAAAGTATGATACACATACTCTGTGTATGCATATTTAAATGTACCGCCTATAGATATTTTGAATTTGCCGCGCTCGCCGTTGAAGCTCACGGTTTGAAGGTTGGATTTTATTATGGAGAACAACACATATAGTTTGATTGTGAATTGAGATTTATTTTAAAGATATTGATAACATTAATACTTTTACTTGTGGAGTAGTAACTTTGAATGTTGTTTCTCTATTATTTCAGGTGGGTTCATATTGATAAGTGTAGTTTAAGTGTTCATAATTGTGTTTGATTTAGGTTAATATTTATTAATAAATACTCTATTATTTCAGAACAACAACTTCAACTATTATTTCACCACAACCCTATATAAGAAGGAACACAATTATAGCTATTTAAATAAAATTTGTTTGGAGATATGTACTTCAAATTGATACAGAATATGATCCAACAATTTCTAGAAAATTTTGTCAGTTTATCTGTGCCTCTGTTTATTTTGGTATGTATGTAGTATGTCTTAGGAGTGTCATAGGCTAATTATAATCCTTAAATATTGCGAGTGAGGCCGCGGGCGTCCTCTAGTTATTAATATTACAATAGCAACAAGCAATCCTTTTCTTATTTACGACCCTGCGATTGCGTACACACAATGTTATATGTTGCGTCTGTATTATTCATTATTGTAAGCTAAGTTACTAACTTGTTAATCAAGAATAATTTTTTTTCCCTGCTTTTTAAGTAGGTTTATTATGTGTTGTTTTCCTTTCTCTGTTTGTATAAATGTAAATGTAGGCATTGGACAGCCCCGTAATCAGGGCTTTTGAAAACTACAATTTACTAGTTACGCGAAAGTTTTACGTACCCCTTTTTTCTCTAAAAAAAACTGGCCTGCAGTAAGTCCTTCTGAATGTGGTCGTCGGCGAGTCCTGGACGCCTCCTGGCATCCAGGCAAAGTCCAATTATCGGAACACACACAATGGATAAAGAGGAACACTGATTAAGTTCTAGCACCCGCGATTTTTCGATAGTTTTTGCGTAACGTATCTTCTGCTCAAAGGTTGGAGCAGCACTGTCGATGTATGAAAATGTCATTCATTTTAGAGATGCGCGAGCGCGGGGTGAATGCGCGAGTGACATATATTCGATTGTACATCGACTTGATGAATGTAGTTTTTAAGCAAAGCCAAGTCCCTACATTTCCCCCCACCAAATCCGACGTTCGGATTTCTCAGTTCTTACTAGCAGTGTCACTGTAAAGTGTACAAGCAGCTAGTGTTAATATGCAACTAAATGTTGTACAGTATTTCTCGTTGAATGTGATGAACAAGAATATTTTATGTAGCTCGAGAGCGTGTGGACTGTATACAATGATAGGATAAATTATTGTATAACGATATGAGTGGACTGTATAATTTTAAGTGAAAAGATATTGCTAAGTCTAATGTCTTAACTAACTTACTTCTAGGGAATTGTGTGAATTTACATAGAATTAACTATGAGTCATCGTCCAAGGGGAGAGGACTCAATTTGACCACGGGTCGAGTAAATTCACTATTCCTCGTGCGAACAGTGACAACACGGGTCACATTATCAGCTCCCGGATGGAGCTTTGTAACTCTGGCTAAAGGCCATTGAAGGGGAGGTGCTTCGCTATGAATGAGCACTAAGTCTCCCACTTTCAGATCTCGACATCCACTGAACCACTTCTGACGTTCCTGAAGTGTGTGGAGGAAGTTCTTACGCCATGAATGCCAAAATTTTTGTGCCATCTGTTGTACGATTTGCCAACGCGTGAGTCTATGTACAGGTCGAGTAGATGTTATGTCGTATTCCGGTACGCTGAGAAGTTCGCGGCCTATGAGAAAGTGAGCCGGCGTGAGTATCTCGAACTCATTAGGATCTGATGACAAAGCGCAAAGAGGCCGTGAGTTTAGAACAGCTTCTGCTCGTGCGAAAAACGTTGTCAACTCTTCTAGTGTTAAAGACCGATCCGCGACCGTCCGTTTAAGCAGGTCTTTGCATGAACGAATCGCAGCTTCATATAAACCGCCAAAATGACTACCGGTCGGCGGATTATGCTTCCATTCAACATCTCGTGAAATGAAACCGGCCGAGATTTCATCTGTATGAGTACGGAAAAAGTGTGAAACTTCAGCTAACTGTTTTCCCGCAGAAACAAAGTTGGTCGCGTTGTCAGAAATCAGTAACTTACTTAATCCGCGCCTAGCAGTAAAACGGTCATACGACGCGAAAAAGCATTCCGTACTTAACTGCGTGAGAACGTCCGTGTAAATAGCGCGAGTTGAACAACAAACATATACACATAAATAAGCTTTGTGAACGCGCGCGTTTCTGAGAGTAGAATCTTTTATGTGAAATGGGCCTCCTATATCAAGACCTACAGCACAGAACGTCTGAGCATCTTGTGACCTAAACTCAGGGAGTTGACCCATAATAGGTTGTCTAGTTGTCGGTCTAGTCTTGAAGCAAGCAATGCATTGTCTTGTTCGCAATCTGATAACATTGCGTGCGGAAACGATCCAATATTTTTGAGTAAGTATACCCTGCAGTGTGCGGGGGCCTATATGCATATATGTGACGTGATAGTAATCGATCAGTCGGTCAGTGAAATTACATTTTTTAGGTAGCAGCACAGGATGCTTCGCATTAAAGGACAGCGTGGAATGTGCTAGCCTACCCCCACCCTCAGGACACCATTTTCATCAACAAAGGGGTTGAGTTTCAGCAATGACTGCTGTGGTTTCTGACCTTGAGAGAGGGCACGTATATCTCCAGCATAATGATGCCGCTGAACCGCTTTGACAATTGTGTCCCGCGCCTGTCGAATATCACCGAGCGTGAGCGTAGCTTTACGCTCGACTTTGGGCGCTCGACAGTTATTTATAAACTTATGTATCCAAGCTACAACATTGACTAACTTAGTGTAGTTGGAACACTTCTCAGATAATTCATAAATAGGATCCGATGGCACATTCGTAGTGACCATCACCTTTGATTCGTTCAAAGGTCTCAACTCCGGTACAACTTCGTGTTTAAACTCGTCCATTGATCTGACAGGCCAGTCTGGACGCGCGGGCCAGCTAGGGCCATGTGTCCCTTCTGTCATGGCGAGCAACGCGGATGGAGTAGCTTCTATAAAAAGTACATCAGCGCACGGGTTATGTTCAGCGCTGGCGTGAAGTACTTTTGGAAGTTCATCTTTGTGTTTCATTGCCCGGTCAGGTGGTATATTTTCAACTTCCCACAACGAATTCGTCACTGTAGTCAAGTCATGAGTGGGTGAAAACCCAGAGGAAGTATAATCGCAAGGGACATTGACTTCCTCAGGTTGATTCAGCCGATTTGGTGTTGATTGTAGCGAAGTTGACAACGTGGATAGAGGAACAACACAAGGGTCGTTGACCTTATCGCGTAGTTGATTCAATTCGTTTATATCAGAATCACCTATTTTTGAACAAGCTAAAAAAGAGGCGCAACTTGTGGCGCGGGCGGCTACTTTTTCGCTGTTCGATTCGACTTGATCTAATGCATTTGTTTGTAAACACTCGGAGAGGCATGCGGGGGCATTGACCTCTGCGTTAAGTAAATCCAAATCAACATGCCCAGTGATAACGTATCCGTAAATAGAATGCAAGGCCGGGGGCATTCCAGGAATGTCTGAAAATATTTTCACACCGTCATAGACGTGCGGGAATATGTCCCCTGATATTAATAATTGCACGGGGCCACAATTGAGGAAGTCAGGGTCCGCTAACTCGAGATGCTGATAGTGATGTAGTATCTTGTCAGGTAGAACCATAGTAGTTAAATCGCCTGCGATATCGTCTACTATCACTACGTCCGTGGAACGCAGTTTATCTGATCCGTCGCGCGGTCGAATTCGACAAGTGGTTTGACCGTGGTTATCTACAGGTCTTTTACCTAACGCCGTCGGTAAGAAATCTAGTGCGCGTCTGTTTAAGCCTAACTGTTCACTTAGCTCGGTTGTCATGTAACCGGCCATTGAGCCTCCATCAATCATGGCACGCACATCGTGAAAATGACCCTGAACATCTTCTACCTGCACGATAGCAGTAGCTAGAAGTACCTACTGTTGTATCTGATGTAGAAACTAGCGCAGCCGATCTCTTTTGACACGTGAGCGTATCTACGTGCAAAGATGAATGGTGGCGAGCTCCACACACGACACACGACATTCGGGACGGACAGTCCGTGACACGGGTATGACTGCCTGTCCCCGTAGGAACGTGCCTTTTCAAGCAGTTCCCACAAAGGCCTAGCTCGTTGACCTTAGCAGCGCGGAGCTGAGGCGTGAGTGCGTTATATATATCGCACTTATATATAGCGTGTGGCTTTTGACAGCAAGGACACTCGTTGGATTTCTGACGGTCGACAACGTCGGGAGCCTTGCTGGCCGCAGCTGATACGAAAGTCGATTTCGTACGAAGTGGTTTGGTCGAGTCTGGAATGTTAGAACTAACGTAGTTCTTGTGTGCAGTATGTCTAGGCGGCGGCATAGACGGCTTGACGTACACCGGCCTAGCATCTGACATCTCCAGAGCACGAGCCTGTTTTTCGACGAAGTCTAGTAACTGCCCGATAGCAGGAATTTCGTCTTGATCGATACTCAATTCAAAAGCACGGCGCGTGGTTGGATCCAGATTCCGGATTGCAAGTTTGAATAACAAAAACTCGGATAAATTTGCTAGTTTTAAATTACGCAATGCGGCTACGTTTTCCTGATAAACCTGTATAAAATTGTTTAGATTTTCAGTTGAATCTGTAGTGAACGCCTTGTATGAAAGAATCTTATCAACGAATGAAGACGCAAGCGCACGTCGATTATCAAATCGCTTCACTAAACATTCCCAAACAATAGAATAATTGTCCGACGTGACCGGCATAGATTTCGCTATAGATAAGGCTGAACCTGTTACAGAAGCGATTAAGTAATAAAACTTTTCAATGTTTGAAAGAGTATTATTTTCGTGTATCAAACTACGAAATGTATCGCGGAACGTAATCCAGTTTTGTAATTGAGAATCAAATTTAGAAATTTGTAATTCGGGCAATTTTACTTGTCGGCGAGTGCTTTCACTATTGTCATTAGAGTCCCGACGCACCGATGATGGCTCAGATATACTATCACAAACCGTGCGAATAGAATAGAACAAATCATCAAATGCGTCGAGTTCGGTATATGTTGGTATATAGCCAGGTACATACAATTTGTTTATAGAATTGATTTCTTTGATGCAGCGATTATATTCTACGCGTAAATCGTCAAAGTCTTCAGCGCGAGATTTGAAATTGGGTAAAATCGTGGGATCTAAAAGAACCTTGGTTGACAAGTCGTACAACTTTTGTACACGTAAAAAACACATTTCTTTTGACGTATGAAATGGTTGCAGCATTAAATCGAGATCCATAATATCGTCCTCTTTTTGTATTTTTCTTTTAGTTCTATCGGTCATTTTGATTGATTAAAATGTTCCCGACTACGAATTTATTTTTAAGTAACACAAAAATGAGAGTAGTTTTGGTTAATTTTATAAATTGCAAAATCACACAACTCCGAATATTACGACATTTCAACAAAATCAATTCATTGTACAAATATAGTAAAATAGACCTTATGACGATGGTGACAAAGTCCAAACAATGAGATAATATCGTTAGCAATTCTTGGGGTAGGTAGACATTTTTTAATGGAAAAAATGTGTTAAGTGTATTAGTATACGTAATTTTCTATAGTTTATGCTAGTAAACTGAGAAATCCGGCTCGAAAATGGACAGCCCCGTAATCAGGGCTTTTGAAAACTACAATTTACTAGTTACGCGAAAGTTTTACGTACCCCTTTTTTCTCTAAAAAAAAACTGGCCTGCAGTAAGTCCTTCTGAATGTGGTCGTCGGCGAGTCCTGGACGCCTCCTGGCATCCAGGCAAAGTCCAATTATCGGAACACACACAATGGATAAAGAGGAACACTGATTAAGTTCTAGCACCCGCGATTTTTCGATAGTTTTTGCGTAACGTATCTTCTGCTCAAAGGTTGGAGCAGCACTGTCGATGTATGAAAATGTCATTCATTTTAGAGATGCGCGAGCGCGGGGTGAATGCGCGAGTGACATATATTCGATTGTACATCGACTTGATGAATGTAGTTTTTAAGCAAAGCCAAGTCCCTACAGGCATATTACATGTTTTTAGGTTTTTAGTTGTTCTATTTGTTAAATATTTATTTATAAGTTTTAGTATGTACGCCAGCTTTACTGTTTTCCTATCGTTGTTTTCAGAACTAGGTTGCCTGGAAGAGATCACTCTAAGTGATAAGGCCGCCCTCTGTCCTAATACTATGGTCTACATATTTTCTTTATACTTGTGTTCTTTTGCTATTGGTGTATAATAAAGAATTCTTGATTGATTGAATCACTCACCTTTCTGTACCGTGAGCACCTTTTTATAAGCCTTGTACATATCATCCACGTGCTTGGGGTTGGTGTAGTGTCGTATTTCGATGTACTCCCCGAATATCTTGATGTCATCTGTGGACCGGATGGCGTTGTTGGCCTGCGCCTCGTTCTCAAACGTCACCACGGCGAGCCTGTTCCGGCAGCTGTCCACGTGACAGGTGCCGAATCTAGACATCACGCGCGTGAGGTCGTACGACTGCGTGTAGGCTGGGAAACCTGGGAATTAATTTAGATATATTTAATATTAAAACTTTCGTGAGACATTTTATCAATATGTTAACTAAACGACTGCGGCAGCATGCACGTTCTGATGATGGGTGTCATTACATCCGAAACGCGTAAACAACATACGCGAATTCCTCGTGAGTGAAAACCGTTTAGTTGACATAAACTGAGATAAGTTGTATTATGTTGGGAGCGTATCAACGACCAAACGATCAACGGCGGGTGGCAGTCATAGATACCGCTGGAAGAACCAAGCGGGGAAGGATTTGTCCCAGCTCGAAGCTGCTGAGAGGCAGGAAGTGGCACGGGACAGAGTTGAATGGCGACTTGTGGTGTCAGAGACCAGATCAGATTTGGGTCGTTGTGCCACCTAGTTAGGTACTAAACTTGTATGAGGGTGGCTATATATAGTATCAGGAATTTTTTATCTGCTCTAGGGACCTCTGACAATCTTCGTGGAATTTAACTTTTACAAAAGGTAAAAATAAAGAATGTAAAGTATGCCTGTACCTACTAGAATGGTAATAGCTCACTAATTAGTATAATAATGCCATGCAAGTGAATGTTAGATAAAGAGATGGAGTTGTTTACCTGACACGAGGACTCGTTTCTTGGGGTCTACTTTCTCCTCCTCCTCCACGCTGGTGGCCCTCCGCCAGCCCTGCTTGGAGCCCCCGGCGGCCAGCGCAGCCCCCCCCGCCTGCTCCTTCTGCTCGCGCTCTCTCTGGTAGTCCTTGAACGTCTGCGCCACTCGTGAAGAGTTCTGTTTTACTGGACTGTCCTTCTTTGCACTCGGACTGCCTTTCGGAACTTGTACCTTCGGACTTTGAGTCTTATCGTTTTTACTTTTAGTCGGTGTCTGTGTTTGTGCCTGGTTGGTTGGTTCTTGCTCAGGCCTAGGGCTGGAGCGCCGTTTAGCGACCAATATGGGCCGATTGGGTGGCGAACTTAAATCGGTCAGCGTTTGAGATTTCTTCGGTGATTTCGGTTGTGGGTTGGATTTCCCCGGCGAGGCCGGCGCCGGTTTGTACATCGTGTGAGGGGACGGGTAGCGCACCTGACCTTTAGAAGTCTCCGGTTGGTTTTTATCGATACTTGTGTCACTCTTGTTTAGAGTCAGTCCATTCTTTTTTTCCATAGTCGTTTGATTTTTTTCTGTGGTCATTTGTATCGGTGTCGAGTCAGTTTTGGGTGGTTCTTCAGTTGCGGGTTTTTGTAGGGAGGGGAAAGGGGGAGGCCGGGTGGAGGTCTGCGGGGAGCGGGGGGACACAACTAGGGTCGGAGGGAAGGCGCGGTGGAGCGCCGCGGCCAGCTGGGGCTGCTTGGATTGCTGAACTGTCTGGAACGCCAGCTGGATAAAGTTCTGTACCGCTGGCAGCGTGTGCTGGGCCGCCGGGGACGAGCTGACATTCTGCCAGGTCCCTTGCGGAGTCACCAGCGTGTTATTAGGAAGCGACGTCTGGCGGGCGAACAGAGGAGTCCTGCTCATGGAGGAGGGCAAGCTAGGCGGGGTCTGAGGGGAGCTCGCTATGGCTCGTTCGAACGAGTTAAGTGCGGCCGCACGGATGTTCTGTGACGGAGACGGTTGCTGGTAGAACGGCTGAATGGTCGGGTTAGGTGGGGTGAGAGATGGTTGTGTGAGTACTCGGTTGGCAGGTGTGACGCTAGGCGGGGTGGTCGGTAGAGCGGCGAGCGCTCGCTCCAGTGAGGGCCCGGCGTGTGGTGGGGGGCCAGCGTGTGGTGAGGGCCCGGCGTGCAGTGGGGGGCAGTCCTGCGCCCCGGGGGCGGCGCTGATGGAGGCGGCAGGGCGAGGGCCAGGCACGGGTGCGGCAGGACGAGAGACAGGCACAGGGGCAGGCACGGGCGCGGCCACCGTGCCATCCATGCCTCACAACAATGATTCACCTGGAAACAATGTTATATACATTTTAAAATAATTGCAATAATTTTAATTATTTAAATGAAATAATTTGGCCTACAAAAAATGGAAAGTCCTTTTTTGTTTTTGTAAGCATGAAAATGATCTATAAAAAACTGAAAAAAAAACTATCCCAGTATATGTAAGCTAACTTGTAAGCCTGAAATGGGTCAAGTTGGAGTCAATTGAATCTCTAATAAACAAATACATACTACAAAGCTTTCACCAGTTTCACTTTGATGATATTAGACACAGAAATTCAGCGAAAATTATAATAAACTTTAAAACATGAAGTTACACTCAATATATGGTGACAAAAGCAGCCAAACTCAAGAAATAACAAAAGATATCTGAGTCAAGATAACAAAGTTGTCTGACTATTACAAAGAAGCAATTAGAATAGATAAAGCACATTATTTCGAAAGTACTTATTAATGTTTCTAATAATTATATGCAGATGATTAACAGCTGATAATGATATTGATTTTATGAAAACAAAGAAATTATTATTATTTTAGAAGCCATGAAAGTGTGTTTAAACTGTCTTGCTTCACAAAACTGAAATTGAATACCACATTTAAGCATTCTTTAAACTTTTTTATAACATGTATTCTTATTTATTATTTAAATAAGAAGCCATAGATAATCTATATACCTAAATCTATATTCATAGCATGTAAGTTTACTAAGTAAATAGGTTAAAGTTTTGTGTGTGTCTCAATAAATATATTTTCTTTCTTTCTATACTACTATAATAAAAATAAATAAATAAAAGTCATTTATTTCAGGCATATTCAACCCAGAACTTAATACTAATAGAACACTGTGGTTCAATGATATACAACATGAACATATACTATGAAAATCACAACAAAGAATATTGACATCAAATGAAGTGTAGTGCAACAACCCTAGTATTATCATATCAACAGCTAAGCTTACATTATGCTAGATCAGATTTCATCACTTTAAGTGACACATTTTATTTAAGGGTATTCCCCGGATATAATTCAAACCAAAAGATTTGTGAAGACTGAAGAGCCAGTGCCAGACCTTTTGGGACTTTGATATGGGCAATCTAAATGATATCTATACAAATTAAGGATAACTTTCACTATTGTTTTAATTACTTTGGTCCAACAATGGTCAAGTTATTTAATGATGATGATGCTATTAAGAAACGCAAAAAAATCAAGTTGCATTATTATGATTCTGATGACTGTGAAATTGATTTTGTTAACTAAGGCTAAGAGATAAAAATTGCAAATTTATGAATAACAAAATACTAAAATGATATTAAATATTTGCTAGGTATGTCAAAAAAAGTGTCCTACTATTTAGGAAAGTGTTGCAAATTCATATAGTTACTGAGAAAACTAGATAATGAGGTGCAAATAAAAAAAATATGTTATTTAAGAAAATAATCAGCTACATACTCATGTAGTAAGAGAAATAGTATTTGAAATAAATGTTATTAAGCTTTACTTCACATCAAAAAGAGTATCTTTATATGTGAATGAGTTACAGATTCATATAGATACAGTTAATAGATAGTAAATAAAATTAATTAAGTACATATATCAAATATTCACTAAGCACATCAAACTATTGTGATTTGATAAATGACAGAGGGAACATATTTATAACCACTAACCAGTGTAGGCTAACACCACTTTGGCAAAGTATTTTGGTTTTAAATACCCATTCTCATTTCCGCTGGTGAGAATGACCCCATTTTCTGATTCAAAGAATTTTATGCCATCTGCTAGGGCTTTGGCTAAGTCAATATGAATGTAGACTTGTGCGGTTTTCCTCACACCACTTATGACAGCCTTATCGCCAAGAGGCCCTTTTGCTAGGTGGATGTGTTGCCTTCTCACTCGAGATAAACCCTGCCTCTTAATTTGTGGCCAGCATTTTAGGTATGTGCCGTGCAGAACTGTGTGGTATTTTGGCTGAAATAAATATAAATACTTATATATGATATATAAGTGTTTTAGGTGAGGAATAAGTTATACAGTTATATGTTAAAGGTACAAAATACACACAATATTAAACAGTAATACATAATTGTTTCACCAAAAGTTTAGTAAGTTAAATTAAATTCAAATAGAAAGTTAGCTGATTGCAGGGGAAATATGCATAGATTACCTTATTTGGATCAAGTAAATTATTCTTAAATTTATTTTATAAATCATTTATTCTACTGGGGGTCTTTTGATGTGAATGTATTGTATATTTATAAATTAATAAACATTAAAATAAATGCTGTAATACCTCTAAAATAGGTGTTAATTCCGCTGTAGTAACTTGAATAATGGTGTGCCCTTGGTATGCCTTTACCTCCAGTACACTTGTAGCTGGGTCAGATCTGAGCTTGAATCTCTGTTTGTCGTCATTTGCAACTACTCTTTTTATGTCGTCAACAGAGTATTTGCCTTTGTAATTGTGATGATTCAATATTTCTGTTACATTTAAGTAACCTTCTGGACTGAAACATTTGTTTTAAGAGTAATTATTTTAGGTATACTTAGCATAAGTTATGTGCTGGTAAAATATAAGTAGGTAGTTCATTACTTATATTTCATTATATTAGAACATAGCTTATTAATTGAGATAAAATACTTTTTGAGTAAAGACATTCAGCAATGCTTAGTGCTTTTATGCATCAGGCAGGCTGTATTGAAACGTAAACCTATCCCACTTAAAAAAATCCCAACAGGCAGTAACATTTCGAAGAAATTTACAAAATCAACACAAAACTGAAATGGTAGGTCTAGTTCTGCTGTACTATGAAACAAGCAGTTAAGTTTATGTAACACAGTGTTTATGTAAGCAACTTGCAGTGGCTAAGCTAAGGAGGTACCTACACAAAAGTGAATGTTCATCACTTATTCACAACTCAATTTGTGTGGAAACAAATCAAATATATCAGTCTTATATGACACAAATAACACAGTTACTGAACTGGATAAGTTCCAGATACATCTGCTGCAATCTGCACTACAAACAAGTAGGTATAAACTAAATGCCATGTACAAACAAAAACAACATGCCTATGCTATAGGTAGGTAGGTACTATAACATTACTGGTGACCTTTACCTACCTCAATTGCAAGCCTGCTCGAACCGCCCCGTGTCTCAGGAGCCACGCTAAAGATTTGCTCAACTGGATATCGTTATTACTCCTGCAGAAGAATACAAATTACAAGATTTCGCATTAATCAAACAAAGCGAACTAACGAACGAACTGACATACATCTAGTAGGTTGAAACTAGGCTTGTATGGCTGAATACACACGGGGTATATGAAGATTTAAAATTATCCTGATAGAAAAAACACCATTATTGATTTAAAACTGTTTTAAATTAATTATTTTTGTGAGAATTACAATAAAAATGAACCCTCGATTCCCCTTGACCTTTGCCAAAAATGAACGAAGACAAAACAGATAAAGGATGAATATTTTACATTGAATGAAGCTCGGAGGAAGAATGAAGCATATAGACGAACGACATGACACAACGTCACAGATTACTAAATATTCCTGACATGTGAAAAACAAACATGATTGTTTTTGGATTCTAGCCATAAACAGTATTTTGTATTGATTTTATTTAAGGGTAAGCAGTAGTAAGCATAAATATTTTTTCCGTCTGTACATATCACCTCACTACCAAAAATTTAAAAACATCATATTTTTTATGATGATGTTGAAATTAAGATAAGATGCCTTCAATGAAGCTTAATTTGTGATATGTCACAAAAGCAAACTTGCTTTTGTGCCAATATTGATTAGCCATATATATATGTATATGGGACAATTTTGTTTTATCCGACGTCCTATCCCATTTCTTAATATCCACCTATTTATTTATTCATTCATAATTGCACACATTCATTTGCCAAAAAAAAAATGTGCCCCAAGGTAGGGCGTAGCATGAGACAGTGGCTAGATTAAAATTATGTCGGATATCTTATCGGGTATAACAGTACTGTATTTGATCGTCATTTCTTCTCACTCAAACAGTGTAACTTATTTGAATGAAATTTGGTTGGGAGATAGTGGGTTAGAACGTGTACTTATTGTACAGGAACTGGATAAGTTGAAAGAAACCAGAACTATGAGTCATATTTGCTAAAAATGTGCACGGGAACGATAATACGTCGAAATAGAAAACAAATAATGGTTGATAGTTGCTTGCGTCCGGAGCGATTTGATAAGACAAGTTGTATGGTGCCTGCATGAACAGCGACCACTTAACATAATGTCTAACGAAATAATAAATTGAACTTTATCACAGTGGAGCAAAGTTGATAATCTCTTAAGGTTTCTGTCAGATGACACAATACAGCACAGAAAATCAATGAAATGAGCGGCCATAGACAATGAGGCAGAGATCTTTGGTCAGCTGACTTCATTTTTATCATTGGTCTTGTGATAAAGTTGTGGAACTCCGCCATTCTCCGTTCGTCTTTTCTACCTTTCTCGACTTGTGAGTTGAATTTTATATTAGAAATACAAGAATTTTATACTATTTGATTGGTTTCTACCGGTGCTAGTGTTGTTCGTTGTGGATATTTTGTTTAATTGCTCCTATTTGGTAAGATTGTTCTTGATTCTGCCATACCCAAAATGTATTGATGCCGTGTAATGTCATTCGTTATTTCGGCTTTGCGGCGTATTAGGATAGCTAATTACTGTCTAATTATCCCGCAAGCTATCCTAGTGGGCTATATTTGCCATTCGAATTAGAAAATTGTGGTTCGTATTATCATTGGCTGATTGGTGTGTCCACCCATTCATCATGTGACTGCTAGAAATTGGCTCATCCCTGATTGATCACAAGAGTAGCAGCATCTAGGGATGCTTTGTATCAATTTTCTTACCCCTTTAGTGCCTCTTTATAAGTAGATATTAGTGGTCCAATTGAAAAATATATGAAAAACCTAATTATACAGGCCAAGGTTCATTGGAGTAGTTCCTTGGAATACTTGATGTATTGAATGCACCTTTATCTTGATGCCTTTGATAGAACAATCATAATATTATCTTATAATCGTTACGTAAGTTATTGTTAAAATCTTGACAGTAATAATTGCCCACTGTGAAATTATTTTATTTTCCTTCATTTATTCAATATAGTATATAAGTTACAGTAACAGATATCTAGTACTCCTAGTAGATGGATCCTAGTAGTATTGATCAAAGCTAGTAAATGGACCTTAACTGCAAGGATGCTTTGAGTCCTTGAAATTTAATTTTGGGTCTATTACTTCATTTCTAAGTATGCAGATAATTCTGCACAGGCTGATTAGTTACCTACCAAGTTATTAAGGTTATCAAATTCTTTCTATATGACAATCCAAAGTCATATATATATTATAAGACCATGTATTTAGAACAAACCCCCTTTTGATGTTGGTTACTAAGGGTGGAATTTTCATAACTATTCAATCGTTTGCATGTAAGATTCTTATTGGAAAGTTCTGATTGTAACAGCTGACATTGATGAATGATGATATATCAATGATATGATAACACCACCCGCCAGTCAGCTGATTTGACAATCAACTCAACAGAATTCTCTTAGCCTTCTAACACTGTATTGAGATGTAAATGTAAAATATATAGTGTTATGTAATCAAATCCTGCTGCACTTGTGAAATATATTGGAGCTGAATAAAGTAATAGATTTAGGTCACTTAGTAGATCTAACAGGGAAAGACTAAACTTAATTAGGTTCATAAATTGTGGTATAGACAATCAACATGTGTTTTCATTTGTAATAAGTAGTTACCTCAGTAAATGTCTTCAAATTCTATCTTTTTATGGTGCCCAGTTATTAGGTAATAGCAGAATCTTGAACTATCTTATAGGTTGTAAATTGTATTTTGAAATAGAAGTTTCCAGAGAATATTATTTACACATAGTATCTTAGTTAATTATTAAATTCTTTATAAAGTCAAGTTAGAATTAATGTAACAAAACTTAGCTGTGATTATAGAACTATGTACTAAATGAACATTTTGATTCCATTTCAGAGTAAAGAAATAAGAATTCAAAATGTCGAAGGGGTCGAAGACGATCGCTAACGAGGAGCGGGAGCAGATCTTTGGATATGTGTTCGCCGTCTCTGGTCCCGGTAAGTTTGCAGATAAAGAATACATTATATTATTGCATACCTACTTACTATCATAATATGTGTAACTAGATCAGCAAAACTATCCAAACTTAATGCTTGGCACTGTGTCTGGACACAAACAGTTACTCAGAGCAGTTTAACGTCTTAGCTCATGGAAGCATCCAAATGGTCACATCTTTTTCATCAACCATTAAAGAACCGATCATGTCAATGTAGTTTGGTTGGCACCATAAAAAACTCCAATTTCTAGTCATTCATATATGTAGTTGCTGACAGCAATGACAGTTGCCTAAATTAAGTATCTTGCTTGAGTTGTATTTTCTCATGACTGAGGGTTGTGATTCCCCCTCAAAATAATTTTGCTGGGAAAGTTCTCTTGGGCAAATACATCATGGTGGGCGCCCGGGTCCTTCCGCAAGACACATGTCCTCGGATAAATTATACATCTTGTTAATTGGCAATGTTTGTTGTCAGTCGTCACAGCTGAGAAGATGGCCGGATCAGCTATGTACGAGCTGGTGCGTGTCGGGTACAACGAGCTGGTGGGGGAGATCATCCGTCTGGAAGGAGACATGGCCACCATCCAGGTGAGATACCATCATTACCAGTACAGACATTGTTGACTTTGATTGATTTTAAAAGTTCTTTTTATTTCAGTAATGTTTTTTGTTCTCCTTTTGACACGAATACACTTATATCTTGGTACCTAAGTTTAGCAGTTTAGCAATTAAAAAAAATAACCTAAAAATCTTATAAAATAAAATGTTACAATATCTTCTTTATCTTAAGAACTTCACTCTTGTTAATGGAGTTGCCACCAATTTTTGGTCTTAGTCTTTACTTCTCCTTGTAAAACTTGTCTCTTCTTTCATCATTTACCAAGTTCTAATCTGATATCATCCTAGTTACATGAGATCAAGATAGATCTATTTTAACTTAAACTTTTATCGCAAAATGAGTGTAAATAATCACGATCGGTAGGATTCGAACCTGCGTATTTCGGATCACCATCCAGAACGCCTTAACCAACTAGGCTACGGTCTACTAACTGCCAGGCGCGGGAATCTACACTCATTTCCAAACACTTCTACTAAGCGACTGATGGCGCCACTTGTGCTGTCAGAATATGTCCAACAAGCTCTCATATCCATGTACTATGGACACCTGATATGACGTGAAATGGATCTATTTTCATCATATGTTATACCAACTTCACACTATCCGTATTCTTGCTCAAATTAAAGCTCCAGACAGCTCCATCAAAACCACAATTCCACAAAAAATATATTATTGAATTTAGTATTTTGACTGTAGCATCAATATATATATATGAGGCATGCTACTTTGTAATGAGACACCCGGAATATTTTATAAAAGTATCTGACATCCCGCGCAAATACCCACTCAGGTTTCCACACAAACTAAAAACTTCTAAAGCTAGATTACAAATGCTAAATATGGGCCCTAAATCAATGGCTATTAAAATTTTCAATAAATTACCAGAAAACATAAAAAGTATTGTAAACTTAGAATGTTTTGCCCGTAACTTAAAAATATATTTGACTACGAAATGTTATTACGTCGTAATATACGCCGTCGACGAATTTTTAAATGAGAGATTGAATAATCGAGATAAATTTTAAATCGAGATATGAATCGGGCCGCTTCTCACTCAGACTTACATATACATATGTACATATTTGCATGCCCTATCAGGGTCATTGTTAAGTGTTTATATCTATACAATTTGCAAATAAATGATATGACTATGACTATCATCATCCAACCTCCCAGGTATACGAAGAAACCTCAGGTGTAACCGTTGGAGACCCCGTACTCCGTACCGGCAAGCCCCTGTCTGTGGAGCTGGGCCCTGGTATCCTGGGCTCCATCTTTGACGGCATCCAGCGTCCTCTGAAGGACATTAACGAGCTCACCGATTCTATCTACATCCCAAAAGGAGTCAATATCCCCGCTCTGGCCAGGGAAATCAGCTGGGAATTCAACCCACTTCATGTTAAGGTGAGATATACAAATGAGTATGATTTTGATAGAATAGATTCTATTTGGTTTAGCACATTGTAAATGTAAAGGTCTGTTATTTAATTGATTAACTGACTTAATCAGAAGAGATAAGAATACTAAAATCTGAATGTGTTCTTGTGGATCTTGTATTCGGAAGTATGTGATTTACTCTATTTCCCATTATAATTGTGGTTAGTGTTGTTAATACAACTATTATGCAACATTGAAGTTTAGGCAGTATGTTTTCTAATGTGACATACATATCTATAAGAAAAGATACGAGCCAATAATAACTTCTGAAAACTGTATTATTATTATTTTTGGTGAACAAAATGTCTCTTTCTTACAATTATTGCTGATTTTCGGCAGCCTGGGCAGTCTGTAAAGATATTTATTTTGTATCATCCCCATGTAACACTATTCTCCTCTCCCCTAGATCGGCTCGCACATCACGGGCGGAGACATGTACGGTATCGTGCACGAGAACACGCTGGTGAAGCACAAGATGTTGGTCCCGCCGCGCGCCAAGGGTACCGTCACCTACATCGCGCCCGCCGGCAACTACAAAGTCACCGTGAGTGTTATACATTTTTTTTGTTACATTTTTAGTGTTCAACTTAAACTTTTTTGGGAAATGAGCGAAAATATCATCATCGGCAGGTTTCGAACCAGCGTATTTCTGCTGCCGTAAAAACCGCTAGGCTATTATATATTTTTATTATCTTGTATATTCAAATTTGTGTTTTTTTTGTCTAATAAACGATTTGTAAAAAAACTGTCACAGACAGATAAAAAAAAGATGTAATTATTGCACATTGAAGCTAGAGCAGGGCACTCTATCAAAAACAAAAACGCGCCACGCTATCGAAATACGTTCGCAGTAAACGTTTGTAATCCACGCGCAAGCCAAATTGATACTTAATATTTCAACTTACAGTTCATATTTCACTGCATACAGTTCGATTCTCTCAAAACTATCATGGTTGCCATTATGAATGTGGATTTAGTACAACAATTTAGTATTATTTTAGTGTTATACTCAACCAACGGTGAATTATTTTTTGATAAATTAATACTTTATCAGTAATTGTTTTGTATGTGTTATAACATAATATTTACAAGCCTTTTTCTTAGATTTGTACTAAATTAAGCCTGTTTCTCTCGAATATAGTTTAGTCACTGATACAATTAAATTCACTTTGGCGACGCGGTCAGCGAGCGAGTGATGTGCCGTTGTGACACACGACTGTCGAGCGTACTTTACTGTGCCCTCCGCTCGCTGCGTGTTCGAAACAGGGAGATACGTAACTGCCCCTCATAAAAATAATTGGGGTAGGAATTATATTTGAAAAAAGAGTAACAAAAAATAAGAACAGAAGAGCATCAAAGTTACTGTCGAAAAAAATGCAATATTATTCTAAGTAAAAATGGCTATACGCTCTACGCGATAAGGCCTACCTATGTAACTAGGTTAAGTAATATTTCTGTAAATTGTTTTGTTTTCTAGTGTACAATAAAGCAATATTGATTGATTGATTGACTATATATTGTTATTTCCCCACAGGACGTGGTCCTGGAGACGGAGTTCGACGGCGAAAAGAACCAGTACACCATGCTGCAGGTGTGGCCGGTGCGCCAGCCCCGCCCCGTGGCCGAGAAGCTGCCCGCCAACCACCCCCTGCTCACCGGACAGCGCGTGCTCGACTCGCTGTTCCCGTGAGTACTCCTCATCACTGAGGGTTCTAATTTCTAAATCATTAAATTTAAACATCAAATTAAATCTTATCTAATTCTAAGGGGAGGTGAGGAGACTGATTACTGAGGGTCGCTACTCCCCGCTGAAATGCTTGATTGGGACAAATGTCTCGTGTGTTGTACATTTAATAAGTACATCCAGAAACTACTACCATCCTTCTGTTACTGTCTGGTCCAATATGAAACATACAAAGATCTGCACAAAATAAAGCAATTCAGTGAATAATCTGGACAAAAAAAAAACATAGTTTTTCAAGCAATTACTATCAGCTGCGAAGATTAGCTGCCAAAACTATTCCACAGGCTGCAATCTTTTAGCAATTTGTTTTATTAACAAAAACAGGTTTTTTACAAACTAAATACACCATGTTTCCCCGCAGTTGTGTCCAGGGCGGTACCACGGCCATCCCCGGCGCCTTCGGTTGCGGCAAGACTGTGGTGTCGCAGGCTCTCTCCAAGTACTCCAACTCGGACGTCATCATCTACGTCGGGTGCGGAGAGCGTGGTATGTACCTTTAAACGACTTCGAAAAAAAATGCAGACGAATTTATAATATTCCTGTTTATGAAGTTGGTTAAAAACGGAAGTTATTGATTCAACCATTTTTTAAAAATAATATTCAATAAAATGAAAAAAAAAAGAAATAGAAGAATATTTTACTTCTTCAATAATAAGAACACATTTAATTCGATCTGAATGTTGATATTGTTTGAATAGGATATAATTTGAGTATGATCTAGGTTTAGGTGATTTAGGTTTTCAAACCGCCCCCTTAGACAAGAGGCGTATTTTAGTGAGTGCACTGTCACTCACTTGTGGAATAGAAAGACCAATGTATGGGATTGACATGGAGACGCGCTCCGCGGGGGGTATATTACGTCACTCACATACATGGTCTTTCTATTCCATAAGCGAGCGTCAGTACGCCTCTTGTCTATGGGGGCTGATGTGCCAATTTTTTTTTATGCATGTTCGTCCACACATATCTCGGAAGCCTTAAGTAATAAAAAGATAATGAAAGAATAATTTATGGTTATTGTATTATATTACGTTTGTATCGACTTAAGTACCTGTGCAATTGTTAAAGTCGGAAGTCAAAGGAGTAGTTTTAATTATTCCAATTACCACTTGTATACTGTGATGTCGTAAATTCATAATGTGTGTGTGTGTGTGTTATTGACTTATGTTGGTCTTGTAAAGTGATATCATACATATGTATACATGTTATCAGCTATTAGACGTTTGCTATCTTGATTCTATTGGAGTATGAAGTAACTAGGTTAATGGAAGCAAGTACCACTACCTATGTGATTTTATTAGTTTGGATGAATACTGCGGATTGAGTTTTAGATTATATGTTTATGTTATAGACAGTTTAAGTTTTATCTTTTGATCAGAAATATAGCACAACAATTGACTAGAACATAAGTTTTCTCAATTTATTTTTAAGCCTAGTCGCAAAACACTAAAATAAATGTTTCTAAATAGTTCCCACATAGGTCTTTGCGTATATAATATTATTCCTAAATTTTATTAGGCCACGATCCGATTTTCTTCTCTAGTTTACGACCTTCCTTGTATACAATATCAAGCGCCTGCTCTTCAATAAACAAGTGTTTGCTATTGAAACAACTCGAGGCGCAACTAAAGCAGAGTTCGATTTTACTGGAGACTATAGGTATTCTATGGTTAAGCGAGCAACGCTGCAGGCATCCGCAAAACCAGACTTTATAAACTTCACCAAGCTAGAAATAAAGTTCAAGAAACCTAAACTTATGAGTTATTTTTGTCAAGTACTAAACCCGCACTATGGTTGTTTAACTTAAACTTTTATTGGATTTAAACTAACTCACAATAAAACGCGAAAGGCCCATTTCTAGTCATATCAGGTGGCTATAGTACATCAGTACAGTGTTTGTTGGACATATTCTGACAGCACAAGTGGCGCCATCAGCCGCTTAGTCTGAAATGTTAGAAAATGAGTGCTGAATTTCGCGCCTGGCAGTTAGTAGACCGTAATCTGGTTGGTTTTTTTTATCACTAAATAGGTTTAGGTTTGGCTACAGCCTGTCTGATGTTAAGCACCACTGTAGACTAAGATGAATTTGGTTAAGGGGTTCTGGCGGTAGCAGAAATACGCAGGTTCGAATCCTGCCGGTCGTGATTATTTTCGCCCATTCTCATATGAAAGATAAATCTAAACTTTTCATCTCTCCAGGTAACGAGATGTCGGAGGTGCTGCGCGACTTCCCCGAGCTGTCGGTGGAGATCGATGGCGTGACGGAGTCCATCATGAAGCGCACCGCGCTCGTCGCCAACACCTCCAACATGCCTGTCGCCGCGCGAGAGGCCTCCATCTACACTGGTAAGTTACACTTTGAACACTATATATATGTAGTAAGTAAAAAGTAAAGTTAAAATATATTTATTGACTATTAGATAAACTTAACCTATACATTACATTATACTATTTTACTTATCAAGTATCTAAACGACGTCTTTTTAATACTTTTAAGCAAAAACAGTCTCACTTACTCGGTTTTACGTATTCGAAACGTAACCTGTACGTTTGACATTTCTTTCATAGTGGTAAGGTTAGATAAATAAATAATATTTTTCTTGACTTGACGAATAGATGTCAGAATTTACACCAAACTTTGAGATAAGAGAAGTTATATAAAAACATGATATTTAAGTTGGCGAGTGTTTTTCCGCCACACTAGACGAGTCATGGGGTCAGGGCTAGTTAAGGTTCATAAGATACAAGAGTGCTGCAATCAACAATTGTGGAGACAGTTGCATAATATACTTAACAATAGTAGACAGACTGAAATAAAAACGGAAAGTACGGGACAATAATTCGCTCAAATAGTGGTTATACGTAAACTTATACAAGGGCGCTACTACACAAAAAAAATTTGAAACGTTTACCTGTTACCGTCTTTAATATTGGGCAAGAAAATACGAAAAAAACACGTTTATTGTACGTGAACCGCACCTTATTTTTTTAAAATTTTTAGTATTTGTTGTTATAGCAGCAACGGAAATACATCATTTGTGGAAATTTGAGCTTTCTAGCTATCTCGGTTTATGAGATACAGCCTGGAGACAGACAGACAGACAGACAGACAGCGGAGGCTTAGTAATAGGGTCCCGTTTTACATATTGGGTACGGAACCCTAAAAAAAATTAAAAAAAATTCTTGACTTGTGTACTAAAACATCCTTTATTCTGCAGGCATCACCCTGTCGGAGTACTTCCGCGACCAGGGCTACAACGTGTCCATGATGGCGGACTCCACGTCGCGTTGGGCCGAGGCGCTGCGTGAGATCTCGGGCCGCCTGGCCGAGATGCCCGCCGACTCGGGCTACCCCGCCTACCTGGGCGCGCGCCTCGCCTCCTTCTACGAGCGCGCCGGACGCGTCAAGTGTCTCGGCAACCCGGACAGGGAAGGTGGGACACTGATTCTTCTACAGTTTTGCTTTTTCTAGTGTAAAATTCAAAATTCAACATTTTTTATTGATTTAGAAAAATGTACATATATGAAGTGACGGCTCTAGATACCAAACTAGGCGTTAGCCTGTATCTTGGTACCTAGTCCTTCCCAGTAGAAACATTATTGGTGTACTTACATGTTACATAAAATTGATAATAAAAAATAATTTAGCACAGTCTACAAATTAACAAATGTCCTTCACGTGTAATTCGCGTATGTTGTTGACGCGTTTCGAACGTTATGACATCCACCTTAGTATTCATGTTTTGTTAACATATTGATAAAAGAAAGTTCCAATATTGAAATGTCCTTGTACAATTTTGGTCTTTCCAGCTATAACGGGCCAGGATGGCCAACCTTTATTGTTTTCTGTTTACTTTTTCTATAGATAAATGATTTTGATGAAATCTAGAGTTTGTGTTGATGTTATCTCGCGTTTTCTAAAATGTCAGTCTAGTTTAAATATCTGTGCGCCGTCATTTCATTTCATTTATTTATCAATATACATAGGTAAAAAAAGTACACTTATGATTGTCAATTCAGTAAATAATTATTTAAATCAAGTGTAATATCATTTATACAATATAAATAGATCATTACTTAAAGTAATCTTACGAACAAATAGGTAAAGAAGAGAAGCCCTCGTCTTTTAAAAAACTTTCAATAGAGTAAGTATGCTTTTTGGAATAATAGTTTTTTTTAAAATGATTTTAAATGTTGTATTATTCATTTCCTTGAGTAAGTAAGGTAGTCATTAGTGGATTTCAATGTTGTTCAGCTAATGCTATTATAATAATAAGCAGCCTGCATTCCGTTTAACCTTAACTTTGTCATAATACAACAGGCGTGAAGCCATGTCAGAAGCCTCTAGGGCGAGTGAAAACACACCAATAACAAGTTACTTTACCTAATCCCCTTCCCCGCAGGTTCCGTGTCCATCGTAGGCGCGGTGTCGCCCCCCGGTGGTGACTTCTCGGACCCCGTGACGGCGGCCACGCTGGGTATCGTGCAGGTGTTCTGGGGGCTCGACAAGAAGCTGGCCCAGAGGAAACACTTCCCCTCCATCAACTGGCTCATCTCTTACAGGTATGTGACTCTCTACATCACTGTATAAATTCACGTTAATCATATTCGTTAAATATGATGCATTTAATGACTCACCTGTAGAAGAAGCTCTGAATATTTCGAAACGTGTCGCCAGAGCCGACGTAAAAGAAAGAAAAAAATAATGTACGTAAGTTTCGACTCTCATTAAATACTATGCGTGCCAAATAAGAATAGGACTGTCAAGACGCCATTTTGTTCAGCAATACGCGCCAACTTAATACCCAAGGTGTATGGTGTGCAAAAAAATAATTACATAAATTTTATTCCGTTTGAATGTACGTTCATTTGACAAATCTTATACATTTAACGCCAAATCTGATGTAGATTTGGCGTAAAATGTAAAAGATTTTTTTACACTAATATTAAAAAGAGGAAAGATTTGATTATTTGTTTGTTTGAATTGAATAGGCTACGAAACTACTGGACCGATTTGAAAAATTCTTTCACCATTGGACTCCTACATTCACCCTGACAAACATGGGGTACTTTTTATCCCGGATTAAACTTTTAATCCTGGATTAACGCGGGTGAAACCGTGTAGCGCTACTAGTTAATTATAAATGAGTAGGATTTGAAAGAAAAACATTATATATAATAATATTAGTAGCATTAACTATGTAATATATGTTCATACCTATAGAATTAATTTTTCAAATATTATTCATTAATATAATTCAAGAATAGTATTTTTAAATGAATATAATTATCATACAATAATTATTAATATTACCTTATTAATCTTAATCTTAATCTATAAACAATAAATTATTGCACATAATAAATAATAAAAAAAAATATTATGCACTTTTTTTGCTGGCACTACTATTTTGACAGTTATCGTGTGAAGTTGGCAGCAAACGCGATCCTATTCTTATTTGGCACGCATAGTACATGGTTTTCTACATACATGAATATCTTGGCATGTGTCCTTGCTGGACTGGAGACTGGAGTTACATTCAAACTTCTCCAAGCTAGCTAATAGCATTTTTCATTAAAGCTTCAACTCATTGTAACGAAAATGTAAAAGAGAAGATGTTGATTCTCAGATGGTTAAATATAATACTAAAATAAGCCAGAAAAAATTAAGATTTAGTCACCGTTCTTAAATAATGTGAGATTACAGTAAAAGTCACGTCGCTGTATGAATAAAGCATAAGTGACTTGATTTTTCTATACAACATTAGCCCTTACTAAGTACACGATCTTTTAAATTGATTTGACCTGTATTTGTATTTCAGCAAGTACATGCGTGCGCTGGATGACTTCTATGAGAAGAACTACCCCGAGTTCGTGCCCCTCAGGACTAAGGTAAACAATCAACATATGTACTAAAATATACTTACTATGTTTTTCCATTGGCGTTGGTCACCTACATTTGACACGTGGTTTTAGAACTAAACAACTTATTCGTTTTGCTATGAGGATCTGGATTGGTCGTTTGACGTTTTGTTTGGATTGGACTTTGTAGTATAATAATAATTCATTCACCACACTTTCCCGTATTTTTATCGAACTTACGAAATAAAGTAACAATCCTAACCCTGCTCCTCCTACCCCCAGGTGAAGGAGATCCTGCAGGAGGAGGAGGACCTGTCCGAGATCGTGCAGCTGGTGGGCAAGGCGTCCCTCGCCGAGACTGACAAGATCACGCTCGAGGTCGCCAAGCTGCTCAAGGATGACTTCCTGCAGCAGAACAGGTCGGTGCGACTTATTCACAAGGATTACTGTGTTTTAGTTTGCTTCCATACTAAATGTGTTCGCCGTCAGTGTAGTGCAGAAATACAAACATACGTAAAAAAGTGTTCGTGTTCGTCGTGTTCGACGACTTAGAAATACGCGAAGAAAAGTCTGGTTTGGCCTCATTTGAATATTATCCGTTTAACGCTTTAAAAAACTTAAAACCAATTCTATTAGCTTGTACTGTAGACTACTAACTTTACCATCTTTACGGTAACAGTTTCTATATCCACTCGCACCAAGACACTAAAGTAGTGGAATATCTATAAACTTTAAGGTACTACATAGGTATATAAAATAAACCATCTCAGCATTTTGACGCAAAAAGAAAACCAACGGATAACCCAGCAGCAGCAGGGTTGTTAGTACAAAATCGTGAAAATGTATCACCCAAACTATAAATTATAATAAGACTTGCAAAACTAACATTACCCGATGTTTCCTTCCAGCTACTCGACCTACGATCGTTTCTGCCCCTTCTACAAGACGGTGGCGATGTTAAAGAACATCGTCACGTTCTACCACATGTCCCGGCACGCCGTGGAGTCCACCGCGCAGTCCGACAACAAGATCACGTGGAACGTCATCCGAGACGCCATGGGGAACATCCTCTACCAGCTGTCCTCTATGAAGTTCAAGGTATATATCATCACCATCATCATAATCAGATGGGCATACTTTACTTATAGATTAAACTTAACTTCTAAAAAAACTTCGCTTCAAACTTTTTTTGATGTGATCAGTGTTTGTTGAACAACATCTCCGACTTCTATATGTTAGTGGGTTGATCGAAAAACATAAAGATAAAGATAAAAAGATAAATAATCTTTATTGATAATGTAAAATATACAAAAAATAAAAAAAAACATATAGGCAATAGGCATATCACATCTTTACCAACTGTCATCTATGAAGTTCCAGATAATAACCTCTGCTGTATTTTATCATCTTTATCATGATACATATGCAATAGGTGTGTAACATCTTCCACTACGCCGTCGCTTGTATGGCTGTGAACTAGATGACGTTAAGTTATTATGTATGCCATCGTCTAACACTTGTCAGCCTTGAAGCTTCAGCAGATCTTTATGAAATTCATGCTTCGAGGTCATTGGTATTAAGGTATGGTAGTGGTCACAAAATACCTCCTTGTGGGAGGATATTCTAACATTGACGGAACCGTTACAATACTAAAGACACTGTTTAGCATCAGGGAAGTTGTGAATATAACAAACAGTCAATCGAGCATTGGTTAAAACGAAACGTTTAATTCATTTTCTGCAGTATTTTAATTATGATAGATACAATTCCGCAAAAAAATTAATTTATCAAATGTTTGACTTTTGTTTTTTATTCGTTTGCAGGACCCCGTGAAGGACGGCGAGGCTAAGATCAAGGCAGACTTCGACCAGCTGCTCGAGGACATGGCGGCTGCCTTCCGCAACCTAGAGGACTAGACTAACTAGGGAAGTTGCAGCGCTGGCGGGCTCGGTACTAAACACGACCTTATACACCAAAGGCCAAATTACACTGGCAATAGCGAGTCACAAACTTGTATCATACCGAACGCCCCAAAATCAAAAGACAATTTCGACTGAAAGCGTCTTCACGGTCAACGACGGTTGGTCTAAAAAAACAACGAGAACAAAATATGTACCGTATCACTTAACAAATAAAGCACATTATTGTGTGCGTTCAAAGGTCCGTCGGCGCAGTGGCAGTTGTTATATAGACGTTATTTGTGTCGAGTAGTGTGTATAGGATTAATTATGTTACTCGTGTTTGAAAATCATCAAATTCCAATTTGTTATTCGCTGTTTGAGAGCTGCGCGCCGCGACCACGTATATACGTGTATATACCCAGCAGACATTCGTGGGCCGGCGCGCGCGCACATAGATGTTATTTATACTTTAAATTATAATATACACTATTTATATACACTAACATGTAGACAGTCATATATCGAGTACCCTCTTGCATTCCACTTTATTATTAGAGTGAAAAAGTTGAAATTAAAATGAAACATCATGCTTTTTTTACGCTTTGACCTCTCGATGCCATGTTTCAGTGAAAATAAATATAATTTAAGAATTCAGTATTATATATTTGCCGCGCACATGTAAAACTGTACATTAGCTTTATGTGTACATGTAATCTTACGCGATACGTATAATACTTGCTGTTGGAAATTTCTGTGACGTGTTGGAGAAGAGATATTATAAATAAATAAATAATGTTTAAAGTTATTGTTGTATTATTCTATATGGAGTTATTCCCTTTAGGTATAGGCATATTACCTAGGAGCAGACAAATTAGGTCTTGAAGAAAAATAATCTGGACAGTAACAGCAATATTTATAAATGCAGTAGTAATAGAGACAGACCTGGCTCAACAATTACCTACATACACACAAAAGGGGTAATGTTGTATAATTTTTCCATGGGGCTATCGATCTCCATCAGTACATTGTACTGATGGAGATCGATGCATGGGGCTAATAGTTATACCATGCACAAAATAGGTTTTACTATTTTCACGTCTACCCTTTTAATCAAATTCATGTCTTAAAAAAGAAATATTTTTGACAGGTTATGTTCTGTCAAGTAAGAATATTTTAAGATTTCAGAAAAATGACGAATTTGCATTTGTTTATGATTTAAAAGGGTTATTTTGCGATATTTTCATCAAAGAATATTATTACTAGAAGATACGTTTATAAAATTCTATCACATTGCCTAGAAGATACAAATGATAGTGTGTTTGTATTACTAATAGAAACTCATTGAATTACTAACATTAGATAGAAGATACGTGTGCTATAGTTTATAGTTGATTTATTAATTCCTCCGCCATGTCGAAGCGGCAGAAGCTCCGGCCGGAAGAACCGGTGATGAGTGATGTGACCATCTTGGTCAGCGTCGAGGATCTCATCAACCTGGCCTTGGGACCGGAAGAAGTAAGTTATATTCCCTTCATCATCATCATTATCTTTAGCCCTTGATGACTTACTACTAGATACAGGCCTCCTTCCCAATCCCCGCCGTGCCATTGGTGTCGGTCTTGTGCCTTTCTTGTCCATAGATGCCCTCCCTTAAGTACCTATCTTCCCAGTTTTAAGGGTCATCAGTTTTGCAAATTTGGAAAGATTTCATTTGCAAACGAAACTCTATTCCTATGACAGTAGTCCACTATCTTGGAAGTTCCAAAGGGCTCATCGATTAGCATTTCGATTTTGTGACCTGTTTTGGCATAATAAGGGTTTTTAACAATGACTGTTATCAGGATCACCACCACCACGATGTTCTCCGAAGCATTTATATTGCTACAGTTTTTCATTTCCACCCCAATGCAAAACTACCGTTGATGATATTATGTATGCAGTTATCACAACGTGATATTACTTTGTGCCTGCGCACTACGTTTCTAGTGTGGATTTCTAGGATTGTTTCAATACTGATTCAACACGTTGTAAGCCTCCAGACCTCGGAAATAACCTATATTTGGTAGGTACGATATTGACGATTATCCAATACGTCAGTTAGAAGTAAGAAGTACCTAAGTTTATTATAAAATAATGCTTTTCAAGTTTATATAGATTTCTGCTAGCCCTACTCCAGTGCATGCGTAGGTACACCACCTCCAAGCAGGGTGTCGCTTGTGTGAGAGTCTGCTAATCAAATACCAAGTTAATTTGTTTTAATGCCATTCGTTGTTTTGTACCTACTTATTGTTATTATCCGTGGCATTGATAATACCATCTAATATGCCTTTCGGGCAATTATATGGCAGTTTTAAACAAGTTCTAAATACGTTTAATTCGTTCTAGGCCAATGTCGTGAACTTCAAAATGCTACAAACAATTCTGCACATCTTGGCGCGCCAGCTACGCTTACTGGAAACCAAGGTAGACATCAGGATAGGTGAACTTCCTAAAAAGAAGAAAAAGACTGAGCCTTCTGATTCACCGACAACGACAACAACTACTGATGTCAAAGCTACATCACAAGAAGAAAAGGAAAGAAAATTAAAACAAAAGAAGGAGAAAGAAAAAGCTAAATTGGAAAAAATGTCCCCAGCTGAAAAAGAAAAATATTTAAAAGAACAAGAAGAAGAGGAAAAAAAGATGGACAGAATGTCACCACAGGAAAAAGAAAAATACTTGCAAAACAAAGAAAAGGAAGAAAAACAAGCTAAGCAAAAGAAAAAAGAACAACAGTTGATGGATACAATGTCTCCTGAAGAAAAAAAAATGTATTTAAAACAAAAAGAAATAGACGAGAGCATTTTGAAAGACATGTCACCGAAAGAAAAAGAAAAATTTTTAAAACAAAGGGAAAGAGAAGCGCAAGAGCTCCAAAGGATGTCTCCCAAAGAGAGGGATAGATATATGAAGGAAACACAGAAAGAACAAGAAGCTCTCTTAAAAATGTCACCCCAAGATAAGGAAAAACATTTGAAGGAGAAGGAAGCACACATGAAAGAGAAGGAAACTAAAGAAAAAGTGGGCAAAAAAGGAAAGGAGAGAGAATCCTCTCCCAGTGATGATGATGTAGAAGTCACTTCAAAGAAGTCTCCTAAAAGTAAATCTCCCAGAGACAAAGAGGCAGATGACGAAGAAGATAGATCTTCACGTAGGAAGACAGTCAAAGGAAAGGATAGGTCTGGTAAAGATGAAGATGAAGGCGATGGCAGTCCTGTTGGTACAGATAAAGGAAAAAAATCGCCCAAAGAAAAAGATAAATCTTCTAGATACCAAGAGGAAGATGAAGATAATGGCAGCCCAGCAGGTACAGAAAAAGGAAAAAAGTCTACTAAAGCAAAAGATAAAACGTCGTCTAAATATAAAGAAGAAGAAGATGACGACGAAGACAGCCCTGCAGCAACAGAAAAAGGAAAAAAAGTAGCCAAAGGAAAAGATAAATCTTCTAAATATAAAGAAGAAGATGATGACGAGGATAGCCCTGCAGCTACAGAAAAAGGGAAAAAAGCTGGAAAAGGTAAAGATAAATCTTCTAAATATCAATATCAAGAAGAGGATGAAGACGATGACAGTCCTGCCGGTACAGAAAAAGGAAAAAAATCGCCAAAAGGTAAAGACAAATCTTCTAAATATAAAGAAGAAGATGAAGACGAAGTAGGTTCTGCAGCAGCAGAAAAAGGTAAAAAATCAGCTAAAGCAAAGGATAAAACTTCTAAGGATATAGAAGAAGATGAGGATGATGATGACAGCCCTGCTGCTAAAGGAAAAAAGTCACCTAAGGGGAAAGATAAGTCTTTTAAGGAAGAAGACGAAGGTGAGAGCCCTGCTGGTAAAGAAAGAGACAAAAAGGCAGCTAAAGAAAAAGATAAACCATCCAAAGAAAAACCAGCTTTGTCGAGAATGACGCCAGCGGATAAAGAAAAAGAAGTTTTAGCTCGGTTATCCCCTAAAGAAAGAGAGACTCTTGAAAGAAGTTCACCCAAAGAAAGAGAGAAATTTTTAAAAGGAAGGATTCAAGAAGAAGAGACTATGGAAAAAATGGAAAGAATGTCACCTCAAGAAGAAAAGGAGGCCCTGGCACAAATGAAGCCCAAAGAGAGAGAGAAATATTTAAAAGAGAAGGAGAAGGTAACAAAGACTTGTTTTGTGTAAAAAAAAACATAACTTTTAAAGGATATCTTAATACTTTAAAACTTTCCTGTTCCACAGAGAGCAAAAAGTACAGGGTCTGGTACAAGCATCGCTATAAGTGGTTGGTATCTATTATCATTTTTGGAAACCTGGATAATTTGCAGATTATTAATATAGATCTCATTTAATTTTTGCAGAAGTCGAGCGACAGAAGGAAAAGGTTTTAGTTGGTAAAATAATTTATTCACTTAATTTAATATAATATTATTTGTTCTAGTGTTTAAACGGTACTAATGTATTTATTTTATAATTTTATTACAGTTGAAAAAGGGCCCACAACACGGGGTAAGTTAAACAAATTGCAAATACAAATATTGCAAAGCAAGTTTTTGCAAATATTCACACTATTATACACAGACATACTTTCGTCTTTATGATATTGCGATTACCTATTTGCATTAGCATTATAACTACCATGTTTACCTATCATCTTTCTACTATTCTTAGGACACGAGCGCCTTCGCAGTCTTCGCACATGAAGAACTTTTGATCGACTTCAATTTTTTTATATTTACGAAAAACGCGAGCATTTCACTTAGTGAATAAATGTTTTTTTTTCTTAAGCTACTGTAACAAGTTTACGCGTAAGTAACTTGTATAATTAATATTGTATTATATTGGTATCTCAGCCCAGTCTCGCACCAGGAGCAGCATAGAAGTGGTCACCATATCCCAGTTCAACATCTTGGAGGGCGAAGTGGCCCAGCTGAAGAAGATCGCCGGCCCGCTGCCCATGCCGGCCATGCCGGATAACAAGAAACTCATGACGGACATTGCTAAGGGCAGCGCGTCGCTCACTGATACTATGCAGGCTATGCAGGTAGGGATTCTTTTAGCATAAAGAGTGTATGCTAATTCGATCAATCAAGGGCGATACAAAGATAAAAAAAATAGGTAAAAATAATCTTAGTCAAACTTTCCATGTTCATGAATGTCAGCGGTCCAGCGTAGTGGTAGGGTGTGTAAAAACTGTCGCTAAGAGCTGCACGTGTTTCAGCTGTATCGTTGAGCCAATTCCAATACAGGACAGGCATGTTTCACCTTGCGCCACAACCACAGTGTTCGCTTGAGCGGGTATCGCTTCAGGTGTCCAACTAGCCAAATGATTGACTGTAAATTGGATTAGGATTTTTGCAACGTTATGGTCAAACAGGCTGGCTTCACAACCGAGTATTGAATATCCACATAATTGCAGGTGTCAGCCAGGGTGCAGGCGGCGGAGGAAGGCCTGGCGCGCATGGCGGGGCTGCTCACCCAGCTGGCCGCGTCCGGAGCCCTGCCCGACGCCTTCGCGGGGCAGATCGAGCAGGCGCGCGCTGAGATGGAGATGCTGCGAGGGGGACTTAAGGGAGAGGTGTGTTGTGTGTTAAAATCACTAATGACAAGAAGTGAAGTAATTTATTTGCTTTCTTCTAGGTGTTTTAATTCGACTAGGTACATGTGTGTCCTGTGTGGAACGATATGGCCGCCCACCACGATGAAAGTTTTTAATACATATGTACACATAACACCACGAGAAATTTTCCCCAATGATTTAATTATGCGCGGTACGGTAGTATTCCTAATTACTATGTTGTCCTCACTGATGAGGAGTAGGTACTACTCAACTATAAAGCGGAAGCGGATTTTAGCATTTCAACTTTCGTAAATTTTGTGTTTGTTCTACAGCTGTAGGATAGAACATGCTTCATCATAAACATACTCAATATACTCAGGCCTCTCTGTTTTACATTAAATAAACTGATATTTTGCTATGGGTATGATATATGTATAACACTCACATAGTGTATGCTTAGTAAATGTCTATAAGTGGCCACTATATCACCAACCTCTGGTATTTATAATGTCATCAAAGCGAATCTGTTTTACAAAATGATACAATCCACATTTTCATTATCTCTTATAGAAACTACCCCAAGGAGCACCACGCAGTACCAAATCTGAAGCTTCTTCTTTCCCATCGAAACCGAAGTCCGTCGCAATAGACTCCGCAGCCATAGAAGCAGGTGCCTTGAAGCCTGGCCGTGGTGCTGACGACACCGCCTCCGTCTCCACCACGGTGACCACGGGCACCTCTGGAACAGCTGCGACTCAGGCCGAGAGACAGTCCAGGATCTCGCAGATATCTGCCAGGAGGATACCTGTAACTAGGATCGAGATGAAGTAAGCAGATTTTCGTATAGATTATTTGTAGGTATACATATTTAATATCGTTTTAAAATGCGTTGATCAGAACGAAATTATTAATTTTAACATAAAAAAACATATTAAATAAATTAATATTTTATTCAATTGTCATGTTTCTTCATACATTATTATGTTCTTTGTTATTATGTAATAATTGCATATGACCAATGTGACGTGTAAATTGGCTTTACCAATAAATTGATTATGATTATGATTATTCTGATTAGTCAAGCTTTTGGGTGCAACTAAAAGCTCTACAAAGCGTGTCAGTGCGCCTTCATTTATTTCTGGAACCATCTGACATTTAGTCACACACAAAACACTCTCCAGAAAATATATCAATGACTTTGTATAGGTACCTAATACGTACAAGCATGAAGCTTGTACATATTAGTCTCAACTCTTCCCCGTCTCAGCATGTGCTGGATACAAATATCCAGCACCGGTATGACGTTGGAATCATGATGATGATTCCTTATATACGTTCCAGCGATGCGATCCAAGTGATGCGAGACGACCTGGTTAAGAACGTGGCGTTGATGACGAAGAATGCCGCCGCCACCGCAGACAACGCCGCCGGGACTGCCAAGGGAATAGGTTAGTCAAAGATATGCTTGAAGTTAAGATTTACTTACATAAAAAAAACAGGCAAAAATCACTTACCTACATTCATAGTTCAAAACTGAATGAATGAATGAACATTTAGCACGCTAGTTTTTATAGGTTTACAATTAACACCAGATAATTAATTTAAATTAAAAGAATCCGTCAAATATCATTTGAAAAAGGAACAATCATACTATAAACTAATGTCATAAGTCAAAACATATCTACTTACGTTGGTAGGTACCTACATCGTAGATTAATAATCAATGCATATAATAAAATGCTCTAACGTTGGTATGCGAAATGTAAGTATTACGAAGGCTCCTCTGTTGTAACAGGGCTAAAATAGTATAACTAATGTTATTGAAATATTCCTATTGAAGTAGTTTTATCTATTGTAGGTACCTACCTACGTTACGTTGGTATCGAAATTAATTAAGGTTATGTATGACAAAAGTAGCTCTATTGACCAATAAGAGTCCATTGTACATATTTTCTTGCAGCTGATAAAATCGAGATAGCTGTGAACCTCAACAATCGCATCTCGGATCTGTTTGCGATCACGTCCGACTACGCGGAGCAATTGAGTGGGTTCGATTCCGGACTTAACACACAGGTACCTATGTTGTATATAATTGTGTGTTTAGAATCCCACTTCCATATACATTATTATTTATTTATAAAAGTTTAAAAACTTGAACTTCTAAATCTATCATAAAATATTGATACTATTTTGTACATAGAAAGTTTGTGTGTGTATCTTAGTGTGTACTTTACGTTCAAACGACTGAACCGATTTGGATAAAATTTGGTACGGAGATGTACCTACCTACCACATACGAATTAACGTGGACAAAACTTGGGTGCGAAAGCGGTGCAGGCAGCGGTGTTAGGTCAAACAAAATAAACACAAATCTATACTATAATATCATAAAACTGAAGTGTTTGTTTGTTTGAACGCGCTTATCTCAGCAACTACTGGTGCAAATTGAAAAATTCTTTTTGTGTTGAATAGACCGTTTATCGAGGAAGGCTTTAGGCTATATAACATCACGCTGCAACTAAAAGGAGCGAAGAAACAATGGAAAATCTGGAAAAAACGGGGAAAATTATTCATCTTTAAGGGATTCCTTTGCGTGCGCTGCGAAAACGGTTCAAGTCGTGGATAACAGCTATAATTTATAAAGCTGAAAAGGTTGTTTGTATAAATTAATATGATACCCAAAATAACTATTCCACGCGGACGAAGTCGCAGGCACAGCTAGTACAGAATAATCCGGTCATGTGTTGCAGATGGCAAGTTTCCAAGAGCAGATCGCGTTGATAAAAGGAGACCTGAAGGTAGGCCTGGCTACGCTGGAGACCGCCAACAACAATGCAGAGACTGCTGGTAATACACTATATTACTTCTTGTGTCGCATTTCTCATTATTGAGGGTCGAGACTCCCCCCTTACATTTGGTTCATTAGGGGAGTTCTCTTGGACAGATACATCATGGTGGGCGCCCAGGGCCTCCCATGGATGACTACGGATTTTACACTTGATCATGACAGTGTTCTTACGATGTAAATATCTTGAGTGATCATTTACACTCGTGATGTGAAAATGCAGTTGTAGAAAATATATTGTGTAGGGCTGGGATCAAATCTGCTGCGTCTTCAAGTAAAGCGTACGAATTCACCACCGAGCCACGCTAGCTTAATTAGTAATATACCTACTTATAATAGTTGTAACTGTAGGTATATTACTACAAAATTAATTTTCTAACAGCAATAATTATTGCTGTTACATGATACATCCTTCTCAACAACTTTACCGTGTCTGGGACGCTTTGCGGTGTGCAAATAAAAGTTACTGGTATCTAGGTCAAAACATTATTTTATTCACTACACAAAACGTCTCCATATTGTATAAGTCTTAGAGACTTACATTAGCTTAGAAAGCTACATAGGTGGTAATTTCCGCGAGTGCGTTGGCGCATGGTCTCGGACGGACTGTCTGCGCGATCGCATGTCGCGTGGTATCGAGGCGCGGCGTTACCCCGCGCTCTCTGCCCGCTCTCCTACGCATGCGCGTGGGTCTTTATATGAGTTTGAGGTGGCGCGACGAACGCCACACGTGCAAACATCCGCGGGTTCAAATCCCGTGTCACCATTCTTTTTGCCCTATTTCCCCAACTTGCCCCTCCACAGCCGTGATGGAGTTGACGGAGCGCTACCTGGGGCTGGCGCACGAGCTGGAGAACTCGGCCAGCGAGCACCAGCACCTCACCAGCTTCCAGAGACAGCTCACTGAGGAACTGAGGGTAAGTTAAGAATTTATAAATTTATAGATTTTTTTATTTTACCATCTTTATCTTCAGTCCTTGTGTGTTGACACACTCGGTATAGGCTCATCTGCTATCTCTCTTAAGCCGCATTCCTCATGACTGAGGGTCGTGACTCCCCCGCAGAATGAATTCGCTAGGGGAGTATTCTCGGGCATATACATCGTGGTGGGCGCCCAGTTCCTTCCACGGAAGACACATGTTCTCGGATATTGTGGCCCTCAAACATGTCGGTTTCCTCAACATGTTTTCCTTCACCATTAAGCGAGTGCAAATCTACACATCACTTGAAAATACAAGTTATTAGTGTAGGGCCAGATTCGAACCAGGGTGCGTCTGGAAAAAAAGCAGACACTGGAACCGCTAAGCCACTCTCGCTTTTTTTTCGCTCATCTGCTATAAAGGTATTGATTTAATTGTAAAGACAAATTCCTCCTCAAATTCTATTCCTGGCATGGAAAGACTTCTTAATCCTAAGCATATTGAGATTAAGAAAAATCATACATACATATATCAATCTCTCTTTCACTATTGCTATTTTGTACAATATTTACAATAACAACATTGATCCAGATCCACACTATTAGTACCGCTTTATAGGACGATCCCTTTTTATTTTCCTTTATTATGTTTGCAGAATCTAATGAGTGCTGTGGAAATGCTTCGCGAGCAGAAAGCTGACAGAGACGAAGTCTGGGACGGACTGCGTGATAAGGTAACATTCGTTTAAACTCATTTACATATGTAGGTATATATCTTATTTACATAGGGAAGTATAAATCTCAGTAAATTTAAGCTAGTGTTAGTGAGCCCGGGCCGGAAACTGCAGCTCTGAAACACAAGATCTTCTGCATACTTAGCTCAAAGCTCGGTACACTTCTGAAATACTGATAAGTAGTGCATAAGATTTACTGCAATTCTACCCTTGTAATATGTTCGTACACGTAGGTTTTTTGGTCAAATAAACAAAAATTACTATTATTATTACTTGACATCTTATTGTTAGATGAACTAGCTGCTAACAAAACGTTACTCCGGGATAAAAAATATCTTGAGCGTTTCCCAGGCTCTATTCTACCGTCATTCCAAATTTCATATAATAATCTCAATAATTTATCACCATCAACAGCTTGTTTCGGAGGCCAAGACTCCCTTCGGGTCGCTGCACCAAAGGAGTAAGTAACAGCTCATGAAAACTCCGCTTTACGCTTAATCCCTAATATAATGAATGATTCAGATCAATCCATATTCTTATCTAATCACCTCCTGCCCACCTCCCAGGCCGACATGTCCAAGCTGGAAGGCTTGGTGACCGAGCAGCAGTTCGCCCACACTCGCGGAGAGCTCGACGACCGCCTCGAGCTCTGCTACGAGAAGTTTGCCAAACAGGAGACCGTGTGGCATGTTAGTGCTTAAACTACCTTTTTTTACACTTTGCAGTCAAGAATTTGATGACCAGATCAGCTTCACAAACGAAAAATTTTAGCATGTCTGGATTGACATATCTACTGGATAGCATCTTAAAACAGATCGCAAATTGTAAAGTTAAACCGACGCGACGACGCCGCCGTGCCCTTTGTTTACCGTTTAGAGTCCGTACATGGTCGCTCCTGGTTACATATCCATATCTCAAAAATGACTAAATAATTTTGATGAAAGTTTCACTGTTCCCGAAATTGCAACAATATACTTAGTGTCATACAAAGAAAAATGTTGAAATAACTAACAGTTTTCGGTTTTTCCTAGCTAATAATGTATTAAAGATCGACGTTGAATGCCAGGCTATGTTTTGGTATCATATCTCACATGGTATCATCATCATTCATTGTCTTTTATTGTACGATTCCAGCAAGCCTTGAAAGACCTGACGGACATAGCGGATACGAAAGCAACCATCATGCAGCTGCTGTCTCTGAAGAGTGAGGCCCAGGACCAGCTCAATGCAGCGCATGAGAAGCTCAAACTGCTGGAGTTGCAGCTGGGAGAACCCAAGGTAATATTGAGCGCACATTTCGGTTCTAAGAACACACGACATCCTCTACTTTTATATGAGATTTGATTTCAAGGGATCAATTTAATTTATATTCTAACCAAAGTACTAGCCAAACGTTTCTAGGTACATGAATGAAGGAATAATGCGGTAATTAACATATAAATCATTCTCTTTTGCCTCGCTTCGTATTCTTGAGTATTACGATTACAGAATTAAGAGTACGGAAGAATTACTTTTAGCAACCAAATCGACGATCTTTTCTATTTTAATGCCAGATAAAAAGCTTATAATGGAATAACTTGAATACTTCTAGCGTTAAAGCCATTAATGATACTGGTTGTAGTAACTCCTATTTTAATTTACTCACATCGTTACTTTTCAAAGTTTTTTTTACATTTACCTAGGTACTCTATTTTAGTATTCGTTTCCTAGTAAGGCAGTCGTTAAGCCAAGTCAGAGCCCTTTAGGGCGGCTTGAAAACTCTGACTCCGGAGTACCAATACTAACAATGAAGCGTGTGTGTACATACATATTATTATGTTCGTCCCCAGGCCGCAATCCTCACCCGGCTCCTGTCCAAGGACGGCACGTGCGCCGCCTGCAAGGTCCCAGCCCTGCAGGAGGGAGTGGACAAGACCGCCGGCATGCCCTACCCCATGCCTTACTTCCGAGCGCCGCCGCCCGACGAGCTGTGCGTGCCTGCCATACCACCCATTGTTATTGAGGATGAGACCATCAAGTGAGTTTATACTAAGTGATGGTGGATTAAATACAAAGGGATGGTGGGTCCTGTGAACGCGCAGTGTTTCTCTAATAAGTCTGAGGTACTGTGCAATAATTGTCACGGGCGGTGGAAAGTTAATATTGGAATACAAGGGACCTATCAATTCTGCTTAAATTGGTATTGAAAATTATGTCTGCCAATCATAATCAGTTTCGTTTCTGAGTATAAATTTATTCCATTGTAAGAATTGCATAGCTGCAATAACATTCCATATGGGGCATATACAAATTAATTTATTCAATACAATTATGAGTATAAAAAACAAATATAAATTGTTTGGTTGAATTTTGCGCTTCTTCTCTGTCTATAAAATTTGTATTACACGCTTCCAATATAAACAGTCTAACAAGTACTTTTAATTATTTTTTTGAGTATTCTACACAATGTATAATAATAATGTTGTTCAGGTCGCACGCGTGCAAGCGTTGGGCGGGCGGGTCCCACACGCTGGTGTCCCGCACGGTCCCGCGGGAGGTGGCCATAAAGCTACCCGAGGGAGACCAGCCTGTCAAGCGGTACACAGGGCAGGGGACTGACGGCAGGGTAAGTATCATTAGTACTCTCCAGAATTACGCCATTCTCAATTTCATGTATGAGATTTGGGAAACTATCAGAATACATTATTGTTATCATTGAGTTAATAGCTGTACTTGTTGGATATCGCATTCTACATGTTGGAGCATTGATAGACGAATATTCTATAGTATAAAGAAAGTAGCTACAAAAACTGTGTATATTTTCTGTTTTTTTTTATACTTACATTGTCAGGAATTTACTGCCTGTAAAATTTATCTAAATTAACATAATAGGCGAAATGGACAGAATTTAAAAAAATAGAAATGTTTTTAGACTGGTGAAACATTTGTTGTTAATTGTTTTGTTACCCTTTGTTCCTATTTAATTCAGTGTATGTTGTCTGTAGGTATACAACTTGATAACGGAAGTGAAGCCTTGTACGGAGTGCAACCGATACAGGACCGGCGCTGGAGACGCGGAGACTTGTACGTACAGTTTTAGACCCTATAGCTGTGTTAAATAAGGTTTGATATTGCGTCAACGATATAGTTGTCAGAACTTTTTCTAGATAAAGAAGAAGATGCAAAGAAAGATGCATATGTATAATATATGCACAAAGAACTAGTGAAAGTCTGTGGTTTCACCCAAATATAGACTATAATGTTGGACTATATAGGTACTGCCATAGTAAAAAAAACACGCTGCTTTGTTACATCATTGTGCGAATTAGGCTCAACAAACGTAACCAACTCTAAGATTGACAAGTTATAATAAGTACTTATAGCTCCATTTTTCTTTTTCATATATTTTTCTTTTAATTTTGTAGTTTATTTATTTTCAATATTTTTGTTGTTTATTTTTAGCGTGTCAATGTTGGCCCGGCGTGACAGATCCGAAAACAGAGGTAGAGAATATTGAAGCACATTTCTATTGAATTATGAACTTTACAATTTTTTTATTACATTTTCATTGCACTTGAGATTTATTGAATATATTCTGAATACTTTTATGTATGTTTTGTTTTATTTTTTTAGTTTTATACTGATAAAGTATATAACATTTATATGTGTAGTATAGTTGTTGTCTCCAGCATCGAAAATATCGGGATCGAGGGTTTTCAAACCGCCCGACTGATCAAACAATATAATTTGTCTGTCTTTCTGTTTGTAATGTTTTTCTGAATTTAAAGTATCGGCAAAAGCCCACCTTTGAAATTGCGCAGGTGCACCAGGCTGAAACTGAAAAACCTTTATATGTGTACATTATGTAATTGCGATCTCTTTAGTTAGTATATCAAGTAGGTAGTAAAACTAAATACAAAATAATTTAAAAAGATTTATTAAACTTGTAAAAATAAATAAATAATTTACAGAGAAGCATATTTACAACTTACAGCTTATTAGGTTCACGTAATAATTTAAGAATGAATAATTAGAAATTAAAATGCCAATAAATGGATTGTAAATGAGTTTCATAATAAGTAAGTTATATAATTCTGTATACTTTTGCAAGTTTTACAGTAATTATATACTCGACATTATGATAATGATTATTATGATGATGATGATTATATTATTAAAACTTTAAATGATGATATCTTCGATGATTACATTAATATACGAGTACATATAAGACAGTTAAGGTATATTTGGTAACAATAAATAAATATAGGTAGGTACAGGGAGTCTACTGTTAAGTACACCATTATTTTGAAAATAATTCTTTGAAACGTCTGAAATAATGGCATTTTCATTAAAAGAAGGAACAATTAATTAGGAATTTGAATTTTTATGGCGAAATTTGGTTACTACTCACATTTTGTCATAATTATGCCACTCGATTTATTTGTTGCCTATTGCAAAATTTAATGATAAATTTTAGCAAAAAGCATTTAATCTAGCAAATAAACAGTGACTTTCCCACCCTGTGTCTTAAATAATATACTTAAAACTACAAATTACAATATATTCAATAATTTAAATAAATAATTTGTTTAAATATATTATGTATTTAAATAGCTGCATTTCTCCAGGAAATGTTGGTCTATATATTCCTTATATATTTCCCGATTTCTATATTCTATTATCGTATTTCTCCTAATTATTTAAATAAGAAATTAAGTATAAAAGGTGGCTCACGACGAATACTCGATGTATAATAACTACACGATAATGAATTGTTAGAAAAGGTAAAATATTTTTCCGTGTGTTGTACCTCTATTTTAGCAATATTTTTTTGTATCATATTAGGAAGACATGCATTTCGAAAACGGCATTTTCGGAGATCTGTATTTTATGAAACCAAATATTTATATCAGACACGCATGCATATTCTTGTTTCAATAGAATGCAACGTTTATTTTTGTGGTAATTTGTAAAATTCGCAATGAGCCAGAACTAAATCTAATTATGTCAATAAATTACTTAAATATCGTACAACGATAAATACATTGGAAAGTTTACGCATTTGTGTGTTTACGTAAAATATAAATAGATGCCACTGACATTTATAATGTTCTTTCACGCAATTAATTTGCTGTTTTACTGATATTGTATGTTACTTCCTCGATTTCTACGTACCTATTAGTATCAGATGATATAAAATGTAACTATGTTGCATAACGTTGTAGCTGGTATTTTTAAACATAAGTACCACTTTGATGATCAATTAAAATTTCCAGTAAAACAACAAAATCAATAGGTTTCGAATTCACTTATTTTATCACACGACTATCACGTCACTACGCTTCAAACTGGTGACCAAAAACGATAGCTAGTGACCAAAACTAATAGTTAATTGACCAAAAACGTTAGGTCACACATAATCGTGGTTAATAATTCACATACATACACTGTATTGTGATTCTATGATCGTAATGTATAATGTGTGATAGATAACGGTATACCTATTAGTTGTGATCATATTTACAGTTATGATCACAGTGTATCAATTATGTTCACGGCGTATCATTTATGATCACAGTGTATCTTTCATGATCACAGTGTATCCCCGATAATAACGATCTTTCAGTAGTCACACGGTATATCAGTTGTGATCACACAGTGGTGATTACATTGCATCATTTATGATTACATTGTATTAGCGCTAGTCACGAGATTTCAGTTGTAATCACATTTACAGTAATGATCTGAGCTGATCATTCGTGATCAAAGCTGACCATTTGTGATCAGAGCTGATCAGAGGTGATCAGTGTCGGTCGCAGTGAAACCGTGAGCAGTCGTGGTCCCTGCTGGCAGCCATGACGTCACCGAGCTGGTGAGCCACCCCCGCGGCGCTGGCTTCGTTCCCCAGGGAGATCCTGGAAACAAGAGATACGGACTGTGAGATGGAATGAAAATCTTGATGAAAACTTCTTGGGTCAAATTAAGAGCAACCTCTTTTTTCGAATTGAGAGATAAACAAATTATCGGATCTGATTTATTGATCAGAATATAAACATCAGAATAGATATCTTTGATTGGCATAATTGGTTTTCGAATAATAGTTTCCATCGTGGCAACCAATAGAAAAGCAATTGGGAAAGCACCAAACATCTTAAATTTGATAATTGCATGAGATTGTTTCAGTTCGTTAGAGACTCGTCCGCATGATTTAACTAGAAAATGCTGTGACATATTAAATTAAACCACGAACAAATGCCATAAAATACCAAGGGTCTTTCACAAGATGCTATCATTTTACTTTCATCACGTCGTCTCCACAGTTTTCCGCCGCGTTCGGAAACCAGTAATAGTTTGCATTCTGCAGTGTTACGTAGGAATGTGGCCGGCTTACTTTCACCTAACATTGCATAATGGTAAGCTTGTGAACGCACCTTCGTGTTTTTTGGCGGCAAGCCGTCTGACTTGCAACTGTTATGTATTTAGTCGGTCCAATCTACGCTTTATCATTCATCAAAATTATTGGAAATTGAATCTTAATTGTTAAAATACAGAGTCGATTATCACACGTTATTTGTGAGAAGAGAATCATGATTTTTGTATTAATTTGATTGAGACTCGATGAGTTGAAGTATGATTTGGCGAATGGTTATAAGTATTACTACAAATTGATGGTTGATTCGACGATTCGTTGCGAGAGGTGACAGGTATTATTAATGGTAGAGATTACGTGGGAAAATGCAGGGATAACTTTTAAATAAAAAGTGATTGAATCATAGATTTGTTACGATACGGTGAGTTACTGAATTACGCAACTTTGAGATCGAGTATTGAATGTGTAGTGATGATTCATCTCAGGATGTTATAGACCACAAAATTGTTATCAGTTCTGTTTTAGTTGTCGAGAAAATAGATATTAGTATTTATAATAGCAACGATTTTGTACTAATTAAACTCACTTTAAGTTCTAGTATATATTAATATACACATTTTAGTTCTCGTACCAGCCCATCAAGCTTTGATATCTATAATTATGTACTGAGATTCTTTGCCTTTGTGTTTTACTTGACAAAAAACTGGGTCGAATCGTAAAAACTCCTTTTATTTCCGAAGCGGCTGCATGATGTAACATCACAATGAAAGAAAAAAGAAATAATAAAAGAAGTCGCATGTGGAAGTGGGTAAGTCGTGTCTAATTCTGGAGCTAGAGTGATTTGAAGATAAGACTACATCGGACAAGATCTGAACTAAAATTTAAAGTAAAAATGTAGTTGCTTAAATTAATTTATTATCTATTCAGCAAAGAGTACTAATATAATATTGCTATTCAGTCTTTACTTGAAATTGAAAGGTTCATAATTTTGTACAATTTATATCTTTACGCAAGTATAAAATTTTGTAGTTATTTTTGGGTCTTTTATAATAATAAAATTCTTTATTATCAGGCACATAACCCATAGACATGTCTTAAACTATACAACTATACATTTTATACTTGGAACTCCTAGCTTTTCTGTTTTTAATTATAAATTTAACCTAATAAATTCTTGGTTAGATCGAATTAGGGGAACACTAATGTGTCATAAATTTGTTTGAAAAATATATTGTGTTTTGTAAAGTGATATATTAAACCTTTAACTATTGTTATATTTTAACTTATTGCTTAATTAACCCGGTCCATTAAACGTAATTTTTCTAAAGAGCGGTGAAAATCATTCCCTACTTTTAGCTCCTCCATATATGGGAAAATAATCTTATGATTTTCGCCTCTCTTTATAGAAGTAATATTTAATTAACGGATATACAAATTATTTAAGTGCTGCCACCTACAATCGTTGAACATTATAGTAGGTTATGCTAAATGTCCGACCCGGATTTGCTCGTTGATTTGTTTGCTTCGGCCGAGTTTTTGCGATTAGATCTGATTGTTGACGAGCTGGTCAAGCGAGACGCCACGTGATTACGGATGATTGTTTGAGATAGCTCTAATTTTCTTGATGATAACTCAACTTGGTATTTACCTTCTTCGTATAATGCAGTTTTAAAGAAAATAGGTAACCATATTACTGAGGTGATATTTTTGTTGTGATTTAGACATAAATATTATTTATTTTACAAGCTTTTTTTGTAAAAAATATATACTTAGTTACGATAAATAATTGTAATCAGATCACAGATTAGGCCTTTAATAGAACCGGTGGTATTATTTATATTTAGTGCGATGAATGGATTATAAATCTAAGAGTAACTAGCCTCTCTTAAACGTTATCATTATAACAATTAATTTTAACTTGATAACTGGCACATTACAAAGTTATGGCCAAAAAAAAAAAAACAATTGACATAGTTTTGGATGCAATGAATTTTATACGCATGGAAAACTTTTTTGTCGCAAAAATACTACATACATCATTTACCATCTTCCAAGTGCCCAAAAAAAATCAACACAGAACGACCACAGTATAGTCAGTAAGTGCATTACCACAGACTATATAACAGTACCTATGTTACGTATGACAAACACTTTCACTGGTCGGTCCGGTCGCGTAACCGCACCGGCCGTGTGACCGGCACCTTGCGTGCTGGATGGGACAGAGTAGCAAGTTTATACAAATGTTGAGATGTTTTTTTTTATATTAAAAAACCACTACTCAAAATATAATCATTGGATATTGGCTTGGCTTGTCTTGGTGGCCAAATACGTAAATAATTATTGTGTTTTAATGTGCTACAGAATGTAAACATTCGATGTTTCAGTATCGATGTGATTACTTAAGTTAATGTAAGGAGGAAAACAAACAGCAATAAAAATAAATGCAATTATATCAAACAAATAATTTCAGGAACGTATAAAATGGTAATAATGTAAATTTTATGTTATTTTTTTAGTTTTATTGAAAAGTTTGTTTTATTTTGTTGATTACTTGAAATACATATAATTTTTATAGTCCAATAAGAGTTGTGTTACTGACTTATTCTATAGGATGTCATTGAAAATGCAAGTCACATGAAATGAGCTTGGCAATCGCTCTGTTCTATATGTTTTTGATGACACCGCCGCGGTGACAAAAGCGGTTTTGAAAGTGTTAATGGCGCTATTTGGTGAGATTGTGACATTTGTGATGGCCGCGCCAACACAGTGAACGAAACTATATGAAACTATGCTACTTACTAGTAGACGCCCGCGTCTTTGCTCGCAATATTTTGGAATAAAAAGTAGCTTATGACACTCTCAAGACCTCATGCTATCTACATATCAAAAATCAAGATGATTCATTCGGTTTGCTTGATGCGTGTTTAAATACAGCCAAAAATTTAAAATCTACGTGAAAAGTGTTATGTTATCAATTTAGAGTAAACCCAAACAGTTACTTACTTTTTTCAAATGTCGTCTATGTACAGATTTTCGTTTAGCTTTTTTATATGTATGGGTATATAGATTACAAACCCCTTGGCTCACATGAACAAGAACAAAGCTTTTTTACATCGCAATTGTTGGTGTTTGTAAATAGAAGTAGGTGAATGTTGTGAAACTATTTTATGGTATTGTTTGTTTGTAGTTGTTACGGTGCTTTTATAGGTGTCTATTGCTTTAAGAACGTAAACTTCTGTTAGTTTTAGTGTGGGAGCTGGTGGATTGATCAGAATATTAAGATGATTTTGTTTCTATCAAATGTAGTTAGATCAGTTATCCAACACTTATAAAAAGCTTTTAATATCTAGATTGGTTTCCGGTTTGTGATCTACGAATCGAGACCTACAGTTTGACGTGTCATACGATCCACGGAAATGTCAATATGAATATCGGCGTACATAAGCAAAAAGCGGATTAACACTCTACCTTCTTGCATTGTTTATAAGTTTTTGTTATCTGCACTTTCAGCGATACGCCCAGTTTTTGCTGAAATGCGTAGTTTTCTTGTACAGGCGGGAACATTATAATAGTTTACGTATGCTTCCTATAAACTTATATTTATTACGATGTTTTGTCATGTTTTTTTCTGAAATGGATGCATTATTATGAGTTTTTTAATGTTAATTAATTGGTACTCAGTACAGATTTTATGGAAAACTCGAGAATGATGTATTCATTTCGATCACACTGTAAGATTATAAAAGATTTTTATTTACATTTGTTAGACTCACGCTTGACTACAACTTGCCTAAAGTTAATCGACGTTGTAATCTAAGATCTTGTGCGCTTACCTAGAAGAAACCGGTTTACTCTTGACTTGAAGACCGACAAATTATAGTTCAAGAGGAATAGAGATTCCATTTTTCTTCACAAATTGCAAATGTGAAGAAAAAAAAGTCCCTAGTATTTTTGACTTCCTGTTTACGTCATATTTCAAGGAACAAATACGCTCAAAAATTATTAAGTAAGACATTAAATTCTGTTCAATGTTCATATCATTAAAACATACCCTTCCATAAGTCCGGAATCGTGTGTTGCTATTAAGTAACTATATATATATTTGTCCAGAGTTTCATTGTCAATTTACTACCAGCCATTTAGGGAAGGAAGTTATATTATATCGTAAAGCAATAACACTTGTATTTGTCGTACATCCGGCATTAATATTTATTGTATTTATTTAACGTCCGCACTGAGTAAACGAGTGTAGGTGTTAAAGTAGACAGTCAGAGTGTAATTACTGTATCTTTCTGTTTAATCTTTGGAAAGTCAGGTTTGGGCGAAAGTTTTCGGAAACACGTGTACTAAGTTTGTATTTAATTGCTTAACTATTACAAAATGGGAAGTGGTAATGAATGAGTTTAATTGTGAAGTGAAAATTGCTTGTTGGTTTTAGATTTTTAACTTGATGATTACACTACTTATGTATTAATGTTATACTGCTTATTTACCTATGCGTAAGTTGCATATGTTTGTTTGTAACTATTGAAAATTACGGTTTTTGTAACCTTTAAGAGATGAATGACCAAGACTGAGTCAAATAAAACTAACCTAAAATTTTGATGACGTCCTATGGTGTATGATCTTACACACTTAATTATTTAGTAAAGTTAAAGTTTCATGGAGCAAAATAGTACTTTTTAATGCAAGTTAAGCTCACGTTTAACCTCAACTCGCTAGATGCTAAGCATGGATTTAAACAATTAATTTCAATACACTACACTAAAGTACAAGAAAAAGAAACCAATTCAAAGTGGAAAGTTGAACTAAATGCTGATCGATTATGAGTGGTGACGTTTATCTGTCACTAATCACTTATTGCTTCACCTGTCAAAATAATTCACAGTGAGTGATTGTAACATTGTACTACCATTGAAAGTGCTTTGCGTAGGCACTGTAGGCTTTTATTTATTTAAAGAGATTTTTACCTTAGAATCTCTCTTTGATTTTCTTTCTGAATAATGAATAGACGGATTATTGTATTTGTAGTGGTTTCAAAATAATCCGAAACAAACGTCTTTGTTGTGGCCCTCAAGCGATGTGGTTTTTGGTGATAAGAACTTTGTTATTCCAGTTTATTTCGATTCACGCAACTTACGGAGAACTCATTTACAAAATTGGGAACGTTAACGAATATTTTCATAAGTAAACTAATACAATATAATTATTATTTTACGATACTAAATACTTTACGTATATCCTTCATTAAATGTTATATTCTGCTTTTAGCTCTTGCTTTATGTATATTCAACCGTAAGACTACACATATCAATTTTCTAATCATTAAGTTGCAGGTGTTAACTAAGTAAGTATGCAAAGAAGGGAATTTAAAATTAAAATATCGTGTGATCGAAGTTTCTCTCCAGTATATTATGTAATTTGTAATTTGCAACAGTTATCAAATCAGAAAGTCATTAGAAATAATAGATTGTAATTACTTAATTAAAGTGTTATTGCAAGTTTTATATCTCTTAAAGGTTAATCTTGTATGGATTTTCGTAAAATTATTTATTGATTTATTTTATATACATATTACATTTTTTCTGATAAAATTAATTAAAATCAAATCTCTATTACAAATTATCAAGAATCTTAGAACAAATAACAGTTACAATTAGCCAGTACAAAAGACATCAACGCGCTCGCAAGTATTTCTGTATGTTTGTTTACAAATAATGAAAACTAGAAAAAGAAGTGTATGTAAGTTTAATTTTTCTTATATTAGGCATTTTATCACTAGCTATGTGACATATTGATGAAATTACTGATATTTAAAAGTGTGTAAACGCGATTCTGTGATAATCAGTGAGGTATATATACATGTATTCGAATGGCTTGTAAATAATTTAAACAGATAATTACTAACTCAGACGAGAAACAAAATTCTGTATAGTTAATTATTTATTTCATTATTTAGACAGAAATGCTTTAATTCGGGAATCGAACTCGCAACCCTTGGCTTATAAGATCGAACTTCTACTTAACTAAAATCATCACGCTAAAGTTCATAATTAACTAGCAATAAATACATCTATGTACATATAAGTCTAGACCGGATTTAAGAGATAACAGCGATGAAAGCGTATTTAACACCAGGGGCAACGACCCACCATGCAAGCAACGTATGTACGTAACTAGTGTGGACGTAACCTTAGATTTCTAGCGTAAAAAGCCGCATTGCCTTATCACGTAGTGGTAGGTAAATGTACAGAGTTATACCTAAGAGTTTTAGTTATACTTTCTTTGATAATACTTGAAATTTTTTGTTTAAAAAACGAAGTGTTAGTTTAGTTAAAAAAAAGGAAAATCCTGATTTTTTGTACATTTACTATATATGTAAATCTTGGTACATTATCTACTGAGTTATATCAGATTAATGCAGTGTGATTGCTGTTCTTTAAATAAGTTGGTAGTGTATACTGTTCTCTTCTGAATATATTTCTTGCTTTATTCATTCTTTAAACATTTCTATTAATCTTATGAAATCTGGTAGGCGAGTAACTGAAAAAAGTTTTTTTATACTTGACAAATAAAACGTTTCTTTAAACTATTACATATTCCCAGTAACCCTGTAGAGAATAACTACATATATCTTGAAACTCAGTGACTGACAAACTGAGTGCCAACTAGTTATATATGAGTATGTGGCTATGGGCCTGACTGTTGACCCCTATAGAAAGTGAGATAACTGCATACTTGCACAATGCACTTGCATTCAGTACTTATATATATACATATATATATATATCCCGCTAACCATATATATATATGGTTAGCGGGATGTTATTTCGTCTTTTAGTAAAATTCCTCATAAAATCAAACGCAAGATTTATCCTATAACTCAATCTGGGACTTGTATCAAACGAAAAAGACATTTTTAGTATACGTAGGCATATAAAACACAATTAATAGTTAATAATTAGGTACAATTAACACCCATTGATCATTTTGGCATATTTTTTATTCCCGGAAACAAAACAGCAAGCTCATGTGTGTATTTTTTGTAATTTACAAAAAGTTTGTACTAAAATAATTTTGAATTTCATCAACTTTTGTATATGTATACCGACCATGACCTATCTCAACAGCTACGTGATTAGGTCACATACATATGACATCATAATACAGACATTTCCGTTAATTTCCACCTAACACATCCCACACGTAATTCAATAATTTTATACATTATCCAACACTAATATTACCATACGAATAACTTCATCAAGGCTGTTATTACGAAACCCCATGCAATCGACTCATGTCAAATGTCACACATCTTCAAAGGTCTGGGAACAAATATCGATTGTTTCAAATAATAACTACATTAGATTACTTGCTATAGATATCATATTGTCTCGTTATCATCATCATCATTATGCTGTTTTTAGGTCCTACTTTAGCTTGAGAAGTAATTTCATTATGAAATTCAAATTATTTTAATTGCTTTTTCCATAGTCTATGAAAAAAACTATTGAAAAATTAAACCTATGGGTATAATTATGTAAGGCATAAGATGTAGATCTTTTGATGTGAAGTGAATTTATTGTTTTTTTTTGTTTATAGCCAAATACTTGCACTTCCAAGCCTTGATTGTGTGTACCAACACAAGGCCACATTTGATATATATTATTATTAATAATTATTTTTGAAGCTTTTTGTTTCATAGCACATTTAAAAGCATGTTTTATTGCCAAAACTTGAAACATTGTATCTATCCGGCGTAATCTGTGAAGTCTCGACCCTTGACTTCATAAATTCTTCCTCGCCTAGTCACGAGCTAACTAACATTTAGCTTATTGTTAGTTTGTAGTTAGTTAGCACTGAGTTGCAAGATCTGGCAGAGATTAGCGCATTCTATGGAGCTTTATGGAACCTATGAAGGTCTATGGGAGCGTGACTTCTACTCTATAGTTTCATGTTACGGAAGATATTATTAAAGTGTCCTTTCATGGATTATGTGGGTTTAGAGATAATTACATCATTTTGAAGTTCGTACTCGCTCAAAAGATTAAGGATAAAAAAACTTAAGTTTATTTCAATTTGCACTACATGATAACATGACCGGCGTTCAATATCGTCGTATTAATAGTACAGCCATAATATTTGAATGATAAAAGCTACTTACATTTTAAGAAGAGATTCCATCTTCTTCTCCATAGCGAACATGGAGTCGGAGGACTGTGACGTCAGCACCTTGCAGAAGGTGAACTTGGCACACTGCGAGTCTCTCCAGTCAGTCTGCTTCACCAGGTCCATGGCCGCTGATGTCAGAGACGATGACCCCGTGTGACCTTCCAAGCTTTGCAGGTCCTCAGGCATGTCTTCGTTCAAAGAACGCTTCACCACATGCTTCCTTTTCACCCTCTTCAAGGCTGGGTAGGTCGGCTCCTGTACAAAACTGAACACGTCCCGCTTGGCTCTTCCTTCACTGCCTTCAGGCGACATCACAACGTACACATTCTCACTCGGCATCTTGTAGTTATCGTCGTACACTTTTTGGCTGCTGATTATTTTACTATCGATATCGTAAGGGTTGACTGCGAATGATCGCTTGTGCTCCTTCTCAAGTTCGTCTTGGATATCTTCTTCACTGAACCCTGCGCTGCGCATGAGGTTGACGTCCAGAAGCCTGCCCATAGCGACAGCTCCGAGACCCAGTGCTGCTCCTCCAGCCATGAGACCGATTGCTGGCAGCATGGCCGGCGCAGCACCAGACGCTACAGCTGCCACTCCTATCTTATCTTGAGCATACTGGGACCGTTGTAGAGAGTTGGGTTGGTAAAATCCAAGATTACTCGAGATCTTTTGTGTCGCTTCCACAATTGGGTCAAACACGGGCTGCGTCAGCCTTGCAATTGGGTCAGTCAACGGTTTTGTAAAAGACTGAACTGTTTGCGTCGCAGTATTCATGGTATCTTTGATAGAGTTGGTGAATCTCTGCCATAGAGAGGGTTCAGGCATTCTCTTGATGTAAGTGTAGCTGTTGTAAGGATATCTCTGAGACTGAGGCTGTGAGTTGTAATTGTTTTCGTAGTAATTGAATTTGTTGTATTCGTCTTCATAATATCTGTTTGCATTAACGTTGCTGGATCCAGAACGTTGTTGATTGTATCCATTGACAGGCTCCATTGGGTACGGGTGTGCGCTTTTAGGTACGTTGGTGTAGTATTTCACCTTCCTTTCAGGCGCATTGTCTACGTTGTCTCTGGTAGTTTTAGCCGGTTGCACTCCGAGATCAGGATGAGCGTACTGTAATATTGGGTTCCTCACGCTTTCATCGAAAGATGGTTTCGTGTTCTTGTTAGAATACATCGCTGAGTTAGGGAAGTTTACTTCTCCAGGGTGTAGAAGCATGCGTCTTTGAATGTGACTTTCAGCGTAGTCCAAGTCTCCATTGTTGTGGGAACGTGAGCTCCTTCCGCTGAAGTAGTCTCTTTTCAGTTCCTGGTCGTTGATCTGCTTGATGTATTCAATCAGTTTCGAGTTGGCTACTTTCGAGTTGTCTGCTTTAGTGAATGGACCGTAACCAGATTTCAGGTAATAGTGATCCTTCTTGTGTTTGTACGCAAACACAGGGTTGTCGCTTGTCATGTATGGACCCGAGCTACTGTCAGAAGATTCAAACTTGATAACATTGTCGAATTTAGTGAACGGCCCGTCCTTGGGTTCAAAGTTGTCATCTTTTGTGAAAGGTCCAAAGCTTTGAGGGTCAGCAGCAGCTAAGTCTGGATACACATCCGCTTCGGGGATTGCTTTGGGAGGAGTGTAACCTTTAGGGTAAGGCATTAGCTCTCCGTTGACTACTCTTGCGTTGCGCCATGTCTTCTTATCTGACTCATCATCGGGCACTCTCACACCATGGATCTCTGGCACGCCATCGTCATTTACCTCAAATATAGATCTGCCGCGCTTGTTGTATTTGTCAAATGCTTTCTTCACATACATGGCATCTGAACTAACCATTACTGGATCAGGCACTTGGAATGATTTGCCTTCTCCTTCTGACACTTTAGTGCTCACCACTTCTATATAAACTGGGTTCCTATCGTTTTTAATCACTGGATTATGAGGATCAAACCTGTAGTTTTTAATCGGGCCGCCGTAATTGGACAGACTGGTAGACGTGATGTAAACTTTCTTATTCTCGACCTTCTTTTCATTGTCATATGTTGGATAATAGCTTGATGTTTCCGGGTCATCAGTTTCCGGTTTTTTCCCGTCTTCCTGGATGTGAGACTCAGGATAGACAGATACGGGAGACCAGTTGCCATATTCGGCTTTTACTTCAAGATCCGCAGCATTTTTGTTGCGGTTCATGTAATAGTCATAACCAGCTAGATCGCTGTTGATCGTTTCTGTGAAATGGAGTTTCCTCTGGTCTCTAGTTTCCGTTTTATTACCTCCTTCGGTGGCATTAGCTACTTTGATGGAGTCGGTAGTCAGTGGAGGAGTGGTGCTGGTGATTGTTGTAGTTTTGGCGTCTTTTTTCTTAACGATGAGCTGCGTCACGTGTCCCGATTTGGAGCGGACGTTGAGCGTCTGTGTGTCGTGAGGGTTGAGAGACCTCGAGACCTTGAGCTCCGTCCGTGTGGTCTTGGCAGGGAGGATGGTGGTGCGGAGTGCCTTGGTGGTGCTGGTGGTGGTGACGTTGTGGCTGCGGTCCTCGCCCACCACTGCGCACACCAGCCACAGCAGAGCACACGCTCGAAGCGCGGGCAACATCTGGAACAAGACAAATATACTTTATTAGAGTTTGCCCATCAAAAGGGTTGAACAAGGAATTTTACTCGTACTAACTTGATAGGCTCACGGCTACTACAACCTCCCTAATATTAAGAAAATGGATCTACGAATTGGCGCGCTTGCTGTGAAGAAGCCAAATCACTCTCGAAGGCGATCAATTTATAGTTCAAGGGGAATAGAGGTTCCGGCACAGAGATTGACATATTTCTATAAATGCTGTTGCTTGATTAGTTATCAAACAATAATTTTAGCCTAGCAAGATATTTCAATGTATTTCCAGCAGATTGCCAGTAAATATATTATAACGTAACTACGTTATATAAACTGCTGGTAATCTAAAAGCAATCAGAGAGTGATCAATGTAATCTGCGGATTATTTTACCGAGCATTGATTGGAAAGTGGAAAACTACGTGAAGATTAGGTAACTATCTGCATATATGTACGTTCTGGTTATTATACATGTTACCTTTTTGTTAGAACCTCTTTATAAAATACGTTCACCGTGGCTGAAGTCAGCTGGGCTGCTGAAATGGGCTGTACTTGGTCACACGTCCATCTGACCTGATGATAAGCGTCTTAGTGGTTTTATATATTGTTTATGAAATACCTTAAATATCGATTTATTTTTCCTAGCTGTGTTGATATTTTACCTACTCTTTAGTGTTGATTCCCATTCCTTCCTAATTTGACAGAATATTCCATAGTGTTTTAAGAGGACTGAACTGACTGCAGCGAAATTGTTTATATTATAATTATTAATATAATTGCAGTTTCTATTTTATGTCGATTGTGTTAATTGATAAAATAGCAAAAACGAATATTATATTATTTAATATTATTTTAGAATAATAACAAAAGTTTACGAATAACTTAGCAAACCCCTAATGACTTCCTGTCGTCTTTTCACTAAGTAAAATACCACGAACGGTTGACGAATGGTTTCTACAACATAAATAAAATAAATTAATGAGTAATTAGTGGATACTTTTACAACATAATCGATTGTCTGTGCGTTTTCCGTCACTTTGTGTTGCCGCCACGCGATCCGGCGCCAACCTTGCCTTTACATAAACTTGCCATAATTACCGACATAGATTCTGAGTTAGTTGGTAAAACAAAAAAACTACAAGTCATATATATATATCTCTGACTGGCTTGTTAGCTTTGTTGGTAGTGACTCTGTCTTCTAATCTAGGTTTGCGGATTCGATTTCCGCATGACACAAGTGTCAAATCTGGTTGTTTCTTTGCATAATAAGTATGTATTTACAAAATAAAAGTATATAAGTATTATATCCGTTATCTAGTTCCCACGACACAAGCCTTTTAATTTTTAATTTATATATAGATACCATTTTATTACTTAGTATTGGTTCACATTTGACTACAACTTGCTTGAGGCCTGCATCATTGATTAACAGGAATGTGTATTCAGTTTTCTTTCTAGTTTCATGTATGATATTGTTATTCCGATCAAGGTAGGTAGGTCTTGCTATTGTCATCCGTGGAAGTACCTGGGCGCTCACCAAGATGTATGTGCCCAAGAGAACTCCCCTAACTAATCAATTTTTCGGGGGAGTCACGATCCTCAGTCATGACAACCCACAGAGATTGTTAATCCAACTAATAGATATCTGACTTCCATAAAATATAATACGGCAATCAGGTTACAAGTGGCTCTGTATGATGACAATACTTTTCTAGGAATGGGTTCTATTAAACCGATCTAATTATTACAAACGATTATCTGAAGGAAACCAATCAGCACGCGAAAGTTAACTTGTGACTATTGAAGTTTACCGACTTAACCGCAACTGGCAACTTAATATTATGACAACATATTTAACTTCCTTGACAAGAAATTAATACATTTCAAAGATAAAAATATGTAAGCAGATAGACTAAGTAGTTAAATTTATAAAGTGATAATAAACTAGTTGATTCGATACATACATATGCACTTATTTATTTATTTAAGACACAAAAACAACTTACAAACTAAGACTTATAATAAAAAACAAACTCCTATGTAAAAAAATAAAAAATAAATTTGTAAGTCTACAGCTTGTGTACAGCTTTCTTTACAATATAATGTTGTACTCTTAAAGTTTATAGTAAACGTCACTATTATAAGCGGTAGTATTACATTTATTAAGTAAGTTTTTGAATTTAGTTAAGTTGTAGATTATAGATGACCAGTCTTTGATGTGTACCTTACCTTCTAGGCAAGCGCGCTAGATGGTAGATTACAACGTTGCTCAACATCAGGCAAGTTGTAGTCAAGCGTGAGCCTATGTAATTTAAAAAAAAACCTAATTTAATACAACTAGATATTTTTATTTTTTGATGATGTATGTTTATTGAATGAAGTTTATTTTCTTTAATTTGTAGTGAACTCCGCAATTATGACAATAATCTATAAATTTTTACGTCTTTCCAACATCAATATTAGCATGTTACACAACTTTTGAATAATTGTCACCACTACCACTGGTAATGATAGCCATGATGGTTAACGGGTTATTAAGTTAGAAACGCACAAACCACCGTGGTAACGACGGTGTCGCCCCCTGTCGGTGGCAGCCAAATTGGTGGAAACTTAGAAATGGCTCGAAGAAAGCGACCAATGAAGTGAGCTATTGGAAAAGAAAATGGGAAAGTGGCGTGATGTACTCGTTGGTGTTTGGATGATTTTTTATGAAGATTTTTTATGTTGATGTAGAATTGATGAATAAACTGATAATATAAGCTAATGAGACTTAAGCTTTTTATTTACAATAATAAAATATAAAAACAAGTGAAGGAAAACTAAACATACTACTTCTAACTACTACAAAAAGGGGGCACTTAGAAAATCTTTAGAAAAGCCTAAAGATAATCTAAGTGCTCCAGCCCACTACCAGAGGGCAGCGTACCCAGCATGCTGGCCGCATTACCACGCTGGATGGCAATGCTGATACGTTGAGCCAGAAAAAGGCCAGCATTTTGGTCACGCGTCGCGTCAACCAAGCTAATTAATATTGATAATATAAAATAAATGATAGGTTTTTTTACTTTAGTTGTGTTGTTAGGATGGATCACACGACACTTGAGATGATGGTTTGGAATGAAGGTAGATGTTATGACGTAGGCGTCCGCTAAGAAAGGATTTTTGGAAATGCCATTTTTAAAGGGATGAAATAGGGGATGCAAGTTTTACTTCTTAATGGGAGCGAAGCCGCGAGCACCCACTAGTTACATATAAAGAGAAAATATTATATTAGTGAAATCACTAACGTAATAAATAAAAAACTTACTGCATAATTTAATCGCTCTAGCTTTTCTTAACAGGAATATTTTAGAAAATAAAAATTATTTACCTTTTCTAGACTAAAACATAATTCTACTTTTAATAAGTAGCACAATGCATAAAAGCCTATTTGTATTCTTAAACTGTTCAAAGAACAACAATATTACTTAACAAGTGTATTACAACTTACCTATTGTATTGCAAAATAGAGGTGCATGTCATATCTGACATAACAACTTATACAAAACACCAAATATTAGCTCAGCTATTGTTATTCTAATGCTACTATGTACAAAAGGCTCACCTACTTTTAGCAATACTAGCTATTGAGACCATAAGTAAAGTTTAAGTGAGATAAATTTAGGCGTAGATAAAATCTTAGATGAATATTAGTTGTTATTGATCTTGAAATATGGGAGAAGTGTCTGTAATAATAGGGTGTCTCAGGTAATATATTGCTTTTTTTTGGATTTGAATTGGATTTTTCTGCAAATTGAATGCGTTTTTGCGTGGAGTGGAGGAGTAGTAAAGTATCAGTTATTTTACTCTCTGAAGTTCACGAACACGAAAATATTAATTGATCTGTAACAGGTTATCTGTATTGTTTGTTTAAACGCCTGGATAATTTTTCATCAAACCACGTGAGTTTATTGGCTCATTATTTTTAGTGATTTAATTTCTAAGTTTTGGAGAAGGTTTAGAATTATCTATGTTAAATTTCATGCACGAAATCCGCTAAAAGCTAAGCTATTGTATTTGTTTAATATCTAAAGAAGAAATTAAACGAATAGAATACCTACCTTATTCCATAGTGTCATAGTATTTATTTTGGTTCACATATGTATTAGTAATTAGTAGAGCGTAAGTAATGAGTGAATGAATGAATGAATAGGATTTTGCAACATTGTGTAGTCACGTGTCGAGGAAATGACTAACGCATGAAGGTTGAAGATAAATAATATTTAGGTACTGAGAACATTGAAGAATACACACTTTCTTTAAACTTATTATTGAAGACAATACAATAATTATTTATTTATTGATTAATAATATACACAAAAACAACTTACAAACTAAAATTTATAATAAAATAGAAACATGATCTTATAGGATATGTGAAACAATTGTAAATCATCATCATCATCAATCAATCATCGTCAATCATCAGGCAAGTTGTAGTCAAGCGTGAGCCTATCTAATGTAAAAAAAATATAAGTCTGTGTACATACAACTTTCTTGAAAAATATTTGTCATCAATTTTCCTTCTTTTCGCCCTTATTCTACCCCTTAAGGTCCGATGGCATATGCTCAGTTTAAGAATCGATGTTCTGCCCAATCAAGTAGATTGGAATTAAGGAACAACGACATATCCGTAAATTGCTTGAAATGGTAATATAAATAACAAATTTCGTAAAAAAAAATGCTTTACTTGTGGCGCCTAAGCCGACGTTATATACCTTACCGAGGTGTATGACAGTGTATGTAAGTAAGTATGTATGTATGTATGGAGGTATATGTGTACGTATGTATGTGCCATTGTAATTTCTCTGATGTTCGCGTGAACTAGAGCGTTCAGTGAAAATGCACACCGGCGCCGAGGATTATTGTATTTTGTTTTTAAACGAAATGCATTAAATATTCAACGCTTCCTGTGGCAAACTTAATTTATATAGACAGTAAACTTTACAACTGAAATAAAAAAATATAGTTTAGGAACATGGGCATTCAAAATTTAAAAAAAATATTTGTGCATATTAGAGTACTCAATGTCATGATTTAGAACTGCTGTGACGGTCAGTCCTAAGATTAGTGACCCATAATAAAGAAAGTGGTATTTATAGTTAGGCGCTTCCGTGTGTCGAATGAACCATTACATTGTATGTGTTTCGATATTTAATAATAGGCGTAATAAACAATGGCAAAAGATTAAGGTGGTTTGAAAATTATCAATGCAAGAGTTCATCTCTTATATGCATTCTAAGCAAAACAATCTATATAAAGAAGAGCATATAGGCACAAATATACTCAGCTATTGACATTGCCTCTCATGTAATTATCTTGTAACTGAGATGTAACATCGATTATCTATTACCTGCTCTCTCTGGGAAACTTCTTTATTCGAAGGAAAAGCGATTGTTCTTTTCTTTTAGAAACTATGGCCTATATCGCAGGTTGTAATTAAATTTCCGCTGTCTTTGACCTCATTGTCTTTAGTGAGAAGGTTCGTTTATTGTTGTATGTAGTTTCAAGTTTACATATAATAATAGTTGTTCTGTAGTAAAGCTAGACAGTATATCATTAAGTACGGTATATACATATATCGGTGTGATCGCACTCGTAAGTAATAAATTTATGTATAGTTTTAGTACATTATAACAAACCTTTGCGCTTGGAAAATATGTAACATACTGCGTTGGTCTATGGCAATAAGTTTCTGGGTGGAACAATCGTTAATATTGGTGATATTTGAAAAGTTTTTTTTTTTTTTTTTTTTTTTTAACATGAAATAGGCTTACGCTTGACTACAACTTGCCTGATGTTAAGCAACGAAGTAGTTAAGCAAAGTCGAATAGTTATGGTTTTGACATGCACTAAAGCCACTTTATAAGGTGTATAACATATTATAATACATTATACGTCTATAACCTTATCAGTACCTATATAAGATATACTATGTGAATTGATAAAGTTATAATGTATGCCCTGTGCTTGAATATAAAATAACAAATAACTCTAGTACACATCACAGTGCACGGGCGTCTAACCCCGATGCTTATCAGGTTGGTTCCAACCATTCCGACTCTCATCCCAAACATTTCACTTTCCTTTGCACGACGCGCCGGCGCAGAATCACTTGCTAACAAATATTTAGCCTATAGTATATAATAAAAACAGTATTTTTGAAATATATACATTATTCTCTTTGTTGATTATGTCTATGAAACTTGGCTTTTTTGCTCCTGAATCATAATTATCTGAGCGTAGGTAACCCACTTAAATTAATTAATACAGTCACAATTACTGAAAATAAGAAAACTAGCTTTAATATTATTTTGTTACAAAAAATCCAACATTACGTATTGGTAACGCGAAATGGCAGAATAAATCACTTTTGAATGCAGAAAAACCACGCACTGGTGCTGTTGAGCCCTGAGTTTAGTTTAGTGAGTTTATTTTCCTATACTGATTATTTATTTATTCATACTTGCACTCATACAATTTTCCAAAAAAAATTACATGTGTCCCGAGGTAACGCCAATGAAGCGAGTTAACTTATCAGGTTGCTGTCAAATGCTATTGAAAATAGTAAAATAAAACATACTCTGTTTGTACTTGTTCACGTTTAAGTTCTTATTCAGCCTCAAGTCTACGTATCTCTTAATCTTTACTTAATCACCGTTAGTAATGAGCTCGCTAATTGCCCGATGGTAAGCGCTTTGTCTGTGCGAGTGTGTAAAGAGGTTACACTGATTGATTAGGAAGAGTTCTGATGCTAATCTTAGTGTTAATTAAACAATTGTAGCACTAGTTTTGTTAATTACTAACGAACTCGGGGTTTGAAAAAGTATGAAGCTAATTTCCTTCATTCTACCTACTTTTTTCACAAACACGCGTTGATGTCTTTTGTATGGAGAAGGTAAGTTTCGATTATTTTTAATAAGTTTAAAAAAAACTTATCAATCTGACCCGACAGATAATATTTGATTACTACCGATTTTAATAAAATATATATACTCGAATCTGGGAGAGAAGAACGTAAGAAGACAGAAAAAAGACAGAAAAAAAACGTATTCTTTTTTTAGTCAATCTACAGTTATTCGGCATATATCGTGATTGTCATAATAATAATCTAATTCAAAATTATGTCATCATCATCATAAACATGTCAGCTACCTCAAACATTCGTCCTTCAACCAACTAGGACACGACTTTCGCTATGCGCAAGCGATTTTATAATTATACGGAATGCAATGCTTTCTTATATCGTATTGGTTTCCGCGACTCACGTAACCGCTCGATAACTGGTCGATACCGTCGATATTCATAATACTTCCATTTTGGTGTGATACAATATCCATTTGAATATGTTTTTGGGCATGAATATGCGATGTGTTTGAATGTTTTAAATGTCTGATTAACGACTCAAGGACGGAGCTTTCGGCCTCGGAATAATTTTGTGATATTTATTTTTAATGTTGAATTTAAGACAGAGATGATAAGAAGCTTTCAGATAAATTAATAAATGTTATGAAAAAGAGGTCAGCTTAATATATATTTGGTTAGCATCTGAATTGGATCAAACTTGAGTAAAACAGTTTTTTGAGTATTTTGAGATTTTCGTTAATCAATATAGACAAATAAATATACATTTCGACACATCATACACAGCGCCATTAACAAAAAGCTGTCACCATATTAAGGCTAACTCACTAAACACTTTAAAAAACTTTGTTTGTTAGGTGTCCAATAGTACATTGTTGGTCGTGACGGCATAAATATATACAAGACAATACAGCTCTACTTGTCTGTCTGTTACACAATCTTATAACAAAGGCTGGTTTTACAAGTACTGGAACATTTCGTGATATTTGTAGCTTTTGTTCACATTTTTAATACTGCCACTGGCTTATATACTTGGATACTCATTTAACGACGCAAAAAGATTTTGAAAACAATAGTCAAATTTACATTATTTCAATATTATTGTTTTAATTTCATTTTGTATATTTTAATATTATGTTTAAGACTTGTAAATATATAATACTATTAGTTAGTTACTTTCTGTAATAGGTTAGTTGTTATCAGTACTGTAAGTAGTATAAAAAACCGGCCAAGTGCGAGTCGGACTCGCGCACCGAGGGTTCCGTACAAACCTGCAAGGTTTACAAAGTTCGTTCATTACGACAATCGAGTCATAACTATGGTATTTTTATATATTTTTTAATGTAACTAAAAATTTAAGGTTTTCGGAATTTTTCCTTTATGTGTGGTATAAAACGTTGCTTCATGCCAAATTTCAAGATTCAAGGTCGACTGGAAGTACCCTTTAGGTTTTGATTCCCTTGCAAGTACTTGCGAGTTTCAAAATATGCAGCTTAAATTGCTGTTTCTTTTGATTGCGTTGACATAGAAGTTTGATTTTGCTACAGCTTAAAGGTATTATAGACCTGAGTATTTGGTATGAATTTCAATTTAATACCTCTACGCGTTTATGAGGAAATGGGTAGTAAGTTTAAGATTATTAAAAAAAAAATATTTTGTGATGTAACTAAAAATTTATGGTTTTCGTAATTTTTCCTTTATCTATGCTATAAGACGTTGCTTCGTATCAAATTTCAAGATTCTGAGTTCACGGGAAGCACCCTGTAGGTTTTGATTCCCTTGCAAGTGTCGAAAATTTGCGGCATAAATGGCTGTATCTTTTGATTGCGTTGGCTTAGAAGTTTGATTTTTTCACAGCTTCAAGGGACAGTAGACCTGAGTAATTGATTAAAATTTCAGCTTCATACCTCTACGCGTTCCTGAGAAAAAGGGTCTTCACAGACGGACGGACGGACGGACAGACGGACAACAAAGTGATCCTATAAGGGTTCCGTTTTTTCCTTTTGAGGTATGGAACCCTAAAAAGGAAGAAAAATAACTTTATATTTCTATGTACTTCAAATATTTCGGGTAATAATTTGACCAATTTCAAACATTTATTAAAATGTCTGAATTTGGGATGTTTCACTAGCTGGAATAGGCAAATATATTGCTTGCTGCTTTTCACATAATTTATAAAAGTTAGTATTATTTTACTATTTTCTTTATTTATTAGCTTTATAAAAAAAAATACAACGCAGATTGTTTGTTTGCAGGTCTATAAAACACTGCTAACACATGGAAAAATACACAAAACTTTCACATTCAACGTATCCATCAATTAATATAAACATCATAATTCTCAAACGTAAAATCTAAAATATGCAAAATTCGTATCTCGCTAGAACCGGTATTTTAACAAGACGCGTGATGTAACTATTTGCACGGAACTTGAAATATGTTTCATAATCGAAAGATTTTTCTAATTATAATGTAGGTCAAACCCGTCAAATATTTAGCATTAAATAACTAGTGAGAATATTATGCGTTTACAGTTAATCATTTTTATTAGCCGGTCGTAAACCCTTTATTAATTAGAATCTTTTACATAAAGTTAAGCGAGTGTGGCTCAGCGGTTCCAGTGTCTGCTTTTCATCCAGACGTACCCTGGTTCGAATCCGCCCTACACCAATGACTTGTATTTTTCAAGTTATGTGTAGATTTGCACTCGCTTAGCGGTGAAGGAAAACATCGTGAGGAAACCGACATGTTTGAGGACCACAATATCCGAGGACATGCGTCTTCCGTGGAAGGACCTGGGCGCCCACCACGATGTATCTGCCCAAGAAAACTCCCCTAACGAATTAATTCTGCGGGGGAGTCACGACCCTCAGTCATGAGGAAACACGACTCAAAGAGACATAAAGTTAAATCTTCTCAAAGACGGAAGGAGGTACTTAAACGTTGTACTTTTATTTTAAGAAAATTAGTTATATGTTACGACTCTGGAAGATAATTTATTATTCACTAGTGGGTGCTCGTGGCTTCGCTCGCATAAGAAATAAAACTTGTATCTCCTTTTTACGCCTTTAAAAGGGGCATTTCCAAAAATCCTTTCTTAGCGGATGCCAACGTCATAACATCTACCTGCCAGTGGTTTGGGATGTGCGTTAATAGATCACTATGTCAGTCAGTCAGTCAGTCACCTTTGAATTTTATGTATTATTGTGATAGTCCTATGTTACAAGATAGTTAACAACTATATCTCATTAACTTAATAAAGTATACATTTATTTAAGTATGCATTACTTAACTTTGTTTAATTTACAGTATTCCTGCATGGAATATGCATTGTAACTTCACCTTCAAAGCTAGTACTTATTTAGGACACATACGATTGCACTAAAAGACGTGAGCTGCTTGTAGAAACTTAGGCAATACTTAAAAGGATAAATTAGACTCTAGTGAATTTATAAATACTCGTAAACCTCAGTTAAGGAGTTATTACATAATTCAAACAGGTGTTTTATTGAAAAAATCTATATAATGAAATATTGGTTTGTGATTATGATCATAATTTAGAATTTGATCAAGCTGAAACCGAAAAGGTAAGCATTTATAACACATTTTACTTTTGGTAGATTTATGGTTATTAGAATAAGTAAACTTATGCTTTAGGGATTTAGTCCTAACTATAAAGTATGATATACAATGGACACTAAAATACGATTTAATGTTAAGTAGTAGGTAGTAGTATGACATAATCATAATTTATTATCATTTGAACTACATTTCACCGAGTAGCGTTGTAAATAAGTTAGATATAGCTTTTAGTATCAAACATCCTTGGAAACTAATAATATATAGTGATAATAGTTAAATTTAAGTATGATAGTATACTATACCACATAGTCCACTAACAAATGCTACTATATATAACATAATCACAAAACTATTTGTGTAGGCAGTTGAAACGATGTTTAGGAGTCTTCATATAATGTTTGTAATCATTTGACTATAAACTGTATAAGTACGGTTTATACCTTCGATAAATCGATTTGAAAAGCTAAGTCATTTTTAAATTATGGACACCCTATATGTTAACAAGTTACTATATAAGTTATGTACAAAACAAATACCTTATCAACAACGAATTTCATCATTGATTTGGTTTATTTTCACATTGGTAATTTAGTCTATGGCAATTAAAGACTTTTGATGACTATTCATTCATAGTTAAATCATTTATCATTCAATTTAATCAAATTAAAAAGAAAAGAATCATGTGTGACCAAATAAGTTTCATTAATGAACTTTTAAAATTAGAACACCAATCTAAAAAAAAACACATGCGATAGCAAATCGTCTACTTTTTGCATGCAATTGTGATATGTCCTACTTATTCGATGACGTCACTCCATTCACATGGGAACCAAGTTATTAAGAACTCCTTGCTCAACCCTGATTTACTACAATAGGAAGCATGTAAACACGATTAGTCAAGCGATTTGAGTCGCTATTCGTAAGTAGATTAAGCTCGTTTTTCTTTGCTTTTGTCTGTTGCGTATGATTCGACAAAGGGTTTTTGAGAAAAGGCCGTATACTCTCTACTTAAAGTGGCGTAAAGGTTTTCTGAAAGGTTCTTGTTTGGGTTCAAGTAAGTATTTGTTCTGTAAACTCTTGTGGAGAGAAAATAGGACCACACATGCTTCTGTTAGGAGAATATTTTTTTAAATATGTGTAAAGCTTTCGATTTTCTTACACTGCAGGTTAGTAGTTTTTCTACGTTTCACGTTAGTGTTTTACTTGATAGATAGTTTTAAATCTATTGAACCTTATTTTTCAGCACTAGGAAAACCATACTTTTACCATATTAATGATATAGGGCAGTGTTTTTTGCTTTCATATCATGTGGTTGCATAAAAAGTTCAGAATATCACGACAGTTAGGTATACCCAACCAAAGAATGGACAAAACACTATCCTAAATAGATAAGTAAAGTGAGTGAGTGGACTTTCGGCTGATGATGATGATGCAGAAGATAACAAGATTTATAAAAAAAAACACAAGAAACTAATTTCAAATAACATATCTATACAAAAATAGGTGTACACTAATTTTAATGTTAATCTAGTGCTTCTGTATTCTGTACTTGTTTACATTACTTTTATATATTATATATGTATGTATGTTGGTACAAGTAGCTCTACAAAATTTTCGCAACATTTCCCCGCCAGAATGACAAATGCTGGAGCTGCATGTTTTGCATACAGCCTGTGAATTAGGTGCTTTGTTAAACACGCGGGTGCGCAGTTGTTGCAATCGCCATTGTAAGCCATTCTGCTAAAGTACTGTATGTACATATGTGGATTATGTATTGGACATTTATATGCAATTATGCAAGTTGACTGTAGTATGCATGTGCATGTATTTAGGTGAAAACGATGCGGGCACAAATTATTATGTAGTAATGCAACATTTTAACGTATCACATTGTAGTTGGATTTGAATTACTTAACTTTTTTTTGGTTCTTCTGATAGTGTGCGTCACGTTTGAAATTGTCTCTAGATTACGATTTGGTAGGTTTTTACATTTTTTTATTCAGAATGACTTGCCATGTGAGGCTTTTTGGATTTCGTGGATTTAGTTATAAATTATTCTAATTGCATAAGTAATAGTGGGTTCGTATCATCGATGTAATTAGAAAGATATTGTAAGTACAAAGACGTATGCAACGTACATACTAAAAACAATATGTATGTATGTACATATAATATGAAAATGAAGTACTGTTTACTTTTAATAGTAAAAGAAAAAGTAAAAATGCGTTAATCAATTATTATAAAGATATTTATAAAATCACCAAAATAATTAAAACTACATTACATTATATTTTACTTTCTTTTAGCGACAGCAACCATTTTCCACCTGACCTCCATCAAACCACAACGCATCCATTCAAACGACTCCTTCCATCGCTATCTCTCATTTCCGTACTAAAAGCTGGTGCTTGTATTGCGCAAGAGTCGTCACTCACCGTCCGATAGCTGCGGGCGCGCATAGAAAGTGAAACCGGCGCACTAGCGCCCTCACTTTCCTCCACACTCTCACTCGGACTCAACTGTCCAATCAAACTATTATTTTGTTCAACACAATAATATTCAAATTCAACACAGAATTCGCGGTTTGAAAATTTAAAATTCGAACGCGATTCTTGAAGGTCCGCGTTACGTTGTCGAGTTGTGCCGTGCGACTGTTAGTTGCGACTGTGCTGTGCGTTGCATGCGGCCGCTCGCGCCGGGGATACCACTCTTGTGTAACGTACTCGTTGACGAGTGGCGCCGCACAAGGAGCCGCAGTGGTGGGATCGAGCACTTTGAACATGGAATGGGGTTTCAATTTGAAGAGTTATGAGATTTGTTGACCTCAATTTCTTCGGTGTCTTCGTAAGACCGGTATCGTAAAGTACCGGCTTATTGTTCACTTGTTTTAGATAATACAGCCATTTAGGGTGGCTTCGCAGGGTAAAACCAGGCAGTAGGTACTAGATACTAAGATACTTACTAAAGATACTAACTAGAGATACTAAGTAATTAATGCCTAGCGCACATAATCTTGTCTAGCATATACTTAAGCTACGTATATTTTTATATTTTTTACATCTTCTATATATTTTTAATGTTATTATGAAAGTTTTTCTTCATGAATGTTAATCTTAAATTTATCAACCCCAGAGCTCACCACTCATAGAAACTTGTTTATTTACTACACGTCCGGCGGCGCCCGCTTGGCTCGACGCTTTCCTTCGCCACAGTATAGCTAGCAGTCAGTATGTAAACATATAACATTATGTACTAGGTATACATGTATACTTGTACGGATGTCGAGAATTACGTCATATTATGCAGGTTTGTGATAGGAAAGCACGGATATTGCGGATATTTTAATATTCAGACTAAACTAATATAATATATTATATATATACATGCAGATAAACAATGGTTTTCCTAACGCATATTCTTTTTTAACGGAATAAGCTTACGTTTGACTACAGCCCGCCTGGTGTTAAAAGCGTTAGTCTTCTGTTGATATCAATCTTCTATAAATTTTGACCTTAAATTTAGAGGTAAAATAATATAAGTTCAAAGAATAAGGCCTCTGGTATAGCTTAAGGGGTACCATAGTTTTAAAATATCTTAGCAAAATACTACATTACGTGTGCCTGCTGTTATAATTATGTCGTGCACTCTATATGTAAGAAATACAAGATTGTCCGAAACCGTAAATAATAATAAAAAAAAATATTCCGGGACATTGCACACATCGCCATCATGCCACACTAAATAAACGCTTGATAATGTTTTCTTGTTACGATACCAAGTATTCAAATATCACCATAAAATAAAATAAAATAAAATAGCCTTTATTCCCTTAAATAAATTAAAAAACTAGATATTTACATTGTTCAAGTAAGATATGAAACTATTTCTATTATTTAAAATATGTGATTTATTATAATAGTTTTAATAAGGGCACCCAAGTACGGGTATAGGCCTCCTCCATTGCCTTCCAAGTAGTGCGGTCTCTAGCTAGTCGCGGCCAGGTTACGCCTGCAACCTGGGTAATGTCATCGCGCCACCTCTTCTTTTGTCGTCCCCTTGTCCTAGTGCTGTCTCGTGGGTACCAGGATATCACCATAGCTAATTTATACAAATAAAACGATAAGGATATTTTTTTTTTCAAATTCTATCAATCAGTTCTATATTGACAAAAGTATACACAAGACACAAGAAGTTTCAAAAGTATCTGGATTCCGAACTAGAAAATTTAAAAATGTAGAAAAAAAAATGGAATTATACTTGTTATTATTACTTGTCTCAAGTACTGTCGTTTTCACACGAAATTATCCACATAGCGTACACACACATCAAATCTTTTTGGAAAAAAAATAATATTCGCATTTTACTTACCTATTATTATTTAGAACAGTCAGTAAGTATTATGGTTAACGTTCTTAAAGGATTACAAAACCACATTCTGTGTTTACATTCCAACATGCTCAGAAAACCACAGTCAACTCTAACTAATTGAAGTGCCGGTGAAGTAAGTAAGCCAAGGAAGAACCGTAATTTTATATGCTAGGTATTGAATAAATAGGTAAAACCATAAGCAGTGTTATCATATCAAAGAACAAATGTATAGTAGATATCTGAGTATCTACGAAGTATATATGTACATTGCCTCAGAAAGAGCCGTCACTGATTTTGTATCACGATTCACGGTACACACTTTGAAATAATGAATGATTTATTTTACTGAAGGCAAAAAGCATGGTCTTTTAAAGGTTTTATTAGTTTTTACTCAAGAAAAATCCAACTACAATAAACAACCATGTTTTTTTTAAATGTGCTCATTCCCGGAAAAAATGTGATACGAGTATTTTTATATTGTACTGGCTTCGCTTGCATTAAAAAATAAAACTTGCATATACCCTATTTCACCCCTTTAAAAGAGCCATTTCCAAAAATCCTTTCTTAGCGGATGCCCACGTCATAACATCTACCTTCATTCCAAATTTTAGCCCGATCCGTCCAGTAGTTTGGGCAGTGCGTTGATAGATCACTATATCAGTCAGTCAGTCAATCAGTCAGTCACCTTTGAGTTTTATATATTTAGCTTAGAAGCCCATAAAAACTATACTTACTTACGATATTGTAACCCTGTATAGTAGTGCCACGATGACACAACTGCGTCCATCAGATGACACAACCGGGTGTCATCTAACGCTTTCTCTCCACTTACACTGTTTTTGTTTGTAATTACACACTCTCTATTACTTAACTCGCTTCTATCTAGCTTTATTACCTTTTTTCGAATGTAATAGTCACTTAGACAAGCTGTTTCCTGTGGCTTCGTACATTGAAACAGTGATTGTTATTAACTTGAAATATTTAGGGTTTAGAAATATATTGGCATAAATAAAGAAAAATAAATAGTAATATTTTTGGACCCAGGGAGAATACGATTCCAAAAGAGACCTTTTTATGTTATCGTCAAAGGAAATTAATGAGCAAAATTGGCTAGCAACTTTACAAATACCAATCAATAATAAATCAAAATGAAAATCTGGTTGAATATAGGAAAACTTTTGAATACTTTTCACTTCGTAAATGGTATCTACAGATGATAAATAGTCATATAGTAGGTCAGACATTCCTATCACTATTATATAAGATGTCTTGTGAATGAAGTGTCAATGTATAATTTTAGCCTTTTTGTTTTTTTATAGACTCTTCGACGGGCGTTTGAAACTTTATAGCCATGAGAAAATTGCCGTTTAAAAATAATGACGAGCTGTTTTTGTGGTGAAGCGATTTGATTGTTTTACTTTGTAAGGGGCAGACCAGGTGGAGAAGTCAATCGTGTATTTGATTATTTGCTATTTGTTTTAAGTTGAAATGAGACAATATTACTGACAACTTAGACGTCAGTATAAATGGTGGTAATGTGTACATATATAATGAAGCTGAAGAGTGTAGAAAGTCTGAACATTAAAAAGTTTAAAAAAAATTGGAGGTATGTACTTCCAATTGATAACAGAACACGTTCCATCAATTTTTATAAATTTGTCTGTTTATCTGTCTCTGTTTGTCTGTTTTTTTAAACGCTCATCACGCAAAAACGGCTGAAAAAATAATCATGATTTTTGGTATGTAGATAGAAAGTATGAGGTCTTAAGAGTGTTTTAGGCTACTTTTAATCCTGAAATAATGCCGAAGCCGCATGCGTCCACAGTAATACATATATTAAAGTGGCACTGATAAAAAGATGCAATAATCTAATATTAATCCGTATAATTCCATAGTTGTTGACCTACCTATGTTACTCTTGGGAGTCTACACTGCGAGTAGGTATACAAAAAATCACGACGATCCGTCGCTCCATTATGGTGCGAACAATAACCAAATTGACCAACAAACACATTCTGCTTTATAAATATAAAATAATACAAGTTGACCACCAACAGCGACTTGGGTTGACGACATAGTATCTGTCGCGGGTCGAACCTGGACGAGGCTCAGGACCGAGACTGTTGGCATGACAAGATAGAGGCCTATACCCAGCAGTGGGACAAAATAATTTACTTTAGTATAATATATTGTTATATGTCGTCCTTTTAATTTGTCTTTGTTTGTTTATGCTCTTAGTTAATTGTATATTCGTGTGTTATATGTGTTTATTGTGTTATTGTTTTGTTTGTTTTACGTAGTTCGAGTCGTCACCCGTCGGTCTCAACGGAAGATCAGCGCTGACTGTTCGCAGTCAGCACATGCTGAGTTGAGGCCGGCTTGTGACAGGAAATTGTGTATGTGCAAAATGTGTTTGTCTTACTTTCCTGAATGTGTTCGTATGTAATTTCTTGTAACAAAATAAATAATTTTCATTTTTTTTAATTTAATTATTGCTATAATTTTGACTTCTGCTTATTTTTATTGCTCCGATCACTAACGATACAACTATTAACTCCTAATATATCACAACAGACAGGTTCTATCTGCCTACACGTGGGGCGTTCCCATTGTTTTACTGACATGAGCTTGTATGTGGCAGGTATCTATCGTGTATCTAATTTGATAAGAATGTAGCGTATATACAGGGTTATTGAGTTATTTTTAGTTATTTTACCTTTATGTGAGATTTATTATTGTTATTAAGCCGTTATGAGAGTCTTAGAATGGCTGATTTATCACTACTTTTAATTATAATTTTGATAAATCAGCGATATTAATTGACCCCGGTATATGGTAAAATTAGAGTTTTTTTAGAATCAAGAGTTATAAAGTAATAAAAATTCATTTTATTAATTTTATCTTATGGAGGCCTCTGTTATTATATGTAAGTGAAAGAAAGACCTTGAACGCATGTCCAAGAGAATCTCTACGGAGGAGACACTACCCTCAGTAATTTAGGATATGACTAAGGAGGAAGATGGTCTCATGTACTCATAGCATATATCTATGAAAAGAAGGCTCTTTTCAACATATAGATTATCTCATTCTTAGTAACTCTGTATGCATTAACAAGTGCAGGGCTGACCTCGCCTCCCACTCCATTCATAAAGCGGTACAACGTATGAAAGTTTGTTTGACACACATCTTTGGTTACTTAACAAAGGCGGATCTTTTCTTTTTCCGTTTCAGGTGAATTGAAATGCTATTTCATGTATTGTTAACTGACTTTAAAACAGGAGGTTCCCAATTCTTCTGAATGTTGTTTACTTCTTAGTTTTTACAAGCTTCAACGGACTTTGTGGTTTGGTGGCGAGTTTGACTTAGTAGTTTATGGAGTGAATGAAACTACTAAGTCAATCAATATTGACTTAGTAGTTTATGGAGTGAATATAACACACATACAATAATTAGGTACAAGCCAAAAATATTAACTGCGGCTCTTGATTCAAATATTTATATTAATTTTTAGAGTACTATGTGGCTACAAGCTTACGTAACCAATAGTGTGTATAGATTAACACAATTAACTTAACTTGGCTTTTAAAAACGTTAGTTTATCAGTTCGATAATATATAAACCTGCAAACAAGATGCACTAAGTAACAATTAATCAGAACTAAACATCGTATAAATTATAAACTTTCTGCCCAACATACATCCGTCAAAAATAATATTCTCGGAACATCTTCATCCATTTACATAAATTCATCATCATTTATCCTTATATGATTAATTTACTTCATCATTTTATGAAATCTTTCAAAAGTGGAGCGTGTAAAATCCACGTACTTTCGTTTTTTAATTAATTTAATCATATATTTACACTTTCTTTTGTCATTTTTACTTGCGATGTGAAAAGTTAGATGTTTTTATTTAACTAATGGCATCCTATGGTGTAACTTGCATTTATTTTGGGCTGGGATAAATATTATAATCTACAGGTTGTGCCGTTTGGCATCCTCCAACAACAGACATCATGTAAAACTTACTTCGCCATCAACATGTATATGTTCAGCTTTGTGTCATTTGAGACTATCTGTATAAACATTATACAGATAGTCTCAAATTATTACTAATTATCATACTAATTAAACTATTGAATATGTACCTATGCACGAGTAATAATTATTAAATTAAATCATATAAAACTACTTCCACGCCAAATTTCATCTTCATCCGTTCAGCCAGCCGTATTCAAAGCTCCAATATCGTACATACACAGCCCATTAATACAAAACTATACTTTCGCCTAAAATATTAAGAAGTGAGTTGCATGTCATAGTGTCTTGTGTAATGACTAATTGGACATCTCCGGCCGGGGCGGGGCGCGGGGCGCGGGGACCAATCATATCGGATTATAGCACAAACGGACTTTCAAATTTATTTAATAAAAAATATTCTGTAGAGACATACTTGCGCGGGTACAGAATCGTAATTTGTGGTAAAAAAAAACTATTTTATTAGATTTACTTAACGTAGTCACTAATAAAAAAGTCTAATTTGTCGACCAAAATGACAAAATATTTTTTGTCAAATTTTAACAGATGTATATGATAATTATAAGAAATAATAAACAAATGAGTAGCGTATGCAATTTGAAGATGTATTTTATGTATGCGATCATTTTTGTGAAACACATCAGAATGTTTTATAAATTTACCAAATAAAGATTGCTTTAAAGGTACCTACTCCAGCGCATCTAATAATTTCACCTAACGTGCATAATCAACTAATCTACTCAGTCACATCGTGTGAGTGTATAAAATGTATCTAATAAAACTTACAACTCGACAGTCGTGTTTATTGCTCAGGTATGTCTACCAAATTCTATCATTGCGGATATCCGATCAGTAATTTTGCAGGTCGGTTAAGTAAATACGCTGTCGGTCGGAAAAGAATGCTTCTGTTGATATACGGTCGGACTAATATAATATACAGGCGAGAGTTTGTAAATATATACATACATTATGTAGTTTGTTGTATGTAATAAAATAAAAATATGTAGAGAAATCCAAGTGCTTATTATTTCTGATACAAAGAATAGATGTACCTTTATGATTACAGGTAGTCTATGATAAGGAATATCGTAAGAGAGTGGCCGTCTTTGGTGCCAGAGTTTTCAATGAATATTGAAAAATGAAAATTAATTTTTCTCTTTAGATAAATTTAATAAATACCTATAGTTTTCAATATTTGTTGCTTGGTTACACTTTAGAAATTGATATAGGACATATCCATAAGCCACTACTAGTATATAAAAGTTTAGCCGATAGCTACTCATTTTATATTACTTTGGTTACATAACAATGAAGTATATAAACGGCTGCTAATAGAATTAACAACACATACTACTTACATTATAATGAATTCATATGTCTATTTATATTCAATTATGTTTATTTATACAAAGTAGGTCAATATCTCATCTATACATAATACCTTAGCAGGTTAAAACGTGGCGCGCCTAACATTAATTTATTATGTATATAACATCTATTGTGATACCCATGTTTTGCACAAATAAATAAATTGAAATTAAATTGAAATATACATAGACAAGGCTTGTGTAACATTTTCAACAAATTACTAACAATTAACCACGGGCACATAAGTAAACTAAATTAGCCGTTAATGTACTAACTGCATGTATACATAGTTATACAGAAAGGAAGTATATTAAAATTTACTTAGTGACGCAAAGATAAAATTTAATTTTGTTAATTTGGTGAAAATCTCTAGTGGTAGTAGCCGTTAAGAAGTAAATATAAGCTTCCATTTGTCCAAACTAGCCCTAAGTAACCTATCTTTTTAGCAAGGTTCATCTAAATCGGTTTAGCCGTTTGAGCGCGACAGGGAGCAAAAACAAAGCTACATTAAATCCCTGTTCATTTCAATTCTTTAATATGGAAAATATACAATCACTAACTTTTGTTTGTGTAACACTACTTTGAGGTGCTGATTTAGAATCAATTGTTTATAGATTCAGATGTCATTTATTCGCATGTAAAATGGGTACAGTAGATCTTAATTAATATAAAGTTTTACCATTACAACCTTACATAAGGTACGCAAATATAAATTTTTTTTGTTAAATTCTTATAGAAGGTACTTGATTAAAATTCATTGAATATAATATGTACTATTATTTCTTATAATTTTATTATTTTTCGTGGTAAACAAGAAATCTACAATATATGCCAATGCAATATGATACTTTTATAAATAATGTATAAAACATTTGATTTAACATTTACGAAAAATCATTACATATACTGGAGGACAAAAAAATATTTTCATAAGTATACCTTTTTTTTTTTTTTTTTTTTTTACATTAGATAGGCTCACGCTTGACTACAACTTGCCTGATGTTAAGCAACGTTATAATCTACGATCTAGCGCGCTTGCCTAGAAGAAACCGGTTTACTCTCGACTTGAAGACCGACAAATTATAGTTCAAGGGGAATAGAGATTCGGGCAAGGAGTTCCACAGTTTGGCTGTATTATAAACACAATATATTTCATACTTAGTAGACACCCGTGGCTTCGTTCGCATTATTTCGGGATATAAAGTAACTTATGATACTTCTAAAACCTCATACTACCTACATACCAATAATCATGATGATCCGTTTAGCCGTTACTGCGCGATAGGCGTTTACACAACATTTCTAGAAATTAAAAAAAAAGCCATCGGCTCCCGAGACACTAGGGAGGCTTTGGATTCCAATATCTTTTTGTAAAACGAAATTATGCAAAATAAACATAAGAAAATATTTTAATTTAATTTTTATTAGTCAGTTACTTTTTGTTTTATAAGTTATGAATAAATAATTGTGTTTTAATTGTTGGATTTCGTTCTGTTATCAATTTAATGTACATATGCCCAAACGTTGTTTATTCTAATATCATCTTACAGATTTTTGACCCTCTTCAGCTTTATTATATGTTTAGATCTAGATAGTCCTGTACTATCTCTGAAGGTTGCCACGGGCGCTCCGTACTTCCGATGCTGTTAATTACCTACGTAATTATACGTAATCGTTTACCCTTTACTTTACTATCAAGTAATCAAGATGGTTGCGCGGTGAATCACTTGGTAATCTAGGTCGAAAGTTAATGTGATTCATGTATGATTCACCAATCGGTTCAGAAATGTTGCTTTTTCGTTTAGAAATGTTCTTGTAATAATGTAATTTATTTGAACATACGTTTCACGGGCAGAGTATCTTAAAATAAGTTACAGTATGTCATAATGTAGAGTGGCTATTACAATTTAAATTTATCTTCGGGGGTGACATTTTCTCTTTAAAAAAACCCCTTAAATAAAGAAGATTAAAAAAAAAAATTATACAATTTAATGCTAAGATGAATAGAAATGGTCACCTTGTGTCCTGGCTTCTGCTGTAGGGTTTCCTGTGTTGCAGTAGCCAGGGGACTTCCGGGGAAACTAATATTAATAGTTGTTTAACCAAACCTAAGATTAAAATTGATAACTTGGTTTGACTGGTTTGACGGACGATATATTAATTTATAACTAAGTTACACATACATAAATAGTAATAATGGGTAAAAATAACATATTCATTTCTTATCTGTGGGGTTATTTATGTGTTTTCAAAGAACAGATCTAATGCGTAATCTGTGAAACAGACTCTTCCGACAAAAGATTTCAACGCGCTTCGGAATTATTTCGCACTCACGCTTCCTTAATACAATTTAAAAAAATATTACATTTATTTACTTTGATTTATTTAATAATTTGTGACTCCATCTAACAAAATTATTTAAAATCTAGTCATAAAAAATTAAACTTTAATAAAAAATAAGCTAAAATAATTATATGTGTATCAAAAGTAATAAATAAGGCCATAACTTATAAAATTAAAAAAAAAACCTGAGGCTAGAGTATGATATCTATAAATAAGTGATGTATTTTAAATAGTATCTAAGTATTATGTCCATTATGTGTCCTTCTAAACTCCAGAAGCCATTGCAGAGTTCTAGCCAGAGCTTCGGTGTCTTCGCAATGAATTTTGTAACAATTCTTGCCACGACGGTGAGAAGAACTGAAAATAAATTACAAATTATTATATGTCCAATGCAATTAAAATTTTGTGTTCTCAAAAAAAAAAACATTAAATAAATACTCCAGGATTTTAGCTCAAAATTTTAAACTTTAGAGCTCCATATGGTGGTATTATTTTATGTATGTTCAGCGGCCAAACTACGTACACTTATTTTATTGATTAGAATGAATAAATTAGTGATTTGTTGTAAAAGAAGAGGAATAATTGATTAATTTATTCGATTTACATTAGTTTTTTAATACTCATGATCTATCTGTATATATGTCCCGGAATATACTTTTGTTTTCTCTCTTTGAGTCTTATTTCCTCGACTCGTTTCCTTAAGGTCGTGACTCGCCCTCAGAATTAATTCTTTAGGGGAGTTTTCTTTATTTTTGTTATGGTTTCATTAACATTAGCAATTAATAAATGGGATTTCTAACACCAAAACATGGGAGAGTTGAAAAAGCTCGTTTACCATCCACTTTTTGTCGGAAAAATACCTCAAAAAGCAAAGGAATGTAATATGATATCTCACTTTATATCAGTAAAGTATCGATCGGAGTGCAGTTCGCAGAGCAGGCGGCGGCGGCAGCGCTCGCTGATGCTGGGCGGGGCGGGGGCTGGGGCGGCTGGGGAGGCCAGGGCGGGCGGCACTTGCAGGTCTGCGCGACGGAACAAATTGCTGGGGTAACTGGAACCGGGACAATTTATAATCAGCTTTACTTTACACTAAAAGTATATGATTATTAAAATCATTTATTCACTAGATGATAATAATGCACTCTTTAATTGATTATAATTAACACATTTGGATTAAGATTGACAGAAATTACCTACATTAATTTTTTTACGCCTGATAGTTAGAGACTTTGCCACCAGGTTCAAGTGACCCTCATTCAATCGATGCTATGGATTAAGAAAAAGCATGTTTATACTAAAATAGAACTGGCTCTAAATACATTTAGGGCCAGCCAGACTACCGAATACAATGAAAACATGAATGCTTGGAAAGATTAATTTTTTGAAGGTACCCAATAGCCTGTATGTACCTATACCTATTTATTGAAGTTAGCACAGTACTGTAAATGCTACAACTCGTAACATTTTAGTATTTATTAGGTAACAAGTATATAGTTATGTTTTAAAGTAAATGCTTCGTTCGTGCGCGCGATGCGGGCGGTTCCGGTGCTGACCGAGAGTTTACTTTGAACCAAGTTTTGCATAACACTGTAACTAAAAATACGTATTTTCCAGTCCCAGTAAACTGAATGAACGAATGAGCGCATTTATTGTCCTGAAACTATCTTAAATAATGCTAATAGAATAGACAATAACTGGAAACTACGTGTTTCCTATTTCTTGTAGTTTTTGTACTATTAATAGTAGTGTTGTGCAGTACGAGGAGGTGAGTGACGAAATTACCTACAAAATGAAGGATTTTGATTTCTCACATTTTAATTAATTGATCATTTTAAGCACATTACACATTTTGTAATAATTGTCCGTTCACATTAATCATAAGGTACTTGCAATTTTAAAGCAATACAAGCAAGTGGGTGCGTGACATTTTAGATTAAGTAACCATAAATTCAATTGTAAAATATCTTTACTTGCACCTGCAATGTGAAATTCTGGGCAACAAGGCATTATCATTATTTTGTGAATGAAATCAGCTGAGCCACCATGAGAGCCGTGTTTTTGTCACATCATCACTTTCGACTGGATGCCAAAATTGAAATGTCAAAATAAATTGGTTTCGTGCGTTGCGTAAGTATGGAATGTACGATTTGGTGTTTAATTTGGTTGTGATTGACGTGGAAATCTTAGATTTGGTATTTACGTACTTAGAACTGATGGAAAAAAAATATTCATTTCAGCTGCACTGACTATTGGAGTCTTGGACTTCATAATTTTCAGTACACCTTTTCTATATTATATCGTATGGCATATGTATGCGCTACGAATAGGTAATAAACAATATAATTTCAATGTTAATTTTGCGCTTCAATTAGTACCAAAATGGCCTACCCTCACGTTGAGAGTTTTGGGTGGCTTAACGACCGCCGTAATATGACAAAGAGCCGGGACCTACAATTTATCGCACCTAGTAGTAAATAAGTGTTTTCCCACTACTACTACTACTATTTCAACTATTAGGTATTTAGCGGTTACTATAGCTATTTCGGATATTTTTTTTGCATGGTATCATTATTCCGTGACTACATTAGCACGCTTACATCCCGCATAAACCAATACTTTTACGACTATTGATTAATGATAGTTTCACTTTATAAACCCAATCAATTAGACGATGTTTCCATTCAGTGCTTACTTTTTCAGCAATATTGAAATGGTTGTTTGGATTACACGCGAATTATATTTATACAGGACTATCCAAGTTTGTGTGTATAAAAATAATAATAAAAAAAAAATATTCCGGGACATTGCACACAGCGCCATCTAGCCCCACACTAAGCTAACACTTGTGTCGTGGGTACTAGATAACGGATATAATACTTATATACTTTTTTTTTGTAAATACAGACTTATTTTATTATACATACAAACGACCAGACTTAACACAAGTAAGCATACATTTTTAAAATTCATATTTACTTGTGTCACGCGGGACTCGAACCCCCAACCCCTAGATTAAAAGGCAGAGCCACTACCAACTAAGCTAACAGGCCAGTCATACTATATATGTATACAGTAAAATATATATTTTTTTAAACAAATCTGGCTATCAACGACTAACGTCAATGGATCATAGGAAATTTTGAAATTGAAAAGCTGTATTCTTTAAAATCTATTCACCTTATGCCTGTTTGTTTGTATTTATTTAGTAACCTGTTTACCCATCACAAAGCTTATAAATCTATTCCAGCAGCGCATTCAAGAGCCAGTTTTATTCCAGTTTAAAGACAGTAAACACGTATATCAGAAAGCGATATTAACGTATAATATATGTTTTGAAAATTGCAATGACGGGTTTTTTAGAATAACTTTTTTTCACTAATTTAATATGTCCTCTCTGGAAACTTTTATCAGTTATGTAATTTTAGAATCTTACTGAAATCCCTTAAAGTGACTCTGCTGTCGAAGGTGGCACCTCAGTGTCGTTCACTTGATGGTTAAATATCTGACTGTCAATTAGTAAGTATCTTAACCCATGTCAAGCATTTGTTATGGGGCTAGATGGCGCTGTGTGATATGTCCTGAAATATTTATTATTATTATCTCTTTATTTATCTTAATAGAATCACGGGTCTTACACCCGGTATTTTAAAGGCATCAGTGGAGCCGTAGTCAGCACTGAGAGGACTTTTACAATACAATACTTACAATAATTTTAATTTTTTCAACACGTAGACTGGATGTGAGAGTGTAAAAATAACTATTACAGGGATGGTAAGTATTAATTTAGGCTATTGTGTTGAGTTATGTATGTAATGTTATTATTTATTTTCTTTTGTTACAAACCCCTTTAACCCTGTAGAGGTGAGACAGTATCTGCGTGAGTTTACTTTCCTTGCATCCGTGTTCGCTGCGGGCGGTATGCAACTGCTATATGTTATTATGCTATTCACATGTAGTGCTATAATGTGGAATACTGGCGGCATTAGCATATCTAAGACACAATTTGAGATACGAATCAGGAATAAGTGCATGTACTGGCAAGTACTGTAAATATGTAGGTATATAAGTTTCATTTAAATTTGGTAAAATAAAATGATTAAAAATAGCTGCTATTAGTTTTCTTTCATATATCTGAGAGAAAAAAGTTAGACCTTAGTGTGTAAGATAATGTTTTTAAAATGTCATAATAAATGGATTTGTACTTGATATTTTTCCTAATGTGCAATTATCGTTTGATTATTTTATATACTAACGTGTTTTGTGTCTGGCCGGTGCTCTCGATGGTGACGAGGCTGGGAGTGAGCGCGGAGATGATGAGCCCCACCGGCAGGAACGCAGTCACCAGCCGCAGGAAACTCTCCCACGGGTTCACACTGCAACCACATTAATGTCAAGCAACTGTCAGTGCGGTCAGTCGTCATAGTTCAGTCAATTTACGGCCGAGGATGGGAGAAATAATCACTAAATTCCACAGTTTGGGGATTATCAAGGATAGATAGGGGTATCGAACCTTCAATTCCCAAAATACACACCCCTGTGTATTTTGAGCATATATTCTGACGAGGTCAGCTCAAGGTCATTTCGATGCAAACGTGTTTAATTCGATATCTCAAAAACGGTTAGTGCTAGGCAAAAAGTTGTTGAGACCTTTTCTCTTCTAAATTAAATTTACTAACTTTTTTATGCGAAACTTTTTTTATCATCAATATTCTAGCAGTCAATTGGATGGGTGACTAAAAAAATTGCAGGTTCTGACTGTTTGCCTAAGTAAGGCAGTCGTTAAAGGGCAGTGGCCCTCAGGCGGTCTGAAATCTCAAAAAAACACGGCAACTTCAGTACCTACTGAGCCTGGACAAACTAACTGGATTATTAATAGAGGCTACTGTTCATCGCAGATTAACTTGATGGAATTTATATATGGTGTAAACTGTGAACATACTACATACATATGTACACACACGCTTGTGTCAGTAATATAAATTTCTCCAATACTTTCCAATAAATAATATTTCATCAATGAGGTTTAAATTCGTAGAAAAGCATACTATAGCACATTATTTGCAGAACTTTAAGCACACACCATTGCACTAATAGATCGAATCTCAAATTTAATAGTTTGATGAACATATAGAACATCGATATCGATGTTCATAATAATCGATCAAATAATTTTTCAGTACCTTTATTGAATCGATTAACCTCGCTTCTATCTTCCAAACTAGTTCTTGTTCGATTTACATATAATCGATTTGGGCACTTTACGATTATAATCGATATTACTAGCCATGAGTAACGGGCCTATGTTAACTAACGGATTTCCGTTTCACCGGCAAACTTAACCGGTGGTTAGTATCAACAAAAAACGAAGTAAAATAATCGTTGAAAAAATACGAAATGAAGAAAGGTTACTACTTAAACATTTTACGAGATTTTGCACAGAAGTGCAAAACAAATAAGGAACTCATTTTTCCTATTTTAATAGTTCATAAATCTCGTGGAATGCTATGTTCTACACCAAAAAAATGGCCGCGTCAAAACAAATTTTATTATCTGCATACCTAATGTTTATTAAAATGGATCTATGAAGTTTCAGAAATAAATGATTCTATTTTTTATTTATTTAACAAGGAGACTAGTCAACACATACCTCCAGTTTACCATCTATGAAATGACAAAAAAAATCTTTTCTGGTTATTTTTTTAGTAAATAGAGGAAGAACAGTTAACATAAACTTCCATTTAGCCAGCACTGACCCATTGACCTATGAAATGTACAAAAAAGCATTTTTTTATTTACTGAAGAAGAAGATTCCAGTTAACATACAACCTTCAGTGTATAGTTAGTGTAACCGGCCCCTTGCTTATGTCCGGCTGGCAGTGAAAGGACATCAGAAGGAGGCCGCTTGCAATTACACCTTCTTTCCACGCAGACTTGTTTTACTTAATTATACAAGTACGTCACGCGAATATTATAAAAAAATTGACAGTTTATTTGTTTGTTCTTCACTCTCTAAAACTTAGGAGACTACAAAGTGATCAATCGATTGTTCCCCCGTCATACACAAATTTCTGAAGTTCTGAATCGATTTGAAAATATAATAACGGCCATGGAAAGGGAATATCTTGTGCCTTATAAGCTTTTCCACTAGTTTTTTTATACCTGATTTTTTATTAGAATTTAGCATCACAGGTCGTTTTTCACAAATTCGAATCGTTTTCACTCGATAACGAAATACGAATTGTAAAATCGTCTTGCGTTCTATGATTAGTATAAATAAATATGATTAGTATATGACTTTTATTTGTTGAAATATGTCAGTGTAAACGTCCTTAACTGGCGTATCGTTTCCGAGTGTTTTTTTTAACCCCTAAATATATTACACCATTATGTATTGATATCGACAGTTTAATACAATACATCAAATCGTTATATTTTTTCTTGATTTTGTCTTGACTTTCAAATCAGTATATGATATTCTGAATAATTTAAAAATAATGCAAAGGTTTCTTTTAGGCAGAACCACGAGGCAGTACTAGTATAATCAGTATAACAGTAATACGTCACATGAAGTAGGCAATGGCGCGGATTTAAAGGAATGCGCATTACATAAGGAGGTTGTGTGTCGACCTACTGAAGTATCGTTCAACTGTCGATAAAAAATGCTGCTCTATTAATTTATGTTTGTGTCTGCTTCTTGGTGAGGTATTAGATACTGGCCTAGTTTTCTAGATAGCTGTTTGTTAAAAAAAACAATTTTTTGGAAGCTTCCTATTGGTTGTATGTTTTATTTCATTAGAATTTAGACTCTTATCTGTAAATTCAATGAGCGACTCTAATGCTTACTTTGCCGTGATATATTTGTTGTAGAAGTGTCAATTTTTATTTTTTCAATCGTTACAACGTTAATCTAACTGGCTAAATCACCTTAGATAAATAGTATTAAGAAAATTACGAAAAAAACAGGAGCTGCATACAAAAAGCTCGTCTCCTCTGACAAATTAGTACATTGTAAAGATTTCTTTTTAACTGACTTCCAAAAAAAGGAGGTTATCAAGTCTTCTGAAAGTTTTGTTTTGTGGATATGTTACGCGATAACCAACAAATTGATAAAGTTTATGCAAACCAATTTTACCCATATTTCCAAAACTACTAGTCGGATTTTGATACAGTTTTCTGTAATATGTTGAGGATTAGTAGGTGCATCTTTTTAGCTATGTATTACGATGACAACTCACCAGAGGGCGCTGCTGTATACAATATATCTTCTGAATTATCAGCCCGATTTTGATGCGGTTTTCTCTGATAGGCTTAGATATGTTTAGCAAATGAATTTATGTTGTAGTTTATTTTTGATAGGTTTAGATTTGTTCAGTAACGTGACAGTAGAGTTGAAGTCGGTTTTTGCTTTTGTTTAAAATAATTATATAGAATAAACATTGTTGCAGTCACCCTCCGTATATATAACTATATATATATTTAAAACTTACCGTTTCTTGACACCATGATCCCCTTCTTTCCCATCTTCAGTAAAGCTGATTCCAAACTCTTCATTACTCTCTGGTCTATCTCGGAACGGATCTTCATGACTCGTTGGAAATGTTGGCTTCTCTTTAAACAGTTCATCATATCCATATCCTGGTTTTTCTTTGAACGGATCTTCGTATTTATAAAATCCTCCTGCTGGTATTCTGACGGGACTTTCTATGGTTGGTTTAGAGTCGAAATTGTCATGGTTCTGGTGGTTTCTCCAAGGGTCTTTGAGTTTTGTCAAAATAGGAGTCTCGAACTTGTATGGGTATTGGGTGTGGGTTTGTAGTATTTGTTTCGGTATCTTGGTGAAGGATGACCGGAAATCGTCTTTGGTGCTGGAATAGTGAAAGACTTCAAATTAGAATAGTTTTAAAAAGGAACTAGTATAAATTAGAAGATGTTTCCATAAACCAAATGTCTTATATCAATAAGATTTTCAATTACAGTAATTATTACTACAACGATATGTTAAATACGCGAGTAAATATAATTGCATAATACTTCTATCATTACTATTGGTTACCAAAAATCCAATAAGAACCTCAAGCGAAATTATTCGAACATGGTATAAAACATTCATTACACATTGCACTTTCATTTTACAAGCACATACGACCACTGATCCTGATGCAAGAGCAACCTGCATCGCATCATTAGTTACATACGTTCACATAACTCTGCGCTTTCATTCACAAACTTGTCCCATAACATTCATTGTCGAATGTTCCATTGTAACTTTCCAGTAAAAAATCGCAGCACACTTATCAACTCGTAAACGGAACGTAAGCGTCGGAAACTCAAACCGTTCAGTATTCTTCGTATGAAACTTCCTACTGGAAAGCTCACCAATCGGAAGCGTAATGAAATCGTCTCGCTTTGGGGCAAGCCGTAAGCGCGGCGTTACCTAACCTAAGCACATAGCCTAGCCGTAAGCGGGGCATATGAATTGTAAAAAAAACCTTTTCCTTTCCTCTAGGACATGCCGTAACTATGATGTAGCAAGGTGATACTTATCTTCCCTTTCCGAGTTGATAAGTGTGCTACGCCCTTAAACCGACTTACCTCACAAAACCAGCTGGTTTCCTCATTGGAGTAAAAGACTCCATACTGGATTTGGTCGGGGTCACTTGGAAGTTATCTTCATCGTAAAAGTTACCCAAATGTTGACTAGGTTTGAATTTTTTTGTGTCATTCTTCTTGCCTGTGGTGTCTGTGACGTTTTCCTTTTCTTTATCGTCGAGATCGGAATCTGCGAATGCAGCGTCGACCTTCCAAATGGTAGCGTCTATTTTGGACTTATCTTCTTTAGAAGTATCGTTGCTTCCTACGTTTTTTTCTTCTTCTGATATTTGGTTATCTTGTATGTTGTCTTTAGTCTGGTTAGTGTTGTGCTGGATAGGGTAGAGGGTGGTGACGTTTTGGAAAGCCTCTGGTCCGATGTCTTCTGTGCTTTCGAACACTTTCTGTGCTGATGTTGCAGCGATGAGGACTGTCCATAACATGAGCTGAAAACATGTTTGAATAGAAGCGGTGAGTAGGTATATTCGCAATTGCTCATAATATATAACATATGTATGTTATAAACTGAAAGTTATTGTTTTTTACCAGGAGTTAGTTTGCCCTTGACAGCATCGCTGCAGTCTAGGGTATAACACGCTTACCAGGAAGATGATACCCATTATCTCTAGATTTGAAGTCTCCTGGATTATAGTTCGTAGGAAACACTGATACCGGAAAAGAGCTTAATGTTTGATATTTTTAACAAGGCGTTTGTGAGATGTCATGACAAAACACTTATTAAAAACGAATAGCAATCTTTAGTTCCTATTGAACACTGTAATATTGTCTAACACTTCAAGGCTGATTTCATCTGTTGATAATGACGTTTCAATTAATATTTCACTACTTGGTTAAGAGAAATGAGGAAGGAAATTAGTTTTGCAAAAGACATGTTGATTACGAAATATGTTTATATTTTAGAAATGAATCATTAGTGTATTATTTTATATGTAGTTATTACTCTTTGCTGACGCAATCATCATCATCATCAGCCTGATGTCATTTACTTCTGGACTTCAACCTTTCCCAAGACACTCGGCCCGATTTGGTTTCTATCTATTTGGATCTGTGATAAAAAAATAATCACTATATTTTTTTAATCGTTTATTTGAATCTAAATATGGGCATATAAGTAATATGTTAACAGTGTGTTGCAATTTTTTCCTTGTATCTATATACACAGGTATCTTGTAGGTAAGCATAAGACACCCTCGGAGGCTGAAGCAAAGCTTAACATCAGGCAGGCTGTTACGAACTGTATCTCAAACCGCGAACTAGTTCCACCATAAGTATCAATTTAAAAAAGTGACTAAAAAATAATAAAATCTTATGTACTTAATTAAAAAATACTAGAATAAAAATTCCTATTCCAAAAAGACCATAACTCCATAATACTATCTAATCTTTAAACTACCAATCCGAACATCAATTGCCATATAGTCCGTCAAACTAGCTTGTATCTGTACATCCCATCTCACTTCCGACTGCTGTAGTTAGTCTTTATACTGTGGTTGTACTAAACATGATGACACGTGATAACACAGTGGACACTTGCCAGCTTGAGACTAGGGACCGTATTTGTACGGAATTGGTAAGGTATAGTATTATATTTATTTATTAAAAATGAGTGTTGTTCTTAGGAGTATAGTAAAAAGTTGTCATCAAAATGATACTGTAGCACTACGGACAAATAGATCAACGAACTTGCTCTTTTAAAAACCATTGATTATCACAATAATCCATCAATATGTCATTTTTAGGGTTCCGTACCTCAAAAGGAAAAAACGGAACCCTTATAGGATCACTTTGTTGTCCGTCTGTCCGTCCGTCCGTCCGTCTGTCAAGACCCTTTTTCTCAGGAACGCGTAGAGGTATGAAGCTGAAATTTATATCAATTACTCAGGTCTACTGTCCCTTGAAGCTGTGAAAAAATCAAACTTCTAAGCCAACGCAATCAAAAGATACAGCCATTTATGCCGCAAATTTTCGACACTTGCAAGGGAATCAAAACCTACAGGGTGCTTCCCGAGAACTCAGAATCTTGAAATTTGGTACGAAGCAACGTCTTATAGCATAGATAAAGGAAAAATTACGAAAACCATAAATTTTTAGTTACATCACAAAATATTTAACCTTGCAGGTTTGTACGGAACCCTCGGTGCGCGAGTCCGACTCGCACTTGGCCGGTTTTTTGAATATATGAATGTTTTATTAAAGTTTGTTTTAAATCAAATTGAGGAATGGTGGATGTTGGTATAAGAAAATCTCATTTATTAGCTTAAATTTTGGGTTTAAAATGTAGTTAGTTATTTAGGAAGTTAATAGTCCATGAACAAGACAAGCGAATAATTTAATTATCTGGCAACCAAAAGAATGCCAAAGCAGGCTCTAAATGGTGGAATATAATCCAAAAACAAAAACAACTTAAAACCTTATACGAGTAAACCCTAATTACTATTAAAACAGTCTCATTTCTACACTTTTTAGTACCACTGTATCTACATGTTCCCAGACGCTTCATCTGGCAACTCCAGCAAGTCGGCGGTCAGTGACACAGTGAGAAGAGAGAGTTCGACCGCTCTCCTTACGTAACCATGACAACGACTACACAGCCAAAAGACGCTTCTATAGAACTATGTGACAAATACGACAAAAATGAAACGAATGTTTCGTTCTTTCTTTCTTTCGAATAAATCAATAATTGGATAGGTCAGTAATAACATATTAGGACATGCATGGTAATAAAAAGAGTTTCAGAAAACTTGATAAACTCCTTTTTTTAAAGTCGGTTAAAAAGTAAATTAGTTGTATCAAATCAATCACCATTAGTCGTCATAAAATAGTATATATAATGTATATGTATATACATAATTATATGGTGATCTCATAGTTATGTGTAGATTTGCATCCGCGTAGCGGTGAAGGATAACATCGTGAAGTTATCATTCATGAGGAAAACGACTCAAGAGAGAGTTAGTTGTCTCTGTGTTTGTCTGTCTACGGTTACGACGACGTAACTCAGGGTCGCCGGAAATAGGACGAGAAGACGCCTCTGAGGTTTATGTAATGGCACAGGTGCCGGTGTTAGTGGGCAAACGTGATGCTTACCATCGGGATGGGGACTTTCTCGGCTTGCTAAGTGCTGGAAGTATGGTAAAAGCTAGAACTAATATTTTCTGTCTATCTGTAAAAACTTTATATATCATCACATTTTTACAGATCTACTGTTAAACAATTTCCAATTATAAAGGTAATCGATACAATAGTAAAAAATGTGATTTAAAACTATTTTAATCGTTTGTCGAAAAGCACTTGTTTTCTTGTTCGAGCGATTCGATGAAACCTATAAAAAACGCAATAACGTCAAAGTGATAAAATCCGCTGGCAAATCGCTGTTTTTACTTTACAGCCATGTATGTCATTTTCTATCTATAAATATACAAAACTCGAAGGTGACTGACTGAATGACTGACATAGTGATCTATCAACGCACAGCCCAAATCACTGGACGGATAGGGCTGAAATTTCACATGCAGATAGATGTTATAACGTGAGCATGCGCTAAGAAAGGATTTTTAGAAATGCCACTTTTAAAGGGGTGAAATAGGGGATGCATGTTTTCCTTCTTACTTTCTCACTAGCTAAGATATAAAGTTCTCACGAGCACACCGTCTCCGCGTTTCACTGGTCCCAAGACGCTGGGCGTTGATACAATATGCAGACTGTAACCTGATCTCTGACCCTTACTTGCCCTTAGCTTAGCCTAGCTTTCCCTACTTGCTTAGGGATTTATACATGAGGTACCTAAATAATAGCATATGATATAAAGAATTTCTATTCTATGAAAATTATGTACTTACACATACGGAAAACTTTACTCGGATTAATTAAAATAGTTTTGTTCCTAGTATTGCCTCTATTGATAAAAATAAGAATACTAAAACCAATGTTGGCTACCATAACGTAAAGTCTGCATTATTTTTTAAAAAATATTTGGAGTCCTTTAAATTTTAGTTGCATTTACCTACGCATTATAAAAATAAAAAATAACTTGCCCTAATCAACCTTACTCAGTACCTTTTCTTTTTTCAGTTATGGTGTTCCCAAATATTTTAATTTCTCTAACAATCCCAATTTTAATTTTATCTTTTATTTGTGCAAAACATTAGCTACAATTGATTCATAAATATAGTAGATACGTCAGAAGCATATCACCACATCCTAAATTCACATAATCATTATGATAATATAATTATATCAGTAAGATATTTACACGCTCTCTTTATATCACCGCGACTACCACACCTGTGCATAATTAAATATACAGTGAATAAATGTTTTACAAATAAAATTATTTGATTTGACTTTATCTATGTTAATTGCCATCCAGCGTGGTAATGCGGCCAGCATGCTGGGTACGCTGCCCTCTGGTAGTGGGCTGGAGCACTTAGATTATCTTTAGGCTTTTCTAAAGATTTTCTAAGTGCCCCTTTTTGTAGTAGTTAGAAGTAGTATGTTTAGTTTTCCTTCACTTGTTTTTATATTTTATTATTGTAAATAAATACCATCTTATTTTATTAGCATTGTTTGATCCTATTAAATCTAAATATATAAAACACATGGGTGGAGGACTGACTGACATAGTGATCCATCAACGCACAGCCCAAACCACTGGACGGATCGGGCTGAAATTTGGAATGAAGGTAGATGTTATGACGTAGGCATCTGTTAAGAAAGGATTATTGGAAATGCCACTTTTATAGGGGTGAAATAGGAGATGCAAGTTTTACTTCTTGATGCGAGCGTAGCCGCGAGCACCTATTATTAACTTAATATACAACAAAAAAAACTTAATATAGGTACAATGAAATCGGTCTATGAGCGTTGGTATCTAATTGTCAATTTAAATTGGAAATTTTATTGAGATTCATAATAAATTAAGCAACACCATAGTTGATTAAACGATGTCTTTTAAGTTGTTATATTGGAATTAATAAAACATATCAACAATATCAACTAATATATTTTGGGATTGTAGACGTAAATGACGTGCAAAATTTCTTACTATTTTTATAAAGGCGGGTCAATCCAAAGAGTAAATAAAATTGACGTATCTCAACTGGTAAAAACCTACTATTTAAATTTAAGTTGAAAAGCATAAATATTAAGTTTATCTAAATAAATAATCACGGTCGACAAATTTGAATGTTAGATTTTTAATGTAATTTATTTTTCGTCAAATGTTGCAGATTTAGTGAAACAGAACCGCTAAATATAGGTCTCTATTAATTAGTATTATCGTGTGTTGCAATAAAGAATTTTCTATTCTATTCTAATTATTGTATTGCTATATTCATTATAATAAACTCACCATGTTGCTCCCATGGAGTCACTATACGGTCGGGCGCGCGTTCTTGCGATATATATAAACCGTCATAATGTCTGCCTGTAGGTGAAAACGACGATTTGCCGCCACCGTCGTGTTTACTATTGTTTTAGCTAATTGCTTCCATGTTATGCGCAAGGGTTACCTAACTTTTTACTGCGTTAACTAAACCATAAAAGAAAATCAAAAGAAGGATTACAATACGTTATAGTACATGATCCCTAGTACATTTTCCATCGTTTATTTACCAAGCTGATTTTTCGTGGGTAGCGTCCTTTTGACTAGACGCCCAAGATTTTCCTTACAGAAATGTTGGTAAGTGGTAGCTTAATAAGGATAGCAAGGATGAAATATGTTGATTTGACGAATTTTAAAATTTATTTCTAACCGATTCTTTCTTTGTTAATGATAGATAAATGTGTTCATTTCATTTTTTATATAGTTTATTTATCCTAATCTTTTTACAGAACAAACACCAAGTTTTAGTAAATCATAATTAATTAATTGTTTAAGGAAGCGTACATATCGTTATATATTTGTGTATTTAGTTATAAGTTTTAATTGTAGTACAATTCTGTTGATGAACTAAAAAAAAAAAAAAAAAAAAAAATTATATCAAAACCACTTTGGTTCGAGATCCGTTTCCTGATGACATCAATATTCAGACTACATTATTCTGATTACAATTTACGAGTAATTTATAAAGATTAAATCAAATTGATAAACATGCACTAATTCTTAAAATTCATGAATTCTATTTGTTCATTTTCTGATCTAAGTAGTAGGTAGTACCTACGTATTCTTTCGTTCATACAACTTTCTCTGATCTTGAAACACAGTCTCACGACTAGCACAAGGCCAGAGGTTTCACGAAATTTATTGTTGAACATTTGATTACGAATATTTTTTGTATTTGTAAAACGAAAGTTATCGGGAAGGTATGTAGCTGTATGCTGGCAGCACCCGGGTCCGGCCGGAGCGCGTGAGTCGTCTCTCGCGGGCTTCCACTAGCATCTGCTGGCGTCTGCTGTTCATCACTGATGCGAAGTAGAACAACGTCACTGCAAGAGATGAGGGGATTAATAAGTGTTTGACAACGTTAATTTTGCTATTACATTAAGAACTATGCCTGAACAAATTTTGTAACCAAATTTTATAATTTATATTGGTTAGTTTAATTCGTCGAAAATGTTAATATTATGTATGTATCGGTTTCATTTGGTTACCTCCGGAAAACACTCGCTTTTTAAAAGATTTATAATTGTATTATAAGACAGAAAAAATAAAACAATTCTATTTATGATGCCATCACTAAAGTCTATGAGTATGATTTACCATATACATTTTACATAAAATAATTGCAAAAAACGAGCCCCAACTTTGCATATACATACATTGATTACATAAAAACAATCATTATTATTACGCACAAAGAAACGCGAAGTTATAAGATGAAGAGCTATGGAACGCTTAAAGTAGAGAACGCATACTCACATGCATAAAGTAAGTAGACATATATGACGGTGGCGTAAGTGGCGGTGGTATCTGGGGTCTGGTTGTAATGAAGCAGCACCACGGCTGCGCCTGCCAGCACAAACAGGCAGAGAGACTTCAGCCAGCTCACTGCAGACCACGGCCACGTCAGCTTGGGAGACCGCTGGAATACAAGGCAAAGAAGTTAGTCTACTGGGCTCTCGGAGTGGCCGATGAAAGCAGATAGAAGGCGATATTCGAGGGATTCAAACCTTTCTTCTTCTTATAGAATAAGGGTAGCTATCTCTGTTAAAAAGAGTTCTTCAAGCCGTCTTAAGAGTCTTTGTCATGGCTTTATTAAACAATCACTTTTACTTATGAACATTGGAAGTGATCATAATTTTAAACATATTATCTGACGAATTAACAGCACATTTTTTGCTAAGATGGTTTGCTTAGAAAAGACCAGTTTCCATCACCACAGACATCCATCGACAACATAGTTTTGTCTTTTTCTTGTTATTATTATAAGAGAGTGGCCAACTCCTAGCGTCAAGTGTTATCAAACCACCTTAATTTCCTTTGACATCAAACAAGAGTTATGATAAAGTTGTAGTTACCGTGTAGAGTCCACAGATGGAGAGGGCGCCGCAGACGAGCTGCAGCATGGAGGTGGCAGCCATAGTGACATAGAACACCCAGCGGGTGGCTGGCAGGGCGGGGTCCGTGGCTGCAGCCAGTCCATACAGCACCACTGACGCAGCTGCCGTCAGCTGCAACATGCAACGTGACTAGTGACTTTCAAGCCTTCCGTCTTTCATTTTTTTAAAAAAACTTCATTGACTTCTTTGTCTCTCCACATTCGAACATCCTTAAAAACTACTGAACAAAAAGTTGATTAAACTTACAATTTCCTTTTCTATATCATTTAGGTATGTCAATAGTTCCGAGAAATTTATGAGTAAACATATAAAATTTGTCAACGTGATTTTTGGAAGCCTGAATTTTTTTTATAAAATTCTGACACAATTTCATACCTTCCTTTTTTAAAACGTTGTATAAAAATAAGTAGGTTATCGATTGAATAGTAAGAACTGTTCTTTGGTTGTGTTGTTACAAAAACTATCGATGGTGAGATAAATGCTCTTCAAATAAAGTAGGCGATAATAAATCCATGGATTAGGTACTCATGCCAGTGTGTCTTGTTAAGAATGTCCGTTTTAAATATTTTATCGGCTATTGGGTCTTCACCAATGACTTGCTTTTCGTCGCGCGGGAAAATAGATCATGGCGATTCGTGAAGAAATCAACATACCACTATCCAAGGACATATTATGTCAACTGTGGAAGAACCTTGGCACTTATTCCCGGAATACTACACTAGTTTTGTGTTGGCAAAGCTAGCCTAATCTATACAAATACATCTATATATACATACATATGTACCTATCTATTACATATGATATGTCTGCGGTTTTCACTAACATTTAGGTACATTTTAAAACTTAACATTTAGTGTTCATTAATCTGTTCGTAAATAAAAAAGTTATGTTCATTGTTTCTTTTTATCTCAAAATAACGCGAGCGAAGCCGCGGGCGTCCCCTAGTGAGGATTACATTTAATCAGAGGCAGATACTTACTGTGCAAACTATACTGATAATCTTAGCACCCACATTCAATGTAACACAACAGCAACAATTATTCACTGACAAACACATATTTAATAAATATATTTATGATTTTTTGCTGAAATTATGAAATGTGTGATATATTTTTGATTAGATTCACTTTACTATTTTATACATGACCAAATATTTGAGGCTCAACAATTAAAAACAATTACATATTATCTCTAGTAAACAGTGTATTGTAAGACACCTAAATCAAGACTGATTAAATAGCAGGCGCCTTTATTAGTCGTTATCGGAGTGATTTCAAATAGATAAGCTGCAAGGACTCTACTACTTTAACAACTATATTACTTTGCTTACCTGAAGGAATGTATTTATCATCACTTTACAACTAAACTTGTTGCTATGACTGGTTTCTCTATTGATTCGTATTTCCTCATGACTCCTCGGATGTTGTGGTCCTCAAATATGTCGATTTCCTCGCGAGTGCAAATCCACACATAACTTGAAAATACAAGTCATCGGTTTAGGGCCGTATTCGAACTAAGATGCGTCTGGATGTAAAGCAGACACTGGAACCGCTGAGCCACACTCGCTTTGATTTGATGACTGGCTTAGGAAATGCGAAGATATTTTAACCGACAGTTTTCAAAAGTTTGATTATAAAAAAATTATATTTAAATTATATATATATATATTTTTTTTTAAAACAATAGATTCTTCATTACACAACAAAATTATATAATAAAAATACTTGAAATAAAAGCTTATTCTTGGAAATAAAATGATATCTATATATATAAAAATAAAATAAAATAAATAAATGTCATTTATTTCAGACTTTGAGTCCATACACATTAAAGATAAAATTAAATTAAAATTATTACATAGCAGGCATGTCAAACAATAATCAAACCGAGTTATTAAAATTAAATGTCTACTAATAAAAATTAAATTAAAATGTCAAAGATTACAGTAAAAATATAAAAATGTCAAACTCTAAAATACTTTGTTACCCACTAATATTTTCTTTTTGAAAGGGTCGTAAAACATGTGTAGCTGTGCGGCGTGATTGATGATGGGGCAGTCGAGTCGTGCAGCTACAACCCGCAGGATGCTGTTAGTGCTGCCCCGGACGCGGCTGAGCATCGAGGTGGCCCGCTTGCGGAGTACGGCGTGGAAACCATCTACCCTTGCATCCGCAAACATCCCCGACGCACTGCAGCGCCACGGCAGCCCCAACAGCATCCTGAACGCGTTGTTGTATTGCACTCGTAGCGCGTTGATTGCCTTGAGTGTATATGTGGCCCACAGACTGCACGTATAGAAGGACTGACAAAATGCTCTGAATAATGTTAGCTTTACTTCTGCCGTACATCGTGCAAATCTACGAGCCAAAATATTGCCCCTGACAGACAACGCCCTACGTTCTCTCTCGATATCCTCAACATCAGAGAGGTTCTCCGTGACCCAGTGTCCCAGGTACTTGAAACGCGAAACTCTCGCCAGTGGAACTCCGTTTAGTGTTAATGGCGGAACGTTGGAAATCTTAAAACCGCGCGACTGAAACACGAGGAGTTCGCTCTTTTTAGTGTTGTACCTGAGACCATGTGTCCCGGCATAAACCTCACAGATGTTGAGGAGTTTCCTGAGCGCGCTCACAGAGGGCGCCAGCAGCGCCATATCGTCGGCATAACTGATGTTATTAACAAAGGTACCGTCAATAGAACATCCGACATTGGCAGCGCTCAGCTCCTCTATAAGCCCGTTCACGTACAGGTTGAAAAGGCGTGGCGAGGACAACCCCCCCTGCCTTACTCCACAATTCAACCCATACGCATCGGAGAACTCGCCCGCCCATCTTACAAAGTTGGTTTGGTTGTTGTACCAATAATCAAGAATTCGAATGACTTCCTCAGGGAGACTGGTCTGCGTCCTCATCTTGCTCCAGAGCACCTTATAGCTGACCAACTCGAATGCTCTAGAAAGATCAAGAAAACACGCATAAACCGGTGTTTTCCGATCTGTGTAGTACCGGACAGTATGCTTGAGGCACAAGATCGCAGATTCTGTCGATAACCCAGCTCGGAAACCGAACTGGGCATCGTGCAGCTGGAGGTGCTTGCTAAGTATGCCATCAAGCAGACTGTCCAGCACCTTGGCTATGGTGGTGGCTAAGGAGATGGGCCTATAGTTCGTCTTGTCAGACGGGTCGCCAGTCTTATTCTTGATTACCGGTACAACCACCGTTTTTAGACAGTCATGTGGAAGGTACGAGTGTCGGACACAGAATGTGTAAAACATGGCAAGAACACGAGGTAAGTGGGGGCCAGCATGCTGCAGATGCTCAATACTAATACTGTCGTGTCCCGGCGACTTGCCTCGCGTCATGCGACGAATCACAGACGCCACCTCCTTCGCAGTAAATCGCGGGAACGGAACATCAGGCATCGGACGAGTATTAGTACCGAGCACCGGCGGCGGGGCTGATAGAGGCATGGGATCAATTTGAAACAAGGATTTGAATCTATTAGCTATATCCCCGGAATCTGTTAAACCATCTATACTTAATGGAGTTTGCACTTTAGGATTTAACTTTTTCGTATGTTTCCAAAAACTTTTAAAATCTTTTTTATCATGATTAGATGCTAGAATATTCATTTTAATTTGTTCCGCGTTGTTTTGACACCATTTTAATTTTGATTTAAATGCCCTCTTAGACTCAACCATTTCATTATACGCGGGTCCTCGTGTTGGCTTGCCATGCAAAAGCCACATTCTGTATTTAAGGCGCGCCCTCTGGTGGACTATTCGGACATGTTTATTCCAGCCCACTACGCGCCTCTTTTTCCCTACACAGTCCCCTAGCTCTGAACTATTTACAGCGGCGTCGCACAGCACTTTCACAACCGTTCCATATAAATTATCTATTATCAGCCTATGGTCTTGATTCATGCAGTAATTATCACAACATTCTGACAATTGTTGAGGAAAATGTATCTCTTTCAAATTATTGTTACAAAATTGCTGATAATTTTGAATTTCAGAGGAACCTCTTTCCCCCCAAATAATTTTATTCCTATTTTTGTTCTGCAAAGTAATTTCTGGTTTTAGCAAAAGTATGTTACATTTCAACTCAATAGGAAAATGGTCAGACATGTACACATTTTTATTATGTACCTTTACGTCCATCACCGACGACCAGGCAGCTTCCGTTACTATGCAGTGATCTAGCCAGCTGGTGGTGCCGTGGGCGCCGCTGATAAACGTAAAGGTATCTGAGGAACTGCCAAGTAACTCAATATCAGCACATTTCCACTCTTGTTCTTCACAAAATTTTGCTAATTCTAGACCAAATAGCTCTGAAGGGCTTGCATTAAAAATAATATATAAAACTCAAAGGTGACTGACTGATTGACTGACTGATATAGTAGTGATCTATCAACGCATAGCCCAAACCACTGGACGGATTGGGCGAAATTTGGAATGAAGGTAGATGTTATGACGTAATCCGCTAAGAAAGGATTTTTATAAATGCCACTTTTATAGGGGTGAAATAGGGGATGCAAGTTTTACTACTTAATGCGAGCGAAGCCAAGAGCACCCACTAGTCGTATATATATTTTAATACTAGAGTAAATATGTGTGTCTAAAATCAGGTCAATACTTTTTGGAATATGCTTACATAGTATCCAAAGCTTGCCGTGGCAATAAGTATGATACCTACTTTTTCCAAATGACGGTTACATTAGCAAACCCATAATCTCTGGTTACTAGTAAAAAGGGTTTTATTGGTTCGCAGGTTCGTATTATGCCGGCCCTCATTATTTTCCTAATTTTCCAATAAACGTTTAAGTTAAACAACCATAGTGCAAGTTTAGTACTTGACTAAATAACTCATAGTAAAAGGTCGTTTGAATGACAATATAACCGCTGGCTTGCCCATGTAAAGAAATAGTTCACAAATCGATAATTTAGAATAGTCCATGCTAAGTAGTCATTTACATGACCTTGAAGTCAGCATCGACCATGTCAGTTAGTTAACATTGCATTTCACTCAGATTGTTTAGCTAGTCATAATATATATAATACTTGAAACTTAAAAAAAAAAATTAGTTACAAGAATCGATTTTGTGAAACCCGACAATCGCGGGCGGACGCAAAGAATGGCGGGACAAAGTAGAGGGGCCGCGTTTTTTTCATTTGGCGTTTTAGATAGGCACGCGCTGGGGCCAGGAGCAAAGGCGCGTTGCGCGCTCGCGCGGTAAGGCAAGTGAGCGGATAATTATGGAATTATGAATTGTAATTAATATTTATTGTGTTGCCTGCAGTAGATATTTTAAGTAGGCATCTTACAAGCGTCGTTCTATTTTCAAGACATACCAATCTCCTAATTCGTAAAACCTGTAAAAAGCCTTCATATACCTACATTACACGTATATACTAACTATGATAGTGGTCGATTACACTGTGAGCCATGCAACAGACATTTTAAGACGAGGCTCGTGACCGTAACAAAGATAGGTCGAGATTTGCCATTGGCGGACACGCCAAGGAGGACTATATATTTATACTCGTGTGTACTCTTTTCAAGACATACTAATAAGGATATCCGAGTGTAACGCATTCCACCCTGAATTATTTTATTTACGTGCGTTAATCCAGTTTGATTTATAAAACTAAGCTCCATTTGCACGTCGATTCTTAATCACAGTTAGTGATAAAATTTTCTTGCATATCGAAAATAAAATTTCTGAATAATATAATGCTTTTCAATTTATTAAGTTAATATTATGTTGTACTTAGTAGTCTATATTGCATTGCATTTTCCGAGGACTAAAGGAAGTGGAAAGATGGCATCAAGAGGAAGGTGCTGAGAGTGATGGTGACGATCCTCCGACATGAGGGGTACGATGTAAGGAGGAGGATTTGTATTTAAAAGACAATAAGACATGAAAAAATTATATAAATTATATATTAATAAAACGTAAGAACATAAGTAAAAGAAGCATAATAAGAGGTTTTTGGTTTTCGATAGAAGTAAGAGTGGTCACATGCACCTTGTCTTCTTTTATCACTTGTACTGTTTCTCGTACTGTTCTTCAATTAGCTGCAATTAGACAATAAAAATACATTACACTTCATTATTAAATTGAAAATTAAATATATATGCAGCAGTAAGTATAGTTTCGAAAGAATATTAACGTGTCGGAATGTAATTTTTTAATCATTTTAGTGGATTTATCCATACGTTTTCAAAGAATTTGTTTTATAAAAAGACAGGGCAAAACTGCCTTTTGTTTTACCTTATGTCAGTAAAATACCCGACTTAAATTCCGACAATAGATTAAATTTAAAATGTAAATAAATTACACCTCGGATAAGCACAAGCACAAAGGCTACTTTTTATCAACGCGTGTAAGACTAGTATCTAATATAACATACATACCTGCTCCAGGCGGTTCCTATAAGGATCTACGGAATGGTATGCTCCATCTCGTCTCTTTGAGTTGAACTCCTCGATGGCATGGGTCTTAGCTGCCTCATGGAAATCGCCTCTGTTATTCTTATTGATGATATAAGGGACTATAAGTAGCCACCACAATGAAAATCTAGTTTTGTCGTCCATACCGCTCACGTATTCATTGTACGCCACAAGTACTGCGGTCTCATTGGATGCGTCGTTGTTCTTTTTGTAGTCTTGGTAACGACTGTCGAGAATCTGAAAATAAAAAAAATATTAAATAACAATTTAATATTTACTTCCTTATCTGAGAAGCATAAGTGTAGTGGCCGACTGATCACTATACATAATTTTCATTCCACGACAATTCTGGTCAACAGCAACTCGATTATTTAAATGCAATATAGTTAAAATCAGACGAGTCGATTTTAACTGGCCTGATGTAAAACGTGAACTTACATCTTTAAGTGTTTTCTCGTCTTCATCATCAAGGTCGAATCCTGTCGAGCACTCCTTGTTAGGATGGAATGCGGCGAGTGCGCGACAGACTGCAGACTGATGAGTGTCTACGAGGTCGTCAGGGTGCATACATTGAGTGTCGTTGTTTGCGAACCTCTTCATGTACTGGTCGTACTCTGCTATGCCATTCTGCATCGCAATCTTGTTTTTACTCTTGTTCATCGCTTTCAGGCTGACGAAACTTTCCTGGCAAGCCTGTAATATGAGAGATAAGGCCAATATAACTTGAGGATTCATAGACGTCTTTAAAAGCTTGGTAGACTACATCGTAATGTATTACTGATTAAATGTTGCTAGAGGCTACTAACGACTTAGGTAACTAGAACCATATAAAATATATGTGGACAAAAAATCTTACTTCAGCTAATTGGAACTTGTAGACGTCTTCAGTGTACTGGTTGGGCATGGTCCGCTTTGCGTCGAAGTCTTGTAGAGCCTGCTCCATTTCCCTCTTATGTGCTGCTTTGAACTCCACGTCAGACAGTGGAGGCTCCTGAGATGCTTTGATCTGCATCCGCTGCCAATACTCCATCCGTATCACGGTAACGTTCATTTTGTTGTTCTTTTCGTTCTCTCGTCGCAACAGCGCGTATTGCTTTTCAAAACCCTGGGAAAAAATAATGCAATAATGTATGCTATGCTTGACTATAACTAACATTTTTCCGGTATTTGAAAAAAAGTAGGGTCTGACTCAAATAAGTTAAATGTTGTTTCAACTGTTTGTATGCCAATAAAGGATTTTATTTACAATAATAAAATATAAAAACAAGGGAAGAAAAACTAAACAAATTACTTCTAACTACTTCAAAGGGGGCACTTAGAAAATCTTTAGAAAAGCCTAAAGATAATCCAAGCGCTCCAGCCCACTACCAAAGGGCAGCGTGCCCAGCATACTTGCCGCATTACCACGCTGGATGGCAAAGCTGATACGTTGAGCCAGAAAAAGGCCAGCAAGGATTGCTTTTATAAAATCATTTAAGATGATACTGTTTAATTTGGGTTAGTTTAAAAAATTTACGATTTAAAAAATACACTTACTAATATGAATTTGCCCCTGTCGTCATCTGGTTTCGCCGTGATCCGTTTCACCAATCTGTCATAAACACTGACAGCAGCACTCAATGCAGATTTGTGTACAGACTCCAGATCTTTCGCATGCACACAGAATGGTTGCTCCTTACTCAGCTCATCAACATATTTCTGATAAGCTTCCTTCGCCTCGGAGATGGCAGCTTGAATCTTAGCCAGGTTAGCTTGGAGAAACTGCGGGAGACGCTCATCTAGTTCCTAAAGGAAATAAATAATAATAAAGTATTCCTTTTCTGATAAATTTGTACCAAACATGGTCGTCTTAAAGTAAAAAATAACAACACTGACATAGACATGACCGTATAATTAAATACAAATGAAAAGATGCCAATAATTAGGGACGATAGCATCTTGATAAAAGATAACAACTTCTTTGAAAGTAGAACACATTTTCAAGGTGTCTTAGCATTTCTTGTTGTTTGCGTATTTACCGAGATAAGTCTAACAAATCGTATTGTAAACATTTATCTGTAACAGAAGGAAGGGCGGTGATTATTCTCAAGTTACTTAAACAGAGAATGATAAAATTGGAAATCAAAAATATTAAGAAGTATAGAAACCTTGGCTAGCGTAGTCAAGTATTCTGCAGCTTCCTTTTCAGTTCCCATTTTCTTCTTGTCGTTAAAGAATTTCTTGGCTTCAGCGACGTATTTGTTATGTAGCTCTTTCATGTCTACAGCTGCTACTCCTGGCTTTTTGGGGCCAATTTCAGAATTCATTCCCTTCTCATAAACATCACGAGCTTCGCCCACAGCTGATAGAAGACCAGCCTTTACTGTCGCCTGAGAAGTAATGTGAGGAATTTGTTTACTAATTGTAACTGCCAGTCAAGTAGGATTAAAATTAACTAAGATACACAAAATCTGAACAAGATGTACAACGTAGAGGAAAAAATACCTTTGGAAGAAGAAGACAAAAAAGTTTGAATAGATTAACTACTTAGCGTATGCACCGTCAAGTATCATCTATTTACTATCAGAAAAAATGTTTTTATAGACAAAATTGACCTCAAACATTAGGTACGTTAGCCCCTTGTCTTACTTACCGCCAAAATATTCGTTGGTGTAGGAATTTTGTCACTGTTGAAGAGTTCTACGTAAGTCTTGAAGTAGTTGAACAGCTCACGAGCCTTCACTTGTTCTCCGTTGATCTTCTTTGGAAGGAGCTTCTGAGGACTGAATATAGAGTTGACGAGGACGATCAGTTGCTCGCGAAATTCTTGCTTGATTTCTACAAAAAATACATTTTTAATAATATCATGTTCAAATAACATGAACTCATATCTGTATAGAAAATGAATGTATAACAAAACATGAAATTTTATACCTAAATATCTAAAGAAAAGAGAAGTTTTGTCTATTAAAAAATAATGGTGTTAATACCTTTAATGTTTCCTTTGTATGTACTTTTTAGAACTTCAAAACCAGGATGAGGCATCAGGAAACATGATACTCTATCAAAACTCGACTTCACGTGATTCCTCAATTCTTTCATCTCCTTAGGAAGATCATCAGAAATCTAAAAATAATATTACTTCCATTAGTAACATTAATGCGTGCTCACCAGTTTGAGTTTTGTACAAGTTTTACTTAGCAATAACTTACGTCTATATAATGTTAGTAGTCTATAAATAAATTAATATTCCGGGACTCTTATTTAGTACAAAGTAAAATCAAGAGTTCTTCATATCTGGCATAAATTTGTAGGTATTGTTCAAGAAAGAGTTTGAAACCAGGGGTTACGTTATTCTATGCCTGTATTGATGCTTAATATTAGTTGTATTTGTGTATTTTGTGATGTTAGGCAAGATACAAGTACCTATATTAAAAATAATGTTACCGCGAGAGCCTCATTCAAAAGATGTTCTCCTCCAACAACTCCATAAGGGTACTCTTCATCAGGGAATTGCCAGTCCCGGACCAGAAACTCCAGCACTTGGAACGCTTTATGATTCTCTTTGCCGGAGTTTACCAATTTGCCATACTCCGTGAACAACTGGAACCAAATCAAATTTAAGCATGATTTACAGTTATATATTATTACCCCTCTACAATAAGAACGTCTCTAAGAGAACAGAGAATAATTTTCTGTAGAGCAAATAATATATATTTACAGTAATTTTCCATCAGTGCCATTCAAAGACAAGGTTATTTTATGTTCAAAAATGTACGTTTGTTACCAAGGAACCAAAAAAAGCAAGCAGTCAGCCCCCTAACCTTACCTCCAGATGTTGTAAGTCATCTTCCATTATATTTTGTGAGATGTTGTAGATCTGTAGCGAAGACACGAGGGTTGAGAGCGCGAAGATTGTGGAGTTGTCTCGGACAGAACTCCTGTTGTCGAAGTTTCCTTGAGTATCCACCAGTAGTACTGCCACCTGGAAAACGAGCAGGTTTTCATACGTCCAGCCTTTGACGGACAAACCTTTCTAATGCATTAGAATGTGATAATGCTTACTCTTTCCCCAGTAGGCAGCGTGGTAATGAATGGCTCGGACCACATGAGCACTCCCATGGTGGTGGCCTTGATCCCACTGCGCCACTTAAACCCCACCAGCGGCGCGCTGTCCTCGCCCAGCCATGACCCGTCCTCTCTTACTTTTTTCTAAAAACAGATATCATGAATTAGTTAAACAATCAAGATCAATTTTGTCGGTGGACTGGACTGCACCGCATTTGGTTCTAATAGCATTAATTACATACATATGTGATGTAAACCGTATGACATAACTTTACACAATAATGATATTTATTTGTAGAAATAAACAGTAACAATGTGTTGCGCAATCTACTCCATCGATAATCACGACTGCTCTGTCAGATTGATCTCGGACCCTTACCGGCGAGGCGAGGTATCTCAGGAAGAAGTTGAGTAGGAAGGACTTCCCCCCGCGGTATGCGCCGGCCACGCTCACCACCACCACCGGCAGGTCCTTGATGTCATCACTCAGGAGCAGTTGCCCTAGCTCCAGCTCATCCAGCACATACGAGTGCTTTGACGTCACATTCACTATCTGCAAGCCTCTCCCAGATTCCGTCATTTCTGTAAAAGAACGTCAGTGGCGGATATATAGGTGGTATAGGCAAGTAATACTTACGAGTATGTCTTCTGATGACAAATGGTTAGAGCAATGATTAAATTTACATAACCAAGTAAAATAAATTATATGTATTTCAGTAACAAGTAGAAAGTATTTCAGTTAGCAAGTAAAATGATTAACTACCTATCTAAGAATCGACATTCTCTATCTGAATATGTAGGTAAAGATCTTATGAACTTACTGAAATAATGTCACTTTTTACACAAAAAGAACTTCTGAGTCTACTTGAGTACAAACATGTACAAGTGACTCCTGCGCCCAGTTGTTTGTAGTTTTATACCATCAGTTATCATGCTGTGGTTACACCAGGAAACAAGTCGTGTGAACTGACCATATAGGCATTATTACTTCTAACCAACAATAAAAATATCATATCATGGAGATTGCGGTCAAGGTCCTCCATCAAAAGTATCAAAACTATATTTCATTGATAACTAGTGAATGCCTGCGGGGTCCATTGAGCTGTTTTGGGGTAAAATGTGTCCTGTCTCTCACAATGCCGTATATGTAATATTATAGTACCATCTTACCAAAAAACACGATTATCCGTTACTCCATTGTAGTATGAAAGGATAACATACAGACCAACAAACGCAGATGCTAGTTAATTATAATTTGATTGTTGATATAATTTAGTTTTATACTTAGATACTTAATATCTAAAAGCATCTCATCGCTCTGACGAAAAGTAACAGAAATGTTTACTCGTACTTTACACGCAAACGAAATGTAGTAAATTTGACTTATATTCGTACTGGTATTTTTTTAAGATCATTTCATTTTGATTGCGAGTTTGTCTATCATATTGTATGGTCCGTTCATTGAGAAATGTAAAAGCATGTAAGAGCCAGAGACAATCAGACATCGCTCAGCTCAATTCAGCCTCGATCTTAAATTTTCAACGGATGAAAGAACAAATACTAAAAATGGAATAGTTACCTATACATAACTGAACAGATTTAATCGTTTTACATGCTATGAAAAATGCTTAAGAACTATAACACAAAATAATAAGGGGATCCCCTCAAATTGGGCGGAAATTCGATAACACAACTACATAGGTACATCAGGATGCGGTCAACGATATTATCACGACCCAGTACAAAGTTTGCCTTCCTTATTTAGGTAGCAGTTTTTAGCTATAGGATTTTGACTAAGGTATATTTTTGTACAGTCAGGCATTTGACCACCACCACCACCAGGTCACCTGAAGGCCAGACCAATTTTGGAATGGAACTGGCTCTCAATCGAGACTGCCGTAACACCCCGCTAGACACTTGCACCGCGGAATTGCACGAACTAATTCCGCCCGCGCCCTTCTACCACCGGACGAGTAGAGGTACCGCAGGACGACACCGGTTTATGGTGGAAGTTCCTAAGACCCACACAAAACGGTACGCTTCTACCTTTATTGTTCGTACCGCAAGGTTGTGGAACTCCCTGCCTGACTCTCTGTTCCCCACGCACTATAATCCAGCGATCTTCAAAGCGAGAGTGAATCGGTTCTTATCGGGTAAGCACGCTCCATCTTAGGCCATAGCCTTTGCTTGCTATCAAGTACACTATGGCCAAGTGCAAACCCGTCATAGTTAAAAAAAAATAGTCTTGATGGCAGCTTTAATATTTATAAAAAATATACAAATTAGTTAAGCTAAAACCTATGACGTTACATTAGTTGCCGAACGAAAAATACACTTTACAACTACACGAGCGTTTCTATAGGTCAGATGGACCTTTTAACTGTGGGTTCTATTTGTTAAATTATAATTGAGCCACTTCAGTCCAATAATAATTATAGGGCTGAAGTGGCTAGCCCTTGTCAATCCTCCTCCTTCCGCGTCATGAGCTTCGTCATTCCTCTATTAAAATCTTCTCGATGGATACCCTCCAGTATCCTATGCGATCCTTGACATTAGTAGAAACATATCCTCCCACTGCAGATAGGTAAGCAAAATTGATAACGAAACTGAAAATATGTATTGCCATAAAAACCATAATAAAATAACTAAGACTTTTATTAATAAGAGAACTATTGTGTTTAAAAACAGCATGGAGCTATTTTTACTACCATACAAACTAACCAGCCACGTTTTAGCACAAAACAAACATCAAACACCTCAGTTTAGACTGTGGTTTAGATCAGAATTATTATTAGATAAGCAACATTACCGAACTAAAAGATTATATCCAATTTATCATAGCAAAAGTACTGTTAAATACCTTATCAGCAGTGATAACAAGACTACGGTAGTGTGCAAACGTTCCTATAATATGTGATCTCGAATTTAATTGTTTACAAAATCTAGTCAATTTATTAATAGTTAAAGTCATTCGTACCAACTACCAAAGAATACAAAATGGGTGTACCGATGGTGAACAGTTGTTGTTTTTGTGCTAGTTTGCATACTGGGACTTTGATTATTGGATATCTGTATTCGGTGAGTTTGTCTTTTCTGTGTTACAAGGTTTGCGATGTTTGCTTTTCGTGACCTTGGATTTTACATGCTATGCTTGCGTTGTAAGGAATGTTCATAGTCTGTAGGAAGTTATCAATGTGTCTTTTCTGAGAAATTTATAAAATATCTTAATTATTCAGTGTACGAGAGTAATATGCTTGTCGGATACGGATCTATTTACTGGTAAATGCCTCACGAATTAGAAAAAGTTTTTCAGAATTTTACATATATTTCTTACGGATGAATTTGCTCACATAATATTTTAAGGCGATTAAAACAGAAAAAATGTCCGAAAACATAATTTGTGTATTCAATTCGATATATACAGCGTAATTCAAAATAATGTCAATAAAAAAAATATTATTAACAATAAATATTACAGGCTAACCAGAAATTTAATATAATTTATTGTAGCCTCGAAACTTTTAAATTAGGTAACAGATATTTAGGTATTTACAAATACTTTGTCTTGCCTTTCCCCATTTAATTGATTTTTACTCATATTCCTATATCTCTAATTCTCTTGCTAAGGATGTTCTTCTGCTGCTCCGAGACTCTGGCCACAGGTTCCCGCGTGTCTCCCACGGCAACGCCTGATATAATCTGCATAGCAGCTTTCACGTATGGAACATAAGCCCCTGAAACCGATAACATAGCAACATTGACATTTTGAATCGAACGCAGGCACAGTCCTAATGGAGTGGATGGGATGTTTTTGCTTGTATCTGTATTATTATATTCTACTCATTTTTCAGACCTTGAAAAATCATTTGTAGGCTAACTACCTTTCAAGATCATTGCAACAAACACAAATACGATGTGCTGTATTTCTTTGTACATATGTTTGTCTGTTACAGAGTTTCAATGCCTACCTGATAAAGAAGACAGATGTCATTATTTTATCAGGTGGTCTGGGGCCAAATTACTGTATTATCGTGCAAAGGAATCCCCTAACGAATTAATTCTGCAGGGGAGTCCTGACCCTCAGTGATGAGGAGATACGTCTCAAGGCAGGCCCACCTTGTTCAGTGATAGCAGCAACCCTCCTATTCAGCTCTTGTTGAAGTTCTCTTGCCTTGCTCACATCTTTACTGAGGATAGCTCGTTCAATGTCCAGCATTAAACGCGGGAACAGGTTTGAGATGGTTGTCATACTGGAGTTGAAACCCATTAGGTTCGCTGGTGCCGTGGTGGCCTGCAGTTCGAGAAACGAGGTTTGTTAAAAATCAACAATAGTAGTGATTAGGATGACATCACGTTATATTGTAGCATCGGCTGTTTGTACAATATAGCAGGCTGCCAGAAACCTTAAGAGCGCTTGAAAAATTCTAGACACCAAAATTGGTCAACAGGTATTAAGTACCTACTTAGTACCATCCAATAAGGCATTAATTGTATTGAAAACTTCGTCCTTTAAATGGATTCGGTTTAAATTTAGCAAAACAAGAAACATATGCGCATAACCCAATCTTGATGGTGTTTCGGGTGACATTACCAAAGCGAAGCAATGGTTGGTCACGGTAATGATTGGTGGAGTTTGTTGTCGTAAAAGTTGATAAAAAGCGGCTCAAACATATTAATAGTGGCTCATAGTATAGAAACCGCTACGTGAATCATAGCACAGAAACAGTGATGCCTAAAACTATATCGTTTGACATGAAATCTGTGTGAACTTACATGGCTAGCCATAAATATCCTCTGGTCGTCGTTGAGGTCATTCGATGCAGTGATATCGAGTGCAGTCGCGAAGTCACACTTTATTCCCTTGAAGTTGGGAATGGATTCCGTAGCCAACTTAAAGAACTTCGCCATGTTTACTGAAAAACAATATTAAACAATCAGTACCTGTTAGATTGGTGGAAGGACCTGGCCGCCCACCACGATGTATCTGCCCAAGAGAACCCATCTAACGAATTAATTCTGCGGGGGAGTCACGCCCCTAAGTCATGAGGAAATACGACTCAAGAGAGAGACTAGATTGGTTGTTGAAATATCTTTGGCAGGATTAGGCTTTTGGTAGGATGTCTATATAGGTACAGTATTGCCTCCATCTACATAATAATATACTTATTAAATTAATGAATTCATTGATGTGTCCGGTGACGACCGTTCTTCATTTTGAATAGATTCATCTAAGGCCACGATATTTCACCCGAAAACGCTTTGCGCTTGGTAAAATGCCTACAGTTGCTTTTTCGCATGCCATTCCACGCCGTATTAACATGACAGCAAGGGCGAGCATCGTGCACATAGCTCCGGCCGACGAGTCTTGTCCACACGCAAACAATTTTGCACAATTTGAGCAATTTTGCAGACGTTTTTGACGAAAAAAATTCATATAAAATCAGCAATTCAAAATATTCTATTTATGGCTTTTTACTCCTCTAAATAATAACATTACCTTGTAGATATAATTAAATTGGTTCAAATTTCTCTACTACTTTTGGAAAAAAAGGTGAAAAAATATTTCAAAACAACTATTTTTCAAAAAATAAAACTTTCGAGCAAATTATACGTAACCGTGTTTTCGCGTTTTTTGTTGTCTTAACACTGAATCAAAATTTTATTAACTGTAAAAACATTAGCTCTATCTTATATACTTCTATTTTATTTGATTTTTATGAAATGTCGATTTCACATAGCACCCCGCGCATGACATTTGTACCAATATCAACATTTAGCATAACTGTACGTACGATTCAGGTACAGCTGCCTATTGGCTGCTAACACTCATTTATTACTGGTGTCTGCTCCCGGCTTTGGACGCATTGAATATAATAAACGAGGTACCTATTAATAGCTTATGCTACACTCAGTATCATATCAAATTTCGTCATTCTGTTGCGGCGTAGAGGAGGAGCAATGATTTCGTTCCTCTATCACAAACACAATTTCTGTTTTATATAATGATCCATCCTAGGTCATAGCTATTGCTTATCATCAGACTTATGTATTCTGAGCCACCTGGCACACTATGGACACGTGCAAATCAGTTTTAGTTAAAAAAGGTATAACTATACTCACATTTGACTCCACTGAGTGATGGGTGGTCGTAGTACAGTATAGGCAGCGTGGGAGCAGCGTCGGAGACTCGACGTACATAGCTGACCAGTGTCTCCACGTCAGCAGGTTTGTAGTACAACTCAGGGAGGGTCAGGAGGGCATCGGGACCGGCCTCGGCTGAGTAACGGGCCTGAAATGAATGGAACAGACAGACAGGTTCTTAAGCGTTTATTGTTTATATACCTATATATTTCTTCCGTCGGTCGGATAATACGTTAAATTTTAAGCCCGGGCTGTTTGTCTAGTACGGCACTCATTAAGCCATGTCAGAGGCCCTCAGGGCAGTTTGATAAACCTCTCGACACCAGAGTTGGCCACTGTCATTCGATAAGAAGAACACGTGTTTATTCTATGGTTTGATTAGCTCATGCCTGTTTTAAGTGTGGAGTGTTTGGTTATCCGTCTCGTAAAGTCAAATATTTTGATGAAGAGTAATGTAATTAGATGAAAATTGATCATACCAGTTCCAAGACCTCAGGCAGCGGTAGGCCCCCGACGTGCATGACGACCTTAAGGCCAAGAGGCCTGGCTGCTTCCAACCAGGCGTTTAGGAGGGATTTCCGCTCTTCCACGCTCAGGCTCGGACCTTCACTTGCTGTACCAGCCACTGCAAGAACATTTAATTCGTTGATAGAATCTACTTTTGTTTATAATGATACTTTCGAAGCCAATTTCAGTTAAGAAAAAATATTTTCGCGAGAAAGTCAACGTTTCGGTCTAATTTTATTCTGTGTAAAAAAAATGTTTATGGAGAAAACCAAACTAGTCAATTACACAGCTTTTCATATCATAAGGTCTTCTTTAGTGGTTTGCAGTGACCATCGGCGATTAAAATGGAGATTGAACTTATGTTCAACATCAACAGCAAATCGCAAACAGAGAGAATATGTACACAATGCCAAAGACCTACCTATTTTTATTCATTTACTCGAAATTATCAGCGATGACCCCGCATTATTTTTTATGTATAAAATAGCTACAATTATGTTTTAGTTAAGTCACCAGTTACGTTTTCAATTTGATGTACAACTTTTGAGTAATTAAATAAAACTCGGTCAAAAATACACCGCGACTTTCAAAGACATTTTTCCATTTGAAAGTCGCGGTGTATTTTTGACCTATTTTCAAAATTCTATGAAGCTATTGGTCTTCTTTGGGATTATACCCATATTCCAATATTTTTTTCGTTGCAATGTTTATGTTTCTTAGCATCAAAGAGCGGCTTCGAAAATACCTCTGCGTTTTGCTGGCATTAGGCCCCCTCTTAACTCGAAAGTTGGATGTTATCAAATTAGTTATTTTATGATAACTAAAAAATGAATAAGGGTACCATCAAACATATAATGCCCGTCCACCATCCCCTTGGTGTCGTTTTGTTGGTTGAATGGGCTGCAGAAAGTTTTGCCAAATTTGTGGACGGATAGACACATATCCACAAGCTCAACAAATATAATGTACGTAAGAAGAGTTGATTGCATGCTTTTTGCTTACCCAGAGCTCCGTTAACATTGTTTTGGTGGAGATGCTTGGCGTACTGCGGTATGACTGACAGGTTCAAGTTGCCATCCTTGTCGAAAGGAGTGAATACTGACGGGACCAGCCCTTGCACGTTGAGGGCCTGAAATAATGAATATCAATCACATACTACTTACTTAAAAGCGAAAATGTGCTAGTTGGTCTGTTTTTTATCGAAGGTACAAAATAAAATTTGATTTTTAAATCAGTTATTTGAATGCAGTCTAATACTTATGTGCTAGTTGGTCTGTTTTTTATCGAAAGTACAAAATAAAATTTGATTTTTAAATCAGTTATTTGAATGCAGTCTAAAAGTTTATTTGTCTTATTTTTTGCGAATCGTAATGGAAGAGTAAACGATAAGTACTTTCTTTTATTTAATACGATTTATACAATAATATAATTTATTTCCCAAAAGTACTCACATATCCGGCACTTATCCATTGCAGCACAACCAATGCAAAAAACCAAATGCCCATTTTACAAATCAAAAGTATCAAATTGTAGTCAGCAGTTTAACCGTTCACTTCATCCGAGTTTTCTAACACACTTTCACACTTCAAGCCACGGTAAAGAAAATATCAAGACTGTTCACGTGATACACTGTTTATGTATTCTAGAGGAGACACTTGGATCACCGCTGGACTGTGACTGGACGACCCAAGGTCTAAAAACTATTGAAGCTTCATTCGTATCGAATTGGCTACAAAAACTACTGCTCACTGATACAAATTAGTTGTTTTTTAAACGTGGTATACCTACTCGTATGTTTTAGTTCAAAGGTGTCGCTTATATGAAATGAGGTTCTCAAGACAAGCTGTGCGTGATTTAGTTGCGAAATGAGCTCGCTGTGCAACTTTTACAATACCTTGAGCCCGAGGAAGGTTGTCTATGAAGTAACGCCTTATTTTCATGTGTTACCTATTATTATAAGAGTCCAACCATCTTAAATAGAGAAAATCCTAAAATTATATCAATAATTTCATCGGTTTAATCAAAATTAATTACACCCATATAGACCCGCCGTGCCCAAACGAGGACACTCATAAATCTACCCACAATTTTTTAACATATTTGTTTATAGTTAGTTCATTTGCTGGATTGTGATGACAAGTAGTGCATTTTTATGTTGTTTAGTAAAAATAATAATTTAAAACGTATTTAAGTCATTATATTGTGCATTTTGTGGACCTGTTTCTTACTTCAGTGTTATTTCAAAGTGAGTATACTTTATTTCCATCTTTGTCTTTTAGATATTTTTGTTTTCTTACATTAATTACTTACTTGTTTTATATACTATTACTTACTACTTTATTTCATTACAAAACTTAAGTACAAGTGAGATAAAATCTAATTTTATTATGCTGTCCCCAATTGGGGCCAATGGGTATATCTGAGGTAAATAATTGATTATTTTTGTTGATAGGCCAATGCCAATTTGATAATGGCACGACGGGTATTTAGCAGTCGTAATGACTACCAAGGCCTTCAAGAAGCAATTGAAGCTGTAATGGACGAAGAAGGAGACGTTGGTGAGATTGACTTAGTGGCACTGCCCCCAGAACCAAGTGTGGTTACCGATAAAGAAGAAGGAGATGATGATAAACTTCAATCTAATGCCTTTCCGCGAGACATACCTGGTAGAGTTCAAGAGTTTACTAATAGAGATGACGAGGATTGGGGCAGTAGTGGCGAGGAACCACTTGAAGTCAAGAGACGTAAAAATGCGCCTCAAGAACCCCGACACACTTGAAACCAATTCTAAAGACCATATCGTATACTTCGATAATTTCTTTACCAGTTACACATTGCATCGTGATCTACGACAAGCTGGTTATCGTTATCGCGCAACTGGTACTGTTCGCGAGGGTAGGACCAAGAAGTGTCCTCTCGTAACAGTAAATGAGATGAAAAAGAAAAACCGTGCCGATTTTGATAACCGCTTTGATCAAGTCAACCAAGTTTTATTTGTGCATACATGCTGGATCTAGCCCTTCCAAACGCATGGCGTCTCCACCTACTAACCAACGAAGTCAAGATGGATCAGCTTGAATACCGACGCTACGTCGCTCGTCACTATTTGCGAAACACAAAGCGTATCAATGCGACCAGCAGCTTCTGAAGTGCCAAGTCTGCAGCACGATGGGGTGGCCCACTACCCTCAAAAACTATCCCAGCAATTGAGATGTGCCATTTGTCATAAAAAAGTCCGCTGGCTATGCAAAAAGTGTTGAAAGACACTTTGCATTGATAAAATTGTTTTGAAAGTTGTCATACTGCTTGAGCCCAGTGGCCCCATTTGAGGACGGCATTTTTTTTCTATCAAAATAAAAAAAAGTCATCAATATTTTTACGTTTTTTACTTCATTATGTCAGATTCTACCAATTAATACAAAACAGATAAACATTTTTATTCATAATTTGTTAGAATTACATGTCATTACATTTCAATTTGTCTTTATTCAAAATAATAACTACAAGATCAATAAAAATTGATAATAATTCAATTCAATAATTAAACAATAAATATGTATATATATATATATATATACAGTATTGTCACATTACATTTGTTTTAAACACAAATAAGTTGGTATAACAGTACATGAGACATTATTTATGTATGTAAGTACTTCTTATAACTATTCAGCGGCAACATTGCGTCCGAAATTATTTACGTAACATTTCTTTTCACTCTGAAAAAATTCAGCGATACTGTAAAAAGTCTTTTTAACTAGCCAGTTCTTGAGCTTTATTTTAAAAACATTATCACTCATAGTATTCTTAATATCTACCGGCAAGCAGTTATATACCTCCGGGCCCATAACGTGCGTCAACTTCCTCGATCGCATCAACCTCACCGACACGGGCGCGAGATCTTCATCTCTGCGGAGTGTCATGTGTAGCGAGTGTTTATCTGCGCGCCTATCCAGCATCTCTAGATTTTTCCTAACATGTATGGCAAGTTGCAGGATCACAAGCGAAGGTAGAGTCGGAATCTCCAGGGACTTGAAAAATGGTTTTGCCGACGTACGACGCGACACTTTTGCGATAGCCCTGACAGCACGCTTCTGCATTCTGAAGGCACGCAATCTGTCTGCGGCGTGCCCCCAGAGCTCTGTACCATACTGCAGGACTGAATGCACAGTCGCAAAGTAGCAAACGCGTACCACATCGGCGGAAACCACTCTCGACAGTCGCCCTAGCGCAAAACATGCACTGCCTAATTTGGCGCACAGTCTTTCAATATGTGTGGACCATGTCAGTCCGCGGTCAATTTCGAAGCCTAGAAAAATAGTCGACTCTACCTGCTGTATTTTTTCTCCATCAATAGCTACATGCAGCTTATCTGTAGGTCTTCCAGATATCGAAAACTGCAGGAAATGTGTCTTTTTTAGATTCAAGGCTAATCCGTTTCGTTTAAACCATTGTGCAAGCTCAGAGGCAGTGTCATTAAGTCGTTTTTCTAACTCTACCTGTGTTTTGGCGGAAATCACGGCTGCTACATCATCGGCATACATGAAAATACTCCCGGATGCGACAAATTCGGGCAAGTCGTTAAGGAGAACGGAAAAGAGGATGTTGGATACAGACGACCCTTGCGCTACCCCCATCCCAACAGTCAGCGGGTCCGACCTTGTTTCTCCGCCATCTCCAACCACCACCTGGGCTCTACCTCGCAGCATATCTATTAATAGCGCGTGCGCAAGACCACATATACCGTAATGGTAGAGTTTTGCCGCAAGGACTCTATGGTCTGCGACGTCAAAAGCTTTTGACAAATCGCAACAGAGTACCGCTACACGCTGGCTCTTGTCACACGCCTCTAGCACACTCTTGATAACTTCACGAGTAAGATCAGTGGTGGACCTGCCCGCTCGATACGCATATTGACGTTCAGATAGAGCCCCAGTAGAGGCAAGAAACGCAATGAGCCGAGAACTGAGGCCATTTTCAAAAATTTTGGCGATTGCAGGGATTATAGAGACGGGTCGGTATGCATCCAAATCCTCGCGCTTTCCCCTTCCCTTGAACAGAGGCGATACTTTACTCAATTTCATCGCTCCGGGAAAGATGCCCGAGTCTATACAGCTATTAAAAACTACCGCCAAACACGGTGCTAATGTTTCCTTAGCTAAGTTTATTATTTCCATTGATATATCATATATATCTTTGGTCGGCTTCTTAGGTATACGTGTCGAGATGATTTTATAGATTTCGTCAGCGGTAAACTTAGTAATTCGGAAGCAACAGTCGGCGGGCGGGCGGGCGGCTGCAAGCGCCGCGCTCACAAGAGGGAGGTAGGCGCGCGGCGCTCCACAAGTCGCGGCCGCACTTACAAACTTTGAGTTCATTGCGTCCGCGGCTGCTTTCCTCGTCATGAATTTAATTCCATCCTCATCTTTAGTTACTTCACTGAAACTTGTAGTAGACTTTTTGCAATTGCCTCTCTCAGTATTTACCGATAATAATAATAAAAAAATAAGTTTTTTTACGGCTCAGTTTGGTTTGGGTCTAAATGGGTGCACTTAAACTCATTTTTAAATCTTTATGAATAATGAACTAGGGGCTGCTTTTTCTAGGCCCATTCAGTGTTCACGCTTGCTCTGAGATATTCAACAGGCGTAAACTGTCACATTACTTCACAGAAATCTAAATAAACAGGTACTAAGATTTCTGTGCATTACTTAGACTTAGAGGCAGCTGGACATCAAAATAGTAGAAAGAAAAATGAGTGACAAAAAAAACTTTCAGAGGCTTTAATAACCTCCTTTTTTTGATGTCAGTTAAAATTATAGAGACATAGGGTTTTCGATCTCAGCCCATATCAAGTAGGTAAGATATTTAAGTCGTTTGACTAAAACCATTTGTCCTTTCGTTCCAGGCATGGGCGCTGCTAGAGCTGGCAGGGTACAGTCTGCTGGTGACGCTGGCGCCGCTGGGCCAGGCCGGGAAGGTGTCCACGCACAAGTACGCTCTCTTCATCACTGCAGCCGTGGTCAGCGGCACCCACCTCGTCTGCTCTATACTGCTGGTCTTAGCTGCGTATAAGGTGATCCCAATTCCCCGAGGCCTATCCCCGCCCCGAGCCCTTGAGGTCTTGGATTTTCAATTGCTTCCATGCTATGATTGTTTAAAAAAAATGTGATATTTGGTATGGACTTGGAGGTAATATGGAGTCTCGAAAGTGACTTATACTTCTTTTTATTTTGATAAAACGCGAGTAAAGCCGCGTGTATCCATTAGCATTATTATGAAAACTGAAAGGCCAGTGGATGACCCGAATTTCCTTTAGTGGCATGGCCCAAAGTGGCCGATAGTCATCAATATAAACTTTACAAAAACCAAAAGTTCTTTTCCTTATCCAAATGTCTTTTGACATTTGTTACTCACATGTTTACTGGCTCCACAGAAGCTGCCATTCCTCACACTACCCTGGACGATAGTGACGGGCATCCTGACTGCTGTGTTCTTCACCATGTGCCTGACTGGCATCAGCCTCATACTGCAGGACACCGGAGACACCCTGGAGATAGAGATCATTGTCATTACGGTGCATCTTGTTAGAGCCTGTAAGTATTATTGTGAATTGTGTCCCATTCAAACATATTTATCCAAAGTTTTTATCTGCTATAGATTTAGTTGTAATAACCGGCTAGCACTTACGTCAATAATTATGTCGAAAATTAGCTCGACAAGTTATAGATACCACAAAGTACCAACACCTTAGGAGTCATTTAATATCTTAGGATTATTATCATCATCAGCCAGTCATCAGTTTCTGTCCGCTAATGGACACTCCCATGGAACGATACTTGGCCTTTTATTTTAGAGAAGATCATTGTGATCGCAGTGCATCTTGTAATAGCTAGTAAATATCAGGTTTTAATCATGGGATTGTAGCATGTATCAAAGAACTAGGTATAATATATAGGTAAGTACAGTTTTATTTTTTTATTAAGTACATACTTACCTACTTGCAACCTAGTAACATTAGAAAATTTACTTTTTTTTTACTTCCTAGAGTCAGACAGATTCCTACAGCATAAAAGACATTACTATCATAAACCTGTGAGTAACATTACAATTCATTTTGTCGCAGGTATATCTGTATACAGCATTGTGGTGGTTCACAGCAGACACAAGCAAATCATGTACGAAGAAGATGCAGAACATTTCCAGCGCTCGGCGCGCCTCTACCAAGCTGTCAAAACTGACGACCACGCGCTCTAGCGACGTCTTTGTCGCGCGTACCAGAACGACTAAGAGTAAGGGAGAGATCGATTCATCTGAGAAGATTGAAACTATGGAGAAGTTGGTGGAAGCCACAGACAATAGGAAAAGAATGGAAGCTAAAGGCAAACTAATCAGCTGTTGTGCTTTTTCTTTGTCACACTATGGTTCAAGATTGGAAGAGAAAGAGAAGAAGATTGCAAAGATTAGGAGAGGGAAGAGTAACAATAAAAACTCTGCGTGCATATAAAATATTATCTAATCGTATCTTAGTTATGATTATGATACTAATTATCCTAATAGTCGATACAGTGGGGCTAACTTATCTTGGGCTAGTAACCCTGACTAAATGTGCATAATATATATTTAATTATAATAAACTTTTGTATGATATATAAAATACAATTCTTCATTTTCCCACTGAACCTTTGGGTAATGGTTAAACATTCTAGAGCATTCCTATTAGTTATTTTATTATGTAGGTACCTACTATTACCAGTAGCCAGTATGTAGTACTTAGATGTTTAAATAGTAGTTACCTACCTACAGAAGTAAAACGTAGCATGACCTCTGCCTACCTAGTATAAGATGAGCATGGTTCAGTTGTTTGCCCCGCCATCCACTGCTATTTGGGAGCTTCCGTGAGTTGGATGACACGCCACGGTAGAACCGTAGATCCCGACTAAAGATATCCGAGAGGGCAAAACTGCACTGTTCAAATTATCACATGCAACACCAATGTAGCCTTTTATTGTCTACCTGAATAAAGATATTTTTATTATTATTGTAACACGGCTTTTATACATACAATAATATTCTATATTCTTTTGTGAGTAAGTAAGTAAGTATATATATTATATCTATGACCCTCTCAAAGCTATAGCAGCTGGCCAGAGTCATAATGAACTGGACGATTTGCGAAAGCAACTTAGGATGATGATAATAATTGTATTATAGTGTTCAATTCTTCCCCTCAACGACATATCTCGCTATTCGTAACGCTACAAAATATGACGTCTTGAGCTCTCGTTGACGTCATTAGAAAACCCGGCGCCCTCAGCCGGCGCCACAGATTCATGATGTTGCCATGTGAAGCATAAAATTATCTTTTCGCGCCATAATTAAATCATTCATGTTTGTGTTAAAATGCAACCAAAAGGTGTAGCATACTAGGTATTTTTTTCTTAACCTAAACTAAAATGTTAAAAATAGTTGGGCATTCTGTCAAAATAAAAGAAACTTTACTTTCGTGATTTGCATAGACAATACAGCGGTGCCACTTGTACTTTACTAAAGAATAAACAAAATTCTGATTCTGAAATACAAGTGCCAGTGGCATCTATACCTCCTACACTTTTCGGTTAGTTTAGCATGTCTGTTGTGGTCTTTGAATATCTATCCCTGTTGTGGTTAATAGATTGTACGCTATGTCCAAAATGTTTTGTTAGCAATATTTAGTTTTTCTATGGTGGCAACATTGGACGTCGCCGATTACGCCGAAGTCGCGTGTGTGCGCGACTGAATAATCTGAATAATTGGTAAAAATCTTGTTTACTTTGCAAAGTGCAAATAACATAAACAAGTTCTAGTCAATTTAATAATATTTTTTATAGTAGGTAACCTTCAGATCAAATTCGACGTGAAACATCTGTGTGTGTGAAAACAACAATCCTGATTGTAAACAGAACCTAATATTTGCTGTCTGTCTGGTGGCTAACGAAATTGTGAGGCGCTTATTTTAATATTTGAAAGGTAAGCAATCACTTTCTACTTATGTTAGGTACCCTAGTTTTATTTCTTAACAGCTTAGACTATCTCCTACTATAGGATAAATAAATAGGTACCTAGTCAAAGTCACAATCTGTCAGTTAGAACGGAGACTATCGTCAGTTTTTTGGTTGTGAGATAACATCTAGCTCAATTTAGAATTCAGTTTATCAAGGCCATTAACAAACCATTGTCATTATGTAGGTACACAGAACGTTTTAGTTTTTTATTGCCCTTGAACCTAAATTGTCGGGAGGTGCTATCAATTATAGTGTATCTAGGTTTGCAAATTAGACTGTACCAAGGTATTTTAGTTAAATATGAGTCTAGATAGCTACTAGGTATTCAAAAAAGAGCAAAAGTGACACGCTTCTGTAAGCAGTTTTTTTGCTAGGTAGGTACTTCTTAGATGAGCAAATTTCTAGGAGGTTTGAAACCTTGAACTATAGTACAAATACATGCAATTAATATGTATTATGTAGAATGATCACTTGTTGTAACCAAGAAATCAACACTAACACAACATCATACTTAGAAATTAACTATATATTATATGTTTCAGTAAAAGATGGAAAAAATACTAATGTAAAAAGTAGCCTAAATGTGTTCCCCATACTGAATTACTTAAATTCAAATTGATTCAACCATTTGAGTGAGTACCATAGTCATACACAAACTCAAACATACCTACTTAAATAATCTTTTTAATTTTAATTAGTAAGATATGGGAGTAATTCACAAATGAAATCTGATATATTAATTGTATTGAGAGGTTACACATGTCAGGGCACTGTTTGCATAATATTTTAAAAATAACTGAGTTCCTGAGATAAACCAGTTAATGTTTACCTAACTACTACAGTACATCTGTTAGATATTATAGTTACTGATTTTTACTCTGATAATGTATAATGACTAATATTGCTATTACATAGCTTAGATATCAATGTATTTAGTTTTCCAATTTACTTTGCTTTTACTAAACAGGAAAATAGGCAGTAAACTTATGACTTATGTAGGTGTTTTGTGTTACTTAGCTAATTTATGTTACCTAGTTACTACCTTGTTCCCTAGTATTTCTACTGATTTTGTAGTTTTTTCAATAAATATATTTTTATAAACAGCAGCACTTGGCTGATTTATTCTGTTATAATTTTAATTTTATATGCTAACAGTATTAAAGCTGGGGTCAATGTCTGAAATATTTGACAATAGTATAGCCAGCTTAATGTAAGCATACCTTTTTTGAATGGTGTGTCCAGTGAATGTCAAGGTATGTGTTTAGAATTTTAATTGTATTTGATTTCCAAAGTGATGGTTTTGTTTAAACTCAACTATTTGTAAAATATAATTAGGCAGCTAGTTAGTATTTTAATCACTGTTGCTGATTGAGTAACTATTACCTGTGGTATTAATATAACTACAACAGTTAATTTTCCACCAAAGTAAATGTACGGAACATCAATATCTCCGGACCTCCAAGATACAGGCTTTTGCCTAGTTTGGGGTCTATAAAAACATGTTTATACATGTAAATGAAATTGATTAAATACTAAGGCTTACTGTATAGTAACTCAATGTAATTTATAGTAACTTTATAGTGAGCTTTAGTATTTAATCAAATGCCTCCTCTTGAACTAAATATGAAAATGTGGATGAGGTTTGAGGTATAAATATCAGTTCATTTGTTATTACTATTTGTTATCTACTTTATTTACCCAAATGCCATGGTTAACCCTAAGGGGTTGTCTCAATCTTGATCATTATAACAATTACCTATATTAAATATTTATTTATATTAATTCATAAATAGATGTTTGACTAAAGACACAACATTAACTAATTACTTGGGCCCATAACAGAGTCCTCCACTTCGATATCAACAATACTGTTAGTACTTAGATAAATGTAGTACTTGTACTTACTTTGGCTAATTAATTAAAACAACCTTGAGGATGGGGCAAAGCTGGCATTCTATGATGTCATGCCCTGCAAGTACTTTAGGTTTTTAAACCAATGCTTATGGCTGGCTTAGTTATTTATGACACAGTTTGGCAGTTGTTAAGGTATGTTAGAGGATATTAAGGTGGTTTGAAAACTGTTGACACTAGATTTTGCCAATCTCAATGCTATAAATAGTTATAGTTACTCTGTGTTAGGTAAAATAATGTGAATGTGGAGTATATTAAATTGGTTCCTAGTTAAATAAAGTATTAATTTTAAAGTCCTTGTAGTTATAGCCTGCCCAATTTATATTACATCTGTGAGACAAAGTGGGTTTTTACTTTTTAATTGATGACACTTCTATGAATTTTGATCAAACTCTCTCACTTTCACAACTTATACAAATTTACAGCTAACTTGAAGTTCTTTTCCTTGCATTTATATAATATTTCTTGTTATGTTCTTAAAACTATTTATATAACTATCTGTGTAACCCTAGGTATTTTCTTTCCATTTTATTTTCATTAAACATAAGAATCAATATGAACAACCTCCTCTGCATGAATGTATGTAGGTAATATAACTAGTAAGCCAAAATAACTATTCCCTTATTTCAAATACCTAATATAAATTGTAATTAACACTACATAAAATTTCAATAAAATAATTATTTACTATGAAGTACCTACTCAATAATCATTGTAATTAACAATGTATTATTGAGTTCATAACAGAAAAAACATGCTTAATTTCCTTAAAGCACCAGCTTCCCCAGAGAATAGTCATATTAAATCCCGGTGTAATTAATATTAACTTGACATTAAGTAACTATGTTAATTATTTTAATTGTTGTGTGCTTTATGACACATTGGAGACCATTGGGACATTGCAAAATTGACAAAAAATGGGTTAGTTAACCAGTTAGTGGTTGGATAATTACAACAAACCTGTGACAATTATCTTGTTACTAGCATGTAATATTCTGTTCATTCATTTCAATCAGATTAAGCCAAGGCTCTTAGAGGATAGATAGACCTTGATAGATGGTTCAAAGTTGGCCTTTATCATTTTCTAAGAAGAACATATGTTTTAACATGGAATAGACTTGCGTTTGACTATAGCCTGCCTGGTGTTAAGCACCACTGTAGTCTACGAGGTAGTACGCTTGCCTAGAAAAACTTATTTACTTATTCTGGATTTGAAGACCCCTGGGTTATAATTTTCTGGGGAAAAGGCTCCAGGTAGAAAGTTCCATAATCTCGCTGTCCTTACTATGAAGGTAGAAGAAAAGCGCTTCGTGGTTCATCAATGTTCTAAAACGTATTTGTGAACATGTGACACTCACACACACATATACCTATGTTATCATTAGTGTAAATCGTGAACGGTGCTAATTAGAATAAATGAATTTGAATTTGAATGTATTGTTTACTACTTCTTCATACCCAAATTTATTGAAACGCCTCTGATCTCTCATCAGCGGCTTTAAGGGTGGTTTCGAAACTATTGGTTTGTCACTCTTCTACGAACTTTGTTCCTCTTTGAGTCGTATTTCCTCGTGACTGAGAGTCATGACAATCCTGCTGAATTGATTCCTTACGGGAATAAACTTACTAACTAATGTACCTACTTGTAGTTAGTTATGGGCCTATCCACCTGCAGTAATGGCTGATGTAGTAATTACCTGGTGAGGATAATCGATATCCGGCGGCAGGATGGATGCGGCCTTGGTGGGTCACTGTCACTAGCGGGATATACTGCGCGTGGTACAAGCCAGGGGCGACTTGTGCACTTGAAAACCTCATTTTTTAATCCTCTTTGTCAGTACAAGAATATCTCTTTGTTAATAAAAACACGTATTTTGTTTTATTAGATCTTCCTTAGCCGTTTTTTCCGTTGTTGCGGGTCGCGGCTCCGTAGCAGACTGCTGAAAAATGGTAAAATGATGGATTTCCAAGAATGGACTATGTCCTCGGATTCTGTTTGTGTTTTTATAATATAACTAGCTGTGCCAGCGACTTCGTCCGCATGGAATAGTTATTACCATAAAAACAGTTCTAGTGAGCTAGTCTTAAAATATAGACATATTATACTGTTGCAGACATTTTGTTAGATAATTTCAAGAGAAATAATTCTTTCATACATATTTTTTTGATATCTTGAACCGTTTTCGCAGCACACGCAACGGAAGCCCTCAAAGATGAATAATTTTCCCCGTTTATTTAATTTTTTCCATTGTTTCTTCGCTCATATTAGTTACAGCGTGATGTTATATAGCCTAAAGCCTTCCTCGATAAATGGTCTATCCAACACAAAAAGAATTTTTCAATTCGCACCAGTAGTTTCTGAGATTAGCGCGTTCAAACAAACAAACAAACAAACAAACAAACTCTTCAGCTTTATAATATTAGTATAGATAACCATGTACCGAATGATAAGACGAGCAAGATTAAAAAAGGATCTAATACCTATGCTGGCGTTACCACATGCTCCGACACAACTGCTTTTGTACCTTTTTTGACTAAAACGGGTTTGCGTTGATGACAGTTTGATTGATGGCAAGCAATGGCTAGATATGTCTTTAGATGGCGCGTGGCGATAAGAAATATAAGCCAATAAGAACCGTGATACCTATTTATTTACGCTACAGTTAGAAAAATATTTGTTTGCTTAACTAACTCATACAGACACATAAACATATGATTACCACTATGGCCCTGCGCAGACGACAGACTATCCGTGACGCACTTTTTAGTCTGTGAAAATAGAACCTATGCAATTATATGCAGTAACGCACACGACGCGCAAAAAGTCCGGCGCACAAAAAATCCGTGTATTCGGGCAGACCGCACCGCGCCGCGGCGCGCCGCTCCGCACAAAAAGTGTGTGAAAAAAATTGAACGTTTGCTTCAACGCGCGCTAACGCAGACGGCGCACACTTTCTTTAGTCGGCTATCTGCATTTGCTAGGGGTGGACGTAACGCACGCGATCTATTATCATGGCGCCAGAGGTCGATGTAACTATGTTAATTCAAGAATTTCCATAGCGTCTACGTCCCTACAGCTCTGCCGACAAAATTATCGAAGATGTGCATCGTGTGCATTGAGTCTTTGAAATATCCGCGACCGACTTTTTGCGCGCCATGCAGACTTTTTGTGCGCCGCAGACTCGATCGCACAAAAAGTCTGTCGTCTGCGCAGGGCCTAAAAAACAGTTCAGAGGACGGAGTCGTTTTCATATCTTTATTAGTATTATATGTTTTGAAGCCTCATGTGAACTATGTATAATGTCTTTTGTGTGTCGACTACGTATACAAGAAGACCTCTTAGGTCACATTAAAATCGCTCTCAGCTACTAACTTGCGAACTATTTTAAAAGTATAATTACCGTCTGGTCTAGTTGGCCCAGCCTAGTATTACCTCTTTAAAAAAACACCACAAAGCCTAGATCCAGGCTGTTTTGTTTTTATTTCCACTTTACTTGGGATCGATCCGTCATTAAGCCCTTACATTTGTAGTTCAGTGCTGGAACGCGATGGAGCTCAAAAATAACGTGTAAGTGTTTCAACTCATTTGGAAACTTGCCAAGTTGTAGATAAAAACATGTTTTTTATTAATGTACATTTGGCGTTGCGTGACCTTAGAGATAATTCACATAGATAGTTACAGTACATACTATTGTGTTATGTCATGATACTTTATGTAGATAGTAAGTAGGTAGGTATACATATCATATTATATGACTTTAAATGACATCTAAACGCCTTCTCAATCAAACTGATATCAAAGTATGTAATTCGTAAATTCAGTAATTTTAACGAACTTAAGTGCTTATACCGCGACCAAAAAAATATAATAAAAAAAAAATTACAACATTGTTGTCAAAGTTTTATATCTACACTTTTTTGAATTTTATATCAACAATTACATTTCTATAGGTTCATGATTTCTACACATTTTGTTTGGTGTTACTGAAACTAGAATAGGTAAGGTAAGATAACCTTACAAAAATTGTTAATGCAAAAATAGCTTGACTCTTGGAAATTCTACTAACTATTACTACTATATTCAGAATGACCTTTTATCTCAATTTTAATTATTTGTATTATTAATTTTGTTCTCTGTATTGTAATTATTATATCATCATTTATTAATTAATGTACTTAATTGGCTCACGCGTTTTAATTAAATTGTAAATAATATAAAAAAATAAATACTTGCTATAAAACGCTATTTGCCGAATTACTTACTGTAATTTTTTTATTAGAAAGAAACTGGGAAAATTAATTAGTGAACTTTTGAGATATTTTGTAGTCTATTCAGAAGAAACCGAGAACCAAAATTATAATTTCGTTCGTTTTTTAGATCTCGATCATAAAAGTCGTTGCGAATATTTATGCACAGACTTGATAAGATAGTGTAGAGTGATGATAGCATTCTGTGTAATCAAGGATAATATGCAGCTAGGTATAAGGTATGATATAACATGATAAGATAGGCATTCTACTATAAAGTTCTTTAACTTTATAGTAGTTGTATTGTTTGTAACAAACAGTTTAGATTTTTTTAAATAGGTAATTTTAAAGAAGGAAAGAGTATTAGTGAGTACTTACGTACATAATTGTTTAATATGTTAACTAAACGGTTTTCACTCACGTGTAATTCGTGTATGTTGTTTACGCGTTCCGGATGTAATAACATCCATCTTCAGAACAGAAAAAAGGTTCATGAAAATGACACGAACCATGATACTAAATGACTAGTTAAAATTTTCACAGGTAATTTATTTCTGTTGCCAATGATTTATCACACACATGATTTATGCCTGGTGACAGACTGACTGATGTTGGTATTCTAAATATTTATGCTGAAAGTTTCATAACACTCGCACATCCAAAAATTGCAATAATTTATAAAAATAACTAGTGGTTGCTCGCTGCTTCGCTCGCGTTGAATCAGAATGACTTCTTCCATAGTTACCCAAAAAGTAGCAAACCAATAACCACACAGTTGCTTTTATTTAATTGTATGGTATGATGCTTTGATGATGAGTATAACAATACAACACAATACTTGATTACAGATTTAACAGATATAACATAATGTAGAATGTAAATAAATAATTTTAAAATTATTGTAGCAAAATAAATTATTAAAATAAATATGTAGTCTCAGCTTTACTGCAGAATTTGTGTATGTATACTATCGACATATTCCGTCAATAGCGAACCTGGACGATCTCAGCCCGATTTTAAGCACGAATGTGTGAAGCTGAGCCCAATTGTAATTGATATAATGCTTTAAAATGACATTGGTGTGTCTTTCAGGCCGGTCCCCGAAGAACCCGCTATGGGTGCCCCTCACATCACGTCCTTCTGCTGCTGCATGGGCCTCGAAATGGGCACCAAGTTCATCGGGTTTGTGCATCTGGTAAGATACATTAAATATCCTCCAAATTTAGTTTGGATATATGTAAGTTTTTGACATTAGTTAAAATATTTTTTCTTTTATAAGTATATCTTATGTCTGTAAACCTAACACGGTAAAAACTAGCGTGCTAAATGTAAAATGTTTATTCTATCAACATTATTTAAGACCTGTACTATACCTAGTTTTTCGGACAATAAATGCATTCATTCATTCATTCATTCAAAGTGTAGGGGATATAGATGAGGGGATTTTGATTCCTTAAATTCCGATTTAGCATCTCTTATACTACTGCGTCTTAGTAAATAATAGGATACATAAGTATTATGTTTTAATTATTGGCTCAATCGGCCGTTTGGGAAATCAACAAGACCCGTCTTTGTTTAGGAGAGATAATCATCATTGTTTGTTGTGTGTTTTCCTCGTATCAATTTCGAAAAATGACCACGGCGATTTATATGTTTTATGAAAGTCAGGTATTTGGCCGTATCTCTGCTTATGCGACACTATAATCGAAAATGTGACATGCCCAAACTGGATTAGAACTCAATTTCAAAGTGTAATTTTTTTCGCGGATATGAAAACTATTTTATTAACGTTTACATATATTTTCAATAGATCAATTAAATTTATTTACAAGTCTTATACATAATATTAAAATATACAATAATAATATAAAACTCTATGTTTAAATAATGATTTACTAACATAGTCTGTACGCAATGTTCGCAGGCGGTGTCTATCACCCTGATCATAGTGAGCGCGGTGTTCGCACAGGGCGCGCGCGGGTACATGGACACGCTGGAAGACGAGGACCACCTGTACACCACGTGGTACAAGCTGGCGGTCACCGTGGCGGTGGTCACCACGGCGCACGTGCTGCTGGCGGCCACGCTGCTCTACTCTGCCTTCAAGGTACACAGTATACCAATATGCATAAATGTATTTATTTATTTGTAATGTATATGATTTCAATAAATATTTCTTTATTTCTTTCAGTGAAGTAATTTTAAGACGGGGATAAACAGATAAAAGAATCTTTATTGATACTGTAAAGTTCCAACGTACATGTAAAGTACTTAGGTATATCATAGAAAATGCTACACAAATTACGATGTCTCGTCAAATTGAATTAATTACATTTAGCTCTAACTCTAATACAATTTTACAAGGTACAATGTCAAGTTTTATTATTAAAACATTGTAAATTTTTGTTATTAAAATCATGTCAAACATAATATGTAAATCATTATCCTAAAATGTCTCAACTTAAATAAATCTACTGACATTTTAAAACTAAATCTTCTTTTGACGTGCTAAAGTCAACCTTAATAGGTTATGCATTAAATACCCTGTATTTAACATAAACTATTTGTTACGTTTTATGGGCTGGGTAAGGAGTTGTATAGCTGGGCGTCCAGATCCCTACATGGATCCTTCTATGAAGATACAATGCAATATTAATTGTAGTAATGCGGCCAGTATGGTGGACACGCTGCCCTCTGGCAGCGGGCTGGAGCACTTTATAATAATAATAATAAAATCATTTATTGACACAATAACATTTTAAAATATACAATAGTTGTAGCCTGTAATATAATCTTATAAAATATGTGTAAAGTACATTTTATTTGTGCAATGAATTGGACCGGTTCTTCTGAACTAAGCAAGAATGCTTGTGTCTCAGGAGAACCGCACCCCCAGGTGAGTTTACAGTAGGTGTGCTAGTTAGGCTTCATCCATAATCTAAAAGTATCAAAGTTAACATTAAATTTTTTATCTATTATTATCAGTCTGTTAATTATATAAATATATATATATATATATGTATGTACTTATTAATATTTTTATTAATTTTGTTAACTTTGACCATCTTAAGACTTTTCAGATCATTATGCAAATTAATGTAAGCTATATTTAATTAAATTTATTATGTATATACGGCGTACAACTTACTGAAACATGTCTAAGCTCGAACCGCGTTCTTGTAGTTAGTGTACATTATGTTTATTTCGTCTCCTTGGCTCTCTTGTGTTATTGTTATACATAAACGTTTACCAATATAATAAAGCACTCACATATTTCTTTGTCCCATTGCAGCGCATCACAGCAGGTCTCCGCGTGTGGGTGTACGTGATGTGCGTACTGTACGTGGCGGCTCTGCTCTACATCGTGGTGGAGATGTGTCTGCACGGCCTCTCCGACTCGGGCTCGGAGATCTTCCTCTCCTTCCTGGAGGGACTCATCTTCTTTGGTAACTACTACTACTTTGGTACTTTGTTATCTAGTACCCAAGACACAAGCGTTTGCTTAGAGTGTGGGGCTAGATGGCGATGTGTGCAATGTCCCGGATTTTTATTTGTTTTTTTTTATCTTTAGGCTTTTCTAAAGATTTTCTAAGTGCCCCTTTTTGTAGTAGTTAGAAGTAGTACCTATGTTTAGTTTTCCTTCACTTGTTTTTATATTTTATTATTGTAAATAAAATTGTCTTTAAAAAAAAAATTATTTACTATAATGTCCTATACACTTGAACTAATTTGCTTATAGTCAGCTCCAAAAATAATTTTAAAAACTCCACATGTTATAAACACATTTGCTTATAGTCAGCCCCAAAAATAATTCAATGGATAATAACACCCGATATTTCCAATCGAATATTGTTAATATTATTAATAGTGTACGAAGCGGTATTGTGTTATATGATCCTATAAATTGGGAACACACCTTAATAACTACACATTTTTTTCGCGTAAATATTTTGAATTTGAATGTCATTGTAATCTCGATCTGTATATTAATTTCTAGTGAATGCTCGCGGCTTCGCTCAAATTATTTTGAGATAGAAAGTAGCCTTTGACACTTCTAAAACCTCATACTACCTACATATCAAAAATCATGATGATCCGTTCAGCCGTTTTTGCGTTAAGAGCGTTTAAATAAACAGACAAAAAAATTAAAAACTGCTGAAACGTGTTCTGTTGCGAATTTAAAGTGTACCCAATTTTGTTTTTCTAATAACTTCTATGTTCAGATTTATGACCCTCTTCAACATTATTATATGTATGTATATGTACATTTTTGATCGAAGATGTAGATAGATAGAGTATTAAACTAACAATCCACAATCTCCTCCTTCCAGCGGCGCTCGCCTACAGCATCCTCTGCGTGAACAGCTTCTACCTGATGCTGCGCAGCGCTGAGGACATGGAGGGACCTAACAAGACGTACTACTAAACCACTGCCATACACTGGCAAGTACAGCTCTGCGAATAATTGGTACCTACTGTAGAAACGTAACTGTACCAAAAAATAACTTAAATAATGCCACGAGATGGTCAACCTTAACCACTGTCATATACACCGGCAAGTACAGCTCTGAGTATAATTGCTCCGGCATAAATGTAACTGAACCAAAAATAACGTTAATAATTCCACGAGATGATCAACCGCTTCCGTCGCGGTTGAGTTGGAGGACGAGGCTTAAGCTTTGTCGACCAACTGTGACCAAGCATTCGGCTATTTACATCGTAACCAATCACAAGCTAGCTATGTTTAGACGTGGTCAACCGCCTCCGACCGTGGTTGAGTTGATAGATTGAAAAATGCTTCGACTAAGATCGACCGATCGACCAACCCAAGATTCGACACGATTCGTTCGACCATCATTCGTTTATCCATTTCCATCGTAACCATTGTAATTACAAGCTTTGTGTGCACACAAAGTTTTGTTATGGACAGGGATAAAATGTGAAAGCAATTTCGAAGCGAAATTTGTTCTTCTTCTTATAGAATGAGAGTGGCCAACTCTGGCTTTGAGAGTTTATCAAGCTGCCTTAAGGGCCTCTGACATGGCTTAGCGACATTTGTAAGGAGTTACAATTCAATTGTATCGATTATTCGTAGACAGGAATATACCTCAGTTTGTTGACACCACAATAATAAAGTATGCCTTGCTTTGGCTGAAACTGGATCTTATAAACGAATACAGTGATCAATAAAATAACATATTATAACTCTTGACAAAATATTATGCAATACTGTGTTGTTAATATGGTTATTTACACGTTTCTGTAAAAAAAACGTAGCCCTAAAAATGTTATTTTCAAAGGTAGTTTTATATTTTATTATATTTAATGTTGTTTTTTTATTTCTTTTTTTCTGTATGGTGTCTATTTGTCTATTTACTTGTATGTGATGTGTAAGTTAATGTTACTCTCGGTAGTATGGCTAAGCTCTTAAAATTGGGATATTTAGGTATTGTAGGATATATACATAGATACATAAATATTTCCATTGATAACAAGATGTATTTCTATTATCTATATTCTATAAGTTTATAAATATTCCGGCACATTGCATGCAGCGCCATCTAGCCCCACACTAAGCAAACGCTTGTGTCGGGAGTAATAGATAACAAATCTATACAAACAATGAGAACATTGACTTATAGTTAGCATTTAAATAATGTAACTAATGAGCTTTGTCCATATAAAGTATTGCTTTTAATAACTAAGAGTTTAACTATACTACTAATTTAAATGTAAGATTAGGAATAAGGATATAATAAATAATTACATGTATGTGATTGTATAAGTGTTCAAACAATACACATTAAATAGTAGAGATTAATAACATAAGAACGAGAACATACAAAATAATCTGCAAAAAATAATAGTAATTAAATTTTAATGTCTAAATCAGTACTTAATTCACAAATATACTGTTTGTAGCTATATACATTTTACCTATTAAAAGTAAATTGTTATTTACTCTAGAGGTATTTTCAATAGTTAGTTATTTTATATACGTAGGTATTTCTTTATGATATTGATATATATCTTTTGAGTCGTATTTCCTCATGACTGAGGGTTGTGACTCCCCCGCAGAGTTAATTCGCTAGGGGAGTTCTCCTGGGCAGATAACCCAGGCCCAGGTCCTTCCACATATATTTATATTTACCTAACTTGTAATATTGCGAAAAGAAGCCAAATAAAATGTAAAAAGCTCAAACGGTATTTGATCAATGATACAATTTGCATCAATGATTGACAGATTTCTTTTAAGACGATCAATTTTTACCCTGAGAATACAAATTTTACAGTACCTACGATAATTTTAAATACATTCCTACGTCAATTTTAGGATGCACAAATAATCGTACCTTACATACTGTAAACTACGTGAAATAATATATTTTAATATCATTTCCTATCTATCATGTGACGGTCAAGTTGCATCTAAGTACAATATTAAATTATATACTTACTTAATAATGGTAAATATAACTTTCTCATTTATATGAACATGTAAACAGAATATTTAAAAGAAAGACTATAAAATGAGGATGAGTGCCTACAAAATTGTAATTGCCTGAACAGTGCCTAACAGAGAATAAAAATATGTAATTGAAATCGTTTATTTATCAAAATTATGTACAAAATAATGTACTTTCCTTATATAAAAATTAAAATAATATTTATCTCAATGTGCCATGAACGAAGTGCTGCCACCTAGTGTTGTACAACTAGTTCCGGACGTTGTCCAGAGATGGCGCTAGTTATCTCGAACCGAGTGTAATTTTAATGTTTTGATAAAATATGTACTTTATTTTTAAAATTTACTCATTATTATTATGCATTGTGTTTAAAGGGAAACTACTGATTTACATACGATGTGTTATTGACTTCAATGTAAGCGGTTGTTTATGAACTTTGCCCCTAATATGATGTATTCTTAAATGTGCAGGAATTATAAAAAAAATAGAATAAAAAAAAAGATAGAGAATGGAATGGTAAGGAAAGACAGACTGAATGTGATCTTATGGAATAACTCGTACTACTTTGATAAAAGGAAATGAAAGAATCGAATGGCCTCCCTGTATATACAGGGAGGCCATTCAGCAAAATCAATCAATCAATTTTATTAAAGATCCAAGAGTTAACCTTCTTTACATTATGCTTTATAGACAATTTATATTGTCACGTCTTCTAAGTTTAAGTCCACGCGGGGAATAGAGAAAGTAAGCTAATACATGCTCTAGATGTCGCTTTTATAATTTTATGTAATTTTTCACACATTCGAAAACTTTCTTAAAAAGGTTAAATTATGTCTCTTTACGATTGTTTATATATATTTTTCTGGTGTACAATAAAGTTATTAAGTTAGTTATATTCTATTCGCTGTAAGTTATTAAAATACGAATAATAATATACATATTGTGTTGCATGACTTCCCGCAATTATGCGACCTTGCATTTTTGGTAAGAGCGACATCTGGCGTTATAGCAAAGTCAATACATGGATCTAAGTACATACTTCACTGTCTATATAATAATATTTACTACTAGTAGTTGGTAAGTAAGCATTTAGAAGTATTTTATATTTTGTAGCAGCTGTTGTTGTCAATAAATTGCGATTTGGCTTTGTTTTGGCCAAACTTTGTAAAAATGTGTTCTTTTATTTCATACCTAAATTAAAACGTTATTGTGGCTTAGATAGGGTATAAAAATACCATTGTTTGAATTCCATCTCACGAGAACTTTGATAATCTGTTTTTTATAAGATTTCTCCATTTTCGGCCATGTAAGGATAAAGTCGTGTCATTGTACCTACTTTTGTTTTTCTCTATTTTAGGATATTTAGTTAAGTGTAACTTTCAGCAGGAGAAAGCCTGCCGCGGCAAGGATACTACAGCCCTGTAACACAGGATCCTTTGTGATACCTAGTACAGAGCTTAGTACACCTACCAACGTAGTGCATAAACTTTGTTATTGTCATTATAAAATCATGTATGTACGTAACACGTAAGTTGAAACAATAAAGGATTTATCTATTATCTATTATCTATTATCTATCTCTAAAATATATCAGGAAGCCTCTATTTATTTTATTCCACACTCAAAATAGTAGTTTATGCAACTGTCATAATATATAATGAAGGGTATTAAAACACGAGTGTGAGTTTATGAAACGGGCGCAGCGAGTTTCATAATAGTAACGAGTGTTTTAATACCCGTGTTATACGCAGTTGCATTAACTTCTTTATCTTCACTAATGCAATTAATCAAACAACAAGAGTAAAAGCTGACAGTAGTTTATTTTTCATATAATTTTCTAGATTTTTCTGGCAAAAGATTGTGAGTTACTTTTGTTGCTAGAATATCCGGAGGCGTACAAATATCATCGTCGCTATCCATTTTTAACTTTTAATTTGTACTTATTTAAAAAACAAAACACATTGCGAAACATTAAATTCACGCTTACGTGATTCACTGTGACTTCACAGTGATTTTGCAGCCATTAAAATCTAACTAACGAAAGCGCAGCGCGACCAACCAGATTGGCCCTGCAATCAGGTTGGTCACGCTTTTTCGATGTTATAATGAGCTATTACGATATCGATGTGGGTATTATAACATCATGTAAAATTGCTTAAATTGAGTGTTTTGTTGTCTCTGCTATAACAGTAGTAATTATAAGTCAAGTATTGGAAACATAAGTAGAATGTTACAACATTAGTGTAGATAAAATAGTTTTATAACATTCATGATTACCTACAATGAATTTAAATGGGTAGATGATAAGTAGAGTAGATAGTAAAGTTTTCTTAGTCATTTTTTTCTGAATAATCAGAATCATAATCTATAATCATTAGAAAGGCTCTTTATTTATTAGAAAGGTTTTTTTTAATCTTTTTATATACTATACTAATATTATAAAGCTGCAGAGTTTGTTTGAACGCGCTAATCTCAGGAACTACAAATTATTTTTGTGTTGAAAAGACCATTTATCGAGAAAGGCTTTAGGCTATTTAACATCACGCTACAACTAATAGGAGCGAAGAAACAATGGAAAGTGTGGAAAAAACGGGGAAAATTATACAACTTTGAGGGCTTCCGTTGCGTGCGCTGCGAAAACGGTTCAAGATATAAAAAAAATATGTATGAAAGAATTAATGCCCAAAATAACTTATTCCACGCGGACGAAGTCGCAGGCACAGCTAGTCCTATATGTATTGGAAGATTTTATATGAACTGAAGAATAAAAATCGTGTTACTTTTTACAGGTTTTTTATTCATCATAATCTTAAATTATTACGACGAATACCTCCAACTCGCTTCGTTACTTCAATAAATATATTACAACTCTATTCTTAAGTACAGTTAAGTACACGTGTTATTTAAGTTTAACTTAGTGGTTTAAGTATTAGAAAATGTCACTAACTTTCTTTACTGCCAGTTTGAAAAGTTTAAAGAGCACTATCTAAGGCGAATATCAAGAAAACTGTAATCAGATTGTATACCGACAAAATATTTAGCAATTTATTTAGGTAGTAAACTGATATTTTTTGTCTATGGTGGTCTCAAAGAGTATCAAAGAAATCGCCTGAGAAAATGATCTCTACATGTTTTATTAATATCAGCTCAACACTATTTCACTTAAAAATAAATGCTGGAAAATGCAACATTACAATAAGCATAATTGTCTATGAAACGGTTGTTTTTAAAAACATAATATAGGTACTTTTATATAATAAGTAAATTGTGTTCGAAGGAATGTTTTCGATGTTTTTCGATCAAAGTAAAATTTATCCAATTTCTTGTTTTAATTTCGTTGTCGAAGAAAAAGTAAGTAGGTATTTTAATAGCAATATAAAAAATACAAGTTATAGGCCCTATGAACATTTCGTTTGTTATGTATTTTTTGGCTTTTATAGTATAACCATTCGTACTTATAGCCTCTTTAAAATTAATATGTCGGTTAAAAAACCATAGGCCATACAGCAAATTTTCATAAACGATTTGAATACTTAAATTAGTGCCATACCTATAATCGATATCTGAATCACATAGAATTCACTTCCTATAATTAATTTACAACAGAATTCTCTTTTAAGTACTTAGGTACTTACTAATTAAATAGTTATTTACTAATATAATTTTAAAATGGGCCATAGTAATGTGCGAAGTAAATTATGTCACTTTTATTTACCATGTACCAAAATAATATAATATATCAAGTACATACCGTTTTACGTATACCTAAGTATGATTGCTTAGTTGATTAATGTTGTGGTATTTTTATAACTACCCATCTGAGAAAAACTAAAAATTCCAGTAAAAACTAATCACTTGGTGAACCAGGATTATAAGTAAAACGGTATGTATGAAAATAAAAAAAAAACTAATAGCTGACATAATTTACCTACACAGGAAATACATCAAGGTGCTCTGGGATCTTTATACAATGTTTCTACGCAACTCTACACAGATAAATACTTAACTAAGTGTATTGCACGAAAAATTGGATTTAAATACGTCAACAATTTACATAATTACACTTAAATCATAACCATTTTAGTTTTAAAATCTACGCACTGAACTTTGACAGTTACAACACATTTAAACTGGCGAATCAGGGAGCGTGAAGCTCTCACGGCCAATAGCAGAAGTTCGTTTCACGACCAGCGTCCAATCACGAGCGTTCTTTCAAAATATCCGTTAGTGTCGCCGTAAAATAAGGTGTTATTATCCTAAAACTTTGTCTATATATGACACATAAGTACATAACTTCATTCAAGTTAATATTTAAGGTAATAAGCGAAATCTGCTCAATGTTAATAATTATAACCGTTCGATTCTTTATGAGCTTTCGAATTCGGTGCAGCGCGAGTTAAAATTGCTTTTACAGTCGAGCCAAAAAAGTCAAAAGCTTAAAATATTTTAGAACAGAATTATTCCAAGGCATCATTTATCAATCTATTCGTTAAGAACGGCAATCATTATAATTCTCTCATCGTTTTCTACGCAATGGTCACCGGCTTTGGCAAATGTGTTGATACTACTAGTGTCAACATATAGACAAGGTTTCATCCAACACCCTACATGCCCCTGGGCGGCCCGGCCGGCCCCATGGGCTGTCAGTAGAGGTGCGCGTGGTGGGGCGGAGGCTCCAGTGGCGGGGGCTCCGTGCCCACGTCGATGTCACCTGGACCGTCCTCGTCGGCCGCTGATGGAGTGCTGGCTGGCGGACGGGTGAGGCCTCGCACCTGGAAGAAGATAATAACTAAATAGGATAAAATATTGAATTCGTTACCTTGAACATTTCTTTTTTATTAAAGCGGCCTTCACGGCTTTAAGTTTTTTGGCGTTGTGTAAGTGAGAGAAAAGATACGAAGGCCACTTTGTGTGGAGGTGTTAAGTTTGGCAGTTCGCGCTATCTGTTCAGCCCAAAGTGTGGGTGACATCCCGCGTGGTGCGGTGCCTTCTTCCCTTGGATGACTAAGCGCTTTACGGACAGTGTGGTCGAATAAAAGAAGAAGATTATACCTACAGCAGTACCTATATTATTTGACAGTAAACGAGCTTGGCAGTTCTATATCATGGCTTGTAAACAAGCGATGGTGTCCTAAAAGACCACTGGGTCTTCTTAGTTACATTAATATCAACCTGGTGATAAGTGGTTACTGCCGCTCATAGACACATCTGATTCTCGTGCAATTTTGGTCCCTTGTGCACTCTCAAAGGAAAGTGTCATGACGTGACTAAAGCCCTGAGTAATGGTCTTTAATGGCGGAAGTAAAGATGAAGAAAGTAAATACCTGTAGAAGTATATTATTGGACAGCAGGCGAGCTTGGTGTTCCTGTGCCTTGGCTCGTAGACAGGCGATGCTGTTGTTCCGGAAGGCCTCGGGGTCTTCGTAGGGCTCCCGGCCCTCCGGGGAGGCTCGGCCCTTCGCTGAGGAGGAGGCTGTCGTGCTGCTCGCTGGGGAACTCTGCGCCTGAAGGAGGCATGTGGTTAGTCAATAGATTAAATCAATCGAATCAAAAATGTTTTCTAGTTACTATTAAACAAATTTAAAAAGACAAGATATAACAGCAGAGTAGTTTGGGATATTGGTCTTAGTTTCATTGATTGATGTGGGGTTGTACTGCTTTCGTGTTCCTAAAATATAAATAAACTAGGTAAAAAATTATGTGATGTACCATAGATCTAATGTTCGACGGTACTATACTACCTACTCAAGACATTTTTCAAGGTACTTATGACATTTAAAAAAAGTTAATTGCACTTATGAAGTAGTGAGCTTGCCTAGAAGAAACCGGAGTGCTACCTTAGGATTGTCTAACGGCGCTGAACGTCGGGAGTACTAGTGATGAATGTTTTCAAATTCAAATTCATTTATTCAGTTAGTGAAAACTTGGTACCTACATGAGTAACAAGTATACCTAATAAATAAAAATAGTTCCAGTTCCTCCTACCCTATGATGGTTTATAACATTTCTTAAATATATAGTAGGTAGGTACATTACATTACAATATTTATATAATTAAAAATTTTATGTAATATATTCACCGTTAAGCGAGTGCAAATCCACACATAACTTGAAAATACAAGTCATTGGTGTTTGGCCGGATTCGAACCAGAGTGCGTCTGGATGAAAAGCATACACTGGAACCGCTGAGCCACACTGAATTTTATAATATATGTATATTTATAAACTCTAGTATACCTGGTAGACCTGCGCGTCGTGTGCGTCGTGGTGTCTCGGCGAGGCGGAGGCGGCGCGCTCGCCCTCCGGCTCCGACCCCTCGCGCTCCGAGCCCGACTCCTTCAGGTGCTGCGCCGCCTCGATCGACTTGCGGTGCATGCCTGCATCAAGCGTCAACGTGGTGACAACTACTCTACATAATATGTATATACCTATATGTAAATAAGTACATCTTTTTTATTGCTAGAATTGCGGTGCATAACTAATACTACCAATGTTAAGCAAACGTCGACGCGGTCAGTCCTTCGATGGGTGAACGAAAAGTGGCATTCTATTTAGGGCATTTCCGTGGTTCGGATGAAACTATAAATTGTAAATTCCGGCTATTTGTCTAGTACGGCAGAAGTGAGGCCATGTCAGAGGCCTTTAGGGCGGCTTGATAAACTCCCGACACCAGAGTTGGTCACTCTCATCCGATAAGAAGAAGAAGAGGACTGCATACCAAAGACTATTAAGTCTTATACAACAACAACCACACCACAACCACAATTACAACAAGATTTAATAATCTGGTTGTAATAACCATGTTATAATGTATGCTACACAAAATCTAGCCAATAATTACTACCTACTTCAAAAATAAATGGCCTAGTATAAATATGCTGTTGGTATGCAAATATTTTCGTGACTTCTCAAACCTTGTAGAACAGAAGGTAGGTATTGTGATGTGTTTTAAACCCAGCTCTGCCAGGAGCTGCTGTTTTAGGTTATCTTGAAAAGATGTAAAAATGTGTCAGTTTTTTGGTTTGTTCCCTTTTTTTACTCTTTCACGTAAAACCAGAATGGTGGATTATCGTAATTTTTGTTTTAGCTGCAGGTTAAATTAGTATAGGGTTACAAGTGACGTTTTATTCCTATTATCTCAGACATTATTCCATTATGACATCAATTCAATTCTCTTCACTAGCCCCGTTCTTCCACAGCCACATATTCCAACGTCTCAGTCATATATTAGTCTGGACAGAGTATTCAAGATTTAGTCCGCCATGATTTGTCGCCAACTCAACATAGTCTCGTGTCAGTCATTAATCGTGCCCCTTCATAAGTTGAAATATAAAATGCAAGACATAAAGCCAACGATGTGCCAGTACTAGTTCGCATTATGCATGCAACATTAGGGTTGAAACCGTTCTTGGGGTGACTTACAAGTTTGCTGTTCGAAAATGATCAGGCGTTACGACTTGGCGGAAGTTGTATTTTGTACCAGTACTGCAATAGTTTTCAATTTCGTTATCGAAGAGCAAGACCACATGTTTCGAATATATGTATAATTTTACCTTCATGTAATATATTATAAATGAAAAAAAAAACAAAGAGCATTTATATTTTATATTAAACTTTTTTAAGAGGAGGAAGTTGTCTGGGTCTGACCTACATTATTGCGTGACATAATATAAAGACCAATGCAATCATTTTTCTCTGCTATTGTTTTCATGTTTAATCTTATTGAAAACGAATATGCAAAATCTTAAGCTCCACGAGGTATGTACATATTGGGCCTTATTACAAAAGTGGTTTAAATATAAGTCTAGACCAAGTCCGTTTTAGTGGTTTGAAAATTGTCTGTCTACTGTCATAATTAAGTTCCAATTTGAATTGACCTTTTCATTGCTTGTAGGTTTGATGTGATGTTTACATCACGCGACATTGGCAAAATTGCGGCCATACCGCAGAGGCCATAACCAAGATTAGATTATGTGATGTTTGATCAACCAGAACCGATTTTTAATTTTTCTTAATCCTAGACTAACATTTAAACCTCGTTTTGTAATAAGACGGATTGAATTTATGCATCTAAGAATTAATATTTATTTTACATATGCAGGATAATTTTCAACTTTGTGTTGCGTACATATTTTCAAGCAGCCCTAAGAGACAGGGTGGCATGTCCTCGTGGCAGCAGTAAATAAGGCAGCTGATTAGGTATGCGCGCCGCTGACGAGGAGGCAGTAAAAATCTCGTAAAAATACTACAACTTGAGATATTGAGCTTACTCTCTTGCCCTCGGGAGCTTCTATGTAGAAGGTTTAACTGGATTGTTGCCTTGAATTAAGTTGTAGAGACGGAAAATGTACATGATGTACCGAAATGTTTTTTCTCTCAATAACTAATCCTTATTCAATGGAAAACATTTAATTGATTGCAAAATTGTAGGTTATGGTCGGGCAGCATATATTTTTCATTCTTTTTCATCTGTTAAATACATGGCATACCTATGTACAATGACATTAATATTAGGTACAGTTAGTTGTATAAACTAAATCAATCTCGTAGCTATAGATTCAGTTTTATTTAGGCATTTTTTAGCAATCTATTGGGCTCTCAGATAAATTATATAGAAAGAAAGAAAGAAATATTTATTAAAATCATAAATATTACAAAACAAATAAATAATCATTATTATCATGTAACACTATGATTTCTTGTCATACTAAATTGTTTTTACATACATTCTTGTAAAAATATTTAGGTAAGATTGTATCATACCCTTATAATAAAAGAATACATAAATAATAGAAATAATACAATAAATTATTCCGACTAAAGTGAAATGCGGACTTACTACAGGTAGATTAAAAAAATAGCTGGTTATTAATGTTTTCTTATAGTATGAAAGAGGTAAAATCAAGATATCACGAGTGTTTAAGCAAGCCAGCTTGTGACAATGCTGAATGACTGCCGTACTAGACAATCCAGTTGGTAAAAAGCAGGAAAGCAAAGTTGATGTCTGTAGATTTTAGGAAAGTCTCATTAACATGTTACGTAGACTAGAGTAGTGGCAGCGGCGTGGATAGGATGTAGGCAAGGATGCATCCTTGTCAGGTTCTTGCTTATATCGTAGATATTTTTTTTTTAATCTGGATAGGTTTACGCTTGTCTACAACTCGCCTGATGTTAAGTAAAGTATAATCTACGATCTAGCGCGCTTGCCTAGAAGAAACCGATTCACGCTCGACTTGAAGACCGATAAATAATAGTTCGAGGGGAATAAAATAAATAGAGATTTTGGCAAGGAGTTCCACAGTTTAGCAGTACGCACTACGCACGATGAAAGTAAACGAATCAAATCGCTTGGTGAGAGTCTTTGGAACCGACTGCATGTAAAGTCCTGGTCTGACTAGTAGATAAAAACGATATTAGTAGCTACAACTTATTAGCTGATCATTATTTCTGATGATCGCATAAATCTCATACATACCTACCAGACGAAACGATAATCTGATTTTATTATAAGAAGTCCATTAAAAGTTTTTTTCCCGATAATCTATATAAGTAGCTATAACATGTTAGCTGATCCCTCAGCGCATAAATCTCATCTACCTATCAATAACACGTCAAAGATCGCCACAGAATACAGACAGGTCACAATCGCAACCTACCTACGAGTAAATAGTCATTAGCATAGCTCCCGGGTCCGGGATAATGGCCGCGGTCTGATTTCCGCATCCGAGCATTAGTGCTGCAAGTTTCCCCATTAGAAACAGCACATAAATCCCGTTGATTTAGGTAAACTAGTTTAGTTTCACTCTGATATATTGGTTGGTAATTTGGATAGTTGATTGTTTTGATTAGAGAGCGTTAGCGAGCAGTTTTTGGTGTTTGTTTTATAGAGATTATTGAAATTAAGTTTTTTTTATTGTGAAGTAACGAGTGATAGCCACATTAAATAAAGAGATATTACATTTTAGTGTCACTGTTTCTAAAATATTATATATTAGTAATTCGTTTTGTTGGAGATTTTGGACTATTTGTTCAGGGTTCTTGTTTCTTGAGAAACAGGATCTTTAAATATAAAGCAAATAGATTTCTTCTAGACAAACCGGATGGATCTTTTACTACAAATAAGGAGGTTTGTCAATCCGGGTTTACCAAATATAAATCAAATGTTAACTCATTATACCCAAAAAAACTTTAGTTTAAAGTCAGCTTTTAAAAATTACAAATTTGAAGGAAGTAGATATTACCTACGATCATGGTAGAAACTCGTTGGATACCATTTGTTATTTTCATTACTATCGATACAAAAATTATTAGTGGGCAACACCGTAAGATCTTATTATGATTTTTATGGAATAGGCATTGAACAAAACGATGCTACAAAAAAGGGAATTTTGTTTGTTTTAACATTTTTGATACGTTAGTAGAAAGTAAGAATATTGACTATGTGTTTAGATAATCATTCATCAGCTTATAATTGATTTAATATTAAATTCACCTATGAACATATTAATTGATGCAAGAATTGAAATTAAAATCCATTTTATAACTGAAAAATAATTGGTCTCACTTCTTTCAATCGATTCATCACACTTTAGGTGTACAGTTTTTTGTGTATTGCTTTTGAAGTAAAATTTCCTCTTAAAACCTTTTAAATTTTAAATTTTAAGATAATAATAATTAAGTAATTCTAATTTATGTTGTTTTAAATTGAATTGAATGTAATGTGTTTTTTCGATATGGGTCTCAGTAACCCGAAATAAATGAATTTTATTTATTTATAAAACATGCTTCTAAATTACTGTCTCAGAGGTAAAAAAATAATTTACATTTGATTGAGACTTACTTACAGTTCTATTTAAGAAGTTTTACATTGTGGTAGCTTTCACTTGAACAGCGGTTTGAACATCTAAGTCCCATCTCTTTAAATATCTCTCCTCAAACTACTAAGTGACTTAAATTACAATAGAATCTTGACAATAATAACCAAATGCTTTGAAACACTACAATTTCCTACAATTCAGACCAGTATCTTTGATTCTAAGTGCTAAATTCACTCACATGGAGATGGCAAAGAGTATGCAAGTACCTTTGTCTTCGCAAAGTCATATTTTTCACTTTAGATAATGATTCCGGTGTCATTTGCCGCAGAGATGAAAGCGAGGAACACAAAGCGAGTGTATAATAGGCAGATAATTCTATAACATGCACTCTGGATGCATTACTCTCCATTTATCTTTGTTAGTGAGTGACGGTTCTGTGCAGACGAGCACTTAGTCTTTGATACTAAAAAATACTTCACGGTTCATATTTTGTAATAGACTTATTATAATGATGTGAGAATAAATGGTAGTTAGAAATTGGAATCGATGAACGCCATTAAAAAAAAATGTTTAAAAATGTGAGTTGTTATCTAGATAAGCTAGTAAGCATTAAAATAAACGTGTACATTTTGCAATCATTGGTAAAACAAAAATAAATATTTTTTATTAGTTTCATTGATTAATTAACCCAAATTGAATGACTACTTACATCTTTTCAAGTTATGTAAGTTCAATCATTTAATTGATATAAGTTTTCAAACAACATTATTTATTTATTTTGTACTAATCGAAAAATTTCATATTATTTTCTGGTTACCAATATCAATTCAGTTTTAAAGGAGTTAAGTCATAATCTGTCAAAAATAACTATGTGTATACTAATAAAAAAAATGTCAAAAATAATAATCACCTTGCACTAAAACATTCCGTACAGCCATAATAAAACCGCAACCTCCCTCTCGAACCCCTACATAAATAACATAAGCCGCCACGAACATAAAATATAAACATAAACACAAAAAACAGTACCTAAACCCTCGGTTAAAAAAGCTGTAAGTACATAATTAATATGTGAGCCCGCCAGTGCTCAAATCTGCGGTAATCAACGCTTAGACAATGCGGCCGCCATCTTGGATTCCCCCCTCCCGCGCGAGGGGGGTTCCCCCTCTCTAGGGACGTCCCCCGCCTTAAGGGGGAACGCAGGCTTTATTAATTCATATCTGTACAACTCGTTTTCGAGTTTGCGTATTTAATTTTATACGGGTGTGATAGTGCACGAGTTGAGAACCTTGAGTTGTAATAGACGTATACTTGAGAGGTACTCGGTTTAGTTGTTTGTGATTAAGCAGTGATTAAACATGAATGACTAAATATACTTATACATATGTATATTCAGTGGCGATGTGAGAAAGCAGGACCATAATATTGGACACCGTAGACGTCTACGAGCTTCTACGAAATTGCTATGCATTGTCTACGAAAACTACATATTTATCGTAGTTGGGTAATGGCTATGCTACTTCTCCAGACAAGCGTGCTTTACTTAGATTTATCTTCGATTTAACTGTCACTTTAAAAAGTAAATGAATGAAATAGAAACCATCTAAAAAAAGTTGAATTCGAAATAAATTTATAGGTATCCATCTAAAAAAAACACAACACGTAAATATTTCAAACCCTCTTTCTCAAGAAAAACCACTCGCAGTGCAACGGCACGCAACATTGAAAAAGCGACATAAACTATACATTACAGCGAATAAACGTCCTTTCACGCATCCGCTGAAACAAATAAAGCATGCTCATAAGCTGTCACTGGATTCTTGTTTTCGTAAACAACATCTTGCATCTAACCACGCCGTAATACAATAAGTTAAGGTTGGTTTTCCTCTGTCCGGATTGTAAAAGCAAAGTTGCGAAGAGACAAGCCTTCTCGTGGTGAAAAATGAACATCTCTTGTTGTTGGGATTAAAAATTATACGTAGCTTTGTATGTCGGTGTTTAAGCGCTGCAGCGCTGTGGGACATAAAGACAGTTTATGTAGCTGTTAGTGGTGTTCTTCAGAGGGCGCTGCGGTTTGTCTTTCTACTTGATAGCTTCATTGTGCGGGTTTATGATCGCTGCAAGTATTGGACACAGATTTCGGGATTAATATTGACTCTGGAAATATGGCTTTGTTTGTTTGCGTGGCTTTTGCTTTTATTGCTTTCGGTATTGCCGGGAATTGTAACTCTGGCACCTTTCATAATGAACAAGATGACTTTTTACTCACAAACTAGTTGTTACTGTTGTCTTCGATTGCAAATTGTTATAAAACGTAATCCATCTGGTTTTTGGGAGACTGTTTAAAAATACGATGTTATGTCGCTTCGTTGCTTAGTGGAAAGGAAACACATTAAATTGACAAACTTTTGCTTAGCTTGTGTCATTTGTTAGTCAATGCATGGTAATTAATTATAACCGATAAAAATAAAATAGTTAATAGATTGGCTAACTAAACTAAACGCTTTATTGAATAGCTGATATGTTTATATCGTGGGTATGTAAGACTTAGATAGATATATAGATTGATACTTTATTGGACACTTGTGATAATTTTGTTCAAGAGCCAAGCTAATTATGTAAACATGGTACAGACAATGTTATATACATATGTATGTATGTTTGTGTGTATATGTGGACTCACCGGAGGGGGTGGTCGCGAGGGGGCGAGGGGTGTCGCTAGTGGCGCCCCTCAGTCACTGCGCCCGACTCTTGAACAAAATTACCACCGTCAGATATTTTACCTAATTTGGATTGTCTTTTCTGTGTCAGTGTTAACTGCTCTTTGTTTTTGTTGTCGGGTGGAGTTTACAAAATGTGTTTATATTGTTTTTATGTTATACAGACACCTCTACTCCTTTCTAGTTATTTGGATATTTATGTATCCCTATCTAGTTTCAGTCTTTCGTATAAGAAGCTTTACTTTACCAAATTAAAACAAATACTTTACAATATATATTTAACTTCTGATCACTTACCTTCACGTATGTATATCTCGTCTTTGCTTCTGTTTCTTCAACCGCTTACATATACTCGTATATCATGAACTTCAGAAATCATAATCTTATTATGATATGGTGTTAACCGCGTTAGTTCAGGATAAATAAATTGCCTCCATGCCAAATTTCATTCAAATGTTTCATTTTTTTACGCGAATACATGACAAACATACCTACACACCAATACATTCACAAACTTGCGCTTTTATTGTGTTAGGTTATGGGATAAAATATGGTAATATATACAAGTCAAGTAAAGTTTTTCTCATCATGTTAGTACGATTTATGTAAATACAGGTTTTTGTTTCTTGAGGAAGATTTGAATGCTCATACATCCTCGAAAATATTGGCTTTGTTACAGGAACATTACAGAGCTTTCATTGTTCAAAATCAAGCAATGCAATAAATCTACAAAATGTCTTCTTCAGACAGTTCTAAAACGGCGCATAATACTTCTTAAGTCACCTACTCATAACTGAGGAGTTGGTAATTACCGCTATACTACCAAGCTGGAACTGTTTGGAGCTCCTATACAGAAGAATTTCTTTCTGGCAAGACCATAGCAGGAAGTAGGTTTATCTCTAAATCTGGTAAATAGAGTCCTTACCACACTCACTATCACCAAATGAGACACTATGGTGCTTGCTTACTATCGGCTGGCGGTGGAATAATGGACAAGAGTGGAAAACTAACCATGACAGAATGATGCCATGTGGCTACGATAAACAGGTTCGTCCCTAATATGGAAGAGTCTCTGTCGAAAAGACGAGTCTTTTCAATGAAAGGCTAAAGCAGGAGGTTGGTTCATCTCTTAATCTGGTAAATAGAAGAGTCCTCACCACACTCACCTAGCAGCCACGGCGCCACCTGGTCGTTGTCCTTGGCGCTCTTCAGGATGGTCTCGGGCAGCGGCAGCGAGTGCCGCACCATGGCGCCGTACAAGCCGTACTCCGCCATGATGGTGGACCGGCCCCAGCACTTCTCGGTCTTCCGCCATTTCGCGCGACGGTTCTGGAACCACACCTGCGGAAGAGAAAAGTTATAGATGAATAATGGAGACAGAAAAGGAGATTGCCTTGATAAGTCATCATTGTGGAAACTAGCTATTGGATCAAGTAAGGATATAAGGAGACCAAGGAAATTAAGTGCATTTTGAGTTTTGACAACAAAATTTTGGTAATTCCTTGGTTTGGTACACATAATTTTGCGGCTCCATGACGTATATTCTGGATTTTTCTGTTGATAGACATTCAAAACGTAACTTAACGTTATAAATTCCACCTGATTAAAAATCGGCTTATAAAGGAACATGGCTACAATTAATTTAATTTTGAGTTCTGTTTAGTTCCTTTGTCTTATCTTTGAATTTGTTAGTTTAGTGAGGTTTTTGTTTCCCCAGCACCCCGCAATGGACAATCGAATCATGTAATATTTAGTATGTTATTATGTAGTATAGCACACGACCGTAGCGTAGGCGTAGGCGTAGGCTGGCAGTGCATGGAGGAGGACTACGTTCAAATTTGGGTGCCCAATCAAACATAAAGAAAGAAAGAATAATTCCTATTAAGAATAATATAAGAAGGTAATTTAATTAAGAAATAAATGGCTTTATTAATTGTTAATGTAGTATAGATTCCCAAAAGTAACAAAGACTACTAATGCTACGAGAGATAGTCTTATTACTAAAAAGCTCTACCAACGTTTGGATAGATTCAAAGTCATAGAATCACGTTCCCTAAACTTTTTTGAGTGAATTCAATACACAGTCCACCACTCTACAGCTCTAAATCGGGCAGCTATCGTTATTAATTGGCGACAATAGCCAGTCGCTAGCAGGTAGTGGTAGGCACCAGAAACAAACCAATTAGCGGCACAAAGCAACTTAATTACATTTTCAAATTCACCGCCACACTGTTTACCAACCTACTCGGGTAGGGATGTCGTCTGCCACTGACAGATGGCATGTTGTTTAAAATACTAGAGATTTTTTTACCCTGAATTGGCTTATGTTTGGCTACGGAAATCCTAATAGACAATAGCTTTATAAAAACACCAACAACACATTATGATAACGATTCGTTATGAAACACACAGATTTAATTACAAACCCCTGATTTAAACTTTATCAATTGGTCGGCCATCTTGATTTTAAATCTATTAATCTCTAAATATATTGTTATCCTTAAACCTAACCTATGTGTTTTGGATTTGTAGCTGCAGTAAAACAAATGGTACACAATGTATTGTGTTCTTAGTTGCGATAGAAAAATATTATGGTCATCCTGTTTTCTCTACACTTTTCAAGTGTTTTTTTTCAAACGTTAGAACAACAGAAGATATGATATTCTTGTCCGCTACCCACTCGTAATGCATGATTTGTTTTAAACGATGCCAATAATTTATACTTAATAAACTTTAAAACCCTATTTCGATGTAATGGTATTATGTAACCAGATTCATAAAATGGTTAAATTAGATTTTATTTAGATTAGATTTTATTCTCTGTCAGATTTTAAGTAAATATTATTTTAACCCTCGGCAGCCCTAGTTCGCATGTACGACCACACGGGCGCTTCGTCCTAAAACAGTTAATTTCTAATTAAATTCGTTAATTAAACTCCGTCCCGCTCTGGCGTGGGTAACTCCGCCATACATCGGGTAACACCGAGGTAATACGACTTTAAAGGCGGGTAATATGGTAATACTAGACTATATTCGGGTAATAGCTTGTAATAGTCTACGCTCTATTAAGTAATAGGGAATGAAAATGTTAAGGCTGAATTAAATCTGATCTTGTTTATTTTTTTAGCTTGTTTTCTACAAAATGAAATACTAATTCAATTATGTAGATACAAAATTATTATTGCCTTGAAAAAGCTGCCAGATTGCACCATTAAGATATAAATGACAAATTTTCCAACCGGATTTTATGTATAAAACTTACAATTAAGTCCTTGCGAGTAATATTTGTATGGGAATTAGTTTCAAATTGTTCAGCTAGCCTCCTTATCCCATTATGTCCCCACGCGGTGATGGAAGTGAAGTAAAGATTTAGCGACAAATTATTTGCCGCTGGCTGTAAACAGATTGACTTAAATTAATAGATAAGCTTTGAATGTAAACAGAAAATCAATTTCATACATTTCGTTTATTTTGCTCCAAGTAGGTAAAAAGAGACTTTGCATTGCGACGAAAAACGAAATATCTCAATTATCAAATGTTTTAAGTAAAAAAAATCTCAACCATATGGCATAGCAGCAATAACTACAACATTTAAAATCTTAATTATTACATGAATAAAATAATGTTTTGCTTGAACATTCTTACGTCTTCTTCCAACATTATATTATGATGTACTGATGTATATTTTTGTTATAGGTACATGCTATTATGCTACAAAACCCTAAACAACATACTCAATCTAAGCACAAAACAATAAAATCATCGGAACAATTATCAGTTTAACGTTACCCAAATCATCCCCTTAGCAAATCAACCCTTTAGCCCGGGTATTTGTCCCGTCGCCGGGTAATTCTCACCCGGACATTGTGTTAGTCCCAATCTACCCGATTACTGTCGACCCGGGATGCAACATAATCAATAATGTGGATTTAAAGGCTTACTGGAGCTTATTGGACACACTTCTTAGGCCACAATTAGAGCTTACTTTCAGATGAGATAAGTAAAACACATTTAATTTTTTTTATGAGGTAATCAAATTAAAATTACTAAAAACCAGTCAAAGTTATAATATTAAATAGTTTTTAGTAATTTTTTTTTGTTTTTTTTTTTTTAATTACCACAGATCGTCAAATGTTAAGCTTTGCATTGCCGGTACGAGTACATTAATATAATTTTCATAAAATTTTGAGATAAAAAAACTCTCTCTGACTCATCGACTCGTATTCCTCAATACTGAGGGTCGTGACTCCCCCGCAACAACCCATATAGACCCGCCGTGTCGAATCGAGGACATTCTACGCATGAGACTTTAAAATTAACTATTTTAAAACATATAATTTGCTTGTAACTTCTAACGAGTAACACAAAATTAACAAAACAACAAACACCATCACCCCGTGTTAATTCACACATTTATTAATAACACCCCACACTGTATCCAATAGAGTAGCGACACAATGCACACGATTAACTCGCCGTCCCCGGAGATGGGATAATCGGGACTAGCACTTGTGGACGAATTACAAATAGGGATGTGCTATCAGGGTTAACAAATACTAAATGTCTTAGCTGGTTGGTTTATACACAAACGAACTAGTTGATTAAATATTATTTCAGTGCTTTATAATAAAGATTATTGTTGTTTTTGTGTCCTGTGCGTTTGATTAAGCGATTTCTTTCTGTCATACGTGCTTCTCAAGACTAGTCGAATAGTCAATATGCAGCAGAGTAATTTTGAGTGTACCTGTACTCGTTCATATTCTATTAGATAATATTTGCTATGCATGGTAAGTGACGTTCCATTTTGGGTGGTTCCGTGGGTCGGATGACACTTTGACTAAACGGTCCGGGCTGTTTGTCTAGTACGGCAGTCGTCAATGTCAGAAGTCCTTAGGGCGGCTTCATAAACTCTCTACACTAGAGTTGGCCACTCTCATTCGATAAGAAGAAGAAGCAAAAGAGTAAGTAAGTAAGCAAGCATGGAGTAGAAACAAATATATCTAAATATGTTAATTATGAAGAATCATAAATTGCGAGTCTTATCAATTATTTAATCAATAATACGATTTGACTTCTCAGGAAAATGTTCGTCCAAAGTTATACACGGCTGTACTTTTTGAATCTTGTAGCCTATAAATATTTTGTCACAAATTACCTCATTACTTTAAGTACACCAATTCCTAAAAGAATACTAATCGAAAACGTTACATTACTCAGTCCCTCCGGACATCCCTAGTGGAAGTCCCTGGAGTACAGCAGATTAGGGTGAGATAATCTATTGTATGTTTCGATACCACTTTTTATGGATATTACATTTATTGCTGACATAGTAACAACATTTCGAGCACAAATATTTCTTAAACGCTTCATTTTTTAATGTTATGAATTATACTTTACAATATTATTCAAGTTAATTTTATCATCATAGTGATGAAAAGATTAAAAAAATGGCACTTTCCATGTTCATAGATACTATTTAAGGGTGTTGATTGATTAAAAAAGTTTAAAGTTAGTGCCATTTTGGCCGATAGTGAGTGATAAATTACAGCCTATTTATTGATTGTAATTTTTAATACTGTCACAAAATATAGTTATCATATCAAAAATCCTTTATTACCTGAATAAAATTAAATATGTATGTTGAATGAAGAAAGATTAATATACTCTTTAATAGGCAATCCAAAAACATCACAAAATCCATCGAGCAGATTGATCTAACAGCGCTCATAAATTAAGACTACACATTACACACTCCCGAGCTACTAATAACCTTCCATCTCCCCCCTCACACCTACCCCCCTCACCCCCCATAAATTCCTCTCCCGTTCAATACTGGCTGACCGAGCGAATGAAGCGAGTGAAACATATCTGCATCAAATTGTCTAAATCTTCACCTGTCTAAAACATAGCTACTCGTATCCTTAAGTAAAAAATGTTGTGTTCAACATTGCTGGTTGTGCTGTGGGTACATTTAATTCTCTTTTGCACGACCGACTTCAGAGTACCAACTGCTCAATTCATTAGCTGGCAGAACAACCATGTTCCACCTACACGTGAGTATACCGGAAAAAAGCAATTGGAATTACAACTTCAGTAAATAAGACAAATTGTGAAAACACAAAGAACAATGTTATTAATGATGTACCTGGGTTGCTTCCCAGGTACATCATTAATAATGATGGATGTTTAACACAAAAAATATCAAATCAGTCTTCTTTTTGAAGCTAAAATACCACAAAAAGAAACACTTGATTCTTTTAAAGTTTTTTTTTGTATCAGACCTTATATTTGTATCTTTGTATCCCTGTATTTCCGAGGAATACTGTTCGCAGAAATACCAGTAACATTGTGTCGGAATGCAATATGTCGGTACTGGCAATACCACGACTAATTACTGAGCGCAAAGGTTCCCCTAATTGTTAATTTGGCACATTCGTTCGTTAAATGACGCGGAGCTCCCATACATGTTCACATTCATTCACATTCATATGCATACCTACACACTCAACTGACAAATAAGTAATTTTGTAGAACTAGCAGCGGTGCACCCCGCGGTGTCCTTCGCGTTAAACTGGGATTAAAAGTAGCCTGAGCTGGGCGGGACACGTGGTTAGAAGAACTGATAACAGAGTAAAATAAAATGTAAAGCAGTTACAGAGTGGCGGCCTAGAACTGGCAGGAGAGGAGTGGGTCGTCCGGTCGCGAGATGGGTCGACGACATCGTCAAAGTCGAGGGTCCAACCTGGATGAGGTCTGCACAAGATCGACGCAGATGGCACATACAAAGGGAGGCCAATACCCAGCAGTGGGATCCCAAGGGCTGTGGATGATGATGATGATGATGCCTGGTTGCTTCCACACAACCAGCATTATGCTGAGTTGGGGCTGTGTTGAGGCAGATTTTATGTTTGTTTGTTTATTATGTTCTTACTTGTGTTTGCTATAATAAATGTTTTATTTCTTTCTTTCTATAGTAAACAATGTACATCAAGTTGACTTGTAACTATGGAGTTATTAATAAATGTACCTATATGTAAATTGTATAAATCCACAGTCTATTCTATCTCAATATTAAATTGAATCCAAATCAGTTCAGTGGTTAGCGTGAAGATGCGAAAAACACACTCATGCGCACATACACTTTTGTATTCATAAAATTAGTGGTATAGTGGGAATAATACGATATTGCACAGGCTTATTAGCTTATAGAAGAAACAGGCAGCGGTATTATCATGATGAAACATTTAAATGTAGTCAAAGAAAGAATACACCACTTAAAGAAAAATAAGATGAAATCTTTCAATAAATAAAAAAACATACATAGAAAAACACGAATAACCCTAAGTATCAAAATGATTTTCCATAAAAGTTTGTAGTTATATTTATTTCTATTTTAGATTCTAACAGAGGATTTAGGGGCTCAGAGGTCTTCATGAGCTGGTCGCATTACCGCCCGGCATTCGTAATGTAGCTTCTAAAACAATAAGCGGGTGTGCAGCGATGAGTTGTAGCTTTTGTTTGTTGTTTTGCAAATTAGACTACATGTTCTGCTTTTGTAGGTATGACAAGCAGCCTCTTCCAGGCTTATACAATATTACTTCTTTTGAGTTATAAATAAAATAATAATAAAAATCCTTTATTTATGTACTACAGAGTGTATACGTACCACTAAAATAACTAAAACTTAATGTAAAACTAGTAACTTACAAAGGTACGTTGGTGAGGTAAACTGAGCTCTGCACTAAGTGTCACAGGGACCTTGTGTTGCAGGCTGCAGTATTTCTCGCCGCGGTAAGCTTTTACTTACAATATTACACCAAGGTTTAATGGCATGGTCTAAGTTTAATGCTAATAAAACTGATAAAAAACAATCACGAATCAATCATTTGTCTGATTTAGGTTGAATATATACACACGCATGGATATATGTATGTACATATCTTACTGTAGCGCATGAAAGTTTCAGTGAAAGTTACATATGCCCTTACATGTTTGTCTGTTTGTTAGTAATTTATGCAGATATTCTTAAACTGTCCGGTGTAAAACATTTAAACCTTAAAAAGCGTCTTGTTTTATTTAAAACTACCCTGTTCGCTGTAAACCCCTTGTAAAATCTTTACAAAAGTCAACAAGGTGATTAAGCAAGCAGAAGACGTGAATAGAATGAATCTAAGTCGTAGTAAATATAAACCAGTGACACCTACTTATCTATTCAGTAAACGAATTTCGCCATTTTAATTCAGTCATTTTTCAATCTATACTAATATTATAAAGCTGAAGAGTTTGTTTGTTTGTTTAAACGCGCTAATCTCAGGAACTTCTAGTCCGAACTGAAAAATTCTTTTTGTGTTTAATAGACCATTTATCGAGGAAGGTTTAAGGCTATATAACATCACGCTGCAACTAATAGGAGCGAAGAAATAATGAAAAATGTGGAAAAAAACGGGGAAAATTATTCATATTTGAGGGCTTCCGTTGCATGCGCTGAGAAAACGGTTCAAGATATCACAATAATATGTATGAAAGAATTATTTATCTTAAAATAATATAACAAAATGTCTGCAAAAGTATGTCTATCTTTTAAGGTTAACTCAATAAACCCGTTTTTATGGTAATAACTATTCCACGCGGACGAAGTCGCGGGAACCAGCTAGTCTGAACTATGTATCGTTTACGATGACATATTTTGAATGTTTCACGTGTTATTTCAATCTGTTTTATTGATTGCATTAAGTTATTTCAATTCAACAATATTCCATTTCAATACTTAAAATCATGCTCTTTTCTACTTTAAAATGTATCTTACATAATAATTTTCGCTTGTGCAAATGTTACTGCGTCATGAGGTATTTTTTTACATAAATAGTTCTAACAACATAAAAATAGGCTATTGTTGACCTAATATCAACCACAGGTGGCTTGATGGTAAGCAATGCAGCAATAATTATGGTCTAAGATCGTGCGTGCTTTTCAGCGTTTTCGCCTACCGAGACGTCTGTTAAGATTCAAGTCATTGGTCTAAGTAATGAATCGTATTCACTGTGAGCCACTTGGGCGGGCGGAGACGGTTGCGGGGCGCTGGTCATCATTCATTAACGGAAACTAACGGACAATGCTGTTTAAGGGCGGGAAGGGTTATTTGACAGCTAGCTAGTAAATAGTATGCGCTAATAGTTTAGTTAGTTTTAAACCATGTCAGAAGCCCTTAGGGCGGCTTGAAAAACACATTAGCCATAAGAGTTGGCTACTCTCAATCGATAAGGAGTTAGTTTAAATACTAAATCTGTGGTGACTTTAGCAGAAGGCTTGTGAAACAACGATTGATTGATTGACTGGCCTGTTAGCTTAGTTGGTAGTGGCTCTGCCTTCTAATCTAGAGGTCGCGAATTCGATTCCCGCATGACACAAGTATTTATGTACTTTAAAAAATAATATAATTAATTGTGTTGAGTCTGGTCGTTTGTATGTATAATAAGTATGTATTTACAAAAAAAAAGTATATAAGTATTATATCCGTTATCCAGTACCCACGACACAAGCGTTTGCTTAGTGTGGGGCTAGATGGCGCTGTGTCCATTGTCCCGGAATATTTATTTTATTTTATTTATTTATAAAGCGTGTGGAGCCCTAGAACAGTATAGTGTCCAACAAATAAATGTGTACACCAGATTTAAAACAACATTACACATTTTAATTTTTTTTATAGTTTTTTTATTATTTCAATACATATACGTAGAAAGACATGGTACAAATGCATATATCGTGAGAGTATAAAATAATGTGTACATCAAGAAAAAGAAATCACATAAAAACAACATACATATAAGATTTCAGGAAACGTCTTCATACCTCTATAAACCGTCTACACATTAACCCTAAAACAACCAACAAAACGCCAGACAAAAATGACCAAAGACAGGTACGTACATTCAGGCCCAGTCTTATTTACGGAGTGCATAATTCCATTTCTTCGCGAAGAGTGGGGGGGTGGGGGGAGGCGTGTCGACCAATCAGGTGCAGGCGCTAGCTGGAGGCACGTCTGTTCCCAATTTTGTGCAATTTGTGGGACAATGGAGCCCGCGGCGCGCAGTTAACAGGTTATTATTCAATTTAGGGTGCGTCGGACACGTTGTGATTAGTCGATACGACGGCAGGTTAAGCGGCGGATTGTGCTAACTCAAAGGACAAATTGAGATAATAGTTTGATTATTGTTTGCTTTTATTGGCATGGGAGAATTGTTTGGGGTTTTGACGGTGGCTGGTATGAGGTTTAAGGTTAACATTTCAATGGAAAGATAATAAACGATTATAATCGACATGACATTGATCGTTTAAAATTTGCTCGACAATTGATTGTGCTTTGAGCATATTTTCCCCCGTTCTATTAGGCAAAAAATGTTCTTTGTAGTGTACCTAACCTAATGAAAAACTTACATTTTGTTAAAAAATAATTTAAAAAACTAAATACTAACAATAGAATAAAAACTTAAACTACTTCTAAAACTAAAATACTTAATCTAAAATGCCTGTAGTAGAAGGAAAGGTCCCCAAAATGCTGGCGGCATTTCCGCGTTGTATAGCAATGCTCACCTTTTGAGCAAAGTAGCAGCCAGAATTCTGGAGACCTGTCACTTCCGCCAAACCCTTGGCCAGGTCCCTATACAAATCCAACGCAGCTGGACCCAATGTCTCCACCGCAAACGGCACAAACATATAAACGCGATCGAGTTTTGAATATTATGTTTAACATTAGATTTCAAGTATTCTAAATTTAAGAAATCCTAAAGTAATGTCACATGTTTACCCAACATAATATTACCAAAATAATTTCTTGAAAGAAAATACACCCACTGCCTATCCACGAAATATTTCACCGTAAAAAGAAAATCATCGGAGCGAATTTCTGCCAAAAACATGGCTCTGAAATAAGTAATTTAATTTAATAGGCAACTCAATAACTGGAGGGTCTTAAAAGCCAATCCTTAATAGGTACTTATACATATCTATAAATAGGTCAGCTTCTGGGGAATTTAAGGTCAAGCGATACTTACGGAAATAGGAGATTATTTTATTTGTACTTACATAAATTGCTACACTGAAATAAACTGAAAGTTTCGTCTGCTGCCGTTTTTTTATAATTGCGACAAAGGTACATAAATAAAGATATAAAAATATTGTTATAGTTGTCAATATACGAATAATATCCCTTAGTCATATAAAATAGACTGTGAGAAATATAGCTCTTTAAAACTTTATGTCTAAATCGCATTGAATTAATACTTTTGTTCTGTAAAACTTTGCAGCTGTAAACGTAAATTTAGCTTGAAAAGAAATACAATACAATACAATATAACTTTATTATGCACACCAAAAATAAATTACAATATGAGATGCTTAAACTATAAAAGAATGCACAAGTGGGCGGCCTTATCACCTTGAGTGATCTCTTCCAGGCAACCTTAGCAAGAAAACGGTGACAGAAATCAGTTTGGTCGGTGGCGTACAAATAAATACAATACTTAAAAAATAAAAATAATATTTAAATAAAATTAAACCTATAACTAAATAGAGAAAGTAAAAGAAAATCAAACTAATTTACATGTTACAAATAATAATAAATTAATAAACTATGAACACACACATTTAACACCAATAAACGCGATTGATAGTTTACAAAGTAGAGATGTAATAGCTGTATACCATACTCTGGAAAATCGACAGAGATTTAGCCTGCCTGATATTTAAAGGCAGGTCGTTCCAGAGTAAGAGAGCTTTAATTGTGAAGGAGGATTGATAGAACAGATTGGAGTGGTTGAGTTTAGGATATTGTAGGATGAGAGTACGTGAAACCTACCACAAAAAAAAATACCTTCACTTTTAAGCAATGTAAGTTCAAATAAGACTAAGTCTGCCTAATAGCCATTAGACTAAGATAACACATATGTTATCTTAATCTAAAGAAACCTCTTCTTCTGATTTGTAGACACTTTATGATATTAAAAGATTTCTTTCTCAAGTACATAAATCAAATTTAGAGTAGGTAAACTATGTAGGTTTTTTCGAGGCAAGCGTGCTACATCTTAGACTACAGTGGTGCTTAACATCAGGCAGGCTATAGTGAAACGTAAGCCTATTTCGAGTTAAAATTAAAAGTATTTCATAAAAAAATGTTGTGACAACATCGCCTTATCGTGAGTAAGAAGTTATCCGGAGTCTGGCTACAAAATCAATACTGGAGCGAATTCATACTCCGTAAGTGAATTGTTTCCTCCGTCTCACAAGCTTGAGTAGAGCATTGATCTGATGTTGTCAACTTAAACGATATTTTACAGGAATTTGGAAAAATTTCGAGGGAAAAATTGTTTGTGTTGTGTGTGCCTAAAAAGACAAAAGTAATAATGTAAATATAGGTGACTAAAAACGTGTCATTATTTTTTAAGGCTGCTTTAGTGCGATAACTTACGTACCTACTAGACATTCAAGAGCTGAAAATTTATGCTTCATAGCATAAAGTTGTTAACCGACTATAATAATTAAATAAACTAGTATTTCAAATAAAGTAACTAGTATATTTTATTTGTAGAACATAAATTTGTGGCAGACAAGGTGCCTTAAAAAAGCTAAAGCTATATTTTGTGTCAGGTAGGTTCTTGTACACATTTGTAGGTACATTACAGACACATTTTTGTTATAATACAAAGTAGGTACAATAACTTTACCTTCACCCAAGTTTTTATTTTTTCCCTTATTTACTAGATATTGATCTGGTTACCATTATTTTACAAAACAGTTGCATTACTAACGGCCGAGACATTTCAAAACAACACTATTCCAACACCGGTACATAAAAATAATTCGCTACTTTACCCATCATTGCACATAAAAATAATAATTCAAACAGCAGTTACCGATCGTTCTTAATAAAGTGGCCCCGGAATAAACGGAAGTGGCCCAAAAATTGATGGTAAAGAGTCACTAATCAATGAAATAGGCCGTCAAAATGACGGGCAAATGAGCGGACAAACGGACAGTCACGGCGTAACAATGCAGGATAATAATGTAATGAAAATATAGCGATAACGAGAACCAGGCTTCCGACAGCGGGTAGAGTCAACAAGATGGGAGGTGTGGAGCGATGTACAGGCGGCCGCGGGAGCGAGTTGGGTGAAATGTTGTGGGTGTTAGTTAATAAAATGAACTAACTAATAAAATTAACGAGAAAGCACATTATATCAATAAGTTAAGTTACTTGGTTTAGTTCATTAAGTAAACGAAAATTAAAAATCGATCAACATATTTTCATTTACCAACTACAAAAGTTTTAAAATGACAACGTACTTATATATCACGTATATCTTTTCACTTATTTCCTAAAGTAGTAGAGTTGAAGTTGTTTGTTTAGAACATTTTATTTCCAAAACCTCTCGGAGCGCTTGGTTGACGCGACGCGTGACCAAAATGCTGGCCTTTTTCTGGCTCAACGTATCAGCATTGCCATCCAGCGTGGTAATGCGGCCAGCATGCTGGGTACGCTGCCCTCTGGTAGTGGGCTGGAGCACTTAGATTATCTTTAGGCTTTTCTAAAGATTTTCTAAGTGCCCCTTTTTGTAGTAGTTAGAAGTAGTATGTTTAGTTTTCCTTCACTTGTTTTTATATTTTATTATTGTAAATAAAAACAACGTATAAATAATTTTATTTAGTACAGAAGGAGTCTTTCAAAAGTTATGCGTTAGTTACCAGGAAAGTATATACCTAATAATGTAAAAGTATGTATTAGTACCAAAAACATGAGCTACCTTAAGAGGTAGCTCATGTTTTTGGTTTGGTAGATTTTGGTTTGGTAGAATGCCTTAGCATTAAGAAGGCCCCGTCACTGGAATCTTTTAAAAGCCAAGTAAAGAACTGGTATCTGTCCATGCAAACTGGTTAAACCTGCTGCTTATTAGTTTATGTATGTCTATGAATTTATATATATATATATATATTGTATTTATTTGTATGTAAGTTTATAGTATATTGTACTTATTTATATGTAAGTTTATAGTAGTTATTTCTGTAGTATTAGCACATAGTATATTTTTATATATTACGTAGTATAATATACATGATGTAAGTATGGGTTAGAATAGTTTATAATTTTAAATGTTTATGTTTATTGTTTAAGATTTTATAGTCAAATTTCATGTAATCGTTATTGTACTCCCCGTCTAGTCTGTTTTTTATATATTTTCCTCTCCATCCTACGGTTGCCTGGAAGAGATCGCTTTTAGCGATAAGGCCGCCATTTGTGGCATTAGTTTTAATTAATTTTCTTTTCTGTTTGTGTATTATGTTTTATTGTGTCCAATAAAGTATCAATCAATCAATCAGTCAATCAACATTTGATCGTCGATTCTAAGAATTCCTATTTACTGTTGTTGACTATATGAGAACTTTCCCAAGATACGTCCGCTTCCGCTACCTCTCATGACTAAAGGCAGCGTCTAACAGCTGCGCTAACTAGGCAACTAGCGGCGGTGAATAAGCAAATTCTGGCCAATCGAGAGCCTCACTCACTCTCTCACCACCCAACCAGGCTCTTCGTTCATTCACTCAGTCTCTAGTTCACTCACTATCGAAACTCACTATACAATTAAATTATTTTTTAAAAAGTGACGTATTTGTGAACGATGTTTTATATTATTATTTATAATATTAATTCACTAAAAGTACTACAATCACTTAAACTGTATGGTATTTATATATTCATCATCATCACCATCAGCCTGTTAACTTTCACTGCTGAGCATAGGTCTTTTTTTTTTGTACGCCATTTTCCTTGTTCTAACCTAAATCTATAATTTATGTGTCAACTATCCGTATAAGTACTTAGATTAAAATAAAACAGTTGTTCAGGTACTTATGCATGTTGTCTTAGTCCAATTGCACTTTTAGCCACGTTTGCAATTTACATTCTGTATGAAAAACGTCCGGAACATATTTAAGCCCAGATTATTAATTATTTCATTTGGTCTGCTCGGACAGATGTAGTATTCAGGGTTACATGGAGACAAACACATTACTCAATATGTTTACTAAACGGTTTTCACTCACGTGTAATTCACCCTTCAGAACATACGTTCTGGGCACATTCTGAAGATGGGTGTCATTACATCCCTTAGTTAACATATTGTTAAATTGTCTCACGAAAGTTTAATAATAAAACATATTACCTTTACAAAGGGTGCTGAAAAGTAAGGTAGTTTTGAGTGTTTTAGTACAAGAAACTTTGCATATTTTGTTATGCGACTTTTGGAGTGCCTTTAATTAAGAGAAAAAAAAACTGACCAGGTTTATATTTTATATCTATTTTTGTATATTTTTTATTAAAACTCATACTACAAAAGTTTTGGATTCTAGTATGTAATAAACGAAACAGTGAATGAATTTGACCGAGACAGTCTTCCACAAATCATAAAGCTTCTATGAGTGGTTTTTAGTTTTCTAGTAAAGTTTCCGAATTTTTGAGACACCTTGCATGCCTTCTGTGGGTCATCGTCAGCAGATCTCTATAAAATACCCTGTACATTATAATCCCAGTTTGCGCGCTGGCCACTCGGCGGTTCTATAATCTAGCTTTACTTTAAAAGGTACTTGAGAGAGTCCCGGAATCCGATTACCTTCTCAAAGGGTCCTCCCTAATATGTTTTTTAATTATTTGCTACAGTGCAGTGTGGCCAGATGGACCTATCGAATGTTTGTCTGGTCGAATTCAATTAGGGATGCGTATTGGTAACCATTTGGCTGTTTGTTATCTTGCGGTTGTTGCATTTTTTGGATTTGCAAGGATGGATGATGGATGTTACTGATTTACGTATTTTTTAAAAGTGACTTTGGAAATTAGCTCACCTGTTTTCATGATATATATAAATCATTTTGGATCTTAGTTGTTTTTTACAATAAAGAATCTTCTATTAGTTTTAATGCCCTTTAGATTCGTATAAATGTACTTCGTAAGATAAGTATGGGATGGTATGTATTGTTATAATGAACATGTCTTTTACAATTAATTTAGACTTTGGCTTAAATTTCAATAGATTACCTATGTCATTGTATATGTTACTCTTATAATTGACTCAAAAAATAATCAATTTAACCATCAACTATCAATCAATGTTTTATTTCAATTACTGTAAACAAGACTAAGCACTAATCAACCACTCCACGCTTCCAGTTAATAAGCAAAATAATTTTCAAATTGATTAAAATGATCAGTAATGAAAATAACATTAAAACCCTGCCTTCTGGTTAAATTTCCCTACCTACTGTGAGTCTTCCAGCTTGCATTGCAGTGATATTCATACATCCGATTATGATATCCGATGGAAATCGAGTCGGCTACGGCTCAACGTCGAATGTATCGAGTTGATACTGCAAACGTACTAGTGTACCGATTGGAAACAGATATAGGTTTTAAAACTTTACATACAAAGATTAAACTAATCACTTACGTGTGATCATAATTAACATTAATCGTTCACAAACAAAATTCGTTAATTATATCCAAAATTAATCAATACATGTACATGTATTCTGACTTGTAACTATGAAGTTATAAATAATAAATATTTGTATTTGTATTGTAAATCTACATGAAAACAAATATGGCGCTGCCCGTCCATCGCATTTATGTAGTTTATACGTAAATTGTTTGATTAAGGATCATGGTAATAAGTGTTATTTTAAAGATTTTATTATTGGTAACATTAGATAAGATCATTTGTTTTTCACTTAATTGATTTTATGTAATCACTAACTGGAGGTTTAGCATCTGGGACCCAAAAATTGCGTTCCCGTGTTTTGTAATTTGTTTAGTCTAAAAACTTTGTGGCTCATTAAGTTGTTATCTGTGTAAATAGAAAATAAAATCTATCTTTATATTAAACTGTATCAAAATTGATTCAGTCGTTTGAGCATGAAATATTTTAGTAACAAACACTTGCACATCCACATGGCTGCTTATTTTAATAGAAAGTTTTTCATTCACGGTGGAGCAGCAGTTTTTGTTAAACGCGGTATTGACTATAGGGTAAGACATGACATAGCTAATTTATCATTTGAGATGAATTTTGAATTGGCCGCTATAGAAATAAAAAAATTGAAACTAATCGTTATTGCAGCCTACAGACCTGATAAGGACATCTATTTATTTTTTGACATATTAAACAAACTATTACAAAAATTGAACAAAGAAGATAAAAGAATTGTAATTACCGGCGATTTTAATTTAAACATTTTAAAAACTGACAAACATATCCAAAGACTATTAAAAGTTGTATCTAATTTTAGTTATAAATTTGTAATCAACGAACCTACTAGAATCGAAAAAAAAAGTGCTACTTGTATAGATAATTTCCTTGTAAATTTTGATGCTTGTGAAAGTACTGTTTTGAATAGAAAAATAGCTGACCATAGAATAATTGAGTTGAAAATATTTGACAAATCTTTAATTAATAATACCGATGACATGTGTACACGATTTACAAGACATATAACAGTTAGTAATAAAAAATATTTTCATTACCTTTTCAATAAAGATTTTGTACAGCTTAAAAATCAAATAAATACTTGTAATGATACGGGTACAGAAATGGAGATTCTACAAAGCGCAATCAAATTTTATTATGACATAGCTTTCCCTAAGAAAAAGTGTAACAAAAAATATAAACCTCAAAAATGGTTCACGACAGGTACTGAAATATCTAAAAATAATCTAATAAATTTGGAGATGATACAAGAAATTCAGCCGTGTAACCGCCTACGCATATATATACGTAAATATAAAAAGATGTACAGCGCTGCTAGAAATTTACAATATAGACATAGAATAAATAAAGCGAAAAATAAAATAAAAGAGACTTGGAATATAATAAACGAACAAGTAAGAAATAGCAGGAGACAAACTAATAAGAAACCTATAACTAAAATCATATCTGAACATGGTGAAGAGTTAACAGACTGCAAAGAAATTGCTGACAATTTTAATGACTTCTTTTGTAATATAGCCCACAAACTGACATGTAATACTAATATTGACGTAGAAAAATGTAAGACATACTTGAAAATCCTTCCAAAACCTACAAATACAATCAAATTTGACCCAGTTGACGCTAGAGAATTATTGACAATTGTTAAACACATGAAACCAAAGACAACACCGGACTATTTTGACATCAATTCTAAGACATTGCGAGATCTAATTTTGGAAAATAATTATATAATGGAATTGTTATATATTGTAATCAATAATTGTTTAGAAAAAGGAATTTTCCCAGACTGCTTAAAGTACGGTAGGGTTATTCCTTTATATAAGAAAGGCGATCATATGGTATTTAATAATTACAGACCAGTTTGTATACTCCCTACAATCTCCAAAATAGTAGAAAGCATAATCAAAAAGAGAATAATAACTTACTTTGAAGCAAATAATCTGTTTACTGACGCTCAATATGGTTTCCGCCCAGGTAAGTCGACTGAAATGGCTATAAGGAAAGTCATATACTATATTCTAGAGTCCTTGGATAGGTCAAAAAAATGCGCAAGCATTTATTGTGATTTATCTAAAGCTTTTGACTGTCTGAGACATGATATACTACTGCTCAAGCTTCAGTTTTATGGTTTTAAAGAAAAAGAACTTAATTTCATGCGGACTTACTTAGAAAAACGACAACAAGTTGTAACAGTTAATGAAATTAATTCATCAATCAGTTCGATGAATATTGGAGTACCTCAAGGTTCTATCCTTGGTCCAGTTCTGTTCTTAATATATATTAATGACCTGGTAAATATAATGCCAGAATGGACTTATATAAGCTTATTTGCAGACGACACACATGTGGGATTAAATGACAAAAATATAAATGACCTCAGAACTAAAATTGACAAAACTATGACAGTTCTTAAAGGAATGGTTTAGTACTAATGGCATAATACTTAACACAGATAAGAGTGTAATTATGGAATACCGAACTAAGAAAAATGCCAAAGATATCTCTAGTGTTAAAGAAACTGTATTCCTCGGATACACTGTTGACCACACTATTACACATGTGGCTTACATAACCAAACTTTGCAAAAAATTAGCAAGTGCCAACTTTGCTATATTTAAACTAATGGATGAACTGGATGAACCCTCAATTAAATCAGTATACTATGCATATGTACAATCACGGTTAAGGTATGCCATCACAGTATGGGGAAACTCATCAGAAATAATAAAAGTACTTAGAGCTCAGAAAAGAGTAGTTAGGACAATGCTTGGCCTGAGGAAACGCGCTCCGGTCAAGCAGCTTTAAAGAACAAAGACTTATGACTGTTATATCTCTGTATATTTACACATGTTTACTGGAGATCTATAATGAAAAGTCCGCGCTGAAAAAAGATAACCAATACAGCCTAAGAAATATAGTCGCATTGAGGTTACCAAAAACCAGATTAAAGAAAGTACAAAAACAAGGGATCTATAATAAAGTCTGTATGTTTAATAAACTGCCACATAGATTAATTAACTTGCCTCCAAACGCTTTTAAGAACATTATTAAAAACTTCTTTATTAACAACCCATTTTATACACTAAACGAATACATGAAATTGCCTTTGACAGAATCATCATTTGTGTATGACCAAATTGTTTGATAAGTTTACTAATTTAATTTAAGTATGTACCATATAATTAAGAAAAATGTAAATTGACTTGCCCAATGTAACGAGATGTTATAAGGTGAATAAATTTCTATTATTATATTATTCTTTTATTCTATTATTCCACACTCATACATTTTCAACATTATAATATTAGTGTGGTCTTATTTTTACTTACTATCTCTGAACTGTGACAGTCCGACACCTCACAGAAAAAAATACATATGTTCTGGTTTCAATCTAAGTAGCTAAAGTATATCATAGGCTACTCGGTGGCCAAAGCCATATCTGCTATAAAAATATCTGTCTCAACAATCGAGCTTGTGTTTACATTCCCAATGGGCTTAATAAAACACAGGTTGAAGCAACAGAGTAACGATAAGTAAACAAGTGATTTGACAAAGTAACAGAATGGAAGACAGGTGGAATGCGGGCACACAGGCTGTGGCCACTTGTGCCTACATCATCAGCGGGATTGTTCTTATTAGCATAGAATAAATAATAGAAACATATTAGCTGTAGGTTTTAGGTACTTTTGACTTGAAGATGAGTACTTTTTTATAGTATCATAAGTTTAGACATGGATGTACCTAGTAATAGTTAATCGCTTAACAATTTCTAACACTATGTAACAAACAATTTTAATACCATGTAATCACATATATTGTTGTTATTGTAATCAAATTACATATATTGGTTTTCTAGTTAAGAAGATAATTTTTATTTTGAAGTATTTTTATAGTTTGCCTCTGGCTACACTTAGATATTGACGTTCATAAGTGTACAAAACTATGTTTAGTTTTAACCCAAACGAAAAAATAAAATAAAAAATAATGTTTAACTGTATGAGGTCAAATGTTTCCCTCTGATTTACCCATATCAAATCCTAATAAGTACATTGTTCATATAAGTTTTTTTTTAAATAAATAATTTTATTTTTTAAATTTTTTTTTTAATAAATAAATATTCCGGGACATTGCACTCAGTGCCATCTAGCCCCACACTAAGCAAACGCAAAGTACATGATCATTGTAGTCAATAGCAAAATTACTTATTTGAGAAAGCGACGAAATACTGTACCATTTCGAGCTACATACTTATTTTAATTGCACATATCCTCAAATTAACTCCTCAATTATATTTATCTAAGCCACAACGTGTTCCAATATCAACAATTACTTGCCAATTACGTCCTCTTACCGTCCACTCGTTACAACCACATTACCGACCATGACGGACCTTCTCCAACTCGCAATTATTACGAGTTTATTTTCACTCCAAACTTCAACTGACAACCTGAGACGAAACCCATGTCATCGCTTTGTATCCAATACCAAGTTCATAAAACACTTGAGTAAAAAAAACATCCAATTACATCACTTCTATTGCAAAGCAATAAGAGTCAATATCGTGTGTTACATTTGTAAGTGAAGTGTAAATGCAAGTTGGCATCATATAAGGTGCCTACGCGCTCATTAGCGCCCAATACAAATATATGCGTTTCGTTTGAATAATGGCAACAATATGTTGTATTATAAAATAATATGGCATAATAGGAGGCTGCTATTGTGAAGAGATGTGGTTAGAGATTGGAATACAAAGCTTATTTAAAGAAATAGCATTTAATTTATTAGTTTGGAATGAGATAGGTCAACGTTGTCATATTAATTTAGTTTCTACTATGAATGAATCCAATACTTATTTAATGATTAAAACGAAGGGTGAAAAAAAGTTTACTAAGTAATTCTTTTTATCAAATCACTCCAGCTTATTATTAGTAATTAAATCTAGAACACATTTATTAACGCTCTTAAAGGCATATCTATATTTGATTTCAATTTACAAAGCGACAGAGACTTTAGATAACAAATAAAGATATACAAAAAATGCTTATCCAAGTATTACACGCCTAATTGAGCAAGTGGTTGGTCCTAGTGTTTGTTTAGGACGCCACGGGTGTAAATCCATGACTGTACCTCGGACAATAAGGAGAGGTTCCATGGGATACAATGTTATTTCTACGTCTTAAGGTGCTTTTGGTGGCCAATCTATGGTTTTTTGTGTGATATCATATGGTTGAAATGTTAATGTTTAGTTTAAATTTATATACATTATAAACTGCAATAAAATTGATTCATTTTCAGGCGATCAATTGATACTTGACCATAATGAATCAACTCGATGATTTTTGTAAGTCGTTCTGAAAAATTGGCAAAAATGAGACCTAACTTGAAGCAAGCTACACTGCTAGAAACAACATTGCATTCCAAAATCTTAGTAAAAAGAGTGTATTTTGGAAAAAGTCTCTGAATTACATATTAATCGATAAAGCGTACAGCGTACCTATAGAATAAAGTAAAAACTCTTGTCATATAACCATGTAGACCGACTATATATACGTAGGTATGCAATGTGAGTATACATGTCTTGTCGTGTCCGTTGTTGAATTGAAAAGTGCCCACTTGGCGACCCTCACAGATCGGAATAGCAAAACAGAATAACGAGGACCATTTCTCAGCTGGTCTCGGAGACCTCTCGGAATAGTTTTGTGGTCCCTCAGTCCCTCAACCCTTCACCCGGAGCCGTCCAATTTGGACCTTTCGTGTGCTATCAACAAATTGAAGGGTACACACGTTTTTTGTAAATTTTTCAAAGGTCTGTTTGGCTACTGGAGTGTCTTGAGGACGTCACGAGTGTGTATATGTGTGTGTATTCTATTATACATGTCCTTGTCTAGTTGTCAAGGATAAAAATGGTAGTGTGTTTCACGAAATTTTAGAACATGTAGACGGTGATAAAACATAAAAAAATAACGATAAGGAAATGTATAGGGTCAACAAGATTGTTTGATAGGATTTAAAGTAAATAGTTTTTTTTACTTTAAATCCAATTATGCATCTACAGACGAAATCACATATAAATGAAAAGCAAGTTTACTAAGTCTGTCAATTTATTCTTCTTTTTTTATCTAATTCATGCCTCACTCAAACTCTTTTCACCAAATCTCCAAGACATTTACCCTATCTGTTATCCAAGCCTGTTGTCCGAGTAAACAGTGTTCAATCGCTCGCAAATACCCGGTCTGTAATCCGGGCGACACTGACGTTATCCGGACTAGAACCGGTCGGCAGCAGGCAAGCAGCCCTACACCGGACCAAGCCACCCGGTAACCGGACCGAAAGCATACCTGGTAAATAATTAGATAAGATTGAGGGGTAATCGAGTGATGATAAGACTGTGATAGTATTATTATTGCTTGTAATAAGGAAAAATAAAGAAGCAATAACATTATATGAGAAAACTATATTCAATAGCACTCAGATCAGTAACTGCTGCTCGTTTATTATAATTATGTATGAGCATAAAGTTTGTGATCAGAGCCTTTTAAAACCTTTCTTCGTATAACATTTGATTAGATTTCTATAAAAGCAAAATTGTATGCTAAGATAAATTATTATCAAAGGTGGTCAATAAATTATTTGGCACTTGTGTATAAAATATAGAAACCTAGGACCAAACTACTTCTTAGTACTTTAATCGACGTAACATTCCCGAAACACCAACAATGAGAACAAATTATACGATGTAACGAAATCAATTAATTTCAAACAATATCTGAAACACTTGAACAACCATAATTATCATCTGCAGACTTTATACAGCTCTGGCAATTGGCCGACTATAATGAATTTTATACAAACACTACATTAATTACTTACAATTGATATTATTTGTGGTGAGACGCATGGCATTACACGCTCTTAGTAGCTGATCTTTATTTTATATTAATAAGTAAGAACAGAAAATGATATATAAGTACGAGAAAAATACCTAAAATGCCTCTGTCTTCGCATTTTTGCACAATGAAAAAAATTATATTCACTCTGGAAAACCCTTACAATAAATATTTTAGAAAAAAATCACTATATTCTATCACTCCATTGTGACGACAATGAGTAAAACAAGACCAACAGCTCAGCAATTCCCTGCACAATCAATTCATTTGAGGAGTTTTCTTAGCAGATATATGTACTGAGTGTAGTGGGATATTTAACTAGTTTTTTTTTAAAAAAGAGGTTCTTAGTAAGTATGTTAACTAAACGGTTTTCACTCACGTGTAATTCGCGTAATTTGTACCGTTCAAAATCACGAACGTTTAAATAGATATTAAAATAGGTTCTTAGTAATTCTGGACGATTTTTTTCCTCGGATTGTGTTCGAAATTTGTGATCCTATAACGTGTCGATTTCTTCAGGATGTTTTTCCGATCTGACCAAGCATTCAAAGGTGTATCTCAGTGTAACTACAACCTAGTCAAGCACACTGTGTATTATTCTATGAGTGTGTGTTCAGTTGCGAATGTGTAATTAATTAGGTACCTACACGAATGGGAGACAATTTCTGCGTCTGAGCCGGTTTTATGTTTAAAAACAATAGGTGCAAGTATTTTTTAATGCATCTGGAGGTTTTTGGGTGAAACATAAAATGTTGTTTTCTCATTGGTTGCAACTAACCGTTTTTCGTTATGTCATAACTGTTAACTAGTACCTAATATAGATTGTATACAAAAGCATAGGATTCAAACTTTTCAGCCAACATTACTCTTCAGTTTCCTGCAGCTAAACTAATAAATAATTAGAGTAAATAGGTTTCTTCTAGGCAAGCGTGCTACATCTTAGACTATAGTGGTGCTTAACATCAGGCAGACTATAGTCAAACGTAAGCCTAAATCGTGTAAAAAAAACTCTTAATCATACCAAAGTCAGGCTTGTTTTTTTTAGTACCTATTCAATTATGTAGATTAATTCAATGTATGACAATACAACAAGCCAAACACTACCACAATGAATGAAATCAATCGGACTCGATTAACACACTAGTCGGATTAACAAAAGCATTATAAATTCCACAAATCAATCATAATGCTATAAAACAATCAGCTAACAGTAGAGTCGGCATTACGAGTCGATTAAGCAAATCGATTGCGAGCGAACAATCGCTTGTAAAATCGATTAGGGCATTATTCGATGGAACAAAGCGGCACGCAGACTGGCGAGGGACGGAGTTAGGATAATGCATTAGAAGTGTGGACGGGGCATTATAGGCATTTAACATGGAAATATGAGAAAATAGAATTTCTATTGAAGAGTTTTGAGATTTGTGTGCCTGTTCCAACAAAGAGTTTTAAATCTGAATTTGAATCAGGGAGTTGTCATATTCAAATCATCAATATATTGTTTATTTTTATTGCCACTAAAATAATTAAAAAAGAAAACGTACCTACAACATTTTTCACTTATTTATTCATCAAATAAATTATCACAAAAAATTTCATATGAAAAATAGTGAGATTTTGTAGATTTTGTTCATTGCCATTTATGATGAAATTACTTTGTGAGAAACACATAAAGGCCTTTGGCATAATTAATATGACAAACAGCAGCTGCAACATACATGTTTTTATCTATATAACTAGTGGGTGCTCGCGGCTTCGCTCGCATTAAGAAGTAAAACTTGCATCTCCTATTTCATCCCTATAAAAGTGGCATTTATAAAAATCCTTAGCCAAATTTCAGCCCAATCCGTCCAGTGGTTTGGGCTGTGCGTTGATAGATCACTATATCAGTCAGTCAATCAGTCAGTCACCTTTGAGTTTTATATATTTAGATGTATGTAGTTACTATGTGTGGGAGAATGAAACTAATGATGCTGCGTCGTCGCTTCAGACAATTACAGTCTTTGGTTGTAAAGTTAACAATGTACATACCTACACAGAAAATGTTTTAGACCCGTCAAAAATCGACACCACTACAATCTTGCCGTCCCTTCATTCCCAATATTCCCATGCACTACTCCCTTACTCCACCCCTGCACCAGACGAGTTCATTTACTAATGCCAGATCGAGCCACGTGCACTCACTACTGCCTAATCTGTAGAGCCTTCTTTAATCAAGTAATGTACCTAAGTATTGTAGCACAAGACAAACGGACGGATCGCGTGACACTTGCCCGGTTACAAATCAAGACGTTACAATATGACAAGTGACAATAGATTTATGACAAGTGACAAGAAATGCATGACAAGTGACATCTTTTTTTTCTTCTTATCGAATGAGAGTGGCCAACTCTGGTGGTGTTGTCTGGTGTGAAGTTTTGGCACTTTTGGCAAGTTACATTAGATGTATTTTTAACAATTTGATGTAATTTGCTTGGAATTTTCTTTCACTAACTTAACTCATCTAAGACTAAAGGTTTTGCGAGCCACATACTGGCTCACAACCGTAGCAAAGATTAGTAGTCAAGATTCGCCATTGACGGACACGCCAAGAGGAGAGAGATTTTCACTGAGAGCTCCAGACAGTTATTTCTTCTTCTTCTTATCGAATGAGAGTGGCCAACTCTGATGTCGAGAGTTTTCAAACCGCACTAAGGGCCTCTGACTAGGCAAATAGTCGGGACCTACAATTTAACATGTCATTTGACCCACAGAAGCGTCCAAAATGGAAAAACAATGTTCATTCAATATTTGGTATTTAGCTGGTAATGCAACAGTTGATCGATAACTGTTATATAAGATTGAAATAATATATAATTAAATATTAAATAATGAAGTCTTTTTATTGTTGTCAATAATGTAATGTCTATCATAATTCCAATAGCTGTCTTGTTCCCTCTTCCATCATTAATTAAATCCCAGTTAGAAGACAATGACTAGGTAATATGTTACATTGTTGCGTTGCGTACACTTCACTAGTGGCGCCCCGCGGTATTCTAATAATTTTATATTGAACTTAAACGGGTGTGCGCTTGACCACAGTTTGCTTGATGGTAAGCAATAGCCGTAGCCTATCAGATGGTGCTTATTACGTAATACTCGCATTGAGAAAAAGAAACTGGCTGTTCATTTAGAAAAGGTATAGGTACACCATCAGTATGTATATTTTTTGTAGATCAGTTATACAATACAATACAATATAACTTTATTATGCTCACCAAAAATAAATTACAATATGAAATGAACTTAAACTATAAATGAATGCACAAGTGGGCGGCCTTATCACCTTGAGTGATCTCTTCCAGGCAGTTATCTGTTTTACTGCCAAAAAGTTCCGACATACATAGAAACTTTCATCTTTAAAATGTAAGTGTGACATAATTTCCCTCGGCTGAGCAGCTAACGGTGCGATTTGTTGCATCAGATCATTTGTCTGTCGGAGAGGGGCCTTATTGAATCATTGCCGGGCCATTTATGGCATGTTTTACATAATTTGATAATAAGTACGCTTTTAAACAGTTTATGGAGTGAAATAAAGTGTGTTTACAATGTTGTTTTTAAGAGGGTTGTGTAAGTGTGCTGCTTTTAGTTATACATATATATTTGTATCAAACAAAGTTTTTTGTAAAATTTTGATTGCTAATTGTTTTTCTCGGTTTTTCATTTTTTTTATATATATAAAAAAAATAAGTTTGTCAGTCATTTTGGGAATATTGGGAAAAAATCCTGACTTAACTTAGGTCATAATATTACAAACATGTTGACTCCTTGCAGATTATTTCTCTGGGCAGATATATCGTGGTAAAGATATTAAAGAATTAATTTGATAATAATACCACTACATCTCGTCAAACTTCCCCAAATTGTCCACTAACATAATAACAGACATTATGTGTGTCCGTTTGTCAGTCCCCCTGACTCTAGGGCTGACGTATCGGCCGTTTGATACAATTACCAAGAACGAGGAAATGTTGGTTGATTTGATGATATTTATCGACGAGGGCGAGTATTTGATTTGATTCGATTTGTTAGAGAGAGGTTTTGTGTCGCGCTAAAAAATATGAAGTAACCTTGCGATCATCAAAGCGAGAGTGAATCGGTTCTTACTGGGTAAGCACGTTCCATCCTAGACCGTAATGATTGCTTACCATCGGGCGAATTACGGTCAAGTGCAAACCCATTCATTGTAAAAAAAATAAAAATCGGTGATTTAATTATTTACATGTATTTTAGATTCGGTATACATTTTAGATTAATACATCATAGCACGCTATGATTTGTGTGAGCATGATAAACTGGAAAATGACAAAAGATTCTCTCTCGAATATTAGTTTACATTTTTCGTTTTTTTTCATTCATAGTCAGGCGTACATCTATAACATATTAGCCATAATAAGCCATATATAAGCCATTAGCATAATTAGTTAAAAATATTTAATAAAAATCAAGATCAATAAGAAAAGATAAAAAATACCTTGGCATCGCCAGGGACGTTGGTGATATATACAAAAAAAGAACATATTAGCCAGAATAAACCTTTAAAGCAGTGAATAAAAAGAAAGTCAACGAAACAGTCTGTGTTTTTTCTTCTTCAATATAACTTTTCAGTAGGTAATATTTATATGATAACCAAAACCGTTTGAAAATTGTTCCAAACTCAATTGAATAATTAACTACCTATCTTTTCTTTATCTTTCTCTCTAGATTTAATCTAACTTTGAATAGGTATAAAGATAAATAAAACGGCGCTGCGTAAAGTTCCCAACTCCTAACTAGGCGGGCTTCCAGTTAACTTACCAACTCCGACTTTACCGTCTGGGAGGTATGGAGGTTCTATTTATTCTGTAGTTTCTTATATTAAGGTGGGTAATACATATACTGATTGATTAGTTTGTTTTTATATTTACACGTGACAGTATTATTTGACTTACTAATCATGTGAAGCGACTATATAAAAATATTTACTATAAAGATCACTAGCAAGATTCTTTGCAGTCGAAGATGTAGTATTTCGTAAATTAATCCAGTATAAGGGTATTATTTCTTGAGCTGGCTCTTTTTTAACAAGTCAAGCAATGAAACATATGTACATACATAGTACGCACATACATTCAGTCCGGACTTTTTGGGATTTAACTATCTATATCTTTGAAAATACATATATATTTTCGTTTCATCTGTAAAGGCATGTCATAGTCTCTGAGGTGCTTTGAAAATTCGTGACATACACTAGTCTCATTCTAATTTAGTTGGTAATATCTATTTAAATTTTCATAACATATTACACATAAATTACTCACATCACTCCTCATCACGTAACAAAGCAGATTCCCACATTAAACCCAGCGTGAGCTCATTTGTATCCCCTCAGCTCGTAATCAATCCCTAATACTCGCATCCTCACGCCAAGCCGCCGCAAATTCGCATAAAAAACACATTACAACAACAACAAGTCCGTGATTACAACAATGATGCAACAACAACAATGTATAACTAGATAGCAGCACGCGCGCGCCGCGGGAGGCGCCGGGAGAGGCGCTTGTTAACAGATAGGGAGTCTGTAAAAGGGTGACACTTATTAATAAATATTATGTTTGGACATTAAAAATGTATCGTGTTTTTATGACGGACAATTATCAGGATGTGTTTGAGCGTCTTAAGAACTCTTACCTATATTCAGAGATCACTATTTTAACAAGGAATGGGTTTGCACTTGACCGTAATTCGCCTGATGGTAAGCAACGGTCTAGGATGGAGCGTGCTTACCCAGTAAGAACCGATTCACTCTCGGTTTGAAGATCGCAAGGTTATATTCTGCGGAACAGGGAGTCAGGCAGGGAGTTCCACAATTTAGCAGTTTTCAAATAAATAAACATTTCAGGACAAATCACACAGCGCCATCTAGCCAATAGATACCTATCATTGAAACATTTGAAACAAATCTAGTTTTAGTAGGGATCTTGGTAACTATTGTGATTTACTGGGATTCCTAATAATAAATTTCGATTATTGAATATATCTTATTAATTCTCATTAATTAAGATTCTAATAATCTGTCTTGGTCCTGAGACTTGCACATTGATAGTAATCATTCAAGAAAAAATTTTTGACTAAACCCAAAATAGAAAAACGTGCCATAAACACAGTAAAGTTACAGCGATATTGGTGAGGATATTGGTGGGTCAGACACGTGGCAAACTAGTCATTATGACAAATGAGACGCTTGCCCAGAATGTGGGGTCGAGATGGTATCTAGTTGGGTTGAAATATATTGTGTTTGTAAAATTTGACACGTAGTAGGTATGTACCTGTTTTTAAGATTGTTTGATATCTGATATACCTACATAAATGAACCTGATAGTAGAATATCGAAATTAAAACTGATCTTATACAGAATGAAAAAAAACTGATAAACTGATATTATGATTCTTATATTCTATTCAAAATGATCTATAATAACTACATTCACAAACTATTTCTGTGTACTTACATACCTACCTGCAACCTACACCTTAGATACCTTACATGAGTATAACATGAAATAATTTTCGATTTTTTTGTACCTACTCAATCTATGCAATTAATTTTTATCTTATTTATCAATTTTACTTTCGTAGTTATTTATATCGAATAGTTTATTCTATTATTAATAATGAATTATAAACGTTTGAACTCCTATATTTCTTGTCTGTACATTTCCGCCCAAGCATTGCTTTTCACACCCTCAGTTGTTCGATGCGATGATTTGTGAATAACCAGTAGAAGTGATCATTAGTTCGTTACAAGGGATTTGCAATAATTGTCACTCACGGAACGATGAGCTTTAAAATAACAACCTGGTAATTATTGCTACATATTTTGGAAAGCTGACAAGAATTAGAGCAAGTTGGACTGCCTACAGTGGCTTGAAAGTTACGACATAATCTTATGGAGGGTTCTCGTATTGAGTTTCATTTTGTGCCTTCTGATTAGGAGGTAAGAGTATCTAAGAATAATTAGGACATATTGATCATGCAGATGATTAGATATTATATTCGTATGTGGACAGTCTTTATAGATAGATTTAAGCGAATAAAATCAGTGCTGAGCTGAACGGTATGAGTATAGGTATCAAACTCAAAAAAAACATGAATCACTCTTAATGAAGTAGCTATTAATTCAATATCAAGCCCACTAGTGGGTCTAAATCCTACCACAATCGAGGGCGTGCCCACAACACTGGATCAAGTGAACTGCCTCGTAAATAACATGAGGAAATAATACCAAGGGGCAGCCATTTTATTAAGAACGATGGCTTTTGTCCACCGTTGAATACGAATCTGTGCACGACTCATGAAGATGCTTGCTTTTTGTTGTTTGCATTGAGGAAACGAGAGAAAAAACCGAGTGCATGCGATACTGAGCTGTTTTAGGGCAGGACGTAAAATGGCGGCTTTTTAGCAATGGATGTAAGAATTCGTACGTAGGCATAAGTGATAAGTGAGCAAGCGAGACAAATACCATCTCTATTTGTCATAAGTATAATTATTGAAAACTAACAGTGCCCTACGGTGTTACCTGCGTTAATCCGGGATAAAAAAGTTAATCCAGGGACTAATCTACCTTGATACAAAATTTCATCCAAATCACTTCAGCCAATAGAGCGTGAAGAAGTAACAAACATGAACACACACTCACGAACAAACTTTCGACATTATTATAATGATTTCTGAGTCCCATAAGGACGACATTTTAACCGACAACATTAAAAAATTCTCACCAATACTTACACGCGCTATTTCCACCCATCTTTATAAAAGGAGGTGAAAGATTGCTAGTAATTTTGCACCACTTCTTTGCACTTAAAATTTACAATAACTTTGTTCCTCATATTATTCTTGTATTATCTATAACAGGTACATTATAACGCTCGTGGGCATCGCACAATAGAATGTGCGTTCATCACCCGTGCATGTGTATAATTTAGCAAGCGAAGATTGCAAACATTGTGTTTGTGGTATGCCCTGTATTTATGGTATTTAGACCAGAAAAAAAGTAGTTGTTGATCTACACATATTACATTAAAACATCAGTATGAAGTGAATTTAGTGCTATAATTGAGCCTTTGGATGGAACCTTTGTGATTACATTAAAGACATACTCGTATTCTATTTTAACCTGCAGAGTATAAGACATGATTTTTAACAGGATATTACTATTGTTACTAGTTATACTACAGCCCCTTATATGCAAAATTGAAAGTTAATAAACCGTAGCAAATACTTCTTTTAATTAATTTTAGCATGTGTTTATCCAATAAACACATGCTAAAATTAATTATAAACACGCCGTGCCACACCTTAGTAACGATAAACTTTATCGTTACTAAGCGAGTGTGGCTCGGCGGCTCCACTGTCTGCTTCTTAACCAGACGCCCCGGTTCGAATCCAGCCCTTCACCAATGAATTTTATTTTCAAGTTATGTAAGGATTTGGACTCGCTTAGCGGTGAAGGAAAACATCGTGAAGAAACCAACAGGCGAATTAATTCTGCGGGGGAGTGACGACCCACATTTATGAGGAAATACGGCTCAAGAGATATCGTTAGTCAAACCTACTCTAAGGCCTAATTGTAAGACTACTAAACACCAAAAACATATTTACTAATTTAACATTGAATTGACTAACTAATTTTGTTGCTATACGTGTTTCAAAATCGTTGTACAAGTGACCTTAAACAAACAATTAACTGACATGCTGCACCAACTGTATCCCTCGCTAATCGCTAAAGCGTCGAGTAGTCAATGTGAGCGATTACTCCCTTTATTAGATCAGGCCACTGGTCCCACTGTCCCCGGCGTTTGTCCCACTAACTCGGTAATCCACCGCTTTGCCCCCATCGGCTGATAATGGGAAATAACTTCATTAATTGCTTTAAAGTAGGTATGGGAAATATTATATGTGGTTTTGCAATTTCTGATTTTCTGGATGGAAGAAAATAAATGAGGAATAGGTTTATTTAAATTTGTACTAAATTTATCATTTTACAAAATAAATAAATAAATAAAAATAAATAAATATTACGGGACATTGCACACAGCGCCATCTAGCCCCACACTAAGCAAACGCTTGTGTCGTGGGTACTAGATAACGGATAAAATACTTATATACTTTTTTTTTGTAAATACATACTTACAAACGGATAAAGTTTAAGTTCACTAAGTGTAAAGTGCAATCTATGATACTCCTTCTGGTTGAGATGTATGATACTAATAAGTATTTGATTTTATATCACCTACATGCAATCATGTAAAACAACTACATACATATTGCAAATAAATTAATCTTTATCTGTATCTTATCCTTCTTTTTGTACTTACTTGTCAAAACAAATGTATAATCTATGGGACATTGAAAAATATCCAACTGCAAACCGACTCATTTAATAAACAGATCCATCGCTCAGAATTAAAACTTTTAAGTCAGTGTACCGCGCATGAGGGTCCCATCACCCCAATATCTATTTGAAGGGCTTGCACTTGACCATTATTTAACATCAATCACTCTAAAATAGATCTTGTTACATTGATATAAAGGACAATCTAATCGCAAAACATAATATTGTAGCTGCCGCTAGTACCATGTTATTTTAACGATACGTTGATGTGAATTCAACTCTATGTTAGTAATAATAAGGGTCATAGGGCTAGTAAAAGAAAGTAGAGTAATAGTAATTTATAGTTTATCAAGTAAATTGATTATAACACATGAAAGTAGTGCGTAAATCAGGCAAATCCGATTACTGTCGCTAGTCGGCGCTGTGTGGCGGTCTGTATTGGTTTGTATGAGTTTTATTATGATGTATGGGAGACAATTTTGTTGGTCATGTTTCGAAAAGTTGGGGCATAAATTGATGGCGAACGATTTATTATGGCATGTTTAGTGTAATTTGATAAAAATGTGCTTATTTGATACTGGTATTTGCATAATTTGGTTGTTATTAAAAGACATAAGACCAAAATGTTTGCTTATTTTAATCTATAGGTACATATTATAATAAAGTTGAAGAGGATAAAAAATCTGGACACAGAAGTTATTGAAGAAATTGTTTGGGTATACTTTAAATCGACTATAAAACACGTTTCAGCAGTTTTAGAATTTTTGTCTGTTTATTTGAACGCTCATCACACAAAAACGGCAGATCGGATCATCATGATATTTGCTATGTAAGAAGGATGAGTTCTTAGAAGTGCCATAGGCTACTTTTTATCCTGAAATAACGCGAGCGAAGCCGCGGGCGTCCACTAATATAAAATAAACCGATATAATCGAAGGCAAGTTAAGTTTCTTCTATTCAAGCGCGCTAGATCGTAGATTATAACGTTGCTTAATATCAGGCAAGTTGTAGTCAAGCGTCAAATTACACAAGCAAAAAATTACATAAAGCCATTCAGCGTTTTAAAATTGTGTGATTTTATCAGTAGTACCTAATTTGATGTTTTTTGAGAATTATCCGATAGACAACTCCTACCCTCATCACAAGACAACAAGCCGAGGGTCTCGCGACATGCCTCAAGTGTTACTTCTCATAATCCCACCAGTGGGAGATTACATGCCCCACTCGAGTGGGATTAGCAGATTGTACCATATGGCACCACCGGTGGGGAACGCAGTGGGGCTTAGGAATGTGGCTTTTTAATTTGCTGCTTTATAGGTGGGGCAATAATCTTATTGGATTTTAAATTGGTATTTTATAAGAATTGTGATATTCGAAGTAGCTTTTTTGGTCTATAGGTAGGTAGATACTGAAGACTGCTAAAACACAAAATTACTTGCCTAATTGAAGTTATAATATTTAAATAAAGTTTTAGATATTAACATAACATTACAAATAAGATGTGTACCTATAGGTTTTTATAGTATTATTTAGTTCATCACATTATTTTCTTTCATACACCAAATAATATAATTTATAAATCCGCCTATCCAATAGTTTTTAGTTTGTCGTTTTTTTGTTACTTATCAAAACATAAATATTGGAACCTGTAACATACCATATAAACCGATATATAAACCGTTATACTATAAGACAATCTCATTCCAAGAAGTACCTATTAATGTGCATAATCCTAAGTTTATTAAATTTATACCCACAAAAGCCTACAAACTCCAATATACAATTATACATATCAAGTCTATTTGTTGAATTAATCGCTGTTAGATTGATTTTTTATTTTTTATTATTAGGCAAGTGTGATATATCTTATTATCATAGAAGTATTCTCTCTCTCTTTGAGTCGTATTTCCTCATGACTAAGGGTCGTGACTCCCCCGCAGAATTAATTCGTTAGGGGAGTTTTCTTGGGCAGATACATCGCCTAGGTCCTTCCTCGGAAGACGCATGTCCTCGGATATTGTGGTCCTCAAACATGTCGGTTTCCTCACGATGTTTTCCTTCACCGCTAAGCGAGTGCAAATCTACACATAACTTGAAAATACAAGTCATTGGTATAGGGCGGATTCGAACCAGGGTGCGTCTGGATGAAAAGCAGCCACTGGAACCGCTGAGCCACACTCGCTTAAGTTAAGAAGTATTACTTCTATGCTTATTATATACAGGCTATAGTAGGCTTGTAGGCTATAGTGTGTTAAATTTATAAAATGTGGTTGGCTAATAAGGTATGCCCATGTAAGTGCCTAACATCAAAACTGTCATAGCGGTAAGTCAAACCGTTAGTCACCAATACATCTTTGCAAGTGACAACCCATTTCATTTGCTCCCCGTGATAGCCAAAGTAATTTCAACCTTATACACCCACCAAAATGTAATGTAGTGTATTCTATAGACACTCTTAAAAACCTATGTTTTGGTTACCAGATACTCTGAGTAGAGTAGGTTCAACTGTAGGCTCTATAGTAGGGTATAGTATGGTATGTCCATGAGGTAGGAAATTAGGCGAGAACATAACAATGAAGTTGGTCGGGTGAGTGAAGCCTGGAGTTTGAGGACACAGATAGTAGTGGAGTAGGGTGACCAGCTTTTGGGAGAAATATTTGAAGATAAAACCATAGACTACCTAACATGTTTAAGAAATGTAAGGTAGGTAGCTACTTCAAACACAAACCCAAAGTACTTATTTCTATCTAAGCAGACCTAATTAATGTAGGTCTAACTAACTAAACTACCTGTCTATTAAATGTAACTTTTTTTTTTTACGTGCGATTGGTTTACCTTTGACTACAGCCTGCCTGATGATCTGATCTTATTCTTACCCAGCCTTACCACCGGAAACATCTTGAGGTTTTATTTGTCACATTTGTTTTTTGTTTGATTGTGTCACATTTGGTGTACCTGTGTTTTTTCAAACGTATCATCTCAACCTCTAATCTAAACATTAACAAGTTCAAAGTAATTATTTAAATAGCTATAACTTCTTTTTATAAATAACTTTAGTAAACATATCCCAACATCAAATTTCTCTATCCCTGGAAAGCATGGCGAGTGTCCGGCACATTCCGACCGCGGCTAGGTAGCTATTACCGCCCCCCGGAATTTGCGCACGCACGCTAATTGCTAAATTCGCCCCCAAAGGGGGTGTTTACCCCCCGACTCACCCCCACCTCACCCCCTCGGCTTATTGTCCCGGAGCAGGAGGTCGCAAGGTTGTTATGATTTTATGAATTTACGCTGAAAATATCGAATGAATTGCGAACTGTGATTTCTTTCGGTACAAGGTTTTCTAATAAGGTTGTTTGTTTGAAATCTTATGAGATTTTTCGTTGAGACTTCATTGAGTATTGATACAGCTAATTAATGAATCTTTAATGAGTGTATTACTGGTGACGCTTCACAGCACTTGGATTATTAGAGATTTCCTATAGTTATTTCAATATCTATTTATTTTGTAGTTGATGTCGTTTTGATGGTCTAAGTGCTTCAGCCCACTGCCGGAGGGCAGCGAGCCCAGCATACTGGCCGCATTATCACAATGGCATTGCTGATGCGTTGAGCCAGAAGAACTTAAGAAGGCCAGCATTCTAATCAATTGTTTGTTCTTCTTACTTTTACAGTATTTTTAATTATTTTCAAGATCTATCTATTGCGTTTTACCAATGAGGCGTAGTGTACACGTTAGACGGTATCTAATGGCTGAGAAATTGGGTGAGTTCAGGGTGAGATACACACACACACACATACACACTGTTACCCAGCTCCACGCCCGGATTGCCCGGGTATAGACGCAATGAACTAGATACCCGGGTAGTGAAGCTATTGCTGCTAGGATATTGAGGAATCTAAAGTTGGGTATATATTTCTATAGACATATAACTTATTAAAATGGAAACGATTATGCCAATTTATTTAACTGCATACTTACGTGAGGTAATTTCAGATAATTTAAGCAAGTCTTAACTGATTAATCTCTTATATTTGACCTTATCTTTAAAACTATTGAACCGATTTCGATGAAACTTGCACTGTTTCGAAGCTGATAATATATCTTTGATGATGATGATTTCTTTCTAACACACTTTTAGTACTACTTCTAATAACAAATCAGCTGAAACCTGAGAGTAGTTTAGGTATATTTGTTCTTGCTAATATGTATCTGATAGGTTAATTAACTTGATCATATTTAGGTGCATATATAATTCTAAATCAGAAGAAAACGACTATATATATGCAATAAGTAAATAGTTAAGTTGGCCTAGCAATAAAAAAAAAAGTAGGTAAATTTACTTGAGGGAGTGGTAAGGTAACCCGGTCTTCCAAGTCTACCAACATAATCAACTACCTGCTTACATATTTTCAAGATTAAAAATTCGGTTTCTTCTTATAATGTTTATTCTTACCTAACATAAACTCCCAGTTACTGCTGTATTGGGTATAAATATTTACCTACTAAGTAGGTGTTTTATGTGTATTTACGATATTTTACTTACGTTATGTATGTGTGCTGTGCTACGTTACTTCTTACTTATGTAGTTGTGATGACATAAACTATATTTTAAGGATTAAAAACTCTGTTTATTCTATGTCCACTTAATAAAATACCTATATCATAAACTCCTGTGCCTGTATCTGGTCGGTTATAAGGCGGAGTACAGACGCGCGAGATTGGTCCGGGCGAGCCTAATTGCCGCAAACCGGCGCTACTGAGCTGAGCTTCACGACAGGATATTGACTGTGAGCTTTCAGTTACTGCAGTATTACATATATATATATATATATTTAATTTACCTACTGGTATGTTTTAGTGTATCTTGAGTATTTTGTGTGTTTAATATGTTATACCTAGGTTATGTTATGATGAAATTTCTTCGTACTGATTTAGTAATGAAATAGATTATTTTAAGATTACTTTTACAATGTGGACATATACTACAATTGAATTTATTAAGCCATTAATCAAATAAATTAATTTGTTACAATTAAAGCAATTTCAGGTTTATTTTAATGATGTAAAAAAATAATATAAAATATCCATAACTTCCACTTAATCGATTAAATAAAATAGCTAAGTATCAACACAATGCTTCAGCTTGTTTGTATTCCTACTTAGTCAATTTAGTTTAAGAAACATTATCCTCGCAGCAATAAATAGCAATTCAAGCTAGTAATTTCTCCACAGATCCAACAGAACCAATTTCTAGTTACCTGCATAGGCATTGCGGTTTAATAGGCAGTAACAGAGCCGGGTGTGCCCGGGTCGGTAATTGGTCCGTCCGTCTGTACGCGGCCTAATATCCGGACGGAAGCCGCCGGCTTGCAATGCTAGACTGGTTACCTGGGTAGTCGATACAGATAGGTTATCTGGTGATATAATGTACTAGGAGATTTATATATCTGGTTTTATTTTCCATAAGGGTGTTAGTTTTCTATTTAATTTGTAACTTTTGGACATTCGCATAAATTGATTGTAAAAAAATAGATACCTACATATCTTTTTAAACACTGGATAAATACCTATAAATACTAGCTAAGCTACCTATACAAGTCTATCAAATAAGTATCCATGTAAGCACAGGTAATCCTGTCAAGTGGAAAGACTTAATTAAGTTTCTATTAAGAGTATTAAGTAAGTAGTACCTAGTAGTATTCTAAGTGATACAATAGTTAAGAACCTACATTGACTTAGTCACAAAAGATAAGTAACAAAACAGAATGTCAAATAAGATAATTTGACAAACGAAATTAAGCGATTCAATTCGACGACGCAATCTCACTAATTACATCATCAAGCCCGGCACTAATTAACAAAAACAAATCACTTTAATGTAACACGTCTGCAACTTATGTAGCATCAGACAAAACGAACAAAAAGGCGCGGGACCGCCGCCATGCGACGGAAAGGGCGGGCCTAATCAACGCTCGCAACCTGGAGAAAAAAATAACAACCGCATAAAAATACAACGTAAAAAATACTCTATTTTTCAAGCACTAGAGTACAAATTTACACTCGCGCGGTTGGTAGATAAGATGTTAAGTTGTGATGTAAAAAGGCAGAAGTGGCCAATCAGCGCGCGTTGCTATAGCGACGAGTTGAGGCCCTCGCTCGATAGATGGCGTGACTCGGCTGGAAAGTTAATTGTCGGACACGGAGTTTATCACTCTTGTGTGTTTCATGGTGTTGTATTGATCAGGAAATGCTGCGGGATATTTATTTTATTTGATATCTTTATTGTATGATAAACGTATTGATATATTAGTTGAGTTGTAAGATTACATTTACTCGTCATACGTAAGTAGGTATGTATCTACGTATGGATTCTAGAATAGGTAAGCCATTTTTCAACTTGCTTATTATACCTACATCTAGGTATATGTTTTATCTGACATAATACAATATACGTGGTAGCGAATATCTATCCGACGTGCATGTCTACATAATAATAATCATTATGAATGTCCGCAATGTTTTAAAGAGTTCAAAGCCCCGTTTGCATTTCTACAATAAGAGGTATGGTTATTTCCCAACCGGATAATTTAAACCGCGATCCTCTTACATCGGTTTACAAAGGGATATTCGAAGCAACGAGACGTTTGATTGCATAATAATCCATTTATTGCAGCGTCTCACAAGCTCCCCAAAATTGGGGAAACCTAATCCCTGGCAAGCCATTATACCGAAAATTCAACTACCATCACTCATAACCGAGGGCAGACAAAACAAAACGACATCTAGTGGTATGGAAATAAGATTTGAAATCGTGTGGAGGTGAGAGAATTTTCCTTGTAGCTGAAATTAAGTGGCAATAAGCTTTACGTGGTTAGATTAGGGTTTAGTTTAGTCTGCGGGGGCTTCCAGAAATGAAATTTTCATAAATGTCGGGTGTAGGGGGCGAGGGTGGGGAGGGTGTTACCGTGGGGTGGATGTATATTTGTGTTTTCCCCGCAGTTTCCGAGCGGCACTCGAGTCCCGTTGTGTGTGGACGGAACTATTAATAATAATTACGGCTCTGCTCCAGCTAGGCTATGTAATGTCAATTTGCTGTTTAGATTTGCCAGGATACCTAGTTTTCATCTAGAAAATTAATAATTTATGGCTATAGAATGCTAAGGAGATTAGTAAGTGGGAGTCAAAATAATTAGTGAGTAAGTTAGTCAGTGGGCTGTAGCAAAACAAATTAAACAGCGACAATACTGTGCAAGTAATCAAACAAAAAGATAATTAAATAAACTTTAAATAACTGAGTTTTCTCCGAGTAAAAATATATAACAAATAAAACAATTATTTTGCGTCATTTCATACAAAAGACTCCAAATCAGTCCACTTCACATTGCAAAAACCAAAGATTTTACAAAAAGTGCTGATAATAGAGTCCCCTTAACATCACAAAAAAGGTTTCCTTCCGCGAAGTATTTAGCTTTCTTCCAAAAAGTATCGGATTGCCGCGCCGGGAGTCGAATTCACTACAACACGACCGTTGCACAACAAACGCACGGGATGGTATAAAAAATAGTAGAAAAAACGTTGAGCTTTTAATTCGATTAATATGGCACAGATTTCAATTAGATTTTTTGGTGTTTGAAGCCCTTTAATTAGTATAGGTATTTTAAAGCACTTAAAATATTTGAAGAAGTGCTCTACGCGTCAGAATAATTGTCCTTACTTACCTATTGAAATAAGTGTGCTTTTAAATGATGTTCGCTGTTAATTTCTAACTAGTTATAGCATATTTTTATTCAGAAATCATGTACGAGCAATCTCATCTATTGTACTTAATTAATCAAAGTAAGGTTAGCAATTTTAACTCAACAATTAAGTCGGTAATTAATTACTTATAAAAGATTCACCTCCTACGTTAATACTACCAAGCGGCGCTCGTAAAGATCCCAACAATAGGCTAGCAAAAACTTCAAGTAAACTAAAAAAATATTATACGTTTAAGTGCAGTTTAGAAGGATGTCGCAAAAACTGCATTATGGTCGGATTTGGCCGTCAATTGGCAGCTATTCATGTCAAACTGATTGTAACTTGATGCTTGATGGGATTGCGCCTCGTTTAGCAATGTGCTCAAGCGCAGGATTTTGGGTAATCTTGTTAATGTGGTCCCAATTGGCGTAGGAGTAATTAAATAGCCTCAGAAAAAATTACAAGCGCCATTACTCAATATTTTGTGTGAAAGGTCTCAGTAAAACAAATTGTTTTTAAATGCTTCAAACCACAAGAATAAGCTACAAATAAGTACATTATAATTCTTATTAATAAGTACATTATAATTCTTAAGCTCAAAATATTTTTCGTTTAAATACAACTCTCTCTAAAGTGGTTTTACAGAAATGTTTTGAATCAAATTGACAGACAAGCATCATCCTAAATGTATGCACTTATAAATATGAGATAGGACCTACATACATTATGTATATTATGTAAGATATTTTGGGATCTATCTACATTTGGACCGTTTGTATGGCTTAACAATTTGTTGGCTTATTGTCAAAATAGTAACCTAGATCCATAGATTAATTATTAGATATTCTTTTTTCTTTCTAGTGTTGACCATTACCAACAAATATCAATTGTTCGAAACCCGTCTCACATAACAACTTTTATCTGTATTTTGTTTAATCTGTCTTTTGTTTCATTCGTCCATTTTCGAACTGTATGGGCTGCCCTTTCAGTCAGCGGCCGTGTAGTAATAAAGTCATGTCCAATGTACCTTGCATTTCTCTAAAATATATGTAGTTCAAAAGTCATTCATACATTTTATTCCACGCTCGAACAACAGCAATTTATTATATCCAGTATGCTACTAGCGCATATAATCCTTGACTCACCTGGATCCTGTCCTCAGGCAGGTCTGTCTTGAGAGAGAGCATCTCCCGCGCGTATACGTCAGGGTAATGCGCGTCCTTGAAAGCCTTCTCGAGCTCGTCCAGCTGATACGATGTGAAGATAGTGCGGCTGGAAGGAACGGAAGAGAGTGAGTGAGCCAATCAAAACAAAAAACTGGTACTTTCAGTCAATCTCAAAAATGACTGTTAGGTAATTGCCTATAAGACGTTTATAAGCACGACGCAGAAATGCATTCAATAGCTAAATTCTCGATCAAACACAGCCTTCTCTTTCCCACTGCTGAGCAAAGGCCTCTTGTTGTATGTGCCAGTTGCGTCCACCTTGTACAGACCTCATCCATTTGTTCCATAAGAGCAAGAATAACAGAGACAGGTCTTTGTGTCAACTTTACTTACTTTACAAATAAGATTGTCGTTTTGGCCGAAATTAATCTTGGTTCCGCTATTACAAATCTTTTGTATGTATTTGCAATATTAAAAGCAAAAAGCATATAGTAATAAGCTCTTTTTACCTATGTCTCCTCTTTTTCTTCTTCTTCTTGCCATTGTATGCGGTGAGGCCGTCGACTGTGAAGTCTTTGGCTGCTTCTAGGGATGATACTCCTGCAACAAATAAACAGAAATAACATTATTCATGACTATATACACTTATTATAAACATACAAATACATAAGAACCTTAAGGAAAACTGACAAATTAGTATTAATGAACAGCCAAACTTTAAGGAATGTATAAGCATTATCTAATTTTACTTTTAGATCAAAATGCCTAGATAACCGAAGTGTCATCTCATCAAATAGTGTCTGTTCCTAGAAACACAAGGACAACTAGCGCCTATCAGCTCACATAATTACCGCATGTGATTGCCAAATGAATTACTAAACACAGGGTTAACATGTATCGGTCCCCAGGGCCCCACTCCGGGGCCTCCGAGACCCGCTTCTGGGGCCCCGGGACCGAGGTAATTGAATTTGGCGACAATGAATTATTAAAGCAGGACTGAGGCGAATTTACTACACTGCGAACATTGCTCGGCCAATACTGGAGTAGAATAATTTAGCAGCTACTAAAACAGCAATGGTTGCGCCACTTCTCAAAGTATTATGGCTACTAAACTATACATTGCTTTCTACGTTTGATAGATAAATAACTTGTTAAGAAGTAATGCGGCAATGTATAGAGAAGTATGGTCGGTGGTGTGACGAATTTATCAGGAGGGTGAGCGTTTGTTGTCGTGAGGTCAAATAACATGGTGTTAATCGGAAAATTAATTGAGTTGTTACTTATTTTGTGAAAGTTCAATATTTGGAAAGGGTCACGCGGGGTGTGGCAGTGTACTTACAGTGTGTTTCAAAATATTTCGTACGTATACCTACTACTACTACATTTTTAGGTATATAAATAGATTAAATGTAAAAAAGCAGATACGCATCAGGGTCGAGTCTAGATTTGTATACCTTGCTTATTCTATTGTTTAAATTGAATAGTCAAGTCATGTGTGCTAACTTGTAACTTTGTTATGAATAAATGGATTTTCATGGAAAAAACTACAACAACAACATTGTCCAAATTTAAGAAGCCGAGTTTTAACATAACAAAGCGCTATATTATTTCAACATGCAATGCTGAATATTACCAACTGACCAATTCACCAGCGCAGCATAACAGATGTCGAGCAATGCCAAGATGGCGTGGCGTAGCGGATCACCGTGGACATCGATTAGCCATGGACGGACACATGCTTTTTAATCTCGTTTTATGGCTTACACAATATAATTTGTTGTAGACGCAAATTTATTTATTTTATAATGGCACACAAAACAGAATGTGTTCTTAAATGAACTGAATATACATTTAAAGCTGGTGATCAAAATATTTCGATAGCATGTTACATAGCCGTATTTAAAATGTGCTAGGAGTAATCTTGGTTATAAATAATTAAATATACAAAACAAAATTAACTAACTCACTGAAATAAAACCTTTTACCTTGGCTATAGTTATAATAGCTGTCTGCATAAATAATTATTTGCCACACTATAACATAGTTTAGAAGAAATACAGTAATTATTTCTTACAAGGAATGGGTTTGCACTTTTCCGTAATTCGCCTGATGGTAAGCAATCATTACGGTCTAAGATGGAACGTGCTTACCCAGTAAGAACCGATTCCCTCTCGCTTTGAAGATTGCAAGGGATTCCGCGGTAATCAGGCAGGGAGTTCCACAATTACAAAATACGTATTTTTTCAATTTATTTTCTACAACATGGTCACCCATCCACATAAGTTTCACACATCATTTACTTTTACAGTAGACCCCTGAGCAGCAGAGAAGCGTTTCATCAAATCACTTAAAGAGAGTAGCCATCGCATCATTTCTGGTCCCAAGAGAGAGCCCCGCCCCTCGACAGGACTGTGTATGTTTATCTATCTGTTTTAATCGCTGAGAAAAAACATAAATTTGGTCAAGAACGTTAAAGAAACTAAAACAACCTAAGCCGATTGATTAATTAATAAATATGCATTTTAAATATAGTTTTTTTTTTAATAAATACTTCCGGACATTTAACACAGCGCCATCTAGCCCCATACCACCCCATACTAAGCTTACGCTTGCATCATGGGCACTAGATAACGGATATGATACATAGATGCTTTTCTTTTGTAAATACATACTTATTATACATAGAAACGACCAGACTCAACAAGTATTTTTTTATAATATATTCATAATGACTTGTGTTATGTGGGAATCGAACCCGCATCCCTAGATTAGAAGGCAGAGCCACTAGCAACTAAGCTAACAGAGCAGTCTGCAATACGTACAACACAATGTGAAAACTATTTATCTGTAGCTGAATGATATATAAGAACGTATTTTGAAAGTAATTTCATTTTTGGCATGCCTTTTTATGTAGGTAACTGCCGAAATTTTAGTTTACACCGTCGCCGCGTCGCCTGTAGAAACATCCGCACAAACAACTTTGCGATAAATGACGAAGCTCAGGCCTAATACTTCATAACACGTCTTACTGAAATGGCCGAAATATTTAGTAAAACACACACAAATAAGAGATAGCATCCACTCTTGAGCCGTATTCCTCATGACTGAGGGTCGTGACTCCTCCGCAGAATTAATCCGTTAGAGGATTTTTCTTGGGCAGATACATCGAGGTGGGCGCCCAGGACCATGGCCCAGGTCCTTCCGCGGAAGACATGTCCTCGGATATTGTGGTCCTCAAACATGTCAGTTTCCTCACGATGTTTTCCTTCACCGTTAAGCGAGTGCAAATCTAAACATAACTTGAAAATACAAGTCATTGGTGTAGAGCCGGATTTGAACCAGGGTGCGTCTGAATGAAAAGCAGACACTGGAACCGCTAAGCCACACTCGCTCGAGATAGCATCCACGAGTATTGAATTCACTCGTCGGGGGTTTGTAGCACGTTGCTACGTAACTGCTACGCGTCGATATCAATATAACTCTCCTTCATAGGACTTTCACCCTTATTTTCTAGAGGTTAAAATAGCTTGTCCTTATTTCTCTATATGGTAACTCTCTTGCCAATTGAAAATCAACTCTGCATTTATAAATATATGGTATAAAGTTGACTGAATAGGAGCTCTAAATTATTTCAGTTTTGTTTTGCAGTTTAAATCTGCTTTCTCTGTCGTTTGAATCTTGATAACGTTTAGATGGATTGAATTGAAAAAAAAAAACATATTTAATTCTAGTAGTCTAAGGATTTTTGTGTAAATAAAGTAAATATTATTATTATTAATTGTTATATTAATTGTACTGGGTTACATACCAATTTTTAAACTGATATTTACATCAAAGTTAAGGTTTAAAAAAACATGAAAACTATATTTTAACTTTCGTATATTACTAAAAACGAATAAGGTAGCAAGTGTCTTTAACTGACGCGCAATTTTCACCCTTCCACTGCCTGCCTTTAAGACATACAATCCCCTGTATATACATATAAACTACGACCGATCCAAGTAAGTAGTCCTCAGGGCTGTAAGAGGCGGCACTAGTTTTGCTACTTGTACCAATATTACTCAGTTTCTGTGATACTTATTACATATTTTATACTCCTACTTTTGACATCTTCTGTATATGATGTTTGAGCCTGGACCTACCATTAACGTGTTATCTGAGCCATGGAAGCGGCCAGATGTATTTGTATTATGTGACTCGTTTTTTTGCCTCTGTCACCCATCCAAGGTCTGCCTGCCGTAGGCAGTTAATTTGGTAACCGCGAACGCATACTAAAGTAGGTAGACTTGTATAGAAATATCTTCTCGTCAGTAAATGCATCACATTTTAATCCACTAGCAAAAAGTAATGTTTATCTGTTTATCTGATAATGGGTATAGTAGTAAAATTAGGTATCACTTGAAACCATGTCACTGATCCAAGCCACATTTGCCTTAAATATTACATGGACTGTCCGGTGCAATATACTTGGCGGTGCATTCACGAGGAGGCCGGCCGTGAAAAGCGGAGCTTCAGGCGGTCACTCGCGTCAATGTGAATGACTGTTAGATGATCCTGCAGTAAGTTATGGTAGGTTTGTCTGACAAGGACATATGTATGAGCCTTGTATATTTATTTTTTGAACATATTGATTTGGTTTGTGTTTTGACTACTTATAACGAATTGGCTTTAGACCGCAAATTGCTTAATTGGCAAGCAGTAATTTATAGTAGGTATAAGATACTCGTTGAGCAAATTTGTAGAGTGAACTGTTATACAATGTACTTAGGCTAATAAGAGCCGGACACTTTTCAGTCCGTATATCTATGATTGTTCAATTTATGGTATTTTGTAACTATGAGCTTCTATTTCTTTCTTCTAAATGATTTGTATATACATATATGTATATAATATACAAAATACAGTATCAGCCAGAGTTCATAAGTGCCTAACGCGTCGGTAGTATAGTTACCAGCACATAAGTAGAATACACTATGTACATATATATATAAAATTCTACTTTTACTATATTTCGGGTGAGTTAGAGAAGCGACTAACTTCCGAACTTCCTTTGCAAACAGAATATATCAAAATTCGTTCGCTCGACAATTTCCCCGCTATAATATAAGCAATATCCTCGTGCTTACTCCATATTGGGCCAATCTCAGGTGAGAGCCACGATTGCCAATCTGGGGCCAATTCGCTCGATCCGCTCAAACTGCTCAAATGTGATTTGTTTGCGAGCGCCGTGAGCGAAATGACGTCATTGCGTGACGAGACGTCTACTTATGCTTAAAGAGACTTTACAATTTATTGGCTTTGTAATTTTTCTTACAAGATGCGCCAAAATTACCGAGCAGCAAGATATAAAGAATTGTAAAACTTTACTAGAAGCATCTGTCGCGAATGTAAAGCCAATTACAAAACTACTATTATTTTATTTACTAACCTACTACTTCGTAAGTTAAGCAATGTAGCAGCTAGATAGTATACCTAATACAGTTAACATATAATATAGTACAACCGCATCACAAGCCCAAAAGAGTTTGTTTGAAAGTGATTTGAAAACATCAATCGGCTTTCGACTAAAAACATTTTACGCTAAAGTTTGCTATTGTAATACTTATACCTGCAGATAAGCTTTGAATTTGCAAACCTTGTTTATCTTCCATTTAGTAAATAAGATCTTTTTTATCATTTACTTCGCTAACAAGCCCAAGAATCCAAATCAACAGAACGCAAGCACCCAGCAACCTAAGTATCTATAATAACAAACAAATTCCCTTTCAATCCCAATAAGCTATTTCAATTTGTCTCGTAAAAAGCTTCCATTTGGTTTGAGACGCGCAAATTGAACTGAATCTCGTGAGGAATGAGACGCCGTGGAGACGGCGAGGAGACGGCAAGGAGACGCAGTGACGCAATTAAAGCTGAGCGTACGAGAAATTGGCAATTTTGCTTCTACGGCCAATTGTAGCACGCGCCACCTCATCCGATTTGCAGATACGACGCTTCAAGCGGTGAGACTACAGAAATGCAGATGTTACTATTTTTTACTCAAGCCAAGAAGGTTTTAACGATCTATATAAACATTTTGGAGTCTTTTGCTTTTTCTTGATCCAAATGTTTCGATGTGAAAATTTTCTTGTTCAAAATCGATAAGTATGCAAACGTAGTTTTTGACTAATGCTAGCTGATTTAATTCATTTTATTTAGCAAGTGTAACATTACTATCTACTGACTAAAAACGTTATAGTTACCTAGTAATTATCGCATCTACTTATTTTTTTATGTTTTAAATTATCAACTAATCACTACATCCTCAAAGCCAATTAAGAAAACAACAAAAACAAATGTAGATAAAGAATAAATTAAAATAAATAAAGCAAAATTAACAAAGTAGAACATTACCTGAATAAAACTGTCGCACCGCTACGCATACATGAAACAAACAAAAAGTTACATCAGAAATAGGTATACAGAAAGGTGAAAAAGACAACTGAAAGGTAAGGAGAACGAAATTATTACGGAGAAAATTTTTCATGGATAAAAAGCCTTGTAATTATATTCTGTACTCCTCCTCTTCATAGAGCCGTATTCCTCAAAACAGAGAGTGACTTCGCAATTTTTCATACATTCATATATATTTTTTTTACATGATATAGGCTTACGCTTGACTACAACTTGCCTGATGTTAAACCACAATAATATCCCATAATGAATCCATTGTATAGAATTGATAAATTATTGGGGGTTTTCTAGGGGTTTATACCATAAATGATGGGCATCATCATAAATGGTAGACGCAGTTTCGACCATGTTATCGCGAATGCCGTTATGATACTTTTATCCTGAAATAAGCGAGCAAAGCCGCGGGCGTCCACTAGTACAAGTATAAATACATACATAATTATTCTAGTGTAAAACAGCTTTCAATTGTTTTGGGAATATTGATTTCTTATCTTATAGTTTTATTAGATATAACTATTTAATTTGTATGGGTGTGGCACAATCTGGTGTCAGTTGTGTTATACTACAAAAATGTAGTAGACATAATTTGATAATTGAGGGTCTTTACCTCCTTTACAGCCCCCATAATTACGATATCAAATCCAAGGTCATTTAAAGACTTCACTTAAACGCCATCCAAAACTGAGGCTGCTTTAACCAGATCTCAATCCTGTGGATATCACATTACATTAACACGTCCTCCTTTATGATACCATCTCTGAATACTCTGGCACATTGTTCTTAGCTCTCAGGTGTGAATAAAAATGGAGCAAGACGGTAAGGCCAGGCTTTGTACGGTGTTTTGATCTGAAGGCTGGTTTTAGCCTTTTGCGACGAGACGTGTTGGTTGCCAGATTTGTGAATCATGATAATTTAGGTGCATTGTCTATGCAAATTATTAAGCTTTTTAAAAATGTATTAATGAATATTATTTTAGATAATCTTGTAGCAAATAAATACTCATTTTAACCGGTTTCTATAAAAGGAGGCTATCAAGTCTTGTGTTTTTTATATTAAGTTTTTTGAGTCTTTGGAGTTTCATAAAATTTTGCTACATATTGCCATATGCCTGTTATATATTTTCATCTTTCTAACACTCGATATATTGATAGTTAAATGCTCAAAACACAAAAGAAAAATTTTTACACACTCGTTGAATATAATAAGATTATATAGGCTTTTTGTGAATTTTCTGCGCCAATAGTCGGGGTAATGAACCGGAGAGTTCTTCTTATTAAATTATTCTTCTTCAACGCCTCTGCTCTTGTATTGCTCACACGAAAATGAATGTGGTGTTTTAAACTGTAACAATTTAAATACGTTCTTTTGCGTAGGTATGGGAGGTGGTTTAGATCGTTCAAGGAATTACTATCGAATTTTATATATGTACGATACAGCCTACATTCCATTCTATTAATAATATATAACTTGCATGGCGCATGCTCAAATTAAACTAAATAAACCAAATCCAGATGTATCGACGAAAATGTTATAGGTAGTTCAATTTAACAAACACATAAAGATGTATTATAATTCAATCATTTAACTTTTAATGAACGTGCGCCAGGTGAATATCATAGATATTAATATCGAAAACAAAGTTAGCTTTCAAAATTATTATATTGAAATATTAAGTTACTTTATCAATATTTTTTTTACAGACAAATAATACTAAACTAATTCAATGAAAGTGAGCGCAGCAACACTCGCGTGGGGTGCCTTGAGACGTATATTCTTACGTCATTATGGCCTTCGTAGGGGTTCTCAACAATATCGTTTTCAAAAAATTGCGGAAACTTCCCCTCCCTCGCCCCCTCGCCCCTAACGAGCCCCCGGGGCCGCCACAGATTAAATAATACTTCATACAACATTCTCGGCCCCCAAAAAAATGATTTTCCGGGTTTTCCCGAGTGCCCCCGAGTTTTCCCGAAGCAGGGCTGCCCCTCGTCTAGCACTGTTAAGCTAAGCGTCCACCTTTCGGCATCGTACGCATCGGATGTATCGCATCAAACGGATGAATTTTTCACAATGCGTCCACCTGATCGGCAGCGATCGCATTTGCCGCCGCAAAACTACCAGTAAAATGACGTCATCGGCACACATCGCAAAAGTTGCCTCTCGAAGCAACGGCGTCGGCATTGCCGATGAGCAGATTCGAGCGATCCGTACGATGCGGATTGGTGGACGCACTTGTGTGACTTTCTATACAAAGAATATTATGATCCGTTTGATGCGATACGTCCGCTGCGTACGATGCCGAAAGGTGGACGCTTAGCTTTAAGGTGCTTAACTTAAATAGATGGTAATGCTATATTCAGCGATCATGAATTGATATTTAGCATTAGCGGTTTTGTAAAATATGATTTCAATAAATTAATTGTAGTTATATAGGTATATGTATACTTTGCTTGTGTATTCTTACCAACTACGTAAAGGCAATAGATCTGTGGAATTATATAGATATTTATTAAATTTATTGTTTTATGACGTGTAAGGCAAATAAAATATTCATGCAGTATAAGACGCAAATTGAATAACGATATTATAATTTTAACTCCATATTGTTTCTATAATTACAGCTGCAATTAACACATGTAGGTAAGTAATTACTATTCATTAAGTGCTAAATTATTATAAAAATAATAACTCTTCTAATCCAATTCGAAACACATGTAGCTAAAGTAAACATACGTTTTGTTACAATTGAACAAATCCAATAATTATGAATATAGTCTTAATTAGAATTTCCAATCATTGCGTAAATGCTTAGTTAAATATTATATCTTACTAGATTTGATAATATTTCGTAGTGATGTGACAAAATACTGTTTTTCCGGTTACTAAAACCTACATAGGTTACCTACCTACCTATCTACCTACACCTTTTTTTGTATAAATTATATTTGTTACAGTCTCGAACTTAGCATTAAATCAAACAGCAATGTCTTTTCAGGTGATTTGATTTTGAGCTTTACTCGTATATAAGTATAGGTGTACAATACGAAAAAATATTAGTCTACATGTAGGCTAAATCAACGCCAAAATTACGGTGTAAAATCACTAAAGAAGGATTCTTAGGTTTATATTTCAACTAGTGGGTGCTCGCGGCTTCACTCTCATTAAGAAGTAAAACTTGCATGCCCTATTTCTCCCCTTTAAAAGTGGCAATTCCAAAAATACTTTCTTAGCGGATGCCTACATCTTAATATCTACCTTCATTCCAAATTTCAGCCCAGTCCGTCTAGTGGTTTGGGCTGTGCGTTGATAGATCACTATATCAGTCAGTCAGTCAATCAGTCAGTCAGTCACCTTTGAGTTATATATATATATAGATATATATATATGTGTATTCTATAGTTTTTACTTATGTCTACAGTTTGTTTAGAATTTATCCGGCAGAAATCGGCATAAACAGTATCTAAGATATTTTACTCCCTATCAAAAACTTATTTGTCCCATTTCAACAAGTAATCCAACACATTACTAATTGAATCATATTGTGTATTGCTTATACCGTGTTAATGAACACCTATAATAGGTATAATTGCAGGTATGTTTGTCCGCGCATGCGTAATGAATCTATTTGGTTTACTAACAATGCTCTTAATGATCGGTGTTTGCGTTCCAAGTAGCGATATTGTAGATAAAAACAAGACGTTACTTGCGTATATGAATACCTACATATTTGTAGATCTTTATGTGTATAAATATGGAGTAAAGTTTATACGAAAATATGATTATATTTTGGTATAAACTTGTGGATGTTCGCGGCTTTACTTGCCTTGTTTGGGAATGGCATAATATAATAATATAATGGCATAGTAGCCTATGTCACTCTCAGGACGCTATTCTACTTAAATAATAAAATAAAACACCACCAAGCGTAAAACATACACCATACCTAACAAAAATCAAGATGATTCGTTGCTCATTACTGCGTGAAAATGAAAAACAATCAAACAAACAAACTTTCCCGTTTAAAAAAAGGAATATTTAAAATCATGTTTCGTTTGGCGTGGAAACTGGAGATAGTATACCTAGCCATAGCCAAAAAAGTGACATAGGCAAAATTTTTTCGCGGGCTCTTTTTATAAATCCGCGAGAAGCCGTAGACAATCAATAGTCAACTTAACAGAGAATGGCGCATACTACGTTGAGTAGAGGAGTGATTGTCTACGACTTACTTACCTAAAAATAAATCATCTAAAAAACAAAAAAAAAACAATCTAATCTCTCAGTATATATGATAAAAACACGAAAAATACACGTACTCATTGTGTTCAGGGTAGATAGAACCTTCATTAGTCGAACAGGCGAATGAGCAGCGAGCATCGACGCGCGGAAATATAATGGTTACGAGGATACTACTTCCTGAGACATAGTGGAATGGGAGTAGTAGGAGAAGTTTGGTTAAACACAAATATTCCATCCTCGCGTAGTATTTACTCGTAACTTAATTTATTGGGGAACTTTACTTGGAAAAGTACATCGAGGTGAGCGTTGAAAACTCTCAACAAAACAATTAGTTTAGAACGTTAAGTTTTATAAGAATACTGTAAGAGTACCAACTACCACTACTTTATTCACTACTACATTATATTATTTTAAAAAATGTCTTGTCTTGTTGTTTTCTTTTCTCTGCTACTACTAATGATTAAACTGCATGCTTTTACTCTCGGCAGTCAGGTATGTAATCACCAGATCGAAACTTATTTTGAATCTACTTCCAAGCTGAATGTTGTCATAAAATCCCTTCACAGCAAACAATCTATACCTACGAGTATAAACTAACCACCGCCTCTGATTAACACAGCAACATTTGTATTCCTTTACCCGAAATACCTACTAACTAACTGCTAATAAACTAATAAATCTAACCATATCCTACTATTTTCACTGTGGCTCGGCCAAGGCGGTAGGGGCGGGGCTAAGTCCGCTACTGTAACTGCCACTTAGCATTGGCTACTTTTATATCGACGACTACCTATACCTACTTATAGATGTGTAGCCTTATCGCAGTTGCTATAGGTTGTACTCTGTATTCTGTGCTATAGGTATGGTTGTAGGTGTATGTAGGTACGTTTGTAGGACTTTATGTAACAGATAAATAAATTATTTGGCAGCCACTTCGTATCGGCTACTTTTATATATTTTATATATATAGATTACCTATACTTACTTTTAGCTGTACTAGCTGCACCTACCTATACGTACCTATATAGCTGTGCATATATGTAGTCTAATTTGATTATTGAAGTGGCTTGGTTTCGGCTTACACGAAGATAGATTCATGAATAGAAACAGGGAAAGTAAAAGAAATTACGAGGATTGGCTGGTGTGATGTGAAAAGAAATGTATTTATACATGATTATTTGAATTTTTACGCAGGTTCAATCATAATACATTACTTTTTATGTTGGAATACATCGACAGACAGAAACAAGAAGTTAACTAATTAACTAATCCAAACAGTTGTGAAAACTGTAGCTTTCATCTATTACATATATAAATACTTTTGTATATGTACTGGCGTAGTACACAAAACTATACATACACCTATATACCTATTCTCTGAGCAAAAATAAAAACGTCTGAAAACAAATTGAATCCGTTTCCATCGGGACAACAATAACATTTTACGATTAGGAATCCCTCCTCTACCCCTCCCCCCGGGCCACTGATCGTATAATGAAGCTTCCAGACCTTCAAGGGATAATCGGCTCTATTTCTACGTAATAAGGCTCAGAATGCCAGACAAATGCTGACAGCCAAAATTTCCAAGTAGGAGCTCATTGGGTTGTAGATTTTATGAGCAGTAGCACAGGTCGTGAAATTTTAATCATTATATTATCAATTTTATTTCTTTTTCTAGGCAAGATAGTCTCATGCTTGACCACAAATTGCCTGAGACATTAAGCATCACTAAGATTTTTGTAAGCTTAGCTTGCCTAGAGCAAAGCCATTGACTTTTGAATATTGACTATTGATCTAACGATTGCTAAATATATTTGTTGTCATCATCATCATCCACAGCCCTTGGGATCCTACTGCTGGGTATAGGCCTCCCTTGTATTTGCCATCTGCGTCGATCTTGTGCAGACCTCATCGAGGTTGGACCCTCCGAGTAGAGTAGTTTAGAGTAGTTTTAAAGGCAGGAAATCTGTTTCCTCTCTTAATTTGGCTAAGATCATATCGATCTCACAGTTTCTATAAATAAGTATCCTACCTATCTTAAAAGATACCTTTTGTGGTACCAATTAATGTAAATCAGCAGTAGTTGTAGCTGTTTTAGGCATGATATGGACACATGGAAGGGCAAACCGCAGCATCCGTTACTTAATTTGTAAACGATTTGTATTACTAGTGGCATCTAGTGGATCGGATCTTCATCCAGGAAATAAATAATATAGTCTTCCTATATTGATTTCAAACCTCAGAAGTCCTCAAAAGTCTCCGACAACCAAATTGGGGGTAGGATTTTTACCAAATAAAAAAAATATACACTCACATATAGATACAAACCTTACAACATTTTTTCATAAGTGTGTTGTGCTATCAATTCTTATTGCAATCCTTCTAATGCTCGAATTAAAAAATTTTATACTATTCTGTCCATACCGTCTAACTATTTTCTCCAAAATGTAGAATATTGTAGAAGCATTAGCAATTATAATAAGCACTGAGCTCCTCGGTAAGTGGCGCTCGTTTCTCTGCCAGTTAATTACTCTATAGTCATAAGCGAGTGTGGCTCGGCGGTTCCAGTGTCTGCTTTTCATCTAGACGCACCTTGGTTCGAATCCGGCCCTACACCAATGTCTTGTGATTTCAATTTATGTGTGGATTTGCACTTGCTTAGCGGTGAAAGATAACATCGTGAGGAAACCGACATGTTAGAGGTCCACAATATCCGAGGAATTGTGTCTTCCGCGGAAGGGCTGGGCTGGGCTCCCACCACGATGTACATACATATCTACTCAAGAAAACTCCCCTAATGAATTAATTCTGCAAGGGAGTCACGACCCTCAGTTATGAAGAAATATGACTCACAGAGAGAGTCATAGTCATACCTACTATGTGCTTACATTGCACTATTTCAAGAGCTGCAAATTTGACAGCAAGGTGTGTACTTACAACTTTAAACTTAAGGGAAAATATGCTTCACTTGCTTTGGCTGACTGGTGAGACAAAAAAGGCATGCAAGTGAATTCTTTTGTTATTAATATGCTCTCTCTTGAGTCGTATTTCCTCATGACTAAGGGTCGTGACTACCCCGCAGAATTAATTCGTTAGGGGAGTTTTCTTGGGCAGATACATCGTGGTGGGCGCCCAGGTCCTTCCACGGAAGACGCATGTCCTCGGATATTGTGGTCCTCAAACATGTCGGTTTCCTCGCGATGTTTTCCTTCACCGCTAAGCGAGTGCAAATCTACACATAACTTGAAAATACAAGTCATTGGTGTAGGGCGGATTCGAACCAGGGTGCGTCTGGATGAAAAGCAGACACTGGAACCGCTGAGCCACACTCGCTTATCTTTCACCGCTAAGCGAGTGCATATCCAGACATAACTTGAAAATACAAGTCATTGGTAGGGCTGGATTCGAACCAGGGTGCGTCTGGATGAAAAGCAGACACTGGAACCTCTGAGTCACACTCGCTTAACTTAGGCTATCTCATTAGGCTACGCACAAAGAATTTGTTTTACAGAGGTATGTACCTATAAAAGTCAGTATATGTGGGCATATACTGACTTTTATAACTCTGTCGAAGGTACAGGCACAACTTGTGCAGGAATGAAATCGGTTCTTATGTAAGGTATGTAGAAGGTGTAATATGCCATTTAGATATCAGCATTAAAAAAAAGATTTGTGTTTATGATCTTTTCCATGTGTTTTTTACTTGTCTAATTCATTGTGATTTCCTTTCGAGTTACTACAAAATACACACTTATAGTAAAGAAACTTTTATTAAAATAATAAGAAACAATATTTACACATATTAACACTAATAGAACTAAAAACATTTTTACATTTAAACTAAATTTAAACAATCTACATGTGGTATGGAGCCAAGAACGCTGGCTGCATTCCCACGCTGGATTGCTATAGAAATCCTTTGCGCAAGGAACCAGCCAGCGTTCTTGTCTCTAGTGATGTCAATCAACATTTTATTTAATTTTTTTATAAAAGTCTTAGTGCTTTTACCCCACGGACCAAAAGTTTCGAAGCCAAGCGGTACGAAAATATAATCAGACGATAATGATGTATATTTTCACACTTATTGCATATACGGAGCTATGACGGTGCTTTTAAGAAATACATAGTAACGTAACTGCTAAGCATTTTTTTATAACAACCCCAAAATACTACTATTTTATAGGTCTTCTTCTTCTTCGTGTCGGTGATTGAACGAAACGTTTTTTTTATTGTTTTCTAAATATATAATTATTATATTTTTTATTTTGTAGGTAAGTATTATGTATGAGTAAATATAGTGAATTGCAAATATATCCAAGTGTCCCACCCGCCAGTTCTCACCGTGGCCCACCGACACCGGACACTCGCAATCAGTGTGTTTATTTACACACTCGGTCGACACACTTCGTTACACATTAGTGGAACAATAACACTCATTATTGATGTTGTTTTAATATTATTTTTGTTTAATAACGCGTTAGCGTTGCTTTGGCACAACAATTTATGATGTGATGTGACATTTAGGGTTCGATAGCAAAATGCTAAGGCTGAAAAGATTATGCTATTGCCATTGCCAATGCCATTTAAGGGTATTATTAAAGAAGCACTAAAAAATAAATATGTCTAGCTAAGCTATACCTAAGTAGGTATATGTCGCTTCATGAGACTTTTAGGTCAAATGTATGATTGGCAATTATAAGACAGTCATTTTTTCAACTTTCAATTTCAGTAAAGTTTGTAGAAACACTATCTTCTTTAAAGTATTAAGTGGTTTAATTTACACGTCAAGTCAACTTTCCAGTAACAGATAGGTGCCTCGTTAAAAACTTAATAGACTGTTAAAACTTACAAATTGCTGTTGTGTATCAAAGCGGAAAATAACCGCCTGCAACCTGATACCCAATCAGCGGCGAGAAAGTGGCAAACGTTAATATACTACTTGTTATTACAACTTGTCTTCACTTAACGCGCCCGAAATGTGCGGTTTCTGTGACATTTGACACTGACATAAACGTGACAAGCCATAAACAACTTTATGACAGTACCGTAGAGTATATTTTGGCTGAGTTTGTGGTGAAGTGAAGAAGTGTCAACAGAACAGTTGCTACTTGTCTTGGGACAGAAAAAGTTGTTTCCTCTCAAATGTAGGTGTAATCGAGACGCCTGAGCGGCGCTTAGATTAGGCCGGAGGAGCCGCGACTGATATAATATTACAAATAGCTTTGCTGTGAATGTTACTTGCTAAACATATTGGCCATTATTTTGATACTAGTTTGTGAGGAAATCCAAGAAACAATAGATAGATAGGAACTATAGGTAGTACGCTACGCGGCTAGTAGGAGTCTGTGAAGCCTAGATCTCCAGGTCTTTAAGTATATCTGAATCTGCACTTGTACAGAACAATATTAATGATGAAGTTAATATATTAATGTGGGGCAAGAATGACCTAATTGGGGCAAAAAGCAAACCCTGGCCTCTATCCAGGCAACCTAGTGTACCTAATGTACATATAGGTATTGCCCTCTGAATCGAACGCTAGCTATGGTCAATCACTTATCGTGAACTTTCAGTGACTTAACAGCTTAGAGCAATTAAATACAGTTCTGCCTCAATGACCTTAAGTGTTGGACGTCTTTTAGATTAACATTTATTTGTTCAGTGATTAGTAGAAATGAACTCTCGACACCAGAGTTGGCCTCTTTCATTCGATAAGAAGCAGTAGAAGTGAACGAAAACATCTAAAACGGATCTATCTGGATGTGATCATTTTGGCTCATTTTCCAATAAAAGTTTAAGCTAAACATCTAAAATGTCAATATAAATTTGTGTGAATCTTAAGTAACTTCATAAGCATCATAATTAGATTACACAGTATATATTTTTGTGCTTATAAGTTGCTATCACAAAGTGATTCTCCTTTTATCGAGTCACATGTTCTACCTACAGGTGAACTTGCCATTGACCCCTTGTAGCCTTGCCGTTGTTAGCCTCGGCCAATGAGGCCACAGGCTCACATTTGACTCCAAAATATACCCCAATTATTACAAGACCCTAATTTTCAAATTGAAAATGGCGTCTTGTTCTAAACAATGGCTCAAGTGGAAAGGCCATCGCGCCCCGCACCGGCATTGTTTTAGAAACAATAAAACTGCGTACTGCCATCATGAAACGTCAAATCTACCGCGAATTCCACCCTGCGGCATTCCAAATATGAAATTCCCGCGCAAAAATGGCGGCGAAGGTAATTTTTACAAATGGCTGCCGAGCGGGGAGCGTCAGGTGGTCTATAAGCACACACGTAGGGTAGCAACACATACAACACGCGGCGCTACTCAAACACACGGGATCAAAAAGCTACTTCTCATTACCCTACCTTCGCTGTTCCAGCCACGATTTTTCACGTCGAAAATCCCAATAAACTCGCGCCAAACGGGCACAGGAATTAAGTAATTCAAACCCTCAAACTTATATCTTTATCAACCTCTAATTTGCGTTAACAATTTTCTAAGCGTCACGTCTCTAAGCGAATTCTCTGTGATTTTCGGATCGGAAGGTCTTAGGTACGAAATTGGGTTGGGTAAATTGTGTTCTATTTGCAGAAGTGGAGAGTCTAGTTTCCGATAGCCAATAGATGCGCGTATGACTAGTGAAGGTCGGGCGGCGGGTGACGGCTGCCGTTTGGCGGATTCATTACTGAGACAAAGAGGGTGTGGAGGGGCCTGGCTCGTACTAACTGGATAGTATTCTGTGACACCCCTCGCACCGCCAGCCACTTTCCTAAATCATGGCAAATGTATTGTTGGTGTTGTTGACTGGAGCCAGCGCCGGGAGCCAGAAACATACAGATATTGATTAGTTTGGATAACGAGCGCCCGTGATTAACGAAGGACAAAAACTTTCGCTTAGAGACGACTTTATTAGGAGAGTTCGAGGAAGAACGTGGATTATCTCACACCGCCTTTTATATTAATTATGGGTAAATGAATAAAACGCACAGTTAAATTATGAATGTGATAAATGGTCACCAAACTACCAAATTTCTGAATGAATGTCGACTTCTATATATGTAATCGATCCCATAACTATTTAAATTGGCACACAATATTATGACGTTATGAAATTGCAATTCAGAACACTCTAAGATCACTTTTTTGTAACATTTTGGATAAGCTGTAGTAGTTTTTTATAAACTCTGTTGCTTGATAAATAACTTAACACTAGTAATAAGTGTAGTTATGTAACTCACCGGAGAGGTGCGGCTGCGAGCTCGGGGAGTACGGCGACTTGATCTGCGGGAACCCTGCGAACAATTAACTTAGTTTAACTTAATTTAACTTAATTAAGCAACAAACACCGCCCGCCCAGGAATTCCAATTTAAAACTGCCCGGCGCAGATTCACTTACTAATTTACTTTCATCGGAGTCAGCGTTTTGTAATGGTTTTGCTTTTCCTCGAGGAAGGCACTTCTAGCTGGATTTATGAGATGAGATCTCTGGGGTAAAAGGAGAGACCTACTTATTTAATTATTATTTAATTACGAATTTTAAAGTAGGTAAATTAGGTAAAGGCTAAAGTAAACTATTGCCTACGGGGTTTTGCTGAAACAGCTAGATCAAAGATTGTTTCGTATCAGGCATATCTATTTTTAATTATTTAATTTTTCTTTTAATATAGGTAAGTATAAAAAACTTTTATATCAATGAATAACTAAACAATTTTATATTATTTTTAAATGTCATTTTACAGTGCCTACCATTAAAGTCATGGTCTCACTTCACTAGAAAAATTTGAATTGAAAAAATCTACAACAAAAATCCCCATGACAGCAATAAACTATTAGATTACGGCAAAAAAACAAAACACCGAATCGCACAATCGATGTAATCGAATACAAAGAAGGTTTGTAAAACTGGTGAGAAACAATAGAAGATCTATTCAATGGACTAGTTCAAAAACTAAAAATACGATATTACTTCTGTTTAAATTCTACTAAGTTGTAAGTATACCTATATGTATATGATATTCATAGCAAATAGTGAATGAAATGAGAGAACTCCCGAATATAAAACTTTGAAAAATAAATAAAATGGTTATTAATGGCTTATGAAATTAATGAAAAAACTTCCATTTTATTCATAGTTATCCAATTTATTCAATCATCGCTATCAAGTTAAACGCAGCAGTTTGCAAAAAATCATCTGTGTATTCAATTCAAAATGGTCATTGCTTAAATTATAGTCCGACAACCAAGAGTTTCTATTTTATGTACCCATAATTGTTCATACAATATATCTGCCAAGCAAACACTGCCGTACCATCCTTTTCTCGAACCGTTTCGCCGCATTTTCAGCCCCCTCTTTGAGAATCTCTGGATAGGATTAAAACGCTAAAATTACATTATTTACAAGTCAACGGCAAAGTCACGTAAAATTAACTATAATAATAAATAAATCGCAGTAAGGAACCTTAGACTTGGCTTAACTAATTCTAGAGATTTCATTACTTTTTAGAGATAAACAAGCAGCTCTATCGAGACTTGGCAAATTTTTTACAGAATGTTTTTGGTGGGATTAACATTTATCTGTATTGTATTTCACATAATAGCTACATAATAAAGTACCTAAATGTACAATAAAGTCCCAACTTTCCAAGACACCTAATGCAAATAACAGAACCATAATTACACATCCCGGTTCACACCATCAACTTCCCATCCATAGAAAGAGAAGCATAAAGACTTAAAGACTTCCTCAATTATCTGACAAGATAAATAAAGCAGCCATGCATGTAACCTGCATTGTTGCATTTGACTACATCCTGGAATATGAGTTACTACCACGTATCGTATATAGCATTCCATATTTTTTTTATACTACATACATACCTACGTTATGTTAAGGGGCCTAAGCACCACCTATAAACGGGATGTATGTAGTTTGTCATGTCTTTGTATACTATATATAGCTTCTTAGTATATATCTGTGGCTTTCTAGGTTTTTAAATAATTATCAACTTAGTAATTTTTAATTTACTGATATATTCTATCATGTGTTTATATTATGAGGTAACAGATTTACTGTGGTTTTGCAATCAGCTCTGAACTATTCTGTAATGCATATTAAAGTGCACTGAATGGAAATACAATGGTGAAAATTGCAATGCATTTTTCATTGTGTAAAGTGAAAATGCATGACTAAACTGTTTATTTAAGTTGACGTAGGTCAGTTACATACACACATTACGCCATATATGCATAAAAAATGTTTGTACCAGCCTAATTTGTCCTCTTATGAAACATTTATTCACTTGTAGTGGAAATTGAACTCGGTATGAGATAAAATTAAACTATTGACACAAGTGTGTGAACTATTACATTTCTTGACTTAATCGTAACGTAATGTTTAAAACTACTCTGATATCTATAGCCTCCTTGCCTATAAGTAGTAAAAGGTGATAATTCTCAACAGGCATGAAATCAGTACAGCTGCCTAAAAAAACGTTGGTACGTGCGTGGGCCCAACATTCCGCCCATACTCGCACATACAGCGTGTAAAAAACACGTACAGTGCAGGACACTGGAAATAGCCGGTCAAATTAAATTTATAACACAAGTTTGTTAGTAAGAACTATAAGAGGCAACACCGATTTCGTTCCTTATAGTTACCCGATGTGAGGTAGTATTTGGTATTACCTACAGCCTTGTGGCACTAGTTAATTTTTTACAGAATTTATTTATAATTTGTGTCAACAATAAAATGTTCATATCCCGCCTAATGTCAAACGTTGCTGCAGCTAATTGGTGTAAAATCGCTAATCCAGAAGTAATTTTTAAATTTTAAATAATTTTAAGTACTTTTACTATACTGAATTATTACTCTATGATCCAAATAAAATTTACTGAATAATATATTAAAGCAAATAAAATAATCAAAGTAATACTTTGCTGTAAACTACTAGGTAGGTACTTAGTGCAGGGGCCCTAAACTTTGGCAGCGAGTGTATATCTTAACAAAAGCGGCATCACATTACCCGCACTCCTCGGCTTAAGTTAACAATAAGTACAATAAGTGAGAGGATTACATACTTACTACACACTTAGCTTGTGTCACCGCCACTTAACAACTTAACTCTATTGACAGTTTTTGAAGATGCTTTTGTTTTAGATGGTGTAAAGTGTGTTATCTTTATTAAGTAGATCAAGTAGTGTCGTGCTTAATTTTTCAACTACATCACTATACTCGTATATATTTTGTGTTTCTGTTCGTCTTTTTTTTAATGTGTGTTACAATAAAGAGTTTTATCTATCTATACTCAGTCTAATGTAAGTATGAGATTTTTATAATAAAATTTATCTAAATTTAAATGTATTTAATTCTCATCTCTACGCCACTTTCGTCATACTTTCTTAAAACACCAATCAAATCGAATCAGTAAAGTCATTATATAATAAAATATATAAAAGCAATTACATACCATATCACATTCAAATAGCTTAGCAACGAGCATTGTTAAAACATGATTATAATATTTATTAATTGACTCAACCTATTACCCACCAAACATTTATCCAACAATAGACTGGCTTATACAACAGTCTTCTTTCAATTCGTATCAAATTCCATCATTAATTGATAGAGCAACAGATTTAATTGTGCTCCCCGCGCGCCGTCAAACCTGTGTCAAGCCTGCCTTCAAATTGACGTCACGCCAGCCGTCAAGTCGACGTCAATAATGCTGTAACGAGTCTGAAGATAATAGACTAATGAGTCAAGGATTGCATGTCTGTCAACAACGGTCAAGATGTCGGGTTAATGATTGAGGTAATTTTTAGGAGTTTTTATTGTATTGTGTTGTTGAATGGTCAATTTGGAACCGTTAGGAATCTTACTAAATCATTTTGTAAATTGGTATGTTTTTATTGGACAGCAATCTATATTATCTATGTATATGTGTACAAAAAGAACTCGTATACTATGAATAAATTACGTTGAAACATAGCGAAGACGCACACCTTATTAGTTAATTATTCTCCCGAGCAAGTAACCTATTAACCGTTAACCCGTGTCCGGATTCATTAGCGTGTCGCGGCGGCCATCTTGTTGTAAACGGCACATTTGAATTCAGAACACGTCCGCGTCCACTCGTGGCGCTGTTGTCTCACGCATAGATGCGCGAACCTCTCACCTCGGTGTGCGCTCACCCTTATTTTAAATATTTTAAAATTAGAATCACTTATGTGCTCTCCTGATTTTTAATTAAAATAGTGCCACATTTTTATTTTTTTAGCTTAAATAAATATTAACGATGGACATAGGTAGTTACTAAACTTCAAGACTATAAAGTTAAGATAAGATAAGATAAGATAAGATAAATTTATTGTAAAACAAAACAATATGTTACACTGTACAAATAGCTCTGCCTCTTACATTAGTAAAAAACTGTGTCGTAGAGAGGCAGGTTTTAAAATACTCAATAAACTTCATAAAATTGATAGACGCGATTGCTCAGCAACTCTGACACCCACTAAAATTAATAAACCGTTCACCCACTTATCCGCCGTAATCCCCTATTGTCCGGCCCCTGGTATTAATATCCAATAGACGCGCTTCTAATTGCACCGACTGAACTTGTAATCCTGCAAGAATGCGCCGGGTCTCAGCGGCACGCAGCCGCCAGTGTACGCGGACCTTTATAATGCTAGTTGAGTGAAACTGCAAGAATGTTTATTTTATTTATATTCAGTTAATTTCGGGCATTTGAAAAAACTAGACACCAGAGTTGACCGATCTCATACAAACTTGCTTTTTTAAGTTATTTTCGTAAAGCCATGTTAAACAAATAGGTAACTACGATAAGAGAAACTTTTTAAGAGTCTTTGTGATTGTCTATCGCAGTCGTAGAGACACGCTATGTTTTCAGTTTCGAAAATAAAATCAAGTGTATCCTAAGAACTTTATTATTATTATGGAGTTTGCTCGTAAAATACTGACACTAAGCAATGTCTAGATCCCACACGTTGGTAAACTATCACCACTATACTTGTAACTTATCCCTCAAGGGAGGTCAGGGTAAAATGGCACTCTGTAATGCGGCGCGCTATTTCAATAACCAGCGCTGTTGGCTAATCCAACACACCCGCGTCTCCTCACTGCAAATATGTTGGTATGTTGGTCTCACTGATAAATGCAGATGCATTCCTATGCAGATCAGGACTTAATTCACTTTTGCTTTAAATTGGAAAATAGATTTTTTATTTTGTAATTGATAAGATTCTATTGTAAGATGAAATCGTTGTTAGATTTTGCTAATGTCATTTTATGTTTATGTATCGTTGCTCAACATCAGGAGAGTTGTAGTCAAGCGTGAGCCTATCTAGTAAATAAAATATGTAATTTGGCATACATAAAAACATAACTGTAAATGGTAACATTTGTAAAACAGTAGCTATCAACTAGGTTATCTAAATAAATAATAAATAGATCTGATCTATTCGTTAAATGATTAGGAATGTTTACTTACAATATAAAATAGTGTTTAGCAAAATTATTCACTCACTTCTCGAAAATTCATAATTCCTTTTCGATTTTGTACAAGTCACTCTTTGAAAAAATCGTTCCGACAGAAAAAAACTCTATTTGGTAGCCCGAAACAACAAATAGGATTCCGCGAAGCAATCCTATGAAAACTTTTCAAAAAGCTCCATTTAATTATACTCTCAAAGTGAAGTGCTACATGGGTGTAAAATAAACAGCTCTTGATCAGTTTCTCTCAAACTTATTTTATTTTCTCTTTAAAATGCATTTCGGTAAGCCTTTGAGAATGGTTATAAAAATTACATTTATTTATGATATATTTCGCAGAATAGTACCAACAAGGATGTAATATCATTAAGCTTGTAAATAATGTGTCAGTCAGACCAAAAGAATGATTATGTGAAAGTAAATAATCTCACAATTACATAGTAGATAAATCTTATGACACGACGGCCTAATGAATGCCGTACTTATGTTAGATCAGTCTAAAAACTCATAACACCAGAATTAGCCACCCTAGAAGGTAGTACTAAATTCACCTCAAAACCCAAACGTTTCCTCAAATAGAGAAACACCTTTTGCTATAAAGCATCGATCTTTAAATCGCTATTTTTTCTGCAAAAATGGCAATTTAAGTTCCACCACCTCCCATTTCCCCGCTGTCACGGGCAATCTGCTGGAAAAGGAATCCGTTGACAGATCAATGAAGGAATCTGTTGACAAAGAGCTACAATACCACAATAGATGGCACAAAAGACTGTCTCACCTTCGGACCGGAATAAACCTTAGAATAAGTAGGTGGCAGAGCAATCGAAGTCTACCATGATTGCTACGTAATTGTCTTACTCTAAAAAAAGAATCTGTAAATTCGCTCGAAAAAAAACTGACTGAGTGGCGTGCCTTGGGGGAAACCTAGTTCAGAAGTAGACGACTGTATGTTAATGATGATGATGGTAAAACAAGTCATTGCAACTATACTACTATCTACGTAAATGTATGCATACTGCATAGATAAATAGCCTTAAAAACATAAAAAGAGCGGTGTCCATACACAATATTTTTAATAAAGCAATAAGGTAAAAAACTTACGAATCAAACGAAAATAGGTTTCAACATTATAAGAACATTGTTGGTTACATGACTGTATTATGTAAGTCAGCTTCAACCTTGTAGCATGATTGTATGCTCCATCTTACGTTGTTGTCGCAAAGTTTATCCGGTCGTAGTAAGTAGAGGCGGCCCCAGTGTCACAATATTATGGGAATCGCTAATCTATGGATGGGGTCGCAGGCAGTGGAGCTCAAACTTGGTCCTTTTTCTTAATATTGCAATGAAACCAAACTGCCTACTCACGAATCGATCAATTACTACCAGCCCAAACATCATACGCAATATTTTTAATTTTTAGTAACATTGTAGTAGTAACTATCATCAACTTGCTGTATTCTTTGTATTTTCAGGTAAAAATAAGTAAAGTTTCATATACTTATATTTAACTACTAAACGATTATTTTCAATTTCTTCTAGAAATTTTAAAAATAGATTTTCTTTATTTCTTTAGAGCTCTCTTAAAATTTAAACAAGACAATTTACTACAAAAACATCTCATGTATTATTAAAAAAATTGAATCTCTCACTCTTCATTAAAAAAATGGGGTTTTTTTTCTTTTTACATAAGATTTACTTACACAAATAAAGCTTAAGTTTAAAGCATAATATTAAGGTCTCCAAAGTTGAGAGCCACTGTCCTAATGGATGTTTTTCACTAAGCGCCCACATAACAAAGGGTTACAGGGTTGGCACATTACCCGACAAATTGCTACTTCTCCTTTGTTAATCCACATTATGTTTACTCTAATTCGACACCCCTAGCAACGTAATGTGTGTTATTAAGCTTCGGGAGTTAATTGTATTCAATAGTTATGTTAATAAAAGGTGTGGAAAGGAAATAAAAGTAGGCACATACATTTGTAAGACAAGTACATATATCTATGTATGTATTTACAAAAGAAAAGTATATAAGTATTATATCCGTTACCTAGTATCCACGACACAAGCGTTTGCTTAGTGTGGGGCTAGATGGCGCTGTGTGCAATGTCCCGGAATATTTTTTTTTTCATAGTAATTATTATGTTATCTGTTCCCACATACGAGTAGGTTTGTAGATCACCAAATCCATGTGTCATCCGTGGATGGTCATGGGAACCCACCACGATGTATCTGTCAAGAATCCTCTGAAAAGAGCAACACAAATAAAAGAAAAAGTAATACATCATGTTTGCTCTTAATAAGATATGTACATACGTATTGTGTAATGTATAAATACCTGACAAACTGCAATCTAACCTAAATCTGTGACTAAATACCACAAAGGAACCTACTTTGCGATTACTGTCTACCAGTGTCAGCTCTAAAATTATGTCTTAGCACAGATTCTTATTAGATTTCCTTGTATAAAACTGTTCTTGTAAGATTTTAGTTTATATTTCTTGGTACCCACCTGAGCATCAATCATTATCTCAGCCTCACAAAGCCGTATTGAAATCCTTAACGCTTTCATTAATTGAGGATGTTTTTATCTAGATTTTATTAATAAAAGAGCTCAGCGGATCATTTATCGGCCCATTGGAGCCTCGGAAGCTCTCTTTACCAGAATCTTTGGCCCTAATTCAATTTCGTGCATCATTTCAAAATTATACTTTGACTCTATTGAATTAAGAACTCAATTAGTTTGCGGAGTGGTTGCAGAAATAATGAAATGATTGTGCAAGGGAATTAGTACCTTGTTTAGTAGTAAACTAGGTATTAATTCCAGTGGCTGGGGGCTGGAGACTGCCGCAGGCGGCGAAAGCTGTAGTGATGCGAATTGAAAACGCTACTTTATATTTTTGCTAATTAGTTAGTGAGTGGCGAGTTGTTGAGATTTCAGCGGCATTTTAATTTTCGGCCACTTCTCGTGATATAGTGCCCGGTGGTGTTGCTTGCTTTTGTTCATCACATCATCATTTTTTTTGTTCATCACTCATCTAATTGAAGTAAATTTAATGCGTGAATTTATATAAAACCATTCATTAGTTCGTATTTACGTATTTACAAACAGGTAACCCAGGTTTGCGTTTCAATTCTAATATTCTAATATCAATCCACTAGAAGACTAGGAAAATATATTTATTTATTTCGATACTCATTTATTTCATGTCTAAATATCTTATAGTATATCACCTTTTAAAACCGGGCACCAACCACCTAATTAGCTAAACAAATTAGCCGCAGCTAACTAAGCATCCACATCACTAGCCGGGAGGGGTCGAGCGAACTTAATGGCAGGCAGTTAGGGCCCTTTGTAGGACGTGTGAAGAACCACTAGCGAACACCTCTGAACCACCACCGCCACTGCACCAAGACCTCCCGCTCCCCGAGCAACTACTGTCCTGGCAGAACATATCGAAAACCTACCTTCATAACGAGAGCTCTACTCAATCTGGTCGGCTTTCAATAGTTTAGCAAAACCAATGAAATAAGAACTTAACTTCGATTGATAGTGTGGGATATAATAGGTCTGGGTGGAATGGTGGCTCGGTGCAAAACTGGATGGTTCGAGTGAACCCGCGGGCGGATGCCAGTGTGGGGTTGTTTTACACTCGATGCGAGCGTTTGTTCTCGGATTGATATTGGGATGCTAAGATTGATTAGTTTGCGTAATAACTTTATTTGTTGAATAAATAAGATTAAAATGTCATGTTCATATTAGTGTGTTACTTACTGCGGTAAATAATTTAAGGCCAAACTTTTAGTCAATCTTCACTTTCGGTTTAAATTAGTTCTGATAACTAGAAAAAGTTACTACGTCATTGCATTGCACTATTATCATTGGTTCAAACCAAAACTGTGACGTGAAACCACATTATGTATTATAATTTAGTCGTGAAAAAAATCTAGTAAATATCGTAGTGCATCGTATAACATTAGTTTCAAAGTCTTATCACTTTATTTTAGTAAATGTCTGAAATGTGAACGCCCTGATATGTTCACCCACCTACCAGTGTGTGTCTGTTGAAAGATAATTTAATCAATAGTCTGCATAGCTTATGATTGTTTTTTTACGTGGAATAATAGGTTTGCGTTTGAGTACAGCTTGCCTGATGTTAAGTATTGCTGCAGCCTAGGATGTAACACGCTTACCAAAAGAACTACATACATATATGATTCAAGTTTAACCAACTTTCAGAAACAAATCAACATATCTAAGTCTATATACAACATACAGATGAGTACAAAAATAGGTTTCACTCGTCTACCAAGGGCGGAGGGTGATAGCTCCAGAAAAACGATAAAAAAACCAATTGGCATTCGTCTCGGCGAGCTTTGACGTCCTCATAAACAGCGAGCTTGTTCATATCTGTACAAACATTTATAGTCTGTGACACAAACAAAATAACCCAAAGGACTTTCAATCTTATAGTCTACAAAATAAGGGCGATAATGCTAGATGGAAATATTGGAAAGAAAGGAAGGCTAACATTGTTGTAGGATCTAGGTCTGCAAGTTCAGACTTGTGATGTATTTTGTGAGTAATTCGATTTGCTTACTTACTGAGACTTGTTTTTGAACAAATATATTGCTTACATGCAGCTTAAAAATCTAAATCCTTATTAATTTTTCAAAATCAAATTTTCCACCATTTTTTAACTTTGGCAAATCTGTAATTTATTATTCTGTATGTAAGTAGTGTATGTGTTATAATTACTTGATTGTGTAGGTATTTGTTGTTGTAGTTAGGATTTTTTTTTGTATATATTTATAAATTACTTATATTTGTTTTAGTACACCTCTGACCCTTTTCTTCTCAGCTAATCGTGTCCATCCAAAGGTTGCCTGGAAGAAATCGCTTAAGGCGATAAGGCCGCCGATATGTACGTCATCATAAATTTATCCTTTCATGTATTCCTTTCATGTTGGTGTGCAATAAAGACATATTATTATTATTAAAAGATGTATGAAAAAACAAATAAAATAAATAAATAAATAATAAATGTTTATTGGACACACAAGTTCTTATAATATTTACACTTGTTTATAATCTAATTTAAAATAGGACATTTTAGAATACAAAAATATGTCGAGCAGCTGCTACGCTGAGAGAAAGTAGTCTCTCGTGTTGTAGCAGCTGAAGAAGAAATTATACCAGAAACAATGCTTAAGATTTAACAAAGTCCAGTAAGATAGTTCATAAACCATGTTAAACATCGCAAGATAGTTTTCTCGACATAAGCGTTCGCCAATTTCATGTTCTCTGATTAAGACAATCTTTGACAAGCTTTGACAATTTAGGTCAGTATAATGTAAATTTTTAAGTATTTCAGGCTACAAAAAAGTTATTACGCACTTTACAATATATGTAGATATATAATGAAAAAATATACTTGAAACTACCTACTTACAGTAGACCGGTAATGGCCGCCTCGCATCAATTAAGTGGCCATTGAGCGTCGATGCCATTAATTATCTATCTGCAGGCTGAGGGATGAGACACTCACCGATTTATAGGAACTTGGTTGAATATTTTAAACACTAGAGCTCGCCACTATTGTATGACTTGTAAGGCACTACCTCTGATGTTTGCACTCGTGTTATCTGTACGTCACTAACCTTGACTTAACTCGGTTTCACTCATGCACCTAATGAAGGGTGATGATGATAATAGAGAATAACAACTTGTACTGCCTTTTTGTTTATTTTTTCATCTCACATCGTTGTACATAAATCAAATATTTCAAAAGCAACCTCTTCTTTAGAGTTGATAGTAGGTATAAATATATATATTTTCTAGTATATTACAACTTTAAAATTATAATCTGTTTATAAAAATTAGAACCCCATGTTAAATGAATCGTAAATTTCCTCAAAGTCTAAGCGCAACACTATTCCAAGACAAAGTGTTACCCAAAGCTGTGGCCCGCCTGATCTAAAAGCGAAGTAAGAGATCTAGCTAAGTATAGCGACATCTAGCGAGTTCTAGTGAAGTCTAGCGAGGTCTGGCCAGACAAGGCGAGACCGGGGGCGATTGTCTGCGAGAGCTCATTAGGGCTACTGGATGCCGCGAATAACTTGGCGATTTTATAGAGAAGTGGGGCGATTTCCGCTGAGACGGGGGTACACCGAGCGTGAACTAAAGACATTCTAGAAAATGGTTGACATAACATTATATCGCTGTATACGCACACATAGTACTAAGCTTTTAACATTGTAAATTATGTAGGATATTCAATAATACCTACTCATACAATAAGTTATGAAACTACATTTATGTATTTATAATAATTTATGAGAGTAATCTTTGTTCCCCTGGCAGTGGTAACGATGGGCTGTTGGAGTAAGGTTGCGAAGACTTTCATCGGGGAAATTGGGCAGAAACTTAGAGTTACCACCGGTGACTCCCGCTCTGGATCGTTTCTGGTGCAACGGCTATCTATTGCCATCCAGCGCGGAAACGCAGCGAGCTTGATGGGCACATTTGCACCGGGAACGATAAGGGGCGGGTTATTTAGTTAATTTGACATTAGTTATTCATAAAGATTATTTACGTTAGAAGTAGTATGTATAGTTTTCCTTATTTACATGATTATTAATAAATTTTAAACGTTGGTACATAAATGCTTTGTTAATGGTACATATATCTGAATGTTAAGTTCGCTACTTTAGACACTATATTTTTGTAAACTAGTATTTTTTGTATTTTGTAAACTAATGAATGCATTATGAACCATTTCTTTACTGGATTGAACAAGTACTTTTAACGGGTATTTTGTTACTAGATAGTTGCTCCTAGTGTGTCCAGCCACTGACCCGATTGTGAGTGTGACAGTTTGGTTGGCAGTTAATTAACAAAGCGGCGTGCGGCCCGCGGCGCTTCCGCTGCGGCAGCACTGTGCTGAAACCGCACTGCAACGTGCCATGCCGGCGCTCTGTTTACCTGGCCAGGGGAGTACTGGGAAATGTGCGAGATAGCTTTGTCAGGGATGGTGGAAATGAGTGACTATAATATCTCAGACTTTAATGATACCATAAAATTTGAATTTTAAAGGTTACATTATTCAGTAAATTTCTACTGAGAACCTTAGTTCTTGGAAATACGTTAACCGATATGATGACAGTGTTGGAAAGGTATTAAATTTTAATGATGATGCTAATGCTTGATAATGATCAGCTCAAATACCTGCGGCATCAATTTTATAGAACGTAGAAGATGACACTCTTGCCTTACTTGTTAAACAAATCTGACTAGATGTAGTAAACTGCAAACCTATTTTCCATTTTCTAAAACAAATGTAGTAAACTGCAAACCAGTATGACTTAAATCTCTAATTTCATTACGAACTAATTAAGTTCTCAATTCTTAATCAGTGGCAAATTAAAATACAATATCCACACCAACTTTAATGTCTTTAATCCTCTTTGTCTTTAATCCTCTTTTAAATAGCTAAACTAATAAAGTTTCTCCAAAAGACGTAATGAAATGACAATAAAGCAAGTTCTTTACTGTAAGGATTTAATTAAAGCGAATGCCCGAGTCTGTGAGCCACTCAGAGCAATATTTAACCCACGGTGGTAATCTAACTGTGAGGTGACAGGTTCATTATTGCACTAGGTTTAGGGATGGAACCGGTTATTGGGAAGTTAGTTTTGAATATTTTGTGTTACATTTTTAACTACGATAAAAAAGCGTACCTACATCCTACACGTGTGTGTATAAATAATATATATGTATATTATCTGTTTTGGCATCATGGCTTTGAAACGGATTAAACAACCTATGTGTAAAAAAAATGTCGTCACATAGTTATAACAATATAGGTATTATATGGCATATTAATATTTTGTAGTGACATAATAGAATTCCTATGTCTCCAAAACAAGAAAAAGTTATGAAAAGTGTATGTATACTATACACATTCGCTGCATTGTTCGAGACTGGACATCCTAATAGTCAAGTTATTATCAAATGATCATTGGTCATACATAAATGAAAAGGAATAAACAAATTTCGGTAATGGCAATTTAAAATGTTACAAAGCCCGGTTTCAGTCCCTGCGATGGCCCGTTCATGCGTCCGGTATTCTACAATTAATGTAATTGTACCACCTACCCTCACTCCTGTATGAAGTAGGTAAGTAAGTTTATATGGAAAATTCTAGCAGGAGTGATGTGTTAGTAGTTCTATGACTTGAATGGTAAACATTGTCTACAAATTGAATAGTATGATTTATTTACACATAATGAAGTTGCCCAAATTTGAGCTTGAGATTTGAGCAAACAAATATCAAATTCTGCAAACGCATACAAAACATTACCGCTCTTCTTCAAACCCGCTAAAACGTATCCCCAAATAACCTCACCAGCAAAATATCCAAACATTAGATATTTTTAACAAGCTCCGTGACGTCAGAGCGGCACTCGAAGACAAAAGCGTTCCGTTTCACGCTCGCCTCGACCCTGCACTTCACAAAAAACATTCCTTTCCACGCATTGTCCGTAAACCTGCTAAATGCTAATCCCCAAACATTCGGGGGAGGCCCCGCTCCCCGCGAGGGCGAATCTAATGGAGTTTTTTAAGAAACGTACAATAATCGTTACGAGAAGGAAATTAAGCCATCTTGGGTTAAAAAGTCCAAAAGTGGAGTGTGTGATGGCGCGGGGGTGAGGCGGGGGTCGGAGGGGGAGGGGAGGTATAGATTTTTCGGGGTGCGTTTTGTACTGCGAGGTGGAAAAACAAGCGCTTAGAGATGGGGCCGCGGGACACTGATATGACTAGTCAATCTGTTACTGAAATAAATTCATTCAAATTCATTTTTTTTATTAACTAAAGAAATAATATATATACATGCACATACAAGGTACATATTAATACAAACATAACTTAGTAATGCCTAAATGACATGGTATGTACTACATATGTATGTACCTACTGCCTGGGATTTGGTAACAAAAAGTATGGTCATATGTTATATTACAAACACTTTATTAATGTAGGTACATGAACTTTTATATAGGTGCAATGATAAGTCAATAATATATAAAACTCTTACATTAGCAATCATATAAAAAAAATCCCTCGTTGTTATCTATACACAGATTACTTTTACCAATTTTTTAATCAGTTTTTGTTTTTCAAACTGCTACTCTACATCTCAAATTAAAAACAACAAAGCTCAAAAAAACTAGAAAAGCCATAAAAATATCCCATAAACAATAATCTAGCTGCATAACTCAGCAAATACCGCACATGCCTACTCCACTCCAGTATACATCACTGTCACCATAATAAATTCATTATACGCACTTACAGCGATAAAATCTACATAATAAGATGATGTGATCGCGCGTTAAATAACTTATTGTATAAAACCTACCAATTTGTATTCTACTCGGGGGGATATTAACATAATCATAAAATCCCGAGCGAGAGAGGGACAAGAAATGCAGCTTTAGTACGTGCTAGAAAAGGGCGGCGTTGAAGGCTATTTGGCACTGAAATGTGGGGGAATGTTAGGTTTTATAGCAGTTTTCTGGGTAATGAGGTATTATTGAATATCTTAGCAAATGGGACGGTTGCCGGTAAACTTACTTAGGTACAACTTTGGTCTCGTTGTCATTGACATTTCATAATACTTTTAACTTAAGTATTAAGTATCTACCCAACTAGGTACTTATCATCATCATTTTCAGTCTATTTTAACGTTTGCTGCTGCAGAGGTAGATTTCTCTCTTGCTAGGCTTCGAATTCGTATAAACCTTGTTCAAGTACTTACGAGTATTCTTATGAATCACCATAAATTTTACTTTATTATGAAATTGCAAATACTTATTTTAATTTAGGATCTAAACATTTTTTTAAATTTTATCTGTTAAAATTGAAATTATGCAAATAAAAACACATTTATCATACAGTGCGAAAGTTGTATTAACCAAGCCTATGTATATGTCTTGTATTCAGAAACTTTAGCTTCCTATCATTCAGTTTTCGCAGTCTTGTTTGACAGATCACGAAAACATTCCTACAGCTATCTAATAGATTCTATAATTTCTACGGATAAGCACCTAGTTTATTTTCCTGTTACTTTCGTGACGTTAGCATAAGAGTAATTTTGAATTAGCAAATATTAAACAAATCTAAATTAATTAAGAAAGACATATATTTTATACATACATATTTTCAGAACCTATCTTACAACACAGTTTCTTAGTTCCAGTAGTAGTAGTAGTAGAAGCAGTTAGATCCAGTACTTTACAGCAAAAAGTGAATCTCGCAGCGAATCTCTTGCCGAGAGGTCGAGAGTCCTCTATTATTGCTCTCCATCTGCCATACAAAAAACATCCTTAATGGCCTTCAAATAAAGCTCAAAGTACATAATCACTTTGATAGTTTCGTTTTCAGGCTAATTAGACGAGGAAAGCAATTTTCAGGACAAATGAACTAAGCTTTAAGTGACCGTAATAAGGTTTATATTTGATTGGATGTAACATGTGATTCCTAGGTGAAATGAACTAAATATTGTTTGTGGATTTGTAACCTTATTTTATAAGATTTGTTTCAGTAATCTAGTATTAGTATGGCCATAATATTTTTAGGAGTTATAAAGTTAATTAAAAAGTAATTTTGTGTTTTATTTTCTTGAGTTATGTTAACTTAAAACAATTATCTAACAAGCAATGAAGCAGTTGTTATGTTTATTAGGTAAGTGTTCCCTTTCAATCAATATTTCGCAATTAGTTTCTATTTAACCATACTATTCATAGCTTTAAGATAAAAATTATCAAGCCCTTTTAAGACAGTTAAATGTTAATTAGAATATACCTATAAATCAGCAAGCTAGAGCTAGCACAAAAAATTTTAATTAAATGTCAAAATTCCGAGCAAACCCCCTTGGCAGCGCTAGTGCAGTGAAACTAGCTATTACCCGCGGCTTTGTGTGGAGGTGTCGGGCCGTGCTCACTCTTCACACCCTCACACTAACACACACACATACCATAATCAACCTTAACTTACTAATAATAAAGTCCTAATTTGCCTATAATAAACCTCATAAGTTTTCTATTTTCATTACAGGAAAATTGTATGGGAAAATCAAATTACTGTAGGTACAAATAAGGACCACAATTGGATGGACCGGGGAATAGTTACGTATGTAAATTGATGTAAATATTGTTCTGACATGAACTAGGCTCGGCTAGTAATAACTACCAACATCGTAACATAAACCCTTCTAAGTATATAATATGTAGTTGTTTTATATAACCACATGAGTGAGAGTTCAAAGGCTTTATGTTGTGACCGAAAAATAGATGAAAGTTCTCTCAACAATCTCTTTAATTTATTTATTAATCTATTAATATTGTATTAAAAGTAACAAAGTATTACAACTTACACTATTTTCATCATTTAATAGTGACTCCAGCAACCTAGTTATAAACCTAGTCTAATTCCGTTAAGTATATTAATATTCCATCTTATGTTATTTATTACCTCAAGCTATTATAATGCGCTGCACGAGATAATATTCTCGTGGTTTTTGTCGACAATTATCGAGATGTACTTATATTTCTACTAGCGCATTCAGCCCGACGCTTATGTCGACAAGGAACGTCACAATATGACATATATTTTCGTATTTGGTACGTTAGAGTATACAAGTTACTCGGCGTAATTTTGTCGTCTCGATACAAAATTAACTCGAAGTTGCGCATGGGAAGCCTGTGGTCTTCAATTTTATGGAAAAATTTCTTATACAGATAAACTAAATTGTGGGTTAGAGCATACGTTCAACTCCTGGATTAATCCGGGTTAAATCGCGCAAATAACAAAACCAACACTGGTGTGAGAGTTTTCAAGCCACCCTTAGGGCCTCTGACATGGCTTAACGAGTGCTGTAATATGACAAACAACTAGGACCCAACTTTAAATTTTAGTAAAAATCACTTAGGCGTAAAAAAGAAAAGAAAAAGGAAAAGTAAAATAATAATAATAATAATAATAATATATAATTTTTTCTCTCTTTACGAAAAAGTTTTGGCAACTGTCGGTTGCCAAAATTTTTTCCGAATTTTCAAATATTTATATTTTCAGATCTTCCCGCTACTCGAGGGTCTCGTGGCTTTCCACATCTAGTATTACGCCCAACTCATCTGAGGTATTGTTTTCAGGACTTTGGGCGTACAAAAACGGTAGTTATTTTCATATTTATTTTCCCCTTTATTTTTGACAACATACTGCTGGTGTTTATTTTTCTGTTTCTATGTCAACGGCCCCTCGCGTCGGCGCACGAGGAGCGACGTGCCAGCTTGACGGCTACGGGCCGTCATCTCCACGTCACTAGACTATTTATTTTTATTGTAAATGGCTTCTCCCACCCATGTCGCGGCTATATTTGCCCCCCAAATTAAAACAGTGTCGCAGGAGAACATGGTTCAATGCACGGAGTGTACCCAAGTCCGATATTTTAAGGGTCTTAGGGGCCTTAAAATACATCGTGCGAAGTGTCACAAAATTACAGAAATTCCGTTGTCTGCTCCTGTTTTAGGCTCCGCTGGAGCCAGTAGCAGTTCCGTGAGCGCTGTTACTCCTTCCGAACCGTTTTGGAAGGTTTTGAGCTCACTCAAAAACTCTCTTCCGATTCTCAAACGCATCCCGCGTGGTGCCCGTGTCTCGGTGTCCCAATGTTTGGCTTCTGCTATTAGGAACGTTATTTCTAGGAACACTAAGCTCGCTTGGGAACATCTCCTGTCTTTTCCCTTCTGCGTACTTCACGTAACATTCGATCCTACCTCCAAAAAGTCCCTTACCCAACGGGTAAAGGACAATTGCGTAAAGTACGCTGCATGGGAAGAGAACCCTTCAGACCTAGCTCATATTATTCCGCCTAACACGCGGAATAATCAAAATTCTAAATCCACTGGCGATTTGGCTACAGTCCGTTTAGTAGAAAACAAAATTAGTGACGGTGATATTAAAGGCGCCGCACGAGTCTTGTTCTCCAGCGATACCATAGCCCCACACTCACCCGATACGGTCCAGTCACTCCGTGACAAACATCCACCTTCCTCAGCGGATCTCCACCTGCCTGATCCACCGGACTCTGATGTTGACTTTGACGTGTCCACCCAACAGGTTGCTACTGCCGTTTCATCTTTCCAAAGTGGTTCAGCTGGAGGTCTTGACGGCCTTACACCCCAGCACCTAAAAGATCTTCTATCTTTTAGTTCTGGTGGGGTATGCGAAACTCTTTTGAAGGATCTAACTGCATTAGTTCAACTCATGTTGTCTGGACGGGTTAATGACAACATCACCGAAATTTTGTATGGTGCCAATTTGTGCGCCCTTTTGAAAAAGGACGGTGGCATCAGGCCTATAGCGGTCGGGACCACATACCGTCGCCTCGCGGCCAAGGTAGGTTGCAGGAAGGAGGTTGTTCCTTTGAGCAATCTTTTTCAACCACTGCAGCTTGGTTTTGGTTCGCGAGGCGGGTGTGAGGCCGCCGTCCACTCTCTTCGGACTTTTCTTCACCAAAATTGTGGAGATGTGTTGCTGAAGGTGGATGTCAAAAACGCTTTCAATTCGGTAGACAGAGGAGCGTTATTGACCCAAGTGAAAGACAAAATTCCCGACCTTTATAATTTCCTTTGGCAATGCTACGGTAAGTCATCGAAATTGGTTTACAAAAAGTATTTTATGGACTCTTCAGTTGGTTGTCAACAAGGTGACCCTCTTGGACCGGCCATTTTTAGCCTGGCCATACATCCCATAATTCAACGTCTCAAGTCCAAACTTAATGTTTGGTACTTGGATGACGGAACTTTGGGAGGTGACGTGAACACCGTCCTCGATGATTTCAAAATTTTGGTAGACGAATTTCGTCATGTTGGTCTCGAGTTAAATTCAAAAAAGTGCGAACTTTTTGTTTGCGATTCATGTTCGGACAAGGATTCAGTCAAATCTAAATTCAATGATTTGGCACCGGGTATTTCTATTCTAGACAAAAGTTCACTTCGCCTCCTCGGTTCACCGATTCTAGATGAGTCGTTTTCTCCTTTCGTAGAGGACAAAATTCAAAATTTCAGGGACACTCTAGGCCGTTTGCTCAAAATTAACGCCCATATGGCGTTTACTATTATCAAATATTGTTTGTTTGTTCCAAAATTCACTTACTATTTACGATGTTGTCCATTGTGGCAACACAATGGGCTCCTTTCGAGCTTAGACAACATCGTAAAGGACACACTAGTTTCGGTTTTGAATGTGGACATGGATGACAGGACATGGTCGCAAGCTTCCCTACCTATACGGTTAGGAGGTTTGGGTGTCCGCAAAATTTCAAGTGTTGCTTTACCAGCATTTTTGGCTTCTGTCCACGGTACTTACGAATTGGTCCAAAAAATCCTCGCACCCGCTTTAGGCCCGTCTGGCGTAGTTGTAGTTGCGCATACGGACGAAGCTAAAAATGCTTGGCGCCTGGCCTGTCCAAACACCGATTTTCCTACAACACCTCGTTCCCAGAGACTGTGGGATCGGCCGATCAGCGAACTAGCACGGAAATCACTTCTCGATACGTGTACTAGTTTCGCGGATCGCGCCCGCATCCTTGCGGTCAGTGTGTGGGAATCCGGTCTTTGGCTGCAGGCCATGCCCTCTTTTAATACAGGTAACCTTTTAGATCCGACAGCTTTTCGACTCGCGGTTAGCCTGCGCTTGGGTGCGAGGAGCTGTGAACCGCATCGCTGCCAGTGTGGTACTGATGTCGACCAGCTCGGGCACCACGGCCTCTCATGTTCGAGGAGTGCTGGTAGAATTAGCCGCCACGCTAGTCTGAACGACATCATTCGACGGGCTTTTTCCACTGCCAATGTTGCAGCTATGCTCGAACCGAGCGGCCTAGCACGTGACGATGGAAAAAGACCTGACGGTATGACTCTTGTGCCATGGAAGTTGGGTCGGCCCCTTGTGTGGGACGCAACTTGCGTCGACACATTGGCGCCGTCTCATCTGTCTATGACACGGTGTCGGGCTGGAGCGGCGGCTATTATTGCCGAGCATCACAAGAGACGCAAATATGCTAACCTCGGCCGAGGTTACATCTTTGAGCCTTTTGGAGTCGAGACTTTGGGGCCGTGGGGTCCGGGAGCCCATACTATTTTCCAAAACCTCTCGGAGCGCTTGGTTGACGCGACGCGTGACCAAAATGCTGGCCTTTTTCTGGCTCAACGTATCAGCATTGCCATCCAGCGTGGTAATGCGGCCAGCATGCTGGGTACGCTGCCCTCTGGTAGTGGGCTGGAGCACTTAGATTATCTTTAGGCTTTTCTAAAGATTTTCTAAGTGCTCCTTTTTGTAGTAGTTAGAAGTAGTATGTTTAGTTTTCCTTCACTTGTTTTTATATTTTTTTTTCTTAGGCGTAATCAATATGAAAGTACCACATCCACCAATAAAGCATCATAAAATCTGCAATTCCCTTCACATTATGGAAGTGTGAAAGTAGTGTTACAATAACACATCCAGTGGTGTTTCACTCCGACCAATGAGTGTAGTGGGTGATTCACACCTACACCCCAGTGGCGGTTGGCCTGAGGGACGGGAGGGAGCGTGTCGCTAGCGCTCGTGGCGGCGGGTTTTTTGAGGTGATATTTTTTTTAGCATCTTTTATATGTAGGTTAACTAGTACCTAATACTTAACCTTTTAAGAGCGCTTCTAGTATGCTATAATAGAAAGTTGATAAGTATCTTGGCTTAGTGATTTTACAGTACAAAAGACAGGCTCTTGATAAATACTACCTGATATCAAACATTACATATTTTATAAACAGAATTTTAAAGTTTGTATAACTTTAATTAGACTTCATAGATACATTATTGATGATTTTAGCACATCTACTACTACTATTATGCAAAGTAACTAATCAGAATATATGATATTTTGTGGTCCAGAAAGATGCTTACCACTGCAACCGACTAAAATAGGGGGACTGATTTTTATTTATTATAATGACGATAGTAATACATTAAACTGATAGAAAATAAATTCATTGTTTAGAAACCAACGCGTGTCCCAATCACCGCGAATTGCAAAACATGAATTACCTTCATACAACACTTATTTTAACTTCTTGACAACAGAAATATAAATGGTTTCTACGATTGTCCTCACCAGACCTACACCATACCAGCCATATCTTTCAAAAATGTATATATTACATCCTCCGACAGTCCTCACCATATCAATGATGATATGGCCTGGTATGCACCCGCCAGATTTTATGCCTTGTACCACCTTGGTTCCCTCTCGGAAGGGTTGCCACGTGTGGGGGAGTACAACTCCCTGGAGGTGCACAGCTTACATAGCACGTACTATGTACCCTGCTTGACATAGAGAGTATAGTACTTATTCTTCTTCTTATCGAATGAGAGTAGCCAACTCTGGCGTCGAGAGTTTATCAAGCCGCCCTAAGGGCTTCTGACATGGCTTAACGACTGCTGTATAGTACTTACTATACACCTTGATTGATGATTATGATTTTGATTACCTACTTAGATTTGTATTTACTACTTTTTGTCTGTCTTTCTGTCAAAATAACTTTCAAAAGTATATAAAACTTTCTGCGACGGTTCTCACTAGGCCATATTTTCAATTATAGAGTAGAATCTAATAAGAACTTTACAAGCACGTTGATACTAGGTCTCTTTTCTTAGATAAAATTTTAGAGGTCTTATTTACACAATCTTATTTGAAAACATACCTAGGTACGTTTTCTTTATCTTGTAGACTCAATTAATTGTATCAATTGAATGATTATTGTACTGCTGCGACATCTAAAAACCAAGTAGGATAGTAGGATATGGTAGGATTTTATAAAGTCAATGGTATGTATTTCACTAATGCAGTAATTCTAAGTAAAACGAAGAAATCAATATTCAAGAGATAAAGTTATTTTTCATTTCATTTTATTTATACTGCCTTAGGTATAAACTTAAACTTATATTTAACCTACTAAAACATTTATAAAAATTAAAGACCACGTCCGTAGAAAAATAAGTAAATAAAGTTTCCATATAGCTAAAATCCTATAATAACTAGACAAACAGTGAAACAATAATCAATTTGGCAATTAATCAGTAAGGGACGCCTAACTAGGGTTCCGCGCTAATAGCCCGCGGAACCTCGACTAATTGTCTGGCCGGTCGATACGGGACCCTGCCTGACCCATCTATAGACCCACTGAATATGTGTAGATAACTATATTATATATGTATTGCACGGAGGATTATTTTTGTTTGTTGGTTTAAACGTTTTAAAAGGCAAGGAATGGTTCATAATTGGATATAAGTTTATTTTACTCGTAATTATTCTTAATGTTTTATAAGAAAGGGCTAGTTTTTCCAGTATTATTCTTGTTCTGGTCTATCTCACGGCTATCTTTAATGTTGAGAGCTCTGAAACCACCTTTAGGATCTCAAATATGGCTTAGTGACTGGATTTCCTTACCATTTTAAAATCAGAATTCTATTGGGTTTGTAAAATGCATATGAGAATAAATTGAACAACGGTTTTTCTGCCTCTCTTATAAATCGAACACGACGTAAACTACTAACTACAAGGAATTTACAATCAAACCATTTTTTTAAAACCATGTGGTTTCTAAAGAATAGTACGCAACATATTACTCGTACGTTAATCATGTTTAACTGACTGACCGTGATTATTATTTTTATTTCATTAACATAAACAACCACAATCAGTGCAAATTGAATCCTTACCAGACAATACCTGAGTGAAATGACCACATCTCGAGACCACTCTCTTACCTCTATCAATCTGTCAAAATCTTATTCAAACAAACATGTCTTTGTACTCCCATTGATGGCACAAAGCACCATTCTTGAAGGTGTGAGCCTTTTCAACCCAAGTTAAGACTATAAAAGCGTCTTTGTAGGACCTTTTTGGCCTTTTTCTGGAGGTGTTGCCCTATCCGACAGGACTCGACCTTATTTTAATTTGTGATTCTAATAGGTGTGAGATAGAGGCCCTTATTGTCTCTTTTTATGGACATTGTATGGGATCTTTATGGATTAAACAAATATTGATCGTGAGGAGTGTTTTGAATGTGTCTATTGTTGACTTGGATTTGACAGATGTAGATTGTGGGTTTGTTGGTTTTTGAGTTTCATTCAAATTGCCTTTGATGATAAATAGTAATAGGTATTATTAGTTTCAAGATATATAATATGTTCTATTACTCACTGAGGAAATTCAATTGGATATTTGATATTGTATGTAACTGTAAAATTAGACGGTTTTATTTATTATCAGAATAAATATTACACTTTTATGAAGTGCTTTCAGCGCTCTTTGATAGTTTTTGCATTCATTGGGAATAGAAAATAAGCTTTGTCTTAGTAACAAAAAAACAGAGTCTAAACCTATAATCTATATGAAATTTCACCTAACCGTATCTGCCGATTAAACTTGTAGAAAAAGTCTAATAATATAATCAAATACACGTTTTTGGGTTCGTAATATCAGTTTAAAGATTTGGGTGATACTTAAGTGATAAATTGAATAAGTTCTCGGATCTATTTCTCTGGTAGGTTAATTCATTTTAACAACTATATGAGACAGATAAAGTAAAAGTAATTTAAAACTTGCAAATGAATAACAATAAAAACTCAGAGCCGAGCAGAAATTCTATCATAATAATTGGATGATAAATTTTCGCCCAATCAGGTATTGAAGCAGCCATTTTGTTTTTGGAAAGTGCCAGCAGCTGTTGTGTTCTTGTTAATAATACGCGCAGTCGCATTGTGTTTAGCTTTATTCCACTCAGCAGGCGACCGCTCTATACAATCTGTCTATCTAGATAGCTAGGTTCCATTTTAGTGTTTAAATACTGTTTTATTTTAATAGCAACTTAACTATCTTATTTAATTCGGTCACATTATGTCACTCTCAGGAATCATACATTACTATGGTTATACCAAAAATCTGAATGATCCGCCGTGGCTCCGTTGCGGCGTTAGGATCGAATGGACAGACCAACAAACTCAATTTAGTTTTAAGACAAGATTTATGACGCCGAATATTAAGTAGTGACCTACATTATATAAATAACATGTATCTATCAGTGGTTGATCTCATAGGTATATACCTACTCGTACATATTACATAAAAACTTCCAAATACAGCTCAATTTGTATAATGCCATTAAGGCCTATTACGAGTTTATGCGTAGTATTTTCAAAGGATTAGTATGAAACTGCAAAACAATTATATAATTGTTTGCTGATTAGCTTCAAGATTAGTTCAACGCTTCACTTCAAAGACACCTTGATTAAATTTAATCTTATAAGCAAGGCCACCATATTTCACCCTAAAACGCTTTGCGCTTGGAAAAATGCCTACAGTTGCTTTTTCGCATGCCATTCCACGCCGTGTTAACATGAAAGCAAGGGTGAGCATCGCGCGCATAGCTCCGGCCGACGAGTCTTGTCCACACGCAAACAATTTTGCACAATTTGAGCGGTTTTGCAGACGTTGTTGACGAAATAAATTCATATAAAATCAGCAATTCAGAATATTCTATTTATGGCTCTTTAATCCTCTAAATAAAAACATTATTTTTTAAAAATAATTAAATTGGTTTAAATTTCTGAACTACTTTTGGAAAAAAAGGTGAAAAATATTACAAAACAACTATTTTTCAAAAAATAAAACTATCGAGCAAAGTATACGTAACCGTGTTTTCGCGTTTTTTGTTGTCTTAACACTGAATAGAAATTATATAAACTTTTATTTGATTTTTATGAAATGTCGATTTCACATAGCACCCCGCGTTAACGCCGACATCCTCATTTTTAATTACATATTATTATAGTATTTATATTGTCCACAACATAGAATCATGTTAATCTAGTAAATAAATAACCTAGCAATATACCTTTGATGTAGGTATATTTAATTATTTTGCCTCCTATCTACTAACAAGAATTTGTAAATTGTATATTTTTATCACAAATCATATTTATTGAGGTTTTCGGTAATATCTAAAGCAGGTAATATTAAATTTAAACAGTATTTATTCGGTATGATTCCTGTGCAGTGACTTTATGAAAATAAGATTTAAATTAATTTTTACATGATATACGAGTAACATCACCGTCGCTCTCTGATTAAATATTTTTAAATTTTGGCAACCTCTGTAGACATTTTGAATCTGTTATAAAGTTATTCAAATAAGAAATCAAATAAAGCCGGTATATTTGTAAAAATAAATTCCACGCTATAATTTGTACATAAAGTGGTCTTTACGTAAAGGTGTCTGTAGAAACTATTAAACTATAATTTAAAGTAATTAAAAAAGCGATATTGCCCTCCTACCACAATATTTTCTAAACATCATTGCCGTCGGCTCGCGAACAAAGACAATGATAGAAGCTACAATGCCTTGATTTCTAGATAATGCTCGATGATCTACAAACTCTCTTAATGTCATCAAATTAATCAACTCAAACGCGGTATCTTAATCAGCCCTAACAAACCAATAACCCAAAATAAAATTCAACAAGCTTCGAGCCACCGAACGCAAGTGATGTAACCCAAGCCGGCGGCGGCGGTCTTACGAAGCTCTCCGCTCGAGCACTGAGTCATTGTCTCTCCACAAAGGACTAATTATATTCCAATAAAGGCCTAATTATATTGAACGCTACGCTAATTAAACTGAGGACAAAGCAGTCGCGCCGCCGCGCCACCGCGCCACCGCGCGTTAGGTTACACCGGTCTTTACACTTAAGCATGCCTGTTTTAAACACTACATAATTTTTTAAAATAAATATTGATTCGTTGTTTTCCAAACTAGGTTGCCTGGAAGAGATCACTCTTAGTGATAAGGCCGCCCTCTGTCCCAATATTATGGTTTACTTTTTTTTCTTTATACTTGTGTTCTCTTGATATATTGGTGTACAATAAAGAATTTTTGATTGATTGATTGAATGCATTTGGCTTTGTCTGCGATGTGTTGGTATATAACAAATTTTCCATGTCCACGCTAAAGAGCTATATCGTAAAAAAACAAACGCTCCGTTGCTGCGATAAAGAGAAACTATCAGGCCAAGAAACACAATGTTTATCTTAAATAATACTTGTTAATTTAAATCCTAGACCCATAAGCAAATTTATCGATGGTCATATACCGAGTCATTCTATTTTTGAGTAGATATGAATGTAACAACGTCATGTGATTTTATTTATATCATACAATTCATAAATTTGACAGTTGTAACGTAGCCAAGATGTAACATGGTTTTTAACGTCCATAGCCGTTGATGTAAGGGAAAATCTTTTCAAAACGTTAAAGTAGAATTTTTGCCTTTGAATTCTGTAGAAATAAAATAACTTATGTGTAGGCAATATTAATTGGCCACAATTTAAAACTAGGAAAAAAATCTAATTGGATTTATAAATGTTAAAACTGTTTTAAAAGTTTTTAAGTTGTTGTTTAGTTTACCTTTTATTTAAGGCCAAAACAATCATCATTCGTAACTTTATTTATTAAAAAAAAATTGCTTGGTCTGAAATTATTGTAACACCGTTAAAAATGGATATGGTTATTCAAAATTAAATAGGATTATCATGAAAATAGGCCCGTCCTTCTAAATATCTTTAGATTATAAGAATGATTTAAATTTGTTTTTATAATATAGCCCTACGCCGCTTGATCTAAAACTAAATTACACCTAACTTTTTTATGTTTTAATATCTTGTTCTAGCCATAATGTGTGAGTGGTTAGTTTCTGATAGATTGAAATCTGACATAGGTATACCTACCTTCTGTACAATTTTTCCTAACTACATTAGTTTTTAAAGCTGAGTAGTACTATTTTAAACACTTAATATGTAAGTAGTGTGACCAAGTTTTATTAGATTGGCCGTGTAGATATTTTGAGGCACATACCAGGTGGCGGGTGCAGCAGCGGCGGGCCCGGCATGAAGGCGGCGGCCACGGCAGCCTGCGCGTTGAATGCAGCCGCGTACACCACCCGGCTGGCCATAGACGCTGGCAGCGGGAAGTGTGGTGCGAAGCCCCGTGCGTCTCCTCGCTCCGACAGGTTGAGGGCTCCTCGCTCGTCGCGCGCGTCGTACAGGCGCTCCCTCTCGCGGCCATCGCCCAGCCCGAGCAGCTCCTGGATGGCGAAGGGAGACCGCTGCGGCGCGCGCGGCGCCCCCGAGCTCGCGCTCATAGCTTGCATGCTGCTGCCTGCCTCGACCACTTTACATTACTACCTACGAAGAGGATGTAGCAAATATATTCGCTACTTTAATTCGTCATCACAATCTTTCAAGTCTTACGAACACTTTCAAAGTCCACACTTTGAGATCGACGGACGCAATTAATCTCGATTTAGGCCTAAAATGTTAAGCTCAATTTTTTTGCGAAAGCTAAATTTCGTGCAAATTTTCCTCGACGCTGGAAAATTTGCGGAAAAGAGTTGCGACGTGCGAAGACGACGAGCGCTCTCCGCGACGACCGAAGCGCTTGTGCCGGCGGCGCCGCCCGTCGCTGCGTAAAAACGACAAAACCCCCCGCCTGGCCGCGCGCCGCAACACAACTACCTTCCTAATTCACCACCCCTCGGGCGGCGCTTACTGCCTTCTGTCGCGGGCCCGAGCCGAAAAGCCCGGCGACAGAACGTCAGAAGTCTCGCGCGGAGCGGTATCGTTACGTCGTTCCGTGTCGCGCGCGCGGCCCCCACCCCGCGCGGGCGGGGCCTGCTAATAGCCAATACGGATATTTTGTTACCGCACTGTATTGGCCAGATTTGTTCTCAGTAGGCACGCCCCCCGCGCCGCCGCCACGTCAAATGGAGCTCTAGCGCCGGCGAGTAGGGTGCAGAGTGGCGGCGGCGGACGGCGGCTGATTTAATTTTGATTAATTGTAAGAAATGAATAGGAGCGGTGTGTCGGGGGTCGGCGGGCGGTGGGAGTGCGGCGAGCAGGGCCTGCATGCGTCTCGGAGCCTCGAGTGTGTCCTGCCGCCATTACACTGCACGCTCCCAGGGCCGGCCGCGACACTACCTGCCTCCTATTCATTACCACCACAATCATGACAGGTGATCAATGATATTTGGTAATCCGTTTGTGTAAATTAACACCTGTATTTTTTGTCTAAAAACCATGTCAGTACTTACCTATAGAAAATATAAAATGGAGTTTGAAATATTTCTTAATTCCAAATAAATAAATGAGTCCATAAACTGATATAGCTAATCTGTACACGAATACAATTTTAATTAGAAATAAAATATTTTAAGAACATTCAACCATTATTTTAGGTTTTATTGCAGGAAATGGGTAAAACTTTAACTCGGTGAACCTACTAGATAGATTCTTACTTGACAGCTGATCAAACAATTTATCTATGATAATATATGTATCAAGTGATTACAAAGGTAAGGTAATTTGTAAATATTTATTAATTTTAAACGACTTCAAAAAAGGATGTCATCAACCCTTTGATAGTGTTTTATTTTTCTTTTTGCTATTTAATTTTAGGATTTAATGCAATAGGTACCTACCTTTTTAAATCTCACAAATAACATGATGGTAAACAAACATAGGTTCATTACATGATGCTTAATTTATTAAGCTGTTACATAAAAAAGTATGAGTAATTGAATACATACCTATATACTTACAGACAGACAAATAGAATGAGATAAAGAAATCCGTGTGAACGTTATTATTATTTTTGCAAGTCCATCCAGTGTTTGCGGACAAAGCCGCTAGAGGGCGTATCGTGTTGTGTATATCACAACACTGAGTTTTTATGTTTTTTGTGTAACTCGAGCCTTCAGAATAAGGACACCTGAGAACGCATCAATACAAACTTTAAAAACTTTATAGAAATCAAATAATGAATTGATCAAACAAAACTCCACCATTTTTTATCAGGCCTGAAATAATAATATTACTTGCATTTTGCAAAAATTTAATCTCTCATATCATTTCGATGGATGCGTGGCTGGGCAAATCTGTTATCTTGATTACAACCAGGATTAATAATGTAATGTATTTACAATATTATCCTGGTTATTGAATGTAATAAATTTGTATTTGTAACAAAAATAAATACGATAACTTACTCCTAGTACCTCGGTATTAAGTACTTACTCCCTGCAGAACATATCTTTAAATTATGTCATCGATAGATTGATGTGGCTTAAATGGACGAGTTAGAAATATTATTGGTAATACCTACTTACCTAGCCGATTAAGTAATCTATACTATAATCTATGCCTACCAATATTATAATATTAAAATTACAGAGATGCTGACCACCTTAGCTGGTAATTCACGGCGGATAGGTCTCGGAATGAACATTGAAAAAACTAAAGTTATGGTTAACCGAATAGCTTCTCCGGGACCGGTTGTAGTCAACGGTGTACCTCTCGAAGTTGTTGACGAATATATATACCTCGGGCAATTACTGCAGTTAGGTAGAAACAACTTCGAGGGTGAGATTGACAGAAGAATCAGGCTGGGCTGGGCAGCATTTGGCAAACTTCGCCATATCTTCTCCTCGTCTATCCCACAGAGCCTGAAGACGAAAGTCTTTGATCAGTGCGTCCTCCCAGTGCTGACCTACGGAGCCGAAACATGGACTCTTACAGTGAAGCGAATCCACCGATTCAAAGTCACTCAGCGAGCTATGGAACGAGCTATGCTCGGGATTTCTTTGAGGGATAAAATCAGGAATGATGTTATCCGAAAAAGAACCAAGGTTACCGACATAGCCAGCAAAATCAGCAAACTGAAGTGGCAATGGGCTGGCCATGTTTGCAGAAGGACCGATAATCGGTGGAGTAAGCTGATCCTAGAGTGGAGACCGCGTGTCGGTACACGTAGTGTGGGAGGCCAATTGGCCAGATGGAGCGACGACCTGAGGAAGGTGGCTGGGAAGCACTGGATGCGTAAAGCAGGAGACCGTGCAGTGTGGCGATCATTGGGAGAGGCCTATGTCCAACAATGGACGAATATAAGATAGGATGATGATGATGATGATGAATATTATAAAGCTGCAGAAGAGTTTGTTTGTTTGAACGCGCTAATCTCAGGAACTACTGGTGCGAATCGATTTTTTTTTTGTGTTGAAGAGACTATTTATCGAGGAAGGCTTTAGGCTACATAACATCACGCTGCAACTAATAGGAGCAAAGAAATAATGGAAAATGTGAAAAAAAAACGGGTAAAATTATTCATCTGTGAGGGCTTCCGTTGCGTTCACTGCGAAAACGGTTCAAAATTAAAAGATTTAATGCCCAAAATAACGATTCCACGCGGACGAAGTCGCAGGCACAGCTAGTAATATTATAAAGCTGAACAGTTTGTTTGTTTGTTTGAACGCGCTAATCTCAGGAACTACTGGTGCGAATCGAAAAATTATTTTTGTGTTGAATAAACCGTTTATCGAGGATATAACATCACGCTGCAACTACTAGGGGCGAAGAAACAATGGAAAATGTGGAAAAAACGGAAAAAAATATTCATCTTTGAGGGCTTCCGTTGCGTGCGCTGCGAAAACGGTTCAAGATATCAAAAAAATATGTATAAAGAATTATTTCTCTTGAAATAATCTAACAAAATGTCCTCGACAGTATATGTATATCTTTTAAGATTAACTCACTAGAACGAGACGAAGTCGCTGGCACAGCTAGTATATTATAAATGAAGTATATTTATAAATGTATATTTTACATTATTTTATTAAGTGGGTAAATATTTCTGACGAGATATTGATTTGTTTGCACTCAGTAATAGCTACATTAGAGCGTTAAAAAGTATAACTTTTAGATTTATTTTATGTTCTGTATATTTTTTGTGTTTAATGGATTTTTTTAGAGTTACCTAATATTAGGAAGCTTTATAAAACTATTCTACTTAAAAAAATATTGATACTTTGCGATACATCAAACTTTATAAGAGATCACAAAAGTAATTGCTGCAGTGAATCTGAATAAAGGTTGGTAATTAATTATGAAGATGTTAAATCAATTGTTACATTTATTAATTAATAATTCTAATAGTATTACAGTATGTGTTAAAGTTAAACCGTTTTTCCTGGTAAAAACTAGTTCCTTCTAATTACATTTAAACCAGTTTTGACTAATTAAAAAATGTTTCAGTCAATCTTTATTTGAAACTAGTGAACGCCCGCGGCTTCGCTCGCATTATTTCAGGATAAAAGTGCCTTTGACACTTCTAAGAGCTCATACTACCTAAGTACATACCAACAATCATGATGGACCGTTCAGCCGTTTTTAACTAGTAGTTAATATAACGGTTTGATACTAATCAGAAGCTTTACGTTATATCTATACAAAAATCATTTTAATTCATTTATTGTTTTATTTTCCTAATCGTTTAACCATGAGAAGTGACGTTGTGTCTGATTACTAATATCTGAAGATTTTTATCTTAAACCAAACCGCAACTAAATTTTTTGTTTATTTTTGTGTAAATTATCAGTCAGATGCCCTTATTCGATACGAAAGAAGACCCACGGAAGGGCCGAAAGTAAAATTATAAAGATGTAACTATAAAGAAACTTCATGGAATTTTTAAATTAGTAAACCATGACATTATGTTGGTATCAATTACAAATTTAAAATTATCAATTTAAAATACATTAATTATTTCAGAAATAACATGTAGTTTCTTTATGACTCTTCTTCTTCTTATTGCTAGATGGCGCTGTGTGATAAATCTCTATTTATTATGATTATTATTATTTCTTCTCATTGGCTTAAAATGGATAAAAGTTCGATTTTCGATATCTAAAAAAAATCTAAAAATCCTCTACGTATTTTAAATAAAAAAACATTACGTATAGGTAATTAATGTATAGAATAAAAACTTTAAAACTGAAAAGATAATTTAATATTGAATATACATTTATAAAGAGTTTTCTTATTGTGAGAAACATACGCATCAGTTATATCTACAAAAAAAATGTTGATATCTATCCTAAATATTGATAAGTTCGAAAATTATGTACACACAACAAATTGTAGGCGGGCGCCGCAAACTCGAGAAAACGTGTGGTCTATCTTCCTGCCCAACACAATGTTTCTTTAAGTACCTATATGAAACCACTGTTTCATTATTTTATTTAATTTTGTTTTTAGGCACTGGAAAGGTTGTGTTAACCAAACACAACTTATCGAGTGCACGAACGCAAAGCTCAACCTTACACACTAATTGAAAAATTTTAGAACTTACTTTTTAATCATATAATATGTATTTTTTATTGTTACCTTTTACAAGAATTATTAACCGCATTAATTTTGAACACGCTATTATTAGGTCGTCTTGTTACTATCTAACTGATTGTCTGTAGGTAGGTACGAGTATTTTTAGAGGAGGCCAGACAGTCATGCATAGGAAAGCGGTTTAATAAAGCATTTCCATATAACTTACATTGGTACATTTTATTACATATATTTAACATTTTACATGTCGTCTTATAAAAATACCCGTCCCAAGCCTTCCTACATAGTACACATACAATGCTGATGCATTATTCCACTGTGCCTCTGTAACAGAACTTTGAAGACTTAGTTCGGATTCACTTCTCATATTTGCACTCATAATTGAGCTGATATCAATCAGATTCACCGAAACGGACACGTTATGGAGGACATCAATCATCTATATTTGTTACTTAGACTAGTGGACGCCAGTGGCTTCGCTCGCATTATTTCAGGATGAGAAGTAGCCTATGACACTCCTAAGATCTTATACTACCTAGGAAGGTTCATACCAAAAATCTTAATGATCCGTTCTGCCGTGTTTGCGTGATGAGCGTTTAAATAAACAGACGAACAGAGATGCAGATAAACAGACATTTTTTTTAGAAATTGTTGGAACGTATTTTGTTATGGATTCGAAATATCTCCAAACAATATTTTTTTTTTAATATATTCAATGTGCAGACATTTGACCCTCTTCAGCTTTATTATGTGTATAGATAGATAGATGATGTATGTTAGTATGTTTGGTTTTTCCCAAGTTTTTATGTGCTATTGTTGTATATACAAGGTGTAACAGAAGGGTGTGACAATATTAAAGAGTATACATATATATCATGTAAGGAGTCATATACCAAAATATGAAAAATTAAATCGCATATATTTTTTACCATACAAAAATTAGATAATATTTTTCACTTGATTTCGTGGCAGCCCTAGCGAGTGACGAAACCGAAATGAGCACACATTCTTTCATCCCGTTCTAGCATTAGTTTTAACGCAACGTATTCTCTCTCTCTCGCTCTCTCAGAGAGACACCGCCGCGCCGTGTCATTTGTCAATGAAAGAAAAGTCAATGAACGCTCAAAATGATAAGATGTAGGGTTGCAAGTCTTAAAGTTTTAATGAAAGTTCAACTTATGATTACTCGAAATCTATGACACTTAGAATTCTGAAACCCAGTGGGCTGTATTCTATATATACATAGGTATGTATAGTATAAGTATTGTCACACCCTTCTGTTACACCTTGTATATTTTACTATCCTGATTATAACGGCGTTAAGTAAATAAGTAAAAACAGAATAGTTCAACACATTTGGCCAGCTTGCACGCACATTATATGATTCTGATTATCTAACTTGTAGTGTAGCAACATATTCACTACGACCACTCTGCCAAAAGTGTTACGTCTGAGAAGAAGAAGAGAGCCAGTAAAGTGGTTTAAAAAACTTAAACCATTCTTAATGCGCATCATTCCACCTTCCAATGTGGGTCGGATGACACGTTAAATTGTAGGTTCCGGCTGTTGGTCTAGTACGGCTGTCGTTAAGCCATGCGTCTTTAGGGCGTCCCTTAGGGCTTGATAAACTCTCGACACTCTGGTGTGGAGTTGGCCACTCTCACTCAATAAGAATCTAAGAAAAAAAATATTTGTAAACACATATAAATGAATTCATTTATTTAAAAAACCGATTACAAACATGACTATAACGTAACTACCGAATTTTACCGAACACAAAATTGCTTGTTGTTTGTTTTACATTGATGTATTACGTATGTTGTTTACTTTCAGGTTTCAGCATCAAATAATATACTTACTCACAATCTTCATGTAAAGTTTCACATCGATACGAGAAACGAGAAGAACGTGTTGGGATCCTTATTTTATTACGTACATAGATTTCATAGTTTTTTTGCCTGTATTTTAGTAGATATATACGTTTATAGAAAATATCCTGGATTCACATGTATGTAGTATGTAGGCTAATTAATATAAGAAATTTTGTATTAACGTACCTACATATAATAACAACGCGAGAAGGTTTGACAAAATTCGCGTTTTTTATTTATTTCAACTTTATACCATCCATCAAGTCAAAAATCGAATCTGATAAATGAACTACAGCGTCTCAAACAAGCTTAGAACTGAATCCTGAGTCAGACAAGCGTAAGCGGCCATCTTCAAGAGTGTTGCTAGTACATAAAATCCCACCACTAAGCACTAACCCTGTTCCGTAATCCTCTTAAGGTGGCAACCCTCGCAAACATTTGCTCAGCGACCCCACCGGTCGATAGGGCTGCCACACCCGTGAATAACAGAAAAAAACGTCTACTCTATAAATATATTGCTACAATTTGATACAATTTGCTACTGCTGCGTCATCAGACGGGAGAATCAGAATATCTTATTATCCTTATTTGACTAGTTCGATACCGGCCCTCTTATGACATGTTTGTCAAGGAATCCGTAATGTTTCGGAAACTGCAAAATATATTTTTATAGCTAATATACTTAATACAAAACATGAATTACATGTAGTTGCCCCATTATGAAAATTAGCCTATAATGCTACTATTAATATTAATCATTAAAATACCTTGATCTCAAAAAAATATTGAGCAATGAATTGAATTTGTCGTGAGGTTGCCTGGTGAAAAAAAGCAAAATAAGACTAGACTAAATGTTATATTGTTCGACTCACGAATAACATTGGGCATGAGGTATGAAGAAATAATTATTAAAATATATTAAAAAAAAACATTGTAGATCATGCATGACAGTGTCAACCCTATCTCCGAGTACTTAGGGCCGCCACCAGCCGCGTACTTTTCTCGCGCCGCGCCCTCGCGGGGGAGGGGGGCGGAGGGGTGCATAATTGCGAGCCTCTATGCAGCTCAACTCACTTATACGCGTATTGAGCTGGTGCCGTAATAGTCAGCGCTATTAGCTGGTTGTATAACAAAACAATTGTTTGAAAAACAAGGTTTATCATATCTACTAATAAAATCTCTAACAAAATCAAACTAAACTAAACCGGTTTCTACTAGGCAAGCGCGCTAGAACGTAGATTATAACGTTGCTTAACATCAGGCAAATTGTAGTCAAGCGTGAGCCTATCACATGTAAAAAAAATCTGGTTATTTCCCAAAAAAATGATAACCTTGTCAAATGCTAATCTAACATAACCATGTTTACAATTAATTGGATCGGTTACCGATTTTTTTTTCCATACAGTTACTGCATTCGACCTCCACCACCAGATAACATTATCAGAATTATATAAATATTATTCCATAACACACTGTCACATTATTTTGTGACTGACTTCTTATAAACGACCATCAAAAGAACTCATTATGATTCGCTCCATTGGCTTAAAATGATCACCCTAATATCATTAACATTTGTATTTCACTATTCTGCTAATGAACAATACATAATGCATGAAAAATTTGTGTAGATGAAAACATTATGTAGCGAATACATTGTGTATAGATGAATGTTCATGAGATCTAAATTACTTTTTACAACGACTTTAACTGAACTATTTGGTTTATTTATGTGCGATGTAAATCTATACTAATATTATAAAGCTGAAGAGTTTGTTTGAACGCGCTAATCTCAGGAACTACTGATGCGAATTCAAATTTTTTTTTTGTGTTGAATAGACCTTTTATCGAGAAAGGCTTTAGGCTATATAACATCACGCTGCATCTAATAGGAGCGAAGAAACAATGGAAAATGAGGAAAAAACGGGGAAAATTATTCAACTTTTAGAACTTCCGTTGCGTGTGCTGCGAAAACGGTTCAAGACATCAAAAAAATATGTATGAAAAAATTATTCCTCTTGAAATGATCTAACAAAATGTCTGCAACAGTATAAGTCTATATTTTAAGGTTAACTCACTAGAACCGTTTTCATGGTAATAACTATTCCACGCAGACGAAGTCGCTGGCACAGCTAGTTGATGTATAGATTTATACATTCTCGTAAAACAAATGTTATCCCAATAAACGTGTGTGTAAACTTCAAATTCTTAAGACTTTTATTTGCTGTAAATAGCAGTATAAATAACTTAATATCTTGGGATTCCATTTTGGGCGCATCCGTGGGTCGGACGACACGTTAAATTATAGGTTCTGGTTATTTGTCTAATACGGCAGTCTCGACACCAGAGTTGGCCACTCTCATTCGATAAGAAGAAGAATATCGAGATATACAAGAGATATAGGAAATATCAAGTAGTTGTTAAAAAACTTTAAAATGTAATCTTTGAAATCTACTCTATTTAAATCTGATCTAAAGATTATGTATTCTGTGTCTAAAGTAAATCTTAACGAAATTTTTGAATGTCGTGAGGCAAAATATGTTATCACCTATCACACTAAGCCTTCCATCTGTATAATGTAATAATTGTACATATAATAAATTATTTGATTTGAATTGTAATCTAGAAAAGCTATAAGTATGTAATAATTTATTTGTATTGTGTCATCATTAGTAACCACTTGATTTTGTCGTTTTAGGAAATAATTAACAGACAAAAACGTTATGATTATACATTTCAGCGTATCCCCCAAAGTCATTACAAGAAGATTTCTGTTCTTTTGTATATTTGATATTTTTCAGAAAAAAATATATAATAAAAGCGACAAAAAATACCGACTGTAGGTATATCAATACAACTTATTTTCTACAAATTAATAAAGGCTATTATTATTATTATTATTATTATAGACAGGTAAGTAATTAACGAACGGAAAGACTTATTTTATTATTAATACAACGAATATATTATAAAGCTGTATTTACATTAAATATATTCTGAAAACATTTGATGAAATAAAAAAAAATGTGGAAGCATGTTTAGAGCATTTACATATTTATGATTAAATTGATTTAAAGATTATTATCGTACAGGTCCTGTATATGTACTTATTTATGTACCTTGTGGATTTTATTGCATCTATTCAGCCTGGCTATTGTCAATATTTTTAGCTATGTTTTGTACTTGTAATGATGAAAGATACAAAAATAATGAAAAAAAATGCTTACCTTCGGCATAGACAATTCAATTCTTACTGGTATTCATTATTATTACATTATACACCTGACATGGCGATGCTGCCAGGACTACTGGGCGGACTTTTAGACTAATTTAATTTGAGTTATCTTTTGCCTGACAATAGTTTATATTTACAGAAAAGTTTTAGTTTATAACTACGCAAAGCTGTATATTTTTAGTTATTCTGTATTTACCTACTACTGAAATGCAGCTGATTGTGGTATTGAAATTTGATATAGCCATGGCCCAAATGTCCAGTGAGATTACTAGTTTCCTTTAGTTATGGTTCACTTAACATTTTAGTCATTGGGAAGTTTTTTTGCCCTATTCCATGATATGACCACCAAACAGACACTGATTTATAGGGTATATATGAAATGAAGTTCCATTGAACATGTTCCAGTATACTAACAAGGTATCAGCTATGTTTCCTGTGCACTACAATCCAGGGATCTTCAAATCTAGAGTTAATAGGTACCTTATGATCAGTGTTTTTCACCCTAGGCTGCAGCAATGCTTAACATCAGGCAGGCTGTAGGCAAACGCACACCTAACTACGTAAAAAAATCGAAACATTAACTCCGCTAGAGAAGAAAACACGTACATAACAAACTAGCAAACAGCTAGCCAGGTTTCGACATAGCAACTGCATAAGTACCTAAACGCATTAGCACGTATTATGCACAGTGTAGGTAGGTATAGGTAGGTATAGCACTCCATTATACTGCATACTAATGACAGGGGCGGTTGATTAAAAAACCTGAGGCGTGGCACCCAACCCCACACCCCACCGCTGGGCTAGGGCTGCCCCCACCTATCGATCTCCTAACATAGGGCTCTTTTTATTGACTGGACATACACTAAATATATATTTCGTATTTACAATAAATATATATTTCTTGTAGATACAAAGAAGTAAGCCCGTTAAAGATATTATAAAGGTTTTTTAACTAGGCTTTTCTAAATATTTTAAAATGCTTCTATATTTTGTAGTAGTCAAAAAAAGTATGTAGTGGTTTCTTATCTATCTACTTTTTGGTTAATGTGGTAATTAGTTGTAAATTTTTCAATAAAAACAACTTTAAAAAGAGGACAACAATATTAATTGAAATGACAACTAAACGAAATGATATCTAAAATAAATACTACCTTACAAATAATAGTTGTAAATAAATTTGTACGTTGGTATAGTTTGATATTTTACATAGTTTATACAGTTAGACTTATATTGAGATTAAAAATAATAAAGGGACAGAGCTCGTATCTAGAAAAGCAACTGCATAGATTTAGTAGTTTTATAAAAAAAACGGTGTGGCCTTAATAATAAATAGCCTTTTATTTTAATTAAAGTCTAACCTACATATTCAGTTTAAAGAAGTACTTAACCGACACACACACTCTTTGGCTATACTATTTTTAGTGTAAAGTGAAGTAATGGGTTTTCATGCAAAAATAATGGATGAAAACTGATCTTTATCTATACTAATATTATAAAGCTGAACAGTTTGTTTGTTTGTTTGAACGCGCTAATCTGAGGAACTACTGGTGCGAATAGAAAAAATCTGTTTTTATCCAATAGACCATTTATTGAGGAAGAATTTAGGCTATATAACATCATGGTAATGAAAAAATGTATAAAAGAATTATTCCTCTTAAAATCATCTAACAAAATGTCCGCAAGAGTATACATATGTCTATCTTTTAAGATTAACTCACTAGAACCGTTTTTATGGTAATAGCTATTCCACGCGGACGAAGTCGCGAGCACAGCTAGTAATAAATATGGTTAGTTTGTAATATTTGAATTCGTTTGTATAGTTACACTCATAGATGTACCAACTCGGAGCTGACAATGTGGAGTGTCCAGTACATGTTTGTATGTACAATGAACAAGCTGATGTTTTGCGACGCCCTATCTATATTTTACAACATCTTCTCCATCGATAACTTCGTAACGGCCAGTGATTGAGGCTGGTCGATGAATGATACCTTGGCTGATTTAATAATACCTTGAAAGTAACTAGTTAGTAGGATATTTTATATTAGGAATTTTATCTTTTTTTTTCAAAGTCATAGTCAAATCATTTATTGTATAATTGTGTTTTCAATAAAATTACATTAATATGTTATGTTGCATATCTTATTCATAAATTGGTACATGAAGAACACAATATACCCTCAAAGGGTGTTTACAAATAATTTTAATTGTTAATTGTTAAATAATTTGAAATTGTAGTGTTGACAGTTTTTTAACCACCTTAGATGCTTCTGACATAGCACTCGTAACAAAGTAGTAGTAAGAAGTTGCAGCTAACAGATTAGATTTGCTGTTTAAATACCTGAAGATTTTGATTTTTTTATTTCTAGTTTACGGTTTTATTATACGTTATATTGTAGGTCTTTTCAGTGTACGGCAATCGTTGAGCCATGTCAGAAGCCTTCACGGCGATTTGAAAACTCTGACACCAGGGTTGGCCACTCTAACTCGAACACACATACATTCAGTCTTTTCTAGATCCCTGTATTAATCGTGTCTACTATTAAATGATTTAACATTTCTAATTTCAAGTTCCTTATGTTGACCGACAAAATTCTTGCATCGTTATGATATAATGTGCAAAAGTGCAAATAAGACGTATATTACATCATAAAAATGTGATTGTTGGTTTGTTTGTTATCGATCACAGTAGATTTGAGAACCTTATATTCAGTTTTTTTTTTGTATGGATGTGAAACTGCCAACACCAACTCGCATAACTTTTATATGAATCTGAAAGCTTTTAAAAAAATCTTTTTATTATGCCAAAATGAACACAGTTAGTACTTAGATTAATGAACAGGAGCTTACAGGAGTTTTTTTTTTAATTTTTTCATCATGAGACATTAAACAAAATAATGTAAAACAATGTTATAAATTAAATATAAGATATCCTTAACGAATGTGCTTACGTTAATATGTATAATCAACAATATTTCTATAATTAATTAAGTGTTATAAATATTTGAATTTTGTTGTATCAATAAAGATTTTCATTGTTATTTTTTTTTATATCTCGGTGATGATGTTTAATTAGCTAACTAGTAGCACCCTATAACATAGACAAGCATTCAAAATTCAGTGACAGTCGGGCATTTGACCTTGTCCACTGTACTGTAGTTTTCGCAAGGCATGATTAAATTTAACTGAGTTTTTTAATAACCAAAATAAAATAATATAAAATAAATAAATTGACGCAAGTGCTTGCCAGTTATTATTTAACTAGCTGATGCCCGCCACTATGTCCGCGTGGAATAGTTATTACCATAAAATGGGTCTAGTGAGTTAATCTTAACAGATAGACATATACTATCCCGAATATTTTGTTATATCATTTTAAGAGCAATAATTTTGTAAATATTTTTATGATATCTTGAACCGTTCTCGCAGTGACTCGTCAAAGATAAATAATTTTCCCCGTTTTTCAATATTTTCCATTTGTTATTTCGCTCCTCTTAGGTGCAGCGTGATGTTATGTAGCTTAAAGCCTTCCTCGATAAATGGTCTATTCAACACAAAAAGATTTTTTCAATTCGCTCCAGAGTAGTTCCTGAGATTATCGCGATCAAACAAACTCTTTAGCTTTATAATATTAGTATAGATTTGACCAGTATATCATCCGACAAGCGGCATTGTGGCCTGAAACGGAATGTACTTGTCCTTTTTTATCTGGGTAATTGCTTGTATTAATCAGCATTAAGATAGTAAGGAACCATTATATTTGACTAGTGGATGTCAGCTACTTTGCTCGGGGGGTTTCAATATATAAACAAGCCTATACCTGTATCTGGACCCTGTATCTACAATCAAAAATAGCAATAGCCCGTCGCTGCATTGTGGTGGTAGGTAAAGCTAAATCACTAACAAACCAATATTCACCATAAATCACAGATAAAATAGAATGGAATGATTTCATGTGCGTATTTATAACTTTGTTGTTACAAAAAACAAGCGGAATATTTTTAAAATTGTTTCAACAAATCGTAGATTAGGTATAATGTGCCAGTTAACTTACCTTAGTAACCAATTCGTTCTTGCTTAAAATTACAATTAAAATTGACTTACATAAGTTTTCAAAGTGTTAGTCCGTCACTGTTTGTAACTTTCACTTTATGATCACTGTTCAATGAAACATAATACAAGCCACTGAAGTAACAGTGATCGAAATAGCGCCGCCATTACAACTGGCACGCCGACAAATTGAGGAACAATAGTTCCCGCCGCCATATTACCAATCAAGTGAGGCTATTGTCTCGCGCCGGCCAATAATTAGTCCCGCAGGCCACGCCGGCCAATCAGCGGCCGCGCTCGCTCCCTGCACCGCCCATTGGCAGCATTCGAAATTCGAATTCCTAAATTAACGTTAAAACGCGCGGGAAAACCTAATTACATTGATTGAGCATTGATCTGGGCACAATGGCTATGTCGACGTAACAACGAACTAATGGCAATGTGACTTACATTTTGCTATTAGACTATTCGATTTGATTTACTCTCACTAATCCGATAATGGGTCAGAAAAGATCTTAAACTTTATCTTGTATATCCAGCATCGAAAAGTGACTTCATTTAAATTAAACAAGGCTAGTTGGTTCAGTTGAAAAAGTTTTTTTAGGGATATTTTACTTCGTTGCCATGGTACAAAACAAAGTAATCTAATCATTTTAAAATGACCAATTTAGTCTAGTTTGATTGACATAAAGATTAGTATACCTACTTCTTTAGTTTTAATTATTATAAAGTGTTAGTATTATTTGTTTTTACTTGCTAGGCAGGTTTACACTACCTTGAGAAAATATACCTATCTATCCATATGAAAATCGAACTTGAAAAGTAGAACCAAAACAATTAAAAATTTTCGAATAGTACAAAAACAAAACCTGATAAAAAATAATTATACAAACTGATACAGAAAAGCTCATGAAAAAGCTGGATAGCAGGTTGGGGTAGCTGCAAATGCAACAATAATAAAAATATTTACCTCCTCCTCCTATATCGTATTCCTCATTACTGGTCATGGCTCCCCTCAGAACCAATACGTTGGAGGAGTTCTGTTGGGCAGATAAATCGTGGTGGGCGCTCCGGTCTTCCACGGGTGACACAAGTCCTTGGATTTTGTGTTTCCAAACATGGCGGAATCCTCGCGATGTTTTCCTGCACCGTTCAGCGAGTTCTAATCCACATATAACTTAAAAAAACAAGTCATGGGGCTGAGATTCGAACCGGGATCGTCAGATTGTAAAGCGGACGCTTCCCAAACCCAGCAACACCCGCTTTCTCAAAAAATATATAAATATTAATTTTACCTTCAAAAACAAGTGATTCAAAGCAAGCAAGTTAAGGAAGATTGAACTATCAGTGGAACCTAGTATAACTAAATAGGTACTTACTAAGTAAGGTTTTAGCACTTAGAAAATCAATTAATTATGAACTTTTACATTTATGCCGTTTCTATATATGTTTATACTAGTGGACGCCCGCGGCTTCGCTCGCATTATTTTGAGATAAAAAGGTTTAAAATGAACATAACTTTTTTATTTACGAACTGATTGAAATGAAATAAACACTAAATGTAAAGTTGAAAATTCACCAACATGTTAGTGAAAACCGTAGACAAATCGGTTCAGCCGTTTTCGAGTCTATTTAACGAACAAACATACCGACAGACAAACAGACGTTTTTTTTTTTGAAACATGATTTTTGTGTTCTTTTGCATCAATGAAGACCCCTCAACTATTTTTTTTTCAATTATCTTCAATGTACAGACACCGACCTGTTACAGCTTTATTATATGTATAGATTAAAGTTAATGTGACATTCACACACATGCTGAGCACACACAGGCTGAGTTGAGGCCGGCTTGTGTCAGGAAATCGTGTACTTATGTGCAAAATGTGTTTGTCTTACTTTTCTGAATGTGTTCGTGCGTAATTTCTTGTCCCAAAATAAATAATTTTCATTTAATTTTTCATTTTCATTTTTATAATTGTATTTACTTAGGTATTTTTATTCATGTTTCATGAAGAAAAACTATAAAATTTGTAACTGAAACTGGAGATATATATAGTGTTTTTCCGCTGCGACTGCTCCTACCGACACAAACAACAAACTTGATGGTTTTTAGGTGTGTTCCTCCATATACCACCGCCACACCTCTCCTCCTAACCAACCTTTTTTAGTATTGCCATTACAAATACTATTCAAAAAACCTAGGTATTCGAGGTTTTTGGTAGTATGATTTAATTTCTTCTTCTTATTTAGTCATTACTAGTACGAAAATCCTACATCTAGTAACAAATAAGTCCAATGATCGCGGCCGACGCCACAGCAGCGTGCATTGCCGCTAACGAGCGACTGCCAACCCCCGCCACCACCCGCCACCTCTCACGCAATACTGGCAATCAATTTACACAGGATGTATCAAGAAATAATTAAAATATCATACAAAACCATATATTATGACAGAGTTATATTACATATGACAGACATTAACCGGTTCTTATTGGGTAAGCACGATCTATCTTAGAACATAGCTATTGCATACAATCAAGCAAACTATGGTCAAGTGCAAACCTGTATTAGTTAAAAAAACATTGTACACATAAAAATCTGCCGCAACTCAATGCCGACTGCGTGAGAGCTATCAGCGCTGGTCTTCTGTTGTGGCTACTTGTGCACGCTTACATAATAATAATACATAATAAACATAATAATAATTTTAAACAAAAGCAAAAACCGACTTCAACTCTACAGTCACGTTACTGAACAAATCTAGGCCTATCAAAAAAAACTACAACATAAATTCATTTCCTAAACAAATCGAAACCTATCAGAGAAAACCGCATCAAAATCGGGCTGATTATTCAGAAGATATAGTGTATACAGCAGCGCCCCCTGCTGAGTTGACATCGTAATACATAGCTAAAAAGATGCACCCATTAAACCTCAACACATTACAGAAAATTGTATCAAAATCCGACTAGTAGTTTTGGAAATATGGGTAAAATTGGTTTGCATAAACTTTATCAATTTGTTGGTTTATTGGTTTTTCTCAAAAAGTACTGAACCGAATGAAAAACAATTTTTATGGGACCATCTCGAAAACTATCCTCATCGAACAAAAAAAGAATTTTTGAAATCGGTTGACAAACAACGGAGTAATCGCGTAACATCACCACAAAAAAAACCATTCAGAAGACTTGATAACCTCTTTTTTTTGAAGTCGGTTAAAAATGCAAATTAGTTTTCTATTATTTTTGAATGATAATTTTGACAGTGGTCATCTTTATAAAATTTTCGCTTATTTGGCGTAAAATGTATGCAGATGTAAAAATTATCTGGCTTAGAAAACCATCAATAAAAGGTTTTATATACATCTTCCTCCTCCTTAAATCGTAACCCTCAAGTCTGAGGATCGTGACCACCACCTCCCACCTTTTTGATGACCTCTTTCTATTATAATATAGGTATATAGTACCTCCACTCATTCTAGTAAGAAATATCCGCATGGTAGGATATACATATTCTACCTACTAGTATTTACTAAACTGTAGCCATAAATGTATCACGTATGTATTAAAAATTAAACTAAACTTCAATATTGACTGGCCTGTTAGCTTAGTTGGTAGTGGCTCTGCCTTCTAATCTAGAGGTCGCGGGTTCGATTCCCGCATGACACAAGTATTTATGTACTTTAAAAATTTATAATTACTTGTGTTGAGTCTGGTCGTTTGTATGTATAATAAGTATGTATTTACAAAAGAAAAGTATATAAGTATTATATCCGTTATCTAGTACCCACGACACAAGCGTTTGCTTAGTGTGGGGCTAGATGGGGCTGTGTGATATGTCCTGAAATATTTATTTATTTATATTGAGAATTTTAAACCGCCCTAAGTTTAAGAGCTATCTTAGGCAGACATATGACCAGCCTATGCATTTCTTAAAGCGGTAAATTTCATTTCCGAAAGAAAAGTATGAAGATGATTTGCAGATATCATTACTATCAAAATATGTCAAACGTCTTTAATTTGCGCTGGCCTCAGCACATGGATATATAACTTACTTATATTACCACTGCATAGTACATAGCAAAATCGCTTTTCACGTCTGTCCCTATTTATGTATTTTAGCTTAAATCTTAACTACACAATTATTTTGATGCATAATGATGGAAATTGATGATAATAGATAGAGTGGTGAATCAAAAGGAAAGTATATATGTAACACGTGCGAAGCCGTGAGTAAAAGCTAGTAAATGAACAAGCGCATGTAACAATAATAAGTAAGTTTAAACGATATTTGTCTTTTTTATTTTAGGGTATTATATCTTTATTATCCAATAAACTTACATTTTGTTGAAAACTAATTTAAAAAACGAAATACTAACAATATAATAAAAAACTTAAACTACTTCTAAAACTAAAATACTTAATCTAAAATGTCTGTAGTAGAAAGAATGGTCCCCAAAATGCTGGCGGCATTTCCACGTTGTATCACCTTTTGAGCAAAGTTGCAGCCAGCATTCTGGAGACCTGTCACTTTCACGATATTTGTTGTTTTTGAAATCACTCTGTAGCAGCACTCTGTAGCGGCAACAGAGGGAGGGAATCAGAGCGAAAATGATCGTCAATATATTATGATATAAAATAATTTGAAATTACGAGTCGGGCGTGACTCGGCGCGCCGTGACGTCACGCACTGCCCGCGGCCGCGCCTCGGGCGCTCGCTGGATAAGGAAGGGACTCACTGGAGATACCGAGATTAACGTCCAGTCGCTTGGTCGATATTTCCATACAATTTGTTGTATAGTTAGACTCAAAAACTAAGAGAGAGAAAGATAAAAGCGGATGTTTATGTGCGTGTGTATGTATGTTAGTTACTTCTTCACGCTCAAATGGCTGACCCAATTTGGATGAAACTTGGTATTGAGATAAAATTAACTCTAAATTAACACAATTAGCTATGAGTATGACGCAGTGTTCTGCTAGTTTTTTAATATAAGTAAAGAAAACAGTCTTTACGCGCCCAATTCTGTAAAAAAATGTAAGTTAAATCACTACAATGTCACATAACCATACATATAACGCTTTGGCTCATATTTATTTGTAGATTGTTATTCATAAAAAAAACATTCCTAAATATAATAAATGACGATTACAGTTTTGAAAGTTTATTGTATCAACGTCAATTCCAATGTGGCGCACGCGATCGCCGCAGGGCGGTGGCCTCACGCCCTTAGCCTTATTTGTACTTATTATTATGTGCCTTAACTCCCAGTGTGCCCACGCCCTTACGCCGCATGTCAAAACTCGCTCACAACTGATGAAGCTCATTTCGTGTTAAAGATCGTTAAAACTGTCACATTGTTATACGCAAATTAGCGAAATCAGACAAAAACTGTAACGTTATATCATAATTACTAGCTTTTGACCGCGTAAAAACCCTTTTTTTTTAAAATGAGTAAATCTATTGAAAAAACTGCATCATAATCAAAGTAGTTTTAAAGTTTTAAGCATACAAACATACTATGTATTTTGCTTTGTACAATGCAGTGATAATACGAGAGCAAAAGTTATACGGGCTAACTAAATAACTACGGTCACAATGTGATGTTTGTTAATGTGAAGAGAAATATTTTTATGATATCACTAAAAGTCTTCTTTCTAATTTAAGTTAGTATGTCTGTTATACTCATATTGCTATTCAAATTGCTTAGTAAGGCACATAGGGAGAATATAGTTTAAATAGTATTGTACACAGCTAAGAGGTCAGAGAAAAACAGCACAATCCAAAAATACTAATACAGAATTGTATGTGTCAATCAAAAGCGAGTGTGTAAGCGAATGTGGCTCGGCGGTTTCAGCGTCTGCTTGTCATCCTGACGCACCCCGGTTCGAATCCAGCCCTTCACCAATGAATTGTATTTTCAAGTTATGTAAAGATTTGCACTCGCTTAGCTGTGAAGGAAAAAATCGTACGGAAACCGACACGTTTAAATATCCGAGGACACGGGGAAGGACCTGGGCGCCCACCACGATGTGATCTGCCCTTGAGAACAACCCAAACTAATTCATTCTGCGGGGGAGTCACGACCCTCAGTCATGACATGAGGAAATAAGACTCAAGAGAGAGAGAGAGATGTGTCTTTCAAACTAAAACTAGGTTCAGGTTCGCTTGTTACATCGACTGCAGTGATGCTTTCATCTATAGCTAGTATACGGTCTAACGCATAATATATGAAGATGAAGTAGCGATGTGTTTTGTTAAGTTTTTACCCGAAACATCGCGAGCAAAAGCTCTTGGTTTCTGGTGGTTGGACAAGAATATCTCTTGTACAAATTTACATACCCGCATAATTGAGCAGAAATCGTAATAGATTTTCAGCCAAATCCTTTTAAGCACAGAATAAATTACAGTTTAAAGGCACGGTTCGATTCTTCTCGCCCGTATATTTAGAAAGGCTATGTCGGCTCTGAGCACCATCGTTCAAGACAGAGAGCACTTTTCGTCACTTCCAGTGGCTCTTACTTGCAACCCTTCTGTTCCCTGCTGAGGAAAAGAGACAGATGAAAAATCATTGTACTAAAGTTACCGAAATATGGACACTAGCAGCAGTCAACAGTTTACCCGTATTGCTAATAAATAGAAAAGTTATGTATTAGTCTAAGATCTATTCGACAACAATACTACAATAGATTTCAACTCGCTCAAAACGCTCAACAGATTTTGATGTAATTTTGATTATAATATTTACGTGGGATAGGTTTGCGTTTGTCTACAGCCTGCCTTATTTTTCTTATCGAATGAGAGTGGCCAACTCTGGTGTCGAGATTATTCAAACCGCCCTAAGGGCCTCTGAGATGGATTAACGACTGCCGCGCTAGACGTGTCATCGAACCCACGGAAGCACCCAAAATTGAATGTTAAGCCTGATGTTAAGCCTTACCTAGAAGGTACCTATGAACTCTAGAATTATGAAGTTTATATTAGATTTTATGTACTTAAGAATGTGATAGCACATATGTAGTGGGTACCAAAATTCTTGAAATTAACGATTATCTATTTAACATCACTGAAATTAAGGCCAAGCCCAAGCTTATTCATACAAATCGGTTGGTTGTTTTTTATCCCGGATTTACACGAATCATGGGACCTATCAACATACATAAGTAGGTACATAAATAGTTAATTTAGATACTAGAAGAAATCGTTTATTGTACAACTAGGTACTTACATAATTAGGTTATTGTCATTCATCTAACATTTGCATGTAAAACTGGTGTAATTCTAATGACCAGAAATGTTTAAAACTCGTACAGCTATGTAATTTAAATATATATATGTATATATATACATATATATATTTTACTTGCAACATAGGTATTTTAACATATATATACATATATAAACACATTGAGGAGATTTTATATTATAAAAAGAAAAAAATAATAAACTGTGAAGAAAGGATCATGTAACATGTATCAGAAATTCTCGTTACAAAAAACCACTTACCCCAAGTGTCTATCCGAAGTACTTTCAGTACTTTTGCTGACTGTACGCTAACAAAATGGCGGCGTCATATTTACCCGTTCCATCGCTCGAGGCACACAGCCCCTCTATGTAAACATTCACAATAAAAATGCGCCATTACTATTTGCATTCATATCTAAAGAAAACATACATGCTAAATATTTCGAGAACAATTTTCCAACTCACAACACGAACCAAAACATACCTTATGGCTACAGAAATAGGGTTCAAATTTAAAAACTGGAAAGGAAACCCATTCGTAAATTCAAATGCACAAAGCGTGAATGCGTGTCGTCTGTCCTTGTCTGGCTGGTGGAGAAAGTGCGATTGTCTCGCTCTAACATCAAGTAAAAGGTGGGATGATTGAGACGTAACTGCCAACTGCCACTGGTCCCATTATACTTATCGAGAGTAAACCAACTATCGACTGAATTTTATCGATAAATATCATTGTTTATTTTTTTAATTGTGTTTTTTATGCCTTGTAGTACCTATACTTATTCATGTGAGTATTTATAATTATCAGTAATTTTATACCACGAACTTGTCTATTATTTACATCGCCACAATATAATACCTATGTAGGTACGGTTTTTTGTAAACTTATGTAAATTTTTTTTTTGTTCATTTTGGTGCACCAAAGCCACACTTAAAGTGGTATTTTTTATTAATGAATATGGTTCAAATACCAGTAATCCTATTAAATTGAAAATTAAATGCAAATACAGAGACATGACATGAAATTTTAAGCAGAATATTCATTATACTCTTTAACGAGAAATATTTTAAATTTTCAAAAATACATGGCAGTCATTCTAGTAAGTTATCGATACTCGGAGTCTCACCCCTAGCGCCCCGGGCACCCGTTCATCCAACCATAACTAATAGTCGTGAATAAATCGCTGGAGTCGGCACAAAGACGATTTTTTTCTCCGTGCGCTGTCCGACCAATCACAGCGCGCCATCATGCCATCGCTCCGCCAATCAGGGGCCGAGTTTCGAAAAAAGAAACTCAAAATTATGCGCGGCTCAATTCACCACTCGTGTGCACACTTCAGCCTCGGGCTTTAGGTCGCGGTTTTGAAAAACAGAACAAGCTGACGTTTTTCGTTCTATTTTAAACTTTATGTTGTATATGATAAGGGTTATTGTAAGTGCATAGTTCATGGCTCCTGAAGGTAGAGAAGCAGAGGAAGGGTGGCAGTAATTTTGATTGCGATTGCAAATGGCGTCGAGCTAGGGAACACGCACGGTTAATCAAATAAGAAAATTGCTCGGAAGTGATTTTTATTAGATCAGAAGAGAGGCACGTACGGGTGTCGAGCCTTGTAAAGCAATTAGAAAACTACATTTCTTTCATAGTGACTTCCCTCACTAACTTCCTAAATCTAGGCTTAGGTATATAAAATGCAAGGGCTCAAATTCTGTACTTTGAATATATGTTTTACCAAAATCTTATAAATATGGACCAACAAGCGTTTTATCAAACTTTAATTAGACACAAATCAATAGATATGTATAAATAAGTAAGTCGGTAACATTTCTAATTGTTTCAGAAGTAATTTAGTAAGTATTTTCAAATCAATCAAAATGCTCACAGTTAATGTTTGACGATGTTCGATCGTATTGATAATACAGTGGCATAAATGTTGTCACAATACATTGACCATCTCACACAGCAACAAAAGAAAAATATATTCCCATACCAAAAAATCACAAAATCATAATCTCACTTCAACTTCACAGTGACGCCTCAATGTCTAATGTTGTCAATGATGTCGCCTCTTATAAAGACATTATTCCAAATTCAAACATCTCATAATTCCACAAAAGAACATATTTTTACTTGAGGACTGGCACATTACTGTAGTGGCCAACGAAGAAAAAAAAGGATCGCATTGTGGTCACATTTCACAACAAACGGTCTCGTCTTTCCAATCCGCCGCCGTGACTCGACACAATCTATTCACTAACTGGTCGAGTTTCAAAGAAACTGCAGAAATCGATAACATACCTGAACAGCTGCATTGACCGTGGAGTATCTGTAATTGTATTAATTCCGGCCCATTGTGGAGGTCATTATCCTTTTGACGGTTGAAAAGAGCGCGGTAAGTTGTGACAGCTCGTTCTAATTGACAGTTGACAGGTGTTGGTTGTCATTCATTTCGCAAACAAAAAGTAAGTGCATGTGTAAAAGGAAAGGCGTAATGACATACTTCCGATCCACGCTTTGTTTATATCGATCGATTACGGATCGATAAAAGAGTGTTTGTTTTATTACCTTTTTTGTGGCTTCCGAAACGTTTGATTATGTTGAGTGAGAGACAGGATGTTTTAGTCACCTATTTTAAAAACATGAATGCGGTTGGCAGATAAAGAATTGTAAAAGAGTTTCTTATGACAAAAAATGCGTTACTCAAAATTCAATGATAACTTTAAAGAGTTTTCCATAGCAACTAAATATCTATTAAAATATATTTGTTCAGTTAATACTCGAAATCTAGAGAATTAAATGTCATGTAGATATATAAAATAAATAGTAAAAATAAAAACGTCACGAAACACGTCCAAACAAACAAGCATGTAATTGGATAAAAGCTCCACTAGTGATTATTCCCTGGTTTTATCGCATAATCTGGACGTGGTGTGACAAGCCCTTAGCGAGTGTTTAGTTACCACCACCTTGTATTTGTTATTGTACAACGTGGCATCACATTAACGGAACGTAACGTTTTTTTTAGAACTACAATTCAGGGGTCTTTAAATCGAGAGTTAATAGGTGCCTATTAAGTCTGCAGCAATGCTTAACATCAGGCAGGCTGTAGCTAAACGCAAACCTATTCCACGTATACTAAAAAAAAAGTTTTTCAAGACATATAAACCCACATTTGTAATGTATGTATCTCTTCTTTATGTTATATGGTGTACGTAAATGTGATTGCTGACAACACTTCTGCTAAGTTACATTGATTTTAGATTTGGCTGCTCTCGAGTAGGTAAGTCCGCAATGTACTTTTTTTTAAACAAGATAGTCTCATGCTTGACTACAACTCACCTGATGTTAAACAAAGTAGCACCTATTTTTTCCGATATACGTTCATTACATACGAATGCAGAGTTATCTTGTTCGAAGCATAATAACGTCATAATTATATGAATAATCAAACTAAATTTGTGTAAAATCTAATTATTTTGCATTTTCGATGCTATTACATCGCGATTTCATTTATACTCATTAAGTACAAAAAATAAGGAAAATCTTACAACGAAGATATTACACATAAGCTAGAATGAAATTCGATAAATAAAATGTTATATAATTTTCTCTTACAGCTACGAATATGTTGATTTTACAGTACACGCGTCAAATAACTAAGCAGCAGTTGTTGCTAATATTGATATTCAACGTCAATCCGCTCAAACATTTTGATGCCACGTTGTACAGTCCCGCAGGCACGTAGGCGTGACAACAACATTCCAGCTATTATTTATTCTATTATTTATTATATTATCACATCTCTCGCGACATGTTTTGTTCGTACACAATGCACACACATCATTACGTTTTGTTATTTACATAATAGGTTTTTAACAATGATTCCCGACGCGATAAACATTTTAATTCCTCCCTTTTTGTGAGACGTGAATACCCAAATCATATATTTAAGGGGTAATATTTGAGAATATAACAGATAAATAGGATAGATTTGGTTATTATAATGAATGGGAGTTGTTGAAATACAATTGGTGTTTTTTATGAAGCGCATTATTAGTGGCCGTGACATTTCGATTCAAAGTTTGTTATTTAGTGGTGTGAATATTTTAAATAACTATAAAGAATGAAAACTAAAATAGGAGTACATTATTTGCTACGAGCCGTAGCAGTGCCCATGGAGCGCTACGAAAGTGCTACGCCGGTATGTCATTTTTAAACTACTTGTCATGAAAAGTTTATGAATTTATATAATTAGAGAATAACTTTGTTTGATATCCATCTTTTTCAAGTGATTTCCGTGATTTTATCCAGCACAGTCATGCTCCTCTTGTGGCCGCAGTGCTCGCTTGTGTGTCGTTTTAGGTGGTCAAATGCCCAATGATTGTAAAGTGTAAAAAAAAATATGACAGACATATTTCAACTAATAGGAATCCATATAAAGCCACGGGCATTTACAAGAAGTAAAAAAATGTTCTCTGATCCCTGACAACCACCGTAGATTGCCAATAATAACCTGATTACCTCCCCTCGAGGGAATATTCACCCAGCTCTGCTGCAAGGAGATATCACATCTATCTGCCTCCAATATTGCACTAAACGCCCGGGAAATTGATTCATTTGACAAATTTACACGCCAACTTGAAAATCAACTCGTGTTAAAACAAAATCTACAGTTTGCTTTCAACTTTGTTCCGTGCCCATCTTAAATGTGCCCAAAATTTAGTTATAACAATAACTAAATTTTGGGCACATTTAAGATTAATTAAGCAGTAAATTTATTGTCAACAGGAATCTTTATAGGAAACAGAACTCTCTCTATATACACATACTCGTATATCAATACATTCCGTTTAGATATTTTAATAGTCAATTCCATAAATTGTACCAAATGTAAAAAAATTAAAAACGCTATTGTTCTGCACTATGTACTAAGATTTAACAAAACTATATTACATCTGATGTGAATTGATACTACAATGTAGTCTGAGTCTTTAGTACATATGTATAATACTAGTCGCTGCTCGTGGCTTCGCTCGCATTAAGAAGTGGTTTGGGCTGTGCCTTGATAGATCACTATATCTATCAGTCAGTCAGTCACCATTGAGTTTTATATATATAGATACATAATTTAAGATGTATTTGTTTATGTTGTGCCAGTAAATAATACAGTCTGGTGACGCAGCAATGGCAGTATATTGCTAGCAAATAATCCTTTAAAAAATGTGCCAGTTACTCAATATAAGTTCCTTGCAGCCGGCGCCGCTCGCGGCCGATTTGCGATTTCCAAAGAGTGCTTACCGGAAGTGCCCTCCACGTAACCGTCCCCCCTTACCTCTCCCCCTTCCATTTGTAAAGAGCCCTTCTTTACGTCTTTGCGCTGGTTTTTCCAAGCCTTTGATAGTTTTCACGAATTCCCCCGTTACAAGAGGAAAAACGATTGTTGACTACAAACGTCATTTTGAGAAGTGCCCGCTTAGCGGAACTTGCTTTACTTATTTCTAGTTTCAAAAAATGACCACTATCCCGACTTACACTACAATACTAAATTAACTAATACTTTAATTGAAAAAATTGGTAAAAAATTAAGCAGTGGCTTTGTCTATTGCTTGGTATTCTTCACTCCTTGTCAAAAACAGAAATGTGAGTAAACCAGATATATTTTTGTACCTTTTTAACTACAAAGTTATTTAAATTAAACAATAAGCTGTAGCCTTGTTTTGTTTTCTTGTCTCTTTGTTAAAATTTTATCAATGAGTAGATAGTAAAACTTATTGCTTATTAAAGTATTTATTTACAATAATAAAATATAAAAACAAGTGAAGGAAAACTAAACATACTACTTCTAACTACTACAAAAAGGGGCACTTAGAAAATCTTTAGAAAAGCCTAAAGATAATCTAAGTGCTCCAGCCCACTACCAGAGGGCAGCGTACCCAGCATGCTGGCCGCATTACCACGCTGGATGGCAATGCTGATACGTTGAGCCAGAAAAAGGCCAGCATTTTGGTCACGCGTCGCGTCAACCAAGCGCTCCGAGAGGTTTTGGAAAATAGTATGGGCTCCCGGACCCCACGGCCCCAAAGTCTCGACTCCAAAAGGCTCAAAGATGTAACCTCGGCCGAGGTTAGCATATTTGCGTCTCTTGTGATGCTCGGCAATAATAGCCGCTGCTCCAGCCCGACACCGTGTCATAGACAGATGAGACGGCGCCAATGTGTCGACGCAAGTTGCGTCCCACACAAGGGGCCGACCCAACTTCCATGGCACAAGAGTCATACCGTCACGTCTTTTTCCATCGTCACGTGCTAGGCCGCTCGGTTCGAGCATAGCTGCAACATTGGCAGTGGAAAAAGCCCGTCGAATGATGTCGTTCAGACTAGCGTGGCGGCTAATTCTACCAGCACTCCTCAAACATGAGAGGCCGTGGTGCCCGAGCTGGTCGACATCAGTACCACACTGGCAGCGATGCGGTTCACAGCTCCTCGCACCCAAGCGCAGGCTAACCGCGAGTCGAAAAGCTGTCGGATCTAAAAGTAATTTCATTATGAATATATACATAATATTATAAGCTTATTTATGTGTAGGTACAGCATTATTTTTTTCAAATATGTACTCTCAAATAAAATTATAGAAAAAAGTGAAGGAAACCCAAATTTTTATTCAAGCAAAAGGGAGGAAATAGCAAAACTGCAAGCCAAGCTAGTTGTTCAACATCGTTGTCAGTAATTGTAATCCAATTCGATCGTGCTTCGCCTCTCACCACTCGGAATCCTATTCCTTTCTGCTGATTCGTAGTACATAATGTATGTAGCTTTATTTACTTTCACAGTATGTACATTTTATTTTATTGGGGTTAGATTGTACGTAACTAGAGTTCGCTAGTTTCAGACAAAGGTGGAATTCAGCAGACAAAATGGTGCATATGCCCAAATTTTATATTAGGTTTTTTATAGCCTGTTTTTTAATCACAGTTACAGATACAGGCTGCTTGCTTTACAAAACTGAAAATTTGTTGCCGTGAATAAGATGCTGTAACAAATGACCTAACCTTAAATTACATGATTTCATTTGTAATATAATTTGATACTTTATTAAATTGAAATAGGATTGGTATTGACCATATTTCTCCCGATGGTAAGCAATCATTATTTATGATCTAGGATAAAGCGTGCTTACTATTAAAATAATTGATATTCCTGCAAAAAAATGCTGTCAAATATGTTATATCCGTATTTAATACTGCAACTTGAACTATTTTGTGGCTTTTGCGAAACTCACTGTCTATTATTTTTTGTTTATATTCATAGTAATATTGGACTAACAACTGTCACAACACAACATTTGTGTAGCAATTGTAGACTTATTCTATTCTATATAAAGCGGTGAAAGAGGACACCTTTATTTGCTGACGGGCGGAGTCGGATGACTGCAGTTGTATTTATTTTCTTGCTGTCTGAATATCTTTACAAATCGGCAGTCATATGTGGGCATACAAAAATAAACTTTATGAAAAAAATAGTGTCGTGTTATTACATCTCTAGCTGTGTTTTTTTTCATGCCCCTAATTCTTGTGGTTAGAAATAGTTGAGCTGATTTTATTTATATTTTTTTTAACACTAGACAACACAGATTGACAGTACTTATCAATTTAGTTTTAAATTTACATAAGAACGCTAAACGCTTCAAACCTTTAAATTTAAAATGCCTCTGTAAGTTTATGACTTTGTAATTACTTTTGCTAACGTTTTTCTTATAAAGAACACGATATGATTGCTTTGGTGTTTTTTTTTTAAATAAAGGTACAGTATCTTAAAAGTAACAAAGACTGACGTTTATTTTTAGACAAACAATTAATTTTAGTTAGAGCAAGATAATTTTATGCCTCCCTTTGTCATGCGTTAGAGATAACACGTGGTTCCTTCTCTCTCTCCCTTTTCAAATCAATTTATAGGTTATGTTTCAATAACAAGTATGTTTCAATTACAGTGGAATCCATTATAATGTTGTGGACATTAATAAATTAAATTATATTACCATCAATACAGATGTACAAATCTGTTGTTTGATAAAGCATCCTATTCAAAACTGTGCGGTGGCATTACCGCAGCCGCGGATGATTACAGAAGCCAGGATACTGCCCACTCCCACCACAAAGAGAGCCGGTTCGATATCTAAGTACACTGCTATACAGGTATAATGGCAAGCTCTATATAATTTAATCTATGTTTTATGTAATAAACTACTGATGTTTAATAAACGTCGATTTGTCACACGATCGTTTTGTTAATCAGTATATGAATTTCTTCAAAACAGGAGGATGTCAATTGATTTATATGATTATATTCAAATAAAATGAATTTATTATTGTATTTAGGCTTCTGAATACGTGTGCCTTTCGTGGGTCTACATAAGTTTGTAATTTGTATGAATGTGTGTATAAACGAGTTATTTTGTCAAGTGCTAAACCCGCACTAAAGTTGTTTATTTTAAAGGAAAATATGGAACTATGGAACTCTCTACTTGGAGCCCTGATCCTAGAAAATTATAACCCAGGGGTCTTCAAATCTAGAGTAAATAGGTTTCTTCTAGGCAAGCGTGCTATATCTTAGACTATAGTGGTGCTTAACATCAGGCAGGCTATAGTCAAATGTAAGCCTATTTAGTGTTAAAAAAAAGGTTAGAATCCTGCCAGTCGTGATTATTTTCGCTCATTATCCAATAAAGAAAGTTTAAAAGTATATTTAATTATTTTGTATTAGATTAGGTATGGTACAACTTGAATATCAGGAAAAGTTTAATTAAAGTTGGTCAATTATGTTCAGTGATATTATTTATGGTATATCATTGCAATCATAGGATTGCAATGATCATCTCTTCTAGTTCGCAAATCTATAGAGATTTGCGAACTAAAAGAGATGCTTACTATTCTCAGCAGTGGGCGATAATGGGCCGATTGTGGGGATAATTATTGTAAGCCTTAGATTTTTTCCTGCCAATGAGTAGCCGCAGTAAATAGTTATTTCATATACATGAGTGCAAAGTTGCTTTTTAACCGCGTGTTCAATTTTGATGACCGAGCAAGCGAAGAATTCTAAAATTCAAAATTAGAATCCTGAGCGTTAGCGAGAGAATCAAAAGAGCACGAGGTGAAAAATATTTGCACTCGAGTGCAACACGTAACTTTTCATTCCACCTCAGCGAGGAAATGACTAAATGCCTGCGTACAAAGCAAATTGAAAAAAAGAACACCAAGAAGGTTACGACTGAGTTTTTAACAAATTTAAAAAAAGCTGTATGATATATTTGGCACCATAGAGGTAGCAGTAAATAGGTTTAATGATTTTTTTAATTCAAAAACTTAGTGCACCCGATGTTCTAAATTCAATTTACTTTATCCTCTAGAGAATAAAAACGGCTTTTGCACTCAGATATTGAAGAGTAAAAATACTCTTTCCGAGATGGTGGGATGAAAAAGCATATTGCAAGCTAATATTTTTAAACAGAAAAAAATATATAAATGCTCCTTTTCCCATGTAGTGCAGTGTAAGCCCGGTGAGTATTGACAAAGCAGTATCGTTATCGGATTGTAGCGCCGCCGGCCGCGGGGAGACGATCTCTCATTTTTCATTTCCACATTATTTTGTTTCGCTATCTTTGCCCGAGCAGTATCTGAAGTTACTTGTGAAATAATATAATATCCTTTATGAACCTACCCACCTGAAGAATTTGATGTTTGTGCAACAAGACAACAACGTTATTTATGCTACGAATGCAGATTTTTATTCCGTGCATCTACAGAATTGTAATAACCGTAAAAGCTTGGTTTGACTCTCATGCTAAACTCAGCTACTTACCACTCTCATAAAAAATGTTTGTGCCAAACTCAAAGATTTGCTCCGTTAGCATTATTCCCATATGCGTATAGTTCCATATGACTTTGTGGTCATAAATGTAACTATAAAAACAGATATTTTTGAAAAATGTCCATCCATGTCCAAATGAAAATCTTCATCTTTGGCTGGTACTGAAGACGCTGGATTCTCGTGTCCTTTGGCGCGGCCTCATTAACGCGCGCAACTTCAAAGCGACTCTGAATTTCAGATAAGTATTGAAATGGGAACTTTTCTTTGTAAATTGGAGGTCGTTATTACTCGTTGTATAATTTATTTCGGATTTTGCGGTGCGAAGTAAATAAGGGGCGGCCCATCTCATTTGCAGCTTTTCATTTACATCTCAAAAAGTTGGTAATGCTTTTTGATTGTTTTGCGTCTTTGGCATTTTATGTATTTTACGAAATGAAAATGCTCGGTATTTATACCAGTTTAAATTTAGATTTTTCTTTTTATAGAATAGACTTGCGTATTTTACTTTTGGTGTTTTTAATCCAGCACCCGTGTCTTTCTATGGCATATTAGTATTACTCGTACTTTTAATAATTACTACCATAGAAACCTACAAAAAATATACTTAGATATTAATATCAATAGTAAACGAATACTTTTCTTTTTATACCGAATTTTTTTTTTGTCATGAGAGAATTTTATTCTAATGATGTTGTACATCAACATCAGTGGAATAAAATAAAATTCACTCTTTTAAGCTCTACACCCCTCTACGGCGTAGCAATGTCTACGCTATGCAAATGACAGCGTTGAAATCTTTTACACCGCGCGTAGCACTACTACGGAGCTACGGGCTGTCTACAACATTTATCATGGGTTGCTATGCTTTTGCTTAGATAGTTAGATTAGATATATATCTATAATGCACACCAAACAATCAACAAACTTAAAGACACTTAAAAACTAATTCAATTTACAATTTACATTGAGCGGCCTGTTTATAGCGGCATTAGGCTATTTCTTCCAGTCAACCTTTGAATTGTCAGAATTTAATATTTCAAATAGGCTCAGCTAACACGTGCTAACACGTGAGATCAAAATAATACCCTGAGATATGACTGTTTTATTTTGTTTATTCTATGCATAGTTCAAGTGTTGATATCGACGGACAAAATAATCTTGTAACAGATCAGATACAACGATGTTATGTCGTAAACTATTCTAGTGTATACTTGTCATTATATACACTTGTCATTACGACTTAGGCACTAAGCATATTCATTAAAGCTAGTACATAAAACATCAATGCATAATAGTGGGGTCCTGTATTCAGAAATCATTTTTGAAAAGACCACGCCAACAAAAGCTAGATAAATAAAAGAGGGTGGAAGTAGATTGTAAATTGTAAAGTGCAGTCGTGAAGGGTTTTATTTGAATTTCCCTTCGGCAGCACTATCGGATATGAAAGCATTTATCGCCAGGTACCTACAGGGACTAGGGATATAATGTCATTGTTTTAATAGAGATGATCTACAGATGTACGGACCATTTTATAAAAATGTTTAGGTAGTATTTTTGTATGTTTTAAATCAATCCACCAACATGTATGTATAAATTAAACTTTTATTGGAAAATGAGCGAAAATAATCACGACCGGCAGAATTCGAATTCAAATTCGAATCCTGCCGAACTTCAAAAATAGGAGGTTCACAATTTTACTAATTTTTTTTAAATACAGTCCATCCCTAAAAATTGACGGTGATGACTCCCCTTAGGAGGTAGGGGGAGTGGAGGGGAGTCATTACGCTGAGGAGGTCGTTACTGGGCGGATCTTTCGTTAGTCGGAGACAAAGCGAGACCTACCCGGCCAGTTCCAGCACGCTAGGTGAGGAGATAGTAGCCTATATACTTACTAGTACTTCATTACTTCTACATATATTATATATCTAAATCAAAATATGTACTTAACTACCAACTATTTTATATATGTTACGGTAAATGTAGATAATCGGGAATTATGCATAATTCCCGGGAATTATACATAATTACCAACGCACTCGGTAAATGTTGAGAATTATCCACATTTACCGGTAATTATATAAAATTACCATACCCTTTTGGTTAATGTACAAAATAATGAAATCAAACATCAGAATCAATATGTTTAATGAGAATAAGTACATGTAGGTACAAATAAAATAAATAAATCGCACGAGTAGAGGATCAAGAGCTCAAACCTTCTACTTGGTGTTTACAAAGATTCAAAGATTCAAAGATATTTATTGACCTTATAACATTGCGCTACAATAGGTACGTCATATAATACAGTAATCAATTCATGTTTGGTGGCAAAACATAAAATAAAATAAAATAACATACAATAAATTAAAGTAAAGTAGAGTAGAGCAGAGCAGAGCAGAGCAGAGCAGAGCAGAGCAGAGCAGAGCAGAGCAGAGCAGAGCAGAGCAGAGCAGAGCAGAGCAGAGCAGAGCAGAGCAGAGCAGAGCAGAGCAGAGCAGAGCAGAGCAGAGCAGAGCAGAGCAGAGCAGAGCAGAGCAGAGCAGAGCAGAGCAGAGCAGAGCAGAGCAGAGCAGAGCAGAGCAGAGCAGAGCAGAGCAGAGCAGAGCAGAGCAGAGCAGAGCAGAGCAGAGCAGAGCAGAGCAGAGCAGAGCAGAGCAGAGCAGAGCAGAGTAGAGTAAAGTAAAGATTTTATTTTATATTATTTTATTTTTTACTTCAGTTTTTTTACATGAAATAGGCTCACGCTTGACTGCAACTTGCCTGGTGTTAAACAACGTTATAATCTACGATCCAGCGCACTTGCCTAGAAGAAACCAGTTTGCTTTCGCCTTGAAGACCGACAAATTATAATTCAGTGCGGTTTTTGGTTCAGTGCCTTGCCTGTTTTGTTTTTTGCCATGTTTGATTTCATTTTTTTCTACATTTACCAAAGGGGTATGGTAATTATGTATAATTACCGGTAAATGTGATTAATTCGAATGTTTTTCTCACTTTTACCAAGAGCACTGCTAATTATGCATAATTCCCGGGAATTATGCATAATTCCCGCATTATCCACATTAACCGTAACATATATATTAAATTTATTCACACAATAAAATATTAAACTTAACTTTATGACCAATTTCAAAAGTAACGTACTAGAAGAAACAAGTTTCCTCACCATTGTTAAATAAAAATAAACAATCATATTATCATCATCAGCTCGTTATTGCCCACTTAGCATAGACCTCTATTCTTGTACGCCTGGTACTATACATCATCATATTTTATAAGTAGGTATACTAGTGAACGAACTCACCTCGAAAAAAGAAGTAGACTCACCTCGGGTCGCTGCGCCAGCGGAGTAAGTAAGTAAGTAAGTAAGTATACTAGTGAACGAACTCACCTCGAAAAAAGAAGTAGACTCACCTCGGGTCGCTGCGCCAGCGGAGTAAGTAAGTAAGTAAGTAAGTATACTAGTGAACGAACTCACCTCGAAAAAAGAAGTAGACTCACCTCGGGTCGCTGCGCCAGCGGAGTAAGTAAGTAAGTAAGTAAGTATACTAGTGAACGAACTCACCTCGAAAAAAGAAGTAGACTCACCTCGGGTCGCTGCGCCAGCGGAGTAAGTAAGTAAGTAAGTAAGTATACTAGTGAACGAACTCACCTCGAAAAAAGAAGTAGACTCACCTCGGGTCGCTGCGCCAGCGGAGTAAGTAAGTAAGTAAGTAAGTATACTAGTGAACGAACTCACCTCGAAAAAAGAAGTAGACTCACCTCGGGTCGCTGCGCCAGCGGAGTAAGTAAGTAAGTAAGTAAGTATACTAGTGAACGAACTCACCTCGAAAAAAGAAGTAGACTCACCTCGGGTCGCTGCGCCAGCGGAGTAAGTAAGTAAGTAAGTAAGTATACTAGTGAACGAACTCACCTCGAAAAAAGAAGTAGACTCACCTCGGGTCGCTGCGCCAGCGGAGTAAGTAAGTAAGTAAGTAAGTATACTAGTGAACGAACTCACCTCGAAAAAAGAAGTAGACTCACCTCGGGTCGCTGCGCCAGCGGAGTAAGTAAGTAAGTAAGTAAGTATACTAGTGAACGAACTCACCTCGAAAAAAGAAGTAGACTCACCTCGGGTCGCTGCGCCAGCGGAGTAAGTAAGTAAGTATACTAGTGAACGAACTCACCTCGAAAAAAGAAGTAGACTCACCTCGGGTCGCTGCGCCAGCGGAGTAAGTAAGTAAGTAAGTAAGTATACTAGTGAACGAACTCACCTCGAAAAAAGAAGTAGACTCACCTCGGGTCGCTGCGCCAGCGGAGTAAGTAAGTAAGTAAGTAAGTATACTAGTGAACGAACTCACCTCGAAAAAAGAAGTAGACTCACCTCGGGTCGCTGCGCCAGCGGAGTAAGTAAGTAAGTAAGTAAGTATACTAGTGAACGAACTCACCTCGAAAAAAGAAGTAGACTCACCTCGGGTCGCTGCGCCAGCGGAGTAAGTAAGTAAGTAAGTAAGTATACTAGTGAACGAACTCACCTCGAAAAAAGAAGTAGACTCACCTCGGGTCGCTGCGCCAGCGGAGTAAGTAAGTAAGTAAGTAAGTATACTAGTGAACGAACTCACCTCGAAAAAAGAAGTAGACTCACCTCGGGTCGCTGCGCCAGCGGAGTAAGTAAGTAAGTAAGTAAGTATACTAGTGAACGAACTCACCTCGAAAAAAGAAGTAGACTCACCTCGGGTCGCTGCGCCAGCGGAGTAAGTAAGTAAGTATACTAGTGAACGAACTCACCTCGAAAAAAGAAGTAGACTCACCTCGGGTCGCTGCGCCAGCGGAGTAAGTAAGTAAGTAAGTAAGTATACTAGTGAACGAACTCACCTCGAAAAAAGAAGTAGACTCACCTCGGGTCGCTGCGCCAGCGGAGTAAGTAAGTAAGTAAGTAAGTATACTAGTGAACGAACTCACCTCGAAAAAAGAAGTAGACTCACCTCGGGTCGCTGCGCCAGCGGAGTAAGTAAGTAAGTAAGTAAGTATACTAGTGAACGAACTCACCTCGAAAAAAGAAGTAGACTCACCTCGGGTCGCTGCGCCAGCGGAGTAAGTAAGTAAGTAAGTAAGTATACTAGTGAACGAACTCACCTCGAAAAAAGAAGTAGACTCACCTCGGGTCGCTGCGCCAGCGGAGTAAGTAAGTAAGTATACTAGTGAACGAACTCACCTCGAAAAAAGAAGAAGACTCACCTCGGGTCGCTGCGCCAGCGGAGTAAGTAAGTAAGTAAGTAAGTATACTAGTGAACGAACTCACCTCGAAAAAAGAAGTAGACTCACCTCGGGTCGCTGCGCCAGCGGAGTAAGTAAGTAAGTAAGTAAGTATACTAGTGAACGAACTCACCTCGAAAAAAGAAGTAGACTCACCTCGGGTCGCTGCGCCAGCGGAGTAAGTAAGTAAGTAAGTAAGTATACTAGTGAACAACCGCGACGCTCACATTATTTTGAGATAAAAAGTAGCCTATGACACTTCTAAGACCTCATACTACCTACATACCAAAAATCATGATAATCTGTTCAGCCGTTTTTTCGTTATGAGCGTTTAACAAACAGATAATCTGTCAAAATTTCTAGACATTTTTAAAACGTGTTTAGCTATCAATTCGAAGTGTCTCCAAACATTTTTTTTAATTTCTTCAATGTTCAGAATTTCCTCACTCTTCAGCTTTATTATATGTAGAGAAGATATTATAAATGTAGAAGTAATTACTATAGTCTCCTCTACTATTCTTCCTATGTACTCGTATTCTCCGGCTCCGCAGCGCAGTGGGAGGAACATATCGTCATCACATTCGTTAGCAAATGCGTCCGTAATGAGCGTTTTGTGCCAGCGAATGTAAAAATATATAAAATGCACTATGGAATAATGCACATGATTCCACACTGCAACCCCCCAGCTCCAGGGGGCGGACTAAGTGATTGGAGACAGGAGTAGTTTACGATTTACTAAGTTTGACTTTAAAAATTAAAAAGTACTCTTAGGTTAGGCAATTTGGTGTTTTGTTTTGGTTTATTAATAACCGTTATATTTTGTCAATGGGTGATGGGAATGTGTGGTTTTGCTTCTTTTATTAAGGTTATCAATATTTTAAGTACTGTTTCCTGATTCACTCTCAAAGTTCGTCTACCAGAAATAAATTCTGACTTGTACTTTGCATACTATTACATTTGCATTGCAAATTAGTCATTCTATTCATCAGGGCATTGCACCTAGCATGCAATGCTTATTCGAAAAGAAAATTCAGTGTTTTCATTTTCTAATTTTATTGAAAGTTAATGCATTATTTGTAGCGGCTATCTATATCTATATATATAAAACTCAAAGGTGACTGACTGACTGATATAGTGATCTATCAACGCACAGCCCAAACCACTGGACAGATTGGGCTGAAATTTGGAATGAAGGTAGATGTTATGACGTAGGCATTCGCTAAGAAAGGATTTTTGGAAATACTTTTAAAGGGGTAAAATGTAGGGGATGCAAGTTTTACTTCTTAATGCGAGCGAAGCCGCGAGCATCCACTAGTTTCATCAATAAATTGCAAGTCATACATACATCGTTAGTACATTACAACAAAATCGATTTAATTTTTAATCTGTTGTCATATAAAAAACATATAAAACCCCTTCCAAATCCCTCCCTTAATAATGCGCTCAGTAATCACCCCCGCGTCATCTGAGAGTAGAAACACGACTTTTTTCATACATATTATCATAATGTTCAAGCATTATGTTATAGTTGTTTGCTTTATGTTATACTTCATGTACATATTTGTTGGGTAAACCTATCCAGGCATCCAGGCTATCCAGGTAGGCGTATCCTGAAAATAATTTCAGTATACGCTGTGTACATTTCAGGTTATTTTCATACCTCCAAACATGATCAAACTTATATTTTTATTAACTTAATCAATATAATTAAGTGTTAATCTGCTATGTGTCATAAATTATGAAGTTTTGTTGGTAATATTGTTTTACTGTACTGAAAAAATATGTCATTTATGTATGTACTTATCTTAGTAAACATTAATTTTAATTTAAACTCTAGTACATACATGATATCTTTAAGATCAGTGATTAATCTAAGCCAGCAGCTTGTGGTCAGCTTTGCAAACATCATAAATCTATTAATCAACATAAACATTTACAAACACCCCAATACCATTAGTTTCGCCATATTTTAAAACTTAAGTCTAGCAAATTCCTTAAAGCGATAATGTGATCGAAGCTCTAATCTCTGTACTTTTATTACACAATAAATATAACAGAGATCTATCTCTCTAACATAGATAAAATGAAAGTAATTTCTTCCACTATGAGCCCTCTAGACCCCTCTAGCAATTACCGTGAAAGCCTTCTTATAGTACCTCGTACGGAGCGCACCAATCTTCATTTAGAAATGGACTCAACCACTCTAATTGTGTTCACAATCTAATACAACCTTGTCACTATCAAATACTTACTAAACCTCTAATATCAAGTGGGTAGTAAAAAACTTTTCATTTACTATGACATGGTTCTAAATGTTTAATTCAGATAGCAACAAAATGTAAGGGAATTAAGGGGAAGGAGGGGATGGTGGGCGTCTTTTATTGGAAAATATTACAATTGCTTGAGCTTGATTAAATAACGTTTAATACATTAAACGTTATTTAATCGTTAGAGGTTTGATGTGATTGGAGATAAAATGTTACGATATTAATGGGATTTATCGAAGAAAGTGCCTCCATGTTTCCTTTATTCTATTTTTGATAGACATGTCTGTATCTATGTCTGCTGGGGAATGAGCAGCGCACCCTGAAGAAGTCCTCCAAGTTGACGCATATCATGGGTGCGGCAGTATACAATCAGTTACCGGCGAATGTTACAGCTTCAGTCAGTCTGCAAAGTTTTAAATGGTCCCTGAAACGTTGGCTTATCGAGCAATCTTTCTATACCTTCGAGGAATTCATTCCAGACGTAAGATAATTGTGTTAGTGCGATGTTGTTGTCCATGTGTATGTTTATTTTTTTTTAATACTCGATGTTTCTTGAAATTATTTAATCAATAATGTTAATTTAAATGCATTGTTTTTTATATTGTTACACTTAATAACTTTTGTTATTTTGTTATTTTGACGTGTATTATTAAGTTATATGAATAAATGAACTTTGAACTTTCAAACTTTGAGTATAGTGATTCATTGAAACAATAAATATGTATAATCAATATTTTTTTGTGTAATCACACCAAATGTATATATGTTTTAATATCTTTATTGACGTGTTTTAGCCTCAGCTTCCACAAACAAAAACACTCAGTCGTTTAAAATCCAAATATTTGTAACATTATTGTATGTCAAGGCTATAAAATCTAAAATGAAAACTAAATACTACGGAACCAACTCCTTCTTATCGAATGAAACTGGCGATTTCTGACATCTTCTTTCAAGTTATTAAGAGGCTAAAGACCTAAAGACCTATTATCTAGCTTAACGACTGAAAAAAACATAATTACACACACATATGTAATAAGGTACAAAAAAGTAGTAAAAAATGGCTGAAGCGATTAAAGCCAAGTCTCACCACTCTCTAGTTCTGCTCTATCTCAGTAGAGGTCGTTGAAGGAAAGAAGGGTCCTTGTGCGCAGCGCTAATGGCAATCTATTTGTAGCAAATAATCCTCGAGCTTCAATCGAAGCCTCGTCTCTGAGGCTTTTTTGTGGAACCTCGATTGTACGACAAAGGATCTTTCCTGCGACTTGATAATGGTTACCGAACACTGGCTTCGCAAACATGAGTTGATTTCTGTTACACTCTGTAATTTTGATTTGTTATCATATAGCTGTAGACATAAAATAGCACACGGTGGGAGTTGCATCTTCGTACGGTCTGGTATGTTAGCCGTTAACAGGCAAGACTATTGCGACTTGTCAGTTGAACAAATGTTCGATGTGTGCGCGGTGCACTTACTGGAGGAAAACATTCTAGCTGTAGGGGTGTATCACTCGAATGCAACGAGCCACAAGGACTATCTCGACTTATTCGAATTGCTTCTGGACAAGATATCGGCTGAGGGTATAGATTGCGTAATAATGGGAGACACTAACATCGATCTACTGGCAATCTCTGACGAACAAAAGCAGCTAGTAGACTTGCTCGATAGTTTTAGATTTAAGCAACTCATAGATCACCACACGCGTACCGATGTACGTGGCCGTAAATCGTTACTAGACCACGTGTATACTAATGTACATGCGAAACGTGTAACTGAGGTTGCAAATATAGACACGCGCCCGCTCAGCGACCACAAAGCGCAACGCCTTGTACTGGCGAGTCATGTCGCACCCGCGCCCGCGCCCGCCCACCGCATGAGCAGGACGTTCTCTGAGGCAAACAAGGTGAATTTCGCTAACACACTTGAATCTGTGGACTGGCAAAGTATAATAAACAAAACAAACGGCTGTTGCATGTCCTTAGCTGAAATGACAACCAATATTATAGCCAATACATTCAACATATGTTTCCCTTTGAGAAAAGTGTTAAGTCGGAATTTACATTGGGTAGACGCAGACATCCACGACTTCAAGCATCTTCTCAACGATGCCCTCCGTCTGAGGAAAACGTTTCCCGCGGATGACGCACTGTGTACGCGATGCGACGAGCTCTCAGTTAAGTATCACTCTCTGCTAAAAGAAAAACGGGTTGACTACTACTCGAACATAATACGAGACAACCCACGACGCATGTGGAGTGTTATTAACAGTGAGCTCGGCCGCGGTACCCGCGATAGGCTAGACTTTACAGAGTTGGTCCGAGATGCTAACGGTCAACCATTTGTCACCAAGAAAGAAGTTGTGGACGCCCTGAACTACGAGTTTGTGACTGCTGCGAGCAAGTGTGGAGCGCCCACCGCCAATAGTGCTACCGCGATGGCGGTGCTTAGTAGTGGGATGCAGGCTAGCGACGTCTCTCTTAGACTGGAACCTTTTACCCCATTCGAGGTATTCACAATAGGGACCAAGCGAATTGCTGCGAAAAAGAGCACCGACATATACGGCTTATCGGCAAGCACACTGAGGTTAGCAATTGGACCAGTGGCGCACGTTATTGCTCACCTGTTCAACTGTTGTATGAGGGAAAACGTGTACCCTGCAGCTCTAAAAAAAGTTAAGATAAGTCCTTTGTACAAAGGGAAAGGCAAAAAAGCCGATCCCAAGTCGTACCGCCCTATCTCATTAGTCCCTGCTGTCAGCAAGGTTTTTGAAGTCGGATTGAATAGGAGACTCCTGAATTTTGTGGTAGAGCGCAACATACTCTCAGAGAGGCAGTATGCGTATAGGGCCGGTCGCGCCACCACTGATTTGGTGCGTGAGGTGTTGTGGCAAATACTAAGTGCGCGTGAGTCGAAGCAGCAGGTGGCTCTACTTTGCTGCGACCTCTCCCGCGCGTTCGACACAGCTGACCACAGCCTTATAGCTAATAAATTGGAACTCTACGGTATCTGCGGCCCGGCTCTATCCATCCTGACCTCCTTCATGTCAAAACGAACGCAGGTTGTCGTGGGTGACAAAGGTCGCGCCGTATCTACGGAAATAGAGAATGTTATGGGTGTTCCCCAGGGCTCCTGTCTCTCCAACACCTTGTTCAGCCTCCTCCTGAACGACCTGCCCAGCTCTATCGAGGGAGCCGAGATCTACATGTATGCAGATGACGTCGCGAGCGTAGTGAGCGCCCCGACTCATGCTCTACTCGAGATAAAGCTCAACTCGATAGCTAACAAGCTGGACGGATGGTTTAGGTCGAACGGGTTGGCGCTGAACAAGGACAAAACAAACTTCATGGCGTTCTCTCTTAACGGTCATGCGACAAAAAAGCATTCAGTAGTAATCGGCCAGACCGCGCTCCAGCAGGTCCCTTGTACAAAATTATTAGGTTTCCACATTGACAGTGCATTGACATGGGAGACGCATATAGAAGGGCTGTGCAGCAAGCTATCTAGCGCGTGTTACGCCCTTCGGAGGCTAGCGAGCACCGCTACTCGCAGCGTGGTGCGCTCCTGTTATTTTGCCACTGTACACAGTGTGATCACATACGGACTAGAGCTGTGGGGCCGAGCTGGTGATCGTGATAGAGTCTTTGTCCTGCAAAAACGAGCCGTCAGAGCCATTTTTGGGAAATCAGATATCGTGTCGTGCGTCGATATGTTCCGAGAGAGTCAGATATTGCCTCTACCTTGTGAATTAATCTACCGGATTGCACTGTTCACACACGAGCATCTGGAGATTTACCAACGCAGGGGTGTCCAGGGAACATGGGGATTGCGTAGCGACGTAAAAGCCGACCTACTTGTAACGCCGTCACATCGACTAGTGAAATCAGAGAGGATGGTATACATACTCGGGCCCGCGGTGTATAACCGGCTGCCCGCCACCGTGAGAGATGCACCCTCCACCGCATGCTTCAAAACCAGGATAAAAAAGTGGCTGTTCGAGAAATTATTTTATGACTTAGACGACTACCTCAAACTTGACATTACATTAGTAACTAAACATACCTAATTCTTACAGCACGGACATATGAATAAGTTAAAGATTCTTTTGACATATATTTGATATTATTGACATTTATAATTTTGACATAATCTTTATTGCATTGTATCTCATAATGAATTTTTCTTTATATAAGTACAATACTTTTAAACTTAAATTATTAAGTTTACTATTGTAAACAATACATGTACATGACGTATTCTGACTTGTAACTATGGAGTTATAAATAAATAATTTGTATTTGTATTTGTATTTGTATTTGTATTTGTATTTGTACGCCCACAGCCACCAGACTTCAGAGAGTAAGCAATGTTTACTAGAAGGAATATAGGTACATACGTTTACTTCTAGGTAAATACTACTAAAAGGAATTGTTTGTGTTAGAATGTAATGGAGTTTTAGGTAGAGATTTTGAACATTTTATAAGTTTAGGTTAGTAGTCTTTATTCCATGCTATAAGTAGATATAAAACTTAAAAAATATAACTTAACCCTTTCCAACAAATAAATTCATGATACCTTCTAAAAGTTTTTTTTTATTCTGAAACACAAATACGTCACTTATGATTAACTTCATAGGTCCGTGCTTAAAATACGCAATTATTTGAGCACATAATGGAAATATAAAAACAAGTGAAGGAAAACTAAACATACTACTTCTAACTACTACAAAAAGGGGCACTTAGAAAATCTTTAGAAAAGCCTAAAGATAATCTAAGTGTCTAATCGTTGAGCCAGAAAAAGGCCAGCATTTTGGTCATTGAAATGGTATTTTAAATTTTTAATGGAAATTGTTTTTTTTACTAAGCGAGCGTGTATTTTAAGCTAAAGAAACACACACAAGATGTCTCTACGAATCTCCGTAGCCCGTAGCACATCTACATATATAAACCCCTCACTCATTGCTATTTCCATGTAACTAACTCGTAACTAAATACATGATTTATATTCAGGACTTTTCCATAAGAATCAACACTTTCTTGTAAGAATATGAAACTTGGTTCAAATATGATAATATCGTAACGACATGTCGCGCAGCTAAACTTTATTCCGTCCGGAGTTGCCACTTGAATTATTTATGGACTCGAACGGATGGAAAATTGTGTAGTTTATTTGTGTAAGTACTTTTACATTCGTTTTGTAAGGCTAAATTTGGTAGAAAGGTTTATTAAGTTTAAGCCATGTGGTAATTTTAGATAATAACTGGTCAATCATAAGGAGTTCTGCGTTTATATATGTAACTAGCTGATGCGCGCGACTTCGTCCGCGTGAAATAGTTAACACCATAAAAACGGTTCTAGTGAGTTAACCTTAAAACATAGACATATACTGTTGCGGACATTTTGTAAGATTATTTCAAGAGAAATAATTCTTTTATACACATTTTTTTGATATCTTGAACCGTTTTCGCAGCGCATGCAACGGAAGCCCTCAAAGATGAATAATTTCCCACGTTTTTTCCACATTTTCTATTGTTTCTTCGCTCATATTAGTTGCAGCGTGATGTTATATAGCCTATAGCCTTCCTTGATAACTGGTCTATCCAACACAAAAAGAATTTTTCATTCGCACCAGTAGTTCCTGAGACTAGCGCGTTCAAACAAACAAACAAACAAACAAACTCTTCAGCTTTATATTATTAGTATAGAAGTATAGATTACTAAATTATTTTTAAATAGGTGTATGTTTGAAACATTTTTAGATCTATACATACATGTTTATATTTAATAATAATAGCTATATATAAATATAATAGCTTAATTTTAAAAATTGTTTTGTACTAAGGCTTAAAAAGGGTATAGGACTCCTAATATTTATTTATTCATAATATATTTTTCATAACTGTCTTATTTATATTGCATGGAAATAAAAATTAAGTAAAACAGTAGAATGTGTTATTGACTGCGTGAATCTTCCACTATTAAATAGATAGATTAGATAAATAACAAAACAGACACACACCGACAAAACTGACTGGCCGTTTTCTCATTGCTAAATTAATCATCTATTTTCAACACAAATATAGCTGGTAAATTAACACATCAAAACATACCAGGAACTACAGCGAAGCTATAATCTAATCTGCTCCATTATCCAATCAGGAAGGGCCACGTCCAGCGCGCGTCTCACTGATTGGATAATTCACTCGCGGGCACTGTGGGGCTGAAATAGGCACATTAGGGCACATTCACGACGACCTATTACCTCGCAATTGATGTAATAGTGCACATTACTATAATAGCTTCATAGAGAAGATAACATTGATACTTCTAAATACGTGTTATTCTCAAAAACGATATATTTTAGAAGATCTATATATTTTTATTTGATCAGATTTTGATCAAATATGGTGTTCGCATTATTTTTTTACTATTCACTTGCAGTCATTATTGTAATAATTAAATATACTAAACTCAAGGATTTTCATTCCTCTCTTTCTCTCACTAAACAATAGTAACAGACACACATATTTTTTCTTTGAATAGCCCGTAGTAAATATATAAACATTTCAGCTTTATAATTGAACCTACCATTTTTATTTTCTTTTATAGCATTCGCAAAAAAATTAAGTTTTCGTCTTAAAAGCCACAAAATCAAATGTGTACTTCAGTTGCTCCCATTTCCAAACAATTCATGTACGCACATTCATATTTGAAAGCTACCACACATTTACAATATCTTACAAGACTTGTACATAGTGTAGTGTACACAAAAGTAAATAATGGTGGACTCTATTATAAGGTGGCAAGTAAAATCTCGCGTGAGTCGCGGTACCTAGGTGTAAGCACAGAACAAATAATAGTGGTACAGGCAAGGTACCGCGTGTATTTACCGTGCGTCGAGACCATACAAGAGGTACAGATAGTAAAAAAGGAAATCATATTTTTTGAAAAGTTTTTGTATAGGTTGAAATACCTATGTGATGATTTTTTTAAATCCATGTTTGTTGAAGAAAAATACTCCTTCACACTTGTTCATTTTTAAATAAACTTTTTTTTTTGTTATATAGGCTATGATAAAACTGTTTTTTATTAACCAAAAAAGTTCAGCCAATTTAAACATAATGGGAGCTTTTTTTTACATTTGATAGACTACGATTGTCTCGCTTGATGTTAAGCAACATTGTTTTTTCTGCTACAATCCTCATATAAATAGCACTAACCAGACACCACCGACCATTAATAACAATGTCTCCTGTGTGGGTGACAGTTATGACTGTTAAAATATCTGAATAGCTGAAATAAAAAAATTGGCTTACAATCGAAACACTTTGGTTAATCAAATTTTCATTTACACTATAAACAAACTCAAGATAATGAGGAAACCCATAATGAATGGATCAGCGGGGGAGCCACAATCGCGTTGAAAAACAGACCTTTCATTCTTTTGCCATTATCTTCTATGAGTACCATATACCTTCCTAATAATTATAAAGCCTGCACATAAAGCCTCAGCAAGCTATGTACAACATAAAAGCATGTACTTACTTATTCATACTCCCACCATTCACCGCAAGCCGTATTATATGCTAAATGAGGCTCTACCGCGCCCAACTATGTATTATTTACATAAGCATTGTATGTTATAATAGGAAGGCTTTATTTTTAGTTGAGTATTCGTTTCATTTAACAAATCTTGTTAATAGCAGTTCGTGGATTAATTGATGTTTATTTTCTACTCAGATATAGCAAAGGATATTAGTTGTTTTTGATATGGATGCAAGGAGTGACAAGAAGTACTCAAGATCATATTCTTATATCTAAAAATGAATCGAAAAATGTGTTGGTAAGCGCATAACTCAACAACGCCTGGATCATTTTAACCAATGGTTCTTTTTACATGTTCGTTGAAGTTCATGGATGGTTTTTACGGAGAGAAAAAATCCAATAATTTCCGGCTGCCACATTACAAATCTTTTTGACTAGTGAAGTCTGTCGGGTCCACTAGTGTAAAATAAAACAAAACAAAAAATGAAAATATTACAGGACAATACACACAACGCCATCTATCCCCATGCAAACACGTCTACTAGTGATTCGTTTTTACATCAGGCATAGTAAAATAGTACAAAGTAAAAGGTTTTAGGTTTATTATCAGGATACCTAGATACTGATTTTCATTCAGATTGTTAGAATTGAAAATCTGAGGCTCCATATTTTGAAATTAAAACCATTTAACTAAGCCTAGTTTAATAAAAATAACTTACAAATGATTTTAGCCATACATAAAACTAGTTGATACCCGCAGCTTGACTATGTTGTTACAGTAAAGAATTTCACATTACTCTCAGTACTCTTCTATATATGTGCCTACCATAAATCAAGAAAATCCGACGCTCCGTCGTGAAGAAACAAGTAGATCTACAATACTTTCGATTACATATAAAAAATGTAAATCCTACTATTTAAGTGTTGTCACTCGATTTGAGAGAACTTGATAGACTTGCCTCGTATTCCATTTTATAATTCATAATGTCTAGAAAGTAGAAAATATTCCTATGATTTTACAATCGATATCTATTTTTATGATCGGTGCATTTTTTTATTCAGCAAAAAATTTACGCAAACCTCTAACTACAAAGTATTGTTTTTAACCTTGTGACAAGCCTAAAGATGCAAGTGCTTTTGACCACAATCAGCTCAAATTAATTATGAATTTATTGATTCAATCGATCCTTGTATCATTTTGTGTGTCACCGAAACTACAAAATAATACTACAATAATACTTCATTACTCGGACATTGTAAACTTAAAAAAGCATTAACAATTTTTATTTTTCCCAAAGTCTATAACTAGTCACATGCATAGCTCTTCCAATCCAAGTAACGATTTAGTCCAGTTTTTCTACTAAATAAAATAAATCAAAACAAACTGATTACAAAATCTGCACTAGCCTAATACTTTTTGGCTTTAACCGCGCAAAATCAAACCAGACTCATCAAAACCAATTATTGTAAGCAAGACAACATTTTCACGAATTGGAGGGGACAAAATAAATACAATTTCTTACTTCATTCTTCTTCTTCGTTTGAGAGTGGCCAACTCTAGTGTCAAGAGTTTTCGAACCGCCTTAAAAGGCTCTGAAATGGCTTGAGGACTTGCTTCTACTAGCTGTGCTCGCGACTTCGTCCGCGTAATAGTTATTTTGGGCATTAATTCTTTCGTACATATTTTTTTGATATCTTGAACCATTTTCGCAGCGCACGCAACGGAAGCCCTCAAAGATGAATAATTTTCCCCGTTTTTTCCACGTTTTCCATTGTTTCTTCGCTCCTATTAGTTGCAGCGTGATGTTATATAGCCTTTCTCGATAAATGGTCTATTCAACACAAAAACAATTTTTCAATTCGCACCTGTAGTTCCTGAGATTAGCGCGTTCAAACAAACAAACTCTTCAGCTTTATAATATTAGTATTCGTTCCATGCGGACGAAGTCGCTGGCACAGCTGGTTTAAAATATGGCCCTTTTACCGTAAAGTAAATCCTAACTGTGTAATGTTCACAAACCAAACACAGTTTCAGAATACTACTACTAGAATACCTACGTACTAGTTATTTTCTTCTGAATTCCTACGTATCATTTTTTTGTATATGTCTCATCTTGTTTGTTTAATTGCCTGCCTTCTTGTACGTGCGTGACGTCATTACCAGCCCCAACGGAAGACCAGCGCTCCTCACAACCAGCATTATGCTGAGTTGGGGCTGTGTTGTGGCAGATTTAATGTTTGTTTATTATGTTTTTACTCATGTTTGTTTTTTGTTAAATCTGTCACAATAAATGTTTCTTTCCTTCTTCTTCTTTCTTCTTTTGGACAAAATAAATAAAGACCCGATCGCCAGATTACCTGAAACAACACCTACACAAGCCATATCGTGGTAGATAGTGAAATATGATCGAATCGATATAGAATGTCAAACAGAACTATGGCATGTCATACGAGGCTTCTAGGTTAAATTTATTATAATTCGTAATGCCGTAATTATTTGTTAACTTTTAGTAGCTGCGGATCAAAATATAAACTTGAATGTTTTAATTATTAATATCATCATCCACAGCCGTTGAGATCCCACTGCTGGGCATAGGCCTCCTTTAGTATCCGTCTACGTCAATTCTGTGCAGACCTAAATAGATAGTAATACCTACCAGCTCAATAATAAATGTCCATTATTAATTTTACAGTTCTAGTCGACAACAACGCAGCATATTTACTTATTTTTTTATGTTAGGATAGAAGTGCTGTGTTTAATGTCCCGGGATATTAATATATTTATTTCTTAGTGTTGAAAGGGACAATGGTAAGTCTGCGCAAGTTGAGTTTCGTAAGGAATCACATAAAATTAAGTTCTTGAAGACAAATAAGTTGCAGAAAAACATATTGGCATCAGTCCCTAGTTCAAATAATTTTATCTACAATTAAAATTATGCCAAATTTTGCCAAAGAGCCATGGAACGCAGTATTCTAGGCGTAAAGCTTATAGATCGCATCAGAAACACCATACTGCGTTCCAAAACCAACATTACCGATGTGACCCAGAAGGCTGCCAACTTAAAGTGGGATTGGGCTGGACACGTCTGCCGCATGCCCGACGACCTTTGGGCTAAGACAACGACGCAATGGTCACCAACACATAAAAGACGTCGCGGCAGACCCAGAAAGCGATGGAGGGATGACCTGGATAAACACCAACCAGATTGGAACACAATAGCACTAGACAGAGATAAGTGGAAAGAGGGTAAGGAGGCCTTTGCCCAACAATGGGACACTTTAGGCTCTTAATAATAATAATAAAAATTATGCGCACTCATAGTATGTTGTTGTTCGAGTAATGTTTCGTAATGTCCTGGCATTTATAAATAACCTCTCTAAGTATTTAGTAAACAAAGAATGCCTCCTTGTCAATGACCGAGTCCATTTTCCAGAACATAGTTGTACATGTACACATCAAAAATGTTGCTCAAGTAATCCAACATTGCATTCAAATAAATCAAATAACGTTATTGTTAGAGCGATACATTATGTAACTTCAACGTTTTTTTTTCTTTGTTGTCATCTCAAGTATTTTTATTTATTTAGTTTTAGACACATAAAATATATATCTATAACTAGATATAGTGAAAATGACGCATACTTAGACTTACCTAGTCATAGTAGATAATATTTTTTTGTAAAATTGAAAATTCCACAAATTGCATGTTACACAAATAGGTAATTACATTATATCTCGACATTTTACAATTAATCATAGAAATATACCTACATATGTATGTATATGTATATTTTTATCATAAAAAAACCTCAGATCATTCGCTCATAATTTGTACATACGAGTACATAAGTACCACCGCTCAATAGCATTAAATACGCGTATCATTAAGTTATACATAGGCCAGCTAGTACATAAGCAAACGAGATTAAAAACCAGCCCACTGCTTTCAAAGTCTAGAGCCTCGTATCCACCGCAAGGGGGGGTGCCTCCCCAAGTTACCCCTATCCTTGTCTTTCTACACCTAAAGCATATTTACTTCTCACTCTCACGGAGGCAAAATGAAATCATTTATGGCAAGAAAGGTGTAGTATATCATTAACTTAAATAATTATGTTTGGCGAACTCCTACCCCGTACTCAGTGCGATAATGGCACGCGGCCTTATGCCAAAACTACGAGAAAACTCGTAATAATACAGTTTCATAGCTTATTATTTTTAGTTACTCTGTACCGATGTCCGAAAACAGGCCTTGCAGCCTTAAAGAGACATCGTACTGTGTAGGTGTTTACACTTTGATAAAAAAATACTTAATACTTGTAAGTCTTTGTTTCGATCCTTGGGGAAGATCTCCAGTATCTGACACACAAGCTTAAGCTTAGTTCGGGGCTGAGGGTCAACCTCTGGGATGGATCCACTGATGTTTCATGAACATATTATTTTTTGTATCACCTGCACATTGTTTTATGTAAACTTAAAGAAATAAAGATTTTTGTTTTTTTTGTTTTTTGTTTTTTTATTTAGATTATCATAGATATTTTGTAATACAATTTATTAAGACAGTAGGCTAGAATTTATGTCCTAAGTTAAAGATGAATTAAAGATTGAGTTGGTTTTTATTCTGTAAGCAGTAAATTTTACCTACGATTATTTCATTCCTAGTCATAACATATATTATTCTTGCATACAACAATAAAGAGGCAAATATTATAATAGATATATTCAATAATTATTCTTCTCACAGATTCTTAGTAGAACTATCACGAATTTGAATATTATTTTTTCGGCCAAAATAAAATCTCAATTTATTTACAAAAAAAAATTATACAGATAATATGATAAGGTTTGACTCGTAATAAGGAACTCAATTTTAATGTGTTTTTACAACTGGACTAAATTATGAATAGCCAACATTTTTAAAATTTATTTTATAATTGTTATAATCGACAAGTTCAATCACGGTTTTTTCGTATCCGTTGGACGGAACCCAAAATCTTATCTAGCTTTAATAAATAAACAAATGAATATTTCAGGACTTAGCACATAGCGCCATCTAGCCTTATACTAAGCACACGCATGTGTCATAGGTACTAGATAACGGATATAATAATTGTATATTTTTTCTAGTTAAATTAACATTTTTCTTATTAATTGTCTTGTTTAATTGTATAATTTTTTTTGTTGTGTTGTTTTTCTTGGTATTCATATTTTTGGGTGTTTTCGTGGGTAGGATGACACGTTACATTACCTATCTCGGCGGTTTGTCATAGAACGATAGACGTTAAACCATGTCATAGGCCCTTAAGGCGGTTTGAAAACTCTGACACCAGCAGAGAAAGTGAATTACTAATCTCATACGAACTTACTTTTTAATGATGTTTTAGTAACGCAAGTGAACCAGGGTGGTTCTTAGTCCATGGTAAGGCTGTTTGGTAGGAGTAGGCAGCGAGGTGAGGAGGATAGTTTCATGATTACAGTTGTATAATGGAGAGGGAGCGGAGTGCAGCTTTAATCATTGGGGAAATATTCACGGAAAAAATCCCTGTTTTTTAACACGGGCTACGAATAACTAATGCTGTAGATATGTAACTGAGCCAAAAATAATAAATTCACGAGATGGTCCACCGCCGCCATCGTGATCGAGTTGGTGGATGGAACTTAACTTAGTTACCAACTGTGACCGAGCATTCGGCTATTTCCGCATCGTAAATCAAGAAGTAAGTCGAGAGTGAACCGCTTTCTTCTAGACAAGCGCGCTAGATCGTTTATTACAACGTCGGTGCGACAAGGATAATGATATACACTGCTATATTGAGATGTATAAAAGTATATTTTAAACCTTAATTAGATAAACACTTTAACTCATTTTACTTAATATTACGTGTGCTACGTGCTACTATGTAAACAGCATCGTATCTTCATATGCTGATAGATCACATATGCAGACAAGAAGATGTCGCCTTTTGCTCCTAGCACACTTACCATCAGGCGAGTTGTAGTCAAGCATAAATCTATCATGTTTAGAAAAAAAACACGAGTTAGCTTTGTATACGAGTGGTAAATGGGATAAGAAATGTAAAAGCATGTTCAACTCGACATTTGCAACGAGTTACAATTCTATGTAAAATTACAATTATTCGCATAGCACAAGCCTTACTCTTTCCATTACTCGGGTTTTACATAATGAAGCGATAATTTTTACGCGTGATGATTAAAATTTGGTTTGTATCGTCAGACGGCCCACCGCCCATTAAGTTTACATTTCTTTTGACAAACTTATTTTCGAGTAATTGCTGAGGGGATATAATGATGCATGTAAATTTAAATACGGTAAAAGAAATTCAAGCTAGATGTTCAAAGAATGTAATATTTATGGAAGGAACGAATCACACGTAAAATTTCTTACCTACTAATTACACAGAAATCTAAATAAATAAAAAGGGATGTTTATATAGATTTTTTAAGTACTCACGTCAAGTATATGTATGTATGGAAGATTAATAAAGCAATCAACCTCATCCTTGGCAGGTTATTATAATACATAACTATATTATAATGTCGTAAAATTGTTTTCAAGTGCAATACATATATTAAAAAAAAATAACTAGTTTTTATCCCTTGTTTACAAAATAAAATAACATTTTAGAAGTTATTAAACAATGTAACTTTGTAATGAAATATAAAATACTAGCTGTGCTCGCGACTTCGTCCGCGTGGGATAGTTATTTTGGGCATCATATTTATTTTTGCAAACAACCTATTCAGCTTTATAAATTATAGCTGTTACCCACGACTTCAACCGTTTTCGCAGCGCACGCAACGGAAGCTCTCAAAGATGAATAATTTATGAGTTAATTTATTAAGTGCTAAACCTGCACTATAGTTGATTAAATTAAACTTTTATTGGAAAATGATGAATAATTTTCCCCGTTTTTTTCACATTTTCCATTGTTTCCTCGCTCCTATTAGTTGCAGCGTGATGTTATATAACCTAAAACCTTCCTCGATAAATGGTCTATTAACACAAAAATATTTTTTCAATTCGCACCAGTACTTTCTGAGATTAGCAAGTTCAAACAAACAAACAAACTCTTCAGCTTTATAATATTATAGTATAGATTGAAATAGCTGTCACAAACATGATTAGATAAGATCTTCGTAAACCTTTACATGTGCTTCTTTAAATAGTTATTTCCACATTTATTGTACTTAATTTACATAGGCTGACTAAAAAAACAGTGAATGCATATTATAGTTTTTAAGCAACTTTTTTTATTTTCACGTGTTTTTAAATTTATAATGATTTATCCATGGGAGCAATCGAAAATGAAGTAAAATTTATCGCCGAATATTTGATATAAATATATATCTAATATTGGTTGACACGACGCGTGGCCAAAATGCTGGCCATTTTAAGGCTCAACGTATCAGCATTGCCATCCAGCGTGGTAATGCGGCCAGTATGCTGGGCACGCTGTCCTCTGTTGGAGCTGCAGCACCTAGACTATCATTAGGCTTTTCTAAAGATTTTCTAAGTGCCCCTCTTTTTATGTTGTAGTTAGAAGTAATATATTTTAATCTTTCTACCCTTTTTTTTGTGTAAGTATTATTACTGTAAATAAAGATTACTTTGTATGAGAAAATAAACTAAAATTAAACGACATTGTAGTTTTGTTGAAGTGTTACATCTAGTGGTTAAATAAATATCTACTGCTTATACCTAATATATTGTGTAGTGTAAAAAATCTAGGCAAAGTCAAAGTGTAAAGACATAATTTTAGATTGTGATATTAGTGACAAAATCTTTGCTTTATTTTCTTTACTGCTTAGATCTGCTTGCATATTTCTTAAATGATATATCTTATGGAATCATAAACTTACCTACCGATTCTAATATTTTTTGTACGCACCTAAAAGTATAGAAAAAATATTACTTGAGAAAAAATATAAGTACCTACCTAAATTAGGAAAACTAAAATTGTACATCATAACTACATTAAATGTAGTAATGATGTACAATTGTAGTTTTCCTAATATAGTCAATTTATGCATGCATTAATCAGCGCCAAAAAGTAATGCGAAATTCTGCTATCGTTGCCACAGTAAATATTACACAAAATACGCAGAAATTCGAATTCTCACAAATTATAAATCAAAAAAGTTAGTAAATTTTAGTAACATGAAGTAATATGGATATGTGTACGAGTATTTATACCAGGCATGGATCTACCCCACTAATATTTTAAAGGCGAAAATTTGTGCTTGAGCGAGTTTGTTACTTCTTCGCGCTCAAATGACTGAATGGATTCGGATGAAATTTGATATATTTTTTATTTGATTAGACCATTTTTTATCCCTGGTTAACGCGGGTATATTCACGGGGCGCTGCTAGTTACAAATCTAATCAGGCTGTTGATAAATCCAATCACAAATAAAATAAAAACGTTTGAATGACTTACAAAAGGCATACTGCAGTCCGCCATCTTGCAGTTGCATTATCTGAAGGTTATGTAGAAGTATTGCAGGTACAGTCCGCAAAATATGAAAGTAGGCAGTAGGTACAAATAATTTTGGGAACAATATCTTTGGTAAAGGACATTAATATTTAAGCGAATTTAATCTTGGTTCACTGGTTTTGTTTTTAATTTATTCTTTATTTTGATGCCTATACCCCGTGGTGTTACTCGTGTTTGCTGTGATATTAAAAGATCATAACTTTTGAGAACAATTTTGAAATTGGGATTTTTTGTTTTTTGTTTCAGTTACAATAATAATGTTAAATAGATAGATATATTAATGCTTTATTGGGCACACAATTAAAAATAAATCATAGTACAAAAAAGAGATTGTTTCATTTTTATTTAATGTTGAGGTGCTAATGTCACATACAATTTAGATGTGAAAAAATTAAAAGTATTTACTTCCAATATTGTTATAAAAGTATGCTTTTAATGTTTATGTCTTTAATTATTTAATCAGTTCACAACTATCTCATTATGAGAGGAACATGTTACGTGCGTCAAGTGTCCATGTGATCGAGAGTACAAAATCAATTTTGGATGTAGGTACCTACTACTTACCTTCAATAGACAAATACTAAACAAAACTACAGCATAGTTATTTTCTTCAAGTGTATGATGAATGGCTTGATAAACTCTCGACATCAGAGTTGGCCACTCTTATTCGATAAGAAGAAGAAGTGTATATAATATACACTTCTTATGTATTGATGTACTTAGGTTATCAATTCTACTTTTTATTTAATTTTTTTATAAAAGACTTCGTGCTTTTTCCCCACGGACCAAAAGTTTCGAAGCCAAGCGGTACGAAAATATAATCAGTCGATAATGATGTATATTTTCGCCGCTTGGCTTCTTCTGCTGCGTCCGCCGCGGCTCCTGCCGCTTGTACTGTTCCACTGAGGCGAGAAGGAGCTAGTGTATCGACGCAAGTTGCGTCCCATACAAGAGCTTTTCCCCGCTCCCAGGGAATCAGTGTGAGGCCATCGGGGCGCTTACCATCGTCACGGACCATGCCAATCGGTTCAAGAACTGATGGTACGTTGACAGTGGCAAGTGCCCGTCTCACTATATCATTCAGCGAGCCGTGGCGGGAGAATCTGCCTGCACTGCGAAGGCATGAAAGTCCGTGGAGGCCCTTCCTATCGACATCGCTACCACATGTGCAACTGTGTTGTTCGACAATAGCAGCTCCAATTCGCAAGCCGATAGCGATTCTGAAACTTTATTTTCATCACTAGAGACAAGAACGCTGGCTGGTTCCTTGCGCAAAGGATTTCTATAGCAATCCAGCGTGGGAATGCAGCCAGCGTTCTTGGCTCCATACCACATGTAGATTGTTTAAATTTAGTTTAGATGTAAATACTCTTTTTTAGTTCTATTAGTGTTAATATGTGTAAATATTGTTTCTTATTATTTTAATAAATATATTCTACTTAAAGTAAATAAGTTCCTATGAGAGATTCTTCTTCAACAAAAAAGCGGTTTAGTACGTCTAAAGCTTTTATTCTACGACTTTTGGAAATAGATAGATTGAAATTGTCGAAATACGCTCACGTGCTTGAAAGCCTTAATAAATAAGTCAATAGGTAAATGTCATCTCATTCCAAAAATATAATAGAACTACATATACATAGGTAATTCTTTATTGAAAGAAAATAATTTGATAGAAAATATGAAAATTATTAAAAAATATTCAATGTTTGTATGTTACAGTTGCCAATCTACAATGAGCATTACTCAGATCAAAGTTACGCAGGTTTCAAATCACTCCGACCTCTGAGATACCGAATATACACATGCAGTATTCTATTCTACACCCTTATACAGTGTATCACCCCTATACAGTGTATTAATTTAAGTTTAAGTTTATGGGTACACGCCTGAATTAAAAGACTTTATTTATTTATGTACATATGGATATAGTATACTATTCAAAAATAATCATTCCAACATATTATATTGATTGTAGGGAATGTTGTGGTTTTTGTTCCTCTCAGCTTCGTTCCTTTGAGTTTTATTTTATGAGTGAGATCCCGATCGTCCTGTTTAAAACTAGGAAATTATTTTGATGAACACCTATTAATTTACATTTATGAAATTAACCGCACGTGCTCTGAAGGACAAGCTATCAGTATTAAATTTTCTCTCGTTCCTACAAATATTTGCTTTTATTTTGATGTCGACGCACACATAAAAATACCAATACTTAGATCAAAGTCAGACAGCTCCTCCTATCACTCCAACCTCTGATTTAAGGCATTATTTAATAATGTACTCATTGGTTTTTTTTTTTATTTCTCATCAATGATAATTTTTTTACATTGCAAAAAGAGACCGAGAAATTCATAATTAATTAAATGTCATCATACTGGTTCATATGTAGTTAATTATTTAATTCCGAGCTATGTACTACTTAGGTAACCACACTGCCAAAAATTAGCACACGCGTTCGAAGCCTAAATAGATTACTAGGCTTCATTTAAATGTCATGTAATGTATGTGTCAGCAATATGTGTACAGCATATAACAATACTTTATAATTATTAACTTTACATTTAGATGAAGATGTGCTTGGAGTTCATTCTCGATCGAAACCAGCTTAAAATTTATACTAACTTAATTTAAGTAAGTGCTAGCCGGTTATTACAACTAAACTTAATTTAGGGACATTCTGTTTTGTGTGCCGAATTCAATAAATAAATAGTGTGTGCACAATTCCTTTTTTTCTCACGAAAAAGGCTTAGGTACGTTTGACTACAGCCTGCCTAATGTTAGGTACCACTATAGTCTAAGATGTTGCACGCGCCTAGAAGAAACCTATTTACTCTAGATTTGAAGACCCCTGGTTTATAATAGCTTTTACCCCTGCTTTTCCTTCTAGCGGTAGTTAAAGAAAATACATATCAAATATGTTATCTTCCGCAAATCTTAAAATACCAATAGTCAGATCAAAGTCAGGCCGGTCCTCGAGTCCCTCCGACCTCTGAATTACCATATCAAGCAGCTCTCGATCACCCCCGCACCCCGCACCCCGGACCCCGCACCCGCCCTGGGGTGCGTGCTAACTGATCAATCAGATTGTAAGAGTCACGCCGGAGGGCACGCGTTAACTAAATGGATAAATGGAAACGTTACGATTGCGTGTCACAAGTTGTTATAGAATTGCGCGGGGGAAAATCGATTATAATTTTCTGTTTGGTTTGTAAATTTATTCTTAGATTGGTGTTGGTAACAAGTACAGAAAAATTGTAATGTACCTTCAAATGCAGTGTGCATAACTAAAAATAGTTTTTCGCAACAGTGTAGAATTCATAAATAGCACAGGTTACCACCGTATTGCCTGAGGCGGGTCCACCTGGACAGTGGACTGCGGTTGGGACGGGAATTGCGGAGGAGTATTGCTCGTTTTCCCGCGAAACCCGTCCTTGCCGAGGTGAAGGGACATCGTGGTAGGTTTTAGTCGGTAGTGGAGTCTCATTAGCTCTGAGCCCGACATACCCCGCTGTCCCCCCCAGGGAGAGTGCGGGGATGCGTAAATGCATTTCCTCCACAAAAAAAATACCATTAATAAATTACGGCATTATGTAACTTCGAAGTCGTCCTCTCGCGCATAATTCTGCTTTTTGCTTTATAACATGCAAAAATTTACATATGCAAACTAATTCATTTATATCCAAATGTAATGTATACTGTCTAAAAATTCCACCTCCCTCTATCGTATTTCAACAAGTAGGGTTTTTTTACAATATATATGTGACTCGGTGGTGTAAACGTCTGCTTTACATTCTGACGCACACAGGTTCGAATCCAGCTCTACACCAAAGACTTGTTTTTCAAGTTATGTGTGGATTTTCACTCGCTTGTGAAGGAAAAGATCATGAGGAAACGGAAATGAGAACATGTGCCTTCCGTGGAAGAATCTGGGCGCCCACCACGATTTACATATTTGCACACGAAAACTGCCCCAATCAGTAAAATCTGCGGAGGAGTCACGACCCTCAGCTATGAGGAACACTACGCGAGGAGATTCACGCCTTTCCTTCAATTATTTAAATTCTTTTAGTCTCAAAACATCGTCACAACTTCACAACCCTTCGCCAAAAAAATCACGTTTATCATGTAATTAAAGGTTATATATATTTGCTTAGAAGAAAACAGATGTTTGTTTATTGAAAAAAAATTAATAGATGTGGTCTGAAACCAGCGTGTAAGAGTTGCAGCGAAAAAAGTAATATTTCAGCTATTTCTTTGAAGATTAATTTAACCACAAGCGCATGTTATGACTTAAAAAATCCTACAAACCATTTTATGAAACATTCATCCAATGTTTGTTATAAACTTTTGCACAGAACCCTTGTTTTTGTTAAAATAATATGACAAATAGCGTCATTGATTGCTTATCTTCTTCTTATCGAATGAGAGTGAGCAACTCTGGTGTCGAGAGTTTATCAAGCCGCCCTTAGAGCCTCTGACATGGCTTAACGACTGCCGTACTAGTCAAACAGCCGGGACCTACAATTTAAAGTGTTATCCGACCCACGAAAGCGCCCAAAATGGAATGACACTTTTCGGTCACCCATCCAAGTGCTGACCGAGAATCGCATGCGATTGCCTCCGCCAGGTGAGCTACGGGCGCTGCAATTATTGTAATTTAAGATGTAACATTGGCTTGATATTTTATATTTAAAAATACACCTGGTGAGGATAGTGCACTGTTAACAAAATAATGGGAATTCTGTGTTTATTTTTAAAAAAAACTGCCTATAAAGCGGCGTTAAACTTGGCTAAAATAAAATACAATTGAAAAATGGCAGACTTAATATTTTCGCAAGCTGCATGTTCATTCAGTTCAAAGCATTTTTTGTAACATCATGAAATGCATTACTTGCTAATGGTAGGAAATAAATAATGATGACTTAAGTACTAATGAAACCTACAGTCAATTTAACGTTTAGTTTTAGATCAACATACAGCGTACCTAAATTATTCTTGTACCTACGTTTACCTACTGTATTTTGTGTGGGTATGTAATAGACCTTACAAAAATATATTATATAGATAGATGGATAAACCCCACAAAGAAACAATACAAACACAGAATTAAACTTACAATTAGCGTCTCAATTGGAGGCTTCATAGATAAAAGCGATATATTTATTCATGTTAGTAAATTGTTCAATGAAATAGTTATAGATTAAATAATTACATATTTGAAAGAAAAATTAAACAGAGAGTTTGCCTTGCTAAGCCTGATTTTATGATGATTATTACTTTATACTGAACTAGCTGTGCCAGCGACTTCGTCCGCATGGAATAGTTATTGCCATAATAACGGTTCTAGTGAGTTGATCTTAAAAGATAGACCTATATGACTGGCCTGTTAGCTTAGTTGGTAGTGGCTCTGCCTTCTAATCTAGGGGTTGCGGGTTCGATTCCCGCCTGACACAAGTATTTATGCATTTTAAAAAATGTATAATTTCTTGTGTTGAGTCTGGTTGTTTGTATGTATAATATGTATGTATTTACAAAAGAAAAGTATATAAGTATTATATCCGTTATCTAGTACCCACGACACAAGCGTTTGCTTAGTGTGGGGCTAGATGGCGCTGTGTGCAATGTCCCGAAATATTTATTTTATTTATTTATATACCGTTGCAGACATTTTGTTAGATCATTCCAAGAGAAATAATTCTTTCATACATATTTTTTTGATATCTTGAACCGTTTTCGCAGCACACGCAACGGAAGCCCTCAAAGATGAATAATTTTCCACATTTTCCATTGTTTCTTCGCTCCTATTAGTTGCAGCGTGATGTTGTATAATCATAATCATAATCATCATTTATTTATAAAGCCATTTTACACGTCACATTGTATAGTTGTAAATACTAGATAATATATAGATAAAAAAGATAACCTAAAGCCTTTCTCGATAAATGGTCTATTCAACACAAAAATATTTTTTCAATTCGCACCAGTAGTTCCTGAGATTAGCGCGTTCAAACAAACAAACAAACTCTTCAGCTTTATAATATTAGTATAGATAGTATAGATTAAATTGATAAATAGGTACAAGGCGCTCATCAAGTCAGGTCATCTTGATTTGCTTTTCAGTTTGAAAACTGTAATACATTATTACAAAATACCTAATTTAGTATAGTATTTTTGATCAACTACTAGATGCAAAATATAGACGGTTACTTACGAATACTAAGAAGAAAACCCTTTCAGTCAAGAAAACCTCATCCAAACGGGTAAACTCAGAGGACAGATGAATCATGCTTTCTTCAGAAATCTTGATTGAAAACAACCTGTTTTGGTGTTTTCTAATGGAGATTTTCCAACGTAATTTCATTTTAATTTGGTTGCAGTGCAATTCTGTTCAACGAAATGCTTCGTTTATAAAATGCAAACAACAGTTATGAAGCAATTTGGCTTGATTCAGGGAAAAATGCAAAATATGAATAGAAGCTAAATAGGGGTTCATTAGGCGTCCGCCGGAGCCCCGGAGCCGCGGCCGAGGCTGCGTGCGAATTATGCAATTTCATTTCAATTTGCGGGCGAGATCTCAGCCCCCGGCCTGCGCCCCGGGGGCTCACACGACGCCACACACTTTTTCCACCACCCCCCGTCCTCGCCTGCGTTCTAAAACACACCTTATTCCGATACCGCAAATCGTAAAACGTGGCGAGGCCGCGTTGATTAAATTATTTCTCCATTATTTGATTCGCCACCTCTTTCAAAATGGCGGCAAAAAAACAGCGTGGCGTGAATAAGTGGGCGAGAGCATTACAATGCATCGCGGCTCCTTGCGGCGGCGCGGCGGTGGCTGGCCGACACTGCTGCGGTAATTAGTGGGCGCTGCGCTCGCTCGGACAGCCTGGGAGTGGTCACACAACCTTGCTGGACCTACAGGCACTAGGGTTGTCGACATGACAACATCTTTGTCTATTAAGCCTGCCGAAATTTTTATTTACTTTAACATTTTACTCATTAATAAATATTTTCAAGAATAATTTTTACTACAATTTTTTGCTTTAATTATTTCAATAAAAAACTGAAACATGCGCGTGCGTAGGTAGTTTTTTCAATAGTTTTTATTCGTTTTGCAAATTAAGTAGTTACCTATAGTGGAACTAAGTACTCAACAAATAAATTACTACCGTAGAAAGGTAGCAATGTTTCGTTTTTCGTAGAAGGAAAAATAAAATAACTCCTCTGTTTCAACAAAAAAATGTCAAGCGCGCTACATACCGATTGCCGACGGTAAATAACCTACAAGAATTTCCTTAAAGTAAGTATAAGCAGAAAAGTATGTATTTGAAATCTTAGAAACTTCTTGTTCAAATGACTGTAAACTTGTAAACTACCTAGCTACTAAAAAAATGTAGCAGTATTATATATTAAGAAGTGTACATAAATAAGCTGTTTGTATAACACCTTATCTACTTCTAAACAAATAACTACTCAAATCGGACACGTGATAGTGATTAATATTATAAACAGAAAACAAATACATGCCTAAAAAGACCATAAAAATACTACAAATTAATATACCTAACTAATTTTAATATGTAAGGAACATTATAAGCGTTGCAATGCCTCTGATAATGCAAATGTCCACAGGCGACGGTGACTTCTTACCATAAGGCGTGCAGTTTGCAGGTTGGTGACTTATGTTAAAAAGATATCCTAAGTAACTTGAGTAAAGTCCTAATCCTCTATCGAAAAAGTCTTAGTGATCAAAAAATATAATTGAGAATACTTTTTTATTGAAAACTATAGAATAAATAGCAGTTTGTATTAATAATTACTAAATCAATCTACTATCCGACTCATATTTTTTACAAAATAGAATCTTTAATCTCCCGAAAACATCAAACAACTTAGCATAAGATAGGTACACAATCAGATCAATAAACAATCAGTCTTCATTCCGCTGACATCCGATCTAATCCCACCACAATAAGTGTTGTGGGCACAACATGTCAACACATAATAGTGTAAGTAATAGATGTCTTTGTTCCGAGACAGACAGACAGACAATGGGCGAGGCGCGGCGTGTTTGGATTGGGCATGGAAAGACGGACAAAGCCACCGGATCGCACAATGCACCGGAACAAACCAGCAAATGTAAAGGCATGAGAAATGGGATTCGTTGATAGGTAGACAAATTGGTAAATTTTGATAAAAATATCCATATTTGTATAGATGATAATTTCACCCAGTATAAAGAACCTCGCCTCGTACGTGACTTATGACAGCTTGGTTCCTTATAGCATGCGGGACACTCGTAAAAATATCCATATTTGTATAGATGATAATTTCACCCAGTATAAAGAACCTCGCCTCGTACGTGACTTATGACAGCTTGGTTCCTTATAGCATGCGGGACACTCGTAAAAATATCCATATTTGTATAGATGATAATTTCACCCAGTATAAAGAACCTCGCCTCGTACGTGACTTATGACAGCTTGGTTCCTTATAGCATGCGGGACACTCGTAAAAATATCCATATTTGTATAGATGATAATTTCACCCAGTATAAAGAACCTCGCCTCGTACGTGACTTATGACAGCTTGGTTCCTTATAGCATGCGGGACACTCGTAAAATTATCCATATTTGTATAGATGATAATTTCACCCAGTATAAAGAACCTCGCCTCGTACGTGACTTATGACAGCTTGGTTCCTTATAGCATGCGGGACACTCGTAAAATTATCCATATTTGTATAGATGATAATTTCACCCAGTATAAAGAACCTCGCCTCGTACGTGACTTATGACAGCTTGGTTCCTTATAGCATGCGGGACACTCGTAAAAATATCCATATTTGTATAGATGATAATTTCACCCAGTATAAAGAACCTCAACTCGTACGTGACTTATGACAGCTTGGTTCCTTATAGCATGCGGGACACTCGTAAAAATATCCATATTTGTATAGATGATAATTTCACCCAGTATAAAGAACCTCACCTCGTACGTGACTTATGACAGCTTGGTTCCTTATAGCATGCGGGACACTCGTAAAAATATCCATATTTGTATAGATGATAATTTCACCCAGTATAAAGAACCTCAACTCGTACGTGACTTATGACAGCTTGGTTCCTTATAGCATGCGGGACACTCGTAAAAATATCCATATTTGTATAGATGATAATTTCACCCAGTATAAAGAACCTCGCCTCGTACGTGACTTATGACAGCTTGGTTCCTTATAGCATGCGGGACACTCGTAAAAATATCCATATTTGTATAGATGATAATTTCACCCAGTATAAAGAACCTCGCCTCGTACGTGACTTATGACAGCTTGGTTCCTTATAGCATGCGGGACACTCGTAAAAATATCCATATTTGTATAGATGATAATTTCACCCAGTATAAAGAACCTCAACTCGTACGTGACTTATGACAGCTTGGTTCCTTATAGCATGCGGGACACTCGTAAAAATATCCATATTTGTATAGATGATAATTTCACCCAGTATAAAGAACCTCGCCTCGTACGTGACTTATGACAGCTTGGTTCCTTATAGCATGCGGGACACTCGTAAAAATATCCATATTTGTATAGATGATAATTTCACCCAGTATAAAGAACCTCGCCTCGTACGTGACTTATGACAGCTTGGTTCCTTATAGCATGCGGGACACTCGTAAAAATATCCATATTTGTATAGATGATAATTTCACCCAGTATAAAGAACCTCAACTCGTACGTGACTTATGACAGCTTGGTTCCTTATAGCATGCGGGACACTCGTAAAAATATCCATATTTGTATAGATGATAATTTCACCCAGTATAAAGAACCTCGCCTCGTACGTGACTTATGACAGCTTGGTTCCTTATAGCATGCGGGACACTCGTAAAATTATCCATATTTGTATAGATGATAATTTCACCCAGTATAAAGAACCTCGCCTCGTTCGTGACTTATGACAGCTTGGTTCCTTATAGCATGCGGGACACTCGTAAAAATATCCATATTTGTATAGATGATAATTTCACCCAGTATAAAGAACCTCGCCTCGTACGTGACTTATGACAGCTTGGTTCCTTATAGCATGCGGGACACTCGTAAAAATATCCATATTTGTATAGATGATAATTTCACCCAGTATAAAGAACCTCGCCTCGTACGTGACTTATGACAGCTTGGTTCCTTATAGCATGCGGGACACTCGTAAAATTATCCATATTTGTATAGATGATAATTTCACCCAGTATAAAGAACCTCGCCTCGTACGTGACTTATGACAGCTTGGTTCCTTATAGCATGCGGGACACTCGTAAAAATATCCATATTTGTATAGATGATAATTTCACCCAGTATAAAGAACCTCGCCTCGTACGTGACTTATGACAGCTTGGTTCCTTATAGCATGCGGGACACTCGTAAAAATATCCATATTTGTATAGATGATAATTTCACCCAGTATAAAGAACCTCGCCTCGTACGTGACTTATGACAGCTTGGTTCCTTATAGCATGCGGGACACTCGTAAAAATATCCATATTTGTATAGATGATAATTTCACCCAGTATAAAGAACCTCAACTCGTACGTGACTTATGACAGCTTGGTTCCTTATAGCATGCGGGACACTCGTAAAAATATCCATATTTGTATAGATGATAATTTCACCCAGTATAAAGAACCTCGCCTCGTACGTGACTTATGACAGCTTGGTTCCTTATAGCATGCGGGACACTCGTAAAATTGTTGGAGTAAACAGAACTCTATCAAAGTCAAACAAGCTCACACATGTCATGGGCCCGACGGTATATAATAAACTGCCGGACTCTATCATTGATGCTCCTAGCTTCAGTAGCTTCAGATCGAGACTGCAGCGCTGGCTAATCGAGCACTCGTTTTATACGATTGATGAATTTACGAAACTTAAATTGAAACCAGTACATTAGTACTTACATCTTTGTACTAGGATAAATATTATTTATTATGACATCTAATATTAAATTGTTAATATTTTATAATTTTTGTATTGACGTGTAAATAATTTACGAAATAAAATGATTATGATTATGATTATGATTATGATTATGATTAGGGGATTTGTCCAACCCCAAATTAAAGTGAGAGCTAGGAAAAAAAACTTTACAAATTAATGTATAATTACATAATCATATTTTATATATATTTATTCATTACTAGCTGTGCCTGCGACTTCGTCCGCGTGGAAAAGTTATTTTTGGTATTAATTCTTTAAATTGTGAACCGTTTTCGCAGCGCACACAACGGAAGCCCTCAAAGATGAAAAATTTTCCCCGTTTTTTTCACATTTTCCATTATTTCTTCGCTCCTATTAGTTGCAGCGTAATGTTATATAGCCTAAAGCCTTCCTCGATAAATGGTCTCAACACAAAACGATTTTTTTCAATTCGCATTAGTAGTTCCTCAGATTAGCACGTTCAAACAAACAAACAAACAAGCTCTTCAGCTTTATAATATTAAGTATAGTTAATGAAATTACCGGTAAGTACCATATAAATACAAAATCTTCACTAGAGTTGGTTGGGTACATTAATAGGTAATTGGTAGTTAAATCTCATATAGATATACGAGTATTTTTATTACAAAATGATTTGCATAGATTTTGAAATAAATCGTTTTGTAAATAAAATTAATGATTTAAATCAAACTGTATTTTTTCTTCGAACATACTTACAACAAAGTAAATTAATATAAACATACCTATAAATTAATTACAAAACTTTATTTCCATATAAAGATGTGTCTTTTGCTGTTGTTAAAAACAGACAAAAAGCAAGATCTTCCAGCGGAACAATAGTTTTTTAACATTCATAAAAAAATAAACCTAGTCATCATTAGCTATAAACTTAGTCCTACTATAGAACATACCTACCTATAATTGCTTGTAATAAAAAAGAAATAGTTCAAAGAGTGATAAATAAAAAAATATTTCAGGACATATCACACAGCGCCATCTAGCCCCATACTAAGCTTACGCTTGATTTAGTTTTGATTTAGTTTGGACTTGATTAGAATACAATTTATTGGTATATACCTAGTCAGGTCATAAGTATTGTCACACAGTAAAAACTTTTCTTTTAGAATGCTGGCCACAAAAAAGTTTATTGAATTCGAATTTCGAATTGTTCATGAAAATAAAAATGTATACTTTTTAGAATTTTACTCATTTTTCAATATGGAGTGGACGCTTAAAGAAGACCGTTTTGCAGTTACCTATTGCATTGCATCGTTGCGGTTACGTGCCAATTCAAATTTTTGACATACTGAAAAATTTGAATATAAATAATAAATATTCTGGGACATTGCACACAGCGCCATCTAGCCCCACACTAAGCAAACGCTTGTGTCGTGGGTACTAGGTAACGGATATATTACTTATATACTTTTCTTTTGTAAATACATACTTATTATACATACAAACGACCAGACTCAACACAAGTAATTATAATTTTTTAAAATGCATAAATACCTTGTGTCACGCGGGAATCGAACCCGCAACCCTTAGATTAGAAGGCAGAGCCACTACCAACTAAGCTAACAGGCCAGTCAATATAACCAAAAGATTCGTTTATCGTACCATCAAACGATACAATAAAGACTCTAGTGTAGATGACAGGTCAAGAAGTGGTCGCCCTCGGTCTGTTAGGACTCCAGCAGTGATAAAAGCTGTGAAGGCGCGAATTCAAAGAAATCCCAAACGTAAGCAGAAACTGTTGGCCCTTCAGATGGGGTTAAGCAGAACCACGGTGAAAAGGGTGTTAAATGAAGACTTAGGGCTTCGGGCATATCGAAGAAAAACAGGACATCGTTTGAATGCTCGTCTAATGGACCTGAGACTGAAGAGATGCCGCGCTTTGTTGAAGCGGTACGCGGGAAATAAATATCGGGAAATTCTTTTTTCGGATGAAAAAAAATTTACCGTAGAAGAGAGCTACAACAAACAAAATGATAAGGTGTACGCACACAGTAATGAAGAAGCGAGCAAACGTATTCCGCGTGTCCAACGAGGTCATTTTCCATCCTCGCTCATGGTATGGTTGGGAGTTTCTTATTGGGGCTTAACAGAGGTACATTTTTGTGAGAAAGGTGTAAAAACGAATGCAGTTGTGTATCAAAATACAGTCCTGACGAACCTTGTGGAACCTGTTTCTCATATCATGTTCAATAACAATCACTGGGTATTCCAACAAGATTCGGCGCCAGCTCATAGAGCGAAGAGCACACAAGACTGGCTGGCGGCGCGTGAAATCGACTTCATCCGGCACAAAGACTGGCCCTCCTCCAGTCCAGATTTGAATCCGTTAGATTACAAGATATGGCAACACTGGAGGAAAAGGCGTGCTCAAAGCCTCATCCCAATTTGGAGTCACTCAAGACATCCTTGATTAAGGCAGCCGCCGATATTGACATGGACCTCGTTCTTGCAGCGATAGACGACTGGCCGCGCAGATTGAAGGCCTGTATTCAAAATCACGGAGGTCATTTTGAATAAACTTTATTGTCATAAGAATCTATGTTTTGTTAAGTTCATTTTGGTATATAAATGGTTACAAAAAGAATAAAGTTGTTTCAATTATTTTATATTAAACATGTGACAGAATTTATGACCTGACTAGGTATTACCATAACCATATCTTAAGTAAAAAATATGCATAAAGTACAGCTATCTACAATCAAAACGAGATAAATCTGACACGAAATTCCAAGTTATCACGACAAGTTTAAAATCTCAAGGTGTGACCGCCTAATGAGGTAAGCGGAGATTCAGTCTTTGTTCCTCTACCCGCTAACCCGATATGATTGGTTCGCGCAACGAGCTTCAATCACTCTCCTTCAATCCTTCGCGTAATCAATACCTTGGAAACTACGAATTATTGATGCTAAAGAACTGTTACTCCTTATGAATGTTGCGTAAAAAATGCTGTTTTGTCAAATGCATCGTTTGAGATTTGATATGGTGCCGGAAATAGCCAAGTCCTACTATCCAAAGTCGCAGTTGGCCGCTAAGGTTAAGGCCCTCCAACCAACTCAACCGCGGCGGCGCGGCGGCGCGGGCGTGTCATCTCATCCGTCCACCACATCCACATCTCACCATCTCTTGAAATATTTTTTGACTCAGTTACATTTCTATATTTTCAATAATTCGTAGCATCGAACGAATTATTGAATCCTGTTTCCGGCCGCGATTGGACTTTCTTTTGACACGAACACTGATCGCGTTACTCTTTACTTCCCTTTCATCGTCGACTGTAATGAAATACTTATTAAAAATCCGAGAACGGTGTCGATGTCTTTTACCAAAGCTTTTATCATTTTCAATGAGTATATACCTACTGCTGGCTCAATCAATAAAATGTTTTGATCTGTTTGAGATGGAATCAAATAACGATCAGATCACACAAATATGTAGGTACTTAGTACCTAGGTCCCTATGGTATTATCGTATTCCTGTGGATAAATCACACATATTAAAATATAAGACTGTTATTTTAGTTGGCTTACGGTAACCAAAGTTAAAAAAGTGAGTCGCAAATTCAGATTAAAATCGGAGCGCTTACATTTTCTCATCACTGAGGGTCGTGACTCCCCCGCAGAATTCATTCATTAGGGGAGTTCTCTAGGGCAGATTGATACATCGTGGTGGGCGCTCACGGACGACGCATGTCCTCGGATACTGTGGTCCCCAAACATGTCGGATTTCTCATTATGTTTTCCTTCACCGCTAAGCGAGTGCAAATCCACACATAACTTGAAACACAAGTCACAACAGAATCGGAGACACAACAGTTGTTAAACGATGTAATAATATTTTGGGTGGTTTGCAATCTCTCGAGAATTCTTATACACACTCTCAATTACCTAATTATTTGTTTACAACAAGAGAAGATGTTTTTCAAGCACGGTACCTAACCTGTGGAAAATCTTTATTATTTTACACACAACTTTTCTGTTGTACATTTTCCACGTTAAAAACTTTTAAATGAATACACAATATTTTTTTTCATCCCACCTTATATTTGATCGAAGATCCCACCATCTCGGAAAGAGTATTTTTACTCTTCAATATCTGAGTGCAAAAGCCGTTTTTATCCTCTAGAGGATAAAGTAAATTTTCATCCCACCATCTCGGAAAGATATTTTTACTCTTTAATATCTGAGTGCAATAGCCGTTTTTATTCTCTAGAGGATAAAGTAAATTTTCATCCCACCATCTCAGAAAGAGTATTTTTACTCTTCAATATCTGAGTGCAAAAGCCGTTTTTATTCTCTAGAGGATAAAGTAAATTGAACATCGTGTGCACTAAGTTTTTGAATTAAAAAAATCATTAAACCTATTTACTGCTAACCTCTATGGTGCCGAATATATCAGACAACTTTTTTCAAATTTGTTAAAAACTCAGACTCGGAACCTTCTTGGTGTTCTTTTTTCAATTGGCTTTGTACGCGGGCATTTAGTCATTTTCTCGCTGAGGTGGAATGAAAAGTTACATGTTGCACTCGAGTGCAAAGATTTTTCACCTCGTGCTCTTTTGATTCCCTCGCTAACGCTCAGGATTCTAATTTTGAATCACTCGCTGCGATCGTGATTCAATTTAAGAATCCTTCGCTTGCTCGGTCATCAAAATTGAACACGCGGTTAAAAAGCAACTTTGCACTCTTGTATAACAAATAACTATTAAAGTCACAGAAATCTAAATAAAAAGTTTATTTAGATTTCTGTGATTAAAGTGGTGAGGAGCGAGTTTGCCTAAACCAAAAAGTATAAAAAAATGATGGCACCACTTGTACTTAGTAGGTACTTTGTTCAATTTATTTGTTTTTTCAGGCTGTTACACAGTTAGGACAACGAAAAAACATGACATGTGTGTGTTTGTACTTTGATTCCCATAAAATATGACAACATACGTACGTAATTATTATACCTAAGTGCAAAAAAATAGTACCATGTCTACACTTATTGGTTGCAGTGTTAGTCCAGTCAATAAAGACCAAAACCCCCAACAAATTAGTTACTCAGCCAAACTTTGAGAATTTGTTCAGAAGGGTAAAATAAGTGACCGTGTGAGTTTGCACCCTTGTGGGGTGTACGGAAAGGGTTAAAAAGGGGTGAAAAGTGTTTTCTATCAATAACATTGCCAAAAAAATTAGTTACTTTGTGCAAATTTGGAATTAAGTTCTTGTTACCGTTTTCTAACATGTATCAAATTTGCACACTTTTGCAACATACGGAACATTGTTTATTATTAAAAACAATAATATATTGTTATAACACGAGTGAAAAAATTAGTTACTCGCTGCAAATTTAGAATTATGATCTTTCTTTGGTTTTCTAATAATAGCATGTGTTAAATTTGCACACTTTTGCTACTTTCGGAACATTGTTTATTAATAAAAAAAACATGATATTAGCTGATAACAGGGATAAAAATATTATTTAGGTGTCCGCGCCTTCGCTTGACCCACTTATTGAGATAACATGTTGGATTTTACGTGTGGCAACACTATTTTGCTCCATGGCGCCCCTCCATGCGTCGAGTCATGTCGGCTCGACTCGGTGTCGATCGGCTCCCCCCTCCCGCACATCGCTCGCGCAGCGCCGGGCGGACTAACTTCCTCAGTACTCTCAAGCCAGCAAAATACTATGTACTTATAATGTTTGTTTCTCATGTTAGATAATATAATTTTTATTTGAATTTTTATTGCATGCTTAGAAATTAGAAAGAAAATAGGGAAAGGGAAAAAATAGGGAAAACAGATAAAATGCGGTTAAAAGTGGACTGAGGATGATGATGATGTTAGATAAACTGTGACTTTGAATGATCTTGGTAGTCGTATGCAACTTAATCTTCATATGGATTTAGAAACGCAAACTATCATCAAACTCGGTAGTATATATGTAAAAAAACTCGTGTCCTACTGTTAAGGGCTGTAGATGATGATGATGAAAAATATATTCGAAATGTCTCGAAGTTGTAAAAAATCAGTGACTATCAAACGGAAATTAAAAATAAAAATTTTGAGTGTTGCCACACGTAAAATTCAAGATGTTATCTCAATAAGTGGGTCAAGCGAAGGCGCGGACACCTAAATAATATTTTTATCCCTGTTATTAGCTAATATCATGTTTTTTTTATTAATAAACAATGTTCCGTAAGTTGCAAAAGTGTGCAAATTTAACACATGCTAGATATCCAAAGAAAGATCATAATTCTAAATTTGCAGCGAGTAACTAATTTTTTCACTCGTGTTATAACAATAATTATTGTTTTTTAATAATAAACAATGTTCCGTATGTTGCAAAAGTGTGCAAATTTGATACATGTTAGAAAACGGTAACAAGAACTTAATTCCAAATTTGCACAAAGTAACTAATTTTTTTGGCAATGTTATTGATAAAAAACACTTTTCACCCCTTTTTAACCCTTTCCGTACACCCCACAAGGGTGCAAACTCACACGGTCACTTATTTTACCCTTCTGAACAAATTCTCAAAGTTTGGCTGAGTAACTAATTTGTTGGGGGTTTTAGGCTTAATTGACTGGACTATGTAGAGAAGTCACATACATGTCTTAGAACTCAAATGTCCAAAATGCATGGTATAAAATAATCAATAAGCCGCTCCTATTCTCCTTCATGGTAAAATGCGTGGAATGGAACGGTGTGGCAAATAGTGAAGCTTGCTTGATCAAAGCCAAAAAAAAGAAAAAATGACAAAATGATTATGAGAAATGTCACTGTCAAAAAGTTACAAAATAAGTTCATAACCTAAAATTCCTATTTTATGTTAAAATTTTGTAAAAATGTTTAAATCTTTACTCAGCAAGCTAAACCCTACACAATTATCATGTGGTTTTCATACCACTGCATGCCTCAACGAAGTAAGATTGCTGACAAGATTGAGAGTGGTGGATAACTCTGAGATCGGCAAGCGAGCTATGGCTGAAGGGAAACCACCTAAAGTTATCTGCGTTTATAACAAAAAACGTAAGTTAATTACATTGAGTAATACAACCAAAAGCATAATTTTATGCTACATTAAATTTCTGGACTACGAGACGGCCACAGAATCACAATAAATCCATAATGTATTAGACTTCAAATTTCACTTTGTTAACAGGTCAATTCTCCAAAATAATAAGTATTCGTTATAAAACGAACCTGTTTAAATACTCTTACAGTTGTAAATTATTTATTTCAGGTGTGGGCTACATTGGTGACCGTGTGATGGTTGCTATCAAAGGTCAGAAGAAGAAAGGCATCCTTGTTGGTTTGAAGCAGACACAGAATGTAAAAGTTCCCAAGTTTGACAGTAACAACATAGTCCTTATCGACGACAATGGCACCCCTCTCGGCACGCGGATCCATGTGCCTATCCCAACCATACTAAGAACCATCCTCAAAGAAAGAACCCATGCCAAAGGAGCAGATTATACCAAGTTATTAGCAATAGCAACTAGATTTGTTTAGTATTATTCAGTTAGTAGGAAAGTAGTGTAAATAAATTGTGTTGAATATAAGAATTATTACTAGTGTGTATTATTTTATTTGAAAATCAGGTAAACAGTCTATGTAGTACAGAAAGAATTTTGAGTGTCAGAGCAAGAGCATTTAATTTAGGTAGGTACTTATAGAAATATTTACTCAAAACTTTCTTCCATGTAACCAATCTGAGTGCATTTTTCACAAAACTTAACCATCAGAACAGCAAGGTATCATTACCTTGCAAGGCCAAATAAGAGAGCACTAGTATACAAAATCAAAATTACAAAAAAAAAGTTATGTCAGTCTATACATTAATGTATGGTAAATTGATTACACTTATTCAAAGGCAGTTTTAGAATAACCTTACCTTTCTGTTACAAGCAACACAATAGCCATAATTAGAATTCAGAAAAGAATTGTGGTGTTTTTACAAGACTTTCAAGGAACTATCTAGAGTATAGGAACATTATAATTCACAAAAGGAAGGCAAGCATATTTTGTAAATAAAAAACAAAATTTGATTGAAATTTGAAAATTTAATAAAACGATCATCACTTCCACTTGAGAGTAGACTTGACTTACTTATAGACACACTACCTACCGATGGCGATGAGCAGACAACACGACACCTACTTGAGTGTATATCACGATGTACTACCACAGTATGCACCTTAACTAAAATCTTGTCACAGCCATCTTAGGCTCACAATCTGACATAAACAACCCACAAATGGAACTAAATAGTCCTGATGAATATTTTAAGTTATCTAGTATTTTCTGTGGGCTTGAATGCCTAGATTGTGTGCCACCAACCTGACATAGATGTTAGATGAAATGCATAACACATCAACCATTGCTCGCCAACACTACTTCCTGATAAAATCGTGGCGCCCGCGCCTCGTAATCTTCAAATATGGCATCTTTAGGAACTAAAAACAATGTTACAAAAAGCAAGCTTTCAGACAGATCATAATTTCACTTGACTATGTACAAATCACTGGTTGATATTGTGAGATGATGTTAGTAGAGCAATGGTTGTTGCCTGTGATACAATGCACCCAGGTAGTACCTAGCCGTAGTACAGTTCACATGGACATGGGCACTGGTTTACAATTTACACACACAATAATGTCTGTTTAGATAGATTCTTGGATAAAATTGGTATTAAAAAGTTCTGAACAAGATACTATTTAGGTGGCAGAAATGCTGCTATCAGCTGCAGTTGTCATGAACAGAGTTATTGAACCATCAAAAGGATTAAAATAGAAAGAGGACCTTTCAATTTAAAAATATTATGGCATTAAAGTATTTTAGTTAGAAGTATGCAGACATATTACACCAGCACCCTCATAGAATAAGGCTTTAGAATTTGTCCTATTGCTAATAGTAAAACATCAATCTTGTTAAAGCTGTGAACGATACCTACGAGAGTAATACTCTGCCTACAATATATAAACACTATCAACAATGCAACATATTTTGACTGTGGCACTGAAACTTATTGTTGTTCACGTGAAAGGTGATTTTCTCAGATCTTAAAAAATGAATTCTTTGCATTCACTTACATTCAATGGCATAACTATTGAATTCTTATATATGATTTTGATTCCGATTGAAATCGAGGATATCCATTGCAGACAACAACATTGGAAAGGTTTTCAGCGTTGTTTTAATGCCTGCATCACATATATAAATGCCAAATACACAATCATTATTGATTGAGAATTAACTTTATCTTAGCCCTGGTGTAAATTTCAGCGCCACAAATTACCGAGACCGAATTAAACTTATGATTTATAAATAATATTGTTTTTAGTAAGTTTGTATGTATATGCACAACAGCGATGACTAGAGTACTAGATAGACTGCGTGCGCCTCGCCGCCTCGCGGTGCGCTCACGACACATGTTAACTAACTTTAAACATATCAATTCAGTATACTTAATAGAAAAAAAACACTTAGTCGGAAGAAATATTTGAAAAAAAAAGACAACATGATATTGCGTCTCCCGATAAGAATATAAATCTAAAACATTCCTTACAGATGGTGCAACCACACGAAAATCCAATATTTTGTTAATTCGTTCAGTTAAACTTCTTTGGGGCATGAGTTAACATTGCAAGGTTATCCAGCAGCTATTCCGTGTCGTTGCACCTCCAGACATCTAATTGTTAATTAAAAAAATATAACACAAATATAGTTCATTTAATTTGTACAATCTTCGACGTAAGATCTATAGAAGCAGTAACGTGCAAGCGAGGGGGGTGGTTAGTTCTTCGGTTCGGGGGCGGGGGGAGTCAGCGCCGCGAACACCGTCTGCGGGAGGGGAGGGTCATATAGGAGGGGAATTACTAACTACTCTGTACTGTGATATAATAAAACGTAAGTTCGTATGAGAGTGGCCCACTCTGGTGTCAGAGTTTTCATACCACCCTTAAGGCCCAATCAATTAATTTGTTGGGAGAATGAAACTGACTGTTGTTCTAAAAACCGGAGGTTAGCCTTGTCTTTACTGTAAATAAGATATCAACATTTCGCGTTACACGCAGTCTTGGAAAAAATCTTGTTTCCTTTAATTTTACACTAAAAACATCACAGTACAGATGAACAACAAAACAACTCGATTCTTTATAGATCAAATTGCGTCGCAACGTCGTCGGTAGGTAGATATATATGTATTTGATTTGTAGGATGGATAGACGAAGGAATAAGATACTAAGCGTGTCGCCTTCTAACTGTTAATTATAAATCGGGGAGAAAAGAACCGTTTTCCGCTAAACTAACACGATTACTAACTGATGAGAAAAATGCTCCTTTTCTACCCTCAGAACATATTAAAGGGTTAAAACGTAGGTTAAGGAAGTAAAGCTATGACTTACAACACATACACTTTACAATATAGTAGTTAAAAGAGAGTCCAAGTAGAACAAGCTAACCTCATAAACTTGTATCAAAATTCGGATAAGGCGATAGATCAGTAGAGTAAGGAGGCCGAGCACACCTCGACAAGCCAATTTACACCTCGAGACCTTCACAATAAGGTCGAAATTAGTAACAGTAAATATAACTCCATTGCCTATTCTTATCAAGTAATTTTAGTTTGTATCTCTAGACACGTAAAGGTGAAATTAGCTTGCACATACCAGGCTTCTGGCCCAAAGACGGTATTACAGTAGCGACCCCTACATCCTTAGCACTGTCACGAAAAACAACAAAATATTAATAAATTCGATTTTTAGATAACTTTTTATAAGCTAAGTTATTAAGTACTTGAATGACACCTCTCCGCTCCGCAATCCTGGCCCCAGCGCGTTCAAGGTTATGTTAATTACTACTTGACATGGGCAAGCCAGCGGAGAGTTGTTGTAGTATTCATTTGATGTATTCTAATGATAGTGAATGAAACAAGCGTAGTCGTTTGTTACGTAGTATATTGTTGCGTTTCGTGACGTCACCGGCGGGTGGAGTACACTCGAATAAGGCTGCAAGTTAAGGCTACACTACGTGATATGAAGGCTCACACGATAGCTCCCGCGCCGCGCCGCGATAACACACTCTATTGCAATAGTAACAGAGGCGAAAATACGCTACAAGGCCAATAGTATTGCTCTTTGATGACAGATTTAATAAATTTAGACACTGACCAGCTTTCAGAGCCGTTGACTCTTTCGCTCGCGATGCTGATTCAACGCGGAACGAAAGAGACGAACGGACTCTGTCGACTGACTTTGTTAACTTAAAGTAAGAATGTTCGGCTTAGCCGCGTCACTGCCAGCGTGCCGTCCCGCTCGCACAGTACGAGCGCGTGCGAGCGAGACAGCAGGCTGGCAGCACTCGGCACGGGCACGGGTACAGGTTCCCTTGTGCGATATAACATACCATAATAGACCTATCGTGTGACGTTGCATTGACCTGAATAAATAAAATACTAAATAACAAACTAAAATTATCGCAACAAAAATAATAAAAAATACAAAAAAAAAACTCTACATTTGATTCGACTACGATAAATTTCTAAATATATTGTATAACTAGTAATAATAAATGTATAGGTATACCTTAGACTTAAATAGAGTTAAAATGAAAGTGGAGCGAGCGCGGGCCGGGCGCTGCCGCGCTGGGACCGGACACATTTGTACCTAACATTCGTTCGGATCCATTCCGATACGTATTTTCGAGATTTCTTTGATTCATAAACTATAGCAAGATTAAAGATAGTCGCGTCCCTCGAGCACCCGTCCCGCTCTCGCGAATTGAATAGTGTTCTAGCTAGAGCAAGAAGATCGATCGCGTCGACACGCATACTGTCTCACTCACCCGCGCCGCCTGTGTGTGTGTGTGACTCAAAACGAAACATACACTTAACTGCAACACTCCCAACACGTCGCCATTTTAAAAATTCCAATTCAATAAATTAAACCCTCAACACAACAAACACACGCGTGTATGCTCTAAAGTTACACCATTCATTCTTGCTTGTTCAATTGTTTTATAACCACAAAGATTCACATTTTCAGAACAATTTAGCGCAAGTTTTACGTAAAATTCGTAATATTTGTCCACAATATACATTCATTGCGGTCTGTATTACAGATGTGACTCTATTCAGTCGAATGGTATAATTTCAGCTCAACCGGCGCCGGCGCCCGACAGCCACGTAAATTGTATCAGACAAAGACAAAACATTGCAAAGTTCCCCTCTCACTCACCCTCTAGCCAATATTGGTTGTCAATTTTGACATCAATCGCAACCCATTCATTTAATGGTTCCATAAAATGTATGGAAGATGGCCGGTGTCTTTTTGATTTTGTCCTGCTAATTTCGATACAGTATATTTAGTTAGAGTAAGAGAGGAGTGAACTTTGTAACATTGAGAGACTTGTTTTTACACCGTCTGACACATAACATCCAATAAAATGTGGAAATCTCGACGCTATATTCGGACTTGACGTCAAATATAACGTCAAAATTTGTCCCATTAAATTTGACGCCAAATGTAATCAGTCGGTATAAAAAACAAGTCGTCTGCAATGTTTTACGGGACTGTAACTCCAGCGGTTACAATGACAAGGCAAGTGAGACAGTACAATACAGCGTGGTAGTGTTTACACGTCGACCACCATCTTCTTGTGTATGTCAGTGTTGCCGACGACCTGGCAGAACTCTTCGAAGGAGATCTTGCCGTCCTCATCTTTGTCCGCGAACAGGATGGTCTTGTCCACGATCTGCTGGAGCTGCGTGTCTTTCAAGTTGTTGCCAACCATCATCTTCAGCACCTGCAACCAAACAAACATAAATAATTAGGTATCTATAATAGGTATCTTCTAGGTAAGCGTTTTACACCCTAGGCTGCAGCAATGCTTAACATCAGGCAGGCTGTGTCAAACGTACACATATCCCACGTAATAAATAAATAAAAATAAAATAGCCTTTGCTTCCTGAATTTAAAACTATTCCATTTACTTACACATAGTTAATTACACTGTCATGGGGTCTACTAAGTCTGGGCGTGATTTGAAACCAAACCCGGAACGTTAACGTTTCGAGGCATTTATTCAAACCAAACTTAAAAATATTACAAACACTACAAAAAATATGTTTTGTGTGACTTAAACTAACAAGTGGCGCCATCTAGTTATGATGGGCCAAACTAATCTGACTTACAATTTAAACAACACATTGAATTTAGTTATTGATTGATATGTACTACTCATTCTTAATATTAGGGCACCCCAAAGCGGGAAAAGGCCACCTTGCTGGTCCAGGCAAAACACATACATGTTAGTATATTCCGTGAGTGACTTTTGGTCACCTGGATTCAAATACAACCTACTTCATCTAATGGTTTCCTTGAGCGTTTACTCTAGTAGGTAGGTAGGTACAAGTAACTGTATTCTGCATAACAACGTGGCAAGCCAACGAAGCCACAGTATATTATCATGCTAATCATTTCTGAACAACTATCAATAACACATACCTACAGGCTTGTAGACCGTTAAAATGACTTTTAGACAGGCATCAGTATATTGTTTTTGTATTCGTATCTCAGAGTTTAGTGTAAAAACCATTATACATTCATACAGTCAAGTCAAGCTAAACTGGGAGAAGCCATCGGCATGCGAAACACCGTTACTAACTAGTTCAGATGCCTTTGGATTTTCATACAATGTTACTTGTTCGCAGACGACACCAGTCTAATTATAAAAAGCAAATCTGAATGTGAAATAGGATGTAAAATCAAAAATGTAATTGATAGCATAAAAAGCTGGTTTTCAGCTAACAACATGTTACTTAATGTAGAAAAAACTCACATCGTTAATTTTAATCTCGCAACATATGTTAGAAATCCACCAAACGCTACCTTACAAAAGGTGCTCGAAGAATTAAATCTTACCCTATCAAGTAATGTAAAATTCTTGGGAGTTCAACTAGATAAAAAACTTAATTGGTCAACTCATATTGATGAACTTGCAAATAAATTAAGCTCAGCTACTTATGCCATCAAAAAAATTAAAGAACTAGCCGGTAAACAGGCAGCAAGGACTGTTTACTTTGCATACTTCCATTCTCTAATGACTTATGGATTACTGTTCTGGGGATCAGCTGCTAACTGTCATACAAATAGAATACTAGTACTACAGAAACGAGCAGTGCGCTATATCTTGGGCTTAAAATATTTAGACTCATGTCGGAATAAATTTAAGGAAGTAGGCATTATGTCAGTATTCAGTGAATATATATATCAAAATGTACTCTATGTTCTCGAGAACTTAGATCAGTTCACCACAGTGGCAGATGAATTGTCAGATAGGTACGAAATAAGAAATAAAGAGAGGCTTAGTATACCTCAGAGAAGACTAGCTAAAACATCTAACAGTTTCCTCTGCATTGGGATTATGTTATATAATAGATTGCCCCAAAATATAATTAAATGTAATAACAAGACTTTGATACTAAATTGTGTTCGTCAGTACTTAATGGATAAAACCTATTATACACTAAAAGACGCTATCAATGATAAAGATTTATTTAGAGATATAGACAAATTACTTTGTAATTCATAAATTATATTAATTTACACTATTGTGTATAAATATTTTGTAATTGACGTTTCTAAGAGCTTTGAACTTTGAACATCATAAGCAATTTTTTATTTATACGAGCGCGCTTATTGCCACGCATCCGTACTATGCTTAGTTTAAATAGTTTTCCTTGGGGTTCCAGATGAAGCACACAGCGTATAAAATCTTATCGGCTCTTGAAAGCCACAATTTACTCTGACTTGGAAAACCTTCTATTAGATTCGTGAGATAGTACGCAGGTAATATTGGCTCTGTTACTATAAATATTTAGCCAGGATACAGACACAGCGATATTAGCTCACTATTGCTTGTTTTTTTTTTCAAATTTGTTTATTACCAACCTTAAAAGTTAGAGTAATAATTAAATAATTCGCTGCAAGCATCGCCAAAGAGCACAGCTAGTATTAAAAACATATATGTCCACCCGCGGCTTCCCTCGAATTATTTAGGATAAAAAGTAGCCTATGACACTTCTAAGACCTCATACTACCTACACACCAAAAATCACGATGATCCGTTTAGCCACCTTTGCGTGTTGAGCGTTTAAATAAACAGAGACACAGAGAAACAGACAAAATTTCTAGATATTGTTGAAACGTGTTCTGCTATAAATTCCTATCTACGAGTACATGCTTATTTTTAAATATCTTCAATATTCCGACCTTCCACCCTTTTCAACTTTATGTATATGCATAGATAATGTGTTTGTCTAAGTTATACATACTTGTACATAGATATACGTACGTATGCATATTGGTCACCTGTACAGCCGTATCAATCTATTTGTCAGTAACAAACTACTACCGGTATTGTTCAATACGTGTACCATCTACCTTTAAGAACAGTTGATATGCTAATGAGTAAAAATAAGCGTGTAATATATGATAATTGCTTCGGATTTGTGACGTCAATGGCCGAAGAAAAAAAATATATAAACATTAAATCCATACCAGCGTTACATTTCACTTGGAGAGTTTGAGAAGTACAAATGATTTAGATTTGACTGTAACAATGTCGAAGTATTTGCTTAGCTTAGTTATAGTGGCAGCGCTCGTCGGTTCTGTGAGTTTTTTTTTCTTTCTTAGATAGTATTCTTATTAGAGGTCGCCCACCAATGCGGTGGGTTGGCGACATTAGAATAACCGCAGGGAGCACCTGGATTCAATCTGCTCAGAACCAGGACGGTAAAATAAAGAGGTCTATGCCCAGCAGTGGGCAATAACAGGCTGTTTATGATGATGATATTGATGAATATTCTTAGCTAAAATATGATTTATATATGTATATTTAATTTATTTGTTTGCTATTCTTATTAATATCGACACGTTTTCCACGTGGCGTCCGTCCATTAAATCTATAGATGCTTTAGGTACTTAATAATTTTGTGTGTTTTCTTTATTTTCAGAGTGTTACGCAATATCCTGGTAAGTACAAGTAGAAAAAAAATTGTTATTCACTTAATTTTTCAGTCCCTATTGAAATCAAAAAAGAGTCGGGATTAAAGTAACAATTGAAGCTTAAATAAAAAAAAATTAGAGCGGTGCTCTTGTCTGTGGAGTATGCGCCATTCTTCTCTATTTTCGGCCAATTCCTTGACCTACTTATACGACATAACGCTTGCCTTCTCTTTGATTTGATCGATATAATGTCCTTCACGGCCTTCCACTTCCTCTTCGTGCCTCTAGCTTGATTCCGTTAAAGCTAGTTTCAGTTAAAGCTAGATAAAATTATTTAATTTATCCTGACAACAACACAAACGTAAAAATCTAAGTTTAAGAATGATACATTTCTTGGTTGACTTGGTTGGTTCGTCGACAAACGAAGTAAAATCTAAAAGAGTGCCAAGTTCAAGGGTCAATCCGTAAATTTAACCATAAAAACTTATTATATTTTATAATAACTTAAAACATACTTTCTTCTCATAACTTAGGATAATATTGAAGCTTGAAATCTGATCTCAGTGGATGAGCCAAAGTTGACATGTTTCCATGTAATTGTTTTCGAGACACCAGAAGGTGAACATGCTCCTAAAGGTTCCGGAATCCTGACCTATTCAGTAGTAGATAATACATTTGTGGCGCTGTCCGACACTCCCTGAATTAGGCTTGGCGCGCGCCTAGATATAATAAGCTCAAGAATAATCAAAAAGTTATGTATTTTTTATTACTCTGCTACTCAGAAATGCCAACCAACAAATAATAAATAATAATAAATAAATCCTTTATTGTTTCAACTTACGTGTTACGTACATACATGATTTTATAATGACAATAACAAAGTTTATGCACTACGTTGGTAGGTGTACTAAGCTCTGTACTAGGTATCACAAAGGATCCTGTGTTACAGGGCTGTAGTATCCTTGCCGCGGCAGGCTTTCTCCTGCTGAAAGTTACACTTAACTAAATATCCTAAAATAGAAACATAAGAACATAACAATTTGGTAGCAAATAACACAAGAATTATGATTTGACAATGACAGTAATGAAATGACATGACAGTAAACAATAAAATTTAGTGATACCAGTATCGCTTTAAAAAAAATACTATTTTCTACATGAAGGTAAGTACATACATTAGCAGGGTATTAAAGCCTACGCTATACGCTATATTTAGCTTACATGAGGCGGCTGGAAATGTGACTCAAAATAATATATGTAGCCAGACATACCTGTTAGTACTTATAAAAATATTGTATGCAATTCGTGTTATAAGAAGTGCTTTGGCGACATAGTGTATATTTGAGTCTTAGTTGTAGTTAGATGAGCGTGTATGTTATATGTGTGTGTGTGTGTGTGTGTGTGTGTACTTATGTAACTGATAGTGAAACTGTGATTATGTTACTAAACTTGTCAACCGGTGGTTTATGAGTGTTATACTTTAATTTCCATAAATTCTTCAGTTTTATCATAGTCCAGTGTGAGCAGAAATTCATGCACTCGTGTAGAGCTCTCATGCCTAGTTTGGTGTGGTATGTCCATAATTTTGCTTATCTTATTATACAGCGATGGGCCCAACTTGAAGAAAAAAGAGAAGAAGTGTAAAATTGTAAAACGCAATGCTTATTGCAGCGAAAGAAATACTGTAGCCCTGCAACACATGGTCCTTGTGATACCTAGTTCAGATCTCAGTAAACCTCACCAACGTACCTACAGAGCTCACCTGGCTTGTATTTTAATTTAGTGGTATTGCACATTATAAGTACTTAAATATACGATTTTATTTATTAAGTTGGTATGTAAACAGGTGCCGGTGGCGGTGGTTTCGGTGGAGCTGGTCAAAATGCTGGTTTTAGTTTCGGATTTAACCATGGCGCAGGCAAGGGCGCCGGCGGGGGTGCGGGCGGGGGTGCGGGCGGAGGCGCGGGCGCGGGCGCTGGCTTTGGATTCGGAATGAACGCGGGAGCTGGAGGGGGCGGAGGAGGCGGAGGGTGGGGTAAACGGTGAGACAGACAGTCATCGACAAAGTAGCTAACAATTTGTAAAATAAAAACAACTGCTACTCAACTCGACAGTTTTTTCTTTCCTGAACCTCATCGACCTCGTGGGAAGGTTACGGATGCGTCCTCAAATAGCTAATATACCCTTGCAACTGTTTTTAAACATGTTATTGCGTATTAGAGTGATGTAGGTGGACTACCTGGAAGACTTTGAAACATAATTTAAGTAACAATTTAAGCCTCGGTGGTAACGGCTGTGCCCCTGATGATGATACTCGTATTGATCGAAACGATCGTCGGTTTCGCAGCGATACAAGTTAAGTGAGTCTAAGGCAATAGTAATAGCCAAGCAAACAAATTGTCAAGTGAAAAAATCGTTCAAGCAAAATTAAAGTGACCGGTATCTATCTATATGTACATGTAATAAAGCTGAACATTGCAGATTTGAAAAACAATATTTGGAGATCCTTCGAATTGATAGTAGAACACGTTCCAGCAATTTGTGGAAAATCTGTCTTTATTTAAACGCTCATCACGCAAAAACGACTTAACGGCATCATGATTTTTGGTACTAAGAGGTCTTAGAAGTGTCATAGGCTACTTATTATCCTGAAATAATACGCGCGAAGCCGCGCGCGTCCACTAGATGCTTAAACATGTGTACCTGGAACAGCTCCCCGTTGGATATGAACCCGTCGTTGTCCATGTCGTAGATGCGGAAGGCGAACCGCAGCTTCGACAGCTTGTCTCCCTTCACGCTGAACTGCGACACTCCTTGGATGAACTCCTTGAAGTCCACCTGGAACACCACCGGATAAATCTTACAACACTAGGTTCATATTTTTTTTAATTAACCTATACTGTTCAACGATGTATCTGCCCAAGAAATCTACCCTAACGGTTTAATTCCGCGGGGTAGTCACGACCCTCAGTCAAGAGGAGTACGACACAAGAGAGAGAGATACTGTCCCATTCCTGGGCGCTGGTCTCCCCCACCTCCCTCCATGTGTCCCAGTCGAAAGACTCCTCACGCCAGGCACCCCGAAATCGGTCGAGATTCTAACGTTAACTAATCCTAATAATTATTTGTGTTTTGCGGGAATCGAACTCGCAACTTCTGGCAATGAAGGCAAACAAACCACCAACTAAGCTAACCGGCCACTCAAAGTGTTTCTCTCAAATTATAAAATGTGTGTAAGCCCTTAGGCATTACTAGAGTAGGTACTTATACAAACATCACAAACTTTGAAATTATACGTTGTACGTGCATACGATAATACAGGATGTAATCTATCTTTAAAAAAAATTATGGTTTTACTAGTAGTTTAGAGTTTCCTATTTTGTAAGTTTTTTATTGTGATAAATAGAAAAAAGATAATAATGAATTCACCACTCGACCAAACCCAAAGTATATTTTGTGAAAACACAAGATGACCAAATATGCAAAGATTATTCTTCAAAACAAAACGCAATATTTCACGTCGTCTCATCTAAGTTCTAACGCACTAGTATCACTTGTTATTTAAAAGTTGTTTAGCGTCGGTGGTTCCACTGTATGTAAGTGCGAGTAATTATGTACTCCATTATGCATGGCGGCTGAACAAACAACAGCCTCACGACACCTATGGCTGAAGTCATATCACGTGTAAACGGGACTATTATATCTATACCTATCTACTATTGTACAAAATACGCATAACAGAATAGAATAGAAAATTCTTTATTGCAACACACGATAACAATTACAAATAAGGATCGATAATGTTACTGGTTAACTTCTTACGTCGGTAATAGTAAGTATGTTAATTTTATCAATTTTTGATCAGTGACTCTTGTTTTTCAGAGTGTTGATGACAAATAGGTATTCGCTGAACCATACCTCTGACCTGGTTTTAATGTACATTATGATCTGCGGTTTAGAATCAATAGGAAATGCTTATTGGCTCATTTTTAAAGAAAAATGGGTTTCCTTATATACAACATTATTCGAACATTCATTAATTCCAAACTATTTCAATTAGAAATTCCTAAGCGGTAACAAAGCCAGTTACTTCTGTTTTAAGGAATTGAATAAGTTAAAAACATAGTCTATTTTCATCTGATATTAATCTTGTACCTATAGAAAAGTGTGATATCTGTTTACCCAATTATTGTCTTGAAGCAATCTGTGCTTTACGCGCGCTCGATAAAAGTAATCAATCAAGGTAAACGCCGAACCTTGCAGTTAATTGCCCATTCGGAGCCGTTTACGATACTACGGCAAGTTATAACTTTCTGTACAGCTGGTGACATTTCTGAACTAAGTTTTCTGTAGTATTTTCGGCCTTTTGCTTTTGAATAGTGAGGGTGGCGCCTATCTACCGACTTTTACATTTTTCTTTCCTAGCGATCTTTACTAAGGTTACCTGGAAGAGATCGATCTACGCGATAAGTCCGCCCAATGTACCTAGGTTAAGGAATACTTATTTCTGTAAATTGTTTTGTATTTTTGTTTTCTGGTGTACAACCACTATTCACTACTATTACTATTTATAAGAGAATTGGTATGACGCGCTCGTGGTGACATCAGCGAACGAAGATTTCTTGCTTATTTTCGACCTATTTGTTTAAGAAATGTGATGGTGGCGCCAATGCTAAGTTTCTATAGTATTGTTAGTAGTAAGAGAATATCGCTCGGTTATGAATAGGCATCATGAGTGTTGAGTGCGGAACGTTATCGCGCGTAGATATGTCACGTAGATAATCGGTAGTAATGCAGGCGTTTGTTTATCAACAATCGATATCGGGCACGACTTGTCGCCACGTTATGAATATGTTTCTCCGCTCGGTACAAATCGGATACTATCTCAGTACAGTGTCATAAAGACTAGACAATATTTTATTTGGAGTGGCCGGTGGCAGCATTTACATCACACAATGACTTCCAAGATCTGATTTGACTTGACATTTTAGTTACTTCACTTTCTGACCGACGCGACGTTCGAGGAGTCAACACGTCCTGAGGATGTCTCATGGAGAGGCGAAACGCGTGTCAACGAGAATATCTTGCCGAAGGAGAACTACAAAACTTGAAGACAAGGTGCGGTGTTGGTAAGATCAAAAGAGCCACGAAAGCCACTTTGGTTAGGAAGAGAGGTATGGCGGTGGTATATGGTGGAACCCACATGAAAACCACCAAGTTTGGTGTTTGAAGCCGGTTTATGGAGTAGTCGCAGCGGAAAAACACAATATATATGGCTCCATAGTTTTATTTTAGTTACGATGTTATCCTCTCGCAGATTTATCTCGAGTAAACTCTAGTAGGCAATGTTGGCCGGTCGCCATGTTTCTCGGGATCACACTAGAGTCTGACAAATTGCTCGAGCTATTTGTGACATGACAAAGCCGAATGCTAATAAGCTTTCATGGCGATTCGGATGCTGTTTATTTATTGGAATCAGTGAGAAACTCAGATGACAACAGTATACTATTGGTACAAAGACTAAATGTAGTAAATAAGAATTAGAGAAGTAGGGAGTTCCTGAATTTGCAGACTTGGTATAAAAATATATGAAAAGAGATAACTAAACCTGGTTGCTTAATATTGTGTGTATTGCAATTCATTTTATTTTCTTTGTAGCAACAATAAATTCGTAAACTCTTATAGCAAATATGTATTAATTACTATATTGATACAAAAAAAAAACATAAAAATCCGTTAGATTTTGACAGATGTTTGTATAATATGTAGATATGTATACTATAATAGGTACATACATATATGTTCGGAATATTTGTGCTGGAATATTATATGGGCAGATGTCATATAGCATGCATGTTTAAATAAGTGTTTGTATGTAGACATATTCTAGACCGGTTTAATAATTGTATATGCTTTAGGTATACGAAATGTATTAATTATCGACCATATTTTAACGGTTTGTTTTCATTTAGCTGTTTTGATTCTTTGTTCTGTACTATACTGTCATATACTTTTATTTTATTTATCTAAATCATTATCTCGTACGTGACGTCTCAGCCAGCCCCAACGGAAGACCGGCGCTGATTGCTTCCAGTACCTACCTAATCAGCATTATGCCGAGTTGGGTTGTGTTAGGGCAGACTTATTTATTGTGGGGTGCGATGATCGGACTACCTTCACGTTGGGTAAGCCCAACTAATTTCATCTCTCCATATGGGGATTTGGGGTTAGTTGGGGAAACCTGGTGCACCCCGTCCACAGGTTAGTAACTTCCACCTTCCGATGGATCTTGCTAGCCTGTGTCCAAACGTTCGATCGAGTGGGGGCCCTCGCCTATACCTCCCCTTCGAGAGGGCTGGTTGTAGGGCCCGAGGCGTGGAGCTCGCCGCACCTCGCGGTGTAGGTGGAGCTGGGTGCTCTTTAAGAGCACCCGAGGTGGTCGCTGAGAGGCGAGAGGAGTTCGGTGTACCGGCCGAGTAGCGGCGACACGGGAACCGAACTCCGTGCGCAGAGGGCGCATTGGAGGAGGGCGGTCGCTTTGGCGTGCGACTGCCTGACTCCTGGGGGCTCTGGGTGGCAGGTCGGGGAACCTGTTGCCCTGGAATGAGTCCCCACAGGATGCATGACGTGTCCCGTGTTCTGACACGTCATCCATTGAGGGTTGAGCTGAAGCTCCCCGAGGCGGGGCCCGTTACCGGGCCAGCATCACCAGGGCTGCGGATGTATGCATCGCGCTCTCGTGGCCCTGGACCAACGATGCGGAGATGGAACATCCCAGGTTTTTAGTGGGTATGCCGCCCTTATGGAGTAGGGTGGAGACTCCCACATAACCACCCGCCCTCCCCGGGGTTTTTTGGGTGGTACCTGTAATAGGTTTTCCTGGGCAACAAAAAAAAAAAAAAAAAAAAGACTTATTTATTGTATGTAAGTGTCTGTATACCTAATAAGTGTTTGTAAATCTGTCTCAATAAATGTTATTCATTCATTTACCTACATTTCAGATTCAGATTCAGATATTTATTTATAACAAACAGTAGTTACATGTCAATACTACCTAGCTACTAAGTGTTTGTAAATCTGTCTCAATAAATGTCATTAATTCAAGTAGGTATTATAGTCTCACCTCGCCGTTGCCGTCCGCGTCGAAGATGTCGATGACGCGCTGCACGAGCGGGTTCTGCTGCAGCTCCGGCAGCGACATGAACTCGTCGATAGACAGCGCCCCCGAGTTGTCCAGGTCCAGCTTGCGGAAGCGCTTGCCCAGCCGCCGGATTTCATCGGCGTCGACTACAACGCATGCACACGTTACTGCCTCGCACGGCGCACGCACGCGCTGCCTGCACGTGGACCTGCTGCCTACATCATGCTATGCCCAACCAACTCTTGGCATTTGTTTTTTTAAACTAGACAAGCTACTCTTTTGTTTGTTAAAAGACAGCAGAAACAAGTGCCGGCAGCGCCGAGAGTACAACAACTAATCACGCCACTCTATTAGATACAGCCCTTTAGGAGGTTATCGTCTAGCGTTCAGTCGCTTGCCTCGATCTGAGACCTAATTGTTTGCATCGTGCTCGGTTAGTAGTAACTTACGCTACCTTCCAGGTGAAATCTATGTCGATAAAAGTCGCTTTAAGTCAGATGAGCTCGTAAAATTCGACTTTATAGGGGACGCCTAAAAGTCGTAAAAACTGTTGTTTTTAGGAAAGACGGCCATAACACGACGTGTTTTGGGGCAAATGTAAATCGTCTCATGAATATTGTTCGGTCGTTGCGCGTCATTATCGCTAACAGCATGTACAAGTACACAGCGAGTACGGCCGGCGACGGAGGCAGAGGCGGGGCTTATCGCGCCGAGCAAACATAGCGCAGGCTGCGAGCTGGCTTTACTAATCTGTGTGTTCTCTGTACGGGACACGGCCCCGTACGTAGTCAAACGTTTACATTTCAGTTTAAATTCACCTTCGTCGCCGACTGTATTCTATAAATAACATTCAAAGCGATAATCTATTGTCCAATGCACAAGCAGCCGCTTTTAATCAGCTTTTGTCGAGCTTAATTAATTCATTGTGAAGAACCAATTTGCCTCTCGTGGGATGGTTTATATGAGAACAGTCAGACACATAGATCCGGGACAGGTCCCGGGAAGAAAGTAGAAGAGCGAGAGAACCGTGGCGGAAAACAATATGATATCAACTGAAAACATTGATAAACATAGAGCATGAGATAGAAGTGACCAGTCTCATATAAACTGCAGTTGAGGCCGGCCGACAGTGCCCGCCTCGAGGAACCACTGACACTAGCTGTGGGAGGGGTCTGCCCTCTACTACACTATACATAATTACATTTTCCTTAACAATATACATGTTAAATATGAGTATATGGGAAAATATTAACAGGAATAAAATGCAACTAGAATATGCATAAGATTATAAAGGCACCTCAATAAAAACTGCTTGCCTGTTATGTAGCGATAAAATATATTCTACTGAGAAGTAACATCACAAGTTGTGGGTCATAAAGTGTCCATTAGAAAGTCTCTTGATATGTTAACAGCTTGAAATATAGTAATTTTACATTTCTTGCATGTTTAATACTTCTGTTTCACATAATATTCACTGATTTCAACAAATATTTTCATGGGACATATCTGTAGTATTTTAATGAGGCAATAAATATTGTAATTTATTTGTGCAAACTGAATAATTGGTGAGATTATACATAATGAATCCATTATACGGGTCATTAGATTAAATTTAATTATCAGAAGCAGAAGTTGTCTCATAGCCAAAAACCAACATGGTTGAAATTGTTTTAGTATTATATTTGTGTCATGTGTAGTTATGTCCCGACAGCCACCAGCAAGGACCAGGACGGACCTCCCCCACCTGCATAGATTCCTCACACCTGAGTGCTAGCAGCGTTCTAGAACATTCATGGCATTAGCTCCACTAGATCTAGCAACGTTACGCGGGATGCACTAACAAACACTCATGGACAATGTAGACTCTATCCAGAACAATTTTTGTATTAACATCAGGGTGGAGGAATTATGCACGGCTATTGTAAGTAACTCAATGCAAGCCAATGTAAGAAAGCATAGAATAGGAAGCTCAAACAAAGTAAAGGAAGAGAGCGGTACAAATGGCAATTTTATATCAGAATCTTTGTCTGAATTATCTCTGTATTAGATCTGAGACGGCATCAAGAGATCAGTGCACATTTTCCAAGTAGCTTGTACACTGCTGGGTTGATATGAACAGAAAAATTGTTCTGGAGTGTAATGGTGTGTTCGTGCGGTTCTCTAACATGGAGATGACATTCGGACGCGAGTGGCACTACGACACTCACAGTTCTCCACCTTAAAATCAATGCAGTTAACACGCGCTGAAAACAAACCTTCCGTTACCCACATTATGCACACCCTACTCCTCCACACCGCCCCTCACACACACAATATCATTAGGTACAATAAAAGCACTCTTAGTCATGGAAATTAGTATTTTAGAAACATTGATACAGCTTTACTTGTTAAAGCCAATTAGATATACTAATATTATTAGGCAAATAAGCAATTAGTTTGTTGAAGTTTACATGAAAGAACAAGGAAAAACCAAATCAGAAACTCATGTGAGGACAGCATTGTACTTACAATTGGAACACAGTTCCATGGGAATTGAGTTCTCGTTACCCTGAAAAAGGAGGTGACATTGTTGGAATATGCTGTCTTGTATAGCTACATAAGGTAAATTGTAATAATAATGAGTAAACAATACATTTAGCAATGACAAGCAATACAGTATAAATAACATCTATACATTTTTACCTGAATGAGAGAATTAATTGTCATGTACATAATCGAAATAATAAATGGAAAAAGAGGGTAGATAGTATTCTCCTTTTAGCAACATTTGATGATAGATTTTTGCCATCAATGTTCAATTAAACTTTTTTTTGTATTTCCTAGCAGCAGTGTCCATGGTAATGCTATTTTCGGCACAGTATTTTACGCGCCAATACAAGTGACATCTTAGTAGCAAACAATTTGCAAATAGTTCGCCGGCCAGCGGCCTAGCCTGTGGACACATAAAAGGCTGCTCCCTTTGCATCATGCCCAAGACCAGAAGCTTCAGTTACCATTATCACTAAAAAGTTATGTGACTTTCATTCTACTCACCATTTTGATTTATTAGTTAATTCACTGACTCAACAATAACGATACGAGCTACAAATCTAGAGAAAACGCTAAATCAATTAAAATTGCAAAAGAAAACTCGATGCACCTTTCTTTCAATCGATCTATTTTCCCACAAATGTTACCACACTATGGAAGTAAAATTTTGTTGAGATCTAAAAATTACTGTACATTTTTGATCGAGCTATCTTGCGAACATTTAACATGAATGAATGACGGTATCGTTTCGACTTAATTTGTTTTAAAAAATTTGGCATAGTAAATTAGAAACTATTTTTAATAAACATAGTACATAGTAAACATTAAACTACAAAATCATTAACATTATTTGGATAAAAAGCCTAGTGACATTTTATAGTTAAGTGATTGCAAATCACCATCTAGTGAATGTTTATATAGAATTTTCATATATTCTTGAAAAAACATAGATCTAAAACTATTATCCCTATGTTACCCATGAAATTTTCTATTTTTTTATAATGGCAATTTGCTCAGACCCAATTGCACAGACTGCAAAACCATCAACGAAACTTTAAAATCTTGCCTTATATCAATTTTATTTTATTCGTCCGCACATAACGAAGTCATCAGTTATTGTGCGAAAGTGCCATGCAATGTAGGAACATAATTATCAATAAATTTAACACTTTATATAAAGTTACTTTAATTTAACATACATAAAATATAATTCTGCGTTTATTGAATCTCCATCAGCTGTCAATTTGTATGCTGTCACAAGTGAATGTCAATGTCAATGACCTAGCACGTCCCTCCGCCGTCCCTTCCCCCTCTCTTTCCGAAATCAACCATGGCGGCCGGGGTAGGTTCAAATTTTTACCCTAAAATATCTCATTAATCGAAATATAATCTCTTTTATCGTCACGTAACTACATACTTTTATCAATTGCCTAATGTCCTGTGTATTTATTTCCATAGGTACTTTATACTTATCCGGAAAACTTCCGTGCTTACAAGGCGTTGATCGCCGCACAGTACTCCGGGGCTGACTTGAAAGTAGCCCCTAACTTCGTATTCGGTGAAACAAACAAGTCGGCGGAGTTCCTGAAGAAATTCCCGGCGGGTAAAGTGAGTGTCAAACGAGAACCGTTATTGTGATAAATGCAGTGATAATGTCGGCAGATGTTGTGAGGGTGACGTGTAAATTGTGCTGTGTTGTAGGTTCCAGCCTACGAAAGTGCCGACGGGAAAGTGGTGCTATCTGAAAGCAATGCCATCGCATACTATGGTGAGTCTCTCACATCAATACTTAGCTCTTCACATACCTATAACTTTTCTAATCTGTTAGTTATAACCTCAAAGTCGCAATATCGGCTTATTCCTTTATTTAAAGTTTGAGATTTAGACCTTTGATGACCTTCTTATATTGTTTGTGCGTGATATTTTGCTTTAATTGTGTACTATACATGTCAAATTCATAGTAAAGTGCTAATCAGCTGATCTAACACCTGATTCAAGGTCACAGCTATCCCCCAATTATCTTATCAACAAAATTGTATGCTTGTGTTTGTAATTTATTTCTGAATACTTTGCATATATTGCTGAAATCTATCTGCTTAGAATGTACCTCAAAGTTTTAGATTAGTTTGCCATCCTGCCTTAATTTTTGTACACTTTTCACTGTTTGTATATCTAGATTTAAAGGTAGATCTTGAGGGTATCAAAGGTTTTTTTTTTTTTTCATGTGGACTGGCACATGTATCAGTATTAACAACAAAAATAGAATGTAATGGTTCAAACAATAATTATAACATTGTTTTTAATGTAAATCTCACAGATTTATTGAAGAAAAGCTTATATTATCTAATTACATATCGACATACTATTTGTGCATGGTATGAATACTAAAATAAACAATGTTTGAAATAAATACATATTATTCAATGATTGCTGTACTTTTGTAGTTTCGCAGCTTTTCATTAGTTGTGTTTTACTCTAAAAATAGTGTTATGAGGCTGAAAAAACTACAGTCCAGTGTTTAAAAGTGGAGCTACATTGGTGTTGTCATATGTATTCCAGTGTCAGACGCGGCGCTGCGCGGAGGGGACGCGGCGACGCAGGCGCGCGTGTGGCAGTGGGCCTCCTGGGCTGACTCAGAGCTGCTGCCCGCCTCCTGCGCCTGGGTGTTCCCCTACCTTGGCATTATGCAGTTCAACAAAGTGGTGGGTACATTATTTATTTATTTATTCATACTTAAACACATACAATATTCTATAAAAAAATACATGTTCCCCGAGGTATTGGGGTGTAGCATGAGACAGCTAGGATTTATCTACCATTATTTATTTCCGCCTCCTAAGCTTGAGAACATGATTTTTTCATGGTCTGAGTGCCAACCACAATGTATGCCACAATGTATTATATCATTATATATGATATAATTCAGCAGCAGACTTAAAACAGAACCTTCTGCAATGAGCAATACAAATCTTGGAGTTACAACACTCAGCATTGAGAAATTCTATTCTTAAAAAGAGAGTTTAAAAAAAGTAAAGCAAAGCAAGACTAATAAAACAAGTACTTGGCTATCTTCAAATGTAAAGTTGTCATTGTTTAGTAAATACCCATTAAATGCTTTAATACTTTGTTCTCTATGAAAGATATCAAGGAAATCATATAATAAACACAGTACTTAAGATTAATGTACAGGAGTTTATATCTTAGCAGTACAAGTTGGTATTCCATTGTCCCTTGCCAAGTCCCATAGATAGGCTTGTGTTGTGGGACAATGTTTCCTTCAGTGACTCTTTATTAAATCATAAAACTCAAATTACAAACATAAATTTTTCACTTTACAAGTATGTAAGTATAATTATATTAAATGAAATTTAAAATATCTTTTAAATGTTAATGATGACAACAATGTGTTTGGTTAAACTAACATTTATGTACTATTCCCCAGAATGTAGAGCGTGCAAAGCAGGACCTCCTGTCAGCCCTACAAGTGTTGGAGCAGCACCTGCTCACGCGCACCTTCCTGGTGAGCGAGCGCATCTCCCTCGCCGACATTGTCGTCTTCTCCACACTGCTGCATGCCTTCCAGGTTGGTATCTATGTAACTTAGTTGTAACATGATAGCATAAACTAATAAGATTACATTTTACTAAAATTAATATAAATCACACCACTATGTTAAGACACATACTTAAAGCTAATTTTAATTTAGCTAATTAGGCGCTAAATGTATTTTAGAATCATTGTGCAAGTTGACCTTACTTATCTCCATGTTTTAGTGTTATCTCACTACTATAAAATATGTGTTCAATGGGTGCTATGTTTGTTTACAATGTTTCCAATCTTTAGTGATTAGTTTTGCAATAATATGGTGACAAATGTGCAATATATACTGTTTAATTGCAAGTGTAAGTGATTGAGAAATAACCTTTATTTATCCCATTTCATTTCCAGCATATTCCATATAAAGAAGAATAACGACATTGTTGTAAATTCCAGCATGTGCTAGACCCGACCGTGCGCGCGTCCCTGGTGAACGTGCAGCGCTGGTTCCTCACGCTCGCCAACCAGCCCAAGGTGAAGGCCGTGGTGGGAGAGGTGACCCTCGCCGCCGCCGCGCCCGTCTTCGACCCCAAGAAGTACGCAGAACTCACACAGAACAAGAAGGTAACTTGTAATACACTAGTTGCACCCCACAATTAAAATTCTTTCTAAGCATCCTCTGACGGTGATATCTGACTCTGACCAATAGGGAATATGCATGGAAATGAAATTTGATTTTTGTAAATAAACTATAAAAATATACCAAAATACTAAACGAGCTGTGCAAACCGCATTTATATCCACTGAAAAATAAAGAAGCTATGACTAATTTTCAAAATAGAATTTTCTATGTATTTTGTATGGCGTTAGTGCCATGTGACGTCACATGACATCTCGGTTCTCTCTGTCTAATCGTAAACGAAAAACGTGTATAACTGCCTTATTGTTAAAGCTAATTGAAAAATAATTTCACTATGCTGATTGTCTATTCAAAAGCTTTCATTGAAGTAATAATAAAGAATTTGTGCATATTCCCTATTATGCATAAGATCTGCAACATAATATAATAATGTAATTGAAAACACAATAAACAATTAGACTTTGAAAGTTTTACCCAGGTTAATCTAGCATAAAAAGTAGCTTGTGTGTTCCAGGGTCTAATTTCATCCAAATACATGGAGTGGATTTTATGACACTCGTATGTTAGTAAGTTATTAAGCTAGAAAAATAATTTGAAATTATCATAAATAATCATGTAGAACGAACATCTACAATAATGCACATATCATACATAATGTATCAACTCACTTTTATTGTTTTATTATTGCAAATATTGCAATTGCATATGAATACAATTAATATAATACTGACTTGACAACCTCATGTATTCCAGCAAGACGCTCCCAAGAAGGACAAGAAGGAGAAGGAAAAGAAGGAGCCCAAGAAGAAGGAGGAGCCGGAGCCAGCTGACAACCTGCTCGAGGAGGAGAAACCCAAGGAGAGCAAGGACCCCTTCGACTCCATGCCTAAAGGGTAACTAACTTTACACATACATTTTAGAAAAAAAATAAGAATAGTTTGGAGCATGAACGGTCTCACTTGGCAAAACGTCGCATACCGACGCACGTTTTTTACTACTATATACTAAAACTGAACTTATTTTTTCATTTAAAAATTAAATATTATGCATATGAAATTAAGTAGAACCAGATTATATCGCCATTTTTTTTTATTACTAAATTATATTTATTAATGTTAATGTGAGTTTCTTGTGAACCCCGAACTAGGCCTGGGCCTGTATCTCGGTGGTCCAAGATTGAGAGTAACCAAAAGAATCATTACCTAAGTCATTCGCGTATTACAATATTAAAAAGTGATCACGTAATCTAATAAATACTTACGGTCTTATTTATAAAAAGTTATAGAACAGTTAAAGTGTTCTATAACATCACTATAAGAAAAATGACCATAATCGGTATTTATAAACGCACTATAGCGCTAAACAGTTCTATAAGTCTCTTATAAAGTTATAGTAGCGAGGACCCCACTATAACCGTACTATAGCGGTGCTATAAGATCTAAGATGGCCGACTATCCTGTCAGCTGATTTGCTGTCTTTGAAGTAAAAACAAACAATCAAATTTTGTAATATAAATTATTTTTTTGATGATTTGGGGTTTTAAAACAGCGTTTTCAGTGCCTTTTGTTTGGAATGACTTGCAAATTGGAGAATGTAAAGCCTACAATAATAGCACTTGCAATTTTTTATTTTTTTATTTATTGCCATTGACCAGAGGGATTCTGTCCTTGCAAGTAACTCAGATGCTCACCAGGCAAATCCAGTAGTCCAAGAGGAGCCAGGAGAAGTTGCAAGTGGACGCTCAAACGCCATCTTGCAATCATTTATTAGGTCACATCTTAGTTAGTAAGTAGTTAATATTTGTGATACTGTGGTTGAAGTTGGCATATAACTGTACTGTAATGGAACTGGCTCTCAGAGGAGGCTGCAAGAACATACTGCTAGGTGCTTGGTGACACATTTACATATATATACATTGTGATAATCTTTATGAACATAACATGAAAGAAAGTTATGCTTTGGAGCATGTACCTACTATGATTTTACTGTTAAGCCAAAACTAAAACAAGGAAAAATGTGGAATTGTAAAACCAGATCCGGTGACATTATGTGTCTCCAATCAGAATTATATATAAAGATTAGCCCTTATTGTACACAATGACACTGCTGCTCTTGTAATAATTAATTAATAGTATGTACAGACATGTGATAATGCTAAATGAAAGTATCTTAGTATGTGTGATTAGTGATAAACATGTTAATAAAAGTCTTTCTATGTATTTCATTCTGTTTTACTTTTATAATAAATTATTTTTAATTTCAAAAGCTCTTTTAATTTTTCAATTTCTGTTGCTCGTTGGCCATTTGGGCCTCATGTAGCTCTCGTCGGCAGGCTATTCCAGCATCGCAAATCCTCTGGGCAGCAAGAGTTTATAATAAATTATTTTCAATTTCAAAAGCTCTTCTTTTAATATTTCAATTTTTGTTGCTCGTTGGCCATTTGGGCCTCATGTAGCTCCCGTCGGCAGGCTATTTCAGCATCGTAAATCCTCTGGGCAGCAGGAGTGATGCTATTTACTTATTTTTATTAAAATTTTTGTTTTTTGCGCGTCTGAATATCAACAATTTTGACGTTTCTTTGTGTCTGAGTATAGACAAAATTTTGTGTTTTATGACAAAGTTAGCATATATTTGGCACTAAGATACGTATTATCTGTGCTAAGATACATATTAATTTCGTTCTTCTTTGATTTTTTCTTAATAATGGCAATGATTTGGCTTATTGTCGGTACCACGTGGGTACTATAGTTATAGAAGGCTTATAGAACGTTTATAAATAGTAAACTTTATAGAACACTTTAAATGCTTATTGAACACTTTAACTATAGTATGCTTATAGCTTACTATAGGCATTTTTATATATAAGACCGTTAGTTTTTAAGACTAAAACATTCAAACAATGTAGTATATCAAACTGTATTTTTCAATTTTTCTTTGCCAAATTGACATTATATAGGTATTTAGGTATGTTTTATTGTTTACATACCATTCACATTGCATAATTCTTATTTTTTGTAAATTTTGCTCAATTGTATAATTTTTTGTGTTCAAGTGTTTTGAAATAAATGAATTAAATAGAACATTGTCGATTGCAGCACATTCAACATGGACGACTTCAAGCGGTGCTACTCCAACGAGGACGAGGCCAAGTCCATCCCCTACTTCTGGGAGAAGTTCGACCCCGAGAACTACTCCATCTGGTACGCAGAGTACAAGTACCCCGAGGAACTCGCCAAGGTGTTCATGAGCTGCAATCTCATCACAGGTATGATACAAGCTAATTATTTTATTTCAGACATATTAACAGATAGGGCTGAAGATAGGAGCATACTTCACAGACATGTAAGCCTTGCGTTTAAATTTTGTAAGAAAATGTACAACTGAGCCTGATAATAAATTGATTATCATTTCGTCTACTTCAATCTTAACAAAGTTTTGATTATCTTACCAGTAAATTGAAAGGTTCTTAAAGATATAACTGATTAAATCACCTTGTTCGCACATTAATCATGAGTTATCTCGATTGTAGATCTGTGTTGGTGTCTATTTTAGTGACTACCATGAAGCCACATCACAAGCCATGTTTCCTCTTATAATAATACGCTATGTGTTGTTCCAGGCATGTTCCAGCGCTTAGACAAGATGCGCAAGCAGGCGTTCGCGTCTGTGTGCCTGTTCGGGGCTGACAACGACTCCACCATCTCCGGCGTGTGGGTGTGGCGCGGGCAGGAGCTCGCCTTCCCGCTCTCACCTGACTGGCAGGTGTGAAGCTGGCCTTATATATGTCGCAGTGATCTTGTTGAATCTGCTATTCGATTGAATTATTAGCGCGTTCATATAATGACGACATTTAATTGACTAAAAATAACTCATGTAATCGTTGAATGTAACGTCCAACGTCTTGCCTGAACGTCATTTAGTGAAGTCGTTGAATGTGATATAGCCGACTTTGTAATGTTTTATAACAACCAAAAACATAGTAGGTCTGGTCGCAGATGCCTGCGACATATGTATGTTATATCTTATACATTTATTCTTCAAAAGGTCGACGGGTCAGTACTTGGATGGGTGACCGAAAAGTGCTTTCCATTTTGGGCGCTTCCGTGGGTCGGATGACACGTTGAATTGTAGGTCCCGGCTGTTTGTCTAGTACGGCGGTCGTTCAGCCATGTTAGAGGCTCTTAGGGCGGTTTGAAAACTCAACACCATTCGCCATTCTCATTCGATAAGAAGAAGATTTTATAGATACTACATAGTCCTATGGCTGCTGCATATCATAAGTCGTTGTGTAACGTACTTTGTAGAGCGCTTAGTGTCAGTCGGTTAGGGCATGTAATGGTGTTCATATGTCATTGGAGAGACAGATTTCGTCAGAGGCAACATTGGTGTAATACTGAACTAGTGAAACTTACGCTATGACATTGTTAAATCTAGGTATTTGTTATCTTTAGTTCATAAAATTCGGAATATTTTAATAAATTCGTGGTTAACTTGTCATTAATTAAAGTTTGTTTTGGTTCTGCACATGTCCTCAACAAGTGGAGTGACGAGCACTTCAGCAATGTAAATATTTTGTTTACTATTATTTCTTAATATTTACAAAACAGCATTACGTTTGCATGGCGTCCTAACTTATCATTATTGTTAAAAGACACATTGTTGAATCATTAGGTTTTGAAACCGTAATAAATTGTTTCAATACAATGTTAGGTGTCATGGTATACTCTCAAAAATAAGTAAATTATATTCAAAATACATATAAACATTTGTATTCCAGATCGACTACGAGTCATATGACTGGAAGAAGCTGGACCCCAAGAGCGAGGAGACCAAGAAACTAGTCAAGGACTACTTCTCGTGGTCCGGCACCGACAGCAATGGACGCAAGTTCAACCAGGGCAAGATCTTCAAGTGAACACCACACCTTCACTGGAGACCACACTGTGGCCAGCCACCACACACCACACTGTGGGCCAACACTTCAAGTGAACACTTCACACGCTACTAATATTACTTGAAACAACGAAATATGTATAAAAAGACTTATATCCGTACTATTGAAGACTCAATTCGAACTGTGATTAAAGCTAGTAATGTAGAAAATTGCAGTTGAAATTAGTCTTTATTTATTCGGAATGTTATAATAATGTTTGGAGAATTACAAATGGTGGTTTGAAAGTAAGTGATGTGGTTTCAAGTAATGTTGGTGGCGGTACCCTCCCCTGTTGTATCTGAATGTACCTACATGTATAATACTTGCATTTATCAGTCTGTCTGCCTGATCATTGGCTCCTTTGTACCATCCGTGTAATTAAAATGTTTTTTATTTATGATACTTTATTTTTTTAATTTTTCGGCGATGCCCTTAGTTGAATTAAGAATTTGTCCTAAATATAGAAGGATTACACAATAGAAAGGCCTCTATTTTTCCCGGAATTGCTGTTATCGTTTGCAGATCTTGGAAACAAATTACAAGGATTAGATAATAGGATATAATATTAAACTCCAAGGTGACTGACTGACTGATATAGTGATCTATCAATGCACAGCCCAAACCACTGGACGGATTGGGCTGAAATTTGGAATTAAGGTAGATGTTATGACGTAGGCATCCGCTAAGAAAGGATTTTCGGAAATGCCACCTTTAAAGGGGTGAAATAGGGGATGCAAGTTTTACTTCTTAATGCGAGCGAAGCCGCGAGCACCCACTAGTAGGATATAAAGATAAAATCAAACTCAACAGAAAGCAAATTTCATATATTTTCATCTTTGTATCAGACTTTTGCCTAAACTGATAGATTTATTTTCGTTTAATTAACATTATTACATACAATTCGTACATATTGCTGAAATGATAACCTATGGCAGCATCACAAGGGACGACTAGCACTCCCACACCATAGTTATAGTAAACATGAGAGTCGTTTCACAAATCTGAAATGTAAACTCGAAAACAGGACGCCAACCATAAAAGCTCTTTTAAAGTTGTATTATTTATTGGTTATTGGTGAATTCGACTTCGAGTTATCCGTTTTGTTTTCGACTTAAAACGTTAGATTTTGTGAAACACCATTAATTCTATGTTTCGTAGTGCTAGTTGCCTCATGTGAGAGCAGTTAGCTTACAATAATAAAGCCAAAATTGGTTTTGGTTTGTAGATATCAATGACAGAATGATTACTAATAAACGGTAGTCTACTAAACTAGAATCAGTTTTGATTTGAGCTCTCTGATTCATAATAACTAATTCGATTGGATGATAGAGTTTGTGAAGGTGTTCTCTTATCTTTTACACAGATACAGTTTTGCTAGAACGAGATATCGAAGATTAAAATAGCGCTCTAGAGAAACAGTATGAACGAAACTATGAGTTTGAGCAGATTAATGAATAATTATTTTGTAAATCTTGACTAAAACATGAGTGTTATAAGTTTGACATGTCAATTTTCTAAAGTCTTTTGATATACTACAAACCAAAACAAAATTAATTATAATAATGACAGCGATATCGGCAGCAAATATAGCAGCTTCAATAACTAGGTATATCGAGTGAAATCAGAGGTACTCAGGCTTATGTAAATGCATAGTTTGCGCATAACGGCTACCACACAGTTCATGCAATTTCTGTAAAGAACATAATTGTTACATAGATTTTATGATATTTTAATATGTAATTCAACACTGCTTTTTGCTTTGTAACAATGACAGCCAGTTGATTTATCCAAGAAGTTAGCTGATTGGTGGATATGAAAATTCCGAACACAATCGTTCTGTAAAAAAATATATTTTTTGTAAATTTATCATTCTTCTAGAAACCAGAGGTAATAGCTGTATTTTCAAAGAATATTTTTCATAGCTAATACTTACTCAAAAATATCTTTAGAAATGGAATCAATATCTTTTCGTGGAAGGATCGGCGCCAACCACACAAAGAGGAGAATCTTTATAAATTGCATCAACTAGCATGGTAGACACAATATGTCCGCCAGAGGGCGTCTAACTAACTTGTATAAGGCAAGTAACGCTTACAAACAACTAGGATTCGGCAAGTCAATACCTACCAGAACTTAAGGAACGACGCTGCAAATATATACGCGCTAAGAAAAAACACTGGAGTAAGTATTAACATGTTGCGCCATTGAATGCTGCTTGTTTTTACAGGTAAGATATGAAGTGGGATTGTTACAGCTTCTCATGGCACTAGGTAATCTGATAGAACGCTTGTCTCGGCTCGAGAAATATATCGCAACCATATAACAGATAAAAAAAAAAAAAAAAACAGATGTACAAAAAACGTGGTTTTGGTATTGTACCTATTGAAACACAGTGGTAAATTCGGAATCAGTTTGAGTAAGGGCTTCTAAGATTGACTTTTCGTTTTTCGCTGCAGAAAGAGAGAGAGTACGTAGAGCCCAGTAATGCTACTTTCTCCTACGAGTGCTACGCAATAGTGCTACGCGCAAAGAACAACTCGTTATCTATCAATAAATGGGAAGATAATAATCTTATAATATACTGTCTTATAAAAAAATGCGATGAAAAATAATTACGAAAAACTAATTTGAGAGCCGAGACTCGCAGAGCAGACTAGTGTCTGTGAGACGGGACGAGTCTTGTAGACTCCTACTATCACTACACGTCCCTACAACGCGGGACTCGGGGACATTTACAATGTACAGCGATAAATATACTTTAAATTGCCTCCAAAGTCAGCACGCACTCCTTTACAGATACCATCTATCACAAAATCGTCTTAGAGGTGCTATTATTGCACTGCAGGTAACGTACAACTATACCAACTAGAAAATAGGACAAAATCGCCAAAACCCTCGACTGCGGCGAATATTTATACATAATTACATAATAAATCAATTTGATAAAATTTACGAAGTCATTTATAATATATTAACGGATATGGTATCAGCCAATTGCCACATGTAAGAACGTTGAAATGAAGACAGTCGAAGAGAAGGCAGACAGTCGTGTGACAGGAGCGGTATACGGCGGGTGACAGACAGACAGTCTGCCGGCCCGCGGTACTATATCGGCGAGAGAACAAACACGACGAAAGCTCGCTCTATGGTGCCTATACTAGTGTCAGGGTCATGTCCTTCGTGCGATCACAAGCGTCTCACTTTAGAATAAGAACTATAATATTAAATAACATAATGAACAGGATAACATTGGTCGCGGAGTGCCGACGCATACGAGCACGCCCGAACGATTCAATAAACATCACAAAATGCAAGGTGGCTAGTAGGAGAGATACAAACGTCGCTATAAACACGATTTATACCTAATAAACGGGTAAATTTACATCTCAAAAAAGATAACATCTCGTCCGAGTCAATAGAGAATACGATTTATAAAAGGCGGTGTGCGCGTGCGGGCTAGCTGCCGCCCGCGGCCGCGCCCGCCGACGCCTGCGACGCGCCCTCCGAGTCGCCGCCCTCTGCCGACGATGTGCTGCAACAACAGTGGTCTGGTCAGATACATCTGACTATACCGTCATATCACCGCTCTATCTGCACTTTTACAATGGTCATACTATGCGGAATGTAAAAGGTAGATACTATATCAATACTCTGTACTCTGATTCTCTGTCAAATCATCGGGTGAATCAAAAAGGCATAAAAAGGTGGGCGTGACGTCAGATAATAATGTTACGTTCTTTAAACAGAATGTAAGGTGTTCTAACCTGATGATGGAGGAGCGCGGGTCGGTGGCGAGCAGCGGCATGTGGTCGTCGTGGTCGTGCGCAGTCGCGTGCGCGTGTCCGTGGCACTCGCAGCGGCAGTGTTCGGGCTCCACGTAGCTGAACACGACGCCCGCGCCCGCCGCCGGCAGCGTCTGAATGCGCTTGGGCTGCTTGCGCCGCTCTGGCACCTCAGAGAAGTCGATCCACTCCGCCTTCGAGCGGGACTCGCCACCTGCACGTATATAAGTACGATTAATGTTTTTAGTCAATCGATGGAGTACGGTACAGTGTATATTGAATATGAGACTGACCACTGGTATCGCTGCCGCTGCGAGTCCGCGAGCGATGCGTGGGCGCAGCGGGGACGGGCGCCGAGATGGGTGCGGCGCGCGGGCGGCGCGGCAGCTTGATGCGGAGCTTGTCAGCTGCAGCTGGCGGCGGCGCAGGCGGCGGGGGCGGCGCGCGCGCCGGCGGGGCGGCCGCGCGGGGGCGCTGCGTGCTCGACACGCGCACGCCGCCGCGCTCACGTATTGGTATCATGGGCAGCGCCACCGACCGCTCCTGCGGCAGCGTGGTCGGCACGTACGGTAACTCCTCCTCGAACGACTCCTGCTGCACCTGCACGACCGATAGATCAAAAATTCATGATTCAAAAAACTCTTTAGCTGCAATAAGCGCAGTGCTAGACATAAATGACCAAGATAGATGACATCTTACCACTAACACGCGTTTCTCCACATCGTTCCCGGCATGTGACGGCGCTGCCTCCGAGCTTGGTTCCGACTCGGACGAGTCCCGTGGCGCATCTTGAGGAGTCACAGCACCAGACTCGACGGCTGGTGGCACAGGTGTGGCGGGCGAGGGCGCGCGCTCTGCGATGTGCGTGTCACGGAGCGGTGGCGCGTCGCCCTCGAAACTCGGAAATGAACCGGAAATCTCGCTAGTCACACTTGGAGTCTTTGTAATACTGAACTGCGTGCTGAACACCTGCTCGCGGCTGCCCACGTGTGTGGTGAACACCAGCCGCTCCTTGCGTCTCTGCCGCGAGTCGCCAGCATCACCGCTCGCCTCTGGCCCGCTGCTAGCTGGCTCCGTGGCTGGAACAACGTTGTCAAAGCTCCGGCTCGGCCCTTCTACGACTGTAGGCTGGATTATCTGTATAGGACTCGTAATCGTGACAGGAGCTTCAGGTGTTCGTGCTATTGATCTTGTCTCCTCAACTTTTGGCGCTGGAGTTACTGGCGCAGGGGCCGGCTCTTGTATTCGGCTACTCTCTGGGAACTCGGGTTCCCGCACTCTCTCCGTGGGAGAGTGGAGCGGAATGATTATGCTTCCGTCGGGAAGTACCGTGCGGTGGATCGGTTTAGTAGGCGGGCGTGTAGAGGCAGCTGGACGCGACGAGACAATCGGGCGAGGCTCGGGCTTGGCTCGCGGTGGTGGGGCTTGCGTCACCGGCTCTGGTTTCGAGCGTGACTCGGCCTCCGCTGGCATGTCGGGCATGGCACGTGGCTGCGGCGCGGAGGCGGGCCGGGGCTCACGGGGTTCGGGAGCTAGCGTGGTCTCCGCGCCGGAACTACGCCGCGGGAGCTGCGCACCACGCTCATCAGGTGGCGTACGCAGCGGGATATGGATGATACCATCTTTGGCGTTCTCGTAGTATTTGAGCTTGTCTTTTTGACGGGGGTCAGCAACTGGCGCGGCGGGCATTGGCCTAGCACCTTGTACTACGGGTGAGCCTTCACGTGAGCCAGGTGACGGTGAAGCGCCACTACGTCGTGGCGTGCGGAACAGTGACAGCACGGAGCCACGAATCTTGGTGGCAGAGGTGGGCGTTTGCGAACGGTCCCGGCTCTTGCTGCGCGATCGGCCCTCCGTGAGACTGCGCTTACGTCGCAGCGCTTCTGAAGGTGACTCAGGCGAAGCAATCGTCTCCCGCGATTTGAACAGCGAACAGAAAGAGGATTTGCGTGATACAACTGGTGCCGCTGGAGAAGGTGAACGGCGTCGCGACGGAGAAGGGCTAGGCGGCGCTGGCTGCGCGGGCCGCGCCGCGTGTGCTAACTCCAGCGTGTCTGGCTTACGAGCCGTCTCCGTCACCTCCTCCTCCTCTTCGTAGCTATCGTCGGGCCGCAACTTGATGCGAATCACGTCCTTAGCCTTGTTCCTTGGTTTGTATACCTCCGGCTCTGAAGGTTCACGCCGGATGCGTGGTCGCGCTCGTCGCTCCTCGCTGCGCGTGCGATTGTTGTCATCCTTGTCAGCCTTGTCGATAGCTGGCTGAGCTGGCTGTACGGGTGGTGCCACAACCGTGACAGACGGCGTGAGAGGTCCTGATCGTGCGCTCTCCACTGTAACCTCCGTGCGAACCTCGCGGCGATCACGTGCGTCCACGAGTGCCGGTGCCACTGCGGCTGGGGGTGAGACTGCAGGGGATGGACCCTCACCCTTTACGATACCTAGGATTTGTTCGACGAGTGCGCCGGCACTGATCTCCGGGTCGGTCTCGATAGGCTTCGGTCCGCAGAATGAAGTTTCGAGGAGCATGCGGTGTGGTGAAGGCGAGCGGCTTGTGCCTGACACCACAGACAGCCGCGACACTCGTGACATCGCCGATTGCGCCGAGCACTGGCTGCCTACGCTAGACAGGCGCGACGTGCGTCCTGACACGGCCAGCAGTGCCACCTCTGAACTTTGACTGTCTTTGCGCGAGTGACGGCGCTCGGCGGGCGGTGCCGGTGGCGCCGGTGGGGCAGGGGGCAATGGCGCAACCGTTGTGGGCGCTGCAGAAGCGGGTCGCGGTGGCGGTACTTCGCCAGGCGCTGGCTCTAGAAATGCTAACTCTTCGGTGGAGGAGCGCAGGTCGAGTGCGCCATCCTCGCGGAAGCCAAGCTCAAGACGCGCTCGGTCTTCACCGGCCGTGCCTGCGAACAGTGCCATCTCGGGCGAGGAGTCACGAGAGTCGTGATGAGATGAGCTAGAAGCACGCGAGATGTCGATGCGCGGCGCAGCAGGAGCGGCCAGCGCGCCCGCCGCCGGCGTGGAGTGAGAGCGCGCGCGCTGCTCGGGCGGTGCCAGCCGCTCGTCCGCGCCACCCTCACGAATCTCGGGCAGTCGCGCCGTAGTCACCTTGCTCTCGGGGCTCGACTGCGGGAAACGTAAAAATCATGAGAACGGGTCGATCCGCATTTTATAGTTATATTTGCTGCGGTAGCGTACGGCTAGGCATGCAGCGGGGACGAGAGCGCAAGCCTGAAGCGAGGCGACAGAAGGGAGAGATACATACGGGCGGCCTCACCTCGTCAGAGCCGTCGTGGTCGAAGGAGGCGATGGGCGCGGGCCCGCGGCGCGCCGGCCGCGCCTCCGCGCTCGCCGCCATGCACCCCCCACCTGCACACAACAACACACACTGCAGCGCAGCACCACCTTACACCATCACACAATGAAACACTGTGCAATTCCCTTTCCTATAGTGACACTGCCTAAATGTTTGCTCTACTAATACAAACTTTGAATTGTCAATTGTAGATTATCTATCTACGTAGATATCGAAATGTTTCACTGTAAAACACTCGAAGATTGCGTTTTACCACAGAGGTTTTTAAAAATCGAATTTCAAGAAAACCTTTCGTTGAGGCACATATTATTATTAGAAAATATTCAGTAGCCTTTGTAATATCACACCTCACTTCATCCGCTCCGTGGACACAGAAGGCGGTGACCTACTAGGTCGACCGGATATTATCCGCGAGCAATGGCAGACTGTCGCTCAGGTGTGGCGCGTTTGTTTTCATGTCGCACTGTGTGAGTGTCTCGCACGCGGCTCACCGCGCGGCCACGCGGGCACGCGGCATGGCGGGCACGAGCAGCGCGGTGGAGTGTGCGGCGCGCGGGGCGGCGTGCTAGCTGACAGGATCGACGCGCCCCTCGCGCCTGCGCCGTGCTGTGCGTTGCGCCGCGCACGCTCGCCATTCGCCCCACTTCCTCACATTTATATAGTTCATGATCGGGTGTCATTCGATCTTCGGGTTAGTGAGCCTTCCGCCCGCTGTCATCTGGCTTGTTTGACGTTTGGTGTGTCTGAGCGGGGTCGGCGCCCGCCGCCCGTGCCTGGCACCGACATAGATCGATGCGACACACGGTCTCTACAGTTGTTCACTCACGCATCGCATCGGAAATTCCGATTACATAATTAATTGAATAGTAACGAGGTTAGATAGTAAGGCTCCATAAATAAATAATACAATGCGCGGATTTTCGATGTACGAGGAGGAATCGAACGATTTAGATTTATTTTGTTTACTATTAAATGCTACTATTGTACACACACATAAAGTAAGTATCTTGCTGTAGAATTATTTAAAGTACATAGCCGGAACTTGAAACTTAATTAACTCTAATGTATGTTATGTAATAATGTGAATCATAATTTGTAAAAAATCAAAAGGTTCGCACCACATTTTAGTATGCGCATCTTGATGTGGGCGCCTGCGATACAGGTTTCGTACCCAGTGCAGGGCTCACAAGAACATGTTAACCATCTATGAATAGGTTTAATATATAATTAAAGGTTTATAAGTGCTTTTGTTACATAAATAAAGTTGTATTTGATTATTAAATTATGTTGATGGTTGTATTGTTGTCCTAATAAATAGAGATTTTACATTATTAGTGTCGACTTTTTAACAATGTTGAAGTTAGTTTTTCCTTTCATATACTTATAATTCATCAAATTTATACTAATATTATAAAGCTGAAGAGTTTGTTTGTTTGTTTGAACGCGCTAATCTCAGGAACTACTGGTGCGAATTGAAAAATTCTTTTTGTGTTGAATAGACCATTTATCGAAGAAGGCTTTAGGCTATATAACATCCCGCTGCAACTAATAGGAACGAAGAAACAATGGAAAATGTGCAAAAAAACGGGTAAAATTATTCATCTTTGAGGGCTTCCGTCGCGTTCGCTGCGAAAACGGTTCAAAACTCAAAGAATTAATGCCCAAAATAACTATTCCACGCGGACGAAGTCGCAGGCACAGCTAGTTATCAATAAACCGTTTATCAGTTTATCTGTTACTTGTGCTACAGATACGTTTGTGACGCGGATGAACACTATTTAATTAAACATTTCCTATAACTGAGCAATAAAACAAAATATGTATTCTGGAACTTTTCATTTCTAATCTAAGTAGGTAGGTAATTCTTACGTGTGGTGTTTTCATTCAAACATGTTGGTAAGTAATTTAATTAACTTTTTAGTATGATAAACAAGATTAAGTAAATATAATAAATCTATTTTAAATTAAACTTTTATTGGAAAATGAGCGAAAATTAAATTAAAAATTAAATTAACTCAGTCAGTCAGTACTCACTTACGCTCAGTCTAAATTAACTAATAAATCTATTTTAGTAATGAGTAGTCTTGTCCTATTTAAGGAGAAAATTGAAACAAGTAACAGCTCACAATCATAATTTTATTGAAATGACAACAAAACTGGGTCCACAGTGTCTGTACTATGTACGCATGCACTCACTCACTCCGCTACTGATTATATATGTACTATATTTATCAATATATTCATATAAATTATAGTGTCATGTAGTATAATATGTGTAGCATTAATTAGAGTAGGTACATACAGAGTAGAATATAGATATAACAAGATACAACGTTTCTATCGGCTTTGTACATTATACTGAGAGAGGGAACAACTAGCCCCGGCGTACCCCGTACATGAAGATAAATATGACGTAGTTTATGTTATTGCGTGATAACTAGTGATTGAATACAATATATGAACTAACGACTTCATAGGCTCGATTTACATTTTAATAGCATACAATTACGCTACCTACTACATGTTACATACGAAAGCTTTATTTTGGAAAACATATTTTTTATATAATTTTCATTGAGACGTAAGCTTCGATGTCCAGCAACGGAGGACCCTAGAGGAGGTCTGGGGTGTTTGTGCTTGTCTAATACTGGCTGTACAGCACCTACCTACATATGTAGCTATATACGGCACACACAACAATACTACATTATACGAACGAGTAACGTTATTGCTTAAACCTCTAATACACCTCAACAATGGAATGAATATTATGTTTATCACGACAGCACGTCCGCGCGTCTGTTTGCTTGGAATATAGCAGATACACAACAACATAACATCTTTGGTAACGATTAGTATCTAATATATTGTATATAGAATAAACGTATCGATTTTAACTTTTCCCTTTTTAAATGGTTACAGAATCTCTTGGTCTTTATTCTATCTATTCTTTACATAATATATAGTTTCTTTACTTAGACTACGAGTAGACATCGACGGTGGGACTCGTCCGTATCATTCGAGTACAATATTCGATTAATTTTATTATTTATTTACAACATTCTCATCCCGATTCGATCCTCGCTTCCGCTAAATTATAATTAAAAACTGATATCACAATAATCAAACCTGTATACTATCCCAAGCACTATTCTTTAGATATGTATACGTAGTACGTACAAAATTTCAGACGGTTCGTTTAGACCGGAACCAATTTACATAAATTTTCAAACCAAAAACTGTGTTATTCAAAATATCCGCACAATTCTTCAATCCTCATGCAATCTTTACACTTCTTCTGAATAATAGTGCCAACATCGCTTTTTCTAGATGGGGTCTTGATTCTTTATCACATCCTCTCTACACTCTGGCTCAGTTCTCGTTACATTTGTTCCGAAGTACATGATAACATGAATCATTTAGATGATAGCTTTGGAAAGATGTCTAGTGCCTACTTGTCTCCTCCACTTCAACTTATTATGTGTTGTTGGCTGAATTGCATTGGAACAACACTTGATATCTTTCCAGAGTTATTTCTGCTTTAGATTTCGTTAAAGAAACATGATTATATTGAATCAGGTGTTACTTTGCAGAAATCCAATACAAATAGGTAACTTTGGAAGGTATTGATCTTATGAATCATGTGACAGTGTTTCCATCTGTTTAGTCGGAGTCGGAGTCAGACGAGGGTGGTTGTGGTACAACCGGCGCGGGAGCAGGCTCTGGCGTCTCCACCACCTTGGCTGCCACGGCGTAGGCAGGCGCGCTCGAACCCGATGTACGCTCGATGCCCACGCTGCAATTTTATAAGATACTATTTAGTACTAGTAGACGCCTGCGGCCTTGCTCGCATTATTTTGCCATAAAAGCCGAAAAGAATTTTCAAAAGTCGCAGCAATAGCAGAACAAACTTCTAAGTGATTTTCGTCAGATTCACATCTACTTAGGCTTTATGAAGTGCACTGGCTTTAGCAGGTTGTACCAAATAGAAGTAGCGCCAACGACCGCTTGTTGCGGTTTAATTGGGAATGACTGAATATTGACGCTTGGCTAGAAATCGACCGCGGCCAATTGACTTGACACACACCGGGAAGATGCAGGTTCTATACGTGCTGATTGCGATTATTTTCGCTGGATTCCAAATGAGTTAATAAAGTGAGAAGTAGAATACTCACATATACTCGTGCCTGGCGAGGTACCGCACGTACTTCTCGGGCGGGTCGTTGTCGTGGTTCTGCAGCGACACGGAGCGCACGGTCACGTGGGAGGCGGCCGTGGCCGGCATCGTGAACTCGACCAGCGCGAACTTGGCCAGCTCGGCCGGAATCTGGTCGTAAGAGGTCAGCGCCATGCGGCACACCAGGTTGTGGGTCGTGTATGCGCCTGCGCAGAAAATGTAGGCATAATTAAATATAGCTGTATTGGTTAGTCATGATTAACCGTGTGTTATGTCCGTTATATCTATCTCTCTCTCCCTCCCTATCTCTCTCTGTTCTGTAAGCCCATATTTTTTTCACTGTTTTGTTGTTGTTGTTAGATGCCCACGGCTTATTTCGATTTTAAAAGTAGCCTATAGTACCAACAATACTATCCTGCAACCATATCAAAAATAGCAGGGTGACCTGTCGCTCTATTGCAACGCGAAACCGAAACAGACAGTCCAAAAACCAACAAAAACACTATCGGAGTGTTACTTATCAATTTGCTTAGCTTATCAATGTGTATAACTGTACAAATAGCATCCTTAATTATTTATCGTTTGCTAACCTTGTCCCTCCTTGGGCAGTCGTGGCATCCTCCACACGATGGCTCGGTGCTGGTGCTCGTACTTGGCCTGTCCGGAGGTGACCTCGATGAGGGACTCCTGCAGCGTGTCCACGGTGCCCAGGAACCGCTCTATGCCCTTGATCTTGCCTGTACGCCTGGAATGGACGAGATAGTGGTTACTTTCAGGTCAAAAGATGGTAAGAGATAGTGTATAAAATCAAGGTATTTTAACGGAACATAAGCCCTCGTTTGACAACACCTGTAACATCTACGTATTCTGAGATGCATCCACTCTAAATATTGAAGACTCGTGTATTGCATTGGTCAATATAATTAGTATGTTGGATGGATACCTAGAATATAATACAAATAGTTTCAGTCTGTGTAAATTGGACCATTCCAGTACAGGTACTTCACATTCTACTTCAATGTCGCTTGAGTTTTTGCATTTGACCAACAAATCACCAGAAAGGACATGCGCACAAACAACTAAATGGTCTAAGTTGGAACAAACCTAGATGTACGTGAATAAAACTGGCTTATGTGGGTGTTGCTTTAAATGATATGTTATTTGGACCCAACTTAAGTGTAAATTGTCAAAAAGCCGTTATAAGGTGTGTGCCCCGGAGATCTGTGTGACTTTGCACCTGACGCAGCTACCTGGCTTGGCTGTCTACACATAGCTTTAAAGCTTACTGAATAATAATTTACTAAATAAATAGTGTCAAAAAGTTACCTGTGCGCAGACTTGACAGATCCGTAGCGGAAGTGCTTCTCGACGCGGAACAGGTAGATCCAGCACTCGGGGATGGGGAAGCGGATGCTGACGTCCTCGCAGGGGACCTGGCCCAGCTTGCGGGACGCGAACCCGGGGACCAGCACGTCCGCGCGGAGCTCCACCTGGCCACATGAGGGGTTTATAATATTAAAAGCTTCAGAAAACCTTAAAAAAATATTTGAAAATGTATTGTTTTGGAGAAATTGGCTTGTTTTTCGAAATTGCTAAATGACATTGAAAAGCAGAAACCCCACTCAATAAATTAAAGCCAATTATTAGACTGTGGACTGGGCATAACGCAACGTTTCTGATCCAACCTACAACCGATTTGATAGGATGCATTCAGTACCGAGCATTTACGATGGTGTTGTTTACCTGTATTAAATATCCTGTAATACCTACATTTTACATTATAATTATTAGCCGGTATACATACTAATGTAAATCGGCTTGCACTTACATATATTAGTAACGCCTGTAGTTTTCTAACATGGAAGAAATATTACAAAAAAAAATTGAATATACATATAAGTACAGAATATGTTACCTTGTTCCCAGTGACGCACCACTGCGCCTTCAGTTGCAAAGGTAGCTCGCGGTTCTTAGGCGGGCGAATCCGGAACCGCATCAACTCGATGTAGCACGCGTCTGGGGGCTTGAACCTGCAAACATATACATGGCTTTAAACTAGAAACATATAATACGTGCGATGTTTATTTACTTAAGTATGGTCAAGTGCAAATCCGTTTTCGGTAGAAAATAAAAACTTTTAATTTAATCAATCTACTATAAAAACTTTAACTTGCCCAATGATCTTATCTGTTATATAATTACTCATGTAATTATTGGAAAAACATGGGATGCGGTAAAGTGCTACTATATTTTTTTTACAAAAATGCTACACAAACGCTGCGCTGACTTTCTACGAAAGTGCTACGTTATCACGCGCGTATAATATAGCACTTTCGTAGCAAGTCATACGCACGGCTACGACGTAGACTACCGTAGACTATTCCTAATTCCTAATTTTTGGCAAAGCTTCTTTACAGCTGCTTAATTAGAACTATTACTAATGTATAAAATTATTAATTATTGAATGTGAAATGTATTAGAACTTGCCGCGTCGTTATTATTTTGTAAACCACTTGTATTGAAATATCACATAACTGACAATAAAAATAATCTGAATCTGAATCTAAGACTTTGACAACTAAATAAAACAACTTTCAGCTTAGGAGCTGGCTCTATAAATATGCAAGTGTAACTGAATGACATTTGAGAGGGATTCCGAAGTTACTCTGTAAGCTGGTACCGCAGGAGGCCAGTTTAAATTCCCAATCTGATGCCTTGATATTCGAGTAAGGCCCGCATTCTCGTTGCGCGAATAATAATGAATTAATGAAATTTGAGTGGGTTTATCATACGCTTTTTTTCAGTTTTTCTAATATTATGATTGTAATATAAATGTCGACGCGGTCAGTTCTTGGATGGGTGACCGAAAAGTGTGTTAGTGGCATTCCATTATGGGCGCTTCCGTGGCTCGGATGATGATTTGTCTAGTACGGCAGTCGTTAAGCCATGTCAGAAGCCATTAGGGCGGCTTGATAAACTCTCGACACCAGAGTTGGCAACTCCAATTCGATAAGAAGAAGAATATAAATGTGCTAACTTGATAATCTGCGTATCATGGAAGTCCTGCGGCGTGACGCAGGCGTGGAACTCGGGCGCCTCCACCCGGATCCACTCCTCGGTGACGACGGGAATGATGTCGTGGCGACCCACCACCTCGCGCCCCTGCCGCCGGAGGTCGTTCACACCCAGCTCGACGTCTGGCATGCCTGGATACATGAAGTTTTTAGGGTATCATTTGGTTAACCTTTCCCTCTCTTGAGTTTTATTTCCTCTTGGCTGAGGGTCGTCACGCCCCCGCAGAATTCATTCGTTAGGGGAGTTCTCTTGGGCAGATACATCGTGGTGGGCGCCCAGGTCCTTCCTCGGAAGACACATATCCTCGGATATAGTGGTCCTAAAACATGTCGGTTTACTCACGATGTTTTCCTTCACCGTTAAGCGAGTGCAAATCCACACATAACTTGAAAAGTCTTTGGTGTAGGGCCGAATTCGAACTAGGGTGCGTCTGAATGAAAAGCAGACACTGGAACCGCTGAGTCAGGCTCGCTTTTTGTTATAAACATTTATTTTGTTTTGGCTATTTTTTTATTAATGACACGAAAACAAATCTCTAAACTCGTACAACGAATGGAGGCTTTATCACAAAAAGTAATTCTGGTGGAACCTTTGGATACTAGAATGAAGAGGAGTAAGCCAAATACAAATTGTTATCTAAGGATGTCTGTGTGTGTGTGATAAATATTTGAGAGCTTACCGCTGAGGAAGCCAAGGAAGAAGATGCGCACGCGCGCGATCTGTTTGAGCACGGAGCCCTCCGCGTCCTGCTCCACGTACAACTCGTCCACCGCCGTGATCTGAACCTACACACACATACATAGCATTAATACACATACTCATTTTAAGGTATGTTCTGAACCCCTGACTTTGACCGCACATTAAAAATATTAGGTAATTAAACAAAATTATTTGAAGACACCTTGTGTAGTATTAATATAATCGTTGTTTAGTGTTGCTATATCTTTATTCCAACCTCAGGAAAGACAAAAGTGGATAGAGGTTTTTGTCTTGTAGTGTGCTTAAATAAGCTATCTAAATAGGTACAAAGTATCTTGTTTTTGAGATATCATTGACTACCGGAGTTTTTTTTTTTTTACTTGTGATAGGTTTACGTTTGACTACAGCCTGCCTGATGTTAAGCATTGCTGCAGCCTAGGGTGTAACACGTTTACCTAGAAGATACCTATTAACTCTAGATTTGAAAACCCCTGGAGGTCTTGTAACATGAGGGCAAATTTTACTCTAGAGATTCTTTAAACCAAAAACATGACATGGATACATAAATAACCATGGTCTGCCTTCTGCTGTATTACCAATAGAAAAATCCAACTTACGAACTACGAAAAAAGTTACGGCAGTTAGTAATCCTATTGTCTTGTCAGATTACAAAAAAATATATTTAATGTCGGTGTCTGGACTATATAAGACAGTTAGAAGAAAACATCTGAGCTAGAACAGGGAAGACAGGGATTTTTTAACCTTTAACCTAAATGCATCTTGCATTTTTTCCGTGGCAGACAGGGATTATTAGTGTAAAATGACGACGACGATGATGATATTATTGTCAGTTATATGTAGATGGCTAGATAAAACGAAAGTTTATCCATACCTCTTCCATCTTATAAGTAAGCGCCCGGTCCCGGTGCGCTGACAGACGGAACATAGCCTCCTCCACGCAGCAAGAGAACTGCTTCACGTCATCGTAGTTCAAGGAGCCAATCTTGAACAGCTGCGACACCTGGATCAAAGACAATACGTGATGAAACTGGTGTGATTGGTTAGATTTTTTGGTGAATTTTATAATGAAGGTATAAACTGGTCATTAATGCTTGTCACAATTAGATTCAGCGAAACCATTCTCCTAGTTGTGCAATATGAAGCTGCTTTTAAATCAACAGAAAAACTGTTAATTTATCAAAATTTATCCAAATAAACCGTGAAAAAGAAACCAAATCAGACCCTTGCTCTTATAATATGACTACTTCACCTAAGTACCTATATAGTCCAAATTGCATAAATTTGCTCCCCTAAAGAATTAATTCCGTACACAACACACAACACACTCGGTAATGAGGAATAGACCACGTTACCTGTGGTGCATGTTCCACGGGCAGTCCCAGCTTGCGCAGGTCGCTGCCGAACTCCTTGACCCCCTGGTAGTCACCCTGGATGGCGTAGGCTGCGAACTGAGACAACTTGTTTGTGATGCGCTCTGCCTTCGTCACCTGGCCGGGCCTGTACAACAATACCACTTTATTTTATATATAGTATGTGATACAATAGTACATTGTTACCCTAGGGGTGAAAGTAACTTATGTAGTCCCGAGACGGGGTTTGGTTGCCAATAGTTCGAGGGACTAAATAAGTCTTTAACCCGCGGTAAACACTGTGCTTTCCATTACAAATACAAGGAAAGTAAAAATTAAAACATGATTAGCTTTAAAAAATATGAGTAAATTTTATTTTACCACCCAATCGAAACAAATATCTACCTAAAATCGTATGACGATTTTCCACTGCTGCTTTAGCCTCTTCTCTTATAAAATCAGGCGTTAAATACTCATTTTATAGGTACAAAATCTCTGCTATACGTATTGTGACGTAGAACCTCTTTGAATGAAGGTGTAAGAACTATTTGGTTAAATGTACTCGTAGGTATAAGAACTCTTTTGTTTTTGTAAATAGGTTAGTAGAGTTCAAGATAACTCTGCGCGCGGATAAAATTGGAACTAAAATGTTCTGATTGCAGGGGCCAATTCTTGGCATAGGTGCTGCTGCCAGTCGCGCGCAGAGCAGTTGTAGTTGTAGCTGTCAGTTGAAAGCGATTCTCCCTAGGGATGAAAAGTATTACTTTCAACCCGCTCCTCAGGCAATTTCAGACCTACTTTCAGAGTATGAGTAATGAAAAACAATTTACTATAACATACTTAGCCTGAGTCTATTGGGAGTAATTGAGTCTATACCAGGGAATAATACAAAACAAGTTTATGTACCTATTCTACCTAGCCTAAGTATATTGGGACGCTTTATCGATTATAGCGATCTCAAATTAGATAAAACTTTTTGTATACCAGGGAACAATACGAAACCAGTTAAGTACTGTATTCTACCTGACCCAAGTATATTGTGCGGCCTTATCACATAGAGCACTATCTTCTAGGCAACCTTGGTATAAAGTTCATTTCCTAAGAGTCCTGTACTTATATATACATGCATGAGTTTTGTTTCAACAGAGATAAATATATGCATACAACACACGCAAGATAACAAATTGGTACACTTATAATGAAATATTATGGATAAGGGACACTGTGCATTTGTCTTACGATATGACGAATGATAATTGCCATGAAAAAAACATGAATCATTATTTTTTATGGTAATTCTGAAAACTTCACCTAACAGATATAAAACTGGCCGTTAAACTAAAAAGTTAGAAGCTTTTTCTCGGTTGCTGTCAATCAAATGAAACATCCAGACAAAAGTTCCTCAAAACTAGGCCAGCAACTAAGTTGCGACTAAGTTACACAAGTTATGAGTTTAGTTGCGGCGTCGTGGCAGCCAGCCAAGTGTTATTGCCAACTTGTTCTTGTCCAACTTGGTGTGTGATACTTGGATCAATAACTTGTCTTACTTTTTGTCATTTTGCATATGGATCACTTAGCCTGTCTATGGCACACTTCCAGTAGGCAAGCCTTGTAACTTAATTGTTTCGAACGAATACGGTTTTTTCCCTTTTTTACATTAAATAGGCTTAAGTTTGACTATAGCCTGCCTGATGTTAAGCACCACTATAGTCTAAGATGTAGCACGCTTGCCTAGAAGAAACCTATTTACTCTAGATTTTAGGACCTGACATCCTTTAATATAACTTTCCACTATTACATACAATTTACACATTTTATAATACTTATTATTTGCTTTTTTGTTATTTTTTATTTATTGGCCATTTTTTGACAGTTAAAAAAATAATAAATTAATGAACATAATGTTATTGGTATAATTGTTACCTGATTGAGTAAATGTATTGCACAGAATTATATTCTCATTAATACTATAGTAACTTAATTTACTACAACAGAAAATTATTTAGTAAATATTAAAAAAAAACTCAAAATTTAATATGTAGGTAGGTATACAAAAAAAAACAAAGTTACCCACCTGACCCCCGGCCGTTCCTTATAAAACACGTACTGCAGCTTCACAGTAAAGATCTTGCCGAACTGGTCGAACTGCTGCGCGCCCACCTCCGACACGGAGTAGCAGGCCTGCAGCGGCAACTCCTGGAACGGTTCCTTGTCCGTGGGGGAGTTGGATAGCTGCACCACCGGCGCGTCGCCCGCGTACGTGACTCGCACGAAGATCTTCTTCCAGAACCTGGCGATAAACAAAACATTGCGCTTGCATTATAAGCGAGTGTGGCTAGTGTTTACTTTTCATCCAGACGCATCTTGGTTAAAATCCGGCCCTACACCAATGACTTGTATTTTTAAGGTTATGTGTGTATTTGCACTCGCTTAGCGGTGAAGGAAAACATCGTGGGGAAACCGACATGTTTGATGTGTCGAGAGAGAGAGAGAGAGTGTTTGCATTCTGGTAGAGAAAAAAAAAACAAAGTTTGTTTCACTCAGGCTTCCATTAAACATCATCTAAATCGCTTCATTTCATCGTGAAGAAAGAACAAAGTGATGCATGAAATGCTTTATCGCGACTTTTTGAAACAAAATGTAATTAGGTAATTCGCCTTAACTCACTGATTATACAGATACAGATGTATAGGTATACCTAAAGTAACATGATTTAGTAGAAATTAATAGGTAACAATTAAAATCTGTATCTCTACTTACCTACCTATATTGTTAATTTATTTAAACTTTATGCAAATAGAATAACAACTAAGACATACCTACTTAATTTAAAAAAAATGCACCAGTAAATCTGCAGTTTAATTTAGATATCTGATAAAAACATGTTATGTGGATTTATTGGTGCAATGTGCCTCACATTTATTGGGCGGGAATTGCGGAGGAGTATTGCTCGCTTGCCCGTGAAACCCACCCTTTCCAAGACGAAGGGACATCGTGGTATTCGTGGTAGGTTTTAGTTTAAGTCAGTAGTGGGGTCTCATTAGCTCCGAGCCCGACATAGGTACCTACCCCTAAGACCTGAGAAGATGTTTAAATTAATGTTTCGTGTACTTACCTCTGTCCGGTGATCTTCTTCTTGTTGGGTTGTCGCAGGTGCATCTCCCAGCCGGGCCCGGTGTACTTGGTGCGGGGGAAGTCCTCGAGTGGCTGCGAAACGTCCTCGTCGAATAGCGGCGTCGGAGGGGACTCCCCGCCGCTCGGACGCCGCTCTGGCTCTGCTGCAATAACACAACTTTAATTACCATGAAATCCCAAGGCTCAATGTTTAGTTAGTTATAAATATAATTGGATTTGTGTTTATATTATAACTTGCTATTGTGTTTTTGTCCGTAGGACAACTTTTAAGTGAAATAAATAAATATTTGTACCTACCACATGTTTGTAACACTGATTCCTTTGTATTTATGTTTTATTTAGTAACATAAATAAATTATTGAATCATATTTGTTATTTGGAAATATGCAACTAAGTAGGTATAGAAAGTATAAAAGTATGATTATCTATTCCAGTAATGTAATAAAGCAATAGTTTGTGTGTTGAGAAAAACTTATTATTATTATTATATAGTGTGGTTTGTCTTATCTGCACGCTTCCCCGGCTGAACAGATTTGGATAAAATAGGAATTCGATTTGATTAACATATATAAGCTCCTTTTTATTTCGAATTAATGCAGGTAGCATGCACTGTTGCTTTGGTGATATTTTATTATAATAATATTCGTAATTTAAAGAAAGAAAATATATTTTTGAGACACACACTAAACTTTAACCTATTTATGTACTTACCCATTTGTGTGTCAATGTGCGGCAGTTCAAAGCCAGTCTTATCGAAGGGATTGACTCGCGGCGATTCCGGCGCGGCCTGCGGGCGCGGCGGCGGCGCCAGCGCGGGCACCGCAGCACCCTCGCCAGCATCGCTCTCTTTCGGCCTACAATTACATATAGAGGTCACAAAATTGATCTATGATGTGTGTATCATCATCATCATGTTGTAGTAACTTGTACGAATAAGAACCTGATGAAAACGGAGAACGTATCATCTCCAGAATCCCTGGAGCCTTGATGCTCGAGGCGCGGCGTGGCTGCAGGCGGTGGTGGTGCGCCCATGCTCAAGAACGGATCGAAAGCCTCCGCCTCAAACCCACCCGGGGCCGCCTCTGCTCCACCATCATCTCCCCAAGCACCTGGACAAATTAGATCGTTAATATAATACCTCACCTATAGCATCCTTGTAGTTTGTGGACATTCAGTTGATACTTACTCGTATTCATATGGTTAGCAGAAGTATTGTCAAACTTCGCAGAGAAAGCGTCGAAGGCGTCCTGCGACTCTGGGAAGCCATCTTGCATCATAGCCTCGGAAGGCTCTCCCCAGCCAGGATCGGCCGACACCGCGGCCTGGCTCGACCCGAACGCGTTGTCACCGCTGTCACCGAATGCGGCGTCCATACCGGCAGAGAAGGCATCTTCTACTCCACTGGCAAAAGCATCGGAGTTTTCGTTTGCGAAAGGACTGGAAGATGTATCTCCAAAAATATTTCCTTGCGTGGGCACATAATCCACCGCAGTTTCCGTAGTGGACCCAAAGTTATGATCATCCGTGGCGGCGAAAATGTTGGCATTCGATGTCATGGTGGCATCCTTCGACTGCACGCCAAAGATATTCGTCCCATTATCGACAAACGCATTCGTGTCTTCTCCTATATTCTCGAAGGGGTTAATTTCTGCCACAGCGGGTTCGTGTGGTTGAAAACCGTCTGTGGCTGTTTCCGCGAACGGTGAAGTATTGGACAGCGCCGGTGTGAGGTTTGCCGAAGCTGGCTCTGAGCAGTCCATGGGCGCCACAGAATCTGTAACCAGGGCCGCGCTAGGGCTGAACAGTGCCTCTACTTGCGAGGCAGGTACGGCGGTGGGAGGCACACCACTAGGCTCGAATGTAATATCCGAGCTTTCAGGTGCTTCATGCTCCGCGTTTACAAGAGACATTTCCTTATTATCGTCTGTGGACATATTATCCATAATGTCGTCGCTTAAGAAATCGATCTGTTTATCTTCTTTTTTTGGAGCTGAATACAAACTCATTATCGCTTCTTTGGTAGGTTTCACCAAAACGGGAGCGGGGGCGTCGAAGAGGTTTATTTCATTATCGACGGTTTGAGGCGGTGGAGGGCGCTGTGGTTGTTGCGGCACCGGCGGCGGAGCAGGGCGTGGCGGTGGCGGGCGGGCCACCGGCGGCGGGCGTGCTGGCGGGGGCCGTGCTGGCTTGGCAGCCGGTGGGGCTGGTACGGGAGGTGCTTTCACTGGCTCAGACATATCAAGCATTGAATCCTCTGGCAGTTCGGGCTCCGGAGTTGGACTTGGCGAATGGATATCTCGAACTGATACCGGACTAGGTGTACGTGTCGGCGGAATGCGATCAAGGAGATGAGAGCTTGTGAATTCCATCTGCCCCGTCACTGTCAAAATCAAATTTTGCGTCTCCGGGGGAAGAGGCCTCGCTGGTAGTTGCTGGCTACAATCTTCTAAACTTGAAAATTCATCAGCAGTCGTTGTTATGAGCTCGAGCTCAGTCGGCTTCACAGGTTGACTACCGAATGGATCCATGTTTACGTCAGATTCGAAAACATTGAAATGTTTCGCCCCGGTTTGCTCAACTCCTCCAAAAATATCTGTCGGGACTGTATCCCCTGCTGGTGGTTCATACGGCCCTCCACCAAAGTCAGAAAATGGGTTGCTTGTCGCGAAGGGGTTATCATTAGCACCGAACGCTTCCGTCTCAGGCTCAGCCGCAGACATGAACGGATTCAATACTTCGGTTGTTACCGGAGCCGCCGGCTCATTCATGCTCAAGAAAGGATTGAACGCCATCTTGCTGACTTTAGCTTACAAACTTTAGTTACCAAGAAACTCGGATTCTAGCAATTTTAACTCTGTACGACCTGGATTAAGATCGTCCGCGAACGATGTATCAAAGGGATCAAAGTCTTGCTGCGATTTATTTTGTTCCGGAGGTTCCGGTGACAAAGCCTTAACTTGAAAGAGATCGTCTGCTGGTTCCAAAAGATCTGGCTCACGTGGTTCTAAATTATCCTTTTCTTCACAGGAAAACTCTTTGGCTAATAATTTCAATTCGGTTCTTCCTGGTGCGATATTGCTTGCAAATGAAGTGTCAAATGGATCGATGTCCGGTTGCTGAACAGGCGCGGTAGGAGCACACGGGGTCAGTACCTTAGCTTTTATTTCACTATGCCCACTGTGCAATAAATCGGTGGCCCTAACTTTGCTTTGACTGGACTGAGTATACTCAGAGTGCCTCCGTTTTGTTTGATAGCTGGTTTTAGGGGCCAAGTCCTCGTCTGATCGAGTTCTCGTCAAAGTATCGGGTACAGTATCTGCCGCTTCCGCTTCCTCGTTCAAATCTTCAGTTATGGAAAGTTCTCGAGTATAATATGGTGTTAATGGTTTATTATTTTTCCCTTTGCAATCAACGTCCAATGAATTGTTATCACCCTCTTCAACGTCGAAGACGACACTCTTACTGACTATAAGGTTTTCGGGCCTAGAAGGGCGTCGTTCAGATTTCTTAGGCTCTTCTGCTCGAGGATCGAAATCCGGGTCACTTGGCACACGATATACGGGCCCTGGAGCTGGCGTAGCTTCAATTAGCTCCTGTACTAAGAATTTCAGCTCTACTTTGCCAGGTGCTGAGATCTTATCGACAATACTAGTATCGAAGGGATCGAAATCATCAGGATTTTCATTAACATCTATCGGATTTAAAGGTGAATCACCCAGTTGAGTCAAATCAGTAGTGCTCCCTCCTAGTAAATCCCGGGGTAGTTTTTCTTCTTTATTGTTCACTATGATATCGTCGGACGTTATAGACTCTCGCACTCCTGAAGGGTCCGTTAAATGTATTCGTACAGATGATTTTCTTCTGTTGTTTAATCTCGCTTGTACTTCGTCTGCACGAGGGTCAAAGTCGTCGTCGTCTTCTAGAATAACTGCTTCTTTTTTAACTTCTTTAATCTGAAGTGACGGTACAATGGCGTCAGCAAAACTCGTATCAAAAGGATCGTCGTCACCAAGATAAGGATCTATGACATCAGTTTCATCTTCCACAATACATTCTGCGAATACTGATTCATTTTTATCAGCTTCAAACGCTGACCACGACTCTTGTAGCACTGGTTCTACTTCGATTTCTTTCTTGTCTAATACTTTCGGGGCACTGCTTATATCACGTGATTCTGTAGCCAATAATGTGAATTCATCAAACTCGTCGTCTTCTTGCGGGCACTCTTCTAAGTTTCCTTTTATCGGGGAACACGGTTTGTTTTCTGTGTTTTGTTGAATTAACGACGTATGCAGAGATACGCTTAGATCTATAGGACTAGTGATCGGATTATCCGAATCAAGATCGAGTATACTTTTCTCAGCGGGCTCTGGAGCTGCAACAGCTGCAGCTGGCTGTACAGAGGCAGAAGAGCCCTCTAGAAGAAGATCTCCAGGAATAACTCTTTTTGGCCTCTTTGTCGCGATAGTAACGTTATCGATTCTACCAGTGAGTACCTCGACAGCGATGCCAATATCCAAACCCTTTTTTCCTTTCGAAGTTTTCGCGTCTTGTCCTCTTATAATCGCATCAACATGGGAAGTGTCGAATATATCATCGTCTTGAAACTCTTCTGGTGAATCCGGAACGTAGGCGAGTTTGACCTCTCCTCGCTCAACGGCTTCTACGTACGAGGTATCGAAGATATCGTCCTGATCGTCCTCCTCGGACTCGTCGTCCGTGGGTCCGTATTCACTGCGGTCGTCGTCTGCGTCCGCGTGTGCTGCCGCGAGCTGCGGGAAGTCAGCCTCAGTAATCTCAACTACTGGGCGGTGCGGCTCCTGCTTGGGCGCGGGCTGTACTTCCTTCGGCCCCGCCGGAACTCTTTGGAAGAACGATGTTGACTTTATCCGATCGAGATCCCCTTGAGTTTTCTTAAGGATTGAGTCGACACCAGTAGTTAAGTCCTTGAATTTGGACCATTCCTCGTTTTCTTTCGCAGTTCCTTCGCCACTCTCAGCGCTCGGCTGCTGGTGCTCTCTTTTATATTTCTCGAGCTCTTCTTCTGTGAATAGCTCCTGCTCTCCCTTCCGCTTCGACTTTTTTCCTTTCTTCTTCTTTTTAAGTCCTTTTGGTAGTTTTAGCATTATATGTGTTTCGCGGGAGTTCTCTGTGTTGCTGAAACAAAAAAATCAAATACGGTACAGTCGTGCCTAATACAGCTTTCTTTACAATATGTAACCAAAATGGGCTGGTTTAATAGAAAACATTTGCATGATCAAATATCTTTTAACTGTAGACGGACGAAGTCCGAGAAAACGTACGATAAAATTTTGTTATAATCATAAATAGAAATGCAACAATAAAAATAGCAGTCACAGAAGAATGGAGTGCCTTATACGATATTGATCGCGGAGGCTACATCCCCCCGAGCGGCTGGCCAGCCACTAGGTATGTCAAAACTTATCGACGGATATAGAACAGGCTGAGCCTGCTCGGCTCCCTGTACCGACTAATCGATATGAAATGATGTAACACAATGAAAAAAATGACGCCATGGTTCATGAAATCTCAGGTGAACAATTAATCGCGCCGAGAGGGTGTAGAGTCAGGCAGTGGGAGGATCATGCAACCAGTGAGCAGTATGGCGGGTGAGATGGCGGCGGCGGTGTGGCGCGGCGGGCGCTGGGACGTACCGGGCCTCTGCAGCCGGCGCTACCTACAGCTAAGGCATACCACTACCGCGCTAGGACAAAGGGACTCTCTACCTTCATCGCAACACGGACGCGAGGACGCGGGTCGGCGGTAGGGGCGCCGCGGCCGGAGCAGGACTGGCGCGCCATCGACCGCCGCCGCGCGCCCCGGCCGCGCCGCCCCCGCCCGCTGCGCACGCACCACATAAAGTTCAAGTGTCAAGCTACATCTTGCGCGGTTACATAAGCCTCAGCTATCGATGACGTGTTCGCGCCGACCTATACTTGCGTATCCTATGTAGATACGGACCCCTAGAGCCTAACTTAAAATTCATTGCAACCATCCACTGATTCAATGTTAGACTTATTTCATATTGTTGAGTTGTATTGTATGTTAAAAACTTGACTTAGTATCTCACTAAAAACATTTTCATGTGGACTGTTACCAAGACGAGGATATGGTTTGTTCTATCAATTAGATATCAGATTACCCTGTATCCATTTTTAGATTTCTATTTCACGGCAGTCCCGTTTCACGTTGTTCCTAGCAACTTGTCTTCCTACGACAAAAGTCTCCGAATGTTGAGCTGATGCTATCCTTTGTATGCTAGACCAGGCTTGTTACAGCTTCAGGTGTCAATATTACAGTCACCTAGGTACCTACCTATATATTAGAGGGACATCATTGTTCAACTGTCTTTTTTATCACAATAAGAAAAAGTAAGTACCTACTTAATCTAATACCTACCTTAGTTTTACGCCCACCCGAAGCGCCCGTAGCACAGCCAGCGATGCCTAATGTTAAGTAGGTAAAGGTCGACGCGGTTAGTCCTTGGATGGGTGACCAAAAAGTGGCATTTTGGGTGCTTACGTGGATCGGATGACACGTTAAAGTCTAGGTCCTGGCTGTTTGTCTAGTATGGCATGTCAGAGGCCCATGAGGGCGGTTTGATAAACTCTCGACACCATAGTTGGCCACTCTCATTCGATAAGAATATGAATAAAACTTTTTTTTATTATTTGCCTATTTATTAAATGAAATAGGCTTGCATAGGTCTCTTTTTTCCATGGATCGTACATAACCAACCCTACCTACAGTTTCCTGGCGACATAGGTATACTTACCTAGTAATTTAGGTCAAGGTAGGTATCATGTCAAACTAATAACATAGGTAGGTAGGTACATATAAAAGATCAAGTCTGTTAATTCTCAACTAAAAGGTTACAAAAATCTACTGATGCGGCTAATACGTTTTTCATTTAGGTACCTACTCTGTCGATCTTGTCACAGTTCATACGAAAATATTTATTTCGGAATTAAGTTTATCTCAAATCTACTGCATGGAATGCCTACCTATGGAAGTTATGATCGCAATAACAGATATAGGCATCAAAATTATTATCGGTCTATCTTCAAAATAATATAAGACCCTTCTTATTTGTGGGGGTATAAAATTAACTACTCCATAGTGTTACGGTTACACCATTGATCTCCATTCTCCATCAGTACCTACAAGTAGTACAAGTACGCACTGATGGAGATCAATGGGTTACACGTTACACACATAGGTATAAATAAAAAAAAACAAATGTCATTTCATTAGCCGTCAAAGAGTTTGTACTTACAGCGAATAATTACGTAGAACGGATCGCAGACATTGAATAGATAGACACAAGCGCTTTTTATTCACCAAGTGGTAGACATACGGTACTATTATGTAGCTTTTACGCAGCTAAACAAAAACACACCTTTAGTTCAGTAAAATAATTGAACCTCTCACTCTAGTTATAGTTAGCAGGAAATTTATCGTCTTTGTCAATTTTAGCATAAGCAACCTCTCAAAATTGAGCGTATTGTTACCGCGAGACTGCATATTTTATAGTATATCCTTAGTAGGACTGTGTTACGCACACAGTGGAAGTGGAGTGTGCAGTGGAAGTATTTAGTAATCTGTGGCTCTGTACGTATAAGCACTGTTCAGAAAGTTTCACCAATTTGGAAAGTTTTAAAGCTTTTAACTGTAAAAGGAAACACCAATCATAGATGCCCGTGAAATTTCCATAATTGGTGGATCTCTCTTATTGGTTAAAATATTATGTGTTATCAGTTAGGTATGTGTTTTTAGACATTCACAAATAAATTGTCATGGTTTGTTTTTGACTTGATTAATAGAAATCATTAAACGTAATAGCTGAATCCCAATTTTACAGGTAAGCTTAATTTTGTAAATTTATTTATAGTTCATAGTTATTTATTGGTTCTAATCATAATAATTAATAAGTATAAATAAATACTCATTAATATAACCTATTTGTCATCTGATATCTGGAATAAATTCTACAAAACTAAGAATTAATTTATTGATAAGCCGTTTTAAAACTCTGCTCACTAAAAGGCATCACAGACGACGAATATGTACAATGATTTTTTTATGCCCTAGCCATTTCTTTACTATGAGCCATCACACACTAAAAAATAGGTACCTACCTATATTACGCTGGAATATCTTAACATAGTGTCGTATTTTAGCCGTCTGCGATACCTTAAGTTGCTATAATATTTTAATATTTAGGTATCTTAAAATAAAATATTGTAAATATTCTTCGTATTCGTGTGTGATTCCTTTAATCGCGGCGATGACATTTGCATCTTGTTTATTAATATGAATAGGTAAATATTAATAGTAGGTACTTTGAATAAATTCAGAGATGTTTGACAGCACTAATGAGTAGATAAAAAAGCAAGATAAAACTCAACGTAAAAATAAAACACCATGGAACTGCCTGATTATAAAACAACTTTGAAAGATTAGTATTTTTATATGAGAGTACCTAGGTAGGTACTTTTGTTAGGGAAAAGAAAAAAAACTGATATTGAATATAAATTGGTTAATTAACGCTTCGTATTCCTTAAAAACACAATAGGTATGACTATTCGATTATGTGTTACCGCTTCATTTACAAATGGACACGCACCCGTTCGAAGGATAAATCTAAGGAAAAAATGTACAGGGAACCCAATAAGTGAAGAACTGGAAATAATTTCTTATTTATTTTTCTACACTAAAATTGATTAGATTACGCATGTTGTCCGTTTTTTACTTCTATTACCTAGGTTAGGTACCTATTTACTTCTATCATATACCTACCTACATATTATTATTATTTTTCTTTATTGTTCTGTAGTATAAGCTTGATGGCGGAGGCAGATCCGCTGGTGATCGTCAAGGAGGGCTGGCTGCAGAAGCGTGGCGAAGTCATTCGAAACTGGCGCGACCGCTACTTCATCTTGTTCGATAATGGAGACCTGGTGGGCTTTAAGACGAAGCCTGAGTACAACAATTACTGCGACCCACTCAACAAATTTACAGTCCGAGGCTGCCAGATTATAGCCGTGGACAAGCCGAATCTATACGCTTTCATAATACGGGGCTTGCAGTGTAACACCGTCATCGAGAGGAACTTTTCTGTTGAAACTGAGAATGTGCGGTGAGTCTCACTCTGATTACTAACTTTAGCCCATGTTATTCAATTGTGTGATACCTAAGACATGTCCAGCAAGCTGAATCCTACAATTTTTTGGGGGTTTCTGTAGAACTAGGATTTACTTAATTCTGTAAAATACCTACTGTTAGCTGACACTTGACGTCAAAGACGGATACAAATTACGATATAAGGGGGTTTCATGATAAAACTTTGAATCAAGTGGACGTGATTTTTTTGCTCATTTTATGGTGACTAACACAAACAGAAGCTAATGATGAACTATAATTATTGTAAGGATATTCATCTCAACCCCTTGACACATGTAAAACCAGTTTAGGCATATGGTACCTACCAATGTGTATGTATGTGTTGCAGTAAGGAGTGGGTGGATGCCATCTGCTCAGTGGCTTCCCGACTGGGCGCGGAGGGCGGCGCGGGCGGGTCGCTGTACACCGAGCTGCTTAAAAACGATGACCAAAAGGCGCTGCTGGTTCCCAGCAACAAAAACCCACGCAGGATTGTAAGTTGTAATCTACCTATCTTTTTTACCGACTTTTACTCTGATATTTTATGTGAGTATTATGAAATACGTACAGAATTAGGTACATACAGTTTGCGGTTATTCTTAGGAGCCCATGCGTCATCATGCGAGTCAGACACGCACTTGGCCACCTTTTTTGTAGTTTAAGATGCTTGTATATAAAAAAAATATTCACTCTACCTACAGACGTTGGAGAAGTTCGAGTTCTTGAAGGTCCTCGGGAAGGGTTCGTTCGGCAAGGTGGTGCTGTCCAGAGAGAAGAGCACCGGCCGATTCTACGCCGTAAAGATCCTCAAGAAGAAGTTTATCATAGCCAAGAATGAGGTGGTACACACATCCACGGAGAACCAAGTGCTTAAGGAGACAAGGCATCCCTTCCTTACGGTGCGGTCCCTTAGTTACTAAGTATTTATAGTGGTTTTACGTTAGTAAAAAAATCAATACTAGGTCACAGGTAAGTTTTTGTATATTACAAACTAATATACCTACCAGAGTATTTAAAATAATCATGTCTAAGGTCAAGTATTCTATCTTCCAGTATTTATTATATTTTTACTTTGTAAAATTTTATTGCTCTATCGGATATCGCAGTGCGGTCACGGTCAACTTCGTAACCATGGCCATGTAGTATAACTTGTTTACAAAAATTAAGCACCCAGAATCCCAGGCGATAAGTCATTTCGATTTACTTCTAGATTTTTAGGGGTTATCTTACTACGGGATTTTATCAACAGATGATTGTAGTTCATCACTAGGTATCTCATCACATTCTCATTATCTCAAACCTTCCTTCATCTTTACGTTATCTTACTACGGGATTTTATCAACAGATGATTGTAGTTCATCACTAGGTATCTCATCACATTCTCATTATCTCAAACCTTCCTTCATCTTTACGTTATCTTACTACGGGATTTTATCAACAGATGATTGTAGTTCATCACTAGGTATCTCATCACATTCTCATTATCTCAAACCTTCCTTCATCTTTACGTTATCTTACTACGGGATTTTATCAACAGATGATTGTAGTTCATCACTAGGTATCTCATCACATTCTCATTATCTCAAACCTTCCTTCATCTTTACGTTATCTTACTACGGGATTTTATCAACAGATGATTGTAGTTCATCACTAGGTATCTCATCACATTCTCATTATCTCAAACCTTCCGTCATCTTTACGTTATCTTACTACGGGATTTTATCAACAGATGATTGTAGTTCATCACTAGGTATCTCATCACATTCTCATTATCTCAAACCTTCCTTCATCTTTACGTTATCTTACTACGGGATTTTATCAACAGATGATTGTAGTTCATCACTAGGTATCTCATCACATTCTCATTATCTCAAACCTTCCGTCATCTTTACGTTATCTTACTACGGGATTTTATCAACAGATGATTGTAGTTCATCACTAGGTATCTCATCACATTCTCATTATCTCAAACCTTCCTTCATCTTTACGTTATCTTACTACGGGATTTTATCAACAGATGATTGTAGTTCATCACTAGGTATCTCATCACATTCTCATTATCTCAAACCTTCCTTCATCTTTACGTTATCTTACTACGGGATTTTATCAACAGATGATTGTAGTTCATCACTAAGTATCTCATCACATTCTCATTATCTCAAACCTTCCTTCATCTTTACGTTATCTTACTACGGGATTTTATCAACAGATGATTGTAGTTCATCACTAGGTATCTCATCACATTCTCATTATCTCAAACCTTCCTTCATCTTTACGTTATCTTACTACGGGATTTTATCAACAGATGATTGTAGTTCATCACTAGGTATCTCATCACATTCTCATTATCTCAAACCTTCCTTCATCTTTACGTTATCTTACTACGGGATTTTATCAACAAATGATTGTAGTTCATCACTAGGTATCTCATCACATTCTCATTATCTCAAACCTTCCTTCATCTTTACGTTATCTTACTACGGGATTTTATCAACAGATGATTGTAGTTCATCACTAGGTATCTCATCACATTCTCATTATCTCAAACCTTCCTTCATCTTTACGTTATCTTACTACGGGATTTTATCAACAGATGATTGTAGTTCATCACTAGGTATCTCATCACATTCTCATTATCTCAAACCTTCCTTCATCTTTACGTTATCTTACTACGGGATTTTATCAACAGATGATTGTAGTTCATCACTAGGTATCTCATCACATTCTCATTATCTCAAACCTTCCTTCATCTTTACGTTATCTTACTACGGGATTTTATCAACAGATGATTGTAGTTCATCACTAGGTATCTCATCACATTCTCATTATCTCAAACCTTCCTTCATCTTTACGTTATCTTACTACGGGATTTTATCAACAGATGATTGTAGTTCATCACTAGGTATCTCATCACATTCTCATTATCTCAAACCTTCCTTCATCGGATTAGATGATAATGGTCTGTAATAATAATGGCAAATTTGATAATTTGTTATTCGTGTTGTGTAGGTTTTCACTCCCTTAACAGGGAAGGAAAATAGAAAAATACCATACCTACTTAATATAATAATAATATGTACTCTGATGTTTCAAGCTAAATCCGAGAGCATGTATTTCTCTATTTCATACAAATATGTGGTTATTTTTACAGGTGCTGAAGTACTCATTCGATACGGAGGACCGCGTGTGCTTTGTCATGGAATATGTCAATGGTGGAGAGTTGTTTTTCCACCTCTCCCGTGACCGCACTTTCAGTGAGGATCGCTCGCGCTTCTACGGAGCTGAGATAGTATCTGCCCTAGGCTACCTGCACTCTAACGGCATCATATACAGAGACCTCAAGCTGGAGAATCTGTTGCTGGATAAGGATGGACACATCAAGATTACAGACTTTGGACTCTGCAAGGTACACCAATCTTGAAAACTGTTAGACTGGAACGAATCAACTTTTGCGTTTGCCTAGCGGTAACTACAACTAAGTAAAACACATTAAGTTGTCATATTTATAAATCTATATAGGACAATTAAAATGTAAAAAATAATTTGAATGTAACACTTTAACAAGCTTTGTGATGTATTGCAGGCGAATATAACGTACGGTCGCACGACGCAAACATTTTGCGGCACTCCCGAGTACATCGCACCTGAGATACTCGGGAAAACTGGTTACGGCCCCGCCGTCGACTGGTAAATATCATAAACAAGACTATGTTTTTTATTAATGATTTTAACAGCTGGCAACTCCATACAATTTGAGGTCATTTTTTTAAAACGGACGGTACATTCTTTGGTTATTTACACTCACACAAAAAATGGTTCACCATCCGCTCAGGTAAAGTACCTACTAGGTATATAAAAATCATAGTAACGAGGCGAGTTGTCGAACCACCCTTAGATAACAGTTTATTTCTCGAGAAAGCGGCGGTTTGAAGGTACCTAACATGATAAAAAGTTAATGCTCTTATGCTAAAAACATTGCACGTTATCCGCTCTGTAAAGAGATTGATTTGACTTATTATTGATCCCCAAATCACCAGCGTCATATTAGCAAATATATTTGGCTCCATATCAGACTAGATGGCGCCGTATAAAACGTACCGAAACGTTTGTTATGTACTGTTGAATGGTGCCTTGCAGGTGGAGCTTGGGCGTGGTCATGTACGAGATGGTGTGCGGCCGCCTACCTTTCTATAACTGTAACCATGACGAGCTCTATTCGCTCATCATCAATAAAGAGGTATGTACTTACAGTTATCACCACTGCAAAGTAATAAAACAGAACTGATATGGTGCAAAAACTAAATTAAAAAGCTGAGTGTGTGTGTGAGCTGAGCGGCGTCTGCACAGGTGCGGTTTCCAAACGCTATGTCAGTGGCGTGCCGCTCGCTGCTGGCGGGTCTGCTGACGAAGGAGCCGGCGGCGCGGCTCGGCGCGGGCCCGGACGACGCGCACGAGATATACACGCACCCCTTCTTTGCATCCATCAACTGGACAGACCTCGTCGCCAAACGCATATCACCGCCTTTCAAGCCGCAGGTATACCTACTTCTCTATTTTTGACACAGCCTTGTCAATTTAGCATTTTAAACTGAAACGGATTTTAAACTTGACATTATTTTTTTGTTAAGTAAAATAACTAAGTTGAATACTTAGATACCTACCTAGTAGGTACTTATTGTACTCCAAGACATATCTCATTGCAAAGTGAACGTTTGGTAATCGTATTGTAATCTATGATAGGGAGAGCTTACCAAGTAGGTACCTACAGTGTCTTATCAACCTAATTGTTTTAACAGGTGACATCGGAATTGGACACACGTTACTTCCACTCTGAGTTCACGGGCGAGAGTGTGGAGCTGACGCCTCCCGAGCATGACTCCAACCTCGCCATCATACAGGAACACTTCCAGAAGTTCTCCTATCAGGTACCTAGTAGTACACATACCTTCTTGTATATATACTTGTAGGCGTACTATTTCCAAACTGGGTTTGGACACGACTTCAGGCTTACAGAAGGAGCACTTCCTGCAGTTCTCCTACTACACTATCATGTACGTCTGTTACAGGACATCGCACACTCACAGCAGTCGCGGACCTCCGCGCAGAGCAATTAGTCACCACCCCCCTACTTCGTGGATACACACTCTGCTGTACCTACAGTGACGGTACGAGGACAATAATGGGATGGACACCATAAACGGATCGACAAGTATTTCTTTTATTTTTATGATAGTCTTTTATCAACTTTGACTATATTCAAAGTTTATCAACGACCAGATTATAAAGTGCACAAAAATCTTCTTTAGAATAAGGGTAGGTACATGTAAAAAAGTGGCATTTATTTTATTATATTTCATTGAGCTAAATAAACTATACTATGAAAATATTTTTAATTAATTTTTCGTACCTAGGTAGGTAATTGTATTTTTTCAACCACAAAATTTTGTGAAACTTGTAGGTACCTAATATTAATAAAAAAATATAAATATTCCTGTAATCATTTATTTAAAAAAACTTTTGCCACCGATAAGACTAGTTTTGAAAGTACGGTTATATTATGGCATAGGTACTCAGCATAGGTACAAAGGGTTACGGGTTACGGCACATTCGGCATCTTTTTACGGATACAAGAAATTTAATGACAGCTGTCGAATAATAATTTTGACAGCTGTCAGTCCATACAGTATGTATTGCGTAGATTGGATCGTATACTTTGAATCGACACAAGCGCTTTTTATTCACCAAGTGGTACACATATGGTACTATTTTGTAGCTTTTACCCGGCTAAACAAAAAATACACCTTTAGTTCAGTAAAACAATCGAACCTCTCGCTCTATTTACAGCCAAGAGGAAAATTACCGTCCTTGTCTTATTAGCAAGAGGAACCTTTCAAAATTGATCTTACTTATTGTTACCGCGAGGCTGCGTACGTACGTACATCGTAACACCGCTTACGTTCGTGTTTTTTAAAAGAAAATCGCAATATCGTGGCCAGAATTTGTAAAATGGTGTGTAGAAGCATCGGGAGTGCGAATCAGTGGAGGTGAAACCGTGTGTGCTATCTGGTTGGAGAGCGGAGACGGCGGTGTGCGCAGCGCTCGTGTTGTTATCAAACAGTCGGCATGGCGGAGGCGGCGCCGCTGGTGATCGTCAAGGAGGGCTGGCTGCAGAAGCGCGGCGAGCACATCCGGAACTGGCGCGACCGCTACTTCATCCTGTTCGACAATGGCGACCTGGTGGGCTTCAAGACGCAGCCCGAGCGCAACAACTACCGCGACCCACTCAACAAGTTCACGGTCCGAGACTGCCAGATCATGGCTGTGGACAAACCAAAGCCGTACACCTTCACGATCAGAGGCCTGCAGTGGACCACTGTCATTGAGAGAAACTTCTCTGTGGACAATGAGAAGGAGCGGTGAGTCTCACTATGATTACTAACTTCATCTCATGTTACTTTACCTCAGAACTAGCCAACACATGTCCAACATGCTGTATCCCACACATTATGTTGGGTTGTATCCGTAGAACTAACACATAATTCTCTAAAACCATGTAGGGTGACCCTTGACTTTCCCGCTGATTTCATTCATATTTGGAGTAAACTAGTTGTGTATCATTCACTGCATTGTCTGTACTTAATGAGACTCCAATTGGACACAATGAAGTATGTATTTAGTTCTGTACTAATAGGTTGTTTTTGTTTACCTACTTTACAGAATACAGAAACGTGTTCATGTGTCAACAGAAAATAGTGTCATAGATTGGCTATGATATGATGATGCAAATGTTTTTTGGTTGATATATTTATAATAATGAGACAATATTTTTGATTAATAGCAAGCTATATTTCAGTTATATGATATAAAAATAGTATTTACAGTGTATAGTTACACCAGATTTCACACAGAGATAATAAATAACATACACTGCATACTAAATCAGTTGATTTATCAACAAACTCCTAAATAGCATTTAAAAGACCAAGTTTCGGGTGGTTTTAGTAGTTTGATTTGAGTTGTTGTTTCTTCTTATCTTGTTTAGCAGTCTCTGACTGAGTATAGAACTGAAAACCTATTTGAGAAAACTATCAGGGACAATAGTATTTATAGGCTACACATGAACAATAAAATTAGTACAACTCAGTATGTAGAATCTACCAAAATAAACTTATAACTATTACAATGACACAAAATTAACAATCTATATTGCCTTTACCTATGAGTATACACAAAAATAAGTTTGTTGTTGTGCATAAGTAATCATGTTTGTTGTGAAGATTGTTTCCTATTAGTCAATAGTCATGACATGTTGGTAACTTAGTTGGTGACATTATGTTCATAAGTTCTGCTATTATTTTTCAGCCATATTTCCTCATGACTGAGGGTCATGACCCGTGCAGAATGAAATCGTTAGGGGAGTTCTCTTGGGCAGATACACTGTGGACGCCCAGGTCCTTCCAAGGAAGATGCATGTCCTCTTATGTTGTGGTCCTCAAACATGTCAGTTTCCTCACAATGTTTTCCTTCACCGCTAAGCAAGTGCAAATCCACACTTAACTTGAAAATACAAGTCATTGGTAGGGCCAGATTTGAACCAAGGTATGTCTGGATGAAAAGCAGACACTGGAACTGCTGAGCCACACTCGCTTTAATCTGTTTGCTCGCTGCTGCTGTTATATCAGTACATGTATAGTTATCAAAACATGTTGGACATAAGTTCTAACCCTATTTTGTAGTGGGGGTGATGAGTCCTGTGCTTACAACCCTCTTGGGGTGTATTGTGCATTTACCTATTCCTAATCAACTAAGCAACCTAAAATAAAGGAGCATGACTTTGAGTTGCTGGGATATTGCTTCTACTGGTGGCAACTAGGTTTAATAATGAAGCTACCTATAGTTGAACACTGCAAACTAGCCAACAATTTTAGGCTCCGCGCAGACAGAGAGCGCTCTGTGTACCACATTCTTTGTAATGCGAAGGATCTATAGCACCCACACACACAGAACACAGTCAGACCGCGGCGGTCATTCGGAACGCTTGCGTTATCTGCTCAGAAATACAAAGAACTCGAGTTCTCGCTATGGCTGGTCCGAGCATTGATATAGAAAAATTGGTTGAATTAGTGAGAGGAAGGCAGTTTTTGTACGATCTAAGCCATAGGGACTACAAAAATAAACACTGCATACCTTAAAAATACCGCCAGCCTTTCTTTTGTAGATATAGCTTTTCTCAAATTGGTATCTTGTTTTTCTATTTCAGAATTTATATAGTCATGTACCTAACTCATTGAAGCTATTTATTGACATTCGAAAATAAATATACAATCTCTCTTCATCTTGAAGCAGCTCAGGGATAAGAATACAAAATTCTCCCATATTATCTCGTTTCGTGTTGATAGAGTGTACCCAATATTTTCTTCTTTTTTTTGACTCCTCTAGACTCCACAAAAGCAAGGCTTCATCTTTGGAAGAAGAACTTTCGAGAGACATGTTTCACGTGCAGAGAGTCGTGAAAAAGAACACAAATGTCTTGAACAGCTCCTGTGTGAGCTAGAACACAGAATGGACGAACGTGGAACGCAGAACACTCTCTGTCTGTGCGGAGCCTTATCATTTTTAAATGGTCAGCTGTCATTCAAATAATGTCCTGTCTACTGTTTTGTTTTTGGTAGAATGGGCTGTTAGTCATCTGTTTGCCAAGCATATATATGGGGCATTCCATAACAACAGTTAGGTTAGGTAAGAAAGTTATACTTCTCTCTTTATTTGTACCAGTAAAGTCATCAACAGATCAAATACTCTAGTTGAATAATTTATGATTTGTCATAATTGCAAGTTCTATACCATGTCAACTGATCTATAAACATATCTACATACCTTTATCTTCCTAGGAAGTAGCTTGTGACTTTTTAAGTACTTTGAAATACTTAACTAGAAGAAATTTCATGCTCTCTACCATGTTAAAGACATTGATTAATAACTGCAAAATTTGGTTGCTAAATCCTTACATACTTATTAGGTATCTAATAGGATACTTGAGTTACCCTTCTTAAGCCTGGTCAATATAAACATTTTAAAGCATTGGATATTATGTAGCAGCACCCCACGTTATTATTTCTGTTAATCTAGGATTAAAAAATAACTCACATTTAAACCTAGGCCTATATATATGTATCTATACCAATTTGTCCCAACTAGTTTAGCCTTAAAGTAACACAACTTTTACCTCTATAATATTATTATCATGGGTCATACACAGGGCCGGCCCGCCCTTATAGGTAAACTAGGCAACTGCCTAGGGCACTCGTATTTGGGGGGCAGCATAGCAATATACCACAGTAAATTCAGTTGATGTGAGATTTAATCAGCTAAAAAATATTAGTCATGTGTTTGTATTTCTCTACAACGTTCATGAGATGCAAAATAAAACTTCCAAAGTTGTTCTGGAACACTGCATAAAGTTGGAAGAATCTCTTAGTGATGGAAACTCTAAGGATGTTGATGCAACTGAGTTATGCAGTAAATTACAAGCTATTGCAAGAAGAGTACCAAATAACACTGCGCCACAAGACATTTTAAATTATATTTGTGCAAATGGGCTTCTAGATAGCGTACCTAATTTAGTAACAGCAATAAGGGTATGACACAATGACTCAAGAAAGGCTTGTGGGGTTATCGACTCTATCTATAGAGCAAGAAATTGCTGAAACAATTGATTTAAAAGAAATGGTTTCTACATTTGCAAGAATGAAGGCAAGAAAAATTCATTTTTCATAAATCTGCTTTGCTTTAATTACCTGAACCCATGCCAGTACCTAGTAAAAATGTTTTTTGATCTTTGAATATGCTATTTCCGGGTTATTCAAAAGTACAGAATTCGCAGTTTTGTTTGTGCGGAGTTTTGTTTTGTCACTCTTTAATCGGTGTACCTAGTATTTTTTTTGTTGTGTTTTTATGGGCGTCGTTCCAATGTTTAGCCTAGGGCGCCAAGTTTCGTTGAGCTGGCGCTGGTCATACATATATGATCACCTAAGCCACCCAAGTTACACTTGTGTTCTATAATAAGTAAGTAATAACAGGAAAGTAAGTATGTAAGTGCTATCAACAAAACATTTATCCTGTTACATAACCATAAAGAAAAACAATATTTTCTTTATCCTATCCACAAATATGAAGGCTACAGGAAAATATATAAATACCTAGTTGAAGAATAGTAGGTAAATAAAATCAGACTTTATCCTTTAAGAAAGGACAACATGTATACAATGTACTAAGTAAAGTTTTTGGCTCAGTTATTCATAGGCTGCAGAGACCACATACAATTACTCACAAAATGAAATAGAATTTAACTCATTGGACATAGAAACATTCAAACAGAATTTATATTTACACATGTGAAACAAGGTTTGTCAAGCAATGATTTCAGTGAAGTTTCTGAAACTTAATACACTGAGTAGTGAGGGCAGGACTTATCACCCACATTATAAATAAAAAATAAAAATATAAGTAATAACATTTTGAATAACTAGCTGGGGACTTGTATAGCAAGTTAGAGCTGGGCTTTTTTATTCATTATTTTTAAATTCATTTCATACTTGCACTTAAGTAGATTGTGCATCAGGTACTTAGAAAACTACAACCTGATGACGATTAAAAATATGTAGGTATGATTTTAAAACAACTGTAAGGGCTTTACATGGTTTAGCAATGAACTTGATGAAGTGGTACCTGTCAGGTAGATGTTATGCTTTATTTGATGTAGGTATTTGAAATCAGCCAGATCATGGATATATTTTTGATGATTTTTGTAGACAATCAGACATTTGAACGCTATCACTTGAGGCTCGCGCAGTTCAGTTAGAGTCCCAATGTGGAGCACATTTAGTACTGGAATGGGATTGGCTCTCAAACAAGGCTACTGGAACAAATACAAATCTCGTATAGCTAAAAAGAGATTACAATCTGATCTTAAACATAAATATGACAAAACAGACTGATATGGTAGACCTATGTTAACAATGTGTGTATGTAGCACGCTCCATCTTAGGCCATAGCTTTTGTTTGCTAAGGCCAACTATGGCCAGAGCAATCCCGTTCAAGTTAAAAAAAAATGTTGCAGCGAGGAGTGGGTGGCAGCCATCCGCTACGTGGCGTCGCAGCTGGGCGCGGAGGGCGGCGCGGGCGCAGCGCAGGCCGGCGAGCTGCTCGAGAACCACGACGACATGGCCCTGCTCGGCACCAGCTACAAGAACCCACGCAGGATTGTGAGTAGTTTCCATTCTTTTTAATTGGTTACAAATGTACGGTTATTACTTCCTCCTCCTCTAGGCGATAGCTCAATGCTAACCATCGTGATGACCCCGATCAAAATTGTGGACCACTACTCGCCATTTATCACGATCGGTAGCTTCGTGTATGGTAGCAAGCACTTGCTTTGGTGCCAATGTGTTCAGCCACCTGATTGGACCATATTGTGAGGCTTCGACCTGGGGATCTCGTTCCTGCCATTTTTCCGGTCACTATGAGCTTCTCCAAATTGTCCGCTGGTTATAACAACTGAATGATTTTTACCCTTACCTGTCAGGCATTTAACCATGAACCTGAACTTGAATGGTATACTGACCACCCATCGCCACAGTTCAGAGATTCTAATTCTATCAGCTCATTTGTTATATTTGTTCTTAAATCGGTCAGTAAATACGACTGAAAATGTTAGCTCAGAATGGGTTATCAACCTGTTAAGTATTACTCATATGTAAGTGGAATAATATCTAGATATTTTCAAATGCAAATTGTATAGGTTTCTTCTAGGTACGTTTCAATTTAAACAGCCCTAAAATATAACAAGGTATCTCAGTAACGCAGCGTCCACGGTTGCGACAAACAACATAGTGTCATGTAAGTCATGCAACATGCTCCGAGTATTTAGTGTGTTATTAAAGCATGCAGTCGCAGGCGATGACGTAGCATTGTCACCGCGCGCCGGTACTAACCTCGCGAATGTTTTCTATGACCCAAAAAAACAAGGAAAGTAACGCCAGCTTGCCGGCATGACAGCTGCTTGTTTGTTAACGTAAAGGACGACGCTGCGGGATGATGGAGTAGATGTACTTAGGTAGTTGTAATAGCTGTTGGGTTTATAATACTGGATAATCAGGTAGGTATATGACCACCACCTGATGGTCACCTGAAGCGACATCCCGCAAAGGGGACGCATTGCTCTATTAAGTGCACCATGACTGGAATGCTATGCATTGTTGTTCATGCATTAGATGTAGGTCGCAGTCAGTTGTGCGGATATCACTTCAGGTGGTCCTGTCCTGGTGGTCAAACTTTTGTCCAGTGTTTAAAAATTAAAAGGCCCGGCCGTGTCTGGCGCAGCGGCCGAGGTCATTATCATCTCAGCCCTGAGTCAGAGCGCAAACACACGTGTCTATGAGGAAAACCGCGCGCGCCACTTCTCGGTACTGCAAACTATGCAGGTTCAAGTTTTATTCCATTTGTTTGTCATGGGACATGTCCACTATTCCGCCAAACATGGCCGTATGACGCGGTACGTGTTATTTCCTTGTGGGCATACTTCTCCTTTCTCTTTTTTGCTGGTAGGCTGAAGTATTTGGGAAATCCTCTCGGTGAGATACAGACAGCTTTCACGGCGTGCAGCGAGGAATGCGGCTGCACAAGGATGTTATGACATTTGGGGCATGCAGTGTGCCGCGCCCGCCGCCGCCGCGCTGATAATAACCGCATCGGCCCGACCAGAGGTCAAATACTCGCCGAAACCGACTCAAATCTTTGTTCGGGACTAACATGCTCTTATTCCCGACATCTAGTGAGGCCATTACATAAAAGATTAGTAAGTAAAATAATGAATGTCGTACGAAGTACACATTATTGTGAATGTTATTCCAATAACTGGATTAATGGCATTCCGGCCGCATTTCGGGGGTTCATTAGTGAAACATGTGACGGCCGCGAGCTGCCGCGTTTAGCTACTGAGCCTATTCATATTCACTCTAATTAAATATTTCACTTCCGTGTAAATAAACTGGAAGTAAAATCAATTCGAAATCGCTTCTTTTATACACAAAACATTGTTTGTAGATGTGATACGAGACCATTTGATCGTTGAAAGAGTTATACAAGCGATAGTATCGCTTTCGAACGAGCCCGCCCCTTGCCTAGTGGTGAGTCACGGGAGGCAGGGACAGCTGTTGTACTGGGAACACTATAATAACAAGCCTGCTTGACCTAATACTACTTACTTAATTTCTATAATCAATTCGATTTCAACGAAAGCTACGTAGCTCAGCTAACGGAAGTTATTATTCTCATATTATTTATCAAAGCTAAGCTAACTAAGACTCGCCAAGACGCACTAGCCAGCGTGGCGTATTAAGACTATACAAAGTACCATCCCCTCATGATGATGATGATGATGAAGCTAACTGTCAACGGCCTATCCTTGGATATACTGATTAAAAAGTGGCATTTCAGTGGACTGGCCTGTTAGTTTAGTTGGTAGTGGCTCTGCCTGCCAATCTAGGGATTGCGGGTTCGATTCCCGCGTGACACAAGTATTTAAGTATTTTAAAAAAATGTATATATAATTACTTGTGTTGAGTCTGGTCGTGTGTATGTATAATAAGTATGTATTTACAAAAGAAAAGTATATAAATATTATGTCCGTTATCTAATATAGTACCCACGACACAAGCGTTTGCTTAGTGTGGGGCTAGATGGCGATGTGTGCAATGTCCAGGAATATTTGAGCGCTTCCATGGTTTCGATGTCTGTCATGCTACAAGAGTCGATAAATCATATCATAGGTAAGCCATATCATATTCTAAGGCGGTTTGAAAGCTATCATTTGAGCTGGCCACTGTCGTACGAACGAACGTTTTACTTTTAATAACAAAACAAACACTCAAACCTCGTTTCATACTCATCGTGTATACGTAGTAGGTACCTACTCGCAGACTAACGCGCAGTTTGGGAGAGGTCGTCGCTGCCATCGGCGTGCCATTAACTCGCTCATAAATATTAATTCGCACACATTTGCATAATCCTGACCTAATCGCGTCTACTGAGACTCGATGAAAGGAAGGTGATAGATAGGTCGTGAGTCTGACACCATGCCCAGTGGACACCTCATTACTTTTCTTATTAGCCTAGTTCCTGATATGACTAATAGTCATATCAGGAATCTACATAGTCATTGACTATGTAGATTTGTCCCAATAGCCATCATCTTCCGTAGAATTGGTCATTCATAATGGCGGAATAATAACGACAATACGGACACACTTTTTTTTACTCTATCTTTGGCGTGATAAGTCTGATTGTTGATTGGTTTGCGCAGGACCTGTCTTTGTCCTTGACCTGACAATACTTGTCTGCATAACACATCATCTCCTACGAGCACATACTGACCTCCAAGATCATATTAATTGTACCTTCTTCTTATCGTGTTAGAGGGACCAACGGATTCGAAAGTTTTCGAACGGCTTTGAGCACCTCTGATATGGTAAATGGCTGATCTATATAAAGTTAAATGTGTAGTTGTCTTTCTAGATGCTTCTTTATTGTATGAGAGTGAAATATATATGTAGTTAGGAGTGTCTAGTTTATGTAGTGCACGCTGCGTCCAAAATAACGTCGCAGTGAATGGAGGCGTGAGTCAGGGCGCTTGTGTGCGCCGCGCCGGACATTCCTGCACCAAGCTGCGAGTAGCACTGCGGGCTGGGGGCAGCACTGCAGCATGTATCGTACCTTCTAGAAGCTTCTTCTTATTATATCAGAGTGGCCAACGGCTAGTTTAATAGTATTGTTTTTATGACCTCTGTTATGCAGAACATACTACAACAATACAATGTGTTATTCGACGCCACCCAACTTTTGGTATGGCTAAGCTTTGGTAATCCCATATATTATGAAAGCTGAGCTACAGGCGCTCCATTTACAACTTGTTAGTTCAGATACAATCCGCGCGCAGAGTTGACTAATAAAGGCGCGCTCACATGTTTTCGTGCAGTTTATTCTTATCTTTATTTTTATGCGTTTGAGAGTTTGAGTCAAAACAACTTTTGGAATGTCGGTCTTTGATAACGGCTCGGATAAATATAAACGACGTGTTTTAAAATTAAGAGGCTTGTTTGTATGCATGGCGCGTTGAGCTTGGCAAAACAAAACCGTTTAAAACATATACGGAGTTATGTACTTGTACTTATGTACATAAGTAGGTAAAGGTCTCTTGTATTAAGCTATTATTATGTATGTACATATGTATATATTATTGTAATATTTGTTTATGTTGATTCATATAGGTACATACAAGTAGTATAAACATTTTGAACTTTTTTTTTCATTATTTTATTTAATATCTTAAACACCTCGTCCTACTCACTTAATTTGAAGATTATATCCCTGCCAGATTGGTTTCCTGGAAGAGATCGCTCTTAGCGATAAGGCTGCCAATTAAGACGCTAATTTTAATTTCTATGTTTTTTAATAAAGTATTTATCTATCTAGGTATTCATATTGAAACCCTAACACTTTTTTATGTAGAATAGGCTCGCGTTTGACTACAGCCCGCCTGATGTCAAGCATTGCTGCAGCCTAGAGTACGACACGCTTACCAGAATGTATCTATTCACTCTAGATTTTAAAAATTCTAGATTGTTGTTCGTAGGAAACACAATGTTTTAAATTTCTAGCTACAACAGTACGATAGTCGAGTGCTTATGTCACTCGACTGATTTAGTTCCTAGAACATGTGTGTACTCTGATTCACATAAGAACTGTTGTACTAGTCAACAAATCGATTGCTATTGCGAATGTTCGAAAACAGGTAAGAATTCGAATATATAAATAAATATATATATTTCAGGACATATCACACAGCGCCATCTAGCCCCATACTAAGCTTACGCTTGTATTATGGGTACTAGATATCGGATATAATACATATATACTTTTTTTGTACATACCTACATACTTATTATACATAGAAACGACCAGACTCAACACAAGTAAAGTCTACAAATTTTAATATGCACAATTACTTGTGTTATGCGGAAATCGAACCCGCACCCCTAGATTAGAAGGCAGAGCCACTACCAACTAACCTAACAGAGCAGTCAAGTCTATGAAAAATAATAAAGTATGTAATATCGTATTTCTCAGATTTGAAGCGCTTGATGACTTTTTTTTAACTAGAACGGGTTTGCACCTGGCCATAGTTTGCCTGATGGTAAGCAAAGGCTATGGCCTAAGATGGAGCGTGCTTACCCGATAAGAACGACAATGACACTATATTTCCAGTATATGCAGAAATTGTTTTATTTCCTTAACTAACCCTTAATTAACCCTTCCTATGTTAGAATGTACTGTAAACCAGTGTATTCAAGTATTCATACTAAACAAATAACCACTATATATACACTATATATATATATATATATTCATACACTAGGGGGTTTATGGTCTGAACTAAGTTTAGAAATATTATTAAAATCAGATATACCACTTAGTTTGGTTATAATTCCATTAAATAGAATCAAAAACAGACTTAAATCAGTTTTTCTACTACTATTTTTAATGCAAAACATTAGTTTTTGATTTAGTACTTTTAAATACACGTATATGTTGTGGTGACGTGACGACATCGTGTGTCAATGTATGATGGACGAGGAACAAATATGTTTTTATAATTTAAACAATAAACAGGCAATGTTATAGTTGCACAGTGCATCTATTATGTATGTTTGTAGAATTAAGCGGCTTGTATAGGTACCTACCAATAAACACACATACATACATGCACAGGTGGTGTATGTGTGTGTGTTCGTGGAAACCCGCGGCGCTGCGCTGTAAACAACTCGCAAACAGCTTTCAGGCGATGACTTTATACCTAGCAGACGCTTGATTGTGCCCAAATGATGATCAAATCAAATATAATTCCACGTAATTTGTGAGATGTAATAAATGTATCGACTGGAATTGACTTGTTGTATTTTTATAGAAATTAATAGGAACCGTAAGTAACAATTTCGTGTGTGTTCAGTATATTTCATATGTAAGTACTTATATTATTGCAGAAGCAACTGAAACAGACATAAAATACTCATGTACGTAAAGTTCTTGGTATTTTACAAACGGACATACATACATATATTATGACTATATTTACAGGACACTGCTCAACGCTTATTACATCACTTTGTAGGAATCAGGGAAGTTCGCGTAATATTAAACCAGCTTGTTTGTACAAATATTTCTCTGTTCTTTATTAGGCGAAAAGTATTCGATAAACTTGTTTGGAAGTGAGCGAAAATAAACATGACGATAAAACCTTAGCGTGGGCTTAGTACTTAGCAAAAATATACTTGCTCGATGACTCTCAAATAAATACATTTAGCACTTTTTTGTAGATAATCTTGTCGCCAAATGAATTTAAGAAGCGTTGTGCAAGTGGGTCTAAATAACTATCTACTCTAGATTTTCAATGTAATTCGTCAGTTGGTAAAAACGTATTTGTTTACAATGTGTAACAACCGTCATTCGAAGCATGGTAGGTAGGTTTTAATAATGGTGCTGCCTACAGTCGCTGAGGTCATTAGCTCGCCAGAACGTAAACATGTTGTCATAGCCCGAGGCACTGCAATCAGCGCATCAGCAGTGTAGGTAAATAGTGATTAGTGGAGGCTCGCGGGTTTACTTGCGATGATTTGGGACTTTGGAGAAAGTACCTAAATACAGTCACTACTAAGTAGGTACTTGTCTAAGCCTATGTCGCTTTCGGAACTCAAAACGAAAAAGTATATTGATTGGTACTTCAATATATTGGAAAGGCTGGAGGCTGTTATAATACATACAACATTCGTTATGTTATGGCAGAAGATTGAGATACAGAACTCTTCATTATTAAAAATCGTCTACATAAGATAATAAAAAACAAATGAATCAACAGAGTGAACAACTCTTTGCAAGCATACAAGAATTCGACATCGGAGTTTGCTAGGGTTCTTTTAACACATTATGTTTTCGTTTGCCGACTTGCAAACTCTGTTAGTCTAGCAGACTATATGTACAACCTATAAACTGTGGTGTATAGACTGATCTTAAGATGTAATATGGTTGCTTAGAAAAAAACGTATTTTCACACTATATTTTCCTACTTCCAGACGCTGGAGAAGTTCGAGTTCGTCAAAGTCCTGGGCAAGGGCACGTTCGGCAAAGTGGTCCTGTCCAGAGAGAAGGGCACCGGCCGCATCTACGCCATGAAAATCCTCAAGAAGAACCTCATCATCGCCAAGGATGAGGTGGCGCACACCTCCACGGAGAACCGCGTGCTAAAGGAGACGAGGCATCCTTTCCTCACGGTACGTGGCTCTTAGATTTTTAGATGGTGACTTTACCTTCTATTTTATTATAAACTAGCTGACCCGGCGAATTCTGTTCCGCCTTAGAGGCAATAAACAAGCAGATTTTGGATTTTATTCATATCTATTAAAAAAAAACGGGATGACAAGTATACCATTTCAGTCTCCTGGTTCTAAGCTACCTCCCCACCAATTTTCAGCTAAATCCGTTCAGCCGTTCTTGGGTTATAAATGGTGTAACTAACACCACTTTCTTTTATATATAGACTAGTGATTATCACAAGCTAATTTGCTGCTAGAACTTGCTAGTGCTCATGAAAGTAAAATAATCGGTAGCGGAATTCACTATAGAATTGGATACCTCTATCGTATCATCTGGCAGGCTAGGAGGTGGTCTTGCTGCGTTATGGTTCGACGTTGTTGTTAAAGTCTGGACGAGGTCTTCACAGGTTCGAATGGCATGCAAGGAGAGGCTTAACCCAGCAGTGGGCTGTAAAAAACTATGGATGATGATGTTCTAATCTAATAGGAAATTATAGTTAGAGACTGATTAATAATAAGTACAAATATTTGTTGCAGGCGCTAAAGTACTCATTCGAGACAGCAGATCGTGTATGTTTCGTCATGGAGTACGCCAACGGTGGAGAGTTGTTCTTCCACCTGTCCCGCGACCGGACTTTCAGCGAGGAGCGCACGCGCTTCTACGGCGCTGAGATTGTATCCGCTCTGGGATATCTGCACTCGAAGGGCATCATCTACAGGGATCTCAAGCTGGAGAACCTGCTGCTGGATAAGGATGGACACATCAAGATTGCAGACTTTGGACTCTGCAAGGTATGTCGAATATTCCTAAATTGTTTCATGTAGAGCTGTAGGTTCGTCCTAGACATACGAGTACTGGTGGTTGGAATGCTGTTTGCCATTGGGATAGTGTGCTCAAAAGCGAGTTCATTTACTTATTGAATCTTCTGTTCTATCTATTATATTACTTATTAAGTGCCTCTGTACTGTAGTCTACTATTTCCCGACCAAAAAGTGTAGAAAATATTGACGCCACTTATAGTACTTACTCAATGTATTTGTGTCATTGATCTCCATCAGTACAACTTGTACTGATGGAGATCAGTGATTTGTGTACATATTGAGGACAAATGTAATATTTTTACTGTCGAAAATAATTTAAGTTAATAATCCCATTTCTATACTCTTTGGATTCACTTTATGTAATAATGTTCAAGAAAAACCTATATCTTGAGAGTATGTAAAATGAAACAATAAAAAAACGTCGAAGTCGAAACCAGTAAAAAACAAAAGGCAATTATTTTATTAGTATATCAAAAGAAAAAGATAACCGTTTCCAAAGTGAGTCAATAAAATGTGTCGTGTTCCAGGTGAACATCACGTACGGCCGCACGACGAAGACGTTCTGTGGCACCCCCGAGTACCTCGCGCCCGAGGTGCTCGAGGACACAGACTACGGACCTGCTGTAGACTGGTAAATATCTCTCTTGAGTCGTATTTTCTCATGACTGAGGGTCGTAACTCCCCCGCAGAATTAATTCCTTAGGGGAGTTTCTTGGGCAGATACATCATGGTGGGCGCCCAGGTCCTTCCACGGAAGACACTTGTCCTCGGATATTTGTGGTCCTCAAACATGTCGGTTTCCTCGCGATGTTTTCTTTCACCGTAAAGCGAGTGAAAATCCACACATAATTTGAAAATACAAGTCATTGGTGTAGGGTCGGTTTCGAACCAGGGTACGTCTGGATGGAAAGCAGACACTGGAACCGCTGAGCCACACTCGCTTATTTTAAAAATACTTATTATTCATCTTTATCTTTCACATATTTGTTCTTCTTCAGTAACTTCTTTGAACGTGATCGTAATGGTCCTAACTAGATGTCTTATTTTCTTAACCGCCCACAAAAAGAGTGGAGATCTAAGTCTGTTCCTGTCGACACAGGACCCCAAACAGATAATATTTTTAACAAATACTCGATCAAAATCTTATATTATAACTAAAGTTTTTAAGATAAATTTATTTCACAAACATTTATTTATACCATTACAATGAATGCACCTTAAAAAAAAGTGCTTCAGTTACTGATAAATGAATGTGTAATGTATTCACAATTAGTTTCATTCTGTCTCAAATAAGTATATTTGTGCTTGTATAGTTTGCGTGTAGATGGCGCTGCATGTGAAGTCACTAAAGTATGTACCTACCTATAGTAATGTGTTGGTTGGTGGCAGGTGGGGCGTGGGCGTGGTGCTGTACGAGATGGCGTGCGGCCGCCTGCCCTTCTACAACCGAGACCACGAGGTGCTCTTCTCACTCATTGTCAACGAGGAGGTGTGTATCATTCTACTATTTTATTGCAGACTAAATAATGGTGCGTGTACAAAAAAAAACTTTGCAGCTGAAAAACACTACATATTTATCCTGAGTTTCATTAAAAAAAACTTATTAGGACTCTCTTGAGTCGTATTTCCTCATGACTGAGGGTCATGGCTCCCCCGCAGAACTAATCCATAAGGGGAGTTCTCTAGGGCAGATACATCGTGGTGGGCGGCCAGGTCCTTCCACGGACGTCCTATTAAGACACACTTCATTAAAAAAGCGACTAAAATCAGTCTATCCTTTGCTCACAAACGGAGGATCTAAATTGTGTAAAAAGGATGAAATGATTATGGCCGTCATTAAACGGGGGTGTATTCTACTTACAAATGCTGTATATGATTTAGTGACTGCACCGCGTACTAGGTCTCTAAGTGTGCCTGTGTTACTTAGACCACTGTAATATGGCTCTATTTAGAGTTTGAGTATAGTAGTAGAGTACGCGTACTTCGGTTATTTTTCATTGGTCGCGTTGCTCAATTTGGTCTTCGCATTTCCATTTCGCTTAGCCGCTGTACAAATTGCATTTTGCTTCCTGTACGATATCATTGCTTAAAGGGTTCATTCAGTGTAAATGAGAGTTTATCTATATATAAAAAAGATAGTGGTGTTAGGAACACCATTTATCCTAACTCAACAACGGCTGAACGGATTTAGCTGAAAATTGGTGGGGAGGTAGCTTAGAACCAGAAGACGGACATAGGATACTTTTTAATCCGTTTTTTTTTTATAAAATCCAAAATCTGTTTATTTATTGCCTCTTACGCGGAACAGAGTTCGCCGGGTCAGCTAGCTTCTATATAATGTGTCTGTGTGTAGGTGCGGTTCCCGCGCGCGCTGTCGGCCGCGTGCCGCGCGCTGCTGGCGGGTCTGCTGACGAAGGAGCCGGCGGCGCGGCTCGGCGCGGGCCCGGACGACGCGCACGAGATATACACGCACCCCTTCTTTGCATCCATCAACTGGGCGGACCTCGTCGCCAAACGCATACCGCCGCCATTCAAACCACAGGTATGTATCCTTGTTTTATTATCCTGTCCTTATCGACATTGTTTTTTTTCGTGTTTTTCTTTTCTATCCACAATCAGTATTACTATGAGCAGATATGGTCTGTGCAATTGTTGTATATATCTAGTCAGGTCATAAGTATTGTCACACAGTAAAAACTTTTCTTTTAGAATGCTGGCCACAAAAAAGTTTATTGAATTCGAATTTCGAATTGTTCATGAAAATAAAAATGTATACTTTTTAGAATTTTACTCATTTTTAAATATGGAGTGGACGCTTAAAGAAGACCGTGTTGCAGTTATTGCATTGCATCGTTGCGGTTACGCGCCAATTCAAATTTTTGACGTACTGAAAAAATTGAATATAACCAAAAGATTCGTTTATCGTACCATCAAACGATACAATGAAGACTCTAGTGTAGATGACAGGTCAAGAAGTGGTCGCCCTCGGTCTGTTAGGACTCCAGCAGTGATAAAAGCTGTGAAGGCGCGAATTCAATGAAATCCCAAACGTAAGCAGAAACTGTTGACCCTTCAGATGGGGTTAAGCAGAACCACGGTGAAAAGGGTGTTAAATGAAGACTTAGGGCTTCGGGCATATCGAAGAAAAACATGACATCGATTGAATGCTCGTCTAATGGACCTGAGACTGAAGAGATGCCGCGCTTTGTTGAAGCGGTACGCGGGAAAAAAATATCGGGAAATTCTTTTTTCGGATGAAAAAATTTTTACCGTAGAAGAGAGCAACAACAAACAAAATGATAAGGTGTACGCACACAGTAGTGAAGAAGCGAGCAAACGTATTCCGCGTGTCCAACGAGGTCATTTTCCATCCTCGCTCATGGTATGGTTGGGAGTTTCTTATTGGGGCGTAACAGAGGTACATTTTTGTGAGAAAGGTGTAAAAACGAATGCAGTTGGGTATCAAAATACAGTCCTGACGAACCTTGTGGAACCTGTTTCTCATATCATGTTCAATAACAAGCACTGGGTATTCCAACAAGATTCGGCGCCAGCTCATAGAGCGAAGAGCACACAAGACTGGCTGGCGGCGCGTGAAATCGACTTCATCCGGCATGAAGACTGGCCCTCCTCCAGTCCAGATTTGAATCCGTTAGATTACAAGATATGGCAACACTTGGAGGAAAAGGCGTGCTCAAAGCCTCATCCCAATTTGGAGTCACTCAAGACATCCTTGATTAAGGCAGCCGCCGATATTGACATGGACCTCGTTCGTGCAGAGATAGACGACTGGCCGCGCAGATTGAAGGCCTGTATTCAAAATCACGGAGGTCATTTTGAATAAACTTTATTGTCATAAGAATCTATGTTTTGTTAAGTTCATTTTGGTATATAAATGGTTACATAAAGAATAATGTTGTTTCAATTATTTTATATTAAACATGTGACAGAATTTATGACCTGACTAGGTATATAACTTTATTAGCATGGATACATAAGCAGGATCAGATATTACTAACTCCACTTCTTCGCCGCTTTATTTAGACCTTGCTTTCTTGCCAGTTGTCTACCCTTCCAGGTGTGTGAACACCGCAGCCGTAAAATTCGTAACCTATGCTGTTCTATTTTATTTTATTTCATAGGACAAACAAATAGCTGTTTAACCATAGAACACAAATTGGTTTCACTAAAACTTTATCACTTACCTACAGTACATACATATGTCGAAAATGGGGTAAAGTGAACTTCAATATAAAATACAAAAAAAGAAAAAAAACTATATATGTAATTATTATATCCGTTATCTAGTACCCACGACACACGAAGCGTTTGCTTAGTGTGGGGCTAGATGGCGCTGTGTACTATGTCCCGGATATGTATGTATATTCTAAATATATAAAACTCAAAGGTGACTGACTGACTGACTGATATAGTGATCTATCAACGCACAGCCCAAACCACTGGACGGAAAGGAGTGAAGGTAGATGTCATGACGTAAGCATCCGCTAAGACAGGATTTTTGGAAATTCCGCTTTTAAAGGGGTGAAATAGGGGATGCAAGTTTTACTTCTTAATGCGAGCGGAGCTGCTAGCACCACTAATATATTATAATTTACAAACTTTAAACCTCCTATGTGACTACATTGGCAGGTGGAGTCTGACACGGACACGCGCTACTTCGACTCGGAGTTCACCGGGGAGAGCGTGGAGCTGACCCCGCCCGAGCACGACTCCAACCTCGCCAACATACAGGAGGAGCACTTCCCGCAGTTCTCATACCAGGTACCTACTTGTTTACATAAGAATATAGTGATGTATGTGATTTTTAAGATCTGTAAACGGGACAATACAGCAAACATACAATACAATACCGGTGTCGGTACAATACCGGTTACAAATAAAGCCCCATGTCCTGCTTACTATTAGAAACTGAATCGTATATATAATAATAAAAATGCTCAATGTCTTTTAAATTCCAAAAACAAGTGAAATCCCGCCAAATATAGTTTATGTAACATTCTGCCAAGACAAGACCATGGCATGTCATTGCTGTCAAGAATTTATAAGATCCTATCTAGAGCCAAGCCAATTTTAAACCGACTTCAAATATAGGAGGTTATCAATTCATCTCTTGACAGTTTGAGACATTATCTAGTCTTAAGAATATTTTACATAACAACGTAAATGAACAAATTCAGTTCTAACATGATTATGATACGTGTTCATGTATAGGTTATGTATATCTATGTATTGGAAAGATTATGTAAAGAAATGTATATAAGTATGCTCTGCCCGGCTTCGCACGGTTACACGTTACCTGTTAAAAAAAACCACATCAATCCCGTTGCGTAGTTTTGGAGATCGAAGAATGTAAGGGCCGCCCGTACACCGCCTGTATTTTATGGTATTAAAATTTTGTTTTTTTTTGCATCAAATTTTTCTCGCCGTATAAACCATCCTTGAACTTCAACGAACATTTAAAAAAAAGAATTGGCCTAATCGGTCCAGGCGTTGTTGAGTTATGCGATTACCAACACATTTTGCGATTCATTTTTATATATGTATAAGATTATATCCTTTATCTTGTACTCACGACACAAGCGTTTGCTTATTGCGGGGCTAAATGGCGCTGTGTGCTATGTCCTGGATAATTTATTTATTTATTTATTATTCCAGGACATCTGTTCGTCTGCGCACTCGGCGCTGTCTCACCTGTCGCACAACTCCGCGCAGCGCAACTAGTCGCCGCCCCCGCCCCGCTCGACCACTCACACTCAACACTACGATGCTAAATGGATACGACACACTGATCGACAAGTATTTATTTATTGCTATTATGAAAATCTGTTACAATCGACCAGATATGATTCGAAGATTTTTTTATTTTTTTAGTAACGAGTTTGAAAGTTTTTGTTATATAGCATTATGGTTTTAAATCTCTCTGTATACGTTGTATCGATAAAAAAGTCGAAAACGAAATCGTCCTATAGGATTTGTACCCGCTATGACAAGTTCAAGTGATTTGGTCTGAGTAAATAGTGGGTGAAATCCTATTGAATGAAATGTAACCGAGCAGTGAAGTTTTAAACATGAACGTATGAAAATATGGAATTAAGTTTCTTAATCGATTGAAGAACTACGAACGTACGACTACATATATACGAACTCAGATAAATAAATAAATTAATAAACATGTGTGTGTTCGTATGTATGTATGTCTGTCGATTTGTTAGCTTTATTCAAATGTTTGAGAAACTCAACTCGTTAGATCTGTAGTTGCGCAGTGTGAGCCAGGTATAGTTTATTATACTGCCTGGAGTCACGCGCCTTCCCTGAGCCGAGCCTGGCTGTCTCTGTCTTGCAATGTACTGTACAGCTTATAAAAGACAGGGATGGTAGTATGTATGTCAGTAGTTGCCGGTAGAACCCGGTTTAGTAAAAAATAGGTTTTATACATAGGATGATATTTTCCGCCATTTATAAAACCTATCTTTACTTTTCTTTAGTTGCGCGACCAGTTTCATGGTAAAAACTTTAATGGGATTGGATTTAGTTTTAAATACAAGTTATATACTTTGTCTATGTACTGCATGATCACATTAAATGGCGAGATCATGTGTATATAGCGTAAATAATATTCATAGAGATATCATTATTGGAACGAAATTATTGAAAAATATTAATGTTATGTACATACGTTCCCATTAAAATGCATATTTTTTTTAATCTCTCGGCGTGGGGAAGGCCCGTGGCTCTTATGATAGCGCCGTCCCGCTCCCCCTTGCGTCGAGCACTCGCGTGCGAGCGGGACGGGCGACGAGTTCAGTGAATCTTGTAATTTATTGTAAGACCGTATCGTGCATTATATGAGAGCCGCCGCTAGTGGCGCCGGACGATGCATTTACACACTATATATACATGGTAACAGTATTGTATATAGTATTGTATCTAAATAAAAACTAGCAAAAATTACAGACTAAAAAAAAAACAAAAATCAGGTAGAATGGAGCAAAATGACTATGTTTTGCTCCGTTTTATAATTCAAACTGGTAATAAGAACAGCATTTGTGTCTCGACCTGATTATAAACTGGATTTATTTAATACAGCAGATGGATAACTTTACCGCGAACTTTTAACCGAGGTTAGAACCTTTTAATTTAAAAAAACGAGGTTCTTGATTCTTCTGAATGTTTTTTTTATTACATGTCATATGTTACATATTTAACTTACTATATGCAAACTTTTACTGTGCCCAAACTAGCACACTGATCGAATGTTCCAATCTTTTTGGATTTGTATAAAGCGTTGCATTTCGTCCATATTAATCGTAGACTACAACGTTGCTTAACATCAGGCGAGTTGTAGTCTAGCGTGAGTCTATCAAGGTTAAAAAATATATGTATTATGGATTGTAAGTGGAGCGATCAGTGTGTGAGTCGGAGTTGTCGCGATATATGAGTACTGTATGTATGGTACTGGTTTACTGGTTATATCGTAGTGGCAGCACCTACGCCGCTGCTTCAGACTTGTATTTAAGCTTTATAGGCGCCACCGCGGCGTCTTTTTTTTAGTTTAAACTGGTACTGGTTACAAATAAAGCCACCTACTTACTACAGACAAAAGTGAAGATAAAACTCCTTAACAAAATGATAATTTGTTAAAATACACAAGTAAGAAAATTATTTTTTTGATAAATAAAATTTGAGATAGTCAATATAAACAGCAGAATCGTCTCCAAAAACAAACGACTTGATAAAATATAGGTACTGTTTAATGTTGTCTGCATGTTTTACACTCCATACAAATCTTAAACGATGGTGATATTACTACCATTCTGATATAATATGTAAACCTACCGTATAGGGCTCACAATATCGCATCCTACAGTCTAAGCCACCTTGTACAGCGCGCGTCCCACCACACAGTATGTAACTAATTACCTTATATATTAGAAATAACTAAATAAACACCAGTACATATTCAACTCATAATGCGATTCATTAAACACGACTTATAAGTAAAGCTGCGAAAATCATCCCATCCTTTTCCCGCTAAAGAAGAAGCTGTATTGTGCGAAATGGATGGCATGTTTTTCACAATGTTTCGTTTAATGTCTTGCGAAGATGGCGGCGGGCGCGCGCCGGCCTCGAGCTGCGGCGCACAAACACACTCACATTATGATATTTGTGATTTATAAAACACATTATTTTATTGTTTGTACTTGAGTTTACTGTATTTAAATGTTGTAGAACAGTTTAACCGAAGTTTAATGTTAGTGTGAGTGTGTTGTGTGTGTCCGCGCCATTAGTGTATGTAAAGTGAAGTAATGAAGCCGCCGGGCGCGGGCGTGACGGCTGCACCTCCCGCCGCCGCGTCACTCGCACCACGCCCGCGTCACGCTATGTATTTCCTTTTGTATATATTCAAGTTAGGATTAATTAACCTGTTGTTTTATTTATTACTCACCTGTCTTATGGATTGGGTTCCTGTTTAGGTAATCTAGTTATTGTAAGTTATAAGTACTTATTGCCTTTGACATAGACTAGGCTCTACTTTTAAGATAACAAATAAATCATTACTAGAGGTAGGGGAATGGGAACAGTGGAGGATTATCAAGGTAGAGACCGCAGTAATTAGTAGGTAGTGGAATGAAACAAGTTGGTTATTTGTCGTATAGATATATTTTGGTTTAAAAGAAGAGCTGCGGCGCGGGACGAGCCCGGAACAAAAACACTACTGTAGCCTCGAGTCTCTACGCGACATATACAATACCTCGGATAAACTTTCAAAACATCAACAACCAATAACTATGAACAAAGGCGCTGGACGGTCGCACCTCGCGACGATATGTGCGGCGCGCGGGCCTCGGGAGCAATAAGTATATGAAAAATCTCTTAAATATAATAATCGACATATCGAAGCGTATAAAACGAGAGCCGAGCCGCGGCCGCGCGCCGCTCGCTCCGGGGCGAGCCAGGCGGCGCCGGACGCGGGCGGAGAAGATAAATCTATCGCAATCATATAAAATTACTTGGTCGTTCGCGTACCCGTGAAGTGAAAGGAAACCGTGAATAAATATAGCTCGTCGACCGGAGCATCGATCGTACGCCTTAACTACTCTTTATAATATCATCGTTACAAATTCGATATCGGAGCGGCGCCGGCGGCGGGCGCGGGCGGTGCCGGAAGCGATGCGACTACCGTGCGTGCCGTGAGCTATGTACAGGGGCGCGGAGCGGCGGCGCGCGCTAGGCGCGGGGCGCCGCTCCTCCGCGCTACACCGCCTCGCGCCGCCGCGCGCCCGCGCCCGGGCTGGCGGGGCCCTCGCCCGGCGTCGTCGGCGTCGGCACTTGCGGCGCCGCGCCTTTACTCCGCCCCTGCAACACGATCCGCACTCTCGCGTTACCACCATCCCTCTGCACATAACGTGGCTCACAGTAGCGAGGCTCACCTTCGACCTTCGTTTCCTGGCGAGGGCGGCGATGTCTATCGAAGGGGGCCGCACGGCGGCGGTGGGGGTGGCCTCTGCCTCCGCGCCGGCGGACGACGAGGCTGGCTCAGACGGCTCCGCGCCCAGCCGCGTGGCCAGCATGGTCAGTAGCTCCTCCACGCGACCCAGCTGGAACATGTGCGTCAACGTCACATATTCAAATTTTTCATGGTATCACGAACAGTTTTTCGCTCGCTCGTTAATAATGTTACTATTAAAAAACAAGTAGGTATTGTGCTAATCCATGTTGTGTCTAACTGAGAGATGAACCTTTTAATACTGAGATGGACAAGTACAAACTCACCTTATGCTGTAGACGCTGTACTTCATTTCGTACGTCACGGCGTAGCTCTGCCAGCGCGTGTTCGTGCGGTGACAACGCCGGCGTTGGTGTCGGCGCTGGCGTCGGGGCCGGCGCAGGCATGGGGACGGGGGCAAGGGCCTGCGCGGGCGCGGGGGCAGGGGGAGGGGCGCGCTTGTCCTCCACCAGCTCCTCCTCGATGGTGTCCTGTCTGCCGGCGCCGGCGCCACCCACCACTGCACTCACGCTTCTACTCTTGGCGAACGACGCCTGGATAAACAAATAAAGATGTTATACGCACTCGGAAGGTGTACGTAGATCTATATTGATATCGACCGAAGTGTACCTTAAGAGCGAGCGCAACGCTAGAGGCGGGTGTGGCTGCTGACGCCGGTGTGGGTGGCGTGCAAGCCGCGGCAGGCGTGTCGGTCGCCGGAGCGGGCGCAGGTCTATCGCGCGCTGATAGACTGCGCGTGAAGGCCGCGCGTGCTGCGCTGGGCGCGGGATCGGAGCCCCCCGCGTCCAGCGAGCCGCCCCCTGCCAGCAGGCGGCCCCACTTGCCGCGTGCAGCTGGTGCCGTGGCGGGCGCTGGCGCAGGCGGCGGCTCGCCTTTCTCTGCGTCTGCCCGCGGCAGCTGCGGCGGTGGCGCGGCGGCCACGGACCGCTCTCTCCGGAACCGCGAAAATATTTTCCGTACAAGGTGATCCTGCGCATGCTCCAGCGGTGGGTCCCGCTTGCGCCGCTCCATTAGCTCCCGTTCTCTTCGCACATCCGCCACCTGGAAACATTAGGTACATAATAGTAATCGAAGAAGCCAAACTTCGCTTGAATACCTAAATATGACAGCAGTACCTTGCGGAAGATGAGCCGGTGGCGAAGGTTGTAAGTGAGCGTGAGATTGCGCGCGAAGCTATTAGCGAAGGCCTGGTAGAAGTCTAGCACTTCCAGCAGGCGGTCTCGCTTGATCGTGTGCAGGTCACAGTAAGTGAGTGCTCGCACGTTGGCTGCCGACTGACCCACCGCGCTGTCCTTCCAAAACGAGTCGCCGAACACGTCTCCTTTGCCTGTAATTACACCGCGCCAATTTACTCCGTCGGTGTTAATACACCCTATGGAATTGATAAAAAGCCATCCATTGAGTTTGGGTGCATGATACCGTAACACAAAATTAAGTTTTTAAAATTTTTAACCGAAAGACGCATTGAGTGTGAATAGTTACCAAGTATGGCGACGACCTCGTCATCCTGTATGACCTCGAGGCTGCCGGTGACGATGAAGCACAGCGAGTCGATGGACTCCCCCGTATGGTAGAGCAGGTCGCCGGGCGCAGAGTGCGACATGTGGAAGTGCATGGCGAGCGCGCGCAGGCAGCCGTCTGATGCCAGCCGGAAGGCAGGGTGCTCGTTGAACACCTTCCGGTTCAAGTGCACGCAGATGTCCGCCTTCATGTCCTTGGGGCAGTAGTTCAGCACCTGCGCCCATACAGTCACAAGGACCAACACATTACAATAAGTTATTTTTGTTACTTAGTACCTATTAGATGTGGGTATATTTACCTTGTCAGTGTCGAGTCCTTTAGTCATGGCCCAGGTGGAGACGACGTAGTCCATGACGCGCTCGGACAGTGCCTTGGGCACTTCATGCAGCTTCATGAACTCGCGCACGTTGTTGAGCATGTCGTGGTACTTGGCTGTGGCCGACGTCATCTGCTGGATGATGGTGGTCACGTGGCCGAAGATGGTCGCGTACAGCAGCGCTGCCGACACACACCGTCAGCACCCGCGCGCCGCCCCACCGCCCCCGCCCCCGGGCGGGCTCGGCGCACGACGTGCTCTCTACATCGAGCTGTCATAGCTAACGAATAACCTACACAATACTAGGAACCGAGCTATCCACCAACGGGCCATTAATATCAAGACTTACCGTTAAAAAAATTGAAAAACTGCAAAAGATAAAGCCTATACCTCATTCTTTTCTAAGCATTTTTAGGTATGACAGCCCCAGTTGAAAATCATAGAAGAGCACATCGCGCGAAGCTCAATGGTCAAGTCAGTGCTATACAGTCTGCTAGAGAAGAAACGGTACAGATCACAAAGTGACACACAGTGCGCACAGTTCACAACAATAAGGTATGATGAGTCATGATTACACTGGTCGTGCTGTACGGATGATGCTCAGTATACCCGTTAGTTCGTAACCGTTGTATCTAGCGCTGTGTGCGTGTGCGTGTGCTTACACAGCCACACATGCACCAGCAGTGTAGTCGCGCCGCCTCCGTCCGCTGCGGTCGTGCGGCGTCGTGTTGCGGCAGCAAGAAGGGCGCCGCACGACGCGAGCAACGGAGGGAGGCGCTTCACACGCGGCGACGCTTCGTGGGCCTGCACGGGGGAGCGGACGAGGAACAACGAAATGTACAAACTCATATACACAAACAAATATCACACAGCGGGCTCGAAACACAACAGAAACAAACCAAAATTGTAGGATACAAGTGTGGGTCGCTCGCTAGTTGGCGCTTATTGAAGGCCAGCTTCAATCAGCGGGAACTGGGCGGCGTGTCGGGCCGGCGCAGGCGGGACGCGGTCTCGCGCGCGCCGGCCGTGCCCACGGGGCGGTGCGCGCTCGCTAGCAACAGAACACAAGAGAAGGGCGGTGGCGGGAGGGGAGGGCGGGTGCTCCGGCTAATAACAGAAGAATTTCGGCACCTGCCACGATCATCATGCAGATGGTGAAGATCTTCTCGTTATCGGTCTCGGCGGCGACGTTGCCGAAGCCCACGGAGGTCATGCAGGTCATGGTGAAGTAGAGCGCGGTGACGTACATGGTCTTGCGGCTCGGGCCGTTGACCAGCTCGGGCCCGTCCGACTCGTTGCTCCACACGTACGAGTACGGAGTCTGCGTCACGTTGGCCAGCTTCCACAGCCACGAGTACTGCAGGCCGGAGTCGGCGTCCGAGCGGCCGATGGAGTACCACACGCAGGCCAGCCAGTGCGCCACCAGCATGTAGAAGCACAGCAGCAGGATGAGCATGGCGGCGCCGTACTCCAGGTAGCGGTCCAGCTTGCGCACCACGCGGCCCAGCCGCAGCAGGCGCACCACTTTCAGTGCGCTGAAAAGGCTGCCGATGCCCTGCAACCGAGCGCACGCACTGTCACTCCGTCTCCTAGCTGATACATGACTGCTCTATCCAGTACTAGGTACTCACGTCCTCGTCGTGGTCGAAGGCGTTGAACACGTCATAAGGCAGGCACGACAGCAAGTCGATGAGGAACCAGGACTTGAAGTAGTTCTTGCGGATGACCTTGGGGTCGGAGACCACCTCCCCGCCGGGGCCCACGAAGGTGGTGTGGAAGTTGAGCACGATGTCGATGAAGAACACCACATCTACGATGGAGTCGATCACCAGCAGCGACACGTCCTGGAACAGTTTCTTTGGCAGGTTGGTAGCGGCCGACGCGCGCCGCTCCGGACGTTAAGAAAATAGCGTTACAATATTTGCAATATGCTATCGAGGCGAAACTCTTGGATAATTTTTTTTTAATAACCTACGTTCTGTTTCAAAAATGTTGTATTTATATAACAGTAAGTTATCTACTTATATCGTCTTATTTACCCCTCAGCTAGTTTGGGAGTTGACGCCATACACAAGTATAAGGAACATGGGTAAATAGTAAAGTTTGTTAGTATAGAGCATTCACCTCGCTGGTCTTGTTCTTGAAGGCCACGTTGTAGGGCACCATGATGGCGGTGTAGAAGGTGAGGCACAGGATGATCCAGTCCCAGATGGCCTTGAAGGCGCAGTAGTGCAGTAGGATGTGCGGCGGCGTCTTGGGAGCCTCCTGCCGGTACTGCGGGAGCACGTCGCCCGACAGCGACATCACCTGCCGGGGTATCAACCACTAGCATCAAGCAGGCCACGCATACGGTCATCAGCACGTGTCCACAACATCCGGTGCAAAACTGTTATTACGCACCTCGAAGTCATTAAGAACACAATACTGTGTGAGATGTTCTTTTTAAGGGGTTAATAAAATATATAGATACGTGTACCCAAACACGATGCGTCCGTTCCGGCGGCCGTTACGTTTAACGAGGCGGTCGGACGCACGCGAGCCGCAACAAATACATTACCATAAATTTGAGACGAAACTCGCATTAAAATGCCACGGGCTCGTGACACGCTATTGCCGAACCTCGACAATGCTGAGAAAAGTTTAAAAGTTGAGAAACTTCGTGACAATATAATATAGTGAGCACGATAACTACGTCGTGGACGAGTAGGTTCCCGAGGCGACGAGACTGGCTTAATATTTACATGCAATATTGCGGTCGTAGCTACTGAGTGGAGTGCGAACATTAATCGTTAAGTAGGTGCCCGGGTGTCTACTGGGTGCAAAACATTACGAGTGCGATTGGAGATGAGATCGTTAATATGTCATGTGGTGGCGTCGGTCGTAAAGTACGCGGGGTCATTGAGTTGCGCTCGTAAAGCGATCTCGTCGCCGTGAGAGGGTCGTGTGGTTGTGTTGGGAGTCGTGTGGTGCGAGAGGCCCCGAGAGCTCACGCGGGTCTCAGAGACCAGGCGGGAGCCCTCGGGCCGGGCGGTGCATACGTGGCGGTGTGGCGTACTGACATGCGCGAGGTGGCTCTGTCTCTGCGGCTCCTTGAGCGCCGGCAGCGCCGACACCAGCACGGAGCGCGACCGCGTTACCGACCGAGCCAGCTTCGCGAACTTGGACAGCCCTGCGAACAATGCAGTGTCTCTCAGTCACAAGCAACCACTGTGTAGACATTAGTCCTGCCGGACACCACGACATACGAAACTGGCAAAGAAACATGCAGAACATGGTCGATCACAGCTGAAATGTTGACGGAGAACTTTAATATTTTGAGTTAATCGTTTTATCCAAGACACTTTCTGAGGGTCTTTGGTATTAGTTCATGTGTTTAAAGCAACCCATAGAATATTCTAATTATACAACTGGATTTAAACGGCTTCTCCAGTGATGCAAGTTTCGATAGATTGAATAGCACGCCTTATAGATTTGCTAGGTCTAACCATAGAATTGAAAAAAAATATTTATGTGTGTGTATACTGGCCTCCCTTGGGGTCGTCTGCGTCGATGGGCTGCTTGAGCGCGGTGATGTCTCGGAAGGTGAGCAGGAACAGCACCACCAGCTCGCGCTCGTTGCGGATCGGGGCCACGTGCACCAGCAGCCATAGTGGGGTGCCTGAAACATTGTGTATATTGTTACTGCTGGGAATGGTATCTCTATATTTATCAATCAATCAAACAATATAGCTTTGTTGTACACTAGAAAACAAAAATACAACGAGAAAAATAACATATAACCAACATACTTCCGATATATATACCTAAACCTCGACAACTCATTCAATAGTCTTTTGTACTTACCTATGTAGTTTAAAGTTAGAGTTCAATATCTTACACATAGCATACTCGTAATCGACAAAAGATATCGTTCTTTTTTTATTTTATTTTTTACAATACAAAAAACGTTTATTGGGTTCAAAAATACTTACATCTAGTTCACTATATTAATACATACAAAAATAAGTTAGTAATTTCTTATAACAGTGTGTTGTCACCCGGACGAGATGTTTCTGTTTCCCGGGTGACAACGTCTTCTTGAAAACGAAGTACGTATTTGATAAGTTTTTTTATGGTATAATATTTTTAATAGATTTGGCAATCTAAGGATTCGAGCAAAGTTTAATTCATAAGACATGCTATGTTACTTATAAATAGGTACATTCATAAAAAATGAATGTAGTTAGTAAAATCATAATTATAATTTGTGAAATCCCCGACAAAAATAGGGATCTTAACAGCTTCACGCATTATCATTCAAGGTTTATATCTGTGGCATCAAAGATAGTTACAACAACCTATTTATTTACTGAAATAAAAGGACTTAATCTTATTGTATAGAATACATATAAGCCTCAATATCGGCTTTATTTAGCAGCCTTGTGTACGCGTGAAGGTGGCCAATATATGTTCCTCAGAGCTGGAAACTCATTAGCGGCGAGTGAGTAGGTCAAGCGTTACAGACAATAATAGGATTAGTGGTAGCAATGCCAGCGGTCGGTCGGACCGAGAGGGAAGTCCAGAAGACCCTTGAGTAGTGTCCCACAGGATATTGCTGAAACGTCTTTCACATGGAAACAAGCCACATCACACACACACACACCCTCTCATCTTTCCATATGGATCAGTTAAAACGTCTCATGTTGACTTTGTGCCACAGTGTTCGGTTGTGCGAGTGTCGTGTCAGGTGACCTAGTGGCTAAATGGCTGACTGTATATTGTAAAAAAACGTGGACAGAACTATTGGATTTTTTTAAAGAGTATACCCGCCCGTTATAAGATTTTTGAAAAGCACCAATTACTATTACCTACTTAAGTAAATATTTTTTTTGTATCTGAAGATTGAGTCAATCTATTTACAATTAATGACCGACTTGGTATTACATGGATCTCACTACATTTTACGGTAGAGAATCTGAGTTGGATTTTTGACAAATATTGTTTTTTTATGATGTGATTACAATTTCTGGTTACATATTAGGCCGAAAACACTAGAATGACGTCTGCGGCACACCTATACAGCTCCCTACACTACAATGGAATACCACCTTGTACTGCTTGATGTAAGTTTTAAACTCCTGAACAATAATATAAATCACTAACTTTTTGTCACCTTCGATATCATTATCTGATAAAGCCTCTGGTCCGGATACTCTGAAATATATATGTATACCTACATATATATTTTTTACATGAGATAGGCTCACGCTTGACTACAACTTGCCTGATGTTAAGCAACGTTACAATCTACGATCTAGCGCGCTTGCCTAGAAGAAACAAAACAAATATAATTGTGACGATAAATAAAAATATTTCGCCCATAAATGCGGGTCGGAATATTAGCTTCGACCGTATGTCCTTTCAGGCTTCTTTGATTGGTGACCTTTCCCCAGCAATAAGTGTTCGCCTTGAGAACCGCATGGATGGATGCACAGTACACCATTTTGTTGTTGATATTTATGCAAATTTCACCGCCAACGCGCGTGCTTAGCAAAATTGTAGGTAAATGAAAATGAACTGATTTATAATGGGAAAACAACTAAAACTATTCTTTGAAGGCCATTTATTATACTTACTTATATAAGTAATTTTTTTGCAGTGAAATAAATAGGTAGGTATAATATCAAAGTTTGTGTAAAAGTAAGTGATTTATACTCATACAAATGTATGTTATAGTTTTCGGCTAAAGATTGCTTGTGTGTATAAAAATGTTCAAAACGCATTTATAACACAGTCCTGAGGGAAGTAATCTGAGGTCCTGCTATACAGGCTGTGCAAGCAGACCTAGTGCAGGACCCAGGGGCCTACCGAGGTACGTGAAAGCATGAATTGTAAATATAATTAATGAACAACTAAATGTACCTATTAGTAAGAATTTATGAAATAAATAACTTTTTACTTTACTTTACTTTATATACCTACCTATTTATTTCACTGCAAAAAATTATTATGATTAAAAAGGATTGTTCGAAGGTGCTTTGATGTTTGCTCTAGGTCGCTCTAGGTTGCTGTTAGCTCTATAAGAATGAAGCTATGAAGGCAAATACCATTAGTTTCTTCGGCCCTATTATTATTGTAATCACAATGTTCACGGTCACAGCAGACGTTGCTTTTAGTGATAGTAGGTAGTGATTCTGGTTATTTTATACTTTTTTTAGCCCTTATTACTTGAATAAAACGTTAATTGTAAACATATAGTGCTAATATAAGCATATATTATGTTACATTTATACGCACAAAATGCGTTTTTTATCATGTCCTGTACACTTCACTGTCATCAAGGTAAATAGTATAGAACAACTAATATGCTAAGAAGGCCAAGATTTTTAAACTGTGCTGTTACATAGTATTTTTGTCGCATAGTTATTGTTGCGGATTTTGATGTGTTTATAAGAGATGGAGTGTTTTAAAGATGAAGATTTTTGCAATAAACACTCACTACAACGAGTACTAACATGCTTGATTCTGTTTAGTAAATAAAGTTACATAATCCAGTAGAAGTAAGCAGGGGCTCGAGCTCTATGTTCGAGCGATTTGCGCCGCACGAAAACAAGCGCCGGGTGCTGGAAATTATACCTAAGTACCTTACCTTTCTTTATGTATAGCCTTCTATAGCTAGGTATACTGCATTTACAGGGTTAACGAAGGCATAACTTTTTAAAGAGTTGCTTAACAACATAATTAAATTTAGTTCTAAGGCAAGGCTAAATTTTGGAAATTCGCATTAAAACTGTACTAATTATTTATTTGTAAACACACAATATATGGCTTTGAATCTGATCTATACGAAACGTGGTTCGTCCGTTGTCGTTCGTAATTTTATAAAAGTAATTTTGATAAAATATGAAAGTCGTTGACTAACTTCTGTATTCTATGGTTCAACGTACTACAGTAACCATGTAGAGGTACTGGGCTTGTTACCAGCACCCTGTGTAAGCCTGTATAAGCTAGAGCTACCATAACAGTAGTGAAACATGAAACTATGATGAAATTAAACGTGTACCTTGTATGCAGGTCCCACAACTATGCAGCACTAGTACATAGAAGTACATAAATGCACTGTATACTAACGGCAACAACACGTCGCAATAAAACGATGCCAGTTAAATGAGTCATGTACAAAAAGTTGGACCAATTAATGAAATGCGGAGCTCGGTAAGTTTCCTCTCACCTGCGGGGCGAGGAGAGAGGAGAGGGGGGGGGGGGGGCGATTAAATTGTGCTGCTAACGAAATAAGTAAAATGAAATAGCAAGGTGAAAGGAGGCATTGTTTACGCGATACTACATGAAAACGTAATGAAACCTGCCCTCGGGGCCGCGGCCGGGGGTACGTAGGCGCCGCATACAGATGGTATTGAGGTAATTCGATGGAGAGAGAGGCATATTATGACTTCTAAAGTTAATTATAAGAATAGGTATAAGTTAGGAAAAAATAGCCCAACGAAATGGATAAGTACTACAAAAATAAAAATATTGTAATTGTACAAGACATAAGAATAATTGCTATGCCTTTAGCAGCTACCTAAGTAGCTTAGGCCCTGCCCCGGGGTGGCACCACTAATTTGTGTTTTTGATAATGTATTTGTACTTTTTTAAAAATAGTTGTAAATAAATGGATACGTCAATGTAATTAAGTGAATCGTCATAGCCCTTCATCAAAGAAACTTTAGTCTTGAGCGTGGAGTCGGAATGTTTAATAATTTTGGATTAGATTAGCTATGAAAATAGATTTCACATCAACACATACACTACTTTGCATATCATATTAACGCGAGTAACGCCCCGAGGCGCCACTAGCTATACAATATTTAAGACAGTCTACTCGTAACAACGACTTGCGGTAATTCCATGCTCCTACGGGATAAGATATTAAGCGAGCAAATCCGCAGGCGCGGAATATTACATAATTAATAATATTATCTCACACATGGTGTGTATAATGTAGGTATGTGCCCTTGGGGGCCGGTACCCGACTCAGCACTCTGACGAGAGTGGTCGGCGTAATCACGGGCATTTTATTAACGTTACAGGTGCCAATAAATTCGTTTTAAAAGCGTAATGGAGGCCGCATTATGCCGCATTTCGCCGGTGCTGCTGCAATTTGAGACAACAAGCAAAAAAAAATTAGACTGTGATATTAGAAAAAGAATAAGATGTTTTTGTGTCATTTGTTTGCATCTTTTTTTTTTATCTTACAATTTATTATATACATTTACAATACGCGTCTCCTCTCGTTTAAATATTCGACACATATAGTAAATGAAAGGCTAGATAGTGATGAACATACTCAATGATATTTGATTGCGTACTGATTGATTTCTGGCTATAGAGGCGTAATAGATCTTGATTGGATGCTGATTACTGTGTGAAAAACACATATTAGTCGAAATGGTTAGTATACGCTGGCATTGATAGATTGGAGAAGGAGTAGTCTGTGTATTATAATATCTATATAACGTAGTCCATTAAACTTGAATCAATTAAAGAGCGACGGAAATCATGTCATCTTTTGGATTGGTGGAGCTATATTGTGCGAAAAGGTTGCGATAATTTTCACCGCTCTTTATAAAAGTCACGTTTAATAAACGAGGTTCTACAAGCAGCAGATTATTGCCATGTTCATATGAACATCGTCATAGACTCTAAAAATAAGCGAATTGGGGCAGGTCGCGACATGCCTTAATTAAACACGACAGCCTTAAATAGGCTCCGCTCGTATTGTTTACCGGAGCTGGCGCCGCATCGCGTATAAACTTGTATAATGAAAGCATTAACGTGTATTGGGAAACTTTAACCCACTATAAGTTACCCACACTGATCAACACAGAAAGTTTAATAAATTGTATATTGTACCCTCAAACTATCAGTTCAAAAACTTTTCCAAGAGCACACTTATTGTTCTTTTTCGTATAACATCGCATCAAATACGAATATATATGTAATTTCATTGGTTGAAAAGCTGATTTGCGCGTAATAAACTCAAATCACTAAGTATCTCCATGCAAAGTCAAGAAATAGTACCCTCTGAACTCCTACTTCTCTGTAACTGTTTATTTTGATTGGAAAGTTGAGTTTCACTATTTATAGAAAGTCTTAAAATATAGATATCGATCAGTATGTCAGTATTTATAGCAGAGAGACAGGCAGCGAGCCAGCAGAGAGCAACAACCTCCACTCGAACCTCGCGCGCTACGAGTGGCGTAGCGACTCTACGGACCTACGTTGCAACGTAGCAGTGCTACGGCGCCGCGTAGCACTGCTACGGGGATGTGTAGCTACGCGCAATATTATTCATAGATTTGATAAATAGTAATGTACGCAAAATCCTTTACAGGTGGCTTTGGTACATGAATATTATAATGAATAACTGAAGCAATAGAAAAAATTAAAAACGAATCCTCACAGTATGTTCATTAATCCGAGGCAAGCAGAGACGGTAGAGGTCCTTTTCATACAAAACTCTCGAAAAAATTCGATGTAATGCATGCTATTAAAGTCTATTAACAACATCAGGGTGAATTTTGAATTCTGTTTTGCTAACTTTGCATGAAGCTCTATATTAATATTTTCAACCTTAAAACACAAAGGACCTTCGTAAAATTACTAATTAACTTTCGTGTTCTATACAGTGTGTGAGATATAAGTGCGGTATACTGACGGTTCTTCTTGTAGAGCAGTATCTCGAACTGGTCGGCGAGGTGGTGGTCGAGCGCGCGGTCCACGCGCTCCGCCGCCTCCTTCTCTGTCAGCTCGCCGTACATCCACGAACACCTGCACCAAGTTATACACACTTCATTATAGATAATCAAAGATTTTTTTGTTATGTAAATGTAAGTTTTACAGAGTAAATGTTATCAGCAGTATTGGTCTCATAGAACGTACAAGAATAACACTTGTTAAGTACTAGCGGCGCCCGTTTTAATCTTGGATAAAGAGTCTTATGTGTCTAATATATCTCCATACTAAATGTCACCCAAATTGGCTCAGTCGTTTCAACGTGAAGAAGTACATACATCGCACAATCTTTCGCTTTATTATTTGAGTGGGATAGTGGAACTCCTATATATTACATTGCATTTTTATTTTTAGTTGTTCGCATATTATTATATTTTCCCAACTTCACAGGTTCACTATTATTTAATAACTAATTCGCAAGCAATACTAACACACGATAATAGCTGTCCTTCTTTGGAGTGACTTGCCCCTTCACATCCGGCAAGCCAAATCTCTTTCAGTTTTTCAGGGTTTGGTATATAATTACTATTTATCCAAGGTATGATTTGCTATCCTATATTTAATTGATTGATATATTTATTTTTTTGTATGAGACGATGTATTTATCTATACTAATATTATAAAGCTGAAGAATTTGTTTGTTTATTTGTTTGTTTGTTTGTTTGAACGCGCTAATCTCAGGAACTGCTGGTGCGAATTGAAAAATTATTTTTGTGTTTAGTAGACCATTTATCGAGGAAGGCTTTAGGCTATACAACATCACGCTGCAACCAATAGGAGCGTAGAAATAATAGAAAATGTGGAAAAAACGGGGAAAATTATTCAACTTTGAGGGCTTCCGTTGCGTGTGCTGCGTAAACGGTTCAAGATATCAAAAAATATGTATTAAAGAATTATTTTTCTTGAAATGATCTAACAAAATGTCTCCAACAGTATTTGTCTATCTTTTAAGGTTAACTCAATAGACCCGTTTTTATGGTAATAACTATTCCACGCGGACGAAGTCGCGAGGACCAGCTAGTTCTTATATATATCCTTTGCTTACATTGTTAGTAGTTTTTTTTTGTGCTTTCCTAGCTATCATTTAGTGTTTGGTTTGTTTGTTTCTTAAAGGCCGCCCAATGTACCTAGGTTAAGTAATTTTACTGTAAATTGTTTTTGTATTTTGTGTTCTGGTGTACAATAAAGCTATATTGATTGATTGATTGATTGATTGATAATCTTGCTAACATTAAAAACATATATTCCAAAAACTCTGTTTAAATTTTATAAGTTAAAGGAAAATAAAGCTTATTATTTTATTTATTGTAGGTATTATGATATAATAAAATTAATAAAATAATAAGCGCAAGCAATAACTTTCCACTTTACCAATAGCTTCTTACTGACCCTATATATCTACCTACATTGTGTTGTACTCTATGTTGTACTTTTGTAGTGAATTAAAACGAGTAAAATAATTACTTAAAATTAAATTGCATCAGCCAACCAGCTTTATGTGTTTCAAAACAATACATTTGGTTCGAGAATCAATATGAAAAGTTATAATTACTGCCCGAGGGGGTAATTTGACCCTGTTATGAGGCACCACTCGACTGTTAGTGACCATTTCGATAAATAATATGTTTGTATGTTTATATACCATTTCCACATGATTATTGTATTAAGAGATTTTTTACGTCGGAAATTGTGCAGTAAGATTGTGATTTCTAATGCTTCTACGGAAAATCATTTCACGTGAATAACTATGTACAGCTTTTAAAACTCACGAGCTGTGCCTGCGACTTCGTCCGCGTGGAATAGTTATTTTGGACATTAATACTTTGAATTTTGAACCGTTTTCATAGCGCACGCAACGGAAGCCCTCAAAGATGAATAATTATCCCCGATTTTTCCACATTTTCAATTTTTTCTTCGTTCTATTAGTTGCAGCGTGATGTTATTTAGCCTAAAGCCTTCCTCGATAAATGGTCTATTCAACACAAAAAAGATTTTTCAATTCGCACCAGTAGTTCCTGACATTAGCGCGTTCAAACAAACAAACAAACAAACAAACTTTTCAGCTTTATAATATTAGTATAGATTTGTGCAAATCAAGGTTAAGTTTCTTAATTATTCTTATACGTTTGTATTTGCATCCTTGTTTTTTTTTTGTTTTTTTTTTTTGACCAACAAGGCCTATAGCGTCAAAATGAAAAACATGCAAGTTTAGAACGAGTCATAATAATCATAGATATGCGAAAAACGTTTTGAAAATGGTTTAGTACTCAAAAATATAGATACTCGGTCTTTTCTATTAATAATTGGTAATACTTTCGATGTCACAGAGGTCTGATGGGACTCAAATCAGTATTAGACGAACAACAACATTCTTGAAAACAATAGTAAGTATAAGTATCAATTTAAAAAAATCCATTTAAATCACTAGTACTTCAAGCTACAAGCGGCTGTGTTGCGGCCCTCCGCCGCCACCTAGTGTTGACTCTCGAGGCAAAGGCCGAAGGGCCCTCACGTAGTCTTCAACTGATAACTCGCCGCTTTTGACGGCTTGGCTCGAGAGGCGGGATTCAGACGAATTGTACTTTAATATACAACAAGTCTGGGTTGTTTGGGTGGACTTCTTTGGGTATACTTATTTTTAGCTATTTTAGCGGTTTAAATTTAATGTATTAATTCTAGTGACATTTATAAATAGGGTCGCAAAGATACGATAAAGTTGTGTATTGTACCTATAATTGAATGTGTTCGTAAAAATTCTACGGACTACATATTGATAATAAAGATTTAATTGTAGGTTATCACGGTCTAATAGGCCACAAATTTGTGGCCTATTGCACATATTTTGTACTTTCTACTATTGCATGATTTAAATCATGCAATAGTAGAAAGTACAAAAAATAACATGTCATAAGCTAATTTACAAAGTGCAAAAGATATTTGTTCTTTAAATTAAATGACGCCTGTGCAAGTTTGAATGCAAACCAAAGGGTTGGCATCACTTTCTCATATGTAAAGATAAAAATTTTCATTTAGAATATTTCGGTGGGTAATAAGATAGTAAGTGTAAAAGGTGGTGATTTGAACAATAAAATAAATATTTAGGCACATACACTGTAATGCACATGCTTTCGGTTTACTAAACCTCTATCAATAAATAAAAAACATGAAATCACCAACCTGCAACTCTTCTGCATGACCTCCGCCCGGTTGTAGCCGGACATCTTGCAGAATGTCTCGTTGCAGTACACGATGGGGTAGTCCACGATCTGAGCGTTGGCCAGCAGGAAGCTGCTGTCCGCTGTATACGAACATACGAAGGTTAATTAACATTATAACATACATTTTATAGATAAATTATGGTTGGCAAACAAGTGCTTAAAATAGTAAGGAGCCACTGTAAACTAAACAACTGAGTTTTGTTTTCTTGTACTTGAACGATGGTCAGGAGCATTGTCATGGGTAAGTATGGTTTTTTTTATTAGATCGGGTTTGCATATTATGCCTAATAGTAAGCAAAGGCTATGGCCTAAGATGGAGCGTGCTTACCCGATAAGAACCGATTCACTCTCGCTTTGAAGATCGCTAAATGTAAATATAAAATAAAATTTAAAGATATTTTGTAACTTCGTTAACAATAAATGCTGAAAACAGATATCCACCTCATGAGAAACTTTCTAGGCTTTTCTTTACAGAATCAAATAATATTTAAAATAGTAGCTCTTTAGTAATATCTTACGCAATATTTTATGTTTTCATACTACGTACTTCATTACATGTTCATTATATTTTTTCGTATGAATCACTTCTGATATCTTTATGATATACATCTCCAATGAAATTCATCTACTTATCAAGTAGGTAATCATTCAATAATTAACCAAATTATGCTCCCAAACATTTAATAAATACGTTACAAGGCATATCTACCTATAAGTAGGTTGTGTTGAAAGTGCGGAGTGGTACCTTACAAAGCTCGAGCCGAGAGCATAAATTAAATATTGAAGCGCATCGATGTCTGTACGAAATAACACCGAGAGACCGACGAGATGCGCTCAACGTTGTAGAGTACAAATACAGGGTTGGTACAAACTGCCTTATTTATATAGATCATAGTGAGCAAGCTTCAGGAAGGTTTGGTACATACTGTCTTGCTTATACATAGTATATTGATTATTAGTTGACGCCCGCGGCTTCGCTCGTATTAATTTGAGATAAAAAGTAGCCTATGACACTTATGAGACCTCACACTACCTACGCACCAAAAATTATGATGATCCGTTCAACCATTTCTGCGTTATGAACGTTTAAACAAACATACATGTACTAAGGAAAGTAGTAAATTCTACTATGCATTATATCATACCTATGCAATGGAAATGGCTGAAACAATGCTCTGAACTCTAGGAAAATTATGCATACCTACCCAGCATTTTTTCTGTATCGTGGAAATAGGTTTTAAATCTACGAGTATGTTTAAATAGAGCGTGAAAGCATAATGATTTTATAAATATGGGGCCTCTAAGCTAAGCCGTAAAACCGTTCTCAAAGTTTTGTGAAAATTGCACTAGTACCGTGTAGGTAAATTTATAGTTTAAGCTCATTTCATATTGTAATTTATTTTTGGTGTGCATAATAAAGTTATATTGTATTGTATTGTATTGTAAATTTACTACTTAATTTACTATTACCAACCTAAGAAACAGTAAAGACTATTAGAGATGTTCTTTCTGTATTCTGAGTAGAGATCAAAGGCAACTACGAGCATTTTAATATATGAACTGTGATGTAACTTCAGCAAAACCTTAAAACTGGGCTTTTACAAAAAAAAACAAAAATAAATACTGTCGACATCAATGTAAACCCACTCTCAAAAGTGTGAAAGTTGCCAGTATTCTACAGTAGTTTTAGCTTTGCTATCTAGTAGCGCCATTCAACGGCTCCGTATGGCCGAGTAGGCAGTTACGAGTATATCGGCTTTTTATGACAAAGTTACCGAGTCAGAGCTGCACTGAAAATATATATTGACTACTAGTGGACGCCCGCGGCTTCGCTCGCATTATTTTAGCAAAAAAGCTGCCTATGTCACTTCTAGGATCTCATACAAAACACATACGAAAAATACGATGATCCGTTCAGCCGTTTTTGCACGATACGCGTTTAAATAAACAGATAAACAGAAAAAGTTCTATGACTTGTTGGAACGTAGGTATTCTGCTATTAATTGTAAGTAGGTATCTCCAAACATGTTTTCCGAATATTTGCAATGTACAGAATTTCGACCATCCCTAGCTTTATTATATGTATAGATAGATAGAGTAGGTATATCTATAGACGTATAAAAATAAGTATAGTGCTATGACGACATGACGCGCGTCACGCCGCGCTGTCTCGTATGCTCACGTGTTATTGCCCCCAAGAATATAGGGATATCCTCTAATCGTTTTATTTAATTTGTCTCTTTAACTTCAAGACAAATAGACTAGATTTGGAACATACCTAGATCTAAATGTTAAACTGAGCCAACTAGACTGCAAGCCCTAGAATCATCCTAATTGCTATTTGCCTGTATTGAACAAAATAAATTGACAGCCTTAGATATCATACGGAAGCTTGAATTTGTTACCTTAATCTTTTGCGTTCAAATTTAGCGCAGAAATTAATGTAAGTTGACTTAAAAGCAAGAGTGACTCGACTATTTATTATTGGGTAGATTTTGACATAGAAACAATACTAAATCCTATGGTATGGGAACTAGATAGGTACCTAAGTGCTACGCTCCAACTAAGTTAGGCCACAATTACTACTTACTACCAACAGGCAATTTATAGCCAAGAGCAATACTATATAGGCACTTAATAATAGGTAAATAATATTGTAAATATTTTTTATATAACTTCAAATAATCTAGGTGCTAGATGCAACTTTGGTGGTTCAATAAAAATACGTGACTTTCAAACTACATGTGCTTAATGAGAACAATGTGGTCTGATTTATAAACCTATTTATTTATAACAAAACTAGTTATAGAGCGCGTGCCAGTATGAATGCATACATAATACAGTCGCTAGATTTACGGGCACGGGAAGGAAGTTCGCACAAGTTACGGGAAGGGCATTCCTTTGAGACTCTGTGTCTGCTACAAGATAGATAAACATTGCGCTTATAATATCTACAGTATAAAATAGTGAGGTAAATAGTATGTACATCACAGCAATATGCCGTATAGCTGCAGTCCTTAAACCACGTCAAAGGTCTTTTGGGAGGTTTGACAAGTGTACCTATATGGTATTTAGGTACATATAACTGCTGAACAAGAGAATCTGACACCCTTATCTATACGAACTTATGAACACTTATGTATATAGGTACTCTTACTTATACTTACTTATCGTAGATATCTAAAAACTCTAGAAACTGCCTTCCCGTATGGTAAATATCTAATTATTGTAAAAAGCTGAACACAAAAATGACAGAAAATAACCACGAACGGCAGGATTCGAACCTGCGTATTTCTGATTCACAAATTCTGATTTCATTTTCCGATTACAAAGATTTGCGTTTATTCTGATAATGTTTTACCTACCACAGTAGAAAAAGAAACCACCACTTACGTTTCTTTGTTTTCTGAGGCAAGCATTTTATGAGGATAAAGAATGGAAGCCGAAGAATATAAAATGAGTGTGCGCTGTTTACTATCTAATGATTTCTATAGTTTAGCTAACTTACAAAATTTTGCAGAGGTAGGTACCTAAGTACTTTGCAAGTGGCATGGTATTTAATGAGATGTGGATAAACGAAGCTAGGTTGTGAGTATTTATATGAATTGGTTGGGCCTCCACAAGCCATGTTTTCGGTGAAAGATATATTTTGAAGTAATTGAGCGCTTGTCTTGTGTCCATTAGGTATATTTGAGACCATTATGTATTATATATTAGGCAAACCTGATACCTGAGTAAACTGTGCGTGTGATAAAGGCTTTAAAGTATTTGTTTGATTTCCTAGTGCAAAATAAGTTCTTTGTGACGTTGTCGGAGGCCTGTCTTAAGTCTTGACTATTGAGCATGTTTGAGGGGAACTTGAATAATCCTTATAATGTATGTGCGTGTAATGCTTGATGAAGGCTACTTTAAGAGTGGAAGGTACTGACGCTGCGAGGAGGAGCGGCGGATGATGTTCTCGAGGAAGGTGTTCTGCGGGGCCACCAGCCCCCGGCGGCCGCCCGGCATTCCGCCCCCGCGCGCCGCGCCGCCTCACATGCCGCGCCAGCACCACTGCACAACAACACACATGTACCCTCCACCTGCCTCCGCCAGCACACACTCTCTCCTCAGGACACGGGGCAGGGAGTGCGTGGTGCGGCGGAGGTCAGAGCTCGTTTCCAGGTCACATCGATCTAGTGGCGTCACCTCGTCGGGCGGTGCAGCGATCGATCCGGCGGCAGCGCTCGGAGCCGCGCCGTCTAATCGGCTTAGCTGAGGCCGCGGGCCGCCTGAAACCGCGCGCTCGCGGGCTCTGCGTTCGACTGCCGCCCGCCCTCCGCCCCCGCGCATGCGCGCCCCCACCCGCCCTGCACCCTGGCCACCTTACAACGTAAGCCCAGAAGGTTTCACGTGCGTTCACTCGTACTATATGCATCTACTAACTAGTGTTATAAATTTGAATCATAATGCTTTGTAGTCCGTATAAAGTATATAGGTATACCAATCTACCTACAAGGAAAGTAAATGTGATATGGTAGCTATAGAAATTGGATATGTAGGTACTCGGCACCGCATTACGCAACGGCATACGAATTCCACCACCTAAGTAGGGTTGGTTTCGATCCACCGATAGCCAGACAAAGATGTGTAAAACAGTTGACTGACCACGCAGAACAGTGCCAGTTTACTTGATTGTGCGAATACGAGTAACTCGTTACAAATACCTTCATAAAAGCAGGCCTTAGATATCAAGTAGGTGCAGACAATATTAATTAATATTACGGCTTAATAAAAGATCATTACATCCAATCGAAATCATAACTTTTCTAGCGATCGTATAAAAACATTGTTCTCCGAGGCAAGCAAGCAATCAATGTGTTTAAATATCTTTGTGAAATCGACAATCTGCCGTAGTACATATTTGAGTTTGTTGACCCACATATTTGGTAGCTCTAGTGTTTGACCTCCATTCAGGGGTCTCTCCGGCGGTGACGGATGGATAGGACACATTAGCTAGTTTCACTCAAACCTCTATAAATTTACCGTCTCTTAAATCTGAATCAACGAATTATTTGTTTTTTGTCTCTTTTATTGTTTTATAGAAAACTTATTTTAGTACTTATTGTTGTTTTGTTGGCAAGTTTGTAAATGAGACGGTTAGATTGCAAACAATAGACAAGGCAATGATCTAATAAATAGTTATGAGATATGTACATATATTAAATCAATAAGTACCTACCATGGTCTAAAGTTATTTTTTAAAATAAAAATCGCGCTATAACTCTATCACTTTATTATTAAAAAACACATGCGTAGAGATACTTAAGGAAGTCGGCATCTATTCTTATAAGTAAAGCTCCCTACAAAAGCTTGGTAAACAGCCTTCCAACAGCCCACTCTACCAACAACTAGAAATTAGCCTGCATATTAACTGTCATTCAATTTAAATAATGCCTTGTCCAATGTATTTTTAATGGTAGAGAGAGAGTTGTTGGGCCAACAAGAAAGCAACATAATGATGTAACAGCTTTGTGTAACAGTAATGATTCTCTTTGTTTTTTAGAGTGATTGATTTTTTTGATTTTTGATAAACCAAATATTTAGGTGCCATAAGAATCAATTACAATTTGTAGTGGAGAAAATCGCACACGCAGTCTATAGTCGAGGCGCACGCAAGAGACTGTAGACCTCCTGTGATTGGTGGATCACAATCTGATTAAAATAATAACAGGCGCTTTTCTTTATTTTCATTTTCAGAAACGCCATTTGGTTCTTAGTTTGTTTTTGTGAGGCTATGTATCAAGAAGTAAATGTCTTCATCTTGTAGTTCTTCTAGAGTAGATCGCAGACGCTGTCTATGGCCGCGTCGCGCGCACGAGGCGCACGGGCGCCGGGCGGCGCACCAACAACCGCCGCGCGGCTCTGGACGCACCCCCGCCACGCTTGGCCAATATCACTCGAGTGAAATTCACGCCATCTGTCGGCTCGGACGTGCCACTCGTAACTGTCAATCCTTGAGTTATGTTAGTGTCAGTGGGTGGTGGTGAGGTCTCGTCGTCAGCGAACACGATGGGTAGTTGCAGTATGTCGGCGGGTTGCAGCGTGGGCGCGGGGCGCGCAGGGCGCCGCGGGGCCAGCAGCAGGGGCGTGCCGCCCGAAACGCGGGACACCACGCGCGTCTCTGGGGACGCAAGCAAACATGTAACACAATCGTTTGCTTAGTATGGGGCTAGATGGCGCTGTGTGAATATTGGTTTATTTATTCTCTATTTGATGATCTAGTTGTTAATTAGTACTACAATAAGTGACTGTGCAGAGTACCTATACAGAAAAACGAAAAAGGTGCAAGAGATTGTTATGTGATGTTTACTTTATAAATGTTTTTTTTTCTTTTTCTAATAAAAAAAACATTATATTTACCTCCAGCGGGCACAGCGTGTCCACTGCTTCTGTAAACAAATTAACTCTTAGTGTCCACTTCCATCACACTTGTACAATTTAAATATTTTGTTTCCTTCTGTTAAGTTATTCACTCCCTTTTTTAAAATCAATAATTTTATTATTTAAACCAAATTAGAAATAGAATAACTATAATCATGTATAAGCGAGAGTGAATCGGTTCTTATCGGGTAAGCACGCTCCATCTTAGGCCATACATAGCCTTTGCTTGCTATCAGGTAAACTATGGCCAAGTGCAAACCCGTTCAAGTTAAAAAAAAAACAAAAGATTAAAATTACTATTAAAAATTAAGCAATGTATTCTATATAACACAGCGTAAATTTGTGTATGCATTACATAGTATTGTTCAAGCAGCCAATTAAGGCAAAAACAGTAGTTCCCTTTGCGACTTTTGTGAGCCTTGTCTCAGGATCATAAACGTTGCTATGTTACTGAATTTAATTTTTTTTAACTACTTGTGTTGAGTCTGGTTGTTTGTATGTATAATAAGTATGTATTTACAAAAGAAAAGTATATATCTGTTATCTAGTACCCACGACACAAGCGTTTGCTTAGTGTGGGGCTAGATGGCGCTGTGTGTAATGTCACGGAATATTTATTTAAAATTCAACAATTAATGTGTACGGACAATAGTTATGCGCTTTGCAAGTAAATTCCTTAAACCACTACATGAATGTTAGTATCCACTCACTGGGCCGGCGCGGCGGGCGGCGCTGGCGCAGGCGCGGGGGGCGCCGCCGGCAGCTGGGAGAACTCCTCCGATAGATCTGTCACAACTACACACACATTGATTTACAGATATTTTCAATTGCTAGTATGAAACTAAACACTGAAACTAATTGCAAATTTTCAATATCATGCAAAATGTTTTTTTTTTAACTCATGCACTTATTACAACAATACTTGGCGACACAAAGTTGTTCTTCATTTATGAAATGTGTAATAACAATTTAAATTAATTATTATTAAAGGTTAACTGTAACACAAACATAATCTAAGGAAGATTGATCATAAAAGTTAAGACATTTGACTTTAGACGCTTCATGTGTAGTATTTTTTATAACTCTTAAAATAGGATTTTTGATAATGTGACGACGCTAGTATACTGACCGATGTCCCTGTGCTGCGCGTGCGCCCGGCGGCGCTCGGCGGCGGGAGGGGAGGCGGGCTCCTCCTCGCGCTCCGCCGTCTCCACCGCCCAGCGCACCACCTCCTCCTGAGAAACATATACTTAAAGTCACACACATCATGATAACAAAAGTCTTTTCATCCAACAGTTACCTGGAAGAAATCGCCTGTCATCTATCACAACCACAAACACAGAAATAATAAAAATATAAAACTAGTACCTACTATTATGGGGTGTTATTGCTTAGTGTGGAACACTTGAGTAAGAACACAATAAACTCATACGTTAACAAACAAATAAGAAATATTGCCAAAACTGGACATTTATTTATTTATTTATTGATAGTCTGCAAAACAGGCACTAAGCTAAAACACACAATATAACACTTAATGAATGGAAGAAAATAACTAGCACTTAATGCCCTCTTGATGTAGACCTAACTAACAATTTTAAGATAATTACTTACAGAATAAATACATATATTAACATGCTTCTTTAAACAATTAAGAAAATAAAAATTACATAATTAAAGAGTACACAATACATAGTATTATAACTACATATCTAAGCTTATAAAAAATAATAATCATAATAAGATAACCAAAATATACAACAAAGAAAAATTAACAATGATTCTATAATAATATCTCATTGACACTAGACGACTAAGTACATACATATACAAATAAAATAATAACGGTCTTATTTATAAAAAGTTATAGAAGACTTAAAGTGTTCTATAACATCACTATAAGAAAAATGACCATAATCGGTATTTATAAACGCACTATAGCGCTAAACAGTTCTATAAGTCTATTATAAAGTTATAGTGGCGAGGACCCTACTATAACCTTACTATAGCGGTGCTATAAGATCTAAGATGGCCGACTATCCTGTCATCTGTCAGCTGATTTGCTGTCTTTGAAGTAAAAACAAACAATCAAATTTTGTAATATAAATTAATTTTTTGATGATTTGGGGTTTTATAACAGCGTTTTCAGTGCCTTTTGTTTGGAATGACTTGCAAATTGGAGAATGTAAAGCCTACAATAATAGCACTTGCAGTATTACATAATATTGCCATTGACCAGGGGGATGCTGTGCTTACAAGTAACTCAGATGCTCACCAGGCAAATCCAGTAGTACAAGAGGAGCCAGGAGAAGTTGCAAGTGGACGCTCAAACACCATCTTGCAATCATTTATTAGGTCACATTTTAGTGAGTAAGTAGTTAATATTTGTGATACTGTGGTTGAAGTTGGCATATAACTGTACTGTAATGGAACTGGCTCTCAGAGGAGGCTGCAAGAACATACTGCTAGGTGCTTGGTGAAACATTTACATATATGTAGGTACATAGAAGTGATAATCTTTATGAACATAACATGAAAGAAAGTTATGCTTTGGAGCATGTACCTACTATGATTTTACTGTTAAGCCAAAACTAAAACAAGGAAAAATGTGGAATTGTAAAACCAGATCCGGTGACATTATTATATATAAAAGAATATATAAAAAGAAAATTATATATAAAAAGATTAGCCCTTATTGTACACAATGACACTGTTGCTCTTGTAATAATTAATTAATAGTAGGTACAGACATGTGATAATGCTAAATGAAAGTATCTTAGTATGTGTGATTAGTGATAAACATGTTAATAAAAGTCTTTCTATGTATTTAATTCTGTTTTACTTTTATAATAAATTATTTTTAATTTTAAAGCTCTTTTAATTTTTCAATTTTTATTGCTCGTTGGCCATTTGGGCCTCATGTAGCTCTCGTCGGCAGGCTATTTCAGCATCGCAAATCCTCTGGGCAGCAGGAGTTTATAATAAATTATTTTTAATTTCAAAAGCTCTTTTAATTTTTCAATTTTTATTGCTCGTTGGCCATCTGGGCCTCATGTAGCTCTCGTTGGCAGGCTATTCCAGCATCGCAAATCCTCTGGGCAGCAGGAGTTTATAATAAATTATTTTAATTTCAAAAGCTCTTCTTTTAATTTTTCAATTTTTGTTGCTCGTTGGCCATTTGGGCCTCATGTAGCTCCCGTCGGCAGGCTATTTCAGCATCGCAAATCCTCTGGGCAGCAGGAGTGATGCTATTTACTTATTTTTATTTAAAATTTTGATATTTGCGCGTCTGAATATCAACAACTTTGACGTTTCTTTGTGTCTGAGTATAGACAAAATTTTGTGTTTTATGACAAAGTTAGCATATATTTGGCACTAAGATACGTATTATCTGTGGTAAATTTCGTTCTTCTTTGATTTTTTCTTTATACTGGCAATGATTTGGCTTATTGTCGGTACCACGTGGGTACTATAGTTATAGAAGGCTTATAGAACGTTTATAAATAGTAAACTTTATAGAACACTTTAAATGCTTATTGAACACTTTAACTATAGTATGCTTATAGCAAACTATAGGCATTTTTATAAATAAGACCGTAAATATATAGCAAAACTACTTAATAATTTTTGATATTGACTTTTTGTAAGAAAATAATGACGATTTTAAAAATATATCGATATCGTCTTTAATTTTATTATATTTTTTTTTTATTTTTTTTAACATGAAATAGGCTTACGCTTGACTACAACTTGCCCGATGTTAAGCAACGTTATAGTCTACGATGTAGCGCGCTTGCCTAGAAGAAACCGGTTTACTCTCGACTTGAAGACCGACAAATTATAGTACATAGTAGTAATTGTAGTACAAATTATATATGATTTACACATTCTGTAAAACGGTGAATGCCTAAATAGATTTGTCCTGAATTTGGGCAAAACAAATGTATCGCGGTTTATTAAAGCGCTTCCGGTTATCGGAACTCTAAGTGACAGTTTATTCAATATTTCGGGAGAGTCTGTGTAACCATTGATACACTTGAAGAGAGTTACAATGTCAGCGATTTCACGGCGCTTGGAGAGCGACATGATCCGATAGTGTTTCAGGCGCGACTTGTACGAATGCAATACCTTACATTTAAAGTCCATAAACGTTATATGATATAAGAAACGTTTTTGAACTGACTCAAGTCGTTCAGAGTGGCATTTATAACTGGGACTCCATACTACACTACAGTATTCCAAAATACTCCTAACTAAACTATAATAGAGCGTAATGGATAGAGAAGGGTCCTTGAAGATTTTTGTTTGTCTAACCACAAATCCACCCATTTTAGAGGCAGATTTGACGACATCATCAATATTATGTTCTCTGAAGTCCAGCTTTTTGTCCATAGTGACACTGAGATCTCGGATTGAGTTGAGTTCAGTAACGGGGACATGGTCAATAGAATACTGACCTGGGTGCGGAGGTCGTTTGCGTGAGAATCTAATAAACAAGACATTAAAATGACTACATTATAAGAGTCTGTTTTAAAACGAACAGTAAGGCTACTACATATGTATAGATATGTACATATAATAGCGTGTACTGACCGCGAGCGCGGCGTCGAGCGCATGCTGCGGCAGGCGCTTAGCGGCGCGCAGGCGCGGCGGCAGGCGCAGGCGGTGGTCCGCGCAGCGCACCTCCAGCAGGCGGCGGTCTGGCGCCGCCGCCACGCGCAGCGCCGCCGCACGCGCACAGTTCGCCGCGCGCGCGCCGCACACCAGCAGCAGCGGCAGGCGCACGGCGGCCAGCGCGTCGTCGGCGGCGTCCCGCGCGCCTTCCGCCGTGCTGAGCGGGGGCGCCACCAGCGACAGCCCGCGCACGCCGCCCTCTGCGCGCCCCGCACCGCCCGCGCCCCGCGCCAGCACCAGCGCCACCGCGGCGCCCGCGCCCACGCCGCCCAGGATGATGGAGCGGGACCTGCGCATGTATGTACATACATGCGTGTTATTTGTAAGGAAATAACAGCTGTTTAAAAACTGTGCACATGGTAGATTCGTAAAATTAATGAATCAGTCAATTGTAATTTTTAAGAGAAGTTGATACTAAACTTTTTTTACTATGAGACAAAAGTAATACAAGAATTTAATATTCTATTAAAGTAGCATTTTTGTCGCATAGTTTAGTCGGTTGGGTCTTGGGTTGGGTAGTGGGGTTGGGTGGTTGGGCTTTTGTAAAGGTGAACATTAGAAACGTGACTCACCCTGCTTCCGCTAGCGCATCAGTGAGTGCGGAGCGTACCGCAGCGGCGGCGGCCGCGCACCAGGGCTCAGGCGGGGCGGGCTCCGCCCCCGGCGCCCCACCCGCACCACGCAGCACCCGCGTGTGTACCAGTGTTGCCAGGCGCGGCTCCCAGCGCGCGTCTAGCGTTGCGTCGCCGCTGCTTACCCACACCAACCACGGAGAGGACTCGGGTCCCACAGCCCCGCCGGGAGCTGACGGCACGCCCTCCGACACGCTTAGCGACACGCCCGTTAGGCGCGCAGCTAGCCGCGGCACCGCGCGCCGCAGCTCGCCCACCGCCTCGTCGTACAGCGAGCGCTCAACTCGAGGCAGCTGGCGCACCAGGGTGGCATGCAGCCAGGCCGGTGCTCCGCCGGACCAGTAGGGCGCCAGCGCGCGTCGGAGCCGGCGCGCCGCCTCCCGCTCGCGCTCTCGCCGCGCCACCCCCGTGCTGGCTAGCCGCGTGAGCCGCATGGAGTGTATCGTGTCTACAGCGGCGTCAGCGAGCTGCGCGTGCAGCGAGGTGGGCGCGGCGGCACGCACGCGCTCCTCCCAGTCACCCTCCTCGGCATCAGTGTCGTCAGAGTCAGGGGGCGTGGGCGTCGCAGCCCCGGGTGGCTCGGCGGGCGGCGGGGACAGGCGCTCCACGTCGAGGGGCACAGCGCGCGGTGTGACGGGCGCCAGCAGGGAGCGCACGCGGCACGCGGCCGCAGCACCTCGTGCGCGCGCATACGAGTGCTCGCTGCAAACACCGCGCCTGCTGCCCTGCTCACACACATAGGTTCAGTAAGTATACTGGTAGATGACCAAAGAGTGAGCACAAGCTACACTTACATGTGTGAGTGTGTGTACATACGCCACTAGCCGCTCGTGCAAGGACACACCACATGCCTCCTCCTCCTGCAAACAACAGAATCACACAAAATAATCAGTTTGAGATTGCAGGTAATGTTTCTTACTGACCTTGCAACTTCAATATGTAAGTGACATTATGATGATGAACCTGTCGGTGCCCATGTGCACCGAATAAAATAACTTCTAACAAGTCGTGAGCCTACCTAAGGTGTGAGAGTTCTGTACCGGGGTTACCGGCACTGATGGTCAATAAAAACTCGCGTGTGAGATTAATGAATTATGGAATTTAATTCCCCAACAACTAACGCGTCCACTCAGACCACCAGTGTGCAGCAACTGGGGTGTCGCGTCATACATCACGCACACATACACAAAATGCATTCGTCATCATTCACACTTACAATTGTGTCCCTACAAACCTTTGATACATATACATACATATAACATAGAAAAACATTAAGGTAAAAGTAATGGTGGATTAAAAGCATCCACCGGTCATCTTTTTTATTTCCTCTTGATTAATTTGGAACAATACAGATTGATTTAATCATCAGATTTAAATTCTGTCTAAATATGCTAACTACAATAACATCAGAACTGTGCCGAATGTCTTCTTTTATTTTATTATGGTGAAAGTGAGTATTATTTTTTATGCTTATAATAGTGTTAAACAAATTTCACTGTGGCTTAACATTTTTGAGACAGCAACTAACACATTTTAAGTTTAGCTTGCATTAATTTATGTAATTTTCTATCATTTTTATTGGTTGTTTAAATTAAATGAAGGGATACAGATATGTTTTAATGTATTAAGCAGGTTAGGTTTGTTTAAATTTAGGGATACTTCCAAATTTTATCAAACTCTGTTTTGTAGTTATCCAGATCTGTTTAGGGTTTTATTCACAGAACAGAGAAAACAATGAAAGTGGTGCTCGTATCTCCTGCCTGTGCCACAATTAAACAGAATATCACAACATTCGCGCTGGCCATGATTAGTCGTGCTTAGCTATGTGAGCTAGAAATATGTTCCGCACTTGCACAAAAATCATGTTTAAAAATAATTCATGCCTTGTTGTGCAATTATTATGTGTCATAATGAAAGCAGGACAAATAATTAATCAAATAGAAATGTATATTTTGTTTTACTTATATGTGAGTTTGGTGACACAGGTACCCATACTAAGTAGTTATAAGGGCACTTCCACTTTTTCTCTATTTCGTGGTTTCATTCATAATGATCATTGAGCCAGTTGACCCACAGTGAAACTAGTATATGATAAAACATATTTCACCTTATACTGGGAAGTGGTAAGATCAGGGTGCTTCTAACAGTTTTTTTTATTTTTTATTTTTACTATGGAAAACTATGGTATTTAGTTCTATAGACATTGCCATTTCTGAGGTCCAAAGACTAAGAAACCTAACCTAAGTAATGTGAATATGGATGGGGCATTATTTGAATGACAGCTAACACACTGTCCAGTCTCTTGTTATTGTTATCTTTTGACCAAACCTATGAATGTAGTTACTGCTCTGGGTATTAGTGTTCTCGTGGGCATTTAGGCTGAAACTTCTACAATTATCACAAGATATTGCATAATGAAACATCTTTATTTCTTCTCTTACAAAGCAAACATACAAATGATTCAGTGATTACTTACATCGCGCGGTGAGTCCATAGAACCGCGACCGACAGCATCAGAAGCGACCACCGCAGCACTAGCTGCCATCCTCGATACTTAAATAGCACTCACAGTACCAATGTGCAGTTCACCAACTTTCCAGTTTTATTTTTTATTCACTACAGAACTTGGAATCATGAAAATAGGTTAGGAACTAAGAATCTTTCTGACAATATATTTATTATTTAAATTTGGTAAGTACTTATATTAAACGTGAAATTTAGAATCTGTTAGGTATATAATTAGAAATCAATTCCTAGCTGATTAAAAAACCTCACAAACTTTACTTGCGTTGCGACTGCTTATTTATTTAAATTTTGAGAAATTCTCAAAATTGGCGTTTTTTAACTGTCAATTGAAGTTGACATTACGTATTTTATGGCAACGTTTTTAATAGCAGCTGAAGCGGTTAAAGCCGTTTACCCTCAAATTTACTGTACATAATTTTTGTATTACACAGAAACTCCTGTGATGCAATTTATCAAAACTAATTTATCTTTGAGGGTCAGATACAAGGTAAAAAGGATAAAAACAACTAATCACCAGTTGATTAATAAATAAAATACAAAGTTACAATAAAGATCTATTATTATTTTATTTTAACTATTTACAATACACGAAGTTTCACAGCTATTAGTATTCTACAGAAGGCTACAAATGTCTGCTCAGTAGAGTGGTTTGTTGAATATATCTTCATAGTGCATCTTGCTCTGCATCATGTCGTTCTCATTCATATGTAGCTTGTGTGGTGGGATGAGTGCTGCTGCCACACATCTGCAGAAATATAGATTCTCATAGACAATTTGTCAAATTGGATAGCTATTTATTAAGTTGTCATATTGTCATATGAATTAATTACAAATTATATAATGGAGCACAACATCTTACTTATTTCTCAAATTCCAAAGTTTAGAACACAAGTAGTTAAATCCGACATAGTTACTAAAGCCATCATTATAAAGTACAACTAAACCTGTACAAAACAATAAGTGTGTATGTTGGTTTGTTTGTTCTGCTAACTAAAAAGCATAATGGCTGGTTACTCTATGTGACACTCCAATTGAGTAACTGACCATTATGTTTATTGGTATGGTAAAGCATCCTGAGAGTGACACAGGCTACTTTTGATCTCGAAACAATGAGAGTGAAGTTGAGGGCTACTAGTAAAGCATAAGCTTGAGTCTGTCTTAACCAAATGAAATATAATATGGAAGTGCTCATTACCTGCCCTCAGCATTGAGAAAGTTGAAGGTGGCACAAGCATGTTCTGTTGGCAGGATCTCTACATTGAGATCATTAGCTCGTGCTGCTTTCCAAACATGTCCATACTGTGATCGATCATTGGTCTCTAAACCCACTATCTGTAATAATAACACCATGATGTATTTATTACAACTGCAAGAGTACTAAGTAGTAGTACCCCATGTCAGAAATTGGTAACAGCAAATCTTACCACTAGGTCTATTTTGGGTTCCAACAGTTTGAATAATCTCAGAGATTGTTCTGTTATATCATTTGTCTGTAACACTTGCCATGACATCACGGTTCTGAAATAAAATTATATCATTCTTTTTATGGTTCATTCATAGCAGTTCATAGTTATGATATAACTTCTGTCATAATAAAACTGCTATAACAATTTAGATAAGTATGGTCAATATATACCTGTCTCATGTCCAAATACTACATTGAAAGTTTGCATTTGGTATCTCATACATTGCAACATTGGCAGAAATATGTATTTATTGTAATAATTTATGAATATTAAAGTAAGTACATACCTGGGGAATAAAGCCATTGGACCCAAAACTGTGATACCATTGTTGAGACGAAAGCCATACTGAAACAGAAGCATGCATTATTAGACAAATGAAAAGCGGGTCTGGACTGGATGCAGATAAGGTTTTTATTTTTACCCACCGTGGCATATGTGTCTATCATCAGCCCCAGCTCATGGTCTTGGTTGAGGACGCGCACCGTCGTCTTGCCTTCGCCCTCGTATGCCGCAGCGTGACGCACCACACTGTGCCAGAAACAGACAAATCACTATGAAGTATGAGGCCATGATTGTAATAGGCTTTCAGGTTATGTTTATCATTCTAAGACATTAGTTAAAATTCATAGTATTGTAGTTGTACCTTAAGACATGATGCATAGAGTTTTCAAACTGAAAAGATGAGCTATGTGCAAGCAAATTTGTGTTGGTAAATAAGCAATGTTCTTACTAACTTAATTTTCGGATTTGGCACTATTTTTCTTGATGCGATGCCTACTCGTCTGATTGCATTAGAGAACATTGTTATGGAGTTGTGTTTAATTATTCTTGTCTAGATGATTAAACAGGCAAAATCAAATATGTTTTTAACTTTTACTTTACATACATACTATTTTCCTATTTTCATTCTATTTTATTATGACATAACATAACTGAAAGTGACAAAGACAATTGAACCCAGCCGGTCTTTTGATGTTGACATTTTAGCTGTTACTGTCACATTTGTTCCGCAAACATTTTCTTTGTTTGTATTATCCGGTGGATTCACAGAGTACTTTTTATTGTATATAGAAATGGATGGGTGGATTTTCGATTTTTTTGATTCGACATGACCAATTAATATTTAATTTCTACCTTTGCTGGTAAGGTACACTCATGTGTATTTTCAGTTTCAAATTGAAACTTTCAATCAATATTTCAAAAATAAATCCTCGTGTTACTGTAGTGTGAGCAAGAGTTAGATGATGCCGAGTCCGAGCATGGTGCCGTCGCTGGCTGAGCACTGGATGGCGGCCGGCGTGCTGCTGGCGGTGCTGGCAGCAGTGCTGGCTCCAGCGCTGGGCGCGCCCGGAGGCAACTACTCTCGCCTCGCATGCGTCGCCGCACGCTCGCCTCGCCTGCCTCGCCTGCTCGCATTGTAGAAACCATTGCACTGTAATTTCCACATTCTATTCATTTTTGGAATGTCTGTAATGTAAGCTATGTGAAACTTATCTACTTGCCACTTCTGTGAGCGAGAGTATGGAAGGAGAAGCCAGTTTGTTAATATAAAACAAAACTCCAATTGAAAAGGATCTTCTATATTTGCAATTTTGTTTACTTATTAACTTATTCTATTTCCCTGTAAGGAATATGTGGAGCTAGAGGATAAAGGTGCTTTTGGAAAATACAGGTTGGCCAGAATTAGTGAATTATGTAGTATTAATCTTAGAAATTGTTACCAAAAATTGATAAAATTGTTTTTCATTGAGTGCCAACCACCAGGTTGGTAGGCATCCTGAGGAATGCACTCCCACGCATGAGATAGGTTTTCTAGCTAGAATACAATTATATATACACTTGGGCACGGTTTTATCCTAGAGTTTGAAATTAAGCCATAATACATCATGTTTGGACACTATTAGCCAGAATCTGAGCATCCTGAGTTCTACAAACAGGCGTTTTTGCACTTTTCTGCTTGAATCATTCAGTATTATAGTAGGGGTTTTCTAGGGATGGTGCATTTCATATCTAGAAATAGTACTTACTTAGTTCAAAAATTATATCATTTAATATTCAATGCTTGTAGTTTAAAGAGAAACTTAATAGATACATTACTTTTTTAATCCATTATAGGATATAGAAATCAACCAAGTATTTTCGTCATTTACTTACCAGTAACTAATGTTAACATGTGTGTTGCAGGTGTGCTACATGCACAGTACACAAGAATAGTACCACTGTGGTATATCCAGTGGTCGGGCGGCGTGCGCGCCGGCGCGGCGTGGCGGGCGCAGCGTGGCGCGTGCAGCGGGCGCGTGGTGGGCGTGACGTGCGCGCACGCAGCGGTACTTGCTCCTGTACTAGCTGTGTTGCTACTGAGCAGTGCACCGACTGACCCGCTGCTACGTGGGTTGTTGGCGACGGCAGCGGGCGCGCCGTGCCCCTGGCTGTCGCTGGCGGTGTGTGGCGCGGGCGAGGAGGTGGCGCCGCTATTAGCTGCCCTGCTGTATGCCGCCTCACTGCTGACTGCACCTGCTGCTATGCTGCTGTTGGTAGGTGGTGCTCTGTTTGCAGATGTTGTTATTTCAATAGCAAGACATGGAGTTATATGCTGTTGATTACCACCATCATGCTAGCCTATTACTGGCATTTTATTGCTCAGAGCTGGCCACTCTCATACATGCACATACTAAGTTTTGAATTTAAATATTGTGACATGTTTTTAGGGTTCCGTACCTCAAAAGGAAAAAACGGAACCCTTATAGGATCACTTTGTTGTCCGTCTGTCCGTCCGTCCGTCCGTCTGTCAAGACCCTTTTTCTCAGGAACGCGTAGAGGTATGAAGCTGAAATTTATATCAATTACTCAGGTCTACTGTCCCTTGAAGCTGTGAAAAAATCAAACTTCTAAGCCAACGCAATCAAAAGATACAGCCATTTATGCCGCAAATTTTCGACACTTGCAAGGGAATCAAAACCTACAGGGTGCTTCCCGTGAACTCAGAATCTTGAAATTTGGTACGAAGCAACGTCTTATAGCATAGATAAAGGAAAAATTACGAAAACCATAAATTTTTAGTTACATCACAAAATTTTTTTTTTTAATAATCTTAAACTTACTACCCATTTCCTCATAAACGCGTAGAGGTATTAAATTGAAATTCATACCAAATACTCAGGTCTATAATACCTTTAAGCTGTAGCAAAATCAAACTTCTATGTCAACGCAATCAAAAGAAACAGCAATTTAAGCTGCATATTTTGAAACTCGCAAGTACTTGCAAGGGAATCAAAACCTAAAGGGTACTTCCAGTCGACCTTGAATCTTGAAATTTGGCATGAAGCAACGTTTTATAGGTACCACACATAAAGGAAAAATTCCGAAAACCTTAAATTTTTAGTTACATTAAAAAATATATAAAAATACCATAGTTATGACTCGATTGTCGTAATGAACGAACTTTGTAAACCTTGCAGGTTTGTACGGAACCCTCGGTGCGCGAGTCCGACTCGCACTTGGCCGGTTTTTTTTTATTAAGTTTAATAACAGAATACATACAGTTGTCTGTATAAAGTACAGATCAAAATTTAGTTACAAATCTCAGCTAAGCTGTTGCAACAAGTTGTTGCTCCAGACAATCTTTTATACAACTCCAAGATTGCAAGTATAATATTCCGGTAGACGGCATTCACATAAGAGTGTATACCATGTATGTGTGCAGTGTGGTCGCGCCCCGGTGCCGGCGCTGAGCGAGGTGGCGGGCGCGGCGGCGGGTGCTCTGCCTCCGTTCCTGGCGGGGGCGGCCACAGGAGCCCTGCGACGTGCAAGTGCTGACAACGTTGGTGCGATGAAGGCGTGTGCCCTGGTGTTGGTGTACGCGCAGTGCTGCGAGGCGCTGGCGGCGCGCGGCGGGGGCGCGCTGCCGCCGCTCGACCTGCTGGCGGCCTTGGGGCTGGGTGAGTGTGTACAATACAAACATTTCATTTTGTTCATTTTATAAAAAAAAATATGTCACCAATACGGGATGCCCTTATTAAAACTGTTCACGTACCTATCTACATGTATTTGAGGTGAGCGCCTTCTCAAACTAGACACATAACACAGTACTAACATTTTTTTATATTTGTTTTATATTGTGTGATCTTTGGACTGTAGAATTTATGAAAGGAACAAAATATTTTTTAATTATTCATAGGTACTGTTTAAATGCAATTGTCGTTTTTAGATTGATACTGTTTTCTTTTATCAAGTTGTAAAGATTTTATGAAACTATTTTATTTTACTGAGATTATTTTTCAATAGTCTGTATTTGAAGTGTATGTCCCTGGTCGCAGAGGCGTGCTGGCTGGGCCTGTGCGCGGGCGCGTGCTGGGGGTACAGCCGCGCCGGCGTGCTGTCGCGTGCGGAGGCGCGCCTCGTCGCCGCCTGCGCACTGCCCAAAGCTGCTGATGTTGGTGAGATCTACTTACTCAATTTATAGTTTTCTTTCGTAAATAAAAATAGATAATAAAGAATCTATATGGATACTGTAAAGTTGCAACACATACCTACATATATATATAATATTGAAATATAATCATAGAATATGCTTTACACAATACAATATCTTTTCCAATTTAATTTAGTACAGTTTATTAAAATACATTTAGGTAATTTAGAATTAATTTTTTAAATACATAATTTTTTTAGAAGGTCTAGTTTTATTATCAAAATCACGTCAATATTTGTTAATCACACATCTTTTTTAACTAGAACGGGTTTGCACTTTACCATAGTTTACCTGATAGCATGTAAGGCTATGGCCTAAGATGGACATAAGTATTAAAATCATGTGAAACATATTGATTATGTAAATGCCTCGACTTAAATTAATCTTATTGCTGTCATTTAATAAATCGATAAAAGCCACATCATGGTTGTAAAGTTTTGTTGTAAAATTATAATAAAGAAAACAATTTCAACTTTTGTGTCTCATTGTATAAGTAGTATGCCTTGAAATGGATGTAAATTTTTTTGTTGTTTAAACAATTTTATGAGATAAAATGTATATGTAAGGTAAATTAAATTTGACGAGATATTGTAATTTGTGTAGCATATTCTATTTAAATATTATATGTGTGTGTTGGAACTTTACGATATCAATAAATATTTTTTATCTTTATCTGTATAACCATAAATAAAAAAAATACGAAATTGCCTAAAATGGAATGCCACTATGAAGTCACCTATGTACATTTTACGAACGAGTTTGTCTCATAAATGTGTATATGTGTGGCAGGCTGGGCGTGCAACGAGGGTGCGCTGGCGCGGCTGCCGGCGCTGTTCCTGCCTCCTGCGCAGGCGCTGCTGCTAGCCGCGCTACCGGCTGTGCACGCGCGCTGACCACACACACACACATACGGATAAAGTGGCCTGTATACACGCTGACCACACGCTGACCCTCAGCGCTTACTGACTGATCAGGTTGTAAGAAGTAGATTCAAGATGACCAAGTAAGGTACATTTTACTGATGCCGCTGACGGTCAGCGTTTGGTCAGCGTGACTATTTTAAGTCAGTTCAAAGGTATATTTTATATCGACAGACGTTAAGCGCGGTAGAACGTATTAGTGGGTGACTAAATACAAAATATCTGTTCATTTATGGGCTCTAAGTAGTAAAAACCAAGGAAATTAATGAAATTATAAAAATAACTCATCGACGCGCTGAATTTGTGACTGTATGTTATGGTATCAGTGGAATTTCGTATAAATTCTACTTGTTTTGTCTACAAATGAAGTCTCTGGCACGTTTAATGTCTGTAGATATAAAATATTGTTGCATCCTACACAAATGTAGGCGGAGGGTCCATAACTTACTTCATTAGGTTAGATCACATTCTCTTAAACTTATTTGGAAATGGGCGAAAATAATCGTGTATTATGATAAAAAATAAAAACCTGTAATTTAATATTTAAGATATTGGACTATAGGTTTATAAAAAAATGTTATACAGGAAATTACTTAGTCTAGCTAGTGGTTTAGTCCGAGAGCTTAGAAATAGATGTGGATTGGATTTGCTTCAAGTTGCGAGTCGACCGTGACCGAATGGTTAAGGCTTCTAAGCGTAAGTAAGTTTTGACGTGCATGATTTCTAATAAAGAATTTAATTTCATTGATTATTTTGGCTCATTTCCAAATAAATTTATGAATAATATATTAGTGCTTTTTTAACACTTATAAAAAAGATTAGTCTATATAGTGTTCACGGTGGGAACAGCGCGATACTTCGCGCACTTAGCTACATAATATTTCTCTACACTTACCTATTTAATAGTTTCTAATTCTTCACAACAGAGCTCTACTCACTAGTGTTTATCTGAAACTCACCAGACACCCCTAGGGCGTTTGAAACTTGTCATCTTTTCAATTCTGGACATGGAAAGTTATCATTCCCATACTATTAAACTAAATTGACACGTTAAATTGTTGATCCAGGCTGTTTGTCTAGTACGGCAGTCATAAAGCCATGTCAGAGGCCCTTAGGGTGGCTTGATAAACTTTCGACACTAATAAGAGACCTAATATGACGGTAGCATATATATAAATAACTCCGAAAGTTACTATAAACTTAACGACTGTCGTACTAGATAAACGAAAATTATCATTTTTTGTAAGTATATATAGTTAGTTAGTTATAGGTTTTCAAATGAAAACGAACTATTTCCGAATATGACTGAAAAGGTAAATTTACTCAGTAATTTGATCTCTATTTCATCTTATTAGTCTTAATAAGGCCTTTGAAAACGTAGTACTTATAGGATTTATTACATCTCTTCAAAGACTCTGCAGAAGCTAGTTCTAGATAGTAAGTGCCTCCTAGATGATAGTTTCATGTCTAGTGTTATATACTCCTGTTTATTCTTTAATACCTGAGTACGCGTAAAATATATTTGCGGCGCTCTCGGTGACATTTCCGCCACTTTTTGACGTTTAATATCGCGTCTCAATTTATAAATATTACCCACGCGTAGAATTATCTTACGCGTATTATACACAAATGCATAATAATGAACATTCCTTAACATTGTACCTAATACAAAGTGAGAGTAGTATATAGAGTAGATATTAACTATGTAGTTAGGATAGGCAACTGAGCCGAAAATAAACAATGTTTTGTTCAAATCGAATTTTATTTGTTTTCTTGTCAGTACTTAACTATCCTCAATAATACTTATTCGTAAAATATCACATTTGGCTTTATGCACATGTTGCAGTAGGCAAGGATAATACAATTAATATGTGTCTGCAGTAAGAACGAACTAAAGTTCGATCGTAGAGAACGAAGTATTAAAAATAAAGCTGAAGCTGAAAGCAGTTGTAGGAATTTTTCAGGGATTTTTCAGGGTGCCAACTTTCTCAGGGATCGTGATGGTATACTGCTAATACCATCCACCGTCTTCCAAACAATTATTCGTTTTCAGCGACCGGGCTTTATGTATAGTAGGTACCCAAGTAGGTACATCTAAAAAAGACGGTACCTTTTTAGTGGAAGCTTGTGCTCTCTATCTATAGGTACTCAAATGTGTAATTGTTTAAACAAAATACAAAGCATTACCTATATACAATACGGAGGTACTACAAAGCGGCGTCAACAGATTGTGATCAGCATTATAATAATAGAGCTAATATCACAGAATATCTACCTATGTATACTTGGTAGATGGTATAGCACTTCATTTAACTTGGTTGGGGTAACGCAAGGCGTGGCCAAAGATATGCCATATAGTCCCAAGCAAGCGACAGTGCGAGCAACTAACTTTAACTACTTATTTCTAAAACTAACATAACTTATCTTAAGTATTCTTCTAGAAGCTAAGAGTAATTTGAACACAAGAGTTGGGCAGGTAAATGTGGAGCTATGAGCGCTAGTGATGCGCCTGCTGTTGCAACAAGCGCCAGTACGCCCCGCGCCGCTGCACGAGCTGGTCGTGCGAGCCGGACTCCACGACTTGTCCGCGATCCACCACGGCGATGGTGTCTGCGTGTCGCACGGTGGCGAGGCGGTGTGCGATGGTGACGGTAGTTCGTCCAGCCGCCGCCGCCTGCAGTGCCGCGCTCACAGCCTGCTCGCTGGCCGCGTCAAGCGCTGACGTGGCCTCGTCCAATAAGAGCACGCGTGGTTCTCGTACCAATGCACGTGCGATGGCCACGCGCTGCTTCTGTCCGCCAGACAGCGCCGCGCCGCCGCCGCCGCCACCCACGACTGTCTCGTAGCCCTGCAACAAACATGTGTCAGTTCTTGAGGCCCAAAATGTCCTAGACCCCCTGACAGGTCCAGCACTAGGTGGGGTTATGACTTCGACACACGCGTTAAATCAGAAGGTCGTCACTCCGAATAAACCAGAGGGTACGGGAGCTAGAAATGCCTTGCTCTGGGCTGCAACAGGCTATAATAGATGATACATAATATAAAACTCACCAGCGGTAGAGAAGCGATGAAGGAGTGCACGTTAGCACGCTCGGCTGCCTTTATCACCTCATCAAGCGGCACGTCACGTGAGTTGTCTCCGTACGCGATGTTCTCGCGGATGGTGCGCTCGAACAGCGCCGGCTCTTGCGCCACCAGCCCCAGTGAAGCTCGCAGGCGAGTCAAAGGCACATCGCGGCGTGTGTCGCGCCCGTCTAGTTCCTGAAACACGCTGCACGTTAGTCGGTGTCTCTTGGAACCAGATAGAACTCAGACAAGAGATAGAAGAGAGCTAGAGAGAGAGCAGACTCTTGCAAAGACAGAATAGTCTGATTTTCCTCGACCTCGTAAACTTACCACAGTACCGGCGCGCGGGTCGTAGTTCCTTAGCAGCAGCTGCATCACGGTAGACTTGCCGCAGCCGCTGGGCCCCACGAGCGCGAGCGTGCGCCCCGCCTCCAGTTTTAACGTGAGCCCTCGCAGCACGGGCACGCGCGCGCGGGTCGGGTACTCGAACTCCACATCCTTCAAGTCGACCGTCCCAGTCACGCTCTGCAAACACAAAATGGCCATCAGCATTGCGTTGCGACTGCTACTTCGTAACTTAAAGCAGCACAAGTACTGTGCTTACCCAGTGTGGGTCGTCACTGGCTGTGGGCTCCGAGATGATCCGCGGCTGGCGCGCCAGTGCAGTTAAGATGCGTGCGCCGGAACGTCGTGCCGCCGCGAAACTGGGAGCAAACGATAGAGCCTCTGCCAGCATCCATGCGCCATAGATTAGCGCCTCTGAAACCCTGTGAAAACCCAGATTGTGAGAACCTTGCGACGCGTTCGCATAATGTAATTCCAGTATTAGATATGATCGAGCAATTTTGAGCGTAAGCTATTAGCGTAGTATGGAGCTAGATCGCGCTGTGTGATATGTCCCGATTTTTTATTTATTTAGGTACTTACAGGATTGCATATTCGTAGTTAAGGCCATCGCGTGCAATGAGATAGCCACCGTAGGCGAGGGACACGGTGTATCCGAGTGTGGGCGCACACAGGCACAGCCCGTAGACCAGCCCGCGCGCGCGCCGCGCCGCCGCCGCCCCGTCATTGGCAGCTGCTAGTGCGCCTGCATATCGCTCCAGCATGTCTGTCTCCACGCCCAGGCTCTGCACCGTCCGCACGTTGAGGACAGTCTCAGTGGCGACGCGCGACGCGTGCTCTAGCGCGCGCCGCTCAGATACCTCCGCACGCTTGTTCACATATCCTTCTAGATAGATGGCGCCTATAACCTAAAGAAAAAGTAGGCGCTTCAGTATCATCGCGAGAACAAATAAATGGCATAGACGATACTGATGGTGAATCATTAGAATACTTACACAAGGCACACTAAGCAGGCTGACGAGTGTCATCTTCCAGGAGAAGACCGCGGCGAGCGCCACGCCGAGCAGCATGGTGCTGGCGCCCATCAGCACGGTGCCGAGCCGCGTGCCGGTGGCGCCCTGCACGGCGGCGCAGTCGCTGGCGAGGCGCGCACACAGCGCCCCCACTGAGTTGGCAGGCTCGTCGAACCAGCCCTGCTCCTGGCGCAGGTAGTGAGCGAACACATTGCGACGCAAGCGGTCGGTGAGGCGAGCGCCTGCGCGGTTGAACAGCCACGCCTGCAGGAAGGTGACGGCGCCGCACAGAGCCGCCACTCCAGCGAACATCCCCGCGTACATCTGTGACTTTGCCAGGATTTCCTCGCTGTCCGACCACGAAAACATGCCGTATAGTTTGGAGAACAGGTACGCGAAGGCGGGCATGGTGGCGCCCACCAGGAAGGAGGCCAGCCCGCCGCCCGCGACCAGCGCCCACTCGGGGCGGTGCAGCGCGAGCAGACGCCACGCTGGCACGTCCGCTGCTTGCTCGTCGTCTTCATCCTCCGGCGCCGGCTCGGTGACGGCCGCGGGAGCGCTCGCACACACCACGTGTGCAGCAGCTGCCGAGCCCAGCCGCATGCTGCGCCGCACTGATTCTGAAACGCGATATAATTATGATTAACTTTTGTTGCTTGTTGTTTGAGATAAAAAACAAATATTTATTTACATAGGTAGATGCTAGGCAAGCGCTTGTGTCATGGGTAAATTCTAGATAATGGATATTTTCTTATGTAAATACACATAACAAAATATAAAAACTAATTATTTTTCTGGTACGAATAGGTATAATTTCGATCCTAGTGCTCACCTCTATGCGAGACTGTTGAGCAGCGGTTGAAGGTGCGGGTGAACTTGTGGTCAGCTTCCACTTCCAGCGATTCCTCGTTGTCAGGCTGGTCCTCCGCTTGCTCGGGCAGAGTGTCTGCGATGCTTCTGTACAAAAGGTGGCATTTAGAGATGGCTGCTGGTGTAACGAGACCGGGTGAGATCTTATCAAATAAAAAATATTAATGAAGTACATTTACTGTAAGAAGTAATTGTAATTGTACTTCTTACAGTAAATGAACTTCATTATACTTCAAATACTGCTAGACAAGATTATGTACGCTTACGGTCCCCGAACTAGAGCAGGCCTGTATGTCGATGGCCCAAAAATAATTATTTTCCTAATATAAGGGTAGTATACACTCGAAACTTTCTGAATAAATGGATACCTTTCAGTTTAGGTTTCTAGGCAAACGTGCAACATCTTAGACTACAGTGGTGCTTAACATCAGGCAGGCTGTAGCCAAACGTTGGCCTATTTCCGTGTAATAAAAAAGTTTCGTGGTATTTTTTTTAAATAAGTAGGTACTCACGCAGAAGTGAGGTCCTGTTGCACCAGTCTCCAGTACAGCCCGCGCCGCTGCAGCAGCTCGGAGTGGGAGCCCTGCTCGCGCACCACGCCCTCCTCCAAGTATACGATGCGCGTCGCATTGACGATTGTCGCTAGTCTGTAACACAAACAATCAATTAATAATCTTTCCTTACTTCTTACTAATTCAAAACCATTGATTACTCTTACGCGATCAGTACCTACTGTGCTGAGTTCCAAATGTATTCTGTGGATCTAATTCAAATTTATAGACCCGCTTGGGGTGTATTGTGCATTTTCCCCTTCAACCTTTCTCCAATAATACCTACATCCTAAAATTACAGGATGACTTTGAGTTTATTTATTTATTTATGCTGAATACAATATTAAATTTAAAGACCAAGATTAGGGACATCATCACGGCAGTGAGATTGTTGAAGTGGAATTGGGCGGGACATATATGCCGAATGGACACTAATAGATGGACGAAGAAAGTCACATAATGGCTTCCACGCGAGGAGAGAAGACAGAAAGGCAGACCAAAAAGGAGATGGGACGATGTTTTTACTCACAAATATGGGCAGGAGTGGAGGCGGATGGCGAGGGATAGAAAGCTATGGTCGCAACTGGGAGAGGCCTACGGCAAAGAGGCAACGTCTACTTAAATTAAGCTGTAACACAGGGACCTAAAACAATGTTTGACATTAATATTTATTTTATTTGACATAAGCATACCTACAAATACATTAACATTTTTAATTTCATTTGACATAAAATTATACTTGTGTGACCCTGTTGCTTGTTTGAAGTTTAGGGCATAGCACTTGGATTGCTAAGATATTATTTGATTTCCATTTGTTTCAGGTATTTGCTGAGTTTTAGCTGTATTGTGTCGTGGCCTTGTCTGTAAATCTGTCATAACAAATGTTTTTTTTTCTACTTGCTAATGACTGTTCAGCTAGCTTTACTAAGGGAATGGTGCATAGAGAATTCCCCTAACGACTTAATTGTGCGGAGTCACGACCCTCAGTCATGAGGGGATACGTCTCAAAGAGGAGCATACCTGTGTGAGACTACAAGCGTAGTGCGTCCGCGGCTGGCTGCGTCCAGCGCCGCCTGCACCTGGCGCTCGGCGGCCGGGTCTAGGGCAGACGTGGGCTCGTCCAGTAACAGTAGAGCTGGTTTCCGCAACACAGCTCGTGCGATGGCTAGACGCTGCTTCTGCCCACCTGATAGGGACGCGCCGCGCTCGCCCAGCACCGTGTCGTAGCCCTGAGGAACATACATTTAATATTCGTATTTATCTGTATGTACCTAAATTATAAACAACTACATATATACCTACTATAGTCAGTTACTGAATTATAATTATAATGATATGGTTAACGACAGCATGAATTATAAATCAAATAGTTTATTGGTCACCAAATACATATGTAAAACGTACCTATTTTATGTGATGTAAGTATGTATGACGATATCCATACCAATGCTTTTTCGACAAATTTAATCAAATCAAGTAAAATCAAATCACAATCACAACAGTTGACTCTCATTAATGTAGGTACCTAAACATAATAAAAAATACGTCTTATGTAGGTATATCCTCTCTTATAAAAATGTAATTTGCCGCTTATACAGAACCATTGGCAATACTATAACAAAGAAAATCAGTGACATAAATAGCACCTAGCATCTTAATTTCATCCATGTTTGGATAATGATACTCACGTCAGCCAGTTTGGTGATGAACGAGTGTGCGTTGGCAGTCTCTGCGGCCGCGACCACCTCCTCGTGCGTGACGTCACCGGCGCCTAATGCGATGTTGTCTCGGATGGTGCCGCTGAACAGCACCGGTTCTTGCCCCACCACGCCTACAACAAATGCACATTGAGAGTCAAAACAGCAACCTTTGCATGTCTCCCTCATACCAATACCAGCACAACTATATCTCAAATCATCTGCAGAAATGATCAAGTAACAATACCTATCTTAGAACATGAATCCCCTTTGCATGTCTCCCTCATACCAATACCAGCACAACTACCTATATCTCAAAACATCTGCAGAAATGATCAAGTAACAATATCTTAGAACATGAATCCCCCTTTGCATGTCTCCCTCATACCAATACCAGCACAACTATATCTCAAAACATCTGCAGAAATGATCAAGTAACAATATCTTAGAAAATGAACCCCACAGATTTTGCGTCTGACGTATGTCCTTATTACATCGTTTGTACTCACCAATGCTGGAGCGATAGTGGTGCAGGTTGAGGTCTGCCAGGCGCTGGCCGTCCACTGTGACTGAGCCGCGCTCGGGCACGTACAGGCGCTGCAGCAGCTGCAGCACGGTGGACTTGCCACACCCGGAGGCGCCCACTAGCGCCACAGTCTCGCCCGCCGACACGCGCAGTGAAAGACCGCGCAACACGCGCACGTCCGCACGTGACGGGTAGGCGAAGTGCACGTCGTTAAACTCCACGTCCCCGCGGAAGGATTCCGGCTTGGTTCCACGTTCATCCAACGCGTCGATACTGGATTTTCGCTCCAGCAGCTGGTATAGTGACCTGGCTGCACCGCGCGCTGCCGAGAACACCTCCAAATGCGGCTGACACATTGTGATGTTCTGAGCGGCCATGAACGTGCAGAACAGCACCTGGAAGTAAGGAAATAGAGTGGTGAGCATGTGAGCGGTACAGAGAGAACAAAACGCAGGCATGAGAGACAGATATACATGTATACTCACGGTAACCATGACGCCGGGATGGTACTCCTGGTCCTCGGGCGGCCGGTTCATATCGCGCACGCACAGCGCCGAGCCATACGCGAACACTACGGCATTGAGGCTGTATGTGAGCAGCCAGCCCATGCCCGTGCCGGCGCCGGCCCACACGCCGCGCGTGCGCGCCGCACGACCAGCGCCCACCAGTGCTGCCGCGTAGCGCGCCTCCTCCACTTGCTCCCCGGCGTAGGCGCGCACGGTGCGGACTGCGTCTAATGCACCCTCAGCCACACGGCCTGCTAGCGCGTAAGCCGTCGCCTCGTCAGCAGCAGCGCGCGTCTGTCGTCGTGCCACAGCCCACGTCACCAGCAGCGACGCTGGCACCACGCCCAGCCCTGCCAGCGTGAGCTGCCAGCCGTACGCCAGCGCCAGTGCGCAGCCGCACACCACGGTGCCGGCCAGGTATGATGTCATGGCCACGTGCTCGCCCACGCCTGCGCGCATCTTCTCCATGTCCCTGCGCAGAGAAGTCTTTCGGTTACATTAAAGTTCCCGCTATTGTCGTGCCACTAAATAATATGTGTTTTTTTTTTGTATGTGTACTCTAGCCAATTGTATAACTTACTCAGTGAGAGTGGAGGCGAAGTTGAGGCTCGTGTTGGTGTCGAAGAAGGCAATCTCCTGCGAGATGACGGCGCGCAGGAGGCGCAGGCGCACGCGCGTAACCATGCCGGCAGCGGCCCAGTTAGCCAGCGCTACGGCGCCGGAGGCGGCCACCAGCTGCACTGCCATGATCACTAGTGATGCGTATGCAAACGCCACAGAGTCCCGCACCAAGGCGTCCATGTGTGCGGCGCGGTCGCCTTCCTCCCTGCAACACGTAAATAAAAAATAATAAATTAGAAGAAGTTTTCAGCTACAGGATTGTGTTTTTACAAAAACAAAAAGAAATAAAAGTTGCTTCACAATATAATACATACATGGTGTCGCCGCCTCCGAAGAGTCTGAGTAGGCGCGCGGCGTGCGGCGCGGGCTTGGCGCGGTGGCGTGCCACGAACAGCGCCGTGAGCTCGCCGTACACCAGCACGGCGGCCACCAGCCCGCACGCCGCCACCACGCCCAGCGCCACGCCGCCTGCGCTGGCGGCGCGCTCCCACCCAGACGCATATCGCCACTGAAACAACACACACACATCAACACAAGTCTAAGAAATAATTATATTAAGTAAGTAAAACATTATCATTAAAACATTTAACTCGAAAATAAATTGTTTGGGTAGGTATACTTTAATACGAATACAGAACACGTTTCAGCAGCCTTTAGAATTTGTCTGTTTATTTGTGTTTGCATCACACAAAGCTGGCAGGACGTATTATCATGATTTTTAGTACGTAGGTAACTAATAAGAGGTCACGGGAGTGACGTAGGCAACTTTTTATTTCAAAATAATGCGAGCAAAGCCGCGGGTGTCCACTAGATAATTTGGCATCCACTGAGGTGAAGCAGTGAGCATAAAGATCGTATATTGTAATATGCGAATAATTAGATTATATCGGTTCATGGCAACTATAAACTTAAGCTCTAAAGTGTATTACATAACAATAGTATTCCCACGCACAATTATGATACGACACACCATTTGTGATTAAAACTTCTTGTAGCAGTAAAGCCTCTAAAAATTTGCCGATTTGTAGCCTTAACCTTGGTTGTTAGTATAATTAGATAAATATTACCTTTGTTATAGTATTTTAATTCAGTTAAGTAGGTACGTTGTTAAATATTTGCGAAGATTTTATTTAAGTACGTACTTCACTAGCTGTTGGTGTAAATGAATGAGCAGGCTGAGCAATCGTCTAGTTAGCTACTATTTAAGAACCTACGTACTTCACTAGCTGTTGGTGTAAATGAATGAGCAGGCTGAGCAATCGTCTAGTTAGCTACTATTTAAGAACCTACGTACCTACTTCACTAGCTGTTGGTGTAAATGAATGAGCAGGCTGAGCAATCGTCTAGTTAGCTACTATTTAAGAACCTACGTACTTCACTAGCTGTTGGTGTAAATGAATGAGCAGGCTGAGCAATCGTCTAGTTAGCTACTATTTAAGAACCTACGTACTTCACTAGCTGTTGGTGTAAATGAATGAGCAGGCTGAGCAATCGTCTAGTTAGCTACTATTTAAGAACCTACGTACTTCACTAGCTGTTGGTGTAAATGAATGAGCAGGCTGAGCAATCGTCTAGTTAGCTACTATTTAAGAACCTACGTACTTCACTAGCTGTTGGTGTAAATGAATGAGCAGGCTGAGCAATCGTCTAGTTAGCTACTATTTAATAACCTACGTACTTCACTAGCTGTTGGTGTAAATGAATGAGCAGGCTGAGCAATCGTCTAGTTAGCTACTATTTAAGAACCTACGTACTTCACTAGCTGTTGGTGTAAATGAATGAGCAGGCTGAGCAATCGTCTAGTTAGCTACTATTTCGTCTCTTATGTAAAAAAAGGATAATATTTATATAGATATCTTTATTCTCATTTCACTTCCGATCCAAAAATATATAAGTACCTAACTACCTATATAGCAGGTTTTCCTAAGGGTCAAAATATATAGCCTAGCGATCTTCAATCTAGAGTCAGTATAACAGTTCTTCAAAGCAAGCATGCCTACTAAGTATAAATCTGAAATGTAAGCAAATTTATTTATTTTTTCAATCACCACACCACCACCACAAGACTTTTATAAAAAAACGCAGGAAATCATTCCATATATTGTACACAATATAGCTCCTTCATAATATTGAAGGAAGGGAATGATTGTCACCTCTTTTTATCAGAGTCACAATTTATCAACCAGATAAGTAACTACCTACATGTAATTTGCCGCCAATAAAGGCTAAAATATGTGGCAGCCGTTGGGATTTTAGTGTAAACATCATTTGTTTACATTCGGGGGAAACCATTTGTATGGGAATCGAACTACCTAACATTCTGTACGAGTATGATCATCAATACCATTGTGCGAAGTATACTTCTTTGGTGCAAGGTATTGCAACGCAAAGGAAGTTATTTAATACTCGTTTGTAGGTAATATGACGATTTATTTATACTTACTTCCATACGCGTGTGGCAAAAACTGTAAGTAAGTGTGCGTTTGTTTATGGATTTCCCGAAAACTATAAGTAATAATGATGTGATTCTTTTGTGCTAAGCTACGTATGTTTCAATATAAGGGTCAGTAAAAAAAATATTTTGTATTTTTTGAGATATGGATATCTGTGTACAAGAGGAAAGACAGGTAACGGCACGTCGCACTGTCAGTATAATTTATCAAATTGCTACTTGTGGTAAAAAAGTGCACAGCCCGCACGCTCTTAACAGGAAAGTACCCGCGGTATTTTCCTCGTATTTTCCTGTTGCAAGGCATGCAGCTGCTGCAGTGAGGTGGTTTCCCGGCGCGAGGGGAGGGAGGCGGTCACTGCCCCGGCGGCGGTGGGAACGGATAAGTAGGCACAGAATAATCGAGTTATCATCATCTACAGCCGGTTTGAGAATATGATCCATCACGCACGATCCATCTTAGACCAAAGCTATTGCTTGCCATCGGGCAAACTATGGTCAAGTGCAAACTCTGGTGTTAGTTTTTTAACCGCCCGAGGATTTGGCTTAGCGTCTGACTTGAAAGACTGTAGTTGCACCATGAAACTTAATAGCAGTAGACAAAAGTAGTAAAAATTGCCTTACATAAATTAAATTATTAAATTTGATTGTATAAGTATGTAGAATAATTTTACCTATAGATTTCATTATCGTTAGTAATAAGTTTTATATTTTAATCCGGCCCTAATGCAGCACGTCCTGGGTGCATGCATACATCAAAGCATTTATCACTGGAGCATATAAGCATCTCTCTTAATATGCCATTGCTTGAAATAAAGCAGATGTAGGTACCTACTTATACTTAGAATGTTGAAGTCAGTAACAGACGGGAGTTATTTTCAGAACTTCAAAACAATAACTATACCTAACTAAAAACAATAACTGTATCCAAAGTAAAAAAAATCCAGCTCACGAATAATTATATACGCAATACAATGTATATTAAACCAGAGTCGAGTAGAGTTCGTAAATTGTACGGTACAGGTACCTATACCTAATTATACTTAAATATACCTTCCTCGTAAGCTAACCCATATCGCAGGTCCAAAAGCTTACAACAGGTTGCCAGTTACATTCAGGTCAACGACAAATAATAATATATTTAAATTTCGTCTTAAAAACATTTAATTGGCTCATCGAGCATACTCGTACCTTCTACAGTTTCGAAAATTTTCTTAAAGTCGATGGCGGCATAAGAATGAAATAAAAATTTATATTGTTGTACTTGTGTACAGATATTATAAGTTTATATTTATGTATTACATGTGAGAATTTAGTGTAATGAATTTTTTTTAATTATTTAATTTAATTTACTTTCAATAAATAACTTTGACTATGTTTATTATAAGTATTCAGTATCCCTATTATATTAACTTGTCCAATTCTAATCACCATCAGCAATGGCCTTCTTGCATCTACGAGTAATGATGTTTGAGATTTTCTGGGTATCCAAATTTCTATTAGTTTATTGAAGTAGAACTTGTACATTTGATGACAGAAAGCTCTGTATAAAAAACCGGTATTCGGCCAAATCAGGTGGATCGAGAACCGACACCATACATTGGAAATATGGCTAAGAACAGGAAAATTTGTATTTAGTACATCTAGAAATCACTATGTAACTCTCAAGTTGTAAACTAAACTTATGAACTAGTTATGTATAAGGAAACAGGTGTGATATTACTCGGCATAATATACACATTTATATGTAGTGAGTAGACGAAACAAAACTACGCTTTAATATAATGTTGAACAAGTAATAATGATGCAGATTTAAATATAGCTGCGCGTGAGTATACAGTGTGATATGAATACAAGTATCGTTGGCAATGATTGCGCGTGGGAAAGACATCAACGCGCGCGCCGGTTCGGGGCGCGTGCGCGTCTTTTCTAGATCTATACTCTATACATATTATAAAGCTAAAGAGGGTTGAAAGTCTGTAAATTGAAGATATTGGAAATACTTTTATGGGGATACTTAGAATTAACAGGATAATAGGTAAGTACTTAAATTTTTAGAAATGTTATCTGTAAACACAAATAAAAGTTCTAAAAATTTAAGTACGTAAAAACGACTAAACTTATCATCATGATTTTCTAGGTAGTATAAAACCCATAGGCTACTTTTTATTCCGACGTAACGCAAGCGAAGCCGCGGGCGCGTCCCTAAAGTTAAAATACTATACAGATTAACTGGTGGCTTACATAATTTTATATAACAGTTTACAATGTGCAAATAAATATACATAACTATGACTAATTGACCTTTTTGGGGCGACTTTAATAAGGACATCAATCATTCATGAAATTTAGTTGTGTGTAATTTTTTTATTTTTATTAAACAGGCTTGAAGGTGTTCAAAAAGATTCCTATATCATGTATCATTTATGGACAATTTGTGTAAATTGCTGACCTCATATCAATCCCGCTTGGACCATTACGGTGTTACTACATTAGAGAAACGAAGCAAGATCAATGATATTATAATGTTGTCTAAAGTGCTTCATGGTAAAGTCTATTGTCCTGAATTAGTAAGCATGTTGACACTTAGGGTTCCCCGCCCAAATAGGAATACTTTCTTTTTGCCTCATCCCAAAAATAAATTTGCTAAAGCATTCCCCTGTGTATCGGATCTGTGATTCATATAATAAAATTAGGAATGAATTAGATATTTTTTGTAACATGTCCTTGAACCTATTAAAACGAAAACTTTGTAAATTATTGTGAATAGTACCTAGTAGTTTTTATTTTTATTGTGTGGTGATGATGTGTTTTCTACTGTTGAGTCATGTGTTGTATTAGATTTAGGGTAAATTACTACTTAATTTGTTATTTTTAATTGTACTTATAATGTTTGTTCCTCATGTTAGATAATATAATTTTTATTTGAATTTGTATTGCATGCTTAGAAAATAGGGTATTTTTATTTGTTAGATTTAATATGTATGTTAGGTTCACTTTTAGAAGGAAATGTACGACCGTATGTTTAGCTATATTATTATTTTAAGTTAGTATTAGTACATTTTTAGTTTAGTGAACTTATAACAATAAATAAAAATAAAATAAACAGAAACAGATAAGTTTTATTATATATTAATTTAATTTTTTCAAAGTTTTGGGTGACCAAGCAAACCCACTCCGCGATGACATTTTGTTCATTGAATAGGTACCGATTAGTTGTTGTAGCCATATTCTCAATTGTATGGAGTTGACTCCCGCCAGATTCACCTGAATAGAAGCAACCTGTATAAATGAACTGACTCCAGATGGCACATCGCTTGTTTTATTTCACTAAACAATAGCCATATTCTCAATTGTATGGAGTTGACTCCCGCCAGATTCACCTGAATAGAAGCAACCTGTATAAATGAACTGACTCCAGATGGCACATCGCTTGTTTTATTTCACTAAACAACTTCAAGTGCTTTCGGCACCGTGTTGCTAAAGAGGGGTCAAAGTTGAGACGGAAGTAAGTACTTAGTGACCGGTAGAGGTTGTCTCGTGCAAATAACAATGGCGAAGGTTCTAATGAAATGTTACCGTTTATTTACTTTAATCTTCTTTGACCGCGCTCGCTGCTTCTCCGGTCTTCCTGGTAACCTCACGGTCACAATAATTACTTATTAATAATTGTATATTACCTAGCTCGGTAAATATTTATCAATGACTTTATTGTAATGACTCACTGTGGGAAATTCGTGTCGCTAGCCGCAACGTCATTGAACGAATTATTAGGTATCTGAGTGCGGTGATTGTCATTTGTCATGCAGTGATGGTTGCCGTCATATAGCGGACGGATAATATTACGGACGCAAATAGACGGCCGTCTTTACGGTGATGACATGTGGAAAGTGCCGCGGCCGTTTTAACACACCGTCATTATTTTTTTTAAATAAACGTCAAACGAAAAGTATCATAGAGTATGTTTTATTTAATATTTCTCCAATTTCATGCTACCAATTCTGTTTTACTTGACTTTTTCTAAAATCTTTACTTTTTATATTATTATACCAATTGCTTCGTGGTTACGAAAAAAATATATTTAAATTTGCTGCTCCAAGAGTTGGAACTCATTTTTTACGTTGTTCCGAAAAAAAAACACAAATTCGTAATAAAAATAGCTTCACCGCTATCAAAAAAACGTTCACCAAACCATCTCACAGTGTCAGTAAAGCTTTGGTTTCCTAGGACAGCGGTGCCTTCATATAGCGGCTGTAATATTACGGACGCAAAAATAATTAAAGTAAATTACGGTGCAAGTTACCGCTCTCTAGGAAACCGCGCCATTACGTTTACATAGACAACGTTCATTCACTGCTGTATTACGGCCGCTATATGTCGGAACCGCTTTCCTAGGAAATCCAAGCTTTACCGCTCTCCAGGAAACCGCGCGATTTTGTTTACATAGACAACATTCTAGCGACGTCATTCACCGCTGTATTATATATTGCTATATGATGGCACCGCTTTCCTAGGAAACCAAAGTTTAGAACCACAGTCAATTTTACTGTGGTATGACGCCGATACAATATACCCAGTATTATTAATTAGGTATATGTTTGGTGATAAATATGACGAGTATAACTTTCGTATGATTTACAAGTACGTAGTGTGTATCGAATCACCGCGTGTAGAGAGAGTTTATAGCGTAGGTAAATCATGGAAAACGCACACTCACCAAAAAGAAGTGTTATAAATTATCTCGGTATGGTAACTAGTTCTATCGCAGAATAGGTACCATGAAAACTGTATACACACTAGCTATTAGTTATGAAGACTAGTGTTGTTGGACTTAGCACAGGATACATGAAATTCTAACTTATAAACTCTTGAAATTTTTGTTTCTTGTTCTGTGACGTAATGATTCCGAGTTCAATTGTTAATAAATCTTACTCTTTCAACTTTAAGTGCAATACTATCCGATCCTTGGACGACATTTATTTCCCATACAAATGCTCATTTGATATGATACCTAGTTGATACTCTGACCACAGCTGAGAGCACAGTCATTGGTTACTCATTCACTACACTCTCCTATTCCTCGGGTAATTCCCTACCAACCGTCACCTTGACCAGTGACAATACGTCATAAATTGGTCACAAATAATTCTACGGTAAATTACTTATATTGTCACTGGCCGTATATCAACTCTAACACTTTATTCTGCGAATGAAGTGATCAATATTATAACTTCCTTCAATGCATCATATGGTAATATCGTATATATTGTGGTAAGTACCTACGTATACCTACATCAGACTGTCGCTTTCTCTCGGAGGTTGCGGTCTGCACACACATGTATATGTACACACACACACACATACATACCTATACACAAACATATGACGTTGCCATAAGAAGGTATCGTCTCACGAAATTGGCTGTTACCACAAGTTATCATAGCAGACATTATCTTGAAGAGTTATAGCTAGCATACAATATAGTAAATTATAGCAAGTCGAATGAATGAATTAATACAGCGGGGAGGCACGACGTAACCCTCAGTTATGAGGAATACAATTCGAAGAGAGAGAGGTCGGATCGAACCTGCTTGAAATTGCGACGAGATGGCGAAAAAAGGCTTATACCCAGGAGAGGGACAAAACCTGCTGTGGATGATGATGATGAATATAGCCAATATAGTGTGTTTCTTTACGTGTAGACTACATTTACTAACATCTATAAAATACCTATTAGATAGATAACTTAGTTGTTCATTACGACAAAAAAAAGGTAATGAATATTTTTTTCGTGTCGGGAAGACACTTTTGAATGTCACAGTAAAGGAATAAAGGCTTACTTATATATCAGTGATACTGTTTATACATCATATCATTATACATTATGTATATGTTTTTTGGTCGGTTTGTTCCTTATTCACGCCTCATTCATGATTTTTGCTACGGTGGTAAAATGGGTCCATAGATTGCCGTGGGCTAATTTTTATCCCATAATTTCGTACAAAGGTATGGACAATAATGGGTATCGAATAGTATTATTATAATATGTATTGTATATTTGTATATTTAATGTAAACATTGCGAATGGTTTTCTCTGTCTAGATGTTAATTATGGAATGTTTTCTTACGCCAAATAAAAACCGGTTCGGACGAGACGCAAAGACGACTATTTTTACATCTTCGTCTCGATTATTTTGCATTCTGTGAACTATCGTGTTGTCGTACAATACATGATCCATTTACATAACTGGATGGGCACGAATTTGAATCAGTCGATATGCTCGTGAAATTCTAGTCTCATCAAACTAAACACTATAAATAAAGAAGAGCGATTTTGAGTGTGTTTGATTCATCTTAACGTTCAAATGACAGAACCGATTTAGTAGAAATTTGCATGGAGGTTGTATTCTGTGATGGAGGTAGTTAAAAGTCGGGAACGCACGAAAGTCTTTTTAAAAACTAATTAATTAAACACTACGTCTGTTCAGACTAAAGATTTTATTTAGACTGCACTTATTCTAACATGCAATCTTATTTTATACCTAACACCTAAGCCGAGCCTTATCGGCCGGATGCTGAGTTGGCGACATGTAACCTGATCCGCGTGGTACGAGGATCGTTGGGTGGTCTACGAATGTTATGACCATTGTGTGCGAGTACCAGGAACATTACGCCTTCCCCCTCAGACTCGAAATTATCGGAAAAGGATTTTCCGAGAATTTCGGTTTACATACATACATTTTCTTATTCTATATCTTAAGACTATTGCTGCTTGCAATACCAGGTCCTGCTCGGAGGGGTTTGTAGAGGCAGCGAACTTATGCGAATAACATTCTTAACTTACAAGTAAAATCGGATTTTCATTTACATTTTCATGTTCAATTACAGGGGTTGAGGGTGTCTCATAGATTTTCCGGATATAAGGTATAATTTTTAACTGTAATGTGTATACAAAAAACACCAATAAGATAATATAGAGCACAATTGTGGCAATGCCAAGGCTTTTCACTTCACTTAAATTTTGAACACTTTTCACACTTTTCTTCAACATATAATTGAGGTGTTGCACGTCATCTAGGTTAACTCGTTGCAGGTTTATGGGTTCCATATTTTCCATTTTGTTTTCTGATAGATCAGGTAAGTTTACAATAGGTATGCGGTTATAATAATTTCCCAATTCATGGAAACGGTTTGCACGGAGTCGCAGAGTGCCAATGGTGACATCGCATGGTTTCTGGATAGTGAGAATGTATGTACCTCTCAGTGGCTCCTGTATGACGTCGTCGCTGCATTGCTGCGTAAGCAGCTTTTTAAATTTGGAGAAGATAATCCAAACGTTATCAGAGATTTTCTGTGTCTTCAATTCTTCTGTAATGACCTTGTGCTTACTACATTTTGGTAGATGTGCTCGGTATTTCATTAACTGTTCCACACAGGTTTCTGCGAAATAAGGCGCGATGCTGCTTTCAGAGCACAGGTACTCTTTGGCGGTTATCTCTTTACACTTTTGGGCAAGTGGGCGGTAGCTTTTCTCATCCTGGAGTAAATAGGGATATTCAGGAATTATGGTAAAGGTATCGGCGGTGGTATGGTTAAGCATGGGCAGTGGGTACAATTTATAATATACATAACATTCATTTTCAACTAATGGAACATCAATTATAAACCTAACATAACTGTCTTTAAGGTATGCTTTAACAGAGAATGTCTCTTCTAGATTTATTAGGTTTTGATTATTTACAGGATACATAAGCTTACCATATGTACTTATTTCTTTCAGCAATGTTATAATCTCTACAGAATCTATTACAGTTTTATGGAGTACAGACACTTTACTAAGGGCTAAAGCCGTCTCTACATCGCCGAGTTTAATGGAAATAGTGCGGAAATTACTAATAAAGAGGTTGAATACATTTATAATATGGAAAGTTAGAAGTTCCTCGAAATTATCATGTGATCTTAGGTAAAATTCTATTTTATTAACTCTATCATTCAGAAGCTTTGTGTTTTCATTTACAATTTCACTTGAGTTTACGATGTGATCCAGCATTTCGGTAATAATAGTGATTTTATTGGAAACGGCTTGCTCACGGGTTTGAGTGTCAGTTAATAATTGTTCGAAATGAATAGCGTCATCGTTATCTAGATTTCCTGTTATTACTTTGATCAAAGAACCTAGAGGGTTGATAAGACCTCGTTTTACGCGTTTGCTAGGTACTAACTTCTGTAGTTTTTCTGTAGCCTCATCACGGATGTATTCAATTTGAGTCTGAAAGTCTTTTAATTTAATAATGAGGGAGGAAACATTTTTAGAGGCTAATATAACCTTGTTACAAAACTTTGAATATTGTTGCGAATGAAATTGCAAGTCGGAGGAGATACCTGTTAAATCTATAGTTTTTATAATAGACCAACTATCGTACTGTAGCGAGGCACGACCTTGCTTAACTGGGAGGAGGCCTGGATTTTCATTAATTTCTTGAAGTTGAAGGCCCTGGCTCTGGAGACCTTGGGCATGGACGCACGTCACCATCACCAGGAGGAAGCACCACCTGCGGAGGGCGTTTTACATTTTTAATTGGGACCTTGGTGTCTCTGTCCTTGATTTTTATGGGTACGACGTTTTGTTTAGCTTCACCAGTTATTATAGCTTTTTGGTACCTAGGTTTGTCCTTGGATTGTCTTTTGTTTACTGCCTTCGCATATAATGCCTGTCCTTCCGTGAACGGCGGTACTATTTCTCCACCGCGTTTATGCTTCACCTTTTCTTTGTCTTTTCGCAGTTTTTCCGAGATGAATTTATATAATTCATTAGTTCGTTTCTTATGATCTTTTATCAGTTGTTGTTTATAAGCTTTGTCAAATTGTACGTCAAAAGAGGAATTTAATTCTGTGTGTCCAAATACAACTTCGAATGGTGTTAAATCTGTAGCGCTATGTATGGTATTATTGTATGCCATTATAGCATAGGTCATTATATTTGCTGCGTCTGTGTATTTCTTTTCGTATTTGGCTAGGCGATAAATTTCAATTATGGTGGAATGGAAACGCTCTACTATGCCGACAGAATTCGGGTTATTTGGTGTAGTTATGTGCAGTGTTATTTTGTGTAATTGTGTAAGTTCTCGGAGTAGGTCGTTATTAAATTCGGTACCGGGGTCGCAGCTTATTTTTCGCGGAATGCCATAGAAACTGAAGTATTTAAGGAGTGCTCTTACTACCTCGGGCGTTGACCGTGATGGTATCTCTATTGCCTGTGCTAGCTTGCTGAACGCGTCTACTATCGTGAGGTAGGATTTGGAGTCGATGGAAAATATATCCATGAATAATTCTTGGAATGGGGCATCCTGTGTTTCAGTGAGTTGTAATACTGGTTTGATTGGTTTTCGGTCATACTTGGCGATCCTGCATTGGTCGCACGAGTTAATTACTGCAGAGACCGTTTCTTGCATGTCGGGCCAATAATAAGATCGCTTTATTCTTTTAATTGTTTCTGTTATACCTCTGTGGCATGTTTTTCCTTCGTGTATTTTTTTGATTATCAATTTCTGCTCGTCTTCATTTTCAACGTTAATCACTCTCTCGGTGCATTCATGAAAATTGATAGTGCCTTGTTTGAACATGGAAATCACAACGTTGCTAAATTCTCGTCGGTGCTGTGTGGTCTCGAAGTAAACGAAGTATTTGTTCTTGGGTTTAATGTATTTCTTTAGGAATTCACATATAAGGTCTGGTTTGCCGTGAGGTAAGAAAACCTCTAGAATTTTTTGATGTTTCGTAGATATATCGGTTACTTGTAGTCCGTCAGTGAATTTTTGAAACACGAGTATTTGGTTTGGTTTTGTGTCCACAGCTTCATGTAATATAGGTATACCTAGAGATTCTAAGTCTCTGCCTGAATGAATCGTTTCTGTAGCGCTGGAACTTGTCTCCGATGGTACGAGACATTCGGGTTCCTTACTCAAAATTTGGTCTATGGAATCTGTGTCTGAGATAGTTATAGGACTGTTGGTTGCCGTTCTCTCTGAGTCGGATATAGATATGGTGTCAGATTGCTGAGAAGGATTATCTAGATTGACAATCATTGATATATCGTCAGGTTCTTCTGCTGTAGTCAATGCATTAAGTTTGAGACGTGATAGTGCGTCAGCATTTGCATTTAGTTGTCCATTTTTGTGTTTTATGTCAAAATCGTATTCTTGAAGTCGTAAACGCCAACGTGTTAACTTACTGCCCGGCTCTTTTAGTTGATATAGCCAGAGCAAGGGTTTGTGGTCGGTAACAATGTCAAATTAAATTATTTATTTATTTATTTTAATTAAATACTCTTTTGTTGAGAATAGAATTGTTTTTCATCGTCCATCTTATCTTATTTGTATTTATTATTGGTATTTATTAACTTGTCTAGGTATGTCTTTGTTGTTTCTGTTTAAAAATAATTCCATGTATGCGTGCGTGACGTCATCACCAACCCCAACGGAAGACCAGCGCTGGTTGCTATGCAGCCAGCATTATGCTGAGTTGGGGTTGTATTGTGGCAAATATGTATATGTATTTTATTTAAGTAGTTTTAAGTATAGGTTTATTTTTAAATTTATATATTTCTTGTTTGTACTTATTTCATTTTTATTTGCTACAATAAATGTTTTTCTTTCTTTCTTTCTTTCAAATTTCCTTCCGTATAAGTACGGCCGGAAGTGTTTTGTGGCCCAAATTATTGCCAATAGCTCTCTTTCGATGGCACTGTACTTTCTTTCTGTGTCCGATAAAGTTCGACTGGCGTATGCAATAGGTCGGTCAGAGCCAATTGTCCCTTGGGATAACACGGCTCCTATTGCCACTTCCGAAGCGTCGGTGGTCAATATGAAGGGCTTGTTCATGTCCGGGTATTGAAGTATCGGGGCGTTGATTAACAGCTCTTTACACTTTTGAAAGGCTTCGATGTATTTTTCCGATTTTCAACAGTTTTTCCTTTCCTTAAACAAGCTGTTAACGGTTGTGTTATTTTTGAAAAATCTTTGATAAATCTTCGATAGTAGCCAATAAATCCCAGGAATCTTTTTATTTCTGTCTGAGTCTCTGGAATTGGGTAGTCAATCACCACTTGGATTTTGTCATTATTTGGTCGGAGTCCGTCTTTAGTTAGTGTGTGACCAAGATATTGAACTTCTCTCCGTAGGAATTCTGATTTGTCTAGTTGGACCTTGAGGTTGGTGAGTCTGAGCCTATCAAAGACTGCGCGTAACTTCTCCAGATGCTCGCGGAGTCCGTTAGAATATATAAGTATATCATCTAGATATACCAAACAGTGTATACCTTGCAGCCCTCTTAGTACGTTGTCCATTGCACGTTGGAAGGTTGCTGGGGCCGTTTTTAAGCCAAATGGCATGCGAAGGAATTCATAATGACCATTTTGGGTAGAAAACGCTGTCTTTTGTCTGTCTTCTTCTGCTATCTCGATCTGATGATAACCGGAAGCAAGATCCAAGGTTGTGAAATAATTGCTTTTACCTAATTTGTCAAAAAGGTCACAGATATTCGGTAGAGGGTAGCGATCGTCCGTCGTTATTTCGTTAAGGCGCCTATAATCGACTACCATTCGGTATTTCACTTGTCCGGAAGCGTCAAGCTTTTTAGGGACGAGGTGCACCGGAGCGCTCCAAGGTGAGTGTGATTCTTGTACCACGTCGTCCTTGAGCAGCTTTTCTACTTGATTTTTAATTTCTTCAGCTTGGGCTGGAGCCTGTCTATACGGCTTTATGTATATAGGGTTGTCGCTTGTTGTTCTGATTTGGTGTTTAACCTGATTCGTGAAGGTAAGGGGTAGGTCTTCACAGTAGAATATGTCTTTATATTCTATACATAAGTCATGTATAGCTTTTCTTTCTTCCGAGCTAAGGTGGTCTAAGCGTAGCTTTGCTAGGTTTTCCTTGAGTAGCTGATCAATTTCTACTTCAGTAGATTCTGTTATGTAATTCAGGTCGCATGCTATTACGTCATCGTCTCGGACTGGCCGTACAACAAAGGGTTTCTTTATAGTCATGCCTACTTCATTTTCAGATGCATTTTGAATAACTGTGGTGGCATAAAAATTTTCACACTTCACTATAGCGGCGGGCATCCTGACATTTTCACAAAATTGTTTGTATTCGATAATTGCATCTCCGTTTTCTACGGACACTGGTATCTTTACCCGGGTTTCTGACCTTGGTTCTAGGGTTACCGAATGATCCTTGTCATAATATATTGGGATGGTTGCGTTTTGTGTTTTGAAAGTTCTGTCGTCTAGATCAATTTTGGCTTTCAATTTAAGCATTAGGTCCCATCCAATGACTCCATCATATTTGGGGTCTACGTCGTATACGAAAAACTTGTGGTCCATTTCTTCGTTGAATTCTTTGAATAAGGGTATGTCCACCACATGATTATGTGAACTGGATGCGTGAGTACTTGTTACCTCGAAGGGTTCATTTCTTTTGTATTGCTGGTAATGAGTGTCTGCCTTCCTTGGGCTGATAAAACATCTGCTGCTTCCTGAGTCTAGCATAAATTTTGCATTTATATCGTTGAATTTTACATAGGGTAGTTTTCGGGTGGCGTCGTAGTTGAGCTCAATTACCTCGGGGGTTTTGAGCTCAGGGTTAAGCAAAAATTTTCCACTGTATCATCCTTGGTATCTTCTTCATTGATTTGTTCTTCAGTGTATTCAACCATGGGGTCGTAATACAAGTTAGGGTCCTCATAGTAACCATAACCTTGTTCGTCATAATTAGGGTTGAAGTCGTCGGCCTGTTCCTGTGTTATGGTTATTTCATTCAGGGGTACCTGTCTTGGTTGTACCGTTCTCATGGTGACGTCACTGGTAAATGGCACTGGTGGTTTGTAGCCTTGATGTTGGGGTTGCTGGTAACCAAACTGTCCCGGTTGTGGACGAAAGCCTTGAGGCTGTGGCGGCCTGTATCCGAATTGTCCTGCTTGAGGGCGATACCCTCCTTGGTTAAATGGCTGAGGTGGGCGGTACCCAAAGGGGTTCATTTGAGGTCGCGGTATGTTTGTTTGAGTTGGGAAATTTGGCTTGTAACCAAACTGCATAGGAGGTCTGTAATTATTGTTAATATTAAATGGAGGTCGTATAGGCTGTGGTCTGAATGCAACTGGGGCTTGATTAGGGATACCGAATTTGAATTGTTGTTGTTGCATTACCGGAAGAGGTGGAGGTTTTGGTACTGTCAAGTGCTGTAGCATTTTTGATCTTAATTGGTATTGATCCTGGAAGTTGACTTCCTCCAGGACATGTTTAAGGGCATCTTCTAGAGTTAGGGGTTGTTTCAACCGAATCACCCTAACCATGTGTTCAGGTAGGTTGTAGAGAAAGACGTTCAAAGCCGTGTTATTATGAATTATTTTCTTCGCCTGTTTCACGTCTTCGCTATTTGCCGAATTTTGGTGAATTTTCGAAAATAATATTGCGCGCATGTCCTGCACACGTCCGCAGAAATCTAGATAGGACTCTCCGCTTTTCAATTTAAGGGATTCCAGTTCAAACGCTACTGACTCTTCACTACGCGGGTCTCCGAAATGTTGGATCAATAATGCCCTGAGGTCGTCATAACTTGTGAAGTCACCCCGCTCACTGATTAGGGCGGCAGCTTTTCCAACGAGTTTGCTGGTGAGACATTGCATAAGGAATTCATTTCTTTGGGTGGTACCTTGAAAGTACTGAATGACATACTCGCATTTTTTAAGGAAAAGCGTCAAAGTTTTAGTGTTGCCGTCGTAATCAGGGACCAGTTTTAACATGTCCCTAAGAAGGGGCGGTGCTATGGTAGCTGCTGTGGCTGCATCCACCATTTTTACAACTATCTATTACTATTCCTTCTAAATTAAAATATTTTATACTTAATTATAATTATCTGTGCAATTTTCGTCACAATTTACCTAATTTAACCTATTGCGCAATTTTAATCGCGTATATATCTAAATTAATCTATGTTGTGCAGTTTTAGTCACAGTTACCCTAAATTATCCTAAATTGTGCAATTTTAATCACAATATAACTAAATTTACTTAAATTGTGCAATTTTAATCACAATAAAATAGGCTTATTCTAGAAAACAATTTTCGTGGATGGGGATGGGGTAAGCAGGAGGATTTTACTCCAGAGGATGCTACTCTATGTACTTACATGCCCAGCGCCATCTTAGTCCGCTTTAACAAATTTGTTTGGTTCGGGGATACCGGTGTCAGCTTCCGATGCTAGGGTGCTGGCACACTGCTGCCGCTCGAGGATCGCGGAATTCACGCGAATATTCACACGCGCTGGCTAGCAACTGATATCCGGCCCGGCTGCGCCAGTTAAAAGTCGGGAACGCACGAAAGTCTTTTTAAAAACTAATTAATTAAACACTACGTCTGTTCAGACTAAAGATTTTATTTAGACTGCACTTATTCTAACATGCAATCTTATTTTATACCTAACACCTAAGCCGAGCCTTATCGGCCGGATGCTGAGTTGGCGACATGTAACCTGATCCGCGTGGTACGAGGATCGTTGGGTGGTCTACGAATGTTATGACCATTGTGTGCGAGTACCAGGAACATTACGAGGTAGATTAGACCGTTTATAAACATGGGTAAGTTTTATCCCGAATTAACTCGGGGAAAACCACGGGGCGCTGATATAATAATATTAATAACTAGCTGTGCGCGCGACTTCGTCCGCGTGGAATAGTTATTTTGGACATCGTATTTATTTTTGCAACTACCTCTTCAGCTTTATGAATTATAGCTTTTACCCATGACTTGAACCGTTTTCGCAGCTCACGCAACGGAAGCCCTCAAAGATGAATAATTTTCCCCGTTTTTTCTACATTTTCCATTGTTTCTTCGCTCCTATTAGTTGCAGCGTGATGTAATATAGCCTAAAGCCTTCTTCGATAAATAGTCTATTCAACACAAAAACAAATTTTCAATTCGCATAAGTAGTTCCTGAGATTAGCGCGTTCAAACAAACAAACAAACTCTTCAGCTTTATAATATTAGTATAGAAGTATAGATTATATGGATAAATTTTAATATATGTTTTTAAGGTTGACCCACAACACGCTTTGGGAAACTGTAATTTTGCTGTGGGCAAGTTAACAATAAATAAATAAATAAATAATATTTTATTTTATAGTCATAGAACACATAATAGTTTATGTTATTGTCTAAATCTGGTCTCATATCGTTATATGCGATGACTCTAGATTTGCTAACAATATGACTATATTGTAACGAATATAATTAATGTCAAGTGATCATGATTATGCCCGAGATATATGTAGAAACTATCAAGATACATAGGTAATATAATAATGTATGAAACTTAATTTACAACCGCGTATTTATTTATAGACTAAAGAAAAAAAACACCATTACAGTTATGTATAGAACGTTCTATACATAACTGTAATGGTGATTTTTTCGACCATTATATAATGATGCTTTGAGGATATTATTGACATAAGTACATATATATTTACATACGATGTCTCACAATGTCAATAATAATGATCATTAGAACTGTCATGCATTCGTTTGAGAACGTTGTGTAGGTACATATGTACACTCCGACCATAAACCATTCCGACACAGTATGTGACTTACATCATATGCTATCTGTGTCGGAATGATTTTATGCCAATATTTATTTACGTTGTTAGTCCCGGGCTGTTCATCATAGTCGTAGTATTATTATAATATGTACGATGTCGTAGTAATTTTTATAAACCGCGATGTCGCGAACCAGTATCTTTTACTGTATCGAAATCCATGATATAGCAAATAAATCTTCAACACAGTATTGCTAGTCGGCAATCGTTTAGCCATGTCAAAGGCCCTTAGGCTGCTTGATACGATAAGAAGAAGAAGAAGACGGTATTACTAAAACTTTCAAATCCCACAACTGACGTGCAGTATGTAGGTTTTTAATGTTCGTATAGTCAACTAATACAACCCTATCACCAACTACAGTCATAATATTTAATTGTTAGCATTTCACGTGCATTATCATATAAAGTGTTCTCTAATGCATATAATTACATATCTACAAATTAATTCTAAAGTGCTCATTTAATTATGTGTACTACTTCTATATCTAATACTATGTAAATAACTAAAACCCACCACATTTCCAATCGGTTTGCTTCTAAACTTTTATCTTGAATGCCGATTTTATATAAGAGAATCGAATTAAATAGCAATTAACACAGTTATTAGAGGTTAAATCAATCTGGTGCTTGAAAGAGAAATTATCCAATTATTGCCGCTATGTGTACCTACCAATAATACTATCTTATAAGAGTTAAATGTGAACTAGGTATTCTGTAAATTTCTTTAGCATATGAAGGTGCACGTGCTTTCAAACTTATTAAATTGGTGTAAAATAATCGCCTGTAACATTGATATGACAGACATACCTTACTCAAGTGATGTTTTGTCCTATATTTGATTAGCTGCCATATAACTCAGTATACTATCAAATGAAAATAGATAGAGCGGTCTGCATTAACACATTATGTACTTATTTCGCACAATCAAGTTTATTTCCGTAAAGCTAGGGCTTCTAAATAGGCAATTGACCCAACAAACTGAGGTCTCATCCTCCAAATATATATGTGTGTATTTTATTATTAAAACTAAGATGAGACATTCTTACCAATATGTTATTATTACGGTTTACGTGTTCCGGGTGTGATGACACCCATCTTGAGAACTTATGTTCTGGGACCGCGGCTTCGTTAGACGTGTGTATAACCGTAATAGTTACATTTATCTATGTAGGTACCTACTTAATATGTAGGTCTATGTAGGTCTTTCAGGCAAACCTACATATATGGAGTAATATTTAAGAGTTCTCTAATGTTTTTTTTACACACACACACACACACAGGACCCAGAATACAGTAGGTATTTTCTGTATTCTGATAAAAAGCCATATTGCAAACACACGGGTAAAATCCCAGGTTTAATTAGGTTTTTTTCCAAACTACGTAACGAATATTTAATGTGTTTTATGTGTGCGATCTACAAAATTATAATAAATCTTATGTAACAAACCAAGGCGGAAAGAAATACTTCTATTAAAGAGGTTTCGATCTTATATTTATAAGAAAGGCTTTTTAATTAATAGTCAAATTAAAAAATGGTTAAAAAATAATTGGAACCGTAACATGTAGAATAAATTATAGGTACCTAGATACCTACTTATTTTGCAAAAGTGGGTTTGTGCCTAAACTGCAGTTATTTTCTCTAATTTGCGTCAACAATTACGTGTCCTCAATATACCTATATGTTGTGTTGCAATGAAAAGTTAATGTAACATAAGTATAGAGAAATGAACTCTAAACAAACATTATTACTACAAACAATAGACATTCGTTTAAAAAAAAAGGTTGTGAAATTTGAATATGATTTCAAATAAGTGTGCAAATTTCGCAGGTATGTGCATGATTCTATGGATGTATACATAGTTTTTTTCTTTTACGTGGGATAGGTTTACGTTAGACTACAGCATGCCTGATGTTAAGCATTGCTGCAGCCTAGGGTTTTACACGCTTACCTTTTACCGCTAAGATACCTATTAACTCTAGGTTTAAAAACCCCTGGATTGTAGTTCGCAGGAAACAACTTCTGGTAAAGTGTTCCAAAGCTTTGCCGTCCGTACGATAAACGTAGAGGCAAAGCGCTGTGCATGCACATTGTCCATAATCAAAGATTGTAGCCATGTTAGTTCAAGAAATTCTTGAAAACTAAAGAGATGAAACTTTTCTTTCTTGTTTTTATCAGGTTGTATGAATTGTCTAGTGTTCTTTTTCGATAGAAAAAAATATAGAAAATAATTATGTTTGCATGATACAATGACAAAACGCTTGCAAAAGCTTCAAAAGCATTAAAACTAAAACTTACTTAAAAATTGTGTGCCCTGGTTTTGACAATTAAAATCATATACTCTACATTACTAAGATGAAACTCAGAACTTCAGACAGGAAGGCAAATAGGGAAAAACACTAATTTCCAAACCAGGTTAAAGCCAGGTTAAGGAAGATACAGATAAAGTTAGTTAAAAAGTACAAATGTCAGTTTGTGCCGGCGGGAAACCCTCGCCACAGCCCGTCCTGACTCACGCCCACTACTTGTACCTGGGACCGGTTACATCGTGTACAAAGCCCCCGTTTTCCTTATACGCACATATCAAGTAAACACGCTGCATTTCTACATAATTATCGCTCACCATTATGCATTTCCATACACACGTTTTAGCTGAATATTTGATTGAGAATGCAAATTTTGAGCCGCTTCTTACATTCCGGCTATAAATACTAGAGAAGCCGTGGTAAAGGACCGAAAAATGTGGGGAAGTGAGGTGTAGGTACTAAGTTAATTATTTATTTAAACTGCAATTTATCAAAATCAGAGAATCTACTTCTTACAAGCCTGCCAGTTATTAAATAGAGACTATAGATGACTATAAATCATGAAGAGGTGTGGTTCGCTGCTGACCCACAATTAAACCTAGCATGAGCTTCTGCGTTGTACAAATCTATTAAAAAAAGTAACCGTATAAATGACGTAGCAATGCACTCAATGCAATGACGTGCAAACTAGGAGAAAGGATGCAACGGGCTCTATCTAGGTCTATAATACCAATAGCGGGCGAAGTCGTCGTCCGGAGAAGCCCCGCGGGCGCCGGCCTCGCTCCAAGTAACCACAGAATAAAGAAGTAGTGCCCAGTAACTAGGCCCATAATTATATTGATGGACGCGGGCAAGCAATTGCACGAGGTATGTGGGCGAACCGGTCCGGCGCCTTGAACTTGCCCGCGCGCAAAGTCAGTGCTCGGTGAGACCGCGACGATGATGCGGTTTGGTTTCATTGACCACTTCTGAAAGTCCAGTAGTTGGTGTGAGTGTTGGGAAAGCTACCGATGTTATTATTCTAAATCTTATTTGGATTTGTGCGAAAACCAAAAATCAAGGTCGGCTCCTAGCCACACGCAGAATCCAACCTAATTTTCAAACTCACTGATAGCAACAGTTGTAACTACCTACTGTTAGAATTCGTTATAATATATGACTATTCTCTAGTTGTAAGCAGCAGTCAACTGAGTGTGGAAATGCAGAAAAGATTCAGCTAAGACGCTGTTAGCAAGTGCATCCTGATCAAGAATGGTGTGCACGTGGTAATCAAGCTTTCACGTTATGACACCATCCATGTATGTACATTAAACTATATAGAAGGTATCATGTGTGTATCCATCGCTAAGAGACCACAATACACGTGTAACGGCCACACCCATTGGCGAATATAGTCATTAATTAATTTTACAAGAAAATAATTTTAAATTTATTGATATTTAGATACATCTAGATGTAGCAAATTAGCGTTGACTGTTCCGTGCGTTCTCAAACAAGAATGTCCAAAGACAAAAGTAAGAAATCACAAGGTTTGTCTTTGTACAAAATGCTCAAAGTCAGATACGAGTAGATATATATTACGAACAATGACTACGGAAGTCCCATTATCAGTAAAGTTGACATAGAACGTTTTAATCCCACAAAAACAATGTGTAATGTTGGTTGCAAAAAGCCTCGAGATTGCACTTGAGTTAATGTTTCTACAATAGCGGAGTCGCTTAAGGATTTCTCTAACATATTTCATAGGAACATATTGAAACCTATGTACACACCTACATTTCTGTACTATGTAGTTTGTCTCCACTATCCCAGAAAAAAAATGTGTAAGTTATTCAAGGTCAAAGTTCACGAAACAAGTTTTTCGCTAATATCTCGGTTCCTATTGGTCTAGCGATGTTATGGACCATAAGAAAATTGTAGCACATGAATGTGAGGACAAGTTTTGTTTACACATTTTTTCGTGCGCATTTCCAATGTTGTACACGCGCTAAGTGCGTAATGCTTTGCATTGCGGGATAACGCGTTTATATGTCTTCCATTTGCGATAATTTGCATTTTAAAACTGTCAATATATTCTACTTAAAATTCTCAACTCGATATCTAATTTCATGTGATCCAACGTCTGTGTGTCTGTAAATCTGTTTGCTTGTTATCATAAATTGCAGGTTAAATTTGGCACACTTCTTGATTTTAAATTCAGGTGAAACTTCAGGAAGTTAGGTAGATGACACTTCAATATTACCTACAATTCCATGGACCAGCTCTGATGATGGTTTCGGGAGGTGGCCGCAGGTGGCCATAGGAACTCCTTGAAAAACGTAAGATAAACAATAATAAACCCATCGCGTTTGAGCTTTTTTCATTTCTTTTGAGGATTTTAGTGCAAATATCAGCGTATATAGCTCTATTTTGCCTAAATTGTTTAACTACTAGGTATGCCAATGAAAATGGTAGAAGGTTGTGCTTCTGCTGCCTCCCCGTTGTCGTATATAAAACCTTATCATAATTAATCATGTATTTAGGTAAGCATTGCAACAATAAATCAAAAAGTTAGGTCAGCTATTTTAGTGGCTATGATACCTATATAGGGTCTGCGTTTGAAAATAATTGACACCATTCTTCTAACTCCCATACAAACGTCACATACCTACATACTTACCTATTTATTTTTATTTATTTTGGGGCTAGATGGCGCTGTGTGATATGTCCTGAAATATTTATTTATTTATTATTATTTACCTACGTATGTACCTATATGTAGGTTCTTAGGTATACAATTAAAATTCTTGGCTCTTTAGTCCACTCGTTAAGAAATTCTTTCGATATGGTTTTTAGACTACGCTATTACGTAGGCGTAACTACGCTAAGTATTTATTTGTTTTTACATCTACATATGAACGAAAAAATGAAAAGTGCTTGTTAGAGTTTATCATACATGTCTTAACAAGTTACTAATTTTATGGACTGAACAAGACAATTTTTGTTTTTTTATTTCTCTAAATAAGTATTTCTTTGAAAGAAAGAAAGAAAGAAAGAAAGAAAAACATTTATTGTAGCAAATAATAATCAAATAAGTACAACCAAGAAATATATAAATGTAAAAATAATGCTTTGCCGACAGCTAGAGTGAATTGATGCTAGAATTTTTTTTTCTCATTTATTCTAATTAATAATATAATTAGCATGTAGATATCAATTAATTTAAGCAATATTAATTAGCTCTACCGATACTAACTTGAAATTAAATTTAAAATAAGCAAAATATCAACATCATCTGACGGACCTCATTAGTACTTACCTACTTATTACCAACTTCTTAAAAAGAAATTATAAATTTGTCCTAAAAGAGGGTTGAGTAGTTTATGTATGGTATAATTTAGGCGACAAAGCAATGCCAAGTTAGGTAAATCTTGTTTGATATTTGAAAAGATCACAATAAAAGAAAGCGCACATCAAGCTTATGGTTACGCTCACATTGTCACCTGAATCTTGAGCTTTTTTCTTATCCATCAATTAAAACCTAGTGGTATTTGATAAGAACCAACAAAAAATACATAAAAAAATAGTATGGCCATACATCTAAAACAAATAATTAAATTAGCCCATGAGTAATCGAGACTCAACATAGGTATTGCCAGGTAGAGCCGGTCATAAAACTCTCAATTCATTTACTTATAATAAATTAAAATAAAGATTGAAACGAATAAGCCAAGAGGTTGTTAGTGTTATTTAGGAGCCCGCGGCACTCACCAGATCCAAAAACCCGATGTGTTCGTCTGTTTTCTTCTTTTTTATATGGACATCGTACGCCTTGCCGCCGTGCGCGAGGAACCGCTTGGCTTGCCCCTTCATGTCTAGTTAGGGCACACTCATACACGCACGGGAAATGTTTAATATAGTTGTAGGAATAATTGTTTATATTATTCGTGGTCTCGGGACCTCGTGGTGCGCGCGCTCGGTGCGCGGTGCGCGTGGTTCTATGTGCGGCGTGTTGGCGACTGGCACTCAGCGCCGCTCAGCGCCCTATACTAGCGGTCTCTGACGCGCGAGGATTCCCTGAAATGTGGAAAATATCGTCACCGCTCTCTTTACCGTTACTGTCTTACCTGCTTTTGCTTGAACTCTTTATCCTGAAGAGCTAAGGGAAACTTCTTGTGATAATATCTCTGAGAGTAGGTCTCCCATCCTACTAATATTATAAAGGATTATAAGTTTATGCGTGAGTGTGTGTTTCTTACACACATAGGGGCTTATGTTAATTCTTCATGCTCAAACAACTCTACTAATATGGGTGAAATTTGGTATGAAGTACCTATGATTACACATAGGCTACTTATTATCCCAGATTATAGTAGGCGACGTAAGAATTTTATTACAAGGGACTTTACCGGCTCACAGAAAAGTTTCCGAAAGCTGTGAAAGCTGCATCATGGCAACCTGTTTACAGGTAGATTTTGATGTGTCACATAGGTACAAAATAGTTGACGTAAATGATGATTATGTAAAACTGACCGACAAACAAGTGGTTCTTTTTTCCGTGGTTTCTGATAGTCACTCAAAAAACATTTTCCAAGTACCTACCTATGTCTAATCCAAACGAATTTGATTGAGCAAGCGAAATATGCCAGAAACTAATTCGTAACGGCTGGGTGAAAAGTCTTGGATTGTTTAATTAATGAAATATTTAGTTTCAGACTTTCATCAAAAGACCCCAAATTAAGGTAGTTAAGAAAGCACAACAAAATAATATCTGGACAGTATGACAGACTAAAGTTGTGTGTAAGTACTTACAATAAATCTGTAATTCCATGTTATCTTTCCCAAATATTTATTCTAAGAAATACTCGAGACCCTGTCATGAAACGTGTAAAAATTATATAGGTATTTTATATATTTAAAAATGTACATACATACGTAGTCACAAAACTTTTTTAAAGATCACTTTATATTTTCGAGATAGGCATTATAACAACGTAATCGTTCGAAAATGGACAAATACTCTTAACAAGTAAGATTACGAGTGGCCCCCTATTATTTTCGACTCTTTAAACAGGTTTAATTATGTTTGTGTGCATTGTATATAATGTACATACATGAGCTGAATTAAGTGCCTATAATATCCACATAGACTACCTACCTAGATAGCAATGTGAAGTGATCTCAGACGGCGCAGGTAGCATGCGCAAAGTTTCCTCCTACTAACAAACTAGTTGACGCCGGCAGGTAATAAATAAGGAAAACTTGAATGGAAGTTTTGAAAATTGAATTTTATGGCAATATTCAATCATTTCCTCAAAAATATACATAAATACAAAACTATATATTTCTAGGCAAGAATCGAGATGCTATAAATGTTACTTAACGACCCGGTTTGGTTTTATTTTATCGGGACGCAAATAGGTAGAATGGGGTGAAAAGGGACGATTTTGAACTTCACACCGAAAATTAAGGTGTTTTTAGTAAGAAAATTAGCTATATGACGATTGAATTATATGAGTCTTTATGGTATCTCTGTGAACCAATATAAAACTACGCGATTAGTATTGCAATTTAAGAATAAAACGGTAAAATATAGGCAATCCCTATTCACCCTGAAAACGGGGTGATTAGAGACGAAAATAAGGTGAATGGGGAAATTGACAAGGGCTGTCACTAAATTTATTTTGTTTTATTGAATTATTTAATATAATGAGAAAAACCTAATTATTATAAGTTTTAATTGTTTTAATTATTATAAATATGACAACAGAATAAAATAAATTTAATTATTATCTAGAATAGGTACCTATTTATCTTAAAAACAGTTAACTGCATAGTGACAACCCTATAAAGCTGTCGCTATCCATCATAAGCCGTCCCTATTCATCTTATTCTTGTCCCGTTTCGCCCCGCTCTCGTCCTTATTCATACGTGAGACGTCCTTATTCACCCCAGAAAACACAATTTTGACATGGCATTAAAATTTATCAAAATGATACTAATATTAAGTGATAAAATAAGCTTACGTCATATGCATATGACGGCCAAAACACTAAATAACGTTTTAAACAAACACTCTTAATGACATATTTCAAAATATAGCCTACAGACCGAAATTAATATCACGGTTATAACGGGCGTCTTGTATAACCCATTTTCAAACGTATTTTTTTACTATTTAGCTTCGAAATTTCACGCTTGTTCAATGTTGCCATAGGAAATATTCAATAATCTATTACAAATCCTACTATAAATGGTAAAAATTTTAATGATGTGGAAGAAAATATTCAATGTCAAAACTGATTCCCGGTTTTGTCCCTATTCACCTCTCGATCCCTTTTCACTTCATTTTACGGTACCTACCTACCTATCGAAATCGGTTGCAAAATTCGTTAGGTAGGTGCCTACCTACATATGTGTACATTATAATAATGGTCAAGTGACAGCCGGGATGTAGGTAATAAGGACTTTTCGTCTAATGCTAATTTATTATATTAAGCTACACACCTAAAAACCATCAAGTGGATGTCGGTTAAGGAGCATTCACAGCGGAAAAACACTACACTGCCTTGTTCCTGCCTGTTGGATTAGTAAGTATTAAGCGTAAGACATCTATCGGGTGGTTTGTTTAAAAAAAAAGAAAATAATCCGATTTGGTCCATTGTGCCGTAAGAACAACAACAAATACACTTTCGCTTTTTTCTATCGGTATGATTGATTCCAAAATTGATATTATGTAAGTACTTACCTTACCTACTACCAATAACTGTACAGCGCAGCTGATTGCGGTAGGTAGGTACCTACCTTTTTTCCGAAGCTAATCAATTTGGCTTTGCAGGTTTTGGCTGTGTCCTTAAATTCTTCCATTCTATAAGAAAGATTGTGTTTTCATGTGTTAAGCTGTAATAATTAAGCTACATCAAGGTTTTTATTGAAAAAGAAACATTCATCATAATAAAAATCAGGATTTTTAAAGGTAAATAACATCTGCCTTTAATATTAGGTACCTACATAGGTATGGGATAAATCTCAAAATAATTACCTACTTACATGAGGTAAGTAAACCCACATGTTTGGGTTTTTTAACAAGCTATGCGTTTAAAAGGAGGAAAAACGTACGGAATGCTTAAACTATAAATATATCCGGCGATAAGGCTTACAGACAGCACCCCAAATTGAAACTGCCAGACGAAACTAGACAACTTTTTTATTAAGTGATGATGATGATGACGCGGTCGAGTATAATAATTATAATAGAGTAGGTATCAGAATCGCAAAATTAAAAAATTAAACTTTTTGACGTGTGACAGTTAATTCTGTGTCCCTTCTGACAGTTCTGACTTCACTTCCAGTTTGTTTACAAACAAAACCAAGTTAAAGTTTTGGCGAAATTGCGGCGGTGCCGCAGAGTCCATTATTAAAAAAAAAAAAAAAAAGTTAAAGTTTTAGTACTTTTAGTACAATTTTGTGTTTGAAACAAATTTTCTTTATACCTAGTTGTGTGTTGTAGATAGGGAACTGCTGAAAAAGTATCAAACAGATATAAATGGATTTATGTTTGACACAACCGATTGAAGACCCAGGCAAGTGATTATCCTACTTGAAATATCTAACCTAATTTTTTTCCGGTTATAACATTTTTACTTAGTTTTCTAAAGTTTAATGTTTTTATGCTAATCTAAGTTCAAGTTCACTTTATTAATAATAATAGGTATTACAGGTCACATCTTAAACTACGAGTACTTAAAAGTATCATACGTATAATTTCATCTTATAAAATTGAACAAAATATAATGTCAATAATCAGTGTCATAATGTCAATAATCTACCTCCATTATTCACTTAATTATCTACTTAACAGGTAGTTCGATCCCGTAACCCCGGTATTAGCAAGAGTGACTACATTTGGAAACATATTACCTATTTCATTTCCTACCAAAACTTTCTAAGTTTTTTGCTTATACCTAAGTTATACTGCATCTGCGATGCACCGTTAATTAATAATGGTAGATCATTCAGTATATAGGCTAATAGTTACTAACCGACATAAAATAATAAAAAATATATCAATGCTTTAAAAAACTTTTTAAATGAAAAAAATCGGGTTTGCTTCCCACATTTGCACTCATTAGTGGGCCGAACTTGTCCGGTTCGCCATTGATGGACTCGACAAAGAGGATACTAGTACTTACATAGTTAGGTAAGTACTTATTAATTTTTTTATGCTGTATACTTATGTATTATACCTGCCAATATTGCGACCACATCTGCTTTTACCAAAAATAGTAGACACTGCAAAAAAATCTCTTGAATCTTATATGTATTAAGGCCAATAATGTATTACATACTTGCACTCGGCATTACGCACTCAGTCTATGAGTCTGATACCGAGCATGGACCTCTCCATAGCTCTTTGTGCGACTCTGATCGTGTAAATAGCATCATTGGTGAGAGTCCACGTCTCCGCACCATAGGCCATGGTGGGCAGGACACATTGGTTATAGAGGCGGGTTTTGAGGCATTGTGGAATGTTTTGCTGCATACACCTAGCAATCTCCCTCTTTTGAAGCTCCTTGTCAAAAGATAACGTATGGTCAAGATACATGTATTTATCAACCATTTCTAAGCTCTCATCTCCAATCATAATTGGATTTGAGAGCCCGGAAATGTTCGACATCACCTTGATCTTATTCATCTTAAGGCCTACTTTTAAGGATGCATCTGAATAATGTATTATTATCTTTTTAAATGTTGTATCCTACTTTAAGAATATTTATAAGTATGTAGCATTATTGTAATATTTTGTAAAAAGTTATTGAGTGAACCAAAAACATTAAATCATAAATAAGGATGTAATAATTACAATACAGAGAATAAAATAAATAATATATTGTTATTATATTAGATACACAGAATTGTCTATGATGAATGTTTGTTCCTAACAATATATTTCTGTGTATTGTTTGCATGAGTGCAGCACAACAACATGGAAGCATGGGAGAGGCTGATAGAGAGCTGGAGTGCAGAGGAGGATGTTGCAGCATTCAGCAAGCTAGCTCACTCTGCCGAGGCACTGCTCAAGGAGGATCTAGCTGATTTTGAAATAGGTAACTGCTGGGATTTGTATCTATATTTATTTACTAGTGGACACCCACAACTTTGCTCACATTATTTCAGGATAAACAGTAGCCTATGACACTCATTATTGCTACTTACCAAAAATCATGATGATCTGTTCTGCCATTTTTGTGTGATGAGCGTTTAAATAAACAGAGATACAGATAAACAGTCAAAATGTCTAGAAATAGTTGGAATGTGTTCCGCTATCAATTCAAAGTATCTCCTATTTACAATATTAGTTGACACCTGTGGCTTCACTCAAATTATTTTGGTTTAATTAGTAGACCTACCTTCATTGTACCTTTGTTAACAAACACTCATTGATATCTCACTCAGAATTCATCACTAAGTATTCTTTAAGGGTACACTTTTTCGGTTTTTTGCCATACAACTGTTGTCAAATGATGACACTGTTGTTTGATAACGTTTGTTTAAAGTTGACCATAATATTGATTTGTTTTGGTGATATCTATGTCTGCTATAATTGAGAAATAATAAGGTACTTAAAAGGTGATGAGGCCCAAAACATTACGTAATTTTACTCAACTTTCAGCACAATTATATACTAGATGGAGTATGAAATGTCTAAAACAATATAACCACAGACATAGTTTGGTTCTTTAAAAGTTTAAATACCTTTATTTTAAATTACAACCTTCGGTATTGTTTTCAGGAGAACTTGAATTCTAACAGCCTACTCGTAATTTCTAAACACTCGTTTCAACCAAAATTGCATTTGTATCTCACTTCAAATTTTCAATTCGTGAGGGTAGTAGGCAGTCGATCAGTTACACACACAGTCGTGCTCGCATATCCCTTTCTAGTAGAAATAGCTAGCAAATTATCTACGCCTACTAACGAGTTCGAGTCGGCTACTAGCGGGACCTTAAGTAGTATCTGATAATGATACTGAAACATTAATGAATTATATTATTGACATATATATGATTTGTTTTTAAAATGTCTTATCAAGCTAAACCAAGTAATAATGGAGTAACTATCTACATTTAACACAAACTAGATACATATTTACAAAATAATATGTATTTGCAGAATGGGTATGGACATCCCTACTATCTTCACCAGTGCATCTGCCAAGAACTGTGGAGTCCCGAGCAACAGACCCTGCTTGGAGCAAGCCTCTTGGAGATGCATTACGCTTGCTTAATCACTTGTCCGAGCGCTGGCCTGACTCTGCCGACACACACCATGATGTCCTCGTAAAGATATGTAGTGCTAGATTAGATGCTCGAACCCGAGCAGTTCAGTTGAAACTGTTGGCAACTTTAGCAACACGAAGCTTAGACGGTCTGCGGCCTCATGCGGTGTTAGCTGACTTGGAAGTGGCAACTACGTGTCGAGCGCCGCTTGCGCAGCTTCTAGGTATGTTTCTTAAACGTAAATTTGATTGATTAGATTAGAATCTAAGAAGCTTTTACAGAAGTAACATACTTATTTAAATTTAGTATTGTATTTTATAGAAAAAGTATTAAATAAAATTTATTTCAAGAAAATAAAAAATCAACTTCAAGTCTATTACCTTTTTTCCTCCTGAAATCATCATAAAATGTCTGCTCTTGAGCAAAACACCTGAAATCATCATCATCATCATTCATATTATATATAATTGGATTACCACTGACTGATCAATTTTTCCGGGAGAACCAGAAATACCCCCTACAAGTGTTATAGCAGAAGATCTGTCGATCGATCCGAGCTCAGATTTCGTTGGATCGCCGCGCCGAACAGTCACAGCCACAGCCCGCCGCTGCTCTCCGCACCTTGCCACAGCTCGGCGCCGCTCGCACCCAGCAAGTCAAAGCTCGACGCCGCTCGCGCCCGGCACAGCTCGTTACCGCTCGGCGCCGTTCACGCTGCGCAAGCCGCAGCTCGGTGCCGCTCGCACCCAGCAAGCCGCAGCTCGGCGCCCGCCGCCGCCGGCCCCTTAGGGCCCGCGCACAGAGCACCACTACTCTATTATATTTCTTTTAAAACAATGAATTGTAATAACTGCTTCTAGTACTTAGTTATGAAGTATATTTGTGCAACCATTTATTTATAACACAAGCACTTGCTAAGAGCTAACCTAGACGGCGGTGTGAAGAATATTTGTGAATTTGGTTACAGGTACAATCTGCGAGTGGCATCCAGAGGTGCTGGCAGACGATGCGCCGCGGGTCTGGCGAGCTGTGTTGAGGCTGCTTGAGCATAACACCACGGTCAGTACTAGCCCTGTCTTATGCCAAGTATACTGTATAAACAAGATCAAGATATTATTTCTTAAAATGATAACCATCACGAAATAATCAATACGTAATCAAATAAAGTATTGCAACTAGTCAGGAGAATCACATACATTGCAAGCTTGGTTTCGTTCGGCCCCACCGTCTGCCCAACAATATTGGCGCCGTCGCGGCGTTACTGTGTGACAATGATAACCTATAACTTGAATAGTAGTATACGACGAAAATAATAATATTATAATGCAGTGTGATCCTAACGGAAGACCAGCGATTGATGCTTGTATACAGCACATGCTGAGTTGGGGCCGGGTTCTAACTTTAATTTTATTTATGCTTTGTATTTATATAGGTTTTATTCTTGTTCTTATTCAGTGTGATATTACAGGACACAGTACGCGCGGCGACGTTGAAAGCAGCCTCACAGGTGCTCACACATTATGGAGAAGATTTGCCTGTGAGAGAGGTAATGCATACATTTACAATACCAATCATAGTTGAACTCTGGCGAGCTACAGCTTAATTATAAAGAAACTATCAACGTGTAAAGCAGACTAACCCTCGGTTTCTATATAATCAATTTCTACGCGCTGTAATTGTATAATTTAGACAATGATAGCCCCTAGAAGTTGAGGAAATAAATACATAGTAGAAAAACCGACCTGACAGAACATTACTTAGACCTTTGACCTTTTATCTCAATTTTAATTATTTGTATTATTAGTTTTGTTCTCTGTATTGTAGTTATTGTATCATAATTTATTAATTAATGTAATTGGCTCGCGCCGTTTTAATTAATTTGTAAATAAAATAATTATAAAAAAAAATCATTTTTTTTAACAGTCCTTTGAAGTTTTTTAATGAAGGCACCTACTGTTAAATCTGTAGTGGTATTGTTTTATAAGTAAGACCTGTTGCGTTTATTTTCCTACAACTTATTTCTCATCCACCATCAATTGCTTGACTCGAAAATACAAACGTCACAGCTAGAGTACTTTATGTTTTATTTCATCACCAGGTGGCACTGCTATATCCCCTGCTATCAAGCGGGTCGAAGGAAGCTCTGGAACTGCTATCAAGCCACGCTGCGCTGTTCCGTGAGCAGTTGCTGCAGGATTCCGCCCTCCGCCGCCGGCTGTGGGGCGCCGCCGAGGGCCAGGTGGAGCCCGAGCTAGCTGGGAAGGCTGCTGTGGCTGTTACTGATGCGGCGCTGCGAGCTGCAGAACCAGATCGTCGGCAGGTAACATTAATATGCTACTACTTTATTCTAGTCAAAGTTTTAACATATGTATCTGTGTGTGGCAAATGTGAAGTGGGTTCGCTGAGTAAAATTTACTAATCTAACCTGTGAAATGAGTATAATCATAATCAGAATAAAATAAAAGAACTAATTTTACATTATGATTCACAAAAAACACAGAAGATCACATAAGCGACTGCTTATGTTTACCTCTGTGTTTTGTTTTGTAGTTCAATAACCCTAGTAAAATACCGGACGCCATTTGCCTTCAGAGCCTGGTATCTGGTGAGGTGGCGCCACTGGTGCAGTCTCGGTGCGCGCGCGTGCAGTTCGCGGCGGCTCGCGTGTCGCGCGCGCACGGCGTGCCGGCCGCGCCCGCGGTGGACGCGCTGGCGCTGGAGCAGCACTTGCAGGCTGAATATGTACCGGAACATGTGGCTGAAGCGGTCAGTATGCTAGCATACAACATTTGTACGTCGACTCACATACTTTGTTTATTATTGTTTCAACATATTTCAGATTTTTAAAGGCAATGTATCTGTTAAACATACCGGTAAGTTGTGTTGTTTTGTTCGATAGGTTGTTTGATATTAAGAGAAGAGATATTTTGTTCAATAACTTATATTTTTCTCTTTTTTGAAATTAAATTAGGTAATTATTATCAGGTACCTATGTTTTTTATGTATTTTTATTTTCTGCATAAATCTCTTGTTTAAGTTAAGTAGCATGTAAGTAATACATGTGTGTATTCTGTAAGTAATTATCTTAAAATTGTTTGTTAGGTCTGCATCAAGAGGGCTTTAAGTGCTCGTAATTTTCTTCTTATTTACTACTATATAATGTGTGTTTTAGCTTAGTGCCTGTTTTGCAGACTATTCATAAATAAATGACTTGTGTTTTCTTACTGACGCTTTGCTTCTAAAACTGGCGGTAAATGTATTGTTTATAAACTTAATAAACTTATTTAGGCTTACGCTTGACTAGATACAGTCCGCCTGAGTAGTCTTACTAGAAGAACGTTGGCTTCAAAGCGACCCACTTTTTGACCTATTGTTGGTTGAAAACTCGACTCTACACTGTTGGCCACTCTCATACTTTATTTATTATTTTTTATGTGCGTTCGTCGATCAATCCACGAACATGTAGAAGTCTGAGTATAGTCCAACAAACACTGATCACATCAAAAATATTTTGATTATTTCATACTACTACTACTACTTACTAATGTGGCGCTGCGTCCCAAAGTGCATCCTGGCCTCCGGCACAAAGAGACGCCACTCCTCTCGGTTCTGCGCCATTTCCTGCCACTCGGTAGCATGGAGTTGTTGCAGATCCTCTTCTGTCTGGTCCTTCCAGCGGTACTTGGGACGTCGACATATTGATTCTTTTATAATTATGATTACAGGTGTGGTGGTGCATAGAGTGCAGAGTGCCGCGTGCGGCGGCGCTGCTGACGGCGGCGGTAGAGGCGCACGCTCGCCTCACGGTTGCGCAGCGCACGCGGCTGCGGGCGGTGCTGCGCGCGCACGCTGCAACCACCGCCCCCGGAGACGCGGTTAGTGACATCTAGTACTTAGAAAATCATATCTTATGCTATGTAACTATACCTATTCTATAAAGAGAAAATATTTTTGGGTTCGTAAGTTTGTTTGTTCGACAAAATCTTAGAAACCACAGACGAACAAGAATTATTCGAAAACTATTCCAGAACTAACTTACTAAATATCCTTTCGAATATTTAGAGTAGAAACTGGACTTGATTAACAGTTTTACAACTGAATTTGTAAACGAAGTTGGAGATGACGAAATAAAATGGGATTCTTGGACTTTCTTTGTGAGAAACATTATATTTATTTGCATTGATCAAATTGAATGACTGCGGCGGCAACATTGAAAGAAACTTTCCCTTTAATGTTGAGCACTACGTATACTTCAGTAATACAAGTTATGCAGATACATAATACTATAAGTGTTTGATACTACAGATGGCGCTAGAGTTCCTGCTAGCAGAGAGCAGTCGCGCAGACGACGAGCAATACATGCAGCTGTGGAGGGAGGTGTGCGCCGGAGTGGAGGGAGGCGCTGCGGCGTGCTGGCTCGCGGCGCGCGTGGCCGCCTTGATACGTGCGCATGCGTGTGACTTCCCAGAGGTACGTATATCTTTAATTATTACGTGCTATGGGTTTTCGCCACCCCGGAGGTTTATTTTTATTTTTTTTACGTGGTGGTTTGTTTTTTATAGGTTTACGTTTGACACAGCCTGCCTGATGTTAAGCATTGCTGCAGGCTAGGGTGTAACACGCTTACCTAGAACATACCTATTTACTCTAGATTATCTACAAATAAACAACGTAGAAATTACAGCACCAATACCCTAACAGTAAAACTAGAATACTGTGATGTGAGAACGGTATAAGATTAACTTTAGCTATGTTTGCTTCTAAGAAAACAAAACAAATGATATAGAAATAAACCTTGTGCATGCAAGCATGTTCTACATTTTTGATCACTCTATGTATGAATCTGGATTGTTTCTAATTTTATTTCTTTTCTCACGCAAATATAAAAATAAAGGCCAATGATATGAGCTGTCGTCCTGCGTATGCTCCATGAACAGGTTGTTCTGTCGAGTACATTAAAACTACAGCATATGAAGACAAAAAACACGTAATTGATTTCATGTATTTTTTTTGTAATTCTTTTCTATCTACAATCAGTATTACTATGAGCAGATGAGGTATGTGCAATTGTTGTTGTAAAGTGTGCACTCCGTTAAATGCATCTCCTTATATTCAATTGTCTGGTGGAGCCCAATGTCAGTCGCTGGCTACCACGACCTTCCTCTTAATTTTTGTCACGATTTCATGTATGTAATTAAACATGTTTATTCCGTGCAGATGCCGCTGCGCGTGCAAGCAGCGCTCCGCGTGTGCGCGCGCGCTCTGCCTGGCGCCGACGGGCGAGCGCATCGCATACTGACCACCGCGCTGAGTGAACTGCGCACGCTACCACCTGCTGCACTGCTCTTACTACGTCTACTGTCTCGCTCTGATGCAGTAGATACGTTACTAAATGGTGTAGAGGTTGAACGCGCGGTGGATGAAGAGGCCCTGTGCGCGTGCGCACTGGCCGCCGTGCACGCACCGCACGCAGTCAGTGCGCCACAAGTGCTCACCGCTGTACAGGTCAGTCACTACTACTGCCACCTTAGACGAGAGGCGTATTTTAGTGAGCGTACGTCGCTCACTTATGGAATAGAAAGACCATTGTATGTGAGCGACGTAATATTTCCCCCCGCGGAGCGCGTCGCGATGTGAATTACATACCTACATTGGTCTTTCTATTCCATAAGTGAGTGTCAGTACGCTCACTAAAATACGCCTCATGTTTAAGGGGCTGGTGTATGAATAAAAAGGGAATATGCTACAGTAGCCTGAGCATACTTTCCTGATCATCATCATCGTCAGCCTGTTATCGCCCACTGCTGAGCATAGGCCTCTCTTCTTGTACGCCACTCGTCCCGGTCCTGCGCGGATTGAATCCTGAGCATTCTTTCCTGATGAATTATACAAATTGTAAAATGTAGGTATCCAATCAAAAATCTAAATAGCTTAGAAATTGAGGTATAATTTATTACTTAATCTTTTATATTTATTTTAATTTTATTGTAGATACAACATTTTGTTTGGAAATATACTTGGGACTATTTATTTATTGACCGATTATTTTTGACAAACAAAAAAAAGCTTTAGGTTTAAAGCTGCAGTATTAGATTTTTATAAAAATCGTATGTATCTGGTTGTATCCTGTTTGTCATTACTTACAGGAGGTGTGTTTACGACGCGACGCGGAGTCTGAGACGCTGAGCGCTGCGTTGCGCGCTCTCACCACCGCTCTAGGTGAGGGCGCCACTAAACACCATTCACTCGCTGCCACAAAGGTACTAGTTATAAAGACTTATGGGGCAGTAGCCTGACACGATTCGCATTTCATGGGCGCTAGATGGTGCCACTTTACACAAAAATGTTTTTGTTAAATATCTGCAAAACTATAGCGATTATATTGCTGAATGTCTAGTCACGAAATCCTTGATTTTTTAGAGCCCAAATTTATTGCCTTTTATTGCTTAATTTGGCCAGCTCAAGATACAATACATCATGTGGAAAATGAGAAACAAAACCTCCTTGGGTTGTCATCTGAAATATATTTAATATGTATCACCTAACCTCTTTGGATTTTTGCTAGTACATTACAGTCAAGAAGGCGTAAGCTGAGCTTTGCATTTGTGTGGGTGTACATAGATAGTGTAGGTGAGACAATCGGCTTAGAGCGCGGCGCCACCTTAGTTTGGTTTAAACCGGTTTTTACTGTTTTTTGTCAACCGGCTTAAAGCGCGGCGCCATCTCACTCCCCCGCCCACCTGCCATACTTCACCTCTTGTACTGATAGCACCGTTACGCGTTTAATTTTAAATATTAAAAAAAAATTAAACTCTAAAATATATAAATTCAATACGTAACGAAAAAAAACGTATCCATGAATACGGATAAAATAATGAGGTTAGCGAAAGAAAAAAATGAAACTATCACTATAGAAGAATGGAAATATGTATGTGACCACGCAATAAAAGAAGGAAAAAAAGTTTCATGGATACGACGCCGCTGTTGATAATAATAATGTAACGATTCATTATTAACACAAACGACACATAAGACGAGAGTGAAAATTAAAACGATTGTGATAAGGAAAATTATGTCAGTGCAATTTCCGCTGTAAAAGAATTGGTAATATATTTTTTATTTGTTGAATTTTATATTAAAAAATATAAATAAAATTTGTTTTAGGATTTTATTGTCTGAGTGTACTTTTGGTGATCACTCACACAAATGCAAAGCTCAGCTTAGACCTCGGGGCCTGTATGAATCTGAGTAACAAGACTTCCTTGGGTTGACAACTGGAATTAATAAAATACATATACCTATATCTAACCTCTTTGAATTCTTCCAAATATGATTTCCGTGGATTATGAATGTAATATTTGCTTTAAAAATTTCAAATATTTGTAAATTGGCTAATTTTTGTGTGTGTATTTCGTACTTTCGTATGTTTCAAATACAAAAACAACTGTTTGGCGTCCGATGTATGAATTTAAAATTCGGTCACCCATCTAAATACTGTCTGGATCAACCGTTGCTTAATTTTTTTCTATCAAACTGTTGTTGAACGCTGCACGTAAGTTTCAGATTTGGTATTACAATGGAGAATGAAAGAACAGCATCTGAGACTAGAAAAAAGAATATTTATTAATTGAATTGTATTTTACACGTCCAGTGAAATTTTAATTTTTAGGCGGAATTAAAACAATTTATGTTTATCAAATAATATTTATTTTTAATTATGTTAAATAAAAGCTTCAGTTATAGCAGACAGATATAACGTTTACAGTTATATCTAGTACCTACACCGACTTTGGTAAGCGAAGGTATATTTACAGCTTGGCTGGGTGCGAAAATATATACCTACATACTCGTACATAGGTTGGATGATAATGACACCCGAATTGAGTCTCTCGGCCAGCAACAGACTGCGTCGAACTATACATACCTATATTAGTCATCTTACTCAACATTTCATCACAAATTCAATAAAATCTTAAATAATAGCGAAAGCGAGTGTAGCTCGGCGGTTTAAACGTCTGGTTTTCGCCCTGACGCACCCTGGTTCGAATCCGGTCCACACAGTGCACTCGCTTTACGGTGAAGTAAAAGACCTTGAGGAAACTTACATGTTTGAGGACCACACTTTCCGAGAATATGAGTCTTTCGTGGATCAGATAACACAATAAATAGTAGATACAATAAACAAAATACTAAAAGCATTCTAATTAGCTCATTATCATTAGTCTTCCCAATCCCACTTCTGGGTATAGAAATTAGGAGCTCACGAGGGTGGTGACAGTTATCTTATCCAAACTATTAAATTTAGTATAAGTTTACATTCGGGTAGGTACTGGATCTATTGATTTTAAGCCATTCGGGATTCTTCGAAGAATGATTTCAGGCAATACATATTTTCGGAAGAAACAAACCAATTTTTGGGTCATTGATTCGATAAAATCCTCGTCTCTCTGGACTTCAACAACTGTAAGCGGGTGAGTAACGGAGAGAAAGCAGATGAAATAACATTTCTGTTTTCCCGTCACTCTCAGCTGACCTTGAACCTGCAAACAATGCCTCATGAGATAATTGGACGTATGTATGTGGTACAAGCGAGACATACGATCACAGGTAACATCGGACATCACAAATCTGCACATAATATTTTATTTATTTTAAACTCATATCTACATATTTTGTAATCAAGTAACTGAAAAATAGTCAGTTAATAAATATGATTATAGTACCTGGAAGTAATAATCGTGTTTCTTATTCATTTCCAAGTTTTTATCAGCATATTTTAGAGGAAAACCTATTTTACTTCTTGCAGCGCTTTCTATGTCAGTTTCAGTTCGCAGTAATGATGGAAAGCATTTTATTTCAATGATTGCGTTTTCATCTTCAATGACCCCTGAAATGATATTGTCTGGCTTTACTATCTAACAAAGTTGTATTTCTTTAAGAGATCGTCAACAAATATATATTATTTACCATTACTGTAGGTATCTAATATTGCAGAGAAAAGACTTAAAACTTCCATATAAATGAATTTTATACTAACCATCTGGACTTGCTCCTAAAAATCCGAATTCTCGATCGATGTGTACGGCTGGACGAACATTTTTGTTATAGACGTTTGAAAAATGGTTATAGCGACAGACTCGTTACGTGTACCGAATTCTGTGTCTGCTGTAGAAAACTTTTTCGGATATAATATTTGCTTTACTTGATTGTGCCCTGGAGTAGCAGGTCTTCGTTTGCATATCTGAATAAAAGCAACATTAGCATCAATTCCAATAAATCAAACACGAGTACAAACTCTATGATATAAAAATTACGTGGTGTATGACAGTTTCAAAGGTCATTAAAAAGATATTAGTTCCTTTGTTTTCAATTGGGTAAAATGGAACCCACGAAAAAATGAAATAGACAATACATATAAAAACATAATTATACAATAGCAAATCAATGCCACACAACAGTAAAGCTTCTCATCTTTGTTCAATATATTAATTTTACCTATGTATAACTAAATTGATGTATAGGTATATATATCCTACCTTGCCGAAATGACCAGCCGTCACTAATATGTATTTATATGCGATAATATAGTGTAGTAATAGTTGATGACGTCATAGAAATATATATTATAGCTGTGTGTGTGTTCGCCTGAATATTTGTATAGAAAGTATATTATATATATAATTTATATTAAAGCTGCATGTGTGACGGGCTTTTTCACTGTTGAATAACAGCGTTCTATTAAAAATATAAGTACTTATTCAAAGCTTAGATTACCTCGTGAACTCCGGTCCGTGATATCTGCGTAGTCCAGCTACTGAACGTCGACGATTCACTGTTCCGCTATCAAGTTTTTTCTTGTATTCTCTTTTCGGAGGCATTATTTTACATTGAGTAATTAATTAATTTATATCAGTGCATAGAAAAAAAAACTAAGGGAACGAAAAAAAAAACTAAAAGACAAAATAAGTAATATTTTTACAAAGTAAATGATGACAACTATTTTCTGCTTATTCTACCTCTAAACATTGAACTTTTATATATTTTATTGTCATGGAAGCGGCTGAACCCGCGGATAGGAAAGATTTGCACAACAACGTCGCTCAAATTTTTAATTTTCACCGCTGCTCATTCCCGCCAAAATAACACGTCATAAAACTAACTAACCATACAAAAACAAAAACAAAAGAGTTCGCACACCTAAATACGTATGCAAAGAGGTTCTACGTCACATTATTATTTTTATTCGAAACCAATTCGAAATGTGAAATCTGGCAACGTCGCATTATTCTTTTACATCTATTTTAGGCTTCGACAATCAATCTGATTTTAGGCTTGTAGAAAAAAACGATTCCTCGATATTTTTAAAGATATGGAGTACTTCGATAAACTATATTATACCGTATAGGTACCGTTTTAATATTTTAAATACACTGTATTTAAAATATTAAAACGGGATAAAACTCGATAGTTTTTTCAGACCAATAAACAATTATTATAACTTTAAAGAAAAATAAAATTCTAAAATGAAATATTTTTATATCGACATTTTCAAACCAATTATATGTTTAACGTGTATTATAAATTATGTGCCTTAAATCTTGTAGTACATACCGAACAACCAGAAGTCAGCTTACAGCTTTGCACATGAATCCGATAAATCTATATACCTATTTGAATAAAATATCAATATCAAAATTTTCAATAAACATCGAAATGATAATATTATATCGTTTGTTTATTGCATTTCGGTCATCCCTAATCTTAGTTTTACATTCGAATCTCAGACTAAGGAACCTATTGTCTGTGATTCGAATGCAACGTTGTCAGCTCTTGCGTTCGAAGCATTCTAAATTCGAAATTTAAATTATACCTAATGAACTTAGAATTCTCTAGATAGAAAATGGAAACAAAATTATTGCAAGCTAGCTGTAGGTACCCGTAGCGTTGCTCGCGTTTGAATTTGCTTTTTGCAATTTAAAGCCTGCAATCATAGAGTAGTAAGTATATGCCTGCAATGCAAACACTGTAACACGAGCGAAAATATTTATGACTTTTTATATTCTAGGAATTCATACTATGTACGTCCTAAAGTGAGTAGTCAGCAAAACACATAATTTTATTAAAAAAATGGTGTCTTGGTAATTTTTGCAGAATTTACAATTCACGTATACTATGCGCATGAAAAAAAAATTAATAGTATACAGATACAGAGAAAGAGAGATTATTTGTTTTCTAGACTTTTCTAAGGATAACTATACTGCATAACTTAGAAATAGTAAATACTTTACGTAAATATCACTACTCTGGGGCTGAGCTGGCAGCCACAATTAAAAACGGAAGAGGAAAGATGCTTGGCCACCTTATACGACATGCCGACTTTCTGAAATCGTTGAAGGAAAACTAGAAGCATGAAGAGAAAGAGGAAGGCTGAAGAGGTCGTCTATAAACCAAGTAAAGGAGAATGCGGGCGTTATATTGTATAAGGAAATCAAGAAATTGGCAGAAGATCGGGAAAAATAGCGCATGTTGCACAGACCAGGGGGCCCTCTCCCTTAAATGTGTGATGATAATGATGATGATGAAACATCATTTATGTATTTTTTGCATCGTGGACGGTATTTTTCAAAAATGTATTACTTGCCCATAATGATTTGAAAAAATCAATTCAAATAAATGTATTTACTAATTTATAATTTACTTCATTTAATATCATATCATCTCGTTTAATTTCATTTCCGCAACCATATACATTATTTTACGCAAAACTCTCAGTACTAAACTTCATAATAAACGTCTTCATATATACCTCATAATATCGTTGCCTAGAAATTATTCTGATATACCGAACCACAAATCCAAATACAAACTTCAATTCGCCACCATGCAACAATACCAGATGGAAGTATGTCTCTCTCCCACTACCTGACACGAGCTGGCAACGCCCCATTTTCTCTTCAGTAGTCTCAATACTTATCTTCCTGTAATAAACAAATGCGACGTTGCCAGCTCGCTACTAATCGATAATAGCTTCATGCGAAACGCATCTATATAGGCGTTCTAAATTCAAAATATGCAAATATTACATTTGACCATAGAATAGTTTAGATAGAGAACGGAAAAATGTTTATGAAATATGATAGAATGAAAAGTATTTTTCGTATAACTATTACTTACGTAAGAATTAAACAAATCGTTTTTAATACAGATACAGATAAAGAGAAACATGTTTTTTAGGTTTTCTAAGTATTACTACTACATCATTTACATAAACTTAGTAATTACAAGTATGTAAATAATAATACAAAATTAAGTTTCTTTTTAATATGATGGATGATTTTTCGATTATCTTGTACTTAATTTTACTAAAACCATACATATTTTTTTATTTTGATAGTGCTCATACATTTTGCTCACACTAAGTTAATGGCCATTATATGGTATCTATGGAATAGATCTGCGGCTCTCAATTATACTTATGTCTTTTATTTTTTCAGAAACGTCAATTTCATTATGCTTCGAAACTGTCATTGTACATTGTCTGCAGTTGGTATATGCACTATATGAAGTTTTAGTGGCAGAGATCTTGCATTTTTTTCCATAGTAATTTCATAATTTTTGTAAAGTTTGTTTTGGCTTCATTATGAATGAAACACGGGCTAGTTTTCTAGACACGCGATCCCAAGAAAGCGCTAAAGCCACCGAACTACTAAAATCACGCAGGCTGTGCTTAATTTTGGAGTCTAAACATTATACAGTTTGTATGGAAATTTGGCTCCTGAAGTCCACCTCAATTATATTTCGTAAATTTCATGCTTCAGATATAATAAACATGGTAGTACTTTTATCCTACAGGCAACATTTGCACGTATTTAGAGACTGGATTTGACTATAGTCAATACAAGTAAAATAAAGTCCTTCTAACTTCACTTGGAAGCCATCTTGGTATCCATCTTGGCTGTCGACCTCATTCTTTTTTCGTGCACGGCAACCAACGCACGCGTCAAGCGCCTAAGCGCAACTTCAAAATTTAAATAATATATATTCTTAATTTTCTTAAAAAAGTCATAAGTTTCAACGGATTCAACATTTTGGAATAAAATTCGTTCATTTTTAAATCGTCATGAGATGCCGAAGATAATCTGGGTGAGTCGAAATAATTTGGTATACCGTTCTACCTTCCTGCGAAAAATGTTACCGACTTTTCGAAAGAAAATTGTGCTCAAGTTTATAAGTGATATAATACTCCCATACCGGGATAAAAGTAAATTTGTAAAATCATAAGTTATACCTAACGGATTGAAGATTTTGGAATGAAATTCGTTAATTTTTAAATCACAACTTACAATAGACTCAACGTTTTGGAATTTAATTGTGCATTCATCATGCGTTACCGAAGATAATCTGGGTGAGTCGAAATATTTTCGTAGGTATCTACCTGCAATTTTTTTTTACTGACTTTTCGAAAGAAAATTGTGCTCAAGCTTTTAAGTATTATAACACTCCCATGCCGGGATTAAAGCAGATAACCTTCGGTATCTTTTCTTCGAGAGCGCTGCACTCCCGTGCCGGGACCAAAGTGCAAGTTAAAATTAACTTATATTTCGGCAAAGCACTTTGTTACATTTCTTAAGATGAATTTGATATTTTTTTGACCCTTTTTTATTTGACCAGCTCTTCTAAAGCGACACTCGCATAAACGACAGTGTGGTCAATGGCAATGCATGCTTGAATTATGACTGGTTACTTTATGACCACTCTGAACATAGGCTAATACGTGCGCAGATGCGTAAAGCTCCGAGAGGTCATAAAGTTTAGCGCACATCTTTACAGACACAGGTCACTATTACCAATGATCTTGGCTCGACTCTCATCTGCGTCTAGTGCCTCAAGTTGGTACTTGGCTGATCCATCCCAAAGATGCGCATACATATATGTTTCTGTTTGTAATGTTATTTGACACTAAAGTGACACAGTTAATTTAAATGATTAAAAGAATTGAAAAACAACAGTAAGTATTTTAATAACAATGAGATATGTAAGAATATATAAATATGGGTTTTAGTAGTAATGGCGGGCAAAATCATTCCATGTTATTGTACAATATAGTATGTAATGACTTTATCTGTAACTGAATACAACTAGCTGTTTATCTGGTTCGTGCAGGCGGTGCGTGCAGTGCATCGGCTGGCGGGGGCGAGGGACGCGGGGGGCGGGGGGCGCGCGGACAGACAACTTCGCCGGGATCTAATGCTGTTCCTTGGTAGGAGAATTTTAATGTTACTGACAGAGCTTTTTTTTACTAGCCTTTCCTATAAAATACACATTTCGTTTTTAGGATTAACATTTAACATCAATATATATATAAGAAATATTCAATATCGGTGAACTTAAATTCGCCCAAATGTAAACCCAAATCATATATTTATCACGAAACTGTCCTTTTTTGTTGGTCAACAGACAACATATGCGTATATTTAAAACTACATACATTGTGTGTTCAGGTAAGTACGGCAGGTCTGAAGACGACATCTCTGAGTCGGAGCTGGTGTCGGCGGCGCTGCGAGACCAGCTCGCGCTGGTACTACCTGCCGCGCATGCAGATTGTAACGTGAGTAACTAATTTACATTATGTTCTTAGCGCGGCATAAACTAAACTACACAAAAACATGAAATAACTTAAAAACTGTAGCCCTGCAACACAAGGTTCTTGTGGTACCTAATGCGGAGTTAAGTAAACCTCACAACTTACTCGTTTTATATTATATTTTAGTGGTACGTATACACATTGTAATACATAAATAAACTATTTTTGTTATTATTATTATAGGCCTAGCAAACCTAATGATTTTAACCCACATCGCAGCAGTTTTACTGTTATTTACTTCACTGGCGGTCCAAAGCGTCTCTGAGAGCTTGCAACAACACAGGTTTCGAGTTGGCTTTTGCCTCTCACATCAATGCAAAAATGTATTTTTCTACTTTTAAAACCCTTCCCTACAATTTAAACATTTTAGGGACTCTTTCGTATCGTAATATGTGGTCTCTTTGGAATACTTTAACGTTAGTTCAACATAGGTACGTTCACGTTTAAAGAAATAGAAAAACATTTATCCAGATAGATTTACAGACATTTAGCGAATACACACATATACATACAATAAATAAATAAATAAGTCTGCCCTAACACAGTCCCAACTCAGCATAATGCTGTTTACGGAAGCAATCAGCTTTTCTACATGTCCTCACATGTGTACCGCAGGTGCGCCTGCGTCACGTGCTGCAGCTGGCGTTAGACCGCGGCCACGCGCGAGCGCTGCGCCTGCTTACTGCACTACTCGCTGACTACCGTGAGTATGCATCTTGTTCTTAGTACCATGTACTATAATATCTTTTTATCAACAACTGTACATGAAATTTGAATTCAAAACTTATAACTAAACTTAACTTATTACTTCATTTTATTATCGTATGTCATGTCAGTAAACCTTAGGGTGGCTTGAAAAACTCTCAACCCCAGAGTTGGCCACTCTCATTCGATAAGAAGAAGATCGTACGAGAGCGGCCAACTCTATTGTCAATAGTTTTTTAACGCCCCCAAAGGCCGTAACTACAGACATAATGACTGCCCCCATGACAAGCAGTCGAGACTTATGCTAGCTGAACTAGCCGGTGGCTTACAAAGTTAGGTAGCGCGTTTTAAGCGAATATTTCAAGAAGCTAAATTATATAGAACTAGTGGACGCTCGCGGCGTCGCTTGCGTTATTTCGGGACTAAAAGTAGTCTACATATGACAATTCCGGGACCTTATACTACCTACATACCAAAAATCATGAAGATCCGTTCAGCCGTTTTTGCGTGATGAGCGTTTTATAAACAGAGACACAGAGAAACATAAAAATATTAAAAAATTGTTGGAACGTGTTTTGTTATCTATTCTAAGTATCTACAAATTTTTTTTTTAATATTTTCAATATTCAGTCTTTCGATTCTCTTCAGCTTTATTATATGTATTGATGGATGAACAAATAAATAGATTGTAGTGTCAATATGTTAACTAAACGGCTTTCACTCACGTGTAATTCGCGTATGTTTTTTATTTTTTATGTTGTTTACGCGTTTCGAATGTAATGACACCCATCTTCAGAACGTGCTTTCTGGGACTGCGTGCTGTCGCGGTCCCTGAACGCACTGTTTAGTTAACATATTGATAAAATGTCTCACGAAAGTTTTAATATTAAAAAAGCTTGTAGTATGGTGTGGTTGCAGTGCGCAGGTGCGCCGGCCAGCCGGAGGGCGCCCTGCGCGCGCTGGCTCATGTGGTGTGTGCGCGCGCGGCGCTGGCGGCGCGGGGCGAGGGCCCGCCGCCGCGCGCGCCGCACCTGCCCGCGCTCGCACCGTATCTACTTGACGTACGTTTCTACACCAACAGATACATAATAATTATTCGAAACTTTCATATTCGTTTTATCTGTACTCGATACTCGTATGAAAGATAGATAAATCGACTATTAAAAGTGCTTTCTTCTCTCCGTACCAGGCCCCATCATACTACAACTTACAAAACTAGATCTAACATACAAAACATGACTGCAAAGTGCTATTGAATTTGGGAAAAAAAAAATGGATTTGTATAGACATACCTTTAGTGTTGACAAGTAGCTAATACTGTGTTCCGAATATTGTAACACTTGTAGTAGAACTTTTAATCATATGAGGTGTATTGCAACAATACAGTTAGTAAGCAGCAATGTTGTTATATTGCAGCGCGTATGGGTGGCTCGTGGCGGCGCGCGCGGCGTGCTGTGCGCTGCTCTGCGCCCGCTACTGCACGGGGCAGAGTTGCAGCACGTCGTGCACCGCGTGCTGGACGTGCTCGCGCACGGCACGTGTGAGTATCTGTGTGAATTAAGTAATTAACTTAAATTTGTTAGGTCTGCTTCAAGAAAACTTTAAGTGCTCGTATTTTTTTCTATTATATCATGTGTGTTTTAGCTTAGTGCCTGTTTTGTAAACTAATAATAAATAAATACTTAAATGAAACATTCTCTTCAGTTGTCTCTCTCTTATGGTGTAGCAATTAGCAGATAAGAGAGCGTTCCTGATGTTATGACTACTATTTGTGACGCTTCTTTTTAATATTTTACACCTGTGGATGCACGTCACTACGTTAGCGTTGATTTGGAATAAAAAGTATTCTTTATCATAAAATCACAATCATCCTTTTTTCCACAAAGTAACAAAGAAATAAATATATCTACATACTTTCAATTCTTTGATATGATTTTTCAAATGTGCCTTGTTACGTCAGTGCCCGAGCGGCTGAGTGCGCTGACGCTGACCCCCGCGCTGGTGTCAGCGCTGACCGGCGAGCCAGCGCTGGCCAGCACGCTGCTGCCGCGCCTGCCGCCGCTGCTAGTGCGTGGGGCGGAGCGCTCAGCGCTGCCCGCGCTGCAAGCAGCGCTCGATGCACTCAAACACACGCCGGAGCTATTCAGGTAACTCTACTAACATACTGACACTGACTGCGCAGGCGCCGAGGTCAGCGCAGACCGACCGAAGCACACAGTGAAACTATTCAAATAGCTGAACTTGTTGATCGTTGACCGAAAATTTGTCACTAAATTTCTAATCACAATATTTAAATCCTGCAGTCGCTTTCAAATTATCTGCATTGCAATACAACAACAATACAATGCTTGATTGATATGATTTCTTTAATATGAGTGGACTATTCAATCTTTTACAATTGACAATTAAGCATTTAACCACCATATACCACCACCACTGCACAAACGACACTGTGGTCCAAAAACCACCTAACCTGAGACTACTCATTAGTCAACTCCGGCTCACGCTTGACTACAACTCCTACTTTTTGTTAACAGCAAGGCAGCCCTTGACAAAATGGTAGAAGGCATGGTTCAGGAAGCACTTTATACTCGAGTGACATCACATAATGCCCCCGCTTACTGCGCCACACTCGACCTCATCGTGCAACACCTAGGTCACGAGTGGAAGAGCACAGCTATCGTCGAAACAGTGCTCGGATTGTGCGACAGAGACAACACTATCTTTCACTGCTACTACCTTCTTGCTAAAGTGAAAGAACAGTTTGAGAGTGAAGAGTTCAAGATGATACATAGAGAGGCGTGGCTCGTTGAAAGCATGAAGAGGAAGAGAGATGGAGAGTTTGACGCTGAAGCCGTGTTAATGTTCGTGGCCGCGTTCAGTGATACTTTACTGGAACACCATAATGAGGTATTGGTTCGATTTTTCTTAAATTTATCACATTTACACATTTTATCCATATGTAAAGAATACGGTTTTCACCCGAAACGCGTAAACAACATACGCGAATTACGCGTGAGTGAAAACCCTATTAGTTACATATTGACTGAAATAGCTACATTTTAACTTGATTTTCAACTTGATCCCTTTCCAGATAGACTAGATAGTAAAGGCTAGGAAGTGTCGATCGGACAAATATATTGTACGTAAACATGTTAAACAAAATAAAACCAATATATCTTTTATACTACTTAACTAACTCAAGTGCTTATTCGCAGGACACAATAGATGCGGTGTGCGACGTGGTGCGTGGTCTGCCAGCCAGCAGTGCGCCGCGCCTGCAAGCTGCGCTGGCGGCGTGCGCGCGCTGCCTACCCGCGCCGCCGCCGCGCAGGGTGGCGCGCGCGCTGGAGGCCTGGGCTGACACGCTGCCAGCGCAGGAAGTTACAGGTATGGTTAGATATACCATAAAAAACAACATTGGACAAAAGTTGTTTTCCAACTATTGTTACGACTGGCACCGAGAACAAATATCACAGTAATTCAATAAGACTACTTATAGGATCGTAAATTTCAATAATTTGATAGATTCTTTACTCCCAATTCTGAATTTTGAAGTCGCAAAAATGAAAATTATTTATTTAGTAACTTTTTAATGGCAGTAGAATTGAACTCAGTTTTAGATTATTGTGAAATATTTTTTTTAACCTCAGACTTATGAAGTTAAGACTTGATCTTTTGTTGTCCCAATAATATATATTTTTTTATTTCCTCTGGCAGCTAGTCCGTTCTTGTTCCAGAGCACCTGTCCCGCTCCGAGGCGGCTCCCCCGCACGCGCGTGCAGTGCGAGCGCTGCGCGCGGTGCTGGAGGCGGTGCGCGCGCCGCACGCCGCCTGCATGCTGCCGCGACTCACTGTTGAGGCTACACGCTGGCCACAGCTTGTGTTCCAGATGTTTAACACAGACTGCGATAAAGGTGATATTTTTAGGGCTTCTCTGGATAAACATTTTATAAAATAATTTGTTTGAAATACGTGTCATGAATTATTATATAGTTAAGCTGAAGACGGTCGAAAGTTTGAACATAGAAGATATTTAAAAAATATTTTTTTGGTGATACTTCGAACACGTTCCAACAATTTCTAGAAATTTTGTCTGTTTATCTGTTTCACTGTTTACCTAAATAAATAAATATTATCGTGAAATAATTCAAGCGAATCCGCGGGCGGCCACTACTGGATAAATATGTAAATAGGCTACTTTAACTTTTAGTAGGTGCGAATAAAGCCGCAACACGTGTACACCTTAACTGTGAAGTTTAAAGTTAGTTTATGTTTACGTTTGAATACGCACTTACGCCAGTATAATTCACAAATTATAAGTGCTATTATGTATAGTAGAGTAAAATGTAATCTCTCTCCACAGATTTATTAGAACACCTCCAGTACCTGGGCGACGCCGCGTGGGTGGGCGTGTACCTGGGCCGCGCGGGCACTCTGCCCCGCCTGCTGCGCGCCGACACACAGCTGCGCGCCGCGCGCGCGCTCATGCCGCATATATACACGTCAGTATTCTATATCGCTCTTTTACTTGAGTCTGGTTTTTTCTATCGTGTAATATACATACCTATCTAATTTTATTTATTTATTTATTAATAGTCTGCAAAACAAGCTCTAAGCTAAAACACACATAATATAATAGCAAATAAAGAAGAAAATTACGAGCACTTAAAGCCCTCTTGATGCAGACCTAGCTAAAAAGGCTCATTGAAAATAATCGAAAATAAACTGTTTGGGGATACTTATTGAACTTTTGTCAGTTTATATAAACGCGCATCACGCAAAAACTCCTAAATAAATCATCAAGATTTTTGGTATGTAGGTATTATGATGTTCTAGGGGTTACATAAGCTACTTTTTATTTCGAAATAATGCGAGCGAAGCCGCGTGCGTCCGCTAGTGTGTAATATGTATGTGTTTACTAAAGAAAAGTATTAAAGTGTTATATCCGTTATCATTGTTCAGTGTTAAACCTTTACAATTTGCAAATAAATGATATGACTATGACTAGTACCCATGACACAGCGTTTGCTTAGGGGGCTAAAAGGCGCTTTGTGAAATGTGTCGGAATATTTATTTATGGATATTGTTTTCATAAAATCATAATCAATACAATTCGCAACTATAAACATGATAGTACACATCCCCCAGGTTTTTCCTATACAAACCGTATATACTGTGCGAGCCGGAGCTGGCGACGTGCTGTACGCTGCTTCGTGACATTGCCGCGTGCTGCACGCAACATCATGCCGCTGACCTGCTCGAACTTGCTGACGAGGTATAAGCCATTTTATTCTGGAAACTGGAAAGCACTCGATTCTTACTTATTTGTTATACTAACAGCATTATGCCAAAACATGCAACAAGTTATCCACTATGCTGTTCTTTGCACTCGACATTGAATGATATGTGCCTGGTTCCCGTACCACTCTCTCTTTGAGTCATATTTCGTCATGACTGAAGGTCGTATGTTAAAGCGATCACGTCTGTTTTTTTTTCTGTCTCGTTACAATAGAGCAATAGATCTTTGAGATAGAATGATATAACAATGGTGCTCCACATCAGGCAGGCTGTTAGTCAAGCGTTGGCCTATACCGTGTTCACAACAAAAAAAACAAACAGCTTGTATATCTAAATAAAATAGGACACAAAGCTTTACTTTTGTCGCCATAACTTGTTGTAATTTCTCGTGGTTATTCCAGTTGTGGGAGCAGTACAGCAACCACTCGACCGCTTCAGAGCAAGCGGGCTTGCTGCGTGCGTTGGTGGCGGCGGGTGCTGGCGCGGAGTCCCGCTGCGTACAGTCAGCGGCGCGCCGCGTGGCCGACGCAGCAACGCCGCTGTCGGACCGCGCTGTGTTGTTACCTGCTCTGCCGCCGCTACCTGAGCATACGTAAGTGTACTACTATTCTGTCTTAAGCTGCTAATACTAAAAATATTGCTCTGTTAAGTTAATTTATATATATAAAAAAATTGGCACAATTTAATAGGCTCCATGTGATAATAGAGTTAGATATAATTTGGATATGATAGCTATAATAGACAGGAATAACGCGGAACAAGGACTGTGTTAATTACCATTAGCATCGCCCGTAGTTTTACCCACGTTAATCTGCGATCAAGATTGGGCTATGTTATAGGCTACGTATAGTTATTCCAGGCTCTAATCCACCTTAATACCAAGTTTCATTCTAATCCGTTCAGCCGTTTAAAACGCGAAAAATAAACACACACACATGCTTCCGTTTCAGTGTATGTGGTTTTTCGGACATATGACTTAAGTTTATAAATAAGTTAGAAATGTTGGGGTTCTGTCTACTTACAAAAACATTGACTAATAAAATGCCTGTGTATTGTGTCAGTGTGTACACGTCGTTCTGCGCGGCGCTGCCGGCGCGGCTGGCGGAGTGCTCGGGCGAGCGCGCTCTGGCGCTGCGAGCGCTGCTCGACGCCGCCGCCACCGCGCACAGCCCAGACCTGCTCGACGCACTCGCTGCGCTCGTATCAGGTACCTTCTTTATTGCACAACCAAGCATGCAAAAAGACCTAGAAACTCCCCTAAAGAATTAATTCTGCGGGGGAGTCACGACCCTCAGTCATGACGAATACGACTCATGAGAGAGAAGCATGCAAAATACATATGTACAAACATAGTATTCGTGTGTGATGTTCGGGGTGTCAGGAGTGAAGTGACGAATCAAAAGATGTCATCTAGATGAACTAACTTAAACTTCGTTACTAAATATTAACGCGGGGTGCTATGTGAAATCTACATTTCATATAAATCAAATAAAATAGAAGTATATAAGATAGAGCTAATTTTTTTTCGGTTTATATAATTTTGATTCAGTGTTAAGACAATAAAAGACTCCAAAACACGATTACGTATACTTTGCTCGATAGTTTTATTTTTTGAAAAATTGTTGTTTTAAAATATATTTCACCTTTTTTTTCCAAAAGTAGTACCGAAATTTAAACCAATTTAATTATATCTAAAAAATAATGTTATTATTTAGAGGAATTAGATATTTTTTGTAACATGTCCTTGAACCTATTAAAACGAAAACTTTGTAAATTATTGTAAATAGTACCTAGTAGTTTTATTTTTATTGTGTGGTGATGATGTGTTTTCTACTGTACTGTTCTACTGATGAGTTATGTGTTGTATTAGATTTAGGGTAAATTACTACTTAATTTGTTATTTTTAATTGTACTTATAATGTTTGTTCCTCATGTTAGATAATGTAATTTTTATTTGAATTTGTATTGCATGCTTAGAAAATAGGGTATTTTTATTTGATAGATTTAATATGTATGTTAGGTTCACTTTTAGAAGAAATTGTACGACCGTATGTTTAGCTATGATATTATTTTAAGTTAGTATTAGTACATTTTTAGTTTAGTGAACTTATAACAATAAATAAAAATAAAAAGGAGTAAAGAGCCATAAATAGAATATTCTGAATTGCTGATTTTATATGAATTTATTTCGTCAAAAACGTCTGCAAAACTGGTCAAATTGTGCAAAATTGTTTGCGTGTGGACAAGACTCGTCGGCCGGAGCTATGCTCGCGATGCTCGCCCTTGCTTTCATGTTAATACGGCGTGGAATGGCATGCGAAAAAGCAACTGTAGACATTTTTCCAAGCGCATAGCGTTTTCGGGTGAAAGATGGTGGCCTTAAGGTAACTTGCATTACATCAGCACATCGTATCCTAGGGCGTTCGTGTAACCTTGCTAACTGAGTTAGCACTAACGCGCCTAAGTATGTGTAATTGTGTACACTATTAGTATTTTCTTACACTAACCAATAGACGTGTCTCAGTCACATCAAATCCTATTAAATATGTGACAGAACGTTTCAGTACATTCAAAGAGTAATTAATACTTTAATATTAAAACTTTCGTGAGGCATTTTATCAATTTGTTAACTAAACGGTTTTCACTCACGTGTAATTCGCATAATGTTGTTTACGCGTTTCGCATGTAATGACATCCATCTTCAGAACGTATGTTCTAGGACCGCGGCAGCACGCAGACTGCGCGCCGCCGGGACACGGGCGCGAGGGCCTGGGGTGGTAATTAATACATGTAATGTTCGCTCCCCAGGTGGGGGCGGCCCTGCGTGGCTGGTCCCCGCGCTAGACGCGTGCATGCGTGCGCTGGCTGCGCGCGCGCCGCCCGCCTGCCTGCACCACATGTACGCGCGAGTCAAGGACCTGTCACTGCCGGCCACTGACTACATGCTAGTGCCACTACTCAGGTACACGATTGTTTGCTTTGTTCATTCATTCATTCATTCATTCATCACCTTTCATTCATTTATCGTCGTTCATAGTATACGACGTTTACTCTTCCCAAAACACGACAAAAACTATGGTCAACATCTTTCCTTATACAGAATTAGTTACATCTATAACAATCTTGGTAACAACTTAGATATTTATGGTCTGTCAGTAGCCAAGTTTGAACAAGAGCTTCTCGATACTTTGGAGTGTCCAGATGAAATCTAATTATCTGTTTACTTAGTATCCAATTTTCGTCAACGCGATAGATGTGTAAATTTATGTATAATTTTATGTTAGTGTTTCCCGTTTTGTGGACCATGAATAAAAAAAAAACGAAAAAACTTTAGGATATACTGGGGCAGGTCAATTACTAGACCGTGTAACACAATTGTGCGATTAGCACTAGGCCGTACGATTCACAATATGTAATGGTGAAAAATGATTACGTCAATTACTTTACTATCTTGCGCGTTGTTCCCAGAAAATTATAACCCAGGGGTCTTCAAATCTAGAGTAAATAGGTTTCTTCTAGGCAAGCGTGCTTGCGTGATTAACATCAGGCAGGCTATAGTCAAACGTAAGCCTATTTCGTGTTAAAAAAACTAAATGTCCGTAGCGCGAGTCCTACCTCCGCATGTGAAGAGTTCTACTCCCTGGTGCTATCAGGCGAGCTGAGCGCGCTGCGTGCCGCGCCCGCGCCGGCTGGTACGCGTGCGTTCAGGCGCGCGCTGCACGCACACTCGCGCGCCGCTACACTGCTTGCATTACTTCCTGACAAGGTATGCAGTAAATTACTCATGAAAATGAAAAATGAAAACGTGCGTTAGAACGTAAGCGTACTGACGCTTCCTTATGAAATAGAAAGACCAATGGGAGTGACATCACGACGCGCTCTGCGGGTGGAATATTTATGTCTATCTCATACATTGGTGTTTCTATTCCATAAGTGAACGTCAGTACGCTCACTAAAATACGCCTCTTTTCTAAAGGGGTTGATGCTGATACTAAGATGTGTTTGTTCTACGGTGGTAATATATGTTTTTGTTTCATCTCTACAGGTAATGTAAAAGTTTGTTAGGCCGGCTCGCAAAAGGGTTTTAAAATAAATGTAGTGTCAAAGCAACCAAGTAAATAAATGGCAAAATGTAAGTCGTTCGCAAGTAAGTGCCTAAGTTTTTATTTTCTTGACTAATAAAGCAATGTTGTAAGTGTCGCGTGTTTTTTTTTACTAAACACAATTCGTAGTTAGTGTGCGTTAGAACGTAAGCATACTGACGCTTCCTTGTGGAATAGAATGACCAATGTATGGAAGTGACATCACGACTAATAAAGTACTGTTGTAGGTGTCGCGTGGTTCTCTCGAGTCCCCCACCTCCCCCCTGCACGCGCAGGCAGGCGGCGTGCGCGCGTGGCACTACGTGCGGGAGGCGTGCAAGCTGCTGGTCGCGCTGCAGAGGAAGGTGACGGCGCCGGAGGACGCGCCGCCGGACCTGGCAGATGCAGTGCGGTATGGTCTTATAGTGAAATTCAAAGTTGTGTATTTCAAAGTACCTACCTATCTTTTACTTGATTCATCGTCATCATTATCAGCCCACGTTCGTCCACTTCTGGACATAGGCCTCTCCCAAGGCACGCCACTCAGCCCGACTTGATTATGACAGGAAAAATTTCAAGATCCCTAAATGGCCCGCCCGTAATAGTGTGGTTTGGTTTTCTAGTTGATCGTCATAAATATGTACTTCAAGATATTTTATCTAAGATACCTAACTCGCCCGCCTGTAATAGTGCGGTTGGGTTTTGTAGTTGATTATTCTAAAAATGTACTCCAGCAGGAATTCGTGTAAGCGTCCGTTTCTCGTTTGCTTAATCCCCGTGCTCTATCACTGCTTTGAAATTATTGATAAAGAGTGGCTTTCTACGGCGCTTTTGAATGACGTACGTACTAAGGTATAACTAATATTAGCGCTGGTGGCCCTTTGCCATCGGCATTAGGCTGAGTTGCGGCTGTATTGGGGCATCAAGATATTAACCTGTATTGTGTCTTAATATAATTTCTTTCTTTCTAATGAGCCATGTTGCAGTGTGTTCCGCGAGCGCGCGTACTGTGCGCTGTGCGCGCTGGTGTGCGCGTGGCGCGCGGACGAGCGTCTGTACGCGCACGTGACAGGCGCGGCGTGGCGCGCGCTCGCGCGGGACCTGCCCTACCACCTGCCGCTGCGGGCGAGGGAGGTCCGTACACTTACATAAAAAAAAAACTTTCAGAAAACTTTATAAGCTCCTTTTTTTTGAAGTCGGCTATTAAAGAACCCTGGGTTCATACAAGCTTCACCGCTCATATTTACAGTTTGTATTTTTTTTTCTATTTTACATAGTATGTGTAACTACATAGGTAATATGTATCTGTAGTTTACATGTTTGACAGTATCTGAAATATAATAATAATAATAATAATACAATTTTATTTATGATAAACTTAAATCTATGTACAGTTTTAGAATTTGCAAAACCTACACTAGGTATCCAATCGAATCCTGTATTGTAGGCCTGCAGTTCTTCTTACCGCATCTACAACGTACTTATTCTACATTTACTTACATATAATATTAATAAGTACCTAAGTCATTTTGAAGTGAAAATTTAAAAGCAAAACAAAACAAAAATTCAAAAAAGTTTGAATTACAATAATCTGTTTTGTTGTGAATGATATGTATAGGTATATATATTTTAAGTAAATAAGATTATAAGATTAGTAGCCTAATTTTACATGACATTACAATTGCGGTTAAGAATAAATATCAATGTTTAATATACCAAGGTGGCTGCATTTGGAATGTGTTAGCTAAAGTTATTGATGTAAATGAATAAAAATATTAAATGCCACATTGCGTATAACTAAACGTATGTGCGCATTTTGATCCATGCGCGTGTGTACGTGAATTGAATTACAATGTGCGTGCGTGTGTGTGCGTGCGTGTGTATTTGTGTGTACGCGAGTGTGTGTGTGTGTATTTGTGATTATTTGTGCTGTGTTTTTATTGCCACGAAGGAAGTTTCATTAATTTTACGTATTGCAATAATAATAATGCCTATTTATTCATCTCATGATTATAAGTACTATTTCCATTAACTTTTCTGTTTCATTGTAATCTAAGCCCTGGAGATATTCCGACGTTTTTATGGAAAGTTCATGTTTAGACATATTAGTCATATTTTCTATGCCTTTACATAGTTCGTTGTATAAACTAACCTACAAATTAACGTTTCATCCGTTTCAATGCTTGGATTTTTGACCGTCTTCAGCTTTATCATATGTATAGATATAATGATGTTGTGTTTCAGTGGCACCGCAAGCTCCCCGGTACAAGCGAGGCAGCCGACAAGGAAGCAGACGCGGCCCCCCGCCCCCGCACCGCGCACACCCCCCGCACCCCCCGCACCGCCCGCGTGTTCCTGCGCACGCTCACTGAGAACCCCTACTCGTTCGACTTGTTCGAAGATGATGATATTGAAGAGGAGGTACTGAAAAAAATACTTAAATTTGTTTTATTTTTTACTAGTGTCGGTCAAGGCCTGCTTGAAGCGAGACTTTTGTTTCAAATCTTAAATCTTATTATGACATATATGTGACACACACCAACAAAGCAACAATTTCCCACCCAATAATCTAAAAAGTTAAGCTATTCGCAACTAAAAGAAGCAGAATGAGATCGCAAGAAGTTTTGACCTTCGCACTTCGAAGATGGCACCGGATAACGATGATAAGTAAGTAAAGTAAGTTTTTATAAGAGTGGCCAGCTTTGGTGTCATAGCTTTCAAACCGCACTAAGGGTTTCTGACATGACTTAACGACTAAACGGCCATGCTATGACGAAGAGCCCTACAATTTAACGTTTCATATAGGTATTCTTATCGAATGAGAGTGGCTAACTCTGGTGTAGAGAGTTTATCAAGCCGCCCTAAGGGCCTCTGACATGGCTTAACGATTGCTGTACTAGACACAGTCGGGACCTACAATTTAATGTGTCATCCGACCCATGGAAGCGCCCAAAATAGAGTGCCACTTTTCTGTCACCCATCCAAGCACTGACCGCGTCGACCTTTGCTTAACATTGGTAATCGCAAGCGATTGCCTCCGTTAACTGAGCTATGGGCGCTTATAAGTAATCGTATATCCAAAATAAGATTATTTACAGACACGCGGCGAGCTACAAGTAGCAGATAGCGAGATCAACCGACACCCGTGCGCCGGCGCACTCAGCGCACTGCTCTCACACCTAGCGACCCACGCACCAATACGCACTGAGCGGACTGCGCGCGCTGAGTCTACTGCAACCGCTGAGTCTGCTGCAACCGCTGAGTCTGCTGCAACCGCTGAGTCTGCTGCAACCGCTGAGTCTGCTGCAACCGCTGAGTCTGCTGCAACCGCTGAGTCCGCTGCAACCGCTGAGTCCGCTGATGTCACCGAGCCCGCTGTGCTGCCTGCTTGGCTGACTGAGCTGTGTGCAGCGTTGAAAGAGGCGCCGGTGACTGTGCGGTATCTACTCGCTCAGGTATTCCTACTATGTTTGTTTTATTTTTGTTTCTGATACAGGAAGTTGACTAAGAAAAAGTAACATTAAGGCCACGATATTTCACCCGAAAACGCTTTGCGCTTGGTAAAATGCCTGCAGTTGCTTTTTCGCATGCAACTCCACGCCGTATTACCATGAAAGCAAGGGCGAGCATCGCGCGCATAGCTCCGGCCGACGAGTCTTGTCCACACGCAAATTTGAGCAGTTTTGCTGACGTGTTTGACGAAAAAAATCCATATAAAATCAGCAATTCAGAATATTCTATTTATGGCTTTTTACTCCTCTAAATTATCTTTTAGATATAATTAAATTGGTTTAAATTTCTGTACTACTTTTGGAAAAAAGGTGAAAAATATTGTAAAACAACTATTGTTCAAAAAATAAAACTATCGAGCAAAGTATCGTGTAATCGTGTTTTGGCGTTTTTTGTTGTCTTAACACTGAATTAAAATTATATAAACTGAAAAAAAAATAGTTCTATCTTATATACTTCTATTTTATTTGATTTTTATGAAATGTCGATTTCACATAGCACCCCGCGTTAGAGAATGTGTTTGTAGCGTATTTTATACAATATCACACATTTTGTTGGTTGATAAGCTACGAAAGTTTTGTTTTCGGTCTGTTGCAAGGTTGTTATAAGTAGTTAGGTTATATTTGACACAAATTTTATTGCATTGGTATATGGTAGAATCGTATGTGACGATTATTTTAAAGGTAAGTTAAGCATTTTATGTATGTACTCTCAAAAAAAATCATAGAAAACTTAGTTTGAAATGGTTTATCTGATACTTGGCCTATGGTATTTCAGTGCACGATCAACGTCCGTACTCAACTCCAGCCGCTCGCTTACCATCTCGCGCCCGCCTTGCTCGCTGTCGTTGCGGACACGGCACACGATACGGTCAACTCTCTACATGTACAGATTGTAAGTTCTAAACTACATATATTGTGACTCTTTTTTATCTTCAGTACCACATGAAAAAAAAAATGGGAAATTCATGATTCGTACTAACATTTCACTCGATACATTTTGTTTTTTCTTAAACAGACAGACAAACAAACCTCGCTCTACACATGTTTTCTTTTGTTTACAGGGAATTAATATTAATACGAATCATGTGTTCGTAATTAAGACTAAAATATAATAACATTATATTTTATTGATTTAACATACCTATAACAGATGTGGTACAAAATGCTTCATGCTCGAGTCTTAAAAAAAATTACATACCCAAAAATATAGAATGACTAGTGGGAGCTCGCGGTTTCGCTTAAGAAATAAAACTTGCATTCCCTATTTCACCCCTTTGAAAGTGGCATTTCCAAAAATCCTGTCTTAGCGGATGCCTACGTCATAACATCTACCTTCATTCCAAATTTCAGCCCAATCCCTCCAGTGGCTTGGGCTGTGCGTTGATGGATCACTATATCAGTCAGTCAGTCACCTTTGAGTTTTATATATTTAGATATGTTGTATACAGCTGGAGACGGCAGCGTCGTGGCACGCCAGCGCCCCCTTCCCCGTCCCCGAGACAACACTACGCTTATGTTCGCACGCCCTCGCCCGCACGTGCGCGCGCGAGCACGCGGCGCGCACTCTGCACTCCGCGCTGCTGGCACGACTAGCTACCTTCCTGCTCCACTTCCTGTGCGAGGGACTGCCCGAGACAGACGTGTTGCGGGGCCTGGACGCGCAAGGTAGCATCGATCCTGTTTTATAGAATAGATGTCTTTTTTTCAGGATTTTATGTGAACCGTTTAACCCTACTCATTAAAATATTGATAACGTCAGACCACATACAAATATTGTTACGCTCCCGATAAATTTATGTTGTTTTGATTTTTAGTGAGATGGTAACGTTGAGATCTGCTGTCTATTATGTGTAGACAAACGATAGTCTCAGACATAAAATCGTGACATTTTAGATTTCAAGACAAAATCGCATTTCTATACATTGTGACAACCATTTTTGTATATGAATCATCATCCAAAGTCTTATCTAGCCCACTGCTGGGTATAGGCCTCTCTTTGAATGTGCCAGCTGCGTCGATCTTCGTCAGACCTCATCCACATATCTTTCTATCCTACTCGAATGTCTAATTAAATGTAACTTCCTCGAAAGAGTATTTAGCATTAATATGCTAAAACCTGTTTTCATACGTTTAGTAAGGCACCAGTAAACCGTGGATACAACATTATATTGTGTACATTTCTCCGCAGATGGTGGTGAGGTGGTAGCGTGGCTGCGCGTGGTAGCACGCGCGTGCTCGGCCGGCGTGCACGCGCCCAGCGTGCTCAGCGCGTTACTGGCACGTCTGCACGCCGCCGGCACCACCACACCGCACGTGCGTAAATTTATAAAATAATTATTCGTTTGTCAATTAGTTTATTAAACTTGAACGTATTTTTGTTTAATATGTTCTTATTTTAATATTAAAACTTTCGTGAGTGTGGTCTGCGCGCTGCCGTGCTCCCAGAACGCACGTTCTGAAAATAGGTGTCATTACATCCGAAACGCGTAAAGAACTGTTTAGTTAATATAATGTTTTCTTAATGATGTAGTTTGTTCTACACGCCCGCTGCGTCCAGGGTTCGGTCACCCATTGGTCAAATTCACGCTAGATTCTTGCAGTTAGCACAAGCAAGTTAGACAGGATTCTTTTGTATGATTTTTTATTATGTGCTCGTTATTCTATTTCCTGTTGCAAATACTCGTTATAGAATTGAATATTTTATTTCTAACCTTAAAGATATCTTAATTAACAGAGTTTTGCATTTGATTTTAATTACCCTTGTAACCTTGTGTACTAGTGTCACCAGTGGCTTCTGCACTAGGTATTCCTGTATCGCAGCAGCCATAGATGCTTTTAAAATCGTATGATTCAAACATGCAGCTACGGTTTCGTGTTAAAATAGTTGAATAATTATACAAAAATAGATGTATACTCATAACCAACGAACAACGTGTCTCTGTGTGTGTATGTGTGTGTATAAATATTCTATCTATGCATCAGTGGTATATCTGTATCAGGTAGCGGAGTTATGCAAGGCGGCGGGCGCGGCAGTGCGTGCAGCGCCCCCTGGCGAGCGCGCCGCGGCCGGCGCCAGGCTGGCGGTGGCGGCGCGCGCTCGGCTGGCTGACCCCGCTGCGTTTGTAGCTATGTTGTACCACGCACAGTGCACCGACCTGCAGCATTTCAAGTAAGTAAAGTACGACAACTCAACGCGTATTTTACTCCAAATGACAAATTCAATATATTATTTTATTCAACCATATTCGTAAAATGTTTTGTTGTTTCTAAACATCCATAGTGCTAATTCACTTACAATAATACACTTCCTTTAGTTTAGGTTATGTGTAAATTTACAAGTGCTTGTTTATAATACCTACTCAGCAGTGAAAAGTTATAAAAGGTAATTAACCACTTAAGTAAATTGTAGCGTATGATATTGTTGTGATAGGTTAATGTACACTATTACCATAAATGTTTTGTAACTGCTTATAAAAATGAAAAACAAAAAACAAAACAAAACTCTGAATGACAAAAATATACCGCGAAATATACATTTCTCTTTATATTTTCTAAATATATTGTTACGGGATAGGGGGCTGTTTTTAAGGAAAAACACAATGCCTGAATCTATTGCCTTTAATTCGACGATATTGTCACGCACAAGTACTTAGAGTACTACGAAAAACACTAAGCACACACGTTCACTACACAGTTCTTCACTTAGCACTTTCACACTCGTAATATCGCTTCGGTATCGCTTGACTGTTCGCTTCGATCGCTTGATTGAAACTGTCCTCTGGCCCGAGCTGCGCCCGTTTATATATCGGTAAGAAACTTCTCGAATGCTTTTGTATTACTTGGATCAAAACACAACCATAAATCCTTTGTCTTGCAAATTAGTTTATTTTGTGTTACACTTGTCTTAACAATGATGACTGTCGAACAATCTGGAACGCAATTAAAATGAGGTAAACAACTTGTTTACGTGTATGTGTACGCGCAGGTAGCTGCCGGTGGAAACGTGAACCTTCCAGAAAGGTCGCGGCGCAACAATATTTAGATATTTGGATGCTTACTAGCTTTTCATAAAAGTCAGGCAGGCTGTAGTCAAACGCAAACCTCTTCCACGTAAAAAAGTATCTTTTGTTGTTTGCACCACGCTGGCAGGCTTTGATTGCAACTCTAAATTGCGTGTTTTACAAATAAATCGATATCCTCACCCAGTTTATTGAAATGATATAATATCCACATAGCAGTTTAGTTTACAAGCTCATATTTCCAGGAATGTAGCGGACATAGCGTGCAAGGTGCGTGCAGTGCGCTCCAGGTGCGTGTCCGTGCTGGCGGGCTGCGCGCGCGCGCACGTGCCCCCGCGTGCGCTGCGTGACCTGCGCGACCAGCTGCCGCCTGACCTGCGCGCCGACGTGCTCGACAAGTGTCCGGAACTGGTGGTTGAAGGTTACTTAAAACTCTTAACTTAAAACTCTCAGAATCCAACGTGAGAGTTGAGTACGGACTCAATTGAACTGTAGGTTTAGTCATATACATCACACTGTTTTTTTGTCACATGTAACATAAATACAAACCTAGTCATAGATAGTTGAATTTGTTACTTTATTATTTATTTCCTAGAGTTTTTCACCGAGCCTGTGCCATTGTCTCCCCGCGCGAAGCGAGCGCGCGTAGACAGCCTCGACTCCCGCGTGCTTGACACGCGAGCGGACGTGCGGGCGTTCTCACGCGCGCTTGCACGACTCACGCCGAGCGAGAGAGAACAACGACTCGCTGACAAACTGGCTGACGACTTGCCTACTAGGTATGTTGTACTCGCGAAGTCAACATATTGTAGGTACCACATTCTTAAACTTAATAGTTCACTACGAACTGGGCCTTAATTTAACTCTATTAGTTCGAAATGAATCAAAAATCAAATTCGAATGCGTAATATATGATAAGGTAATCTATTGTTTGTTAGTTGAATGTTCTGAATAAATAGCGTCTCCAAACTATATGACTGCAGACGCTTCAAATTCGCATCAAAATGGGACACAGGTGACAAGATAAATTTTGATAAACTCCGTGGTTGGTGTTTGTTTTTTGACTACCGTCACTTTTTTTAGAGAATGTATGTTATGTACACTCATACACGTGTAATATGTATACCTTATAACATTCCGTGGTTCCTCACAGACTCGTGGAGTGCACATACACCTGCGTGTACCTCCCCGCGTCGCTGGGCGAGGCGCCGGCGGGCGGCGGCGTGCCTGCACTGGCCCGCTCGCTGCTGCGGCCGCTGCGCGCGCAGCACCGCTTCCAGCGAGCCAACATACCACCACCGTAAGTAACAAGCACTGGTTATTATTTACAAAATACAAAAATATTTATTTGCCAAAAAAACTTTGTCACAAAATGTTTCGAATCCGAGGCGAGGCCAGAGTCATCTCCCAGTATGTTTCTAATTTAATTATAATTATGTCTTAGGAGCTACTTTACACAATGTTTTTTTTTTACAGTCATCATAAAAAATTCAGTTATAATTAGGATCTCTCTCTAGCCACGCCCCGTGGTCATGTGACGTATCTATTAATAACGGAGTAGCGTCAATATCCTGGTATAAAAAAGTAGCTCATTTGGTGTGGTGTGTGGTTCTTTTTTACCAAATTATATCCAAATCAGTTCAGCCATTTAAACCTGAAAAAGTAACAAGTCGATTCAATCTACTCGTTATCTCCGGCTCAACATAAAGGCTACTTTATTATACTGGCTATCCTATATTAATGCTAGTTCGTAAAAACGCCAACAGCTTTGTTGCCCGGGTAGCCGGTGTAAAACGCTTCCCCTCTACTACAAATTATAAAATTGACCTCATTTTCATATTTATTGTCTAAATCTGTATCTACTACAGGATTAGTTGAAATAGCAGTTCCACAAGATGATTGCAATTTTCGAACGCCAAAAAAAAAACTCTGTGCAAATAACATTATCAGGTAGCCTGTTGTATAAGTTACACTTATGGCATGAGTCAACTTCCCAGACATCGCGGTACATGGTTTCTTTATCCTGCAGGCCCAGTTCATACGTCGCTGGAGTAGTTCCAACATTCCGCACAGCGTCGCTGCGTACGCTCGGCGCACGCAGCGCGCCCGCACGCTCCGCCCCGCGCGTCGCGGACGCAACTGCAGACGACCAACCTATACCCATGGAGGAGGCTGTCGATATACTGTTGGACTTTGGAGAGGTAATCATACCGACAGAATACAATGTTTAGTAGCCACCACTTCAATTTGGAAGCTATAGTAAAATATTTGTAATACAAATCTGTCTTTAACGGTATCATTTACTGTTTAATTCGTCGATTATTACCGACCTATGTTTCGGTACATTCCAAGTGCCGTCGTCAGGGCCGACTCATAATCGTCTAAAACAGAATACCCATAAATTAATGTGTCTGGTATAGTAATCTATTATTACCAAATTTAGAGACATCCGATTACATTGGCCTTGTGTAAGATATTTCCCCCAATAAATCAATCCTGCGGGTGAGATACGACACGACCCACAGTAATTAAGAAATAGGATTTAAGCAAAATCTATTTATATATGGTTTCAGTCTTGCTGGGAGGTGTCTGCCGGTTTGGTGGCGGACGTGTGGCGCGCGCTGCGGCCGCGCACCGGCCCGCTGCCCGCCGCGCTAGGCAGCGTGCTGGCGGACACGCTGTGTGTCGCGCGCCACCCCGCAGCGCTGCGGCTGGCTGTGCTGCTGGCGCCGCTGTTGGACGACGTCGCACCGTCAGTACCGAAACTTGTGACACTTTTCATCATCATCATGTTAGGATGGCGAGACTATGGAACTCTCTACCTGAAGCCCTGTTCCCAGAAAATTATAACCCAGGGGTCTTCAAATCTAGAGTAAATCGATTTCTTCTTGGCAAGCGTGCTACACTTAGACTATAGTGGTGCTTAACTTCCAGCAGGCTATAGTCAAACGTAAGCCTATTTCGTGTTAAAAACAAACATGTCAGCTCGTGTTTACCCACTGCTGAGTATAGGCCTCCTCTCCAACGTGCCACATAGTAAGGTCACCAGCCTGTCTGGTCCATCTCCTACCTATTTGTTTAGAAATGTCATGCCGACCATCGGGCTAGTAGTCTGCCTCTGGGTCGGATATTGCTTCTTGGATACCACTCGCGATACTTTTATTTCTGTGCAAATTTTAAAGAAATATCTCTTTACACTAGAGTTGACCATTTTTATACGTCAAGAGTCAAACTCAAAAATCAGTATCAGATTGTGTAACATAAATAAAATAAATAAATAAGTATTCCGGTACATTGCACACATCGCCATCTAGATAATAATATATGTGTGATGTTTGTAGTCTGCAAGCGGCGGCGCGCGCGGCGTGCGACCGCTGGGCGCGCTCGGAGGCGGCGAGCGAGGCGCGCGCGCTGCACGAAGAGCTGCGGGCACGGGACCAGCACCCCGCGCTTAGCACGCTGGGGTAACTAATAATAATAATAATAATAAAAGCATTTATTTTGACATTTTAGGTGTTTACAGTAAGATAGGTTATTACATGGTATTGTATAAACTAGGGCTTTGTGTATTACCTACTGTATACAGATAGGCGAACCCTGGATATCACACTAGGTCTATTCCTGTGTTGTGATATCCAGTTTTTCTTATTTTGGTTGTACACAACATAGCACTTACTTGAGGTATGTATGGTTATGTATTCTGTACCCCCACATATGTCACAAATGGTTAGCAAAAACAGTTTGTACACAGAACACAACCATAAGGGTTGAGAAAAAAACTGTTTTATTATAATTATCTGAGGGATACACATATTTTATTACTTTTATTTATTGATATAATTTCATCATCATCACAAATTTAAGGGCAAGGCCCTTGTCTGTGGAGCCGCTATCCTTCCCGATCTTCTGCCAATTCCTTGACCTTATACGACATGACACCCGCCGTTTCTTTCACTTGGTCCATGTATGACCTTCTCGGCCTTCTCTTTTGATATAATTTCAGTAGACTGAAAATATACCAATACTAACTTAAAAATAATACTATAACTAAACTGACGGACGTAACTTTCTCCTAAAAGTAAAAAAAAATAAATGAAATGGAACGGGACGAGTTGCAAAATAAATTTTAACTCTATAGCGACTAAAAATAGTAGAATATATGGCGGCCACTTGTTGTACTTGTTAATTTTTATATTTAATATGTAATTAAAATTCCTAACGGCTAATTCCGTATCGGTTGTATTCATCTGTCGTCAGAACATACGTTTTGGAATCTGACCGTGTATACCTACACGTTACATTAACATTCGTATCCAAAATAACTCAAATTTCTAACACTCGAGTAAGCATGAAAGTAGCAAAAATAAAGGTAATAATCATTTTAAAAACAAACCAAATTGTACATTTATTTACAGTTGAAATACAATGTTAGCACGTTCACACAACAACATACTTGAATGCAATAAAATGTTTTTTTTTTTATTTCAGGTTGGAAAGTGTATTGGATGCAGATGATGACGATGACGTGTCTCTCGAGGAACAGCGCGCGTTTTCACTTGAAGGTAACAATTATGTAAAATGTATTACTTCTTCTTATCGTATAAGAGAGGCCAACTCTGGTGTCGAGATTTCATCAGGTCGGCCTAAGGGCCTCTGACATGGCTTAACGAATGCCGTGTTAGACAAACAGCCGGGACCTAAAATTTTACGTGTCATCCCACCCACGGAAGCGCCCATAATGGAATGCCACTTCATACAAAAATTATAATATAGTACTGATTGATGTAATTCATATCTGTTATAATTTTGTTATATCTTTATTTCTGTAGTTTGCAATTTATTTTAACGATTCATAAGGTTTTATTAATCAATTGATCTGTAACTTTGTGTGCTAATAAATTATGATTTTACACTGTTATTGGAAAATAACACAGTTTGGGTGAGGCAGCTCTTAAAAAAAAAACAATAACGACTTTTGAATGTTCGTGATAGAAAACATCTGCTGTTCCATCAAAAGTTCTTCGTACCAAATTTAGCAAACCGGAAGTAAAACAATATATTTTTCTCGAAAATTTCCAAAAGTAGTAGAATAAAATTGATTGCTCTTGACGTTTTTTTTTTCGTGGGATAGTTTTACGTTTGACTACAGCCTGCCTGATGTTAAGCATTGCTGCAGCCTAGGTTGGAACACGCTTACCTAGAAGATACCTAATAACTCTAGATTTGTAGACCCCTGGATTGTAGTTCGTAAAGCCTCTCCTTAGTGACCAGTTACGTTGCATACTAACTGATCGTATATCGTACGACAGCGTTGGTCCAGGCGAGCGGGGCGCTGGCAGAGTGGCGGCGGGTGCCGTCCCGCGAGCGCCGCCGCAAGCTGCGCTCGCTACCACCTCTGTGGACAACAGGGTAGGTATTTGCATGGAACTGAAATATGATTTTTGTAAATCTAAATATATAAAACTCAAAGGTGACTGACTGACTGATATAGTGATCTATCAACGCACAGCCCAAACCACTGGACGGATAGGGCTGAAATTTGGAACGAAGGTAGATGTTATGACGTAGGCTAAGAAAGGAGTTTTAGAAATGCGACTTTTAAAGGGGTGAAATAGGGGATGCAAGTTTTACTTCTTAATGCAAGTGAAGCCGCGAGCACCCACTAGTAAACTATAAAAATATACCAAAATACTAAACGAGATGTGCAAACCCCATTTATTTCCACTGAAAAATAAAAAAGTTATGACCAATTGAAGATTTCATTCCATCTCTTTCTTTCAAAACAGCATTTTCTCTATATTTTGTATGGCGTTAGTGCCATGTGACGTCACATGGCATGTCGGTTCTCTCTGTCTAATCGTAAACTAAATCGTGTATAACTGCGTTATTGTTAAAGCTAATTGAAACATGATTTCACAATGCTGATTGTCTATTAAAAAGCTTTCATTGAAGTTTTAAAAAAATGTTGTGCGTATACTCCACTAGACACATCTTCAGCAGTCAACTGGACTTGTACCAGCCAGGAGAGGAGTCGTGGCTGCGTTCCTGTCTGCGTGTGACGCGGGAGGGAGACGCAACGCGTGAGCTGCGTGCGGCCTCGCGCTGGCCTGTGCGGGCTGACTATTTGGCTGCGGTACGACACTGTTTCCTTATTTTATTTGAATCAACACTGGCTAAAACAATATAGCTTGTTATATTTGGATTATTTTGGATCTTATAGTTATACCTTCTTTGTTTTTAGGGTTCCGTACCTCAAAAGGAAAAAACGGAACCCTTATAGGATCACTTTGTTGTCCGTCTGTCCGTCCGTCCGTCCGTCCGTCTGTCAAGACCCTTTTTCTCAGGAATGCGTAGAGGTATGAAGCTGAAATTTATATCAATTACTCAGGTCTACTGTCCCTTGAAGCTGTGAAAAAATCAAACTTCTAAGCCAACGCAATCAAAAGATACAGCCATTTATGCCGCAAATTTTCGACACTTGCAAGGGAATCAAAACCTACAGGGTGCTTCCCGTGAACTCAGAATCTTGAAATTTGGTACGAAGCAACGTCTTATAGCATAGATAAAGGAAAAATTACGAAAACCATAAATTTTTAGTTACATCACAAAATACTTTGTAAACCTTGCAGGTTTGTACGGAACCCTCGGTGCGCGAGTCCGACTCGCACTTGGCCGGTTTTTATATGTATGGTCTAATATGTGGGAAACCACTTCAAACTTAAAAAAAATCTTTTGAGAAGACATGACAACCTCCTTTTTTGAAGCTGGCTAAAAAATTAACGAATAATAAAACGTATCAGTGCGATCACCTTTTTCTCAAAAATCTTCTACGTTTTATGTACGTTATGTTATGTTTCGTCATTTGTTTAAGATTCTAAGGTACTTTTCTTCAGCACCGTGCAGGCATTGTATAAAATGATAAAATTCAAGTATTCACCTTTGTATTTGATCATGTGATCCTTATTTGTTTTCTTGAGAAAACTGTTATAGATTTTCTTTACTAAAAAAGCGAATGATAAGCGAGTGTCAGTACGTTCACTAAAATACGCCTCTTGTCTAAGGAGGCTGTATCAATATAATTTATTTTTATGTAGGTGTGTGAAGCAGTAGAAGCGGGCGAGGGTCGCACTGTGACCAGCGTGCCGGCTCTACACGACGCCTCCTGCCTTGCAGAGTGGGCAGCGCGCCTGCAGCTGCGCGCGCACGCCGCGCCCGGTGCGCGCGCGCTGCACCACGCGCACGCACGCGCCTGGTGCCGCGCTGCGCTCGCGCGGGACATGCCATTGCATGCTTTGCACTGTGTCAATGTGCACGTCAGGTGACTTGTTACATATATTGTGTACTATATTAAAATATAAATAATAATAATAATGTGGGCCCCAACAAAAGTTACGATAAAGAAACTAAGATCATTTCAAAGAGCAACCGAACGAAGTATGTTAGGAATAAAACTGAGAGACCGCATCGATAGTAAGGATATCAGAAAAAAAACGAAAATGACCGATGTTGTTCAGACGGCTGCCAAGTTTAAGTGGAAATGGGCGGGGCACACAGCGAGACAGAGATATAACAGGTGGACAGAGAGAATACTTCACTGGGAGCCAAGAGATGGACGGAGAGAGCGTGGAAGACCAATCAGACGATGGAGAGACGATATAGAGGCGGTGGCAGGAAAACTCTGGACAAGAACAGCAAAGACGAGACATACATGGCATGAGTTGGAGGAGGCCTACGTCCAAAGTTGGACGATCCCTTAAATAAATAAATAACATTTTAATTCAATAACCAGACATTGACATTACATTTAAGTACATATATCCATTTTGACATTACCTACAATAATACTAGACATTAATATAATAATTTCATGAATCAAATCAAAATATTGTAGTGTGAACAACTATACATTTAAAAGGGAAATAAAGGCTAATTTTATTTTATTTTATTTTTATTTATATTAAAATAAGCTTTTTAATATATTGTTGTATTCGCGCAAAAAATTGCCACACAGAGATATATGTATGTTGACGATGAAAACTTCATCGCGATTAAACTAATCACTTGAAACGTACTTCTGACAACTATTTTGTGTATAAAAGGTAATAAGGCTGGCCAATGTGCAGCACTTTATTCTATTTAAATATATTTCTCTGTTTTGTAATATCAGTGTCTTATGGTGTCACAGAAATCTAAATAAACAGGTACCTGTTTATTTAGATTTCTGTGTATGGTGTACATTAAAGTTACATTCTATTATAATTTTGACATAATCTATATTGCATTCTATTTAATTGTGCGAATGAAAACTGATTTTTTTATACAATACACTTTTATTAAGTTTACTACTGTAAACAACACGTCATGTTGGTACATCTACATATCTACTTCTGACTTGTAACTATGGAGTTATTAATAAATAATTTGTATTTGTATTCTATCTGACAATAGAATGTGTCTGTGTATTGCAGCGGCGAGGCGGAGGTGGCAGCGAGCGAGGTGTGCGCGTGGGCAGCACTAGCTGCGCGCGCGTGGCTCGGCCTGGCGCGCGGCGCGGACACGGCGCCGCCTGACTGCGCGCTGCTGCGGCGGGCGTGCAAGATGGCTGCCCGCGCGCTGCAGCACGCCGCCTCGCACGAGGCCGTGTCAGCTGCAGCGCTGCTTGCGCACGCACATCATCTTGACAACAGTATGTACATACACACATGAGCGTGGCTTTTGTGTGTGTATTAGAAACACAGAGCCCAAATATAAATTGACACCCGGTCTTACCAACCGAAAATTGATTTATTATCCGTGCACGTTGTGGAGATCTGATGGCAGTCGATCTGTGTAAATACCAGATCAGATGGATCTAGAGCCGACCCTACAATTTAAAAAAAATCAGCTAAGGACAACAACAACAAGTATACTCATGACTCGAAACTATTATTTGACGAACACGTAGATAACATAGTAAAGAGAGCATCTAGGGCGCTAGGGTTTATGGTGCGTAGCTCTGCTTCGTTTAAAAAAGCTAAAACATTTAAAATATTATACTGTACATTTGTTCGAAGCATACTCGAGTACGCGTCACAGGTGTGGAACCCTCTGTACGAAGAATACATATCTCGTATAGAAAATATTCAGAAGCGTTTTATGAAATACCTATGTTATCGAATTAAGGTGCCGTACAGATCAAAATATTATCTTAGTTTCTGCAATAAGTTTCATTTACTTCCTTTGGTAAATAGAAGAGAGATTGCTGATATAATATTTTTGTTAAAAATAGCAACTAACTTAGTTGATTGCCCCGAGCTTGTTGAGGAAATTAACTTAAACCGTACTCCATTTCGAGGTCGCTATAATCCTCTATTATATATTCCACCCAAACATGCCAACTATACCCAGAATGCATTTCTGGTGAGAGCGAGTTGATGTAGGTGTAGTGTGTTTGTGTTCATAGTTTTATGTATATATATTGTGTTGTTACCCGTGTTGTCCTCTAATTGGATTTGTGTTTATATTATTATTTACTATTGTGTGTCTGTGTCCGTTGGACAACTTTTAAACTAAATAAATAAATATTTTTAACACATAACCACAAATGCTTTCAGAGTTTTGTTATTTACCAGCGCTTACAGACGACATCCTAGCCACGTGTCTGAGCACGGCAAAGCAGGCGAACAAGCGAGACAGCAATAGCCACGCCATGCAGTGCGAGAGAGAAGGCGATAAAACTACACATTATACACAAGATGGCGACGACGGAAAAGAGAGCGATAGCTGCAGCGTTGACAGCGAGAGTGAGCGAGACAGCATGCGCCAGTTGTGTGATACAGCCGTGCTCCACTATGATGATACATGGGATACACGCGGTAAGCTAGCACACACTTTATAGCATCAGTGAATTTTTTGGGAGTCAAAAGAAAAAAAATCCTAAATAATTTTGGACACCAGGTTATGTCTCGTTAATACTTTTTTGTACTAACGCCAAATTTAATTTTATTAGTATGTACGAGTATTTGACTATTGATTGAAGCAATGGAATTATCCACTTGACATTTAACTATTTAAATATGTTTGTAGATATAAGTTAAGTACCTACATATTTAATGTATCTCTAATTAATAATAATAATCTATGACATGTAATTTGAACAAATTAATAATTAAATGTTTATCGGTTTTAACAAATCATCATCATTATCCACAGCCCTTGGGATCTCACGGCTGGGTATAGGTATCTATATGTGCCATCGATATTGTGCAGACCTCGTCCATTTTCGACCCTCGACTTTGACGATGTCGTCGAATCTTAGTAATCATCTTTAACGAATAGCATTATATTAAACCAAAAAGTATTGTTTCTTCGCTTTCACGCCGAAACGAAGTACCTATATAACCTTGCAATCTTCATAGCAAGAGTGAAAAGGTTCATACTGGGTAAGCACGCTTTGGCCAAGCCCATGATCACTTACCATCAGGCGAATTATGTTCCAGTGCAAACCAATCCCGTGTAAACAAAGCAACGAATCATAGTGCTTTTGGATATGGTGGTAGCATAGATTCCTGAGAATTTGTTTTTTTGGAAAAGGACTATGCAGCTGGATATCTGAGATAGTTCCTGAGAGTAATTTAGCTAATTTTTGTCCCTAAATATCGCAAGCCAAGCTGCAAGCATCCACTAGTTCTTTGATTCCTTCCTTTGTTTGTTAGACAGTAGACTGTATGACCCGTAAGTTTAAGAATTTAAAATGAATGTATTGTTTCTAATTCTAGAAATAGAAGCGAACATACTGCTGGTATGCGAGGCGCTGCAGCTGTGTGCGAGCGAGACAGGTGTAGCGGTGCTCATCAACCGACTATTGGAGGGAAGAGGACAGACTCTATCTGAGAATGCTGCGGATTGTTTGATTCGCACTGTAAGTATGATTTTAAAGTTTGATCAGGATGTTTCATGAATATGAAAAGTTATGGAACAATAGCATATAGCTTTTTTTCTACAACTTTTATATATTCTCAAAACTATCGTGAGATATATTAATAACATATAAATAAATAAAACGGTTTTGACTCACGTTTATTTTATCCTCAAACGTACGTTCTGAAGATGGGTGTCATTACATTCGAAATTCGTAAACAACATACGCGAAATTAAACGTGAGTAAATGGCGTTATATTTACTTGTTTTATAATATATAAACTTGAAAAAATCAGCTGAAAAAAAAATATCATTCCTAGACAAAATGTATGGTGAAGCAAAATTTTCAAAAGTCATAGAATAACATTTGTTACTATTTAATGTAACCAATGTTTACACCAGTAACCAGGTATATCTGTGCCTGCAGTTGCAGCCGTTAATGGGCTCGTTGCCCCCGCACTACGTTTCCCGGATAGCGGCGCTAGGCCCGTCGCTCCCCGCCGACCATGTTGCCGCCTTCGACCGCCTCACTGACTCACACCGACACGATAAGGTAAGTTAGTAAATATTACTAGAAATTTAACATAGTGTATTGTTAGATAGCTGTATTGATCAGATCAGTTCAGATCGCATGTTAGTCATAATACGGCCATGGCAAAGGCCCTTGGGACGGTTTGAAAACTCTGACACTAGAGTTGGCTACAGCTTACTTATCGGAAGGTGGGTTTTAGCCGACTTCAAAAACAGCGGTGCTTTTTTTAATAGCATCTGCAAAGTGGCTGCAATTTAATTGAGAACTTATTTAGAGAGAAACTCAAACATAAATTTTACAAAATATTTATTTAGTTTTTGTTACACGATTACTCCACCAATCACCGATCGTCTTTAATTTTATAATTATTCATTGAATAACGTTGACTATAAACCACCCGACGGCAAGAGATTATTATGGTCTATGATGGAGCTTGCTTATTCAGCATGTTTTAATAGACTCGCTCTAATTGTTTTATTACGTTTGAGTGACACATAGCTACTTTTATCTCAGAAACAGCTCGAGCGAAGCCTTGAGCTTTTTCTAGTAACTGATAGATTTATAGTTGATAATAGTCTCTCTTTGAGTTGTAATTCTTTATGACTGAGGGTCGTGACTCCCCCGCAGAATTAGACCGTTAGGAGAGTTCTCTTGTGCAGATAAATCGTGGTGGGCGTCCAAGTCCTTCCACAGAAGACACATGCTCTCGGATATTGTGGTCCTCAAACATTTCGGTTTCCTCACGATATTAAATAAAAATAATAGTATATTGAAATTGTTTGTGTATTATGTATGCTACAGTGTCGCGCGTGCCTGCGGCTGGTGTGCGGCGCCGAGCGCGTGCTGCTCTACCACCTGGACGTGCTGCAGCGGGCCGTCGACCAGCGAGGTGCGGTACCAAGCACACACATTCACTGAATAGAATAGAATACCACTTATTGAGACCACACAAGTCGTCGCACGTGCTGTGTCCTTTGCACTGCACGCTGGCAGTAGTGTGCACGCACTACATACTCACGTTGACACTCGCCGCCATTGAGCGGGTTGCCCCAGTGTCCGGGCGCGCACCTGTCGTAGTAGATTTACAGACATTTAGTAGGTATACATACATATGTAAAATGAATAAATAAGTCTACCCCAACTGCAACAGCATAATGCTGATTACTGGAAACAATCAGCGCTGGTGTTAGGGCTGGCTGTGACGTCACATAGGTAAAAAAGTAAATGATAGAGCAAAAAACCAAAACAGATACATACATGAAAGTAAACCCTAAATAACGTAGATACGTATACAAAAAATTAACACAAACTGACTTATATTGTACTTATTTATGGTACTCAATATAAGTACTAGTCTGTCCTGTGTAAGTAAATAATTTAACAAACTATATGCAGATGCAGTCGCCTGGAGCAGTGCATTTGTGTCGATGGAGTCGGAGGTATTCGAGAGTCCGCTGGGCGGGCCCGAGTACCGCGCGCTCCTACACCACCGCGCTACGCTCGCGCCGCTGCGGGAAACAGGTTTGTGGGACAAACTTCTTTCTTATTTATCTGATATATATATATATATATATATATATATATATATATACATATATGTTTACAATATTTTATATTTTTCTGCATATATACATTTTTTTGAATGAATTATGTGTGATGTTATTTTTGTTTTGTAATTCAATTGTAAATTATGTGTTTGTGCACTTAATAGGAATGATCCGGAATGTAATGGAAATGTAAGTTTAGTTATTTAAGACTTTCATACCTACGTTTTTTTGCACGCCGAAAGGTGGAATGTGGAGATACTTCAAAACAAACAAACGCTGACTATCTGTAATTACCCATGTTCGCAAATAAACTATTTGATTTTATTTGATTACATTTCACCACCAGATCACCTGAAGCGACCTACACCCGATAGAAGTATCTCTAAAAAGAAGCTACTGGTACATACAGTTTTGTGCCTGGCGACATACTATCATAAGTGTTTTCAAATTTATTAAGAGATCCCTACTTTGTAGATACCAGTTTAAATCATTTCTGTGTTCTAACACAGAATACATAAGTATGTATGTTTTATATACTTAGTCGAAAAACAATAGAAAAACACAAATCATTTATTTATTTAATTTACAAGTTGTCCAACGGACACAGACACACAATAGCAAATATTAATATAAACAAAAATCCAATTAAAGGACAACACGGGTAACAACACAATATATATACATAAAACTATGAACACAAAAACACTATACCTACATCAACAATACAAATACTCACAAACCTACACTTAACTTACTTAAAACAGAATAAACCTATACAATTTCAGACTTAACAACAATAACACACAAATCAAACACAGAACTCGCTGCTCAGCCGCCGCCTCAACGAAGGCAAGACAAACAAACAAAAGTTCTACATCGATGATTGTTTCGTAAGAAGTCGTTTCCTTCCAGGCGCAAACATGTCGGGAGATAACAGGGCGGCGTGCAGGGCGACTCTGCGTGCGGTTGCGAGCGCGCTGAGCAACGTGCGCAGGGGGCGGAGCACCCGCAGTGTGGCGGCGCTCTGCCCCGCACTGCACGAGGCGGAGGCACTGAGCGCGCTGCAACATGTACTGCGCCTGCCCGCGCCCGTGCTGCGGGTAAATGACGAGGTACACGACTCTGTTGTATAGTTTATTACGAGTATTTAGTTAGTAGTTAGATATTAAAATATTTTAGGAATTTACAATAATTCTTATAATAATTCTTCTGAATGCCGCGAGGACCCACTAGTAAAATATATACTTTGTATTTTAGATCCAAGTATTCACGGACTCTGTGAGCGCGCCGGGCGTGCTGAGCGTGCAGCTGGCGGGCGGCGCGCGGCGGCGCTTCCTGGTGAAGCGCGAGCGTGGCTCCCGCGCCGGCGCCGGCGCCGCGCTCGCCGCCGCGCTGCGCACGCGCGCACCCGACCCGCACCCATACCCACAGGTACGCGTACTTTGGCTTATGTTCTAAAATCTAATTGCACAACCAATCTTATACATAATCTTAATCTTAACCAAAACCTCTCGAAGCGCTTGATTGACGCGACGCATGACTAAAATGCTGGCATTGCCATCCAGCGTGGTAATGCGGCCAGCATGCTGGACACGCTGCCCTCTGGTAGTGGGCTGGAGCACTTAAACTATCTTTAGGCTTTTCTAAACATTTTCTAAGTTCCCCTTTTTTGTAGTAGTTAGAAGTAGTATGTTTAGTTTTTCTTCCCTTGTTTTTATATTTTATTATTGTAAATAAAGTATTACACAATCTTATACAATATTTTGGCCATTTTTACTTGGTTATTTTGTCGTTAAATGCATTTTTATTATGTCAATAAATATTTTGTATATTGAAAATTACATACTTTATAAACATAGAAACGATCAGACTCAACACAAGAAATTATAAATTTTAAAATTCATAAATACTTGTGTCAAGTAAGAATCTAACCTGCAACCCCTATATTAGTAGGCAGAGCCACTACTAACTAAGCTAACAGGCCAGTCAAATAAATGTTCCTGATTATTTATTTATTGTGTCCGTAGGTGGTGTCTCTGGGTGAAGGCTGTGAGATGGTGGAGTTCTTGGAAGGACACGAGAGGCTGAGAGACCTCTTCCAGGAGGAGCTAGATCTGGACAGTAAGTAGTAAATTAGTATTCATTTGATCAACTATACCTAATCTGTTAACTTTATATTTTAATTCCGTATTATGGTTAATTTTCGAAATTTTTGTAGTTTCGAGTAGTGCCTACCTTAGTAGTGCCTTCGTTGCTTAACATCAGGGGAATAATTGTAGTCAGACGTGAGCCTGTCTTGTTTTAAAAAAAGTGCCTACCTAAAGTGGGGCCAATATAATAGGTAACATTTGACATCTGTCAGTTTTTCTTCATAGTGAGGTTCAAGGTGACCTCATTGATTTCCATCAGTACAATGTACTGATGGAGATCAATGGGTCACCTGCTTAAAAACATCGATTAAAGTGAATGAATCGATACGGACTTGAAACACATGTGAATGTTAAAAAACATAAGGCGAATCCCTGTCCCATTATTATTTTTTCATTCGTAAATTTAAGAAGCGAAATATTCAAAATTAAAAATTATTTATTTTCATAAAAATGCACACATACAAAATATCACTAAAGCACCGTACTAGACGCCGGTGCGTCTGTGTCACGGAGATTAGCTCCTTCCGGGGTCTTATTTTTGGAATGTATACATTTTAAATATTTACTTTTACAAAATAGAATTTAAAATACATTACATTAAATTAAATATAGTAAAATTACAAACATCAGAAAAGGTCAAATTTTTAAGTATTTAGTCAAAATAATTAATGAAAAGAATTAGAATTATAGTCTTACAAATCTAAGTTTAACAGTTCACATTTCATTAAATTAGATATAGTAACATTACAAACATCAGAAAAAGGTTTCTTTCTTTCTTTCTTTTTTTCCGGTTTCTTCTAGGCAAGCGCGCTACATCGTAGACTATAACATTGCTTACCATCAGGCAAGTTGTAGTCAAGCGTAAGCCTATATCATGTAAAAAAAAAATTAAAAAAAAAAGGTCAAATTGTTAAGTATTTAGTCAAATAATTAGTGAAAAGAATAAGAATTTTAGTCTTACAGATCTAAGTTTAACAGTTCATAAAATATGACAAGTACATAATTTAACAAAACATTGCATTTATTCAGTTGAGCTATCAGAACTGCTATTCGTGTTTTCATCTTCATCACTGCTGTCAGCACTCAGAGAAATAATTAATTCGTTTTCAATAATATTGTCTATTCTCACATCTCGTTCAAAATCTTGTAATATTATTTTCTATGTTTTTTCTACGACTTTTCTCCAGTCTTCTGTAGTGACTTCTGCACACGCAGTTTGTAGCAGAGCCATCATTTTAGCAGTACTAAAGGGCGGTTCAGTAATGTTCCGCGCTGCATGACCCTTTATTAGTTAAAAGAATAACAAATATAATTATGTTCTATTTTAATCAGAACGTGGTTAATGGTTTTTAATTTATGGTGATATGTCTTCACAAGTAATCAAACATTGCATTCGATTCAACTTATCAGCTTTCGATTTTTAGAGTAACATTCCTAGTGTTTAAAAAAAAGGGTTAACTGACGCAACATTGTAACGACGTTCAATTCTTTAGATCATAAATTGTTTATAATGTTTAGAATGGTTTATTAGTGAAATTAAATCGTAAAATTACTCGTATCGGTCATTATTACAATAAATTTATATTTAATCTAATTAAAAAAAGTTTTTGTGCAGTTCTGACAAATTAAAAAAAAATATTTTATGCCCGCCGTTACAAGGTTACGTTGTTGAATTTTGATGAATTGTCAAATGTTACCTATTATTTTGGCCCAACTATAATACAGGTTTGCTATTAATATCAAATTGAATGTGTGTCACCAAGCCCTAAATACTTTGTTCTGACAGTGTTGTTTGAGGATCACATTCATTCGCATCCCGGTATGGTCTATATACGATCGCCGTTTAGTTTTTTTTTACTAAAACGGGTTTGCACTTGACCATAGCTTGCCTGATAGTGAGCCAAGGCTATGGCCTAAGATGGAGAATGCTCACCAGGATAAGATTCGATTCGCCCTCGCTTTGAAGATCGCTGGATTATAGTGCGTGGGGAATAGGGAGTCAGACATATATGTTGATGTTTTAACGCAGTCATCATTAATATTTTAAGACTGACAATCAAGGGATCTACAAAGCTAGCAAAATAGGTAATATCTATTAGGGATTGTGTTACACTCACTCTAGACTGGCAGTATTGCTTAACTACATAGGTGTAGTTAAACGCGAACCTTTTTCGTGCAGGTCTGTGTGCGGAGAGTGGTGCGCACGACACGGCAGCTGCGGCTGCACTGAGCGAGCAAGCCGCGCTGTCCGCCTGGACGCGTGTAGTTCGCCGCGTGCCCGCCGCGGCGCTGCGGCGCGCCTGGGAGCGCCGCTGTGCCGGCACCGCGCACTTTCTGCGCTCACAGGCACGTTACTTTTCATGACATTGTAATAGGTTTACATGGTAACTAACGCATAAGCTTTTAAGGGTATCTATAATACGTGAAAATTTATGGAGAACCAACAATTTATTCTTAAATTTTCAGATGTTGTTGTACTTTTGAACATTTTTCGAAAATAATATTGGTTCTCCATACATTTTGAGTAGTCAGGAAGTGATAAACTTTTTGTAAGGAACAGCTGAAATTTATTCGCGAATTTTTAAAATTCATAGAACAAAACTTCTTGCTTATTAAAGCTGCCCTTAAATTGTTGTATTTTTACAACTTTTCGGTAAGTACCTGATTAAACTGAAATTTAAATTCTTCCTCAGAGGAGAAGTAAAAGCTTGTTTTTTATTTATTACTTGCAACACATTTTAACAAATGTTTGTGTCTATATATGTTTTTAATTACCCTTGTTCCACCTAGGCTCGCTACTGCTCCTGGGTGGCGCACTGCACCGTGCTGTGCTGGCTGGGCGCGCTGGGGGACCGCCACCTGCTCAACGTGCTGGTGGAGCCGGCGCGCGGGGTGCTGCTGGCCGTGGACTGGGGCGCCCTGGGGCTCCGCGACCACTTGCCCGCCAGACTCACGCATCAGCTCACTCACATGTTGCCTGAAGGTAGCTTTCTACTGGACTGTTGGTCATTAGACCACCAAGTCCTCTAAAGCGACTTGCATACAAGCGAAGCGATTGTACTTAGAGGACCATATTTGTATTGGAATGGACCTGCCTCTCAAACAAAATGTTCTAACACACCATATTGCCGTTGGGCCTAATTCTAACCTAATAATTCTCTCCTAACACTTCATACATTTTTCCAACTATATTTTACTGATATTTTTAATGCGCTCTTTTGATAATAGGCATTAATAACGTGGCCTACGATTTGCCGAACATTGTGTCAGACATAGTGTGTGTTTTCTCTACAGGCTGGCTAGAGGCATCACTAGAGCGCGCTGTGTGCGAGTTACGCCGCACGCGCCGTGCTGTGATACCACGCGTGGCGCTCGCTCTACGAGACCCCACCACCGACACCTGGCGGAGCCAAGTAGCTAATGTGGAAGCACTACTGTCAGGCGCGGAGCTGACACGTGACGTCACGGCGCGCGCGCTGCGCTCGGATGCGCTGGCGCAGCTAGTGCGAACGTTGCCCGCGCCGCCTGAGCTCTGCGCTCCGAAAGAACGGTATTCGCTGCAACATCAGGTAATGATAACACAAGAACCCTTAACTATCAAATGTATATTTATTATAATATAAATATAAATTGTATACTTTTAGTCCGGTCAAATTAGCACCAAAAATAGGGGTAAGGTTACATTAATTCGCACCTGGCTGAAAATTGGCATGAATGTTGGAAGCCCTATCATACACAATTTGTCAAAAATCCCCATCAATCCGAAGTGTGGAAAAAAATATTCAAGGTTACAGAAATTGGTTTATTGAGTTTTGCAGCTAAACGGTAAGTTTTATAACAAAAGTAGTTGAGAAAAAATTACTCATCAAGCAATTATCTACAAGAATTGTTCATACACTTTTTTTCCTAAGAATCACCATTTCCGAGATACAACGATGCAAAATGTTGAAAAAGTTGTATAAACCAATTTTTGTAACCTTTGACCTTGAATATTTTTTTTCCACACTTCGGATTGATGGGGATTTTTGACAAATTGTGTATGATAGGGCTCCCAACATTCATGCCAATTTTCAGCCAGGTGCGAATTAATGTAACCTTGAATGTCTATTTTGACCGGACTATTCATAACTATCGTGATTTTTAAATTAATTAGGCTCTTGGCGAAAAATTTCCGACCCATGCTTAATACCAAGCCGTCCATGCCATACAACACTTACCTACCACTTGCCACGCCTTAGCATTCTCTTATTGCTCTATGGTGCCATTCGTATGTGGCAGTCAAAAAGGTTTCCTAGATTCTTTGACACTGCGCTAATTGTCGTCATGAAATCAGTAGGTATAGGTAACCCTTAAACAAGCCTTGCCCATCATTATCATTTAATTTTTTTCCCGCAGGTGGGCGAGCTGCTAGTGCAGAGCACGTCGCCGCGCGCGCTCAGCGTGGCACGCACCGCCTGGGAGTCTTGGCTGTAAACATGGATAAAGAAATAGGGATGAGAAATAAGGATAAAGATCCTAGCTGTGAAACCAAGAAACCGTAAAGCCTGGCTTTAAATTATGTGATCTATGTTACACTCGTTGTTAAGTTTAAGTCAATTTGTATCAATAAAATTGGTTTTTTATGAAACTGTGTTTTGTAATTTAAATAAAAACCCAAATTACTTAATCTCGGATCAATTTTAAAAATGTCCATAAATGAGAAATATCGCCTCGATAGAAGTGTAGGTAATTATTTATTGTAAGGTTTAGTTAGAAGTTACTGTCAAGAAAGAATAACTTAATTTTTAATTGAAAGTGGAACTCGAGGATTTTTCAACTTACTTCTACGACTCTGTGTGGAATCTGATAAATACAACCCGCAAAACTTACAAAAGTCTTGGCCACCCTGTATTTTATGATTCGCCTAACAAAGTTCGGATACACATTTTGCGTTACCTACGTCATTTTATTTTACGAACTTGCAACCCTTGACATACTCGAAATGTCAAAGTGATCGAAAAAAAAAAACAAAAATTCAAGAAAGCGAGAAGATTTCCGGTTCATGAAAAATGGATTATTGTAAATTAAATCAGAAATTTCGATCTAAACTAATGTGGAATTTCGTTTCTACCTAATAAAATAATGGTGTCACACGATGAGTTCTCCGTCTGCTGTTGTATGCCGTGAGGTATTCGACGAAAACAGTCAACCATCTGCCGAGGGTAAAATTTTATTATTTTATTAGATTCTTAGCTGAATAGCTAAGTATACATTACTTTTACTTAATCTTAATATTACACGGATAGTCTAGTAAACAGATAGTGTACATTAAATTTCATTTTGATAAATTTTGCACACATCTTATGTTCGATTGTCGCACTCGCTTTAATTAATTTATAATTACAATAACCGTTGTTAATCCAAGTTGAAATGTAGCTTATCTACTAATCCAACCAATACGCTTTCGTTTTACTAAATATCGTTCTAGTTTGATAAGCCAAGTGAGCGCAAAACCTGACAAAAGAGTTGGACTTATCTCCTTTTTGTGAATAACTCATTGTTAGACCAGAATAAAGGCTAAAGTTACCGGCTTCATAAAAATATTAGCTATCAATTCCTCAAGAAACATTATGTTTTATTGTAGAAATCTCCGACTATGCCCACCAACTTGGCATTGATCCTGAAAGTGAGAGCCATCTCTTAGCTCTGGCTCGAGATGGCCTCATGCAGCCACTGCCAGCCCCTTGGAAGGCTTAGTAAGTATAGAATATAATAGAATTTATTTTTTATAGTATGTCTTTTTGATAGTCTTCATTTATTTTGGGAGGCCATAGAGATACCTATATTGAATTGTATTTTTGTGTGATATGTTTAGTTACTTATGTTTATCTAAATGATTCTAATAACTAAGTCACCTACTTATTCCAAAACTGTGTATTCTGATACAGTGCAGTCAGCAGCCATCTGTGAGAAACACAAAGAAATATGTTAGGTGTAAAATGAAGCACTAAGGTTACTTATACATGCTGGCTCTCTTACATTTCAAATAAAACTGAATGAAAGTATATTTCAATGCAAATTTACAGTCACCCAGTCATCATTAAAAACAAAACATTTTGTAATTCGATCACAAGACACAGTCCTTAAAGAAATCATCTTTGTCTAGTTTTGATGAGAAGCTGCAAACCCACTACTACTACAATGAGGACTCGAAAAAGACCCAGTGGGAGCACCCTCTCGACCATGTCTACCGGGAGCTGGTAAAGAAGGCCAGGGATGCCTCCATGCAGGATGATACATGTGCTTCTGTGCAGGTTAGCTTACATTGATCTTTAAAAGTACACAATAGATTTTGATGCAGTTTGAAGCAAACACAAGGCACTAGATGTACCTATTGTGTATAATGAAATGGAGATTTTAAACATAATCCAGTTATCTGAACATTTCAATAATCCGGCACCTTCTGGTTTTTAATAGTGCCAGATTAGTGAGATTATACTTTAGTTTGTATAGGTACTTGAAATTCCATTCTTGGAAATGATTATAGAATATGTTTTTACTAAATAATTACTTGGACTGTAAAATAGTTATATTATTAATATATGTAATTTAAATTGTAACAATTACCTTCTTTACTTAGTATTATCCAAAATGGATCAATTGACTAATTATATCTAAAGTCCACTTATTTATATAGACAAAATATAGGAGCTGATTCATTTATTAAAATTATATCCTTCACATATTTTGTGCCTAAATAAATTAATTTGTAATTTATCTACATATTTGCTAACTTATTTGGTGAAACCATTTAATCAGACAGTGAAATCCTATACAGTAAATCTAAACCATTGCCCTAATTTCAAAGTCATAATTTATTCATCAATCTCAGCATCTCATCTCTACACACACATAAGTACACCTGAGTATAGATAAGTAGACACTAGAATTAAAGCTGTAGGTGTGACTTTATAGGCCGTAACATCAGTTAATGCCACTTTGTGAGAATATTGCCATGTGAAATAGGTATGCTCGCTCCTCCTTTGTTTTATATGAGCTCACTAATTAAACATTGACCTGGTGTTCCAAATGTTTGATATGAAAATAGTGTGCTTTGCTGTGATTGGCTTGTAGAACACATAAATTTCATTATAATGTAAAGGCTAGGCTCTTTTCTGCAGAGTATGCACAATTGCAAAAACATGTTAAAATTGTATTTTCTTTAGTTTTTTTCTATAGCTTGCACTCATAGCTTCCGATTTAAAAAAGTAGTATTTCTTTGTCATTCACTGGGCTGAAATCGATTTGCTCCATGATGAAATAAAAAAGAACTAGCATATCAAATAACATACTATATAAATATTATGTCAGTAAAATCATTGTTGAATCTAGTATGGAGCTAGATGGCACTGTGTGATATGTCCCGAAATTTTTATTTATTTATTTACACTGAAAGTTCAAGCCTTAGAAATATAGAACCTTTAACAATAAAGTAAGTTATGTGTTCAGTACCTAACTAACTTTCTGTAATATGTCTTTTCATTCAAATTAATATGTACATACTTCATGTGAACATTTGTGTTATTAAAAAGATTGTGACGGAAATACCTAAAGCATGATTTTTTTTTCACTGAAGGTCTAGTTGTTTTGTTCCTTATTAGCAAAAAATCTTAGAAATTCACATTGAACAATTAATGAGATCTTTTACCATTTGCAACAAGCAGTCTTGTTATGTTTAATGGCCATGAAAGCCTATAAAATGAAATTTTATTTGTTTCGGCGCGTCACTTTAGGTACGGCATACACAGTGCCTTTGAAAAAATGTGGCATAATTTTATAGACTTATTATTATTTGTGATATTTCCAAAATAAATAGAATCCACTCAGACCAAACTATCTCCATGAGCGATCATTATTAGTAATACATTAAATACTTAATTAAGTTAATTACGTCATCGTTTTACATTATTGGTATAACTATTGTTTCTTTTAATTTAAACAGACGAATAATTATTTCCCTTCAATAATTTTTTTATCATTATCACCCTGTCCTGACCCCCATGTGAACCACACCTTATCTCGCCCTAGCTACGATGGCGTGACAATATTCCCCCAACACAAACTGTTTAACATAATCGTGTTTCAACTATTGTGTGGAAAATACTGGTTTGATATTATCGAAGGTCATTGGCACGACCAAATAGTGGTGTTATTGTTTTTTCTAGAGTAGTAAGTAATATCCTGTGGTTTGTATAAATAAAAAATCGGTGGGAGTACCTTTATATCGGCTCGTTTTAGTTAAAGTGGAAGTTACCATAAATTAAACTTACTAAATGTCATTCCTTCAATGCAATTTTTGTTGAACCAGATGAGGATCATATTTCATTTAAAGAAGATATATACAAGTCTAAAATAATTTCATCTTATCCTAATCTGTCCTCTTCTGTATCTCTCTTTCCAGGAGCTCCTCACATCAGAAGAGAACACCAAACACCTCGAGCGGGTCGAGACCAAAGCAGAGAGCGATGAAGAATTCAGCACTGACAGCGAGAACCATGCATCAGACGTCAAAGAGAACTTATCAACCACCCTAGTCGGTCCCAGGAGACTCGCACCCCTAGGCCGACCACCTATATCACCTATGACTAGATTCGATAAGAAACTGGGTGATCTACGAATATCGCCTTTAAGACGTAGCGTGGAAAGCCCAAGCTCGCCCAAACCGGTGTTAATAAGAAACACGTCGGATCGCGACTTGCTGACTCGACCGTCGTTCGATAGACCGAAGAACTTGTTCAAGCAGCCGTCTGAGATTATAGATTTGAAGATGCATGTGCTGACGAGTCCGGAGGAAGAGAATTATAGTCCTATGTTGACGGCTGCGAAGGTTGAAAAAGGGTTACCGCTGACGGGTTAGTTTCGTTGTTAGGCTTGTATGGTCATCGTGGCCTACCATAGGATAATTGTTTACCTTATTGTACATTAAATGGCAAATTTATCGTAGTGAGCGGCCAGGTCCTAAATTTGGAAACCCAAAGAAGTGTCAAGTTATGAATGTACAGAAGTTGCAAAGCTTTAGTAGTATCCTATTTTTTAAAAGCAAAAATTTGTGCGTGATTATTTGTGAGTACTTTTTCATTGAATTGAAGGAAGTCAAATTAATTGTGTTTCCAGGTAAAGGCAGCATGTTCCTCAAGCTCTGCAAGTCCGACCTGCCAAGTCCAGACACCGACAAGTCGCACCCTCTCGACTCTATGACCAAGAGCGACCCTCCCAAGGGCATCCTGCGGGAGAAAGTATCTGACCCCTTCCACAGGAAGGCAGAAACCATACTGTTTGGGAGACCCAAGACTGCTAGCTTTGAAGATGATAGGAAGAGTGTTAGGTATGAAACTATGAAGCCTTAAAATTGTCTTTTTATTACGAGCTTTATTAGTCGGCACTGTAAAGTTTTTTAACTATTAAATTTGAATCATAGCGGTGTTGTGCCTGACATAATGTGCCTGTTTGGTTAATGGGCGAGCAGCAAATTGCTGATGTGCCCATATCACACTGTATCTAAATTGTTTTATATAGTCCACACAAAGTTCAAAATTATATAGTCCACTGGTGCAATGATCACAAATTAAAAATATTTTGTTGTTGTAATTGGAAATAACACATATCATAATTGTGTAGTTATGCAATGTACACGTGTGCTATTTTCCAGAAAATGCATCCCAACATTTTGTTCCCAGGTTCAAGTTGGAGAGCCTGCTGGAGCCCACCGTCAGCCCCGGCTCCAACAGCTCCTCGGAGCAGAACGACAACCAGAGCTCCATCCTCAGCGCCCCGCCCGCGCCCGCGCCGCCGCCGCCACCACCCACTACACAGGTGAGATACTTTACTATGTTCTTAGTACGAGTATAAAGAAAGGCTTTTCTACTTACAAGTTTAGTTATCAAGTGGTAGTAAAATTATATTAATTCTTAAGAGCACATTAAAATGTGTATTGATAGTTGTTTGAAATAATGATAAGGCATTTCTTATTACTTAGTTTCTATGTTTTGTCATGAGTAGACTTGTCATATTGTTGTCATTATGGGCAAATTAACCTCTCACTGGTGAGACAGTATTCGAACTTGGATTATTTATGTATTATTCCAAACGGCTCTCTTTCTCATAAGTTGTTCTTTACCTGATGTGTGTTAATTCAATCGCCATTTTGGATGGATGGCTTTGAGTGATATGTCTCGACATGTTTGTTTATGTTTATCTGATTGTAACAGTTGCCGACGTCACCCCTTCACGGCATGACGTCACCTATGACGTCAGTCCCGTTGTCCGGTATAGTGTTGTCTCCGCTCGCGTCCCGCCCGCCGCTGCCGCCGAGACACGACAGTCCTAGAGATTCCATCGGTATGTCCTCATAATCTAATTGCAATTAAATAATTCATGAATATTGTAGTTATCTAATAATTGTAACTTTACTTGGTTGATTGATTGTTCCCCAGAAACAGACAGCCAGTCCCCCGCGTCGCGCGTGTCCCCGCAGCGCCGGGTGGTCCGCCCCCCGGCCGCATACTACATCAAGCCGGACCTGTTTCAGAAGAACTTCCAGAAGATATCCGACCTGGTCCGACCTGGGGATATAGAACCGAGCAAGACGCATCTTGAAGAACCTGCTGGGGATAAAGAAGCTAGGCCTAGGTATATAACTTATACATGTATAATATATTTCTTTCTTTTCTTCTTAGCTAAGATTTATTATGTATCTATCTCTGTGTTTTAACTTCTTGTCATTGAAGTTTACAATGTCTATAAAAATGTGTGACAGTAGGAAATGGTGACAAACTAAAACTGGATTGCGTTTTAGATACGAGGATTATGTGAAAAGCCTAACCATTTTGTGTACCTACCAAAACCAACCCTTTATAGTATTTGGATGTGTATGATGTGTTAATTTTGGTATCTGTTTCAGATCACCTATGATACCGCAAAAGAACAAAATCTCCATCAATCTTATGGAGAGTATTGAATCTGAAACATCCATCGATTCACCGGACAGGGAATTCGCTAACTTAGATCTGAACGATTTGGACGACTCCAATGATACGCACAAAGACAAGCCAAGTGAAAATGAACTTAAAATAAACGGGAATAAAGATGTCAAGGATCCAGAAGAAACTTCTAAAGCAACCGAAAGAAGTGAGAGCAAATCACATAAAGAAGAAATTTCTAAACATAGCGAAAGTAAATCAGAAAAAAGCAAAAACATTCCAATACCTCAAATTAAAGTTCCTACTCTAGACCTGCCGAAGCATTTAACTTCCGATACGGAAAACTCGAAGTCGTTCGACGAGTCTAAACTATCCAAATCTAGTATAGACATACCAAAGTCGCCCTTAGTGAAGATATCCCCAACGCCCAGTTTAGGATCCGAGCGGTCTCCTAGATTAGATTTTAGTAAGCCCTGGAGTCCTCTATCTACCTTCAAACCTTTGAACAAAGCTGTGATAGCACCACAGATTAAAACGTCGGAATCGAATTCAAACATATCCAAAAGTCCACGACTAGATGGTGTCATTATATCGCAAGGGAAGTCCAGTTCAGACAATGTGGTGGTTGTATATCAGTTTGAAACTCAAGACAATCATTCCAAGCCAATAAAGTCTCCTTTAATCCCAGACATGGCGAGAGATATGATGGAGAGAAACAAAGCAGACGAAAGGAGAAGATTAGAACTGTCATTGCAGAAAGAGTTGGAGAATATAAGAATTGAATGGTCGGCTAAAGAGAGGAAAATGAGAGCACAGTTACTGGAGGAAATGCGAGAGGCGGAAGAAAAGTTCTTGGCTGATAAGAGAATGAGATTGAGCGAGCAAGCAGAGAGACATAAAAAAGAGATGGAAGAAGTAAGTTTTATCATTAGACCCATAAAACATGTTGTTTATGTTATTGTCTTCTCCATAGTTGAATGCTGCTGATATACTCTAATTGATATTCCGGCGTCGCGCATTAACAAGTAACAAAATAACAAATCTGACTTTAGCAAAGTATAGCTGGGAATATCCGAATCCGATCTGAACCCCTTGAAAATAAGATGGCATAAAAAACTCTTCAGATATTGATTACGCACAAGTGCGATCCAAATCGTTGAAAACTCGGGCCGAATTAAGTTATTTCCAACCAAACCATTATTTATTATTTATTTTATGTACCCATATAAACGTCTTATTATAATGTCAACAAATATCTATATCTTCCAGGCATTATTAGAAGCCGAGCGCACCCACCAGCAAGCCCTTCAAACTGCGCTGTCCGAGATAGACGAGAAACACCAGCGCGACGTAGAGGCGGCGGAGAGACAACATGCGGACAGTATGGGCCGGGTCAGGCAAGAGTGCAGGGCCCGCCTGGGGGAGCTGCAGCGCCAGCTGGAGATAGGTCAGTTGGTCAAGAAAGCTGGGTTCCCTTGAAACGTTATTTGGTTTGTGACCGACCTTACTAAGCGGACCGAGCAGGTTTTGTGTTCCGGGTGCTTGGTTTGAGAGCCAGTTCCGATTCAGGTATGTTTCACTTTGTAACCAAGTGTCAACAGGCTTTGAATCTTTGGCCAATTGGTTTTTGGCATCTTGAGATTAAAAACAGATTAGCTAGCGTTTTGAAGTAAATGCGAGTAGCACATACACATGTACAACAATAAAAATGGAACCATCTATAAGTGGACTATGGTCCACTATCCGATAGATGTTTAAATTTGTATCTATCAGTTTTCTTGTTATTATCGGATCTATAACATAAAATGATATTGCAACATTTTACATACCTACATTAACATTTTCCAGAGAATGAGCGCGCCCTCTCCGAGTTGCATGAACAACTGCAAGCGAGCCTGCACAGGGAGCGCGCGCGAGTGGCGGACGAACACCGAGCTACTATCGACTCTCTGCGCGAGGAACATGCTACCAGGGTGGCGGACCTCCGCCACGACTACAGGGCTGAGGTATGGATAAATATACTTTATGAGAGACTAGTGGATAAGGAGTGATGGGGCAAAAAAAAACAAAAAGATGGGATCCATTAAAAGAAATCACGAAAAATCGAAGCTTCTATAAGACCTGAAGTAGGAACAAACATACCAACAAACTCAGCATTATATGGCATGACGTAGACCCATGCTTGAATTTAATCTCCATTGGCTGCACAAGCAGCTTCAAGCGGGGCTGTAATGGCCCTCGCAGAAGTAATTGAGCTAATTTCTCTTGAGCATTTTGGTGGGCGCCCAGTTTCTTCCATAGCTGACACGTGTCGATTCTCTTGTCCCAAAAAAGTCAATAAATAGTAGTAATAAATAAAATATGTTTTTGAACTGAAGGTGGAGCACCTGCGCATGCAGCACCTGTGCCACCTGGAGGAGGTGCGCGCGCGGCTGGCGTCGGAGCGCGCGGCCGCGCGCCACGAGCCGCGCGCGCTGCACGACAAGTACCGCTGCCTCAAGGAGAAGCACGCCAGGCTCAAGCACGACGTCAAGGTGACACGACACTTATGTACTTTTTTATTTATTTTTTTACGTGGGATAGTTTTAAATAAATAAAAAATAAAATAAATGTCATTTATTTCAGACTTTGAGTCCATACACATTAAAGTTAAAATTAAATTAAAATTATTACATAGCAGGCATGTCAAACAATAATCAAACCGAGTTATTAAAATTAAATGTCTACTAATAAAAATAAAATTAAAATGTCAAAGATTACAGTAAAAATATAAAAATGTCAAACTCTAAAATACTTTGTTACCCACTAATATTTTCTTTTTGAAAGGGTCGTAAAACATGTGTAGCTGCGCGGCGTGATTGATGATGGGGCAGTCGAGTCGTGCAGCTACAACCCGCAGGATGCTGTTAGTGCTGCCTCGGACGCGGCTGAGCATCGAGGTGGCCCGTTTGCGGAGTACGGCGTGGAAACCATCTACCCTTGCATCCGCAAACATCCCCGACGCACTGCAGCGCCACGGCAGCCCCAACAGCATCCTGAACGCGTTGTTGTATTGCACTCGTAGCGCGTTGATTGCCTTGAGTGTATATGTGGCCCACAGACTGCACGTATAGAAGGACTGACAAAATGCTCTGAATAATGTTAGCTTTACTTCTGCCGTACATCGTGCAAATCTACGAGCCAACATATTGCCCCTGACAGACAACGCCCTACGTTCTCTCTCGATATCCTCAACATCAGAGAGGTTCTCCGTGACCCAGTGTTCCAGGTACTTGAAACGCGACACTCTCGCCAGTGGAGCTCCGTTTAGTGTTAATGGCGGAACGTTGGAAATCTTAAAACCGCGCGACTGAAACACGAGGAGTTCGCGTTTTACGTTTGACTACAGCCTGCCTGATGTTAAGCATTGCTGCAACCTAGGGTGCTAGGGGATTTTAAACCGACTTCAAAAAAAGGAGGTTATCAAGCCTTCTGAGAGTTTTTTTTTGTGCGTATGTTACGTGATTACTCCGCTATTTATGAACCGATTTCAAAATTATTATTTTTTTGTCATTTTGCATCCTGCGGCCTGTGTGCCAACTAAATGATCCTAAATCGTATTCTTTATTCGAACAGATTTACTAAAACATCATTCTATTGCCAAGGATATTGCAGTCACTTTGGACACTGTCAGCGTTCTGAATCACCAAATAGCCCACAATGCTTGATTATTTTAATGTCTGACACACTTAATATTTAAATAGTGATTTCAAAACACATCTTCTTCTTGACTTTGTCCTAAGACTAAGATCATGCTCACAATGTGAGTCCAACTGATAGTATTTTTTTTTCTCCGCAGATGTCTATCGAGCGACGCAACAAGCGACGTGAAATGAGCATGACCACGGGATCTGAAACGGAAAAATCTAATTCGCACAAAGCTAACCAATCAGAAAGGTTAGTTACACGACAATGTTTACGTAGTTTAAAAAGTTTTTTTTGGGTTTTCCCGCTCGCATGAATGGAAAACGAACAGTTCGCTTGCGTTGTTCGTTCTTACATTAACATTCTTTCTTTATAGCTACATACATTAGTTTTATTATCTCTTTGAAAATAAATGCAGTAGTCACCATACACGATGCCCAAAAATATTTTTAGGAAAAAGTTACACAGCATTACAAAACATTGCAATTCCTACTGCGAGTGTACTAACTGTAATTAATATATGTACCTTCCACGTATAATTCTCCTTTTTTCTATAATACAGATGTAAGGAAGCAAACGAGACGTCAGTGAGCGCGGTAATAGAGGCGGAGCCGCGCGTGAAGCCCACCGCGGGCAGCAGGTGTAACGACAACGAGACCTCGTGCTCCGAGAGCCACGCCAGGTGCGCCGATAACAATAACGAGGAGTGGAAACTGAAGCGGCTGGATATTGTGAGTACTTTATTAGATACTTCTCCTCCTCCTCTTCCTCCTCCTCCTCCTCCTCCTCCTCCTCCTCCTCCACCGCCTACATGTCTTGCTCCTCCGCCTCCTCCTCCTCCTCCTCCTCCTCCACCGCCTACATGTCTTCCTCCTCCGCCTCCACCTCCGCCGCCTCCTCATCCTCCTCCTCCACCTCCTCATCACGTCGTGTTCCTCATTACTGAGGGTCGTAACTCCCCGCAGAATTTACTTTATGAAGTTTTCTTCTTCGGAACTTTATTAGATACATAGGTATTTATCCATATTATTCATATCTGAATTGATTGGATATTGTGAGTACTTTATTAGTTAATTTACCTTGTGATGTTGTCCTGATGAACAAATATTGAGTCACAAAAATATTGTTCTCTGCTTATACTTGTATCTGTATAATGTACTTTTAAACAAGTATGATATGTTTCAAATGTAGCTAAATACATACTTGTATAATCATAATACAGCTATATCATGCACACAACAAACTACCATTGAACACGAAAGCAGGAATATACCATAGCCTACGACTTGTCATTTAGATGGTTTAATGACAATTTACAAATAATTAATTACATATTACAAGTAGCACTGCCTCTTACATTAGTACAAAACTGTGTCGTAGTGAGGCAGGTACTTCCGGGGGTTCTTGTTTACAACTTAGTATAACAACTTAAAATAATACGATAAAGTGCGACTAACGGTTTTGCTGTTCGTAAGAACTCACATTTGTAAATTAACTAACCATTTCTTATTATATTTTTCCAGCCGTTGCAGACATCGGACGTATCCCAGAGCTCCGCGGCCAAACAAAAACCGCGGCGCGCTAACGTCGCCTTTAGAGAGCCACTGACGAGGCGTCAACGAAATCACGATAAGGATGCAGGTAAAACTAGTTTTTCTTTAGATTTATTGGATCTCTATTCCCCTTGAACTATAATCTGTCGGTCTTCAAGTCGAGACTAAGCCGGTTTCTTTTAGGCAAGCGCGCTAGATCGTAGAATATAACATTGCTTAACATCAGGCAAGTTGTAGTCAAGCGTGAGCCGATCTCATGTAAAAATAAGAACTGTTATCTCAGCCGGTAGTTTGTGAAATTTTTATGCGTGAAATATTGAGATCAAATCTATTTGATACCAACTACTAAGACTACACTGATCCCAGGATTCTCATGTAATAAATCAAATGTAACATGACAAGTCGTTTCTCACTTGCATTTTTTTCTAGGTGCTACCACAGATTGTCAAGATTCATCAGACGCAACTACGGCAGATGAGAAACCCAAGGAATCTATAAATGGTAATAAGACATGCACATATGACTTTGTAAACCATATATTTATGATGACATGTTCTTATGTTGTTGTCTGTAGAACAACAGCAATTATGCGAAAGACATTATTCTCTTGTAATGAAATACTTGCCTGTTTGCAGGACACGGTCGCCGTCGTTGCTTCACGAGGTTAAAATCTGCATCAACGTCTCGTCTCAATTATTCACCCAAGTAAGTTCTCAAGGCACTATTGAGGCAAATAATTTTCTACCAAAATTAGAGTTTACACACATTGCTCAAGTGACGGTTATCTGTTCACATGTGTAGTTTCGTAAAAATGCCTTTCGGGTACTTTAATGCAATGCCAGTTTTGACATCTACTGCCTTCTATACTGGGTTGCTTTCGTAGGTGCTGCTACATGGTTTGATGGTAAATGTCTGGTAATGTATATATGTCGCTCTCACCATGTATTATCACCTTATCAAACATAACAATGGTCTGTCGCTGCGGTGCAGTGACGGTGGAACATACAGACGAACAAACCCACAAACATTGATGTTTTTATATAAATTTAAATCATTTATTTTGCGAATATGCACAAATTGTAAGATAACAGCAGATGGAAGATTAAATTGTAGGTACATGTACATATTCTGCCTCACGGCAAGCAAAAATTACATTTCAAATGTAGTCACGACTACACAATTTACAATTAAAATCTTTGGGAAAACACTGACCACTCACTTTTTGATTTAAAATAACAACAAATTCGTTTAAAAACATTATCAACTAAACAAAATAATATGTCATAGAGAATGTAACATGTCAAATAGTAACAACGATATGATACTATCATCCCCAGACGCGAAAGTAATATTGGTATGATTGTACCGCCCGCAGACGCGGCGAGGGCTGGTCGAGCCCGCTGGAGGCGCTGCGCCAGCAGCTGCGCAAGCTGGACGACCTGGAGGAGCAGTTCCCGGACCTGGCCTGCCAGCCCGCCTACAGCCTGCGGTACCCCTTCACTGAGCTCGGTAAACACCACACACGTACATACATCACCAACAAATACCTACATACATCGGACATCTAGCGTGTCACATCCTAGGCTGCAGCAATGCTTAACATCAGCCAGGCTGTAGTCAAACGTAAACCTATACCACGTAAAAAAAAAACTTTTGGAGATCCTCTAAGGAACACTACTCCACTTGATGTTGAGATTTTAGATAGATAGTTTTATTATTATATTTTTTATTGCAACACAAGTTATAAATTACAAAGAAAGAAAACATAAAAAAGCTTATATTAGTGCCACAAGTCTTTTTATCTGTTATATCTGCCACTTTTATCATGTCTTAGCTCCACCTGTTATATTTCCGTCAATACTACCTCCGACAATGGCCAACGGAAACATTTTAAGACTTAAAACATTTTGCTTTTGCAGTTTGGTCGGTAAATTCATGTGATCGCTAAATAATCTTAATTAAAAAAATGATGATGTTTAGAATGTGAATCGTTTAACAATTATATTTGGCTGATTGGCATTCGAGACGATTTGTTTTTAAGATTATCTAGAATGTAAATACATATATACCTATATAAATAAGGCACATTGGATTTAGTCTTTGGATTTTTATTTTATGTACAAATGATGTTTTCTAGGCTAAGGATTTTTGTGTAAGTAAATAAATAAAGTAAATTATTATTATTATAAAGTCTGTAAGGCTTGTACTTATATAATAAATTAATAAACCTTTCTCCAGGCGCAGTATCTACGGCGGACACGCCCGAGCTGGAGTTCGTGCGTCACCGCGCGCTCATAGAGCGGGAGGGCATGCGCCGCGCGCGCGCCGTGCTGCGTCGCCGCAGGGCCGCCTTGAAGGAGACCAGGGACGAGCAGTCGCCGCATAGAGCTCCCTCGGTGAGTAGAAGGATGTTTGAGGCTCAGCTGTGCAACGATTCTTAAACCCAAATAGCTAGAAAAATTGTAGCCTTGTAGTAAAAAGTCGTTGTGCAAGAGGGCTTTAGAGCCAAGAATTTCCTAATACAGTTAAACACTTCTAGTGCCATAAATATATTCGAGAAATTGACTGCAGAAGGTTTATATTAAAAAATATTATATATGCTTTTATGAGTATGTATAAAAAAACCACCCAGGAGGAGCGCGAGGCCACGGAGCTGGAGGTGGCGCTGCACCGCGCGCGCGCGCTGCTCGGCGAGAAGGAGATCCGGCTGCGGCACATCGAGCGCGCGCTGCGCCTGCTCGCGCCGCACCGCGCGCCCGCGCCGCCCGCGGTGTGTCACACGCATTATGATACTTGCTGATTATGTTTCGTTTTCTAGTGATTTTTTTGGTCTCTGCCCGCTGTGTCTTACACACGATACTTGCAGATTATGTACCTTTGTTTCGTTGTTGGTTCTTTTAGATTCATGGCTTAGCCAGATTTGATTATTTTGTTCACTTAGTTCTGTTGGTGTCTGTTGAGTTTTACTATAATTTTCGCACTGACGTAAATCCCTCGTATCGTTTTAGACCACTGATTTCGAAGACGGTATTATTTTGCACAATATTATTGACTGTTGCTTCGATTTGATCATTGATTTGGTCATGTTTTGTTAGGAGTTTTATGTTCTTCGTTTATATGTACTTATCGCTGCTCGCTACGTTTTCGTTTTTAGCAAATTTTATTCTTTGCTCATCACATCATTATTACAATTTCCTTGATTCCCGATGTAAACACTGTCATCTCCCGTCTTACTCAAATCTACAATAATTTTGCACTGAATTGTATGTTTTTAGGGTTCCGTACCTCAAAAGGAAAAAACGGAACCCTTATAGGATCACTTTGTTGTCCGTCTGTCCGTCCGTCCGTCCGTCTGTCAAGACCCTTTTTCTCAGGAACGCGTAGAGGTATGAAGCTGAAATTTATATCAATTACTCAGGTCTACTGTCCCTTGAAGCTGTGAAAAAATCAAACTTCTAACTAAGCCAACGCAATCAAAAGATACAGCCATTTATGCCGCAAATTTTCGACACTTGCAAGGGAATCAAAACCTACAGGGTGCTTCCCGTGAACTCAGAATCTTGAAATTTGGTACGAAGCAACGTCTTATAGCATAGATAAAGGAAAAATTACGAAAACCATAAATTTTTAGTTACATCACAAAATATTTAACCTTGCAGGTTTGTACGGAACCCTCGGTGCGCGAGTCCGACTCGCACTTGGCCGGTTTTTTTTTGTGTCTCTTTAATTACCAGTAATTTCCCCCGCCATGATTGTACACTCAACTCATTCATCGACCATTCAAATTGCTATGCTTTTTCCAAACCTCCTTATTTTTTTTATTGTCGTTCCACCATTGTTCCTCTCAACATAAGTCAAGGACATTTTCTGGCTGAACATTAGCTCAGGTGTTATGAGGTAAAATCAAACCTCCTCCTCCGTTCGTAACACCAACCTCCATGTGTTCCAGGAGGCTACAACGAGCGAGCCCTCGTCGGGCAGCGAGGCGGCGCACGCGGCGGAGGCGGGCGGGGCCGTGCTGCGCTCGCTGCGCGCGCTGCACGCTGACGTCAGGGACATCTGGCGGGCGCTCGACGCCAGGAGGGGACAACTTGGTAACTAGAGCCTGCTTAGTGTGGGGCTAGATGGTGCTGTGTGATATGCCCTGAAATATTTATTTATATATTTTATTTATTTACTAGTGGACGCCTGCGGCTTCGCTCGCATTATTTAGGGATAAAAGTAGCCTATGACACTCCTAAGATCTCATACTACCTAGATAACAAAAACCATGTTAATCCGTTCAGCCGTTTTTGCGTGATGGGCGTTTAAATATATAGACAAACAGATAAACAGATAAAAAACTGCTGAAACGTGTTTGGTTTTCGATTTAGAGTATACCTTAAAATATTTTTTAAAACATCTTCTACGCACAGATTTTGGTCTCTCTTCAGCTTTATTATATGTATAGATTCATATAACTCAAAATAATCCTCCGTTAGTCGCATAAAAAAAAGCATTCCTTTGCAGAATGAATTAATACAGGAAGTTTTTTCGATAAAATGATATACAGATGAATTTTCTGTTTTCAAACGTCTCGGTTACCTCACGACTTTTCTTTCCGCTAAATGAATGCAAATCCACAATAACGTGGAAAATAAACAGATTGGTGTAGTGCTTGGATCACACCGGAATGATAATAAGGTGCTCTATTCACGTACACACTTGTTTACTTTTAATGGCGGGCCATCCGAAAGTTTATTAGTCTGTTTTATTATTAAAACTTTCGTGAGACATTCTTATCAATATGTAACTATTACGGTTTTCACTCACGTGTAATTTCGCGTATGTTGTTTATATAAGTCTGGTTTTGTTGCTCATCTAAGTATCTTTTAGATTTTTTTATTGTGTTTTAATTGCAGCGTCGCCAGAAACAAGTTCCTGCAACGCGGCTTCAACGTCGCAGACGAGGTTGACATTGTCAGCTGTGAGTTGATATATTTTTGCTATTTTCTTTCTCTTCTCTTTAAATAATAATGGTAAACACTCTCCACGGTCAATATTTGACGAGACATTCGAATCTACTCTTGAAGCCTCTGATATACCTTAACGACTGTCATTCTATGGAGTCGTATAGAGGTATTTGTATGTCTGAATATTTACTAAAAAGAATGAATACTTATTGTAAATAGAATCATACCTTCGTCGAAGGGTAGTAAATCATGCTATCAAGTGTGTTTGTTATGTACTGCATAAAAAATAAGTTTTTTTTTGTAAACAAGTCAATGTGATACAATTTAGCATATATAACTATTTTATATTTGCATATCACGCCTAATGCGAATCCGCCGCAGTTACTCTTTACGGAGCGACGGATTGTCGTAATTGTTGGTATGGGCATAGTAAAAAGTCCCGAGAGTGACTTACGAGTAATAATTTACAGAATATCAGCATTATCTCGTAATAAATTTTGATTATTGTATGTTTTAATAGCCGGAGCCGATAATGCAGGACAACTCTGACGGCGGCGTGTCGGAGCGCGCGCGGGGGCTGCGCGCGTGGTTGCAAACTGCACCCTAGCGCCCGAGCAACAAGCCTTAAACTCCCTCGACTTATACAATTATGTTGGCCTTATTATACCTTATTGATTGATGTCTGCTGAGTGATTGCTGGAGTGTCCTTTTTAGGAACTATTGGAAGATTGTGTGGGAGTCTTTGTGGATTTGATTACAGGATTATTACCATACTGAAAATACGTAAGGAGTATTTGCTTTACGAAAACTGTTACGCTTTTAAAAAGTGTGTTAATAGACAGGTAAAAAAAAAACATTTTAATTACAGGTATTCGAAATCAGTAATGTTTTGTCTATATTTCTTAGAGATTATTTAAAAAAAAAATTCTAATTCACGTATATGATGTGTTTCTTATAAGAATGTTGTTAGAATGAGATAGTTGCATACTATCGTAATCAAAACATCAAAAAAATAAAGCAAAAAATGCTTATTTACTTAGTAATTTCATAGTTTAAATTTGCCGGTTACAATTATAAAAATATCTACTGAAACTACTACTATTCAAATCCACAAAAATCCTCCCAGTTATAACACCAAGTGTATGCATCGGCTTTATTGTATTAGTAATGCAGTCATCATGGTCCCTCCATTTTATTGGTTCTCCTTAGATAATGTCAAACCTTATTAATAGGGAACATGCATGGAAATGGAATTTGATTTTTGTAAATAAACTATAAAAATATACCAAAATACTAAACGAGCTGTGCAAACCGCATATTTATATCCACCGAAAAATAAAGAAACTATGACCAATTGAAGATTTTATTCCATTTCTTTCTTTCAAAACAGCATTTTTTCTATATTTTGTATGGCGTTAGTGCCATGTGACGTCACATGGCATGTCGGTTCTCTCTGTCTAATCGTAAACTAAAACGTGTATAACTGCGTTATTGTTAAAGCTAATTCAAAAATAATTTACTTATATAATTAATATTCACTGTGCTGATTGTCTATTAAAAAGCTTTCATTGAAGTAATAAAAAAAAGTTGTGCATGTTCCCTATTGCGAGATAAAACCTATAATCGGATACAAAAGGAATCTTATAAGATGGTTTTGTAAGTTCGGGGTAGGTACTATTTGTTTTTGTAAACCCCAGAAATAGTTATTTGTTCCATCTACAGATTCTAAAAGAATCTGTTTAATGTAAATCACTAAATTGTATTTATGTCCAAATAATAGCGGTACATATAAAATATCTAGATGAACCCTTTTTTTTACAAAATGTAGGCATAAAATCATGGGCTAAATATTGAAATAAACTAAAACTTGATAAAATAAAAGTTAAAAAATCATATTTACATTTGAAATGAACAATGAAATCGGCCATGAAATGTATACAATAATGTATTAAGACTTATCTTGAACGTGTTTTGGTGAAATAGTTTTGTTGTTATTCATATTGTTCTTATCAAAGTGACTTTGTGTGATCTTAATGTAGAGTACTTTGTGGGAGAGGCAGGTTTTATGTATTTCAAGCATTAGCGATTTATTAAACTACACTAAAAACTGCTAAGCTGCCTAGCTAGACAAAATTTAATACAGGATCATCACTAAATTTGTATGTGTTACAACCACCTATAAATTGAAATTGAACTGTAAATTGATAAACACGTAAATTGATTACTTCAAACAGGGACTTTGTGATTTCAATAAATAAGTAGCAACTTATTTATTTTGATTCAGAATTTTAAGTACTTTTTAAAAAGAACTCGACTTTATCTGTAATTTTAATATTGTTCTGAAAAATCTATTTTTTTTTTTTTTTCATACCTTTATTAAAATATAAAAACAAGTGAAGGAAAACTAAACATACTACTTCTAACTACTACAAAAAGGGGCACTTAGAAAATCTTTAGAAAAGCTAAAAAATATAAATAAAATATCTTTAAAAAATCTATGATACTGTCATATTTTTTATTTGGATTACGTGAATAATATGCCCTTTAAAATAAATAATGCCCACCTACAAAGAATCTTAATTAAAATGTGTAGGTAAGGAGTATTAGCCAAATAACGAGTGTAGTTAGTTACTTCTAGTCAATGTATCAACTGTTAGTGAAATGTTTGTTTAGGTAATGAAGCTAGGTTCGACTCGAGACATTCATATAATTCCTAGAGACATCGATTGAATATGATTTTTGGCATATTTTTTTCATATTTATTGTTTTTTTGGTCATGTGCACAATGTTTGGTAACAATAAGAGATATATTGAGAAACTTTTTGTTTGGTTGGTTTATAGTAATAATGTTGTACTTGCTTATCCTTGTCTCATTTGATTAGATTTGTAAAATCTGCTTTTGCTATTCGGTCTGTTTGCACAATGATACTTAAACACATTTAGTAAAAAAAATAACCTAGTAAATATGGATATATATGTTTTTCACACTCGTTTGTTCAAACGGACCATATCTATTATGGAGTTTTGTAAAACGGAAAAGTAAAAAAATATGCGCGCGTCCTAAATTACATTTTCTCTAGTTAAATCTATTGACTGAATTTATTGTGGTAAATTTCACTTAACATAATTGGGTATATTAATGTTTGGAAATGACGTACCTATGTACGTAAGTGCACAATCTACATTTTCAATCGATGTTCCAATTTATCCTCAAATCTTATCACTCCCACGAAGAATACGAACTAATAAATGAGCTCTTTATATCTTTGTTTTTACCCCCGGTTTCTAAAAAGACGATCAATTTAATTCTCCCATCAAAACAATTTATACGAGCTGTCATTGGTGGCTGTTAAATTGCTAACCAATCATGGCGTGTTGAAATTGATTTGATGGCAGATTTAAATAAATCGTCGTTCAAGTAACCAGTGGTCAGCGTGAGGCTTTTAGGGCGGATTGAAAAACTCTCGACACTAGAGTTAGCCACTCTCATTTGATGAGAAGAAGTGTGACGAAAGGCATATTAGGTACTGATTATTGGTTGACTCAAGTTCATCTGAAAGTAAAATAGAATCTTCACGGTTTATTCAATTAAAGATGAGATTTGAGGATGAACCTCTTATTTCATATTTGCATTTAATATCAATCGCACAAATCATTCCAGGCCAAGTGAGAACTAGTTCGTAATTTTGCATTTATTGTGTGTTTCTTGTATTGTATGTATGTAGCGAGACATTTGTCATTCGTACTATATCTGATAGCAGTAGGATTACATTTCATTTTCTACTTTTCTAAACTTTCGTGTTCTTGATAGTTTTTTACTAGAAATTTAACGTGATCTAAGTTTTTCAATTGGAGGTAAATGTACACTAAATAATATTACAGCAAACTGCAAAGGTATTTTAACATCCAATGAAAGAAGAGCAAAATGTAGTCATTCATCAAATGATGTCATTTCGGGCTTCTTTGATTGGATGTTTGTCTGCTGAGTTTGCAAATAAAGTGTACATTCACCTAATTGTTAAAACAAATCTCAAGTATTAGCGCACAGTTTGTCCAATATTACACAAATATTTTTGTTGTTGGCCTCTATTGTATGTATAGTGTGTATTTATGTAAGTGTTGATAAGTTCCCCTCGCTAGGCGGGCAGACTGACGGGTACACGATCTGGTTGTAACCTCTAACAGTTATACTAATGTAATAATACATAAAATAACATTTTTTTATAAGTAAATTTCGGAAATCCTAACAAGTAATAATAACTATTTGAAGGTCAATGAACCCGCACAAGCGTCAAGACAACAGTAACAATATAAAATAATTTGCAAATCAAGATGTTTTGATACAGAGAGATCAAATTGATTTATGAAAAAAAACTGTCTTACGAGCTTTGATTTTGATTATAATTTTTCAAATTTAAAACAATAAAACAAAACTCTGGAGAAATATGTAGTGTTTTCCGCTGCGACTGCTCCTTACCCGACTTCAAACAACAAACTTCTTTAAACTTCATTAAGACTAATAACATAAACTAGAAGCGCTAATATGTAGCTTGCATAATGTGGTAAAACTTTAAACTGTAGATTACATTTGAATAAACATTAAAACTGAGTACATAGTATAACTGTCAGAAGTAAGTGTGACGGCACTGTGATAGTAAAGTTAAAAAATCATGAAGCCATGATACGCCAAACTCATTCCTCATTAATGCATTTATTTACACTTTAATTAACATAGAAATAACGTAAAAACTAGATAAAATACTACAGACTTTAAAACATATTTAGACAGTCTTAGAGAAAAGACTTTGTTTAGTAAACGAATAGTCGTGGCGAAGTTGAAATGCAGCTTCAGTTTCATATTAAAATTATTAGCAGTCTTATATCCACGAGTATTATCTTACTAAACACATAATCTTGTTATATCTACATATATGGTTTTAGAAAATGTCCGCGATAGTCAAAATTAAATTCCTGACGGCTGATCCCATGATAAATGTAATATTATTTTGAGTATTAATTAGAAATATAACGATGGAATGCTTTCTATGACCATTCTATGTTGAACGCACTCTACTCTAACTATGTTAGTTATATTTTCTCGGAATAAATTCTATTCTATTTGACCTAGTCACAAAATGTATGTAAAATGTTCGTACCTAAAGGTACAATGCTGTGTTTATTTTATAAATTCCCTTAACAAGACGTCCAAAAGTTTGTATTTACATTTTTATTAACACTTAATTGTCTACTTATATTAAGACATGATCTTATGAAATCGGAGAAATCTAAATTTTTAATCCTAAATGCAAGGTTACTGATAACTAAGCTTACTTATAAATTCGTCTCGTACTTAACACAAGTAAATATGAATTAAAAAAATGTGATTACATATGTACATACCTGTCTGGTCTGTCGTTTCTTTGTAAAATAAGTATGTATTTACGAAAGAAAAGTATATTATTATATGCGTTTTCTAGTGCTCATGAGCGAGCGTAAGCTTAGTATGGGGCTAGATGGCGCTTTGTGGTAATGTCCTAAAATATTTATTTATAATTATTAGTTTTGCGTTAGTTTCCAGTAACCCTGTAGTATAAGAAAGTTATTTACTTATTTTATTTTATTGTGTAAATGTTTAAAAATCGATTAATAAGCTGATGGTAACTATCAATTGTTAAAATTTAAAATGTACGGATAATGATCTGAAAATAATGTAGACAAAGCTAACTAATAATATGTAATATAACCCAACTTCTTACCGTTGGATAAATGTACTACATTGGATCAAGTTTTACTACTTTTACACATTTCAGACGTTGATAAGAATTCAATTTAGGTGATGCTTTGCTGGAAAAGCCCTAAGTTTTCAATGTTATCATTTTAGACGTATTCATCAGATAAACTTGCAGGAATGAGTTTTATTTTAGCCTAATACCTACCTATATTTTGAAAAATATTATATTTATGTAGTAAAAGTTATAATATCCCCTTATTGTAAAAATTGATCCAAATATTACTTTGGAAAAATAAAGGCGTTTTTACACTAGTGACACTGTGGGTACCTCTACTACTGGATCTTAATACATATTCATCAACTTTTTTTAATACTGCATGGTTTTCCTAGTGTGCGAAGGCCCTTATTCTATTATAACATAAAATAATCGTTTACAACGATACTCTGCCAGAATAAAATCTATCAAATAAAGCTTCTTTTTATTCATGTAAGTACCTAAGGGGCCGTCCATTAATCACGTGATGTTTTTTTTTGGCATTTTTTAACCCCCCCTCCCCCGTGGTGATACATGGTGATGTTTATGATTAACCCCCCCTCCCCCCCATATATCACGTGTATTTTAAAAACGTACAAAAAAAAATCTTAATTTTCTACTTTTATTCAAATTAAATATTACAATAATGCCTAGCGGTAAACAGAAAGGTTACAAGACCTGCAGATTGTTTTTGCTTTTCGCGCGTTAGTCGAAAAAATAAATACACGTGATATGTCACTACACCCCCCCCTCCCCCCTTGTGATATTTCGTGACTTTTTTATGGACCCCTCCCCCCCCTTTCGATCCTCACGTGATTAATGGACGACCCCTAAGAGACCTACTTAGGAGTTAACTTATTATATTTATAGGTGTGCTATAGATTATATTTCTCTTCACAGACTCTCGGGCCTTACGCCCGGTATTTTTAAGGCATCAGTGGGGCCGGAACCAACACTGAGAGGCCTTTTACAATATTATACTTAAAATTAAGTAAAAATTACAGATAGAGGATGTTAGGTATATAAAGTAACTATTGCAGACATGGTATTAATGTTACAGGCTATTGTGTTGAGTTGTTCATTGACTTAATTATATTTTATTATTATGATTTACAATTCGTTGAAGTAATTTTATAGCAAGAGCTATCAAACTAAGATTTTATTGCAATTTATTTTGAAATATGTTTTAAACTAATTCTAAATTAGTCTAATATTTTGATCATCTTATTAGTATTAAAATTAGGAGAAGATTCGAACATAATTCCGCAACACCTGCAAAAGAAAAAAATACGTGGTTAATTGAATAAATGAGGTGAGTATCATTGTAAAATCCGCATGTGTATTTAGATTATATATATTGTGCACTAGGGACGGGTCGCGTACAAGAGTAGAGGCCTATGCTCATTCAGAGAGTCGTCGGATATCAATAACAAACAAACAGTGAAAAATTGATCGTAACACGCATTTAGTTACAAACTTATTTAAAATATGTGATATAACTTGCTGCTGAAGGAAACTGACGTTTCTACACTACTTGTCTGGGGAACATTGAATATACTGACCTGTTACAACCCTGCCAGAGCTATACTGTGCCGGCAGCGCCTTCACCAACTGCCCTCCCCTGATGGTCTCAGGAGTGCAGACAGCATGCGTGGTGCTGCCCCCTGGAGTGTAGGATACAGAGGACCACATGTGATATAACTTGCTGCTGAAGTTCCACGTGCCACCGGAGAAATCTTCAGGGATCTGTGAGAGATAAAGTAATAGTGATGTTTTATTATTAATTGTGAAGAGCATCTAAGTTGCTAGTGAGTGATTGAATTTGTTCTTTTTTGTAAGTAAATTATTAATAAAGTAATTCTTTCTGGAACGGGTTTTCTTCTCAACCGTCGTCGTGTCGGTTGTACCTGTCACTATATATGTAACTGCTTTTAACTGTGCTTTTAATAAGCTGTTGTCATCATGCTGTGCCTAGTGAAAGAGCTAAGCTAGAAAAACATGATGTAGGTAAGGAAAATATATTATAAAATAGGAGACTAGATTTTGCCCGCGGCTTTGCACGCATTAATATACTTTAAGTTGATATTAGTCTGATTATCAGCACGATCCACCACGGCGTCTGAGGCACAGACTGTAAATAAAACTAACATAATATATTACCTTCTGGTCTCCAACAGTCCACACGAGGTTGGGAGCAGGCAGACCGTGCGAGGAGCAGTTGACGCTCACTCGCTCTGAACTGGGATCAGTCACACCCATCCGTTTGACTACGGCATCTGAAGGACGGACTAAAACAAACACATCAATGACGGTTACATTTTATTGCTAGTGAACGGCCGTGGTCAAATTGTATTTGGATAAAGAATTGCCTATGTCACTCTGGGGATCCTATATCCAAGGATTTTCCTCCCCAATACCATATCCAGAAAAAGAAAATAGAATATGTTACAGCGTGACAAAATACCAATCGTCAGCAAACCATTAAAGCAATAAATATAAACTCACATTTAAAAAGGTCAGACTATTTATTTACGCGGCAGTATCTTTTAATTCAGCTAAAGTTTTCTTGGTTTTCAAAGTTTATTACTATGTACAGATGCTCTATGCTTATGTCTCAAGTAGGCGTCAGACATTTGAAATATCTGATACTCGAAGCATTAGGTACTTGAACTTTTGTCTGCACCTGCATTACCATAATGTAGCTACTCACCTAAAGCCTCAATATTAACCGTCTTCGCCTCACTGCGGAACTGCGGCCGTTCTCCGGACACCTCACACGTGTAAGTGGCATCATCCTTCATCGGCTGCAGCAGTTCCAGCTTGATGGTGCACTGGCCGGTCCTTCCTCCGGTCTGGGAGACGAAGCAGTGCGACCTGAACTCCATGGTGGGGAGACGCTTTAGGGAGTTGCTCTCGGGACCGTCTGTCTGGAATAAGATTATAAGATTGTGTAGGTAGGTTAATTTGCGGCTATTCTTTGCAGACAATAACTTTCGAAAGACATGAAACAAAATGTGTATTGTCAACCGGAGCAACACTTGACATAGGCAGATAGAATAGGAGATGGAAAATTACTTTCTTCTTTTCGTTGATTTGATATCATGGCAAAAATATTTGATTAATTTTTATACACATAACGACCAAAGTCTATCGCAACGTCCTTTTGAATAATCTAGTATAACAAACACAGTAAATTATGCTTGTTTTCAATTTATTAAACAACCAACACCACCGTTTTTTATCCAGATGTGAACCGAGCACTTTCATGATTTGGTTAAACAATAAACATATTGTGGATACATTTTTATCGCTTGTTTGTTCGTCTAACAAATTTTCGCCGGGAATTTTGGCTGTTAGTATTTTTTTAGATCAAAAAAAAGGATGTTCAATCGACCTTTGTAAACAGTATTTTAATTGTTCGTATCCATATGTACCGGAAGGGTCAAATAATGAAGAGGTGTGCATTACGAGATCCATTTAATGGGTCATTGTTGTGATGAGCTCATCCAAAACAAGCCGGTGTACTCCGGCCTTGTGTTTAGTTAAATAGCTATATTTATACGCTGGTTTGTGTAGATTTGTCAGACCGAGAAAGTTTTAGCCAAGGTGACCCGGTATTAAGTTACCCCGTGTATATTTATTTAAGTAAGTAAAATTTAAGTATTTTAGTAGAATTCAGACTTATGTAGTGTTTTTCCGCTGCGACTGCTCCTTAACCGAAAGTCTTTCGGACCGACGTTCGAAGAGTCAACACGAGTCCTGAGGATGCCTCGTGGAGAGGCGAAACACGTTAAAGAATATCTTGCCGAAAGAGAACAACAAAGCTTCTAGACACAAGGTGCGGTGTTGGGAAGATCTTGAGATCCACGGAGGCCACGTTGGTTAGGAGGTGAGGTGTGGCGGTGGTATATGGAGGAACACACCTAAAAACCATCAAGTTTGTTGTTTGATGTCAGAATTCAGACTCTTTTGTTCAATGTTATGTACCTAAAAGCCGTAAAAGGCAACGCTATTTTTCTTCTATGAATACTAATAATCTTCCCAAAGTAGGTACCTGAGTTCACAAAGATAAGTAGGGGGCGAATTGAGGATTTTAAAACCTTAACTGCAGATTCGATTGCGTATTTCAAAAACACTACGTGTATGAAGTAGAGTTAAAAAAAGCCATACGATGAATAAATAATAGCAGGTAGATACACACCAACACATACATTATTTAATACATGATTGATTGACTACGCACACGCACGCACATAATATTCATCATCGGTCGTCATCGTCACCCATTCGATCTGACTCATGCGGTTGGTAGGGTCCTATTATTCAAGTTTCCTGATTGTATACAAAAATATTTGGGCACAAATACGTTTAAAACGGAGTTTAGGATTTATGATTCCCCTCTCTCTCTCTCTCTCTCTCTCTTCTCCCTCTCTATCTGTGTGTGTGTGTGTGTGACTTGCATTTCCTTATGCCTGAGGGTCGTGACTCCCCCGCAGAATTAATTCGTTAGGGGAGTTCTCTAGAAGCGGATAAATCGTGGTGAGCGCCCGTCCTTCCACGGAAGACACATAATCCTTCAGATCTATTTAGCCACACATGAGTATATAGTATCTTACCTCAGGTCGGTAGCTCAAGTACTGATGCTCCGGTCCGCTCAGCCGCAATGACTGTAAGGAGTCGTTCTCAGGGAGATGCCAGGCGCACACCACCTCCCACCCGAAGTCTGGCTTCCATTCTCTCGTTAGTTCAATCATTGATTCTCTTGCTAGTGATGCCACTGGAAAAGAAGAACATAATATAACCTAGACACAAGTTCTTAGAAAGTGAATTTGACTTTGATTTGATGGTAAGTGATCGTAATGGTCTGAGATGGAACTTGCTTAGATAACCAGAAACCAATTCAGTTTAGCTTTATAATTTTACGAGTACATCTTGGACTATAGCATATTTTATTACAAGATGCCTTGTGGGCGAATATAAAAACGAATCTTCGATCCTTTCATTATCTCTATCTATACATATCTATAATAAAGCTAAAGAGAGTCAAAAGTCTAAACATTGAAAATACTTGATTGAACACGTTTCAACAAATTCTAGATTTTTGTCTGTTTATCTGTGTCTCTGTTTATCTATTTATTTAAACGGTCATAGCGCAAAAACGACTTAACGGATCATCATGTTTTTTGTTATGTAGGTAGTATGAGGTCTTAGGAGTGTCATAGGCTTTTTATCCTGAAATGATGCGAGTGAAGCGGCGAGCGTCCACTAGTACTTTTTAATTTTAAAATATTAAAAGTTTCGTAATTAAGTCAGTAAGCCATTTTAACGCGTTAAAATAATGGACTCGTTCACACGCATTCACCCTCTTGTACCTTTTATTTACCAACATCTATACCTATAATCATATATAGGTTGCTGTTTACATTTCGCCCTACTTCTGATAGAGTACATAGCTACAAGTACCTCCAAAATATTTACCTGTGCCGGTGTATTAAACAATTAATTAACTTAATGCTTGCCCACAGCTTACAGCCGTGTGTCACGCATGTAGGGGGACCATACAATAATAATATTTAAACACATTTATAAAAGTAATGAAAACATGCATGCAATAATCTATAGCCATTTTTAGCCAAGCTCACTTGATTTCTTTGGTAACAATAAGATTATTAAAATATTTTGCTCGTTTTTATAACATAGCATTTTTTAATTCTCCTATTTATAAATGACTAGCTGTGCGCGCGACTTCGTCCGCGTGGAATTGTTGTTTTGGGCATTATTTCTTTCATACTCATTTTTTGATATCTTGAACCGTTTTCGCAGCGCTCGCAACGGAAGCCCTCAAAGATGAATAATTCTACCCGTCTTTTCCACATTCTCCATTGTTTCTACGCTCCTATTAGTTGCAGCGTGATTTTATATAGCCTAAAGCCTTCCTCGATAAATGGTCTATTCAACACAAAAATAATTTTTCAATTCGCACCAGTAGTTCCTGAGATTAGCGCGTTCAAACAAACAAACTCTTCAGCTTTATAATATTAGTATAGATTTGAGTTTTTCAATCTAAGCGTCTTCCAGTTGAAGCCTTTTGCTTTTCCCCAATATAAGACAGCTTTCTAATGTATAAATGTCTCATTACCTCCATCTAATTTTTCTAAAACTCTCAAAATTGTTAAAAGTGTGAGAGTAGGTACCATGTAGAAATTAATAGCTAGCGTAGTAGAATATAAAAAAAACAATAAAAACAAAAACGTTGCTTAACATCAGGCAAGTTGTAGTCAAGCGTGAGTCTATCTAATATAAAAAAAGACATCAATATTCACCAATAAAGAGGCAACATGGCCACCGTACACACAAGCCAGATTATTCAAATGCTATATGATTAACGCGGCACATTCACAACAAGTTGGCCAATTAACGAAATAACTCGACTCCCGCGGTACATGGGGGTTGGGCTGCCGAGGAGTGTGGTTTGGGTACATAAGGGGGTGACTGGGAACTATTCAGACACAATTTGAATAAAAATTTGGAAATTACTAAAACTAACTTTCAGAAGACTTGATTACCTCCTTTTTTTGGAAGTCGGCTAAAAATAGCGGAATTTATTGGAGACGGAAAAGATTTCTATTAAACTAACCAATAAACATAAAACTTTTTTTAAATAGACAGTTACTGTTCGTATAGATTTGTTATATAGTGGTAGGCTTTATTTGAGGAAAGGAGAATATATCTTTGACAACTATTCTATAGCCAAAAGTTGTGGTACAAGTTATGGTTAAAGCTTTTTAAAATACATGGACATCAATCACGACACAAGATTCACATCAGAGACACTTAATTACCAATGTACTCGTACCTATTTGGCCATAAATCCGCAACGGAAATACTCCGCAGAGCGTCTCTACAGAGTAGAGCATTACGACTAAGAAGCTTCCCATAAACCGTATCCTTTGACAGATATGTATCTCAACCGACCTCATTCCATCATAGATTGTTTAATAAAGTTAGTGACCGTAGCGATGGCCGTATAAAGATCATCAGGCGTGAACTAAACGATCGCAACTTTGTGGTGAACTATAAACTTTTACAGCCCCTACAGTTGAGTTATAGCCTTTACGCTAAACCTAATCTGAGGCTTGGAGTATAGAACACGTATAATGTTTCTTGTGATAAGCAGAGGTACTTTGATGGCCTATTTTGGAAAGGGTTAGTAAAAATTTGTTACATACTCGTATGTATGTATAAGGAATGGAACTACGCCGTAGTATTTAGCTACCTTTACTTTTAACCTCTACGAAGCCAAAGATATCACTTTAGCGGAAATATGTTGTTTAGTCACAATATGTTAGTCCTTGTTTTAGAACTATCCAACAGGAAAGAATGAGGACTAGTTGTAGAGTGGTCTGAGTATTTAAATGGCTGAGCCAGGAATATCTTTTTGATTTAAATTTATACATACCATGACAGTAATAGTAACGCCACGTGTCATTTGACTCGAGGATCAACACAAACCTCTATTTCTCTTTCATTAAGCTCATTCCTTTTACCCTCATAATTTGTTATAAAAATAACACTCTGTGTTGATACCAGCAGGGTTTACTCAACAATTCAACTTGTTATGCTTTCATTTTTTTAAATTAGACAAATTATAAACGGAGGGGAAACGACGTCTCTCATTATTTGAGTTATGCTCACCTCGGAATACTTGCAGTTAGAAAAAACATATGAAAAGTTGTAGAAAAAGTAAATACGATTGTGAAATTATGTTATAAACAGCCTAAATCGAAATTCGTATAAAGCATTCCTTAACATTTAGGTCGTACAAAATAAGAACGAACAAAATATGATCCACGAAATATGATATTGGCAAAACGTTTGGTATTGTACGAGTAGTAAAAACCTAAATAAAATTATGTATTTTACCGGCTGCCGTATAAAACCAAATCGTATATTTTTATAAAATGCAGTTAGTTAAACTGCATTTTATTACAAAAACAGCACCGTTAGTTGCAAAGTTTATTACTGAATATTCGATAGTTGGACCAATTACTAGATTTGGGTAGATTTAAAATTCCGTAACACTACGGAATTAAAATATAGTGTTTTTTATGTCACTTAGTTATTTGTTGTTTAAATTGATGACGACAAACTCGATATTTGTGTGACTTTTATTTTGTCTAGATATCATCTAATTAAGATAAACCCGAAGTAACCATAGCAACTGTTTTGCCACCATATCTATTAACAAGTCGCATGACCTGGCTGTCAAATTAGCCTCAAACACAAGAAGTTCTTTAAAACGTCGTTTAATTTAAACGCCAGAATGCCGCGCCTAGTGCTGCGTTGTATCAAATAATTCTTTATAATTAACAGTTTTTGATTGTACTCTAAAGAGATAGTAAGGTAAATAATATATTTCGGACTAGACTCAAACACTAATGATAATCAACTAAGTATGACAAGAGGTTGCCAATTTAAGTTTTGTGTTGTGGTTCTTAAAAATAATATCTATCTACTTATTGACTTTGAAACTTAGTTGCTGAAATAAATTAGAAATCAAATTATATTTTTGCTCGTAATATGAAAATCTAGACATCTATATAATCTCAACCTGAACTACCACTCGGCATTTTTTTTATTCGACTGCCTGTTAGCTTAGTTGGTAGTGGCTCTGCCTTCTAATCTAGGGGTGCGAGTTCGATTCCCGCATAACACAAATAATTATATGTATTTAAAAAATACTTGTATTGAGTCTGGTCGTTTCTATGTATAATAAGTATGTATTTAAGAAAGAAAAGTATATGCATGTATGATATCCGTTATCTAGTACCCATGATACAAGCGTAAGCTTAGTATGGGGTTAGATGGCGCTGTATGATATATCTTGATTTATTTATTTATTATTATTCTTACACTCGTTGTATAAGATAAAAGAGCTTGAGGGTCTCGCGCTGGATTCTTATGTTTATAGCGGGGGTCCGTTCAGCGTGAGGCAGCTTAATTCGCTCAATTGAAGCGTCGTGCTCTTACTGCTCTAATGTACCATATTTAGGACAATGAGGAAGATGATATTCTTGAGTGGAGACGAACATTTTCTGACAGAAATGTGGCCGAGTTTTTTTAGGGCGGATTTTCGAGAATATTTTGCATAAAGTTTGCTTAAATTTTACGCAGTTATGCGGGCAGATTTTTGTCGGTGCTATTCAAAATATTTGTTTTCTGACTGGTATTTTATACTTTACTCAAATATACACTTACTTTACAATATTAATTAGTTTGATACAAATATAGCCAGTCAATTAACTTAAGAACAACAGATATAAAAAAAACCGGCCAAGTGCGAGTCGGACTCGCGCACCGAGGGTTCCGTACAAACCTGCAAGGTTAAATATTTTGTGATGTAACTAAAAATTTATGGTTTTCGTAATTTTTCCTTTATCTATGCTATAAGACGTTGCTTCGTACCAAATTTCAAGATTCTGAGTTCACGGGAAGCACCCTGTAGGTTTTGATTCCCTTGCAAGTGTCGAAAATTTGCGGCATAAATGGCTGTATCTTTTGATTGCGTTGGCTTAGAAGTTTGATTTTTTCACAGCTTTAAGGGACAGTAGACCTGAGTAATTGATATAAATTTCAGCTTCATACCTCTACGCGTTCCTGAGAAAAAAGGTCTTGACAGACGGACGGACGGACGGACAGACGGACAACAAAGTGATCCTATAAGGGTTCCGTTTTTTCCTTTTGAGGTACGGAACCCTAAAAATAGTATAATGTATTAATTTACTCAGCATAACAAGAACTTAAGCTAGTCTATAGTTACGATAATCTTACTACATGGAAGGACACCCTGTACATAGGGTGTACGTACTAGTGCTTATATCATTAGGGTTATTTGTTTTTTAGTAATGATAATATTTCTCTTCTTTTCACAATAGACTACGTTAAGGAACCGTAAACATAACTTTCACGTCACTGACCCCTTATCTCACCCAACGAATTTGCAGCCATTAAAAATAAAAACGTCTATTTAAACATCCATAAAATAAACATGCTGGACAGCAGATGAGACTGTAATTGTTTTTAATTGGCGACGATTAAACGACAAGTGGCGGTCGCCATGAGAAAATGTGCATCTTACACGAAACCACGCCTCCTGGTTAAAATATTTGCATTTAAAGGCTTAACATGAGCTTTTTTAAGCACATGTTTAATTAAGTATTAAGTACTTACTCGAATTGTTAATTCAGTCGAATATCACTAATGAGCTTATAACCAGAATTGAACATTGAGAATATTAAAGCTTATACACGGTAGACTGTCTAAATGAGTTGGTAAACTTGTTTTGTTTAATTCACAATCATATTTTATAGCGGTTTTGTTTTGCTAGTAAATATATTTATGTATAAGAAACATACAAACAATTGCAAATTATGAGCAATGAATGTGTTTGTGTAAGCAGTGATTTGACCATTGCCAAATTGTTTAAGAAATTTTTTACTAGTGTTATCATCATCATCATATCAGACTGTGGTCACCCACTGATGAGTATAGGCCTTCTCTCCAACGTGCACTATGCGGCAGGTTGGAGAGCCTATAGGTATAGTGTTAAACTCATGAAAAATAAATATATAACAAAATCATGCTCTTTTCAACAAATTTAAAAGCAAACTTCACATTTTTGTAGCAAATTCAGGCAAACTATGGTCAAGTGCAAAACTGTTTTAGTTAAAAAATAACAATCTCAATAAATTCACTTACCAAACAAGCAGCAGAACAGCACCAAACCTCTCAGTTCCATTTTTGAAATGATCCAACCGGCAACCAATCAGCTCCAAATGAATATGACACAGCGTATGTGCGCATGCGTGTACTGACTCATGGATACTGCGTTAAAGTGCGCGTGCGGCCGACAGGAGCGTACAGTCTGTATGCTAGCGGAGAGTGCGACTTTTGCATCACATGCTGTGTTTCAACATATTTTAATGACGGAACTTTGTGTTCATATCTTTAATCTAAACTAATTAAATAGACCAAGTTAAATACGAAGGTTTAATAGTTTAGTAAAATATGTAAAGATTGGAAGCTAAACTAAAATTTGGATTAGAGGTGGAACGTGAATTATAAATTTATCAGTGCAAGAAAATGTATTTTAATTTAGGTTTATTATGACTCATCTTGGTTTAGTGACTCACACTAAGGTTATTTATTCTAAATTTATTTTATAATTACCTTATTTTTCTTTGATATTAGCGGCGCCCTTCAGTATTACCCACTTTGAACTGAGATAAATGCAGCCTGTGTTCATTCAGTGTCACGTCTACTTATTTATCAAACGGGATCTAAATCCGTTCAGCCATTTTAGCTTGAATAAGGAGCATACACACTCACAAACTTTGGTCTGTATGCTATTGGAGTGATCTTCATAACTAATTCTCATCAAGCACAAAAATATTCTGTACGCGTAAGAAGTCGCACCCTGTTAAGTCGTATGGGCAGTAATTTAGAGCCGTTCTCAATTGATTCAAGTTTAATACATTTTGTTCACGCCTTATCGAAGTGGTTGGTGCATTATGATTTAGGATGACTCGTTCTATAATAGTCATAGATGATTTAACGTTTACGTTTAGTGGTTTAATGGAGCGTTAAAAAAAGTTTAATAGATGGTTTTCAGCACTATGCGGTATGCCAAACAGAAAACTGTCTAAATTATTTAGATTTCTATACGGTAAAATAGAAATATAAGTATGTGATATTTTTCTTAGAAACGTAGGAACATAATCTGAAAAATAATTTATTATTCAAAACGTAATCTCAAGCTGCATCGTGCGACAGTGACATAAATTACGATGATAACACACACAACAAGCAAGCTCAAAATTTACATCTACCCAAATTGTATTATCGCACACATGGCGGTAAATAGATTTTTTTGCCAAACAAAAGGCAAGATAATCACTGGAACCATTATAAATCATGCCAAAATGTATGTTTTGTCCACATCCATATTTAACGTGTAAACGAGGGATTACGACCGTTCAGCATTTTGCAGATTTCTCTCGAATATTCGGCTACCGCGGTCGGTTCCGGTATTAAATTATAATCGGTATTAAATTCCCGTAACACCGGCTTAGGATTAGGGTCGACTGACCGGTACCGGAGAGGGAAACTTGGAAAAAATGGCAGAAAAGTTCGTATAGTCAGTCTGGCTTTGCAAAACGTTAATGAGTAATGTGGAGTCGTTATAATATACACAATACACTCCAACCTATATCATAAAAATATTGATGAAATAATAGCAACTCAAAACTATATTACATAATACGTTCCTATTGTGCCCTTATTAGTATAAACTATAGTGAAATGGCTCTCAGCCGAGGCTGCCAGATCACATATCCACACACAGATGCCAGATCGCATAGATTTATATTTTGGGGAGCATGTATTGTCAATAAATTCTTTGTGCATGAATTGGGTGAAATGATGACCGAAAACATAAAAAATTTCAAAGATTACATTTTTAACTTGAAGTCTTTGTTGTTGGTGTTTTCCATATAATGACGTGACAGTTTTCATGATTTTAGTTTAAGTATGATTTTACTAATAATTATAGCCATGAAATCCTGTATTGTGCAAATGGACTGAAATTTATTACGGAATAAATGTGAACAATAATAATAATAGTTATCTACAATTTATACACAATTCTCTTTATTAAACCTCCCTAAAAGTAAAATAAATTTTAAAACAATTAACCGTCCTCCATTAGCAATCCTCAAGTGGCCAATTTGCTTGGATTTAGCTCGTCAACATTGTACTTCGTAAATTACCAAAACACTTATTACAAATTATACCAATTAGAAAAGGTATGACTGAAACTTCGACAAATTTCGTAAGCGATGCCCAAACTTGACAAAGTAAACTTTTTAAATACTGTGATTTAAAATTCTAACTCTAAAATGAGAGTGGAAAGTATTCCCAAGTTATATTTAAGACCCGAAAAAGTTGTCGCTTAAGACTCGTAAAGTTTTAAGAGCCTGATCGTTACTGCTTAAATTCTTGTTTTTTTTCTCGTCGAATGTTAAATAACTGACAATTTATTAGTGTTTGAAGATATTTAAGTGTCCAATAAAGCTTAATCTGTAAACTTGTATTTTTGCAACAACTTAACTAAAAATACAAATAACTTATAAATGTATAGTTTTAAACTGACTTCACATAAGAAGGAGAATTTCATTCAGACATTTTTTTATCTTAGACATATTCTGTGCTTTTTCTATATTACCTGTTTCTAGTGTGACCAAAACCGATATATGATGTAACGTTAATATCCGCAGTGTGATATCCAATACCCTTTAAATAGCCGAACCAACGACATGACAGGAAATCAGACTAATAATGAACATTGCGTAAATCTGTCTGTAAGTTCTGTACCTATATTATTATTATATTTTTTTTGTACTTACTAATACTTTTATATTTCATGTGATGTATTTGCAGTCTCACCTATTTTCCTATTGGATATGACGAATGTTCTTACAAAATTTCGATAGTACATGCCTCCTTTTTAGGGTTCCGTACCTCAAAAGGAAAAAACGGAACCCTTATAGGATCACTTTGTTGTCCGTCTGTCCGTCCGTCCGTCCGTCTGTCAAGACCCTTTTTCTCAGGAACGCGTAGAGGTATGAAGCTGAAATTTATATCAATTACTCAGGTCTACTGTCCCTTGAAGCTGTGAAAAAATCAAACTTCTAAGCCAACGCAATCAAAAGATACAGCCATTTATGCCGCAAATTTTCGACACTTGCAAGGGAATCAAAACCTACAGGGTGCTTCCCGTGAACTCAGAATCTTGAAATTTGGTACGAAGCAACGTCTTATAGCATAGATAAAGGAAAAATTACGAAAACCATAAATTTTACGGAACCCTCGGTGCGCGAGTCCGACTCGCACTTGGCCGGTTTTTTTTCTAAATGTTTGCTATTGGTTTCTCTCATCGGTAAATCTCTTTGTTTTTTAATCTTAGTTTGCGATATGTTGCATACAGAAGCCATTAAATTTAAAAAGTTTAACAATCTACGAAACTAGGTACTGGAGAGATTTAAAAAATCTTTTGCCATTTTACTAAATTATCTCTCATGAACATAGGCTTTATATTAAATATGTACGAGAAAAATAAGAATCCGTGTGAAAGTTTCGACTATGTATCCTAACGGGTGAAAAAATTATCAACGGCCGGTACGAGCGGCCCTTATGTACATGCTTAGATCTCTAAAACTACGCAACGGGTTATGTTGTGTGTGTTTTTTTAACAGATAGTATTTTAAGAGGACGGTATTTAAGTATATATCGTGCATATGTGGCTGTGCGAAGCCGGGCGAGTAGCTAGTATGTACATTAAGGTTAAGTCATAAACGATGTTTTTCCCCATAACTGTGGTCTAAACTGTCGGAAATGTGTAGCATGCACGGCGACGCATGAAATTCGCGTTACAGGCACATAACGACACTATCAAAATCAAAGGACGATGCCAAAGTAAAAAGCTTGGAGAGACGATGTGGAAAATTACTATTGTAAGAGCAGACGCGCACTTGCAATTGTCGGGTTAATGTATGACTTTTTAATATGGTATTCTAAAACTCGTATATTACATTTGATTACATAGAGAACAAATATTCGTGGTATGTATTCAACATTGCAAGGGTTTTCTATTGCCATTGTCTTGAGATAATATTGCCTTATGAGAGATATCTTATTATGCTTTATGTGAAATGTTTTTTATAAATCACATAAATAATCTAACATACTGCAGTTATTTGAATTTCTGTTGACCATTTATAGCATAATGTCTACTAAAAACGCTAACCACTTCTCACCAACAATATCAATGAACTTCAAATTTTAATTTATCAAACAATCAAAATAAATATTAGACTTAATTACGGGCAAGTAAAAAGTCGCAAGTGTGTGTAAGGCTTTATTTGTGACATAGTATTGGTAGCGAAACCTTTGTCGCGCCTCACCGGAGCTTAGAGGACATTATCACGTGGAGCAGCTGTCTATAATCATTCATTGGGGATTGAAATATTAATCATTTAATAGACATTTTAAAAGTAGTTTAGAAATAAAAATATAAGCAAAAGTTCTCGACAAAAGAGTTATTTATGAAAAAAAAAATTACCGACTCAGCCTGTGATAGCATTGTGTGGTTTGCAGTATTCCAGGGTTTTATTATATAAAGAAAAACTTAACTGTCATCGTCAAGTGTCACTGTCAGATTGACGAAATGTATAGCTAAATAAGATTGTTTTGCACATTTATGCTGCTAAGTAATCAACAATGCCTAAATTCCCTGTGGCCGCTTAAGAACTTTTTTCCGTCGAGTGTTTTATAAGTACCTATCATGTTATCTAGTATCCATTACACAATAGTTTACTTAGTACGGGGCTAGGAGGCGCTGTACAAAATGTTTTAAAATATTTTAATTTATAAACCTAGACTACGGCGTTACTTAACATTGGACAGGGTCTAGTCTAATGTGAGCTTATTATGCGTACTAAGAAATAAATAAATATTCCGTGACCTATCACAGCGCCATCTAGCCCAAACTAAGCAAAGGCTTGTATTTTGTGCTAAGCATTAAAAATACATTGAAAACCCAGATAGCTACTCCACACGAATAAAGTGTGTAAACGGTTCACGGTGTAGGAGCCATCCAATAGATATTTCACTCGCCTCGTCTACACGCGTCCGTGCCCTCTGACGTACAATCACATCATGGCACACAATAAAAACGTTTTAAGATATTGGCAGAGAAAATAAATATTATTTTAGTGAAGTTGTAGATGTTTTAAGGAATTATTTTTTGTATTTGTTTAAATTGGGGGATGCTCGCGGCTTACATTAAAAAAATAAAACTTGCATCCCCTATTTCACCCCTTTAAAAGTAGCATTTCCAAAAATCCTTTCTTAGCGGATGCCTACGTCATAACAACTACCTGCATGCCAAATTTCAGCCCGATACGTCCAGTGGTTTGGGCTGTGCGTTGATATATCACTATGTCAATCAGTCAGACAGTCACCCTTGTTTTTTATATTTATCTCCTGGACGCCTGTGTATTCGTTTGCATAGGACAAAAAGTAGCCTTTGATTCGGGACACTGTCACAATGCCCAAAAACCGCGATGAATCGGGAAAAAAATCCCACTGATAAAATAACGAGAGCAGGATTCGTGCTTAATTCCTTAATTACTTAAAAGTTGTTATATATAGTTTATTAGATGATGTTTTTTTTTTCAATGGTAGGGTATAAATAGCTAACTACGTGTTATTTTTGATTATTTGGAAAACCTTAGCCCTTTATTTATTGTGTCTACGAAAAGATTAAGTGATCCTAGTTGTAGCAATCATAATATTCTTAAACTTATTCCTGGCACAGACACAATTTATTATTAATTGCAAACCTTATGAGTTGCGTGGGCGATCTCCAAGAGGAAAATATATTGATTTACGACGGCTTCGGTATCTTGTTATAGGCTACAATTGAAAAATTATCATTAATAAAAAAAATACACTTATTTCAATTTTTTTTTACTTATTGTTAACAATGTGTAACATTTATGGTTTTTACTCACGTCTGATTATGCATTTGTTGTTTTCGCGTACGTTCTGAAGATGGGTGTCATCACATCCGAAACGCGTAAACAACATACGCGAAATTAGACGTAAGTGAAAACCGTATTAGATACATATTGATAAGAATATCTCATGATAGTTTTAATACTTATTGTTAAGTAAATTTATTTATTGTAAACAAAACAATTATATATTTATATGTCAAATCAGTCAACTTAAGTCATCAGTAAAATGTTAAGTTAGTTATATAATATATTATCAAAGTAAGGAAATTATAGTTTTTCACACAGCTCAAAAAAATCTCTTGTATAATTTTTATTCAGTTTAATTAATTGACAGAAAACCATATTAATTTTAAGGTATCAATAAACTACGTGTCTATTACAAAAATCAACGCTTATCTAAAATAACATACAAACTCACCCTGAAAGGTATACATTTTTATACTTATATTTTTACACGCATAAGGATATCATTAGAGAATTTAAGGAGTAGTCCTAATCACTTTAGCATAACCATTCATACTTCCATAACTAAAATTACGTGATATATTTTCGAAAACATATACAAATTCACTTACAAAATAGCCAGTCTTCTCTATGCATCTTTGAGTAGTGAAACTAGAGAATGAAAAAGTTATTAGGGCATCAAAGCCGAAAGAAGCTTGTGGCTACGAAGCTAATCTCCGCTGGAATATGGCTCGCGTCCGTTGGATAGCTAGATGTGGCATTGTATCGTCATTTTAAAAATAATGAGGTTTTTTTGGGACTTTTACAATGAATTAGATGTAATTGTTATTAAATAAAGATATTTTAAAGAAAAAATAATTAAATACACTAATGTTATGTCTACTATTATATTCAAAATGATAAAAAATATAATACCTATAATATTTTATTACGGCACACAACGATACGGATTATACACGCTTCACAGTAAATGCCCTAACGGAAGACCAGCGCTGGTTGCTTCCCCAACCAGCATTATGCTGAGTTGGGGCTGCGTTGTGGCAGATTTTATGTTTGTTTGTTTATTATGTTCTTACTTGTGTTTGTTTATCTGTTAAATCTGCCACAATAAATGTTTCTTTCTCTTTCTTATTGATTATGAGCTAAGTTATATAGTATTGCAAATAACTATTAAATGTTCTCTAAACCGTTATGATCGGATAATTTTGTACCGTGACGGCTAGAGGGATTTATCATCCCAGATTTACGCACCCAACACCAAGCTCAGTAAAATGAAGAAATAAAATAGACTCTCGTAGTATATTTCTACTTAATGTATAAATATTTGCTTCAATAGAATGTGTATTTGACCCTCACTACGACACCTTTGTCCAATACTATTGAATTTAAGAGTACTTTAGAACGCTCCACAGGTTTCTATTGATAAGGGTGTTGGGTCAAGCTCAAGTTTTGATACCTCGTATAAAGATAATAATACAATAACAGTGTTTACTAGAGTAGAAAGTAGAAAGAAGTAGAAGTAGAAAAAGTAGTAGTAGTAGTAGTAAAAAAATAAAACTCAAATTTCATGTAAATTTATATTGTAGTTACTTACTGACTCGTGTTTGAGCTTTGATTCATTTTTCAAACATCTTTATTTCACAATACACATTTACAATAGTAAAGTTTGACGATTATCATCTAAGAAATAATACTTTAGTCAAGTAGTAACAAAACTTAGAACCGTGTGATGTCGTTTTATTACAGGAGTTGATGACAAAATGATACCTGACAACTCATTTTATGTTTTCGGTGATTAAATAAAATTATAACGTATTAATTTTATGCATTCCACGTGCTTCGAGATCCATGTCACCTCTTTCATAGGTCCCACAAAGATTTTTCAATCGACTTCGGATTTCCTTGGACGTAGAGCATACGGAATCCATTTTGTGAACGCCGCAGTGCCCGGATGGAAATGCGAGCGCCTATGACTGCCCCAATCGACGACAATCTGCCGGAATTGGATTTTCATGACGGGTTATCGTAATGTGGAAGGTACGTTACACTATTTAAATATCAAATTTAAATATTTTTTAACTAAACAGGTTTGCACTTGACCACAGTTTGCCAGATGGTAAGCATTAGCTATGATCTAAGATGGGTCGTGCTTACTCTAAAAGAACCGGTTCACTCTCGCTTTAAAGATCGTAAGAAATATGTCGATGGCATTACTAAAAATAAATACAAGTACTTTAGTACTATATATAACAGTCACTGGATTCCACCCCCGGTCCTGCCGTACTTACTTACAAAGTACGTAAAGCGCCCTTCTCTCCAACATTTAATATCATAAGTAGATTTGAAACGGAGTCCATCAATCATTCATTGCCTCTGGAATACGTGAAAGATATTTTATACTTACAGTTATTTCTTTGAGCCAGTGATGGCTAAAGTTTCGAAGAAAAAATTTATTAACGATGTTTTACCTGAAATAAAACATATATTAAATACTTACCTTATTTAAAACTTAATAAATTGAGAGTGGCAACCGTGTTTTCCGCTTCCTTTTTCCCTCTCTTTCAATCTTTGTGCACTTTTATCGTTCTGTCTCGCTCGCACACCCCCACCAACAGGCGACCGAACCATGAAGGCGAAGATGGTCCGACCTCTTTTCATTGAGTCGAAATTTACACCAGGCAGAAATAAAATGTAAGTTTTAAATAAGGTAAGTATTTAATATATGTTTTATTTCAGGTAAAACATCGTTATTAAATAACTTGACCGTTATTTAAAACTTAATAAATTGAGACGTGTCTGTTATCGCCTGGTGGGTAAAAGACGCCAATGTGAACATGTACAGAAGTAATAGATACTTAAGTACTGGGAAGGTATATGTACATAGGTAAAGGGTAAGGTAGGTGTACCTTAGATACATACATAAAACCAACCAATGTGCGAGAGACAGAAAGTGATGTAATCACATTTTATTCAGAGCTAATATAACTACTTTTGTTGAAGTAACTAAGTAATCAAAAGTACTAGCAGTACTAGACAGACTAGAAATAACAGCTTATATCGGGTTGACTGTAAGAGAACTGAGGCTATTATTATAAAATAATAATAATTTATCAGTTAAATAATATAATCACAGAAGTATTATTTTAAATCTTTACTTTGGGATGGAGACCAATCAACCCTGACCAGGCTTTAATCAGAAGTAATTTGTCAGACCTACTTGAATACTACTACTTCCGACGGTATGAATTTGAACCTGATATAACATCTCTCCAGAAAGCTGCTCTTATTGATTTGTGAAATCAATAAATAGATTTGGTCATAATACTAATATGAGTCATAATACTATGGCTTACATGAAGAAAAGTTATGCTTTACACAAAAACAGTGATGAAGCTAAGTAGTAGGATTTTAAGACAATTCTCGTCCTGATTGTCTATAGCTACTTAGTTGTGTCAGTTTTTACTACGACTAGTATGGACACAACAGTTATTCTTGGATTAAATGTTAAGAGTACTCAGCTATCAAGGCTAACTCTTGCGACTCGAGCAAAGTAATAAATGCAATGATTTTGTGATGAATTTAATGTCGAAAATATTTTAAAAACCAATACCAAGTCATGGAGGTTTTTAAACTAAGATAAGATAAATTTATTGTAAATAGACAATATGTTACATTTTACAAATTGCACTGCCATTAGTAAAAAACTGTGTCGTAGAGAGCTTATATTATAATGCGATAGTTGGATGTATTGGGTATGATGACATACTGGTACATAAGCTCAATTTCTATGGGCCTACGACACGGTAATATCGTGCCTACGATGTTACATGAATACATTAGTCCATATAGGTACCACGGATTTATAACCAAATGTAGCATGTAATTTGAATAAATCTGTTATTAAAGTAATAAGCCTGCCAATTTTGGTACAAATGGAAAAATGTTATTATCATCAGCTCATATTAAATACCTCGTGCCATTTTACGCCAGGGTTTTTCCAGTTGTGATTTTGTCTAATCAACTTAACATTTTGCCAAGCTAGCGTTATATTCTGTATTCTGACAGGTAGATAGTAACTAGTATTTAGGCTCTAAGTTGAGATGTTGTCGGTTGAAACATTTTCGTAACTACAAAAGGGTGACGGATATACCCACACCAGGGTTGATATATGTACATTCGCGTCCGCAAGAATGTTCAAATCAAATCAATGTTACCCAAATGGTATCAATATCAAATCGATCTAGTCCGGTGACATAAAGATGATCACTATTTAGACTGAGCATTAGATCTCTTTAGTCCTTATAGGTGCTATCAGGATAATGATTATGATGACCTAGCTAGTTATAGGTGTTCTGTATGGCACTGTTGTGTTTCCATGGGATGAATTACACTGTCAAGTTTAATCAATTGAATACAAATGAATCAAAAGCCTGTATGCTTATTTGCATTAAGACAGCAATTTACAAGCACTGTTCAGATACATAAACTTTGACGATGATCGTGCCTATGGATACGGTTTATCGTCCATTTCTATTGTTCGCGGTGAAGACACCGTGACTCGTGTCCAGACTGATAATACGTTTGAGTCGAGGACCAAAGTCAAAATCGACACCTCTGAGGACAAATAATGCGACAGGGAAGGATTACGAAAAGAAGAACCTCAGTGACAAATGTGAAAATGCAGAAAGATATTTCTTGTAAACAGTATTGAGACCAAGAGTGTTTATCAGGAGTTTCATTTACTGAGTCTAGACTAAGACTAAGCTTAACAGGTAGTTAAGAAACTCTTTGAACAAGTATATCACCATAAGGCAGAGAACATTAATTTTGAATATTCATATTCTACGGGTTATTCCCAGAAATACAAGACAACGCAGGAGGAAGAAACTTGAATACGAAATTAGATTTTCCTCGCTTGCCACACCTGACGTTCATGGTGTCTATTACGTTTGTAATACTATGTATTACTCGTATAAGGCGTATATCCAGATCACAAATATTAATTTACTTACCTACTTGCCATTTAATTTTACGGATATAAGTATTAAGTTCTATTTCATTAGTGATGTCACATCTTTAAAAATCAGGTTGCGAGCAAAACGGAAGGCAGCTTTGCGAGATTTAGTTATTAGCTAAATTAGCCTTAGAAACCGTCTGTTAGATCTTTGTAACTGTCAGGTAGGTAAAGACAGTACCTACACGTATACATTTATCAGTATGTTTCATGTATCAGTTTTTATCAGTTTTGTGACGACAAAACTATTCTGCGATATTGCTTTAGATTCTATAGATTTAAATCGTTTGGTCGGCATAGGCCTTGGGGTTTTGAAACAATGTCATATTTTAGCACTAGGTTAAGCGTATGCTTCCACTTCATGCTATCTGCTGACAAGATATTTAAGCTGGCCTGCAAAGATATTGTCATAATATATCTTTATACTTAACCAGCAGTTTGTCATGTATTGAAATAATAGGTAATTAACGTTGCTGGAAGTTTAGCTCTGCGCTGAATATAGATAATAGATATGATTAGAAATGCGAATAACTTTGAGTTGTTACCAGATCCCTGCGAGGGATGGCTCTGCATAGGGGTCGTTATGACCACAGCCCTGCGAGGGCTTGGTCCAGACCACAGCATGTCTTCAAAATACCCTACGAGGGTCCGGTATGATTAGCTTGTCTTTGTTAGAGGCTACGTACCCTGCGAGGGTTCTACATAATGAGCCTCCCTTTGTGAGGGCTTACGAATAGATTTACAGTGCATCACAGCACAATGTGTTACACAAGATCCCTGCGTAAGAAAGCTTTGTATAGGGCCGTTATGACCACAGCCCTGCGAGGGCTGGGTACAGACCACAGCATGTCTTTAGAGTACCCTGCGAGGGTCCTACATAATGAGCCCCTGAGGGCTTACGAATAGGGCCCCTGAGGGCTTACAAATAGAGCCCCTGAAGGCTTACGAATAGAGCCCCTGAGGGCTTACGATTAGAGCCCCTGAGGGCTTACGAACAGAGCCCCTGAGGGCTTACGAATAGCTTTACAGTGCATCACCGCACAATATGTTATACAAGATCCCTGGCTGGGAAAGCTTTGTATAGGGGCCGTTATAACCACAGCCCTGCGAGGGCTGGGTACAGACCACAGCATGCCTTTAGAGTACCCTGCGAGGGTCCTACATAATGAGCCCCTGAGGGCTTACGAATAGATTTACAGTGCATCACAGCACAATATGTTATACAAGATCCCTGGCTGGGAAAGCTTTGTATAGGGGCCGTTATGACCACAGCCCTGCGAGGGCTGAGTACAGACCACAGCATGTCTTTAGAGTACCCTGCGAGGGTCCTACATAATGAGCCCCTGAGGGCTTACGAATAGATTTACAGTGCATCACAGCACAATATGTTATACAAGATCCCTGGCTGGGAAAGCTTTGTATAGGGGCCGTTATGACCACAGCCCTGCGAGGGCTGGGTACAGACCACAGCATGCCTTTAGAGTACCCTGCGAGGGTCCTACATAATGAGCCCCTGAGGGCTTACGAATAGATTTACAGTGCATCACAGCACAATATGTTATACAAGATCCCTGGCTGGGAAAGCTTTGTATAGGGGCCGTTATGACCACAGCCCTGCGAGGGCTGGGTACAGACCACAGCATGTCTTTAGAGTACCCTGCGAAGGTCCTACATAATGAGCCCCTGAGGGCTTACGAATAGATTTACAGTGCATCACAGCACAATATGTTATACAAGATCCCTGGCTGGGAAAGCTTTGTATAGGGGCCGTTATGACCACAGCCCTGCGAGGGCTGGGTACAGACCACAGCATGTCTTTATGTACGCATGTCCCGCTATATAAATTCCTGGTGTTTTCCAGAGTCACGGACTCTGAAGTATTGGGTGTCACGGACACAACCACCGCGCACGGCGCGAGTTTCGCTACTCCCGGGTCTGCGACGCGCAGACTCCTACGTCAATTCCGGCGGGGAATCGAACCCCGGTCTCCCGCGTGACAGGCGGGGATACTTACCACTATACTACCGAAGAATTAATTAAATCGAACATAAGAATCGAACAAAAAATAAGTTCCATTTTTATCCGTATTCACGGTTCTTAGCTATATTATCACATAATATATGTATTTTGTAATGTTACAAATTTAACTCGTATCTATCACAGATTCTTAAATTATGGACTCAATAAAATTATTGAATTGTAAGCAAAGTAAATTAACGCTATTAAATTTAGATGTAAAAAAAAAGACATGTCGGTTACTCTATTGTATTAGAACATCATTTATCTGCATTAGAAAAATACTGCGTGAACCTGCGAGGTTCATATCTTGTGAAGTTATCTAGCAGATCGTTTTTAACAATGATGCATACTCGCCCCCCCTTTTTTTTACCTCAGCGACGGCGCATATTCGTGATTCATCGAATTGAAATTCTAGTTTGATCATTTTACTTGTAAAACACAGTATTAGCTACGTCCTATGTACGGGGTACATATACAATACACATACAAGTATTAAAATTACTGAAATGCAATCCACAAATAATTTTGAACATTACGTTAAAAATTATTGATTAAATATATTCTGAGGGTAGATATTAAAGAAAAATTGTATAATTCAGATTTCAAGTACACAATATTTAAAGTCAAGCAAATCATGCAAGAAAATTGAGGGTAATAAAATTATTTATAATAAAAGGAAACAAGTCAAATGGTAAAGTCGAACGGTAACACCGTTAAAAATCACTTTACCAATAAAATAAAGTCAAGTGGAATTAAACTTACTGCTTTCCATTGGAAAAGGCACACTTACAAATTGAAATTCAGAATTTCAATAAAAAATTAATATTCCACTTTTGCTCCAAGACTAGCGACTTGTCGCAGCGGAAAACTCGACGCCAATGAAAAGAGGTCGGACCATCTTCGCCTTCATGGTTCGGTCGCCTGTTGGTGGGGGTGTGCGAGCGAGACAGAACGATAAAAGTGCACAAAGATTGAAAGAGAGGGAAAAAGGAAGCGGAAAACACGGTTGCCACTCTCAATTTATTAAGTTTTAAATAACGGTCAAGTTATTTAATAAAAAATATACCAAGTATTGTCTATTTAAATCCGATCGAAATTGAAAGTTTTTTTATTCGTTTTAATTTTGGTTCTGTTTATGAAAAAAATCTATTCACGCCATCAAGATAATTTTGCGCTAAGTTGGAATTCAAATATATGTATGTATATATAGGTATAGCTTTTTCAGAAATGTAAAGAAACGTCCTAACGAATCGTATATAACTAAGTTTTTATCAATGAAATGCACAAAGTACATGAAAACATTTATTTGTGAAAAAAGGCAGTTACAGAGATTGGTAGATAATTTACACATTATTCGGAAGAAATACGTTAAAAAAATCAACATAAATACAAAACAAACATCCATAAAATTTGCTAAGTGCACCTTGAAATATTCAATTTGAATGCGAGTTTAATTTTAAAATAATTTACTTATTAATTCGCGAGGTACCAGATGTAATTATATCTCTAAACAGCCAAAGAAGCGCTGCATCAACTTTGAGCACCACAGCTCCAGCTTAAAGCGCTTAAGGTCGAACTGAGAGGCTTTAGCTCGGACACAGACTTTAAAATCCCGAGACATCTGACAGCTGCATGCTGATTGGCTTATCGCCAAGGACGCGTATTTTTTAATAAGAGTGGATAGTCTGGGTACTGATTGGCCTACGCACTCGCAGGGCTGTGTTATTGTAAATTGTGGGTAATATATCGTCTTACTGATTCCATCGGAGGTAAACTTATCGTCTAAATAGTGGCTTGTTTTAGCCACATAGGAGTCTATATGTGCAGTACCGTTGGCTTAGCTATGTAAATCTGCGTTCATTAAACCTTACGAACATTCAGTCGTCAGTTGAGTCGGATTACAACTCTCGTTTCAGTTTCGCGTCCAGTTTTTTCTGCTGCCACTGAGGAAAGAAGAATCTAGAATGGTGATGCCTTGATTATACATCATACATAATACCAATGTCAATCAGACAATAAACATGCTATTTACACCGATTACATTAACTATATATATATATGTGGGGACAGCGGAGCATCTTCGTCATCCATAATAGTAATCCTACCGGCTGGGCATGGGTATTTGGGCATGGAGAAATAAAACGTAGCACTTCAACTTATTGATGGTATATTACAATTTGTTGGAGGTTAAACTATGAAATACAACTGTAGGTAGATTGTCTGATAACTAATTACACTAATTCGGTCGACACTCCAACCAACACGTAACGCCACAACGCGATGCGAACCGATTGCCGTCCCAAGTAAGAATGGCGGTCTCTCGCACGGCACTAGCGCTGGTTGTTGCGTCAGAGCAGGGCTCCGAAGTTAGTCTCAAGTCAATGTCAGCCGTTATTGACAGTGACATAAACATTATAACATATTTCGAACATTGTGACAGCTGACAGTGACATTGAAACCAACTCGCCTACTCTCCGAATCAAACATTAACAACAACTTAAACACTCTTCGAATCAAACACGCCGACACGGCCAGACTGACATTCGCACGTCCTCGTGCGATCCGATTTCTCTCGCAGCAGATGACCTGGAATAAAAGAAAAGACACAGCTGGGATCACTAATGTCATTTTGCTCGTCTATCCTGACAATTTCGAAAGATATAATTCAGTACACGCACATATTATCAGTATCTAATATTTGGCTTCGAGAAATTGAGATCACGTCAAGATGTTGTTTCAACTAAGTTAATTATCACACAAAACTTCACTATTCGACCTCGTGCGAATATGACCGTACCGCTGCAGGGTGCCCCCACCACCAAGATCGCCACTCACAGGTAACGACAAGAGAGCAACGGACAGCCCTGCAGTTGCAGCTCCACTTCACGACATTATTTGACCTCATGCAAATAAGCCACCGCAGGGTGCCCCCACCACCAAGATCGCCACTCTCAGGTAACGACAAGGGAGCACCGGACAGCCCTGCAGTCGGAGCACCTCTCTACGACAATATTTGACATCATGCAAATATCGCCAAATCTCTAGCTTCTACCCGACGGCATCTCATACGACGTGACGTTATATCATCTGACGTGAAACCAACTAACTCTTAAGCAATGGTGTTGAATGATACGTAACAAAGTCACATCTCAAAATTAAATCTCTAATTCACTTCCCAATGCTGAGAGGGTCGCCGAGGTGGCGCTCATTGTGTGCGAACTAGCAACCAAATCGTATCATCGTCTGATGAAACCTCCTCATTACTTTAACTTTGACCCGCCGTCTCGGCCTCCTCCTCCTCATCGTCAACATAATTAATCAAAAGGTATCTACCTACTTCTATTAAGCCGTCAAGACTCCTGGGCCCTATGCCCAGATTTTCGTGAACATCTTTATGAATCTGATTTTAACTATCTATCTTTTCAAAACGTGGGTACCTGTGCTGTATTACTATGCCTTCTATTCTAATCCTTTCGCAGTACCCAGAAATTGATTGACTGTTTTACTATTCACTAATGAGTAACCAAAAGGAAACGAGCTCACCGGGAGTATGGTCAAAGTGTCTCGGGCAGACTATGTACGCTCCAAACCACGCCGACAGCATCCCTGCTCTGGCGGTGCTGATCAGCAAGAAGGCGGCACCACTTGCTACTGGCTGGGTGCGAGGAGTGACAACAGCATCCTGAAAACAGAAACGGATACGCGCCAGTACTGAGGCATCTAATATGGGCCATTTAAACAGGGATGATTTCAGATTCAGTTTCATTTTATTTGCACAGTATATATCTTGAAATTCAATCTCTAACGGACACGACTCCCAGAAAAGCTGGACTGTTAACAGAAAAATCTCAACGAATCCTGTCAAGACTTGATTTCACTGAAATATCTTGCGTAAAATAGGACAAGACTACTAAGTTAAAACTATGACAATGTTAATTTTGATTGAATCTTGAATTTCAATTAAATATCACAGTGCACAGCTGACCTCTTATGTGGCATAAAATGAACTCACACTTATTTAGCACTGTACAATCATGAAATAGCTACGCATTAAAAGTTATCAGCAGATTGACAATAAATTTTCTACAAAAAAAACCATTACTTAATCGTTACGCAACATTTATAGTGCTGTATGCTCGTATTAACCGGTATGGTTCTTCTCAATAACGCCTTTTAATCATTTATAACAAATTGCAAGCAAATCTTACTTCGACAAAAGAGCATTCAACACCAGAAACGTAATGAATTTAAACAATATCACCTTTGATATCCGATGGAGTTGCACGCTGCACTTAGTCACCACTCGACCCTGGCTGCGCTCGCCCGGCCGCGTGATACCACTGCTGCTTCATGTGCCGTGGCCACCCGGCCGCGTGACACCACTGCTGCTCCATGTGCCGTGGTCGCCCGGCTGCATGCCACCACTGCTGCTCCATGGGCCGCGGCAGCTCGACCGCGTGCCACCACAGCTGCTCCATGTGCTGCCCGGAGCGCACGCCACTGCAGCGGCATCGTGCATCACTGCCACGTGGCATGAGTCGGCTGCAGGCGCTGCTCTTGTACTCCCTCACGATGCGGTCCATATCTTGTAATCTTCTTGCTTGTCAATATTTTTTGTCGTTTCTTTCGTAGTCTTTCTTGTACGACATTTCCAATTAGAAGATATAAAATTCCTACCAAATCCGAACAGCAAATCTTGTCTTTCAATTCACAGCACACGTATTCGTAAATTTCAACGCAATTATGAAATCGCTTTATGGTCTTCTCTGGTCCAAGGATTATCGTTGCCGCATTGATAAGTTTCAGTAAAACACAAATCCCACCTGTTTTTTATCTTTCACACGTTTTTGTTCATTGACACGAAGAATTGATAATGTTCGTGGGTCTGATTTTCACTTAGGCAAAACATGCATGGCTCCCATTGTGTTTCTCGGCGATCAATTATTTCTCCATTTTTGCCATTATCCCACTTCTGATGTGGGGACAGCGGAGCATCTTCGTCATCCATAATAGTAATCCTACCGGCTGGGCATGGGTATTTGGGCATGGAGAAATAAAACGTAGCACTTCAACTTATTGATGGTATATTACAATTTGTTGGAGGTTAAACTATGAAATACAACTGTAGGTAGATTGTCTGATAACTAATTACACTAATTCGGTCGACACTCCAACCAACACGTAACGCCACAACGCGATGCGAACCGATTGCCGTCCCAAGTAAGAATGGCGGTCTCTCGCACGGCACTAGCGCTGGTTGTTGCGTCAGAGCAGGGCTCCGAAGTTAGTCTCAAGTCAATGTCAGCCGTTATTGACAGTGACATAAACATTATAACATATTTCGAACATTGTGACAGCTGACAGTGACATTGAAACCAACTCGCCTACTCTCCGAATCAAACATTAACAACAACTTAAACACTCTTCGAATCAAACACGCCGACATATATATATATATATATATACATATATATATATATATATATATATATATGTATATATATATATATGTACACACCTTCAGACTTTATCACTATTTAAAGTAGCTGGTTTTCAGTTAGTCTAAAATACACAGATGGTTATTGGATTAAAAAACTAAAATAGTTAGCCTTTGTATATATTATGGTTATATTATGTATATTATGGTATGGTTATATAAATAAAGAAGTTTTGTGAGCTCTACTATGATCTATGTATTTCATTCCTCTACGTGAGATACATCCTACACACGGTACCTAATGAATCCGTTTCGTTTGGATGCTACTTTTTTGACGAGCTTTAGGAGTTTGTTCGCTTTTATCTAGTTTTTGATACTTTGATGATACAATCAAATGTTTGCTACATTTGATTGTATCATTAAAGTATCAAAAACTAGGACATGCGGATAGGCTCATATTTTGTTAAAAATCTGTTATTTGTTGCGTTCATATTGTTTAAGAAAATTCTGATTATAGTGTCATCTACACTGTGTGTTCTCATTTTAATTCATGACATTTGACAGTCTTCTTCTTCTTCTAATCGAATGAGAGTGGCTAACTCTGGTGTCGAGAGTTTATCAAGCCGCCTTAAAGGCCTCAGTGAAATGTAATAATTATCGTAATCAACTCTTATTTCACTCATAGAGAGATCCCAGTATATTGCAGCAACAAAATTTTTAACTCTACCCACATTTATAACAAAAAGTGCCACTGACAAGATGAAAAGATAAAAATCCTTCAAAACTATAAAATTAAAACGTCCGTTAAATGATTCCAGCACTAATGGAGCATAAGTTGATTAATGGCGACATTATTTTAATGAGGATAAATCGCATATTTGAGTGTCGTCAGTAATAGGTTTCTTAATTATTTTTTTGCGGGCCTTTGGCGGGATTTACTGGGCTCATTCGGTCGGAAACGAATCTCGGAAAAGCTTTTTAGATGGCTGATGAGATTTTGTTTGACGGTAATTATTTTGATGATCAGATTAGTTTGGGCTTCACTTTATTAATTTTGGTGGTTTTAATAATATTTTTTAAGGGAAAGAGATAACTGCTACCTTGCTAAATTGATGAAATTTTTACATTTAAATTCTTATTTTTTAGGGTAGATACAATGCTTACAATTGTAGATAACTTACAAATTATTTCAATCGATATATAAATAAATATATTTAAAAATAGCTAATACGTATATACATACAATTCAAGTGAGAATGTTTTCGATCTATACTAAAATAATTTTAGTATAGATCGAAAACATTCTCGCTTATTATAAAGCTGAAGAGTTTGTTTGTTTGTTTGTTTGAACGCGCTAATCTCAGGAATTGAAAAATTCTTTTTGTGTTGGATAGACCAGTTATCAAGGAAGGCTTTAGGATATTTAACATCACGCTGCATCTAATAGGAGCGAAGAAACAATAGAAAATGTGGAAAAAACGGGGAAATTTATTCATCTTTGAGGGCTTCCGTTGCATGCGCTGCGAAAACGGATTAATATATCAAAAAAATATGTATGAAAGAATTATTTCTCTTGAAATGATCTAACAAAATGTCCGCAACTGTATATGTCTATGTTTTAAGGTTAACTCACTAGAACCGTTTTTATGGTATGATACTATTTCACGCGGACGAAGTCACGCGCATCAGCTAGTAAATAATACAAGTAGTCAGCAGCAGCAATCGTGTCTTTGTTCTAAAACACGATTACGATATCTTACATATAGTAAACATGATTATTTATAGTAAGCATGGTTTGATTATTCAATAAAACTACATGGAAGTGCGTAGTTTTACTGCTACCTTCCTGGAGACCCGTACAGGTATTAACAAACACACACATTACGCTTATTATGATGATTAATTGGCTACATGCGATGATTAATAGCAGCATATAAGATAAGATAAGATATGTCTTTAATGCACACCAAAGAAATTACAATATAAAAAGAAATATAAAAACTAATTTAATGCACATTGGGCGGCCTTATCGCCTTAGGCGATTAAATGCGTGTAACTAACATCTTTTATTCCCCCTAATCATTCACGTCACGGCGCACAAAATACCGACGAAACTATTGAATATGTATCGCACGGATGGGACATACAATATGTATTACAAACCGCCAGTTTTCAGATTCCATCCGTGTACGCCATTGTGGCGTGTCACAAAGAGAAACGTTGACAGGTTTATTATATTTTGCATAGTTGCAGCCGCCGCTGTTGTGCCCACTACAATGCACGGTTTTACTAACTAATGTTCTTAGCCGCATTAAATATGCTAGTATTTAGCTAGGCTGAAAATTTGCTTAATTTTTAAAATTTACACTGACGGTCAGTAAATCAGATAATCCATGTACATTCTACGGATTTGTTACCTCAATGCTGGTATCACTGACCAAAAGTTTGTTTACAATTAGCAAATAGCAATACATATTTTTGTTATCTTTTTATTTATGTTTAGGACAGTAGAATTATGTTTTAAAACGTTAAATCAGTGTGAATATAGGCAAAGAAGCCTGCTGGGGCGGGAGGTACTGCAGTCTTGCAATTCAGGACCCTAGAGGTACCTTGTACAAGACTCAGTAAACCTTACCAACGTATGACACCGATGTAATTTGTGTAAGTTTTTATTTCTCAAAGCTGTACAACACTGTATTTTATGCACAATAAACAATTTATTTTTATTTTATTTTTTATAATGGTTGTTATTTTCAAATTTGGTTCGATGGTACAGAATATAACCAATTCCAAGGATCCTGTTCTGAAAAGCATTAAGCGACAAAATTACCGAGACAAAAATGGCTAAATGTGTTTAGCCTCGTTGCGCAATAGGGTATAGTGGTGGGATATTATTATATCATGTACCTATAAAATTTGACATGGTAAATTTTGAAAGTAGGACCTGCATACCATACATGCAAGGTCTTATACCGCTCTGCCGATCTCTAAGAAGGGTTTTATGATTAAAATTAATTTAATTCTCTGTAATAATCATGATCATCATCCACAGCCTTTTCTATCCCACTGTGCTGGGCGTAGGCCTCTTTTTAAATGTGCCAGCTACGTTGATCATGTAATATATCAGTTATATTACTATGGTTTTCTATTTAGTCAAATAATTCATTATAGGTATTTTATTATTATTACAAATTAATATCTGCAATCAGAAGGATTTTAAATAAGTTCCAGATAATTAATCTGCCATTTTATACTTAATTAATTAATCATTTTCTCGATAATGAAAGGACAGTGTTGTTTTTAGCAGATTAGAAAATTTATGAGTGAAAATCCTTTTAGAAATATACGTAGGCGTTTTGTGTGGGTTTTTTTGGCGTAAGTACTCTATTTTTGTATGTTTTCTATCCTAAAGCTTTAGTTTTCATCTATTCTTAGCCTAGATTAAACCCTCCATACTATAAATTACAGCTCACTTGATCTAATCAACGTGGTAGCATGCTTGCTTAAAAGATATCTATAAACCAAACTAATAAAAAATATCTATTGAGTAAAATAAGCGACCCAAATTATTCATTTACTGCAAAACAATCCGTTTTAACCATACACCGGAGGCATAACTTAAAAAAAGTAACCTCGTTCTATCTGTTAACTAATTCCGTAGCTAAAACAAAGCCTTATTTAAGATTCAGAACAAGCCAACTGTCGCGAAACCTTTAAATCGAAAGGTGTTCCGATTAACATTCGTCGGAATTAATTCCGTCCGCTTAGACGCCGCCATTTTCTGTTAAAATTTAAATTTACTCGCACCATGCTTGCGTAGGGATGGAAAAGTTGGGGAAAAAATAGGGAGAGGAAAGTAAACTTCGTTTGTGGAATTAGGAAAGTACGCTTACGCTAGTACTTACGATTCAAATATAACAAGCAAATGAAACTATTTAGTTTATTAATATGTTCAACTTAGTATGCTCACTTATTATGTTATATTTATTAAAATAAATCAATACTGAATTATAACATGATTCTCTCGTATATCTATCCTTTCAATACAGCAATTAAGTTACTAACTATGGAGCATAATACATTAGCATAAGCTACATTGAAGTCAATTTCATGGAAACATCTGTGCACCGCTATCATAGAAAGAAGCACCCATAGCTCGCGGAGGCAATAGCTTACCAGTGTTAAGAAAAAATCGACACTCAGTCCTTGCATGGGTGATAAAATTTTGACATTCCATTTTGGGCACTTCCGTGGATCGGATGAAACGTTAAATTGTAGGTCCCGGCTGTTTGTCTAGCACGGCAGTCGTTAAGCCATATCAAAGGCCCTTAGGGCGGCTTGATAAACTCTCGACACGAGAGATGGCCACTCTCATTCGATAAGAAGTAGAAGATTAGTAAGACATTCTAGATGTTAAAGCTAGGAACCTCTCTAGAAAGCCGGCAGCGAGCGGCCCAATGTCGCCGTTCGATTGTCAAAGACTTGCCGTAAGCTCCTTACGTGAATAAGAAGATTTAGAACAAGATCCCTCGCAAAGAGCCCAGAACTTTGTACTTTTACAAATATTAAGGCGCATTTTGTTTGGGTGAAGTGGGGTTGGAAGTTTTTGGGTGATACAGGTTTTTTGGGGGTAAATAAAAAACTTAAAGCTTTCTTAAGCTGCTGTTGCTGTTAAATCTTGATTGATCAAAATATTGTTTGATATATGGTATGCTAAATTGATATTTTTTAGCTTAGTATGTCAATGAATGGTTCTATGTACAGTCATTTGCATATGAAGTTAGTTCATGAGACCCGTAGTTAAAAAAAAATAAAAATAAAATAAATATTTCTATACGTTGCACACAGCGCCATCTAGCTCCACACTAAGCTGTGCCGTGGATGTAATAAAATGCTGGACTATCAAATGTATAAGAAAACCTGATTACAATACTTGAACTATAGCTAAAAAATACAGCGTTTCATATTCTATAAAATCTTTATAGAAACCATATTTTACCAAATTTACTCATTTTATACACATAAGAACTGTTTTTACAATGCATAGATGCATACGAAAATATTAATGAAAATTGGCAATATACATAAATCTATAATTTTATTCAACAACCTAAAACATCATCCGATTCAACAGAATTAAGCTCGCTGCTAAACTGCGCTAAATAAGTGAAAGGAACGATGGCTATTACATCTGGTGCGTAATGGGCTGGTGACAGAAGGGTTGAACCTCTCGAGGCCAATTTGAATCCCAGTTCCTGTAAATATAGGTACAGGTTTGACGCTACCACGATGTTTACACTGACGATTTTGTAGCGTTTTTCATTTTAGGTGTAGCGTTTTGACATGTTAAATGTGTTCTGTAACCAAGTATTTGTTTTATTTTTGCAATAATTAGCAAATATTTTATACTAGTGACCGCCCGCGGCTTCACTTGCATTATTTTAAAATAATAAGTAGAATATGACACTTCTTAGATCTTATATTACCTACATATTACCAAAAATCATTAAGATTAGTTCAGCCGTTTTTCGTTATGAGCGTTTAAATAAATACATAAACAGACAAAATATATTCAAAAACTCCTGAAACATATTCTATAAGTAAAATTAAACCCATTTTATCTGATATATTCCGTGTACAGATTTTGACCCTCTTCAGCTTTATTATATGCATATATAAAAATTGAAATTAGATTCGTTCTTTTCTTTCATGTTTTTTTTCTAATGTAATTTTTGGTTTAGATGTTTGTTCTTCTGTACCGTCACTATGGAGCGACGAATCGTCGTGACTTTTTGTCCTAAGAGTTGTAATTGTAAGACATAGGTTATATTTTATTCAGTAAGTATTCTAGCGAAGCAATAGGTATCTAGGCTATCTACTAATTTTAAATAAACCAACTGGTTAAAACAAATACATTTACTTCTAGTAAATATATTAGCCCAAAATAATTGCTTACACAGTAGTGTAAGCAATTATTTTGGGCGCTTTTGTAGGTTATTATTCTATCTAGTCTAGACTTCGTGGAAACATAATTTTATTCAAATAATACTGAAACTCTTTATAATAAAGATATTATTATAATTCCATTTCAATGTTAGTTCAATAATGTATGTATGATAACATATACTAATAATGTAGGCAAATAAATAAATAATACCTATAATATATAAATTTCGGATTGTTTAGACTATATGATGGAAAACCTATATCGATAGGAATATGAACAGGTTATGACCTAGTTTAGGTACTAAGTATGTACTCATACAAAGGGTACCAAATTCTAAATACTGGAATAAACTAAGAACTCGTTTTTAATCACAAATACATAAGCTTGAATGACGAATCAAAATTTTTAAATAAATAGTTTCAAATTCCATTGATCTTTCAAGTAACTGTTATTAATTTGATGCTTTCTTTTACTAAAAATAAATAGAGACGCGAATGAAAGAGCTTTAGGTTCTGATAAAAACGGGACTGAAGCGAACAAAAGTAAAAGCGAGCTTAATTTTCCGGTTAGGGGCCTTCTTTGGACAGAGCAAAAAAAATCTCCTATTTTGCTTTCACACTTTGTTGTCATACCTCTTTGACCAACAACACTGATTCTTTTGGCTCAAAAAGATTTTGCTAAGATTAAGTTCCTTTTATCTTTTGTGAATGCGACGGAATAGCTTTAGGGATTCAGCAACTATTTTTCGTTTAGTTGGAGTGCGTCATTACATTTGGACAATGATTTGTATCTTATTCAGTAAAGATTACAAGGAGCACACATTTTAACCAAATTAGATTAGATTTTAATCAATTTATTCAAAGAATTTATCTGCAATACGTGCTGCCTATCGGAAACCACCGCAATAATTTATTATGTTTCTTATATCCGAAAGCTCGAGCCGAATATAATAGGTATTTGGATTACGATAGTAATTAATTCAGCGTGATGTTTGTACTAACCAGAGATACGCATAGAAATGTTTGGTAAAAATATTGTAATTGTGATTATGCCTTGAGTAATACACCTTTATTATGAAGTACACCTTCCGCTATTACACGTTCTGCCGAACATTTTCAGCTGTTTCTCTCAAATAAGGTGTATTCTCTTGAAGAATTAAAACAAAGGCAAGCTTCCTTAGAGGCCTTCCTGCCATGACCATGGTAACAGCACGGTACAAGGTACACAGTTGTTTTAGGCTAGCAACACACTGGACGGTGAAACGATAAGATTTAAAAGGTAACCATGAGATTATATGATGAGAATAGTGTCCATGTCATATGGATTAATATCATGTTTTCAGAATCACACCACTATTAACAGCAAAAGTGTATATTTGGTTGGTCTGTTCGTTCCTTTACTAAATGAATTTTATTGTGGTGGTAAAAATGTTCAGCAATGTCACTTAAACGTGTTATTTTTGTACAGACCACTCTTCACAGCCTGTCAAATATAGTGCATTCTTACCTTTTAAAAGCCGTGTCATAATTTTAAAACTTGGCCAGCGAGAAGGGCAAGTTTCATTATTCGAGCCGCGGGCGCGTGATAAACATAACAAGCTAACTTCTCATTACCTTCCTACACTTACCGGAGCATGAGGCAGAGCTGGTTAAACGGGGGTCGTAGGATGTTTGTGTAGTATTTTCTTCTGAAATTGTCTATGCAGTGGCGTTGGAATCATCATAATCATCAGCCTTTGTCGACCCACTGGTGGGTATAAGCCTCCTCTAGGTGCCATTGGAGTCAGTCTTGTGCTTGTCTTGTCTAGCCGTTTGAACCGTGTACTAGAATATTATACATAGACACGTGAGAAAGGAAACGGTTTTTAAATTGTATCTATTTGGTATTTTTCGGTTAGTAGCCTTTTAATAATACACCCACTACATTTCACTTAGAATAAAATAAATTATAATGACAAATGCAGACATTTTCAATTTATGCAATACTGATTAAGCATCTTTAGTTCCAATTTCTTTGAAAAATTGCAAAGAATAAAGAAACTTCTGCAGCCCATTTTTCCAAACGCTTGACTCCCCCTGCCTTATACTGTACTTACAGTTTAGAACATTAAACAAGTTGCGAGCTCACGAGATAAACTGGGATGATAACTTTTGATCTCGAAAATTAATTTCGTGATGAGAAAAGATGTTGAAGCTTCCGTGCGATTTTCAATGGGAACTCCTGAAATGAAAGAAAACTTCAGTTAACAAATAAGGGGAAAAATACTTCCTTGAGTTTGTACGTACTCGTAAATATGCGAGTGTTGTCTTTGTTTTATTGTTTTTCTTTGGCGTCGATATTAATAACAAATGTGAAAGTAACTTTTGTATCTAAATTAAAACAATGCTGTTTATTTTTTTTACTGCTGTTTTCTTTACACACAGCGCCATCTAGCCCCACACTTATTATTTAAAAGTAAGTAGTATCGATAACTAAAGTCAATTTCAACCTCTCAAAGTATAATTATAACCTTGCGATCTTCAAAGCGAGAGTGAATCGGTTCTTACTGGGTAAGCACGCTCCATCTTAGACCGTAATGATTGCTTGCCATCAGTGGAATGGTGGTCAAGTGTAAACCCATTCCTTGAAAAAACTTAAGGTTTTTGTAAAAAGAAAACTGACCTTTTATAGAAGTGGTATGTTTAGTTTTTTTCCCTTGTTTTTATGTTTTATTATTATAAATAAAGAATTTATTTTTTACTAAAAAAATAATTAAAAAAAAGTCATAGCTGTAGAAGCTCAAAAACCAGCTTCGCCGCTTTCATAGGTCGTTCGTGTCAATGAGGCATTAGAGCTAACACGAATAAAGACCCTTATTTCACTGGACAAAAACATTAAATGAAAATGTTGCCGCGGACGAAGGGGTGTGCTGTCGTAAATTCTTTGGAGCTAGAACGAATAAGATGACTGCAGGTTTTCAACACTAACCTTGTTTAAAAAAATATTAAATTATACATAAATTGATATAGATATGTAATATCATACATAAAAATAATTTAAAAATATGTCAAAATTTACCTTATCTTCTGGGTGCTTGTGGCTTCGCTCGCATTAAATTAAAAGTGGTATTTCCAGAAATGCTTTCTTAGCGGATGCCTACGTCATAACATGTATGTACCTGCATGCCAAATTTTAGCCCGATTCCTCCAGTGGTTTGGGCTGTTACACCTTTGAGTTTTATAAATTTTATTAATAAGGACAACAGCTTATTGATTGGTTTAATGACATTTAAACCCAATTTCTCTATTAACTCACTTGTATATAAAGTAGAATCAGACAACTATTCCCCGAACATTTTGAAGACCATTAGTCTAATTTATTTATTTCCTTCACTTATATACTAACAGCTGAAGCCAACTACCAACTACAATAATGCATTTGGGTAAAACATATTATATACTATGTTACTTATAAATTTACAACAATCATATATAATAAAATCTTTCTCACATAATTTGGTAATGCCTAACGTCCGCGCAAAAAATATAAAAATGTCAACGTCTTTGTTTTCTAATTCGACAAAATCTGCCAAGTAAATCTAATGAACTCAGAAAATACGAGTAGGTATACATTTTCTGAGATAAATCGTTGATAGCACATAAAGTTTTCATGCGACCGCCGATTTTATTGTCTAGTACATTGAAAGAGAAATATAGGAATATGCGAACGTATATTTGTGGGATTTTAACTTAGCACACTTGCTATTTCTTAAGTTTTTTTTAATATAAACATTTATTTTGACAATGGTTTTGGAATTGTAGCTATTTTAATGACAGTTATATAAGTCAACATTTAACTAATTAAATAACTAGTAATTTTATCAACTCTTTAGGTACCTATTCACTTTATAAATATAAAGTAATCCTAAACCATCTTCAGTCGACTTACAGTTCCTCTGCGATAATACATACATGATTAACTGAAATTCTTTTCATTTCCGATATCCCATACAAAGTGATCCCTACTGTATCCAACCTACTTACACATTTAATATGATATTTAATATCGCCCGGTCCCGGCGAAACGACCTGGGTTATACAGGTTATAGTCCAAATCGATATTTAGTGGATTTAAGGATTGCCTGATATAAATAGCTTGGATATGTTTCCATTCTTTTATTGTTCCATTCAGATTTTATTGAAATAAAGTGATGATTTGGCAAACTATATGATGGATGGTTGGATTTTTCGGTCAATTTAATACAATCTTGTAACCTTTTATACTTTCTTTAGAAAAATATAGATTTATTAAAGATTTTTAATATATTCATAACGTTTTCATACTTCTAAAACTTTACCTTACGTGACTGTAAACAATTATTCGACTTCCTACTAAAATGCGTAAATTGAGTTTGCTTGTTTTATAAAACGCATAAACCGGTTTATGGTTAAAATAATAAGTATTTTTAGGTTGCTGATATACTTACCATAACTCACAGTAAAGCTTAGAAAATAAGCTGTATATACAATATTTCAAATAAAATGATTAAAAAATAAATGTAAATTTTCACAAGAAAATTAAAGAAGTGTAGCAAAAAAAGAATCTAAAATATTTTTTCTTACTTTAAAACATGAAACTCGTAGACTGTCTACGCCGTAGACTCGCTACACCATTGTAGTTGCCTCTATCGACGATCAATGTAGAAAAGTACCAAAAGCGGTAACTTCAGGAATCACCAACCGTATGAAACGTCCTTAGAACTTTAGCTTTATCGAAGAAATTTTACGACTAATGCAGATTTTACTGGACGCAGTAAAATTGTGGAGTAATGGTCAGAAATGCAGCGGTTGTAAAACTAGTGCGCCACTTCTTGGCCGAGTCGCGTGAACTTTCAAAGTTAGTGCGATGTTGAAAAGTGGGAAAAAGTGGAATTTTTACTATGCACTGTCTAGTTTCAAGAATTATTCTTTAAAAGACCTGGAAAAACATTTAGCCTCACAGTTTGGCTTATTTTTCAAAGCATAATTATTTCACTCACATCAGTATCACTTGTAACTAACCAACAATGCTAAAGAGCCCGTAAAAGCTTGTAAAAAACTAGAAAATATGCCTACGTATATTTCCATTATTTTAAATCCCAGTTAGAGTCACTTTTTTGCCTAAAACCATGTCTAAACATTTTAATATATAATATCAGCCTTACAGAATAAAATATGCTAAAAGGGTTGTAGAGATACCCATCCATTAGGGTTAGGCTAATTTTAACCTGTTTTAATCTTAAGTGGGTGTAAGAACAGACATTAAGAGGTGTTTTGTTACTTAAACAAGATAATTAGGGTCGTATTGTAAAATTATGGTAAAAAGCTTTCACTCTTATGATGATAAAAAATGGGTGTCTTAATTCCTCAAGGTCAAATTTCTAACTTGCCAAATACTTTAAGACTGCTGTTTGTTGAACTTGCATTATGTAATTATTAGGTATACTTATTAAGCAAGAACGGTCTTCGACGTTGGTTAATTAGTAAATAAGACCGTACTTGCTTAGTACGTATGTAGATATAATTAAAATAAAATATACATTGTTTTTATCTTGTACTATTCTTTCTTTCTATTTACTGGGCAATATTTTAGTACTTTCTGTTCTCCTTTGTATGTATATGTGGGGACAGCGGAGCATCTTCATTATCCATAATAATAATTCTACCGGCTGGGCATGGGTATTTGGGCATGGAGAAATAAAACGTAGCACTTCAACTTATTGATGGTATATTACAATTTGTTGGAGGTTAAACTATGAAATACAACTGTAGGAAGATTGTCTGATATCTAATTACACTAATTCGGTCGACACTCCAACCAACACGTAACGCCACAACGCGATGCGAACCGATTGCCGTCCCAAGTAAGAATGGCGGTCTCTCGCACGGCACTAGCGCTGGTTGTTGCGTCAGAGCAGGACCCCGAAGTTAGTCTCAAGTCAATGTCAGCCGTTATTGACAGTGACACAAACATTATAACACATTTCGAACATTGTGACAGCTGACAGTGACATTGAAACCAACTCGCCTACTCTCCGAATCAAACATTAAGATCAACTTAAACACTCTTCGAATCAAACGCGCCGACACGGCCAGACTGACATTCGCACGTCCTCGTGCGATCCGTTTTCTCTAGCAGCAGATGACCTGGAATTAAAGAAAAGACACAACTGGGATCACAAATGTCATTTCGCTCGTCTATCCTGACAATTTCGAAAGATATCATTCAGTACACGCACATATTATCAGTATCTACATTTGGCTTCGAGAAATTGAGATCACGTCAAGATGTTGTTTCAACTAAGTTAATTATCACACAAAACTTCACTATTCGACCTCGTGCGAATATGACCGTACCGCTGCAGGGTACCCCCACCACCAAGATCGCCACTCACCGGCAACGACAAGGAAGCACCGGACAGCCCTGCAGCTGCAGCTCCACCCCAAGACACTATTCGACATCGTGCGAATATTATCATAACGCTGCAGGGTGCCCCCACTACCAAGATCGCCACTCTCAGGTAACGACAAGGGAGCACCGGACAGCCCTGCAGTCGGAGCACCTCTCTACGACAATATTTGACATCATGCAAATATCGCCAAATCTCTAGCTTCTACCCGACGGCATCTCATACGACGTGACGTTATCTCATCTGACGTGAAACCAACTAACTCTTAAGCAATGGTGTTGAATGATACGTAACAAAGTCACATCTCAAAATTAAATCTCTAATTCACTTCCCAATGCTGAGAGGGTCGCCGAGGTGGCGCTCATTGTGTGCGAACTAGCAACCAAATCGTATCATCGTCTGATGAAACCTCCTCATTACTTTAACTCTGACCCGCCGTCTCGGCCTCCTCCTCCTCATCGTCAACATAATTAATCAAAAAGGTAACTACCTACTTCTATTAAGCCATCAAGACCCCTAGGCACTATGCCCAGATTTTCGTGAACATCTTTATGAATCTGATTTTAACTATCTATCTTTTCAAAACGTGGGTACCTGTGCTGTATTACTATGCCTTCTATTCTAATCCTTTCGCAGTACCCAGAAATTGATTGACTGTTTTACTATTCACTAATGAGTAACCAAAAGGAAACGAGCTCACCGGGAGTATGGTCAAAGTGTCTCGGGCAGACTATGTACGCTCCAAACCACGCCGACAGCATCCCTGCTCTGGCGGTGCTGATCAGCAAGAAGGCGGCACCACTTGCTACTGGCTGGGTGCGAGGAGTGACAACAGCATCCTGAAAACAGAAACGGATACGCGCCAGTACTGAGGCATCTTATATGGGCCATTTAAACAGGGATGATTTCAGATTCAGTTTCATTTTATATGCACAGTATATATCTTGAAATTCAATCTCCAACGGACACGACTCCCAGAAAAGCTGGACTGTTAACAGAAAAATCTCAACGAATCCTGTCAAGACCTGATTTTACTGAAATATCTTGCGTAAAATAGGAAAAGACTACTAAGTTAAAACTATGATAATGTTATTTTGATTGAATCTTGAGTTTCAATTAAATTTCACAGTGCACAGCTGACCTATTATGTGGCATAAAATGAACTGCCACTTATTTAGCACTGCACAATCATAAAATAGCTACGCACTAACAGCTATCAGCAAATAGGCAATAAATTTTCTACAAAAAAAATCAATACTCAATCGTACCGCAACATTTATAGTGCTGTATGCTCGTATTAACTGGTATGGTTCTTCTCAATAACGCCTTTTAATCATTTATAACAAATTGCAACCAAATCTTACTTCGACAAAAGAGCATTCAACACCAGAAACGTAATGAATTTAAACAATATCACCTTTGATATCCGATGAAGTTGCACGCTGCACTCAGTCACCACTCGACCGTGGCTGCGCTCGCCCGGCCGCGTGCTACCACTGCTGCTTCATGTGCCGTGGCCGCCCGGCCGCGTGACACCACTGCTGCTCCATGTGCCGTGGTCGCCCGGCTGCATGCCACCACTGCTGCTGCATGTGCCGCGGCCGCCCGGCCGCGTGCCACCACCGCTGCTCCATGTGCCGCCCGGAGCGCACTCCACCGCATCGGCATCGCGTGTCACTGCCACGTGGCATGAGTCTGCTGCAGGCGCTGCTTATGTACTCCCTCACGATGCGGTCTATATCTTGTAATTTTCTTGCTTGTCAATTATTTTCGTCGTTTCTTTCGTAGTCTTTCTTCTACGACATTTTAAATTAGAAGATATGAAAGTCCTTCCAAATCCAAAAAGAAAATCTTGTCTTTCAATTCACAGTACACGTATTCGTAAATTTCAACGCAATTATAAAATCGCTTTATGGTCTTCTCTGGTCCAAGGATTATCGTTGCCGCATTGATAAGTTTCAGTAAAACACAAATCCCACCTGTTTTTTTTATCTTTCACACGTTTTTGTTCATTGACACGAAGAATTGATAATTTTCGTGGGTCTGATTTTCACGTAGGCAGAACATGCATGGCTCTCATTGTGTTTCTCGGCGATCAATTATTTCTCCATTTTTGCCATCATCCCACTTCTGATGTGGGGACAGCGGAGCATCTTCATTATCCATAATAATAATTCTACCGGCTGGGCATGGGTATTTGGGCATGGAGAAATAAAACGTAGCACTTCAACTTATTGATGGTATATTACAATTTGTTGGAGGTTAAACTATGAAATACAACTGTAGGAAGATTGTCTGATATCTAATTACACTAATTCGGTCGACACTCCAACCAACACGTAACGCCACAACGCGATGCGAACCGATTGCCGTCCCAAGTAAGAATGGCGGTCTCTCGCACGGCACTAGCGCTGGTTGTTGCGTCAGAGCAGGACCCCGAAGTTAGTCTCAAGTCAATGTCAGCCGTTATTGACAGTGACACAAACATTATAACACATTTCGAACATTGTGACAGCTGACAGTGACATTGAAACCAACTCGCCTACTCTCCGAATCAAACATTAAGATCAACTTAAACACTCTTCGAATCAAACGCGCCGACATATATAATTATTACTCAAGCAAAATATTTAAATATAACTCTTTTTTTGTACTTTTAATTCAAATGACATTGCTCTGATCCGTTTAATTTGTTGCGGTAATCTTTTAATTAATTCTTACGCCCCCGAAGTTTCAGTGAAACGTTCGGATTTGTTTGCTGTAACCGTGTTATGTTAATTTTTGGGACTGACCTTTTTGTCTTAATTATTTTGGTCTACATCTTTATTATTTGTCCATTTTTTGTATGTTTACTGTTGAGGATAATTTCCTATTGTTTATCTTTTATTTGGATTCAGAAAAATATTTTTTTTTTTAGAAAAACGAATATCATACATAATATAATAAAGGTAAAGTTCGTGCGTGTATAGTTGTGACTTTTTCGCATTCAAACGGAACTGATTTGAATGGATTTTGATGTGAATTCGACTCTGGATTGTCTCATATTCTTTTTTGATTCTGGATTAATGTGGGCAACACTGCAGAATGTTGCTATAAATAGCATAACTAGGCAAGAAGTGGATTAAAACTCTGGTTAAAAAACAAGTGACGTCGCTTAACGTTATACTCAACTATATCTCCAGCAATAAATATACACGTGCAAAGAAAAAAAGGGGTTAAACAAGTTTCCTGTAAAATAACTACTAACACGTACAATTACTCAGTACGTTTGCTTTGAGATTGTGTTATGTTATTCAAGTAAGCTTCCTTTATGTTTCCGTGCGTGGGTAAAACTACGCGTTTTATATAAGCTTGTGGACATCACATTTTATACTTACACGTGTTCCAGACAATGGATAGATAGTTTATGTATTAATAGAATGTGGTAAAGAATAAGGGCTTGGTAAGATATTTAAGATATACAAATAAATATGTATAGGAAGGACAAGAAAATTTAAAGTAAAATTTTATTCCTCAAATCATCTATACAGATGAATAAGTGAAAAAATACGGCTAAGTTCGTTAAATTAAAAAAAAATGTCATATCATGTAAGTTAAAATTAATGGATTATGGTTTTAAGTAAATTAAATATTCTAAATCAAAGAAAAATATTACTACACACAATGCTATTTAAAATATTAGAAACCACTTTTTGTAGTAAAAAATCTGACAAATAAAATAAATGTTTCTGATATCTTTATACACACACAGAATTTCGGTTACATTAACCTTGCACCTTGTGTTTGCAAACCTTAAATTACACACGGAAATCCCTCGGCAAACCTCGTTGTATGTATAGTTTCTTACGAACAAACATAACGACGTAGGTTGCCGTAAACTAATATTTACAGATACTTTTGCTCCTCATCCCTCCCTGAGGAAATAGTGTCGAATATGAAACTGCTTTTGTTTGCAGACGGTACCTATGAGGTTACAGTGTCGGGCTGGATATATAGCATATCGACTTGTGCTATGAATAATATATAAATGCTAAGCTGAACATGATTTGAACACTTTTTCTCAAAGTTTGAATCACATGTATCAAACGTTGAATTTTCTACGTTTCTTAGTGAAATAAAAATATACTGTAATACCTATTTCTTTTCTGTTGACGAGTAATAGCAAAATAGAAGATTTTATAATGTTTTTATATGCAAGACAGGCTCAAGCTTGATTCAATTTACGATTAAGTGCGTTTGCCTTGAAAAGAATAATAGAGGTGAACTGCGAAGTTTTATTTTACATTTCCGAATACTCGTCGTTGCGCTATACTAGAGTAAAAAAAACCTTGAACCTTCTCTCTGTTACGATGTGAATCAGACACAAACAAATGGTACTGCATTAAATGTTACGGGTTTTTATTACCAATTTGAAAAATAAACAATGTCTTGTTTTTGTATAATGTCCCCATAATAATAATTGGTCCAGTGTTCATTATTTCGTGGCAGGCACTAGCCAGAGTTTTGTTTGTCACCAGAATAGCGTAGAGGGCGCAATCAGAAGCTGCCTTCGCTGGTTTTTTGGTCTCTATTTTTGGATTTTTCCACGAAATTGTGAGTATGATCCACGGTGACTAAACTACGTTGTGAATGATAACTAGAGAGTAGAAAGTGATTGGATTAAAGGTGAATATAATATCTTTTGTGATTTTAAGAGAGAGTTCCAAATTTTAAGAGGTCATGAATATATTGGAGACACGACAGTCTATAATGCATTGCATGTTGCCGAGGACAGAAGGAAGTGGAAAGATGTCATCAAAGAGAAGGTGCTGGGAGGGGGTGGTCACGATCCTCAGACATGAGGGATACGATTCAAGGAGGAGGTGAATATATTGGACAAAAATGATAAAGAAGCAAACAATAGTTGAATAATTTTCAAAATGTTTGTAATGAAACATCTATTTAAACAATATCACAGCATAGAAGTTTACTAAGTCCTCAATTTCGTATATTAATGACGGTTTATTCCATGACCGTATTACCTACTTAATTTACACAAATACTCAGTACTTAGCCAAAGCAATGAAAAATAGCATTATATTTCAGTTGTAATTTTTTTTCTATTCATATGATTACATATAGCCAGAATTACCTCCTGTATAAAACATTACATCTATTCTGTTTTGTCACAGACCATAACTAGTTTACTTCTAGTGTCTAGCTTTTGAATGTATTCATGAGATAGGCCCGTGTAAGGGAGGACCTACTAAAAAGGACTGAACAATCATGTAATAAGTATTGTTTTATATATTTCTCGTTCAGTACAATGAAACAAAACGAAACGAAAGACTACACCAGTAATGTTACCTGAAATTCCAAATCATAAAATACAATACAATACAATATAACTTTATTATGCACACCAAAAACAAATAACAATATGAAATGAACTTAAACTATAAAAGAATGCACAAGTGGGCGGCCTTATCACCTTGAGTGATCTCTTCCTGGCAACCTTAGCAAGAAAACAGTGACAGAAATCTGTTTGGTCGGTGGCGTACAAATAAATAAATAATACTTAAAAATAAAACCTATAACTAAACAGAGAAAATAAAAGAAAATCAAACTAATTTACATGTTACAAATAATAATATTAATAAACTATGAACACACACATTTAACACCAATAAACGCGATTGAAAGTTATATTAAAGTAGGTCTCTTTAGGCTCAAATACTGGGAGTACTTATATTTGAATAGAAAACTCGTAAATATGATTTTTAGAATAATGTTTGTCGTAGATATGTGTTTTTGCTCAGGTTCTCGTATTCATTGTTCAGTTTTATTGTGTTTCGCTTGTTTGTTTTGTCTTGTAGTTATTTACTCACAAGTAAATGAAGAGACGTTAGTAATATTCAAATTATTTATAAAGGGTATATTACAGATAAAGGTACGTATTGCTTAAAAGTCTATATATATATTCAAATCAAAAAACACGTGCGGATTATCCGTTCCAGACGTAGTGATAAAACGATTTCATCAGATTTAACTATAACAACCGGCTAACACTTACGAAAAACATATTATGATAGTCATATTTAATCATGCTTTACGGGAAATTTAGTACAAATACATCATTCACAGTCAATGTTGTGCTGGGTATAGAACTCTCTCTTTTCGCGCTAGACTATATTATAATGCCTATATATTATGTGTTCGATATATAGCCACAAAACAATTTATAACAGCACATGTTCTGTCTTTATAATAAAATTAGATTTTTCTCAACATTCTGATATCATCCTGTCCACTCAACACTTTTAGCCGAACCGTACAAAAGTTATCTGACATTTCTAGCACTTCTATTAAAAGCACTTTTGTGAAAAGTGTTCAATATCCGATGGCTATTCCGCGTAATAGTCTTTTCGGCAATTAGAACCAGATAAAACTGGATATAACTGCGAAAAATGGAAAGTGGAAGCCAATTAAAACAATGACCTTAGTTAGGTATATGGTTGATTTTTTAGCACTTCAGCTTATTTTTACGAAGATTTCAGGGAAATAGTCGCATTGTTTATAGTAGGTATACGTTGCATGCTAAAAATACTTTTGAACTTAGCACAGTGTTGTAACAAATTCCGCTTCTGCAATAACATTATCACACATTATATCTATATATCTCTTATTATTGAAATAAAAAAATCAAGATGTTATCCTACACTGCCGGTATCTACTCCAATTTTACATTATTAAAAATAATAATAAATAAAATAATAAATCATTTATTGACACAAACAACATTTTAAAATATACAATAGTAGCCTATAATATAATATTAGAAAATATGTGTAAAGTACATTTTTATTTGTGCAATGAATAGAACCGGTTCTTCTGAACTAAGCAAGAATGCTTGTGTCTCAGCAAAATATTTATAATACATACATATAAAATGACATATTATTATACATTATCAAGTCGAAATAAGGGACATATAAATATCTGAACGAATAAACCAATGAACAATACTATTTCTCGCGCGCGGAACCGAAAGCGTCCGTACACTGGCAGCGTTTCTTCGATGAATTGCGATGGAAACGCACTGTGCCAGAAAAGATTTCGAACGAGGGTACTTCTCTTATCTATAAAAAGTATTTCTTATATTGGACTAGTGGGTGCTCGCGGCTTCGCTCGCATTAATAAGTGAAACATGCATTCCCTATTTTACCCCCTTAAAAGTGGCAATTCCAATAATCTTTTCTTGACGGATGTCTACGTCTTAACATCTACCTGCATGCCAAATTTCAGCTCGATCCGTCTTGTGGTTTGGGCTGTGCATTGATAGATCACTATGCCAGTCAACCTTTGAGTTTTATACATAGGTAGGTATATTTAGATAGACAAAACATAAATTTACAAAAACTTGCCTAGGTCACGGCAAAGTTGTGTCAACCTTCAGAAAACTTGCTGAAAATGTTTTACCTGAATTAATTTAGTTAGCAGCAGCTTGACAAATAACTAGCGAACAGTGGTATATTGAATACGGTTAGCGTGTAAAACTGTGGCGACTGCCGCCGAGGAATCTAATGAGAACTGATCACGGCATGGTAGGTAGGTATTGTTTCTGGGGCTTAAGAAAGTAGGCATACAGTTCCTATATTTTTAAACATCATCATCATCAGCCTGTGATCGCCCAATGCTGAGCATAGGTCTCTCTTCTTGTACACCACTCGTCCTCCCGGTTCGTCGCAAATTGAATCCAGGTGAATGTTCCCTTTGCTCCCTTTAAACAACTCAGTAAAAATATTATTATAACAATATATTTAATTAGATAAACATTCAAATTTCACATTTGATTTATGTCAATATGACTGTCAGAATAGGATAAAAAAATGTACAATGTTTAATGGATTTGTAAGTTACGATCTGCTTAGTTTAAATTTTGAAGGTAAGTATATTAGTAAGGCAGTAGGTATTACCGAGGCAATCTAGTCGAATATTTTTATCCACATTGCCTACTAGACTTAGTTTCGAAGATAAAATACAACCAACATAAGATAAAAGATTTTATCTGTTAACAGGTAAATGTGATACAATTTGGTGTTGCTCTGCCTTCTACTGTAGTGTTGATTGTGTTGTAGAAGGCAGGATCTTCCAGGGGATCAATTTGTTCACAATTAAAATATGTTATACTAGATATACTAAACAAAAACATGTGGCTATCCTTAAGCTTAAAAATAGAAGGAATATATAAGTGTTAGGCTAAGCTTAAACTTAGCCTAACACTTACATATTCCTTCTATTTTATAAATATGCGTAAAATAAACGCATCTAATATATGATTCCTTTGTCAACGCGTAGATAGCATAAGTTCAGATGGAGCCAAACGCAAACCAATTAATATCAACAAAACAAAAATAATTCATGTACACACTGCCTAAAGTCGTACACAAGTAAACCCTTGAACTTTTGTTTTATGATACATTTAATGAGAATTCTTTACGAGCCAGGTTGTTATTTTGGCTCAATTCTGATCGTTTAATTAATGTTATGTGTCATATATATTATGAACGTTTTAGGACCTAATTAGCTAAATAGGTGAACATTATGATATCGTATTTCTTTGTTTATGATAAAATGATCTAATCATTAGCTGTGTTTATTAATTTATTGTGCTGCTTATTGCCATTATTATTTTTACGTTATGATAAATACATGCATCGTTAGTTACTTTATTTTTTTTATTATTAATCGAACTATGAATTGAAAAAACTACTTAGCACTGTAAAAGGCTTTGTCTACTGCATGATGATTATAAATCTAGAGAAATACAAAGAATATCACAAGCTTTCCTAATTTATTATGTAGGTATTGGTAATTGTAATGGTATTGCTTCCAGTTAAGAAAGTGACAACCAATTTCATAATAATATTACGTAACAAACATTACGCAAGCAAAATCAAACAACAAGTGCTCATGAAAGTGAAAACACTCATCGCTGAAAAAGTCTAAAAGAACAAGGAGATTTACTTCCAAACAAACATACAAGTGAAGTTGTAGGAAAGCTTGTTGTAACTTGAGCTTTCAGAAACTTGGAAAGGTCATTTATGTTAACGGTACAAATGTGAGAGCATTTACTTCGCTATTACTCGGAGCTTTTATAAATGACGGACTACTTAAAAGTTGCTTGTTTATGTATAGGTCGCTATTGGTTATAGGTAGATATGTACGATTGTACTTGGAAGGAAAGTCTTCTTTTCTCTTTTTTATCGAATGAGAGTGGCCAACTCTGGTGTCGAGAGTTTATCAAGCCACCCTAAGGGTGTCTGACATGGCTTTACGATTGCCTTACTAGACCAACAGACGATACTTACAAGCTAAGAAAGTAAAAACAAGCTTTTTCACAATGCTTCAATTGAGTTTCAACTACAAGGCGTCTATGAATTAACTGGATGAGTGGTTTGTCTTTTTTCACGATAATAGTTCTTAAAACAACTAAAAAGCAAAAGATATTACATTGATATCAAAATGGCCTTTCGTTGAGTCTTGAAGGATTTAGATATTATGTTGTAAAAACATTGTTGCGGAACCTATCAAGAAAATAAAATTCTTTAAATATCACCGATATTAAATAACATGGTGCAGGTAATAAGTGTACAGGGTGATTGAAAAGATAAAGGAATACAAACGTTTGATCATTAAAATATTTATTACTAAGTTAATTGATTTGTTGCTGATCAATCACCACTTCGTTAGGTTATGAATAAGGAAGAATTTATTCATACCTTGACGAAGTGGTGAATTTAAGTGACTTTTCATGTGGCACTACTCAGTTGTATAATGATTTCAAGAAGGACATAAGTTTCTTTTATCCCGACACAAGGTGAGCGAAGTTGTGGTCCACTAAGTCAATTTATATTTTTTATTTATACTTTACGATTTTATTCAAAGGCTCTCTTCCAATATCGTAATGTTCGAACAGTTAGAATTGCGCTTCTCCATTCATGTATCAGTAGGTTACACTTTTTCTTGAATTTTCATAGCCCTACTTATAACTATATAGATCCTATTGATACGAACACCATCCTGTATAGAGCCGCAAGTCATTTTTGCACGTTGACCCCGCCTCACGCCACGGCCATAAAATTCCACATAACATTTTTCTTTCCACTGAAATAAATGTAGCAATGGCCATGTGCATACATTATGATACAAATCTACTTCCCTGACAAATGTTGGAGATATATCAAAAACGCGCCATTCGAGGCCTTTTCACGCTATGAGTATATGACTGAAATATGAAACAATGGCCGGCCGTTTCGTTAGATTTTTTATCGCGTCGGAACTTTTTTTTTGTGAATTTCGGTATAATTGGGGTTAGTTTGTGGCATGCGTGGATATAAAAATAGTGTTTATGGGTAAGTTTACGTTGTAGGTTTTAAAAATAAATTGATGTCTTTTTCTAATTATAACTTTTAATGAAACTGTCGGATAAAGATACAAAAAAATTCACTTGCAAATATATACCGTTAAATAGTATAATATGCCTATTTGTTTATTATAAAGCCGTTAAGTGAAGCTTGCATTAACTAGGCACTGCATTTTATGCTCAAACACACATATTTTGCAAGAACGTTACAAACGGATATGTATAAAAATAAATTAAGTTCCCAATTAAAATGTATGTAATAAAATGCCTGTTATTGTTATGCCAAAGAGAATAAAAATAGCATTCTATTAAAAACATAGCAATGAAATGCAAAAGCAAACTTTCTACGGCAAATAATCACTGTTAAAAGCGATAAAGGTAAAGTTTTCTCAAAGTTTTGCTTCCTAACTCAATAAGCATAGATACTTAGTTTGTTCTTAGAGCTTTTACTCCTGAATTAAAACTTAAGCCGGATCTAAATGACTGATCTTTTGTTAAATTTCTATCATACGACGATTTAATTTAAAAAAAAGTAGTCCTCACAAGTTCACAGCACTTTGTTTCTTAACGGATGATGTTAATGATGGATTACAAAAAAAATATAAGACGGTCTCAATATCAGGTCATGTTATATCTATCCAGGGGTCTTTAAATCTAGAGTTAATAGGTATATTTTAGGTTAGCGTGTTACAATCTAGGCTGCAGCAATGCTTAACATCAGGCTGGCTGTAATCAAACGTAAACCTATCCCATAAAAAAACCAGTATATTTGTCATGATTAATATTAATGTAATTACATATAAACACAACTTTATTAAATACGAGCAAGTATCTGAGGAACACTTAGTATTATCACCTTCAGATAAAACGAGAATCATCTACTTTTTTTTAAAGCGGGATATAAAGTTAGAAAAATAAGTGTAATACTCGTATCGAGTAAAAATATCATATTTCACAGCGAAATTGGATGGAAAACAAATGTGAGTTTCGTTTGAAGATTGATTGAATTCGTTCGAAAGGGGATGCATGTGTCGAGTTCATCTTCCTTTATACATTTATCCAGTTTGTAGGAACGAAGTGGCTTCAGAGTGCATGATAGAGGCATCTTGCTAGATTGCTTGTGTCTATTCGTCTAAAGATATAAAATTATACACAAACCTATTAATTCTTTGCTTCGCTACCTATGACACTCTTAAGACCTTTTACTACCTACGTACTAAAAATCAAGAACGTCATTTTTGCGTTATGAGCGTTTTAATAAAAAGACAAAAATTGTAAAAACTGCTGATACGTGTACTGTTATCTGGATTTAAACCCAAAATCTTTTTTTTATATCTTATATGTTCAGATTTTTGACGCTCTTCATGTATAGATGTTTTCTATTATATTGTTTTATGGGTGGTGTTTTAATAAAGTATCTATCTACTATGTGCATTAAAAATGCACTCCTATGTAATGGTATTACTAGGGCTAATTAGCATCGCAGGTATACGAAATCAGATCAATCACAATATAAACAACACTACTCCTAAGACATTCTAAGATTAACTGAAGTTCACATCGGAATGTCCTTTTTTGGCACAAATAATATAGATAAGAATACTCTTTCCTTTTTTGAAATGATTGGTCAATGTCACAAATAGTATTCGCAACTGTAATATATTATTTAAAAAATTAAAATCCATGGATCAACAACGCAGAAACAAACCATATTTTAGTTTCATTTGGATTATAACCATAGACACACAACTGAAGTTTTTTTAAACATACACTACACCAGTATAACAGGTGGTATCAAATTATGACCATTAATAACAAATTCACACAATAACTCATAGCTATCGCCGAATCTATCAAATGTTTCCAGCAGTTTGTACAAACGGTAAAAGTTACGATACATAATTTAAATAAAGTGTCAATTTATTGGCCAGATAGAACAGTAAAGAATATTCATTGCGGGTTGAATCCGCGGTGCACTGGCTGAGATAAATCTTCATTAAATAGCGCTTATCTTGGAAGCGGTAGAGGGACACCGTCTTATTGTTTCTTAGGTTTTAACCACGTTTACTTTAATGAATCTTTATTTACAGTAATAAAATATAAAAACAAGGGAAAAAAAACTGAACATACTACTACTAACTACTACAAAAAAGGGGCACTTAGAAAATCTTTAGAAAAGCCTAAAGATAATCTAAGTGCTCCAGCCCACTACCAGAGGGCAGCGTGCCCAGCATACTGGCCGCATTACCACGCTGGATGGCAATGCTTATACGTTGAGCCAGAAAAAAGGCCAGCATTTTGGTCACGCGTCGCGTCAACCAAGCGCTCCGAGAGATTTTGGAAAATAGTATGGGCTCCCGGACCCCACGGCCCCAAAGTCTCGACTCCAAAAGGCTCAAATATGTAACCTCGGCCGAGGTTAGCATATTTGCGTCTCTTGTGTTGCTCGGCAATAATAGCCGCCGCTCCAGCCCGACACCGTGTCAAAGACAGATGAGACGGCGCCAATTTTACGTTTACTTTAATGAATGTTGGGTTTCTTTTTCGACACATCTGTTCTTTGTATTAGGAACTAGTGGATACACGCAGATGTATTCGTATGATTCCGGGATATAAAGGTTGTAGTTTATGTCACTCTTACCCCATACTATTTTTGTAAGTTTTATGTATGTATATTATCTCTGTATTTCGGTCGTTAAAATGTAAAAATGAATTTTCATAGTAGTTTTTATCACCAGACAATTGAATCTTGAAAATAAAACAATACAGTTAGGATTTGCTCGTCTCGAAAATGAATGCTAAGATTTTCTTGTAATTCTTAGAAACCGGTCGTTTATAGAAAAGCCGTAGGAAAAACAGGTAGAACAAAGTGGTTTTCATAATGTTTTGAAATAATAAAATATCAACAGTAAGATTTATAATAGTTCTAAAGTTAACAAAAGCTGAAATAATTTCTGAAATAGAGCTCTTAGCTAATAAAATACCAGCATCATATTTTTGTACACAAAATAGTATATAAGTATAGTGTAAACTCCATGTAACGTCACTCTATTTAACGACAAACTCCTTTAAGCGTCGAAATCAATTGGCTTCGGTTGGTTTGGCTTGTCTTTCATACAAAGTTTCACTCTACATAGCATTACACCCACTCTCAAAAACGACAACAATTGAGTAATAAAAAGTACCTTTTAGCTCTTTTAAGTTGCTAAAATTAGTAAAAACTGCGCAGCTGTGTACGATCTATTGTCGCTTTATTATCATAGCCCGCAATAAACTCGACTGTTGGCATCATGCATACCGAACTTTCTAAGAAATTCGTTCTTTTGTTTACAAATTGGGATTGCTTGTACGTGTAGACTGTGATTGACCATGACTCATAAGTAGGAGTCATGGATTATCTATACCTTATCATATTCTTAGTTGCTCACAAACTTTCAAACTGTAAACATGGCTAATAAAATAAAATCACTGTGTATTGACGAAAAAATTTTACTGATACGCGCAATAGAAACGGGAGAGAAGATAAGTGATGTTGGCAAACACTTTGGATTTAGTCGCTCTACCGTGTCCACAATATGGAAAAACAAAGAAAAAATCCTCCACGCTGAAGGCGAGGGAAAATCTTCCAAAAAATTAAAGAAACCTATATTCGAAGATTTGGATCAAGCTGTACTATCATGGTTTCACCGTCAGCGCCAGAATAATATGACTCTCCATTTAACGACAACTCTCTATAACGCCATTAAATGCACAGTCCCTTCAGTGTCGCTATATAGAGTTTACACTGTATTATATCCGTTAGCTAGTAGGTACCCACGATACAAGCGTTTGCTTAGTGCGGGACTAGATGGCGCTGTGTGCAATGTCCGGAATTTTTATTATTATTTTTTATTTAATTGAATATTGACATTTTAATTGAGTGCCCTTATAACAAAATTATAATATTACACTTAAATTATTTAAATAATTAAAGCAGTTTGAAATCAAAATCGTTGTAAATATTTTGTTTTAAGGGAGTAATTTATATTGCTATGCTATTTTATTTTATTTTTATTTATCATTTTAATTTGTGTGCGCAATAAAACCATTCATAATTTTATATATATTGTTCATAATTATTACAAAAAAACTCGCACTAACACGTGTTACTTCCTTAAATACTTTATTTTTCTATTATATGGCTACCCTATGTAACGAACCGTAAATAACCATTCCTTATTAAAATTAAAATAAAAACATAAACATAACAAATATGAATATATCTCTAAATTTCACATGTCAAAACTAACTACTAATCAATGTACAGAAAGCTAAGGTTCCAATATTCGCATACTACTAAGGAGTTTCTTTGCAAAATCTCAACGGAAAAGTTTTTATGTTTAAAATTGACAAGAAGGTTTTACACCTACATTGAAAAAAAAGACTAAAGTCTTTTCAGTACAAAAAAAGGTTGAATTAATCGATAGACATATGTTATGGTATTAAATATGTCGATAATATTCATCTTTTATATTAAAAAGCCTAGTATTAGTAACATTTAGAAAATTATAGACAATTAGAAATTTCTTTCATCTATTAAGAACACTTTTTGAACGGAAATAGCTGTACTGTTTCATTTACTCGACGATTGAAGGCGGATGTTATCATGGCCGATGCGATGGTTTGGTGGATAATGAAGTCGTTTTAGTCTTCTTGTTGTATGAGATTTCGTAAGATATTTGCGTTGAGAGTTCAATAAATAATATTCAGTAATATAAAGTTGATTGTCGTTTTTAGATATTGAGTATTTATTCCGGATGTAAATACCTTGCATTATTAGTAGCGGAAATGACTCGCAAACGATGGTTAGCCGGGGCGCGGGTTTTCGTGGAACGGATTAAGAGGTCACGTGGGCCTGATTTCTAAGAATTGTCGTAAAAAAGGGATTAGTGCAAGTCACGTAGGCAGGAATTCCAAGAATAGTCATAAAAGATCGTATGATATTTAAAGTATTGCCAGTTTTGGATTAGTAGTACGGTATAATACGTATGTTTGGCTAGGTCGAATTACATATTGTGCAAAGTGGCCATGTTAGAACATAATCTTTACTAGTAAAATCATTCACAGAGATTTGTGGTATAATTCTTAATAATTTAATCATAAACAGAGTTTACATGTCTAAATCAAAAATAATATTCATATGCCACATAGTATGTATGTAAACACTAAAGTAATTACATAATAATATTTTAAATTATATTATAATCCAATTACACATGAAGTCATTGGGGTATTTGTTCTGAATTTGTAAGTAACAAAAATAAAAGGAGAGATTGTTGAAATAAATGTTAAAAGACTAAAGACACTAGAATTTTATAACAGGAGTTCATAATAAACTATTGAAATAGATACTTATTGGGAAAACAGTGGTGTTATATTTTATTTAGGTAGATGTCCCGTATTTTGGGGAATAGTCGCATGGGGCAACATTGAGTAGGCTTAGGTTGAGCAAGATAGGTAGCAAATGAAAGAGATAGCGAATCCTTTGTTATACTTTGGCATAAAAGGGGGAAGGGAAGGGGGCTCGCCCTCTTTGGTCGCCTGGTCTTCGAGGTAGTCGGACGCATTTAAATCTCTGAGTGAGTAAATTGGTTTTAATCCTTAACATTGTGCTACAAATTTATCATTGAAATATGCCACATTTAAGAGCATATGCCTGGTATCTTGACAGACGGTCAGCTTGGGTGTCTGAAGCATTCCGAACTATTCGGATTTCGAGGTAGTCATCTCAGTTGATTGTCTGATTAAGGTATGTGTATTTTAGCAAACGTTGAATTTGGGTGTCTGAAGCATTCCGAATTACTCGGATTTCGAGGTAGTCATCCAAAGTCAGGGTTTGATGAAATATAAGGTCTTCATAAAAACTATAATTTAAGCACCAGTAGCATTTCCTTTCCTAGTAAAGAACATTAGGTTACAAATTTATCATTGAAATATGCCACATTTAAGAGCATATGCCTGGTATCTTGACAGACGGTCAGCTTGGGTGTCTGAAGCATTCCGAACTATTCGGATTTCGAGGTAGTCATCTCAGTTGATTGTCTGATTAAGGTATGTGTATTTTAGCAAACGTTGAATTTGGGTGTCTGAAGCATTCCGAATTATTCGGATTTCGAGGTAGTCATCCAAAGTCAGGGTTTGATGGAATACTAGGCCTATTAAGGTTCAAATTACCCAGTGATCGCGTTAGATTACCCGTAAAGTTAAAATCTGGGATCCGCTTGAGCAGTAGTGCATGTTGTAGTGTTTTAAACAAGCTTAAATACCTTTTAAACTCTCGTAGTTTAAAGCCTATATTTTTTGATTACGCACGGCATTATCTAAGCTGACCGCTGGATAAATGTTGTATGTCTACCTTCATTTCCTCCCGATTCGGCCGCGACTACCTTTGGCCATGAGTTGTAGAAACTCTCTCTAGTCTGAGTCTGGGCTAGAGGGATCGGGAAAATCGTCCTTCATCCTTCATCCTTCCACCTTTCCATTTGTCGTCTTAGGGTTCTTTAGGCGACAAATATCCTGTTACATTATTTATGAGTAGGCAGGGATAGGTGCTAGGAAAATAATTAGGGTTCATTCTGATTAGGCAGGCAGTAGATCAGAGTAAGGTCTAAGCGTAGGGAATACAGGTAAGTAAATAATAGGGAATAGATCAGGGACTAGTGAAGAGTTTTGCAATAGAATAGGATGGTAGGGTTATAGAGAGGTAGTTAATAGGGAGATAGTTAGTTATTCGAACTTTGGTATAAGTCGAAAGTATTGCGTATGTTTGACGGTATAGGAATACACTTGGAAGTGTGAGGAAGCCTCGTAGAGCGGTAACAATGAATGGCGCGGAATTAATAACGGTTTTAATATAATTTAACTACGTTAGAAAGCAAGACATGATTTAGGGTAATTCTGAAATGTGGGTTTCTGAACATAAAGTTGCAATATCAAATGAAACGTTAAATATTTGCGGTGGTTAGGGATCACTAAACCAACATTCAACTAAAATTGACAATTATGGTTCATTGTAGCCCAGTCAGTGCGATCAAGAGATCATTTAAAATAAGTACGCTCTAAATTATGTAAAAGTCAGGTAGATAAATAAAACTGACAGTTGAAGCTGAAACCTGCAATATTCTGTTTGTCTTGAAACAACGGTTCTATAGTGCCTGATGGAAATACTATAGCAATTTATATTAATGTAATCAAAGCCACGCCTGCCTGAAAGACAGAAATTGTGTTAGTAGTATATTACTGACTAAGTAACAAATCTAAGATGTAAAATAAATAATATTTTTACGCAGGAAATGAACACTCGTGTATGGGTTATAAATACCATGTCTAGAAGTAATTACCTTCTCGAATTAGATAGGGGATATAACCTATTGGTTGTCTACGAGTTTATCTTGTAATATAACACTAGAGAATTTATAGAAGGGTTCCTATTGTGGCTGGTGGATTAATATACAAAATTGTTATCTAATCTCAGTAGCTTTACTGAGAGGATATATAAGATTGCCTGCGTATGGTTAGAAAATATCAGACTAGGAGACCAAATCTTCACGAATTAAATAGGAGAGAGTATCAACCGTCAGAGGATCACTTTAGCTTTGTATTAAAACAAAGTACCTATAATGCCTGATTAAATTATCATAGCAAGTTATTAGAAAGGAAATAAAACCTTTGGTTATCTAAGAAACTATCTTATTTTAAGTTAAAACAAAGTACCTATAAAGCCTGATGAAATTGTCATAACAAGTTATTAGGACTAGAAAGGAAAGGAAGCCTTTGTTTGACTTTGGTTCTACCTAATTTAGTGTGAAAACAATTACGTTCTGTATGATAATTCCTATTTTTGGCTGTTAGACTAGTAACTACCTAAAATACAGCTATGGTTACCTAACTCAATTGTTATTGTTTATACAAGGTAGAATCAGAAGCGATTCTAGGGTTTCGTATGTTGTAAAATAATACTAACTAGAAATCCAGCCTGTAGAAATGAAACAAAGAGCGAAGTAACATTTTATTCACAAAGTTTGTGTACAAGCAGCCAAAAGCTTGGAATATTATAAAATTTATAATAATACATTGTAAAATTAATCACCATCGTCAAACTTGGTTTTACTTGAATACGAAGTTGTTAATAAGAAAGTATCTTTTAAAATTAGCTTTAGTTCGTTTCACTCAGGTTAGTTTTAGGGTTTCTTCTGTTAATCTCCTTAAAGAACCGAGGTTACTGCGAATGACGTACGAGTCCTGGCCACTAAACGATCACATTTACGTAGGTAGACATATCGGAGGGATGAGTAAGGTTCTGTTAGGCAGGTTTTGCGTTAGGTATCATAAGATCTCAATCAGATAAATGAATAGAATAATTATTGATTACATTCAGCATGCAGATGATAGAGTGTCACAATGTTAGAAAGGTATAATCGTATCGGAGCGATTCTTGAAGTAAAAAGAATGAAAGGTGAAGTCTAGAATAAAGGCCGCTTTGGTCAGGGGTTTAGTTCTTGTGGAAATGTTAACCATGGGAAAATGCGTTGGAATGGAGCATTTTCTGTGCCTTTCAGTTATTTTCTTGACTGACTGGTACGCTAAAGCGAGCCTATTTAATAGAAATTTAAAATAAACATCAAATAGAATGTATCTATGAATGTATGTTTGTACATACTACAAAGTAATTGATAAGCTGTATCAGCTCTGTTACCTTATGAAAAATTGGTAGTATTGGTATAAAGTAAGTGAACCTATATAATAAAATATAAAGATAACAATTTATAGTACCCAAGTTTGTACAAAGTAGTGAATTGCTAATTAATAGAACAAATAGGTTGATAGATATAAGATTCAGAGCGAGTTATTGCAATATTACATAGTTATACATTTGCATAAAATCTACTGAGTAGAAGTAAGTGGTAAGATTAATTAATAATAATATAACAAAATTAGGTAGGCTGAACTAGTGATATCAAATATACTTAACTAATAGGTTTTGTTATTCTGGATACATTTATCAGATGTTTGTTAGAGTTAGGTTAGATATTAATTAACCATAAATAATAATCTGATTATAATCTTAAGATATAGAATTAAAAAAAAAAATATAGGTAGGGTAGAGTGGTTCGTTACATTAGGTGCCGTAAATGACCAGGATTTAGTATTAATTGATTTTTGGATTGTAATTTTAAGTTATAAATAGAAATAGGAATATATGTATAGGTATATGACATGATTTTGGCCACCATAAATAGTCAGACCTAGCGGTCTGGCTACATTTGTTGTCGTTGAAATGGAGGGAGATTTTAACAGAAGGAACATAAGTATTAGCTATTAGGTACAACTACAATAAGATACTATTTTAAACTAGCTTAAAGTTAAAACGTCTGGGGGCGAGTCGTGGAGGTACAGCCTGCTATTGAAGTGGTGATTTTCTTTCCTGAAAGATGATAAATAACAATGTTAGATAAATTGTAGGAACTAGTAATACAAATAGGATAAATATGGGAAAAGTAAATAGGATAAACTAGCACATACGTTGAAGTCTTGACGAGTTTTATAGTTTGTATGTGTATGTATTTTTATTCACACATTTAAGTATATAAAGAAAAAATGAAAAGAAAGTCATAACAAGAAAGGGGAGTTCAGGCAAATAGATAAACGTACAAACAGACAGACAGTGGAGTTTTAGTAATAGTGGTTTACCAGTATGGGCGTTTCCGTGGGTCGGATGACGCGTTGAGTTGTAGGATCCCGGTTGTTTGTTTAAATAAAGAATTTTATTTATTATTTTATTTAGAGGTTTTTCATGAATTTACTTAAATTTTATTATCATTTAGTGTATGGGACTCAAAAAAATAGCTAGCTTAATTACCTACTTGTGATAATGTTATCAGAACAGGGGGTGTTCTTCTAGGTTCATCCATATGTGTCTCAGTGTTTATTTCTGAAAAAAAAAGAGGAAGTTTACAGTTATTTATTAAAATATGTTTACTTACTAACAAAGGTTAGATCAATTCTAAAATGTTGATTTTATTATATCAGATATATATTTGTTTACCATCAAAGTTCAATCATTTTTGAGTTTACTATCGGGGTACATAATATACATTGAATATGAAATATTTTATGTACTAGGTTTGTTTATGTTCTACTAGAACATGATGTCTCAATTAGACAAAGGCTGTTAGATGCCATTACATCATCATGAATCATAAGAAAACATATTTATTATTAATCAAAAGAACCTTAGAGTTTCAACACATAAAATAGAACTGTGTAAATTGGTTATTTTATGTCAAGACAGTTCACAAATCATTTCTTAGTATATTTTAGTTATTTCGAGAGGAAATTTTGATTAAAACAAAGAAGGCAATCCGGACATTTAGTACTAAACTCACAATATGCAGGGCATATACTAGCAAGGGGTGTAGATTGTACAACCTATACTATCGGCTATATTATCTAGGTACCTAGTGTAATTAACTTGTAATTTATGAAATTAAGACTAGAAAAAAATAGAAAATAACTCACCCAATTGGTAATATCCAGATTGTTGTATTGTCATTAATCCATGTAGTATTAGCTCGTTGTGAGATTGCGATGAAAACCACACGCAGGGGCTGGGCTTTCGAATTGTTTACAAAATAGTTTTATTGTGATTTGAGGTTACATTTTATTCGATATTTAATTCCTTTTTTTTGCACTATTTCTGCGTTCAGGAGTTGAAGTTCAGTTGTATTATTTAGCAGGTACCTATTTGGTGAGTTTTAGTCAAGTTTACACTATTTTTTCGAATTCGGAGATGAGTAGGTATAGTCACCGGTTTTTTACAATATCACAGATAGTTACTAAGAAATCACGTCTTTAGACTCAAACTGTACACGTAAGCTATTAATTACACACGTAAAGCACGTTGGTTCATCATAATTACGTTTTATTACACTCAAATACGTAGACATTATCAAAACAGAACAAATCTTTTCACAAACAATATCGAAGAGTAGGTACTACTACCTACCTTCTTAAAAGGAAAAGAAATACGTCTCTATAGAAATAAAATGCGATTAAGAATAGCGCCATCTTGCGAATGCACAACTAGTTACATATAGTGATGGGAATGTTATTTAATTAATGAATGTGAAATAGGAGAATTAATGCGTTTTTTTTTGCAAAATAACAATATACTGTTGTAGAATTTAAATATATTATAAGTACTGGGTTATTAGTGACTATTAAAATTATGAAATTTGCCGATAATTTTAATTAGCCGTTATTTTGTACGTATGTATGATGTTGTCTCTTTGCACTTAAATTAACGATTTGATTCAGAAAATCTTTATAACTTACAACCTGTATCTGAGCAGTATTGTTTGATCTAGGATTTTTCAATAGTTTGTACTTAGAGTTTAGGTAAAACAAACATAATAATAGGTTTATTACATTCTAGTTTTAGAAAAAAAGAGGGTTTCGGTTCATAATTAATTACTTGCATTAAAAGCACGATTTGATTGCATCTATAAGAAAAATAAAAAAAAATTAAATTAAAAAAAAAAAAAAAAATGTAATATTCAAACTATTTTCTATTAATTTAATATGCATAATATTGTTCTTGCACGGTCGTATCATAAAATATATATTAATATTCAGTAAAATCTTAATTAATCCACCTTTAGAACTGCTGGCAAACATTTTATAAAGAGTTTGTTCATCCTTGTAAATAAAATAAATATATCGGCGCGTTTAATTTGAAGAGTGTGTAGATTGTTCATAATGTTGGAATCGGAGAAAAGAGTTATAATGTTTGTGTCACTGTCGATAACGGCTGACATTGACTGGAGACGAACTTCGGAGTCTTGCTCTGACGCAACAATCAGCGCTAGTGCCGTGCGAGAGACCGCGATTTTATTACTTAGGACGGCAATCGGTTTGCATCGCTTTGTGGCGTCACGAGTTGATTAGAGTATCGATCGAATTAGTGTCATTAGTTACCAAACTATATACCTACAGTTGTATTTCATAATTTAACCTCCAACAAATTGTAATAACACCTCAATAAGTTGAAGTACTACGCCTAGTCGGTAGAATTACTATTATGGATAAGGGTCGGCAATCGGTTCGCATCGCGTTGTGGCGTCACGTGTTGGATGGAGTGTCGACCGAATTAGTGTCATTAGTTACCAAACTATATACCTACAGCTGTATTTCATAGATTAACCTCCAACAAATTGTAAAATATCCTCGTTAAGTTAAAGTATGTACTACGTTTTATTTCTCAATACCCACGTCTAGTATATAGAATTACTATTATGGATAATGAAAATGCTCCGCTGTCCCACAAATATATAAGAAATTAGATTCATATGTTAATTCATTTAAATTCAAATTATCGATTATTCGATCTAACCACATCACTATTTGAGAATGACAAGTTTGTTTGTTAAATATGACGTCACGAGTTCTGATTGGTCGTTTCATTTCAATGTCATTTCGTTTCAATGACGTTTTGTTTTACGATAACGATTAAAATATAAAAAAAAAATATTAACTATTTATTTGATTTGTACTCTAAGCGAAATAATCTTAATTAGCACCTTTAATTATAAAATACTCGCTATAACATTTATTTATTTGATAACTATGTTAATTATTTTATTGTCAAGATAGTCTGATTAATTGTCGGTTGGGAGCCGCGAAAATTTGAATCTACTTGGTATTTTAAATTTTTGTTTAGTTGAGTTGAAATGAGAACGGACGATTTTATGTAGAAATCGAACAAATGAGAAAACTGGGTAATGAGGAAAAATATTGTTATAGCTAAATTCTCGCGTTTTAAACTCTTTAAACCAACGAGAATTTACACTAGGCAAACTCCCTCGGGAATGTTAGATTACTGAAAGAGGTTGCACTCATAATTTAATTTAACTTTTTGGTTAGAACCTTACGCTTTACGCGCATATTAGGCTTCCGAAAATAAATATTGTGTAGCATTAGGTACAGTTTCAAGGGGAAATAATAATAATAAAAAATAAAAAAAAAACAATAACAACAATGGCATAGATGCATATTATATACGATACCTACATGGTTTAGGGTGAGATAAGGTTTTGATTGAAGTTAGCGCGCGTAGTATTCTGATAATTTGTTTACAAGTACAAACTCAGTTGAATGTCATTTATTTTTTAGAATTGTCTAACTTATTAGATGCGTTTTTCGGAGACGTGGTTTGGGTTTGGATTCATGTATGGCTTAGTGTTACGGGGCCTGGGGGCGCTGAATTAGACATTTTTAGATTAATTATAAAAAAGTTTCCAATTAATATGGTTTATGCATTTTATAATATTGTGTTTAGAATAATTTCATATATTTTTGTGTATTAAAAGGGAGATGAGAAAGCGAATGTTAGATTTAAATTTCATCAGGGGTTTAGAATAGAGTAAAAATTTCATTTATTGATCAACTGTGTTACATAATATTAGTTAGTTTATTTTATCAGGATCTGAGGCAGAACAAAGAAGAGGACCTTATTAGCCTTGATTTTATCAGGCGCCGGAATAGTAAAATTAAAGGTCAGTTACAGGATCGTAAGAGATAATCCATAATGGATGAGACCTAGCAACCTAGGGGACGTCATGAATAACTAAGGACATTGTTATCAATTTGAAATTATCCATTAAAGTTGTTCATTTCCATTTATTTTATTGAACATACCTAATGTGTCTCCCATAGTGCAATTAAGCGATTTCTAAGCATTTATCCTGGCGCTTATTTAAAATAGAATGTCTTTATTTTATTGCCTTTGCAGAAAGGTAATAAAGGTAAAACGGAGGTAATTGTAGCTTGGTATTGTCAAATTTAAATTTAATATTGAACCCAATCTCTAGTTCGGAAATTAATGGTTCTTAGGTTTGTCATAGCGTGGTGTGAACAACCACGAAAGATGGTTCTGAATGGTGTGAAAGTGAGAGAGCAGTGGCGTTATGGCAAAACTAGAATTCCTGATTTCCGAATAGGTCATTTCATTTTCAAGTTTGAATACACACTTACAAAGCGGTCTACAAAAAAAAGGAAAAGTGGTGTTAGGTTAGTGATTTCAGTAGGTTTACTACTTTTTTTTTGTAGACTCAACTGCACAAGAAGCTATCATTTATGCTAAAATATGCATCATCGCACACTACACATAACTCCTCGTGAATAATTGGGATATGCTTTCGAGATGTACTGTTAGAGGCCTGATTACGTCTGGCAATCTATTGTTTTGAACCAGAGACATTTAACTAAAGTATTTGAGGGTGGTTCGGTCGATCCCAGGTCAAGCGGGAAAAACAGGTTTGGGCTGATGGATCGTCAGATCTATACTGGTTAGCGGTTGATGAATTCACAACTCATTTCTTTGGGTACCTTAGTTATTTCGAGGGGAAAGGACAATTTTGCGTCAATGATTCTCATGCTATTCTATAGATACAGAACGGGAGCATGTCTTTATTTATTCATTAGGTTTAAATAACACACCACACGCCCAGGGCCACACTACATTATATAAGATTTAAAATTGGAAATGAATGATTAACGAAGTTTTAATTGGTTCTATTGATATTTGAACAATTCCAAGTGAGGTATTAGTATTGATTTTCAAAGGTATTGAAAAAAAAAAAAAGGTAACACTTATAATAAAATAATTTTTTATTAAATGAGAAAAGAGTCTTTTATTTCGTCTTTCAACTGTTTAGTTTCAGCCGCCATTAAATCCTCTTTTCGAGGGCGAGTGTAACGAACCGTAAATAACCATTCCTTATTAAAATTAAAATAAAAACATAAACATAACAAATATGAATATATCTCTAAATTTCACATGTCAAAACTAACTACTAATCAATGTACAGAAAGCTAAGGTTCCAATATTCGCATACTACTAAGGAGTTTCTTTGCAAAATCTCAACGGAAAAGTTTTTATGTTTAAAATTGACAAGAAGGTTTTACACCTACATTGAAAAAAAAGACTAAAGTCTTTTCAGTACAAAAAAAGGTTGAATTAATCGATAGACATATGTTATGGTATTAAATATGTCGATAATATTCATCTTTTATATTAAAAAGCCTAGTATTAGTAACATTTAGAAAATTATAGACAATTAGAAATTTCTTTCATCTATTAAGAACACTTTTTGAACGGAAATAGCTGTACTGTTTCATTTACTCGACGATTGAAGGCGGATGTTATCATGGCCGATGCGATGGTTTGGTGGATAATGAAGTCGTTTTAGTCTTCTTGTTGTATGAGATTTCGTAAGATATTTGCGTTGAGAGTTCAATAAATAATATTCAGTAATATAAAGTTGATTGTCGTTTTTAGATATTGAGTATTTATTCCGGATGTAAATACCTTGCATTATTAGTAGCGGAAATGACTCGCAAACGATGGTTAGCCGGGGCGCGGGTTTTCGTGGAACGGATTAAGAGGTCACGTGGGCCTGATTTCTAAGAATTGTCGTAAAAAAGGGATTAGTGCAAGTCACGTAGGCAGGAATTCCAAGAATAGTCATAAAAGATCGTATGATATTTAAAGTATTGCCAGTTTTGGATTAGTAGTACGGTATAATACGTATGTTTGGCTAGGTCGAATTACATATTGTGCAAAGTGGCCATGTTAGAACATAATCTTTACTAGTAAAATCATTCACAGAGATTTGTGGTATAATTCTTAATAATTTAATCATAAACAGAGTTTACATGTCTAAATCAAAAATAATATTCATATGCCACATAGTATGTATGTAAACACTAAAGTAATTACATAATAATATTTTAAATTATATTATAATCCAATTACACATGAAGTCATTGGGGTATTTGTTCTGAATTTGTAAGTAACAAAAATAAAAGGAGAGATTGTTGAAATAAATGTTAAAAGACTAAAGACACTAGAATTTTATAACAGGAGTTCATAATAAACTATTGAAATAGATACTTATTGGGAAAACAGTGGTGTTATATTTTATTTAGGTAGATGTCCCGTATTTTGGGGAATAGTCGCATGGGGCAACATTGAGTAGGCTTAGGTTGAGCAAGATAGGTAGCAAATGAAAGAGATAGCGAATCCTTTGTTATACTTTGGCATAAAAGGGGGAAGGGAAGGGGGCTCGCCCTCTTTGGTCGCCTGGTCTTCGAGGTAGTCGGACGCATTTAAATCTCTGAGTGAGTAAATTGGTTTTAATCCTTAACATTGTGCTACAAATTTATCATTGAAATATGCCACATTTAAGAGCATATGCCTGGTATCTTGACAGACGGTCAGCTTGGGTGTCTGAAGCATTCCGAACTATTCGGATTTCGAGGTAGTCATCTCAGTTGATTGTCTGATTAAGGTATGTGTATTTTAGCAAACGTTGAATTTGGGTGTCTGAAGCATTCCGAATTACTCGGATTTCGAGGTAGTCATCCAAAGTCAGGGTTTGATGAAATATAAGGTCTTCATAAAAACTATAATTTAAGCACCAGTAGCATTTCCTTTCCTAGTAAAGAACATTAGGTTACAAATTTATCATTGAAATATGCCACATTTAAGAGCATATGCCTGGTATCTTGACAGACGGTCAGCTTGGGTGTCTGAAGCATTCCGAACTATTCGGATTTCGAGGTAGTCATCTCAGTTGATTGTCTGATTAAGGTATGTGTATTTTAGCAAACGTTGAATTTGGGTGTCTGAAGCATTCCGAATTATTCGGATTTCGAGGTAGTCATCCAAAGTCAGGGTTTGATGGAATACTAGGCCTATTAAGGTTCAAATTACCCAGTGATCGCGTTAGATTACCCGTAAAGTTAAAATCTGGGATCCGCTTGAGCAGTAGTGCATGTTGTAGTGTTTTAAACAAGCTTAAATACCTTTTAAACTCTCGTAGTTTAAAGCCTATATTTTTTGATTACGCACGGCATTATCTAAGCTGACCGCTGGATAAATGTTGTATGTCTACCTTCATTTCCTCCCGATTCGGCCGCGACTACCTTTGGCCATGAGTTGTAGAAACTCTCTCTAGTCTGAGTCTGGGCTAGAGGGATCGGGAAAATCGTCCTTCATCCTTCATCCTTCCACCTTTCCATTTGTCGTCTTAGGGTTCTTTAGGCGACAAATATCCTGTTACATTATTTATGAGTAGGCAGGGATAGGTGCTAGGAAAATAATTAGGGTTCATTCTGATTAGGCAGGCAGTAGATCAGAGTAAGGTCTAAGCGTAGGGAATACAGGTAAGTAAATAATAGGGAATAGATCAGGGACTAGTGAAGAGTTTTGCAATAGAATAGGATGGTAGGGTTATAGAGAGGTAGTTAATAGGGAGATAGTTAGTTATTCGAACTTTGGTATAAGTCGAAAGTATTGCGTATGTTTGACGGTATAGGAATACACTTGGAAGTGTGAGGAAGCCTCGTAGAGCGGTAACAATGAATGGCGCGGAATTAATAACGGTTTTAATATAATTTAACTACGTTAGAAAGCAAGACATGATTTAGGGTAATTCTGAAATGTGGGTTTCTGAACATAAAGTTGCAATATCAAATGAAACGTTAAATATTTGCGGTGGTTAGGGATCACTAAACCAACATTCAACTAAAATTGACAATTATGGTTCATTGTAGCCCAGTCAGTGCGATCAAGAGATCATTTAAAATAAGTACGCTCTAAATTATGTAAAAGTCAGGTAGATAAATAAAACTGACAGTTGAAGCTGAAACCTGCAATATTCTGTTTGTCTTGAAACAACGGTTCTATAGTGCCTGATGGAAATACTATAGCAATTTATATTAATGTAATCAAAGCCACGCCTGCCTGAAAGACAGAAATTGTGTTAGTAGTATATTACTGACTAAGTAACAAATCTAAGATGTAAAATAAATAATATTTTTACGCAGGAAATGAACACTCGTGTATGGGTTATAAATACCATGTCTAGAAGTAATTACCTTCTCGAATTAGATAGGGGATATAACCTATTGGTTGTCTACGAGTTTATCTTGTAATATAACACTAGAGAATTTATAGAAGGGTTCCTATTGTGGCTGGTGGATTAATATACAAAATTGTTATCTAATCTCAGTAGCTTTACTGAGAGGATATATAAGATTGCCTGCGTATGGTTAGAAAATATCAGACTAGGAGACCAAATCTTCACGAATTAAATAGGAGAGAGTATCAACCGTCAGAGGATCACTTTAGCTTTGTATTAAAACAAAGTACCTATAATGCCTGATTAAATTATCATAGCAAGTTATTAGAAAGGAAATAAAACCTTTGGTTATCTAAGAAACTATCTTATTTTAAGTTAAAACAAAGTACCTATAAAGCCTGATGAAATTGTCATAACAAGTTATTAGGACTAGAAAGGAAAGGAAGCCTTTGTTTGACTTTGGTTCTACCTAATTTAGTGTGAAAACAATTACGTTCTGTATGATAATTCCTATTTTTGGCTGTTAGACTAGTAACTACCTAAAATACAGCTATGGTTACCTAACTCAATTGTTATTGTTTATACAAGGTAGAATCAGAAGCGATTCTAGGGTTTCGTATGTTGTAAAATAATACTAACTAGAAATCCAGCCTGTAGAAATGAAACAAAGAGCGAAGTAACATTTTATTCACAAAGTTTGTGTACAAGCAGCCAAAAGCTTGGAATATTATAAAATTTATAATAATACATTGTAAAATTAATCACCATCGTCAAACTTGGTTTTACTTGAATACGAAGTTGTTAATAAGAAAGTATCTTTTAAAATTAGCTTTAGTTCGTTTCACTCAGGTTAGTTTTAGGGTTTCTTCTGTTAATCTCCTTAAAGAACCGAGGTTACTGCGAATGACGTACGAGTCCTGGCCACTAAACGATCACATTTACGTAGGTAGACATATCGGAGGGATGAGTAAGGTTCTGTTAGGCAGGTTTTGCGTTAGGTATCATAAGATCTCAATCAGATAAATGAATAGAATAATTATTGATTACATTCAGCATGCAGATGATAGAGTGTCACAATGTTAGAAAGGTATAATCGTATCGGAGCGATTCTTGAAGTAAAAAGAATGAAAGGTGAAGTCTAGAATAAAGGCCGCTTTGGTCAGGGGTTTAGTTCTTGTGGAAATGTTAACCATGGGAAAATGCGTTGGAATGGAGCATTTTCTGTGCCTTTCAGTTATTTTCTTGACTGACTGGTACGCTAAAGCGAGCCTATTTAATAGAAATTTAAAATAAACATCAAATAGAATGTATCTATGAATGTATGTTTGTACATACTACAAAGTAATTGATAAGCTGTATCAGCTCTGTTACCTTATGAAAAATTGGTAGTATTGGTATAAAGTAAGTGAACCTATATAATAAAATATAAAGATAACAATTTATAGTACCCAAGTTTGTACAAAGTAGTGAATTGCTAATTAATAGAACAAATAGGTTGATAGATATAAGATTCAGAGCGAGTTATTGCAATATTACATAGTTATACATTTGCATAAAATCTACTGAGTAGAAGTAAGTGGTAAGATTAATTAATAATAATATAACAAAATTAGGTAGGCTGAACTAGTGATATCAAATATACTTAACTAATAGGTTTTGTTATTCTGGATACATTTATCAGATGTTTGTTAGAGTTAGGTTAGATATTAATTAACCATAAATAATAATCTGATTATAATCTTAAGATATAGAATTAAAAAAAAAAAATATAGGTAGGGTAGAGTGGTTCGTTACACCTACACACGATAGTACGGTCCCCATACGGAATGTCCCGCTAACTGCTAATAGATTCGATTCGCACCGTCTCCGCTTTAATTTTAAACCGATATCTAAACCTTTTAAATGTAAGGAAAATGTTCTTAGTTTTCTGCTTTTTAAATTGCATTAGGAAACTATTTTTACTATAAAACTGCTAGATAGTAATTGTTTATCATACAAAGTAGTCTCTACGGAATTGAAATGATTTTTTGATGACTGAAACTGTGTTGTTTTTATTTTAAACAAATGGCACCTGCGCTATTACCTACGAACATGTCTGGTATAAAATAGCCTATGTGCTAATTCATAATCTTACATATCAATTTACATTACAACAAATTTCATCAAAATACATTCAATTTAATTTAATTCATTCAGACAATTGAACGTAAAAAGGTACAAACATTATGTACATTCGTACAAACGGTTCGGTTTTATATATATGTGATTTTTGTGATAGAAACTCATTTTGTAATATGTAACATATTATGTACAATAGTTGCTATAAACATGATTTATTTTTTTGGTCCTGTAATATAATTTTTACACTATTTATATTTAAAAAAAAATATAGTGATCATACCAGCCTTCATTATGAACTGTTAATTAATTTAATCAGCTACAGACAACAAAAGCCGTCACTAGCTAATATTCTGATATATTTTGATACTAATTAGCGTAATGAGATAGAAGTAAGCTCTATGAGTGTAATCCAGTGTCGAGATCGTGTTAGCGTCAATCTTGTCACGCCCAAAATAGGCGCTATTGTAGTCACAGTCCAACCACCGAAATATAGTCGAGGAGCCACTTTCATTAAAAATTTAATCTAGTCCTCAAATTCATAGTAAACAGGTTTTTCTAGGCAAGCGTGCTATACGCTAGACTATATCGATGATTAACATCAGGCGGGCGGTAGTCCAACATAAACCTAAAAATGAAGAGATATCTTAAGTTTCAGCTTAAGATAAGTTTATACTTATTTATTAAAAAAACAATATACCTACAAATTGTATTTGTATTTGTACTTATTTATTGACGAGCCCGTAACTGAGTTGTTGTAATGGCTATAAGGTACGCCGATTCAATTTCCGAACTACACAAATTAATTGTCTTTTTTAATTAATATTATAGTTAATTGATTTTTTATCAGCAATTATTGGAGTTCGGTTAATTCTATGTATGTATAAGTATAAGTATTATAACCGCAATATAGTACACAAACAAAAAGTTTTAGTATGGGGCTAAATGACGTTGTGTGCAATATCATGGAATATTCATTTATTTATTTAAACTCGTCAGTGTCTCCCGTACTATACCGAAGCCGAAATAACGTTATTTCCAGCGACGCGGTAGCGCGACTAATTGTGAGATTGAAAGGAAACGTATTTTGGGATATTTAACACATTCGGAACTCTGATTTCATGGACAATATTATGTATCTTTAATACATAATATATCAGGCATATATATATAATAGACAATATGCCAAGAAATTACATAATGATGCAATTAAAATGAAATGCAATGTTATTTTGGATGTTATTATTTAAATTATTACGAAATGATTATGATCCCAAGAACTGAAACAAATATATCATTATGAGTGAATCATTAGGTATTAATGCATACTCGTAAAATTTAATGATACCTTCGACTTTTCTTAAACGGCTTCTGCAAAGTTATACCTGTCATGTGAATAAATACAAAAATAATATGGTAATATAATTATAATATTTTGTGTTTAATTATGTTGCCTGAATCATATTATTTGATATTGCAGCCAGTCTGTATAGGTTACTAGATAATTAGTAGGCTACAGATAGTCAATCATCGTCTAATTCTGGTTATAATTACCTGCAGCAGCTGTATTGATGCTGGTGTATGTATATCACAATTAGCAGATATACTGTTATTTGAAGCTGTGCTGGATGAGAAAATGATTGACAGTTGAAAATAAAATTGAGTTGTAAAGTTTATCATTTAGATTTTTTTAATCAGGTAACTAATCAACTAAAAACCATCAAGTTTGTTGTTTGATGTCGGTTAAGGAGCAGTCGCAGCGCTAAAACACTACATATTTCTCCAGAGTTTCAGTTACAATGGATTTCCGCAAAGTAGCGCCTGATTCAATATCTTAACTAATCAACTATCAAATACTATCACCGCCAAAGAGTAAAATTTGCCATGGAAAAGTAAACTTGGATATTTCATTACCAAATAATAATAATAACATGTAACCGTGTTCTTATACATGCAATGAACATTATTTTCATATTTTCTACGGATTTATTTAAGTTGATAATGTTTCGAGTTGCTTAATACAGTTCTTGCGCATATTACATAACATTCCAAGACTAGCGGTATATTAAAACAATAATAAAAAGTTTTCGGTTTTCATGTCGAAATCCTTTTCTTTTTTTTCTTTTTGAAGCGATAGCTTTGTAACGAAAGGAATACAAACACACTTGTAGTTTCAGTATAATGGTTCCAGTAGTATGTGTATGTGTATGTTTTTTGTACTAAAGCAAGTTTGCACGTCTTAGCCATAGGTTGTCGAATGGTAAGCAATAGCTATGGCCTAAAATGGAGCGTGCTTACCCGCGAACCGGTTCACTATCGCTTTGAAGATCACTATTATTATGGTGGGTTTTATTATATAATAATACTAGTGAATGCCCGCGGCTTCACTCGCATTTTTTGTGAATAAAAAGTAGCCAATAACACTTCTAAGACCGTATACTACCTACATACCTAAAATCATGGTGATCCGTTCAGCCTTCTTGCGTAATGAGCGTTTAAATAAACAGATAAACGGACAAAATTATAAAAAACTGCTGAAACGTGTTTTATGTTTTTTTCTAATGACTTCCATGTTCAGACTTTCCACCGTCTTCAGCATTATTATATGGATAGATAGATTTTATATAAACTGTCATGAAGTATACACGCCAACCCATGTCAGCCAGTGATGTGAGTCTCACAATGAGAAGTGGCGTTTATAATTCGTGTCAATTTTAATTAGCTTCACGGAATTACCTCGCAGATGATTTTACAACAATTTCTTACTTTGACAAATATAATAAACGTGTGCAGATAAGATATAATTGCTTGTTCTTGGTATTTTCATAAGCTTACATAAGTAATATTTTGGTTTTCATTGAGACTTTTGGAAAGAGCTATTCACACCGCAAATGGTTTTAGATTTATTTGTATAGGATTTTTAAACGTAATTTAAAGCCAGGTAAATCAGTTTGAAGCTATCTTAAGGATAAGCTTAGAAGACTTTATTTGTAGCTAAAATACGCAGAGAAAATTTATTTGTTTCCATTCACCCTTCTGGTCGGAAAGAGGGCACTGATCCTAAAACACCCTAAAATACAAAAAAAAAAACATCGAGGGCGTCGAAACATAAACACATCGAATTACAATCGAAATCAAACTAGGGACATAAAAACTTCTAGATACGTCTTTTACTAGTAGAAGGGTAGCAAAACAAGAGAAGTTGTGAAGGGTGTGTTTTTCTTTAATATAGCTATATTAGATAAAAGTTTATATGAATTTCATACTACGGCTGACAAAGACACTCGTACCAGGTCTTTTCATCATATTAAATTGTCTTAATAAATTTAAGAAGTCCAATTTTTCGGTTGAATGAAAGAAAACTATGGCAATTTTTCATATATCAATCTGATCTACTCATATACTATATCGAAGTTACACAGACTAAATATAAAAAGGGCACAGATAATTGGCAACGCCTGTCCCTTATCCGGTTGTCTTTTTTACCTCCGTCAATAGAAGGTTCCAATAAATAAAATGAATCGTGAAATGCTATCACATGCACCTGTCTATTTTTCAACGCTGCCAAATGGTCCTGTGTTGTAGAGATGGCTTTTTGATTTTATACCGTTAGCAGTATCTGTCACATAAAATTTGAATTATTAGCGCTCAGAAACATTTTAAAGTTGGCTGTTGACAGTGTGGAAGTGGTGTTAGAATGTTATTTTAATTTTATTGCGGTATTTGTGAGTATTCCCCATTTTTGTGATTTGTAAGTGTTCTCTGTTTGTTACGTTACTCACAGTGACATATTAAAAAGCTATGTATAATGTATGATATTACTAGATTACTATGAAAGCAGCTAGCTTAAATTTTAGAAATTATCTGTGTATCGGTAAATAATTTAATTGCTATTGATTTGCTAATATTCATTAAATTTAAAGCCTTCAAACTGGTAACTTTTTCTTTAGATTTTTCAAAATATTTATATTTTGTAGAAGAAAATAAGTTTAGTTTTCTTTCTTATTTTTGTTACTAAAAACACAGTCCAATGAAAAAAAAACAAAATGTTTATACGCATTACCTTTTTGCTTTAAATATTTGCAAACATTCAGTTAATACGAACATCAAGAAAAAAATATTTCTACTTCATCTTCGCGTTGAAACGAACAACAATAATATTTTGTGGTTGTTCTTATTCCATTGCCGTGAAACAGTGGAGATGGCCTGATTACGTCCATCGCAGGCGCACAATGGGGCTTATACTAAACATAGATTGTAGGATTCAGAGACGTCTAATTGATCGATCTTTCATATACAAAAATAAATACTGTTTCATCAGTAAATAATCACATAAGTAAAAAATATTGTATAATTTCCATTGATTAAAAGTAGTTTGTGGACCACACAGGAGTCACAAGGCGTATTTGGCAATAATATAATATAACTCACCATGTATTTATACAACCTAGACTTATTTCAAGTTTAATTTGACGTAATAATGGTCGTATAGTAAATAATAAAAATCAATCAATTTTTTTAAGAGCGTAATGATTTGGCATGGTTATAATTTTATAAATATGTACTAGCAGTACTAGGCTACTTTACGTACTAAAGTGCAAACCGAGAGAAAATGTGGACATTGGACATCTACTAGTCTTTAATTAAACTAAATATTACCTTAAGTCGCATGTTTGTTTTACTACAATAAGACATCTATCTGGTAAAACGCTGTTGATATTAAACAACGTAGAACAAGTGCTGGATAAAAGTGTCAGAAGCCGGTTTTATTTTACTTGAAAAATTTGTTGCTCTAAAGGGACGCGGTAGATGTTTGTTTATCGGATTAATTTATGACTGCAGCGGTCTAGTAGGAGTTCTAGTTTGAGCTGTTTTAAGAGAAGTAAATACGGGCTTAATATGTTTTTATAAGAGTTAGGTAATTGGTATCTAGTGTTCTTCAGTTCATAGTTAAGTTGGTTGCTTGAAAATATGGTGGAGTAGAGGCAATTTTTGTTGTTTTCAGTATAAATATCGTAACTACGTAATGGATAATAGCTGTATCAATGTCAATATTTTTATATATCAATAGGAGGCAACTGGAGGCAACTCTTTAAACTCAACTTACTTAATAATTTTACAGTTATGTAATTATGTTGCTTAGTCATATAAATATAGCTTTTTATTTAGATGAAATAGCTCGGTTTTACACAATCGCATCTACAAAAGCAGATAGAAGGGTAATATGCCGGTATCGACGTGTGAACCCGGCGCGAGCATCGAACCCAATCCACCGCCCCTTGGAAGAAATCAGGTTTCAACGCTCGACCACTCTCGCTTGACCCTAGCCTTGGACTATTCCATTGGCTAGAAAGAGGTGGACGTTTATTTTTGTGAATATAATTTGGGGTTTTTTTAGAACATACCAGCAGCACTCGCGGTTTTACCCGCGTTAATTCGGGATTAAAAATAGGATGTGTATTAATACATGATCTAATTTATGTCAAATTTCACCCAAATTGGTGGTTCACGTGCAAGCGTGAAAATATAACAAACATACACAATAAAAACACACACCTCCACCTCTATAATATAAGTGCGATGTTTGAATTACCAGGTATTCAAATAGAGTTATAAAAATATATAATTAATTTGTAGCATTACATAAATATAAGTGAATAAAAAGCTAGTATTTATTTCGCACCAAATTCGGTAAGCAAGGTAACTTTTACATACTATCTTCTTTTAAATGATCAAGATTTATACTGGTGACTATGCAACTTATTAATAGCTATAACCAGTTTAATTTTCAATTATAATTTGTGTGTAATATTTACCTTACTTACTTTAATAAATACACTTGCTCATCTCTCATCACATGCTTACCTAGAAGATACCCACTAACTCTAGATTTGAAGACCCCTGGATTGTAGTTTGCAGGAAACACACTTTTTGTGTTGCCCCAAAACAAAAAGTCCCCAATCCCACAAAGCAGTATCAAATAAAGGGTGTTGGTAGTAGGCCTACATGATACATACTGATGGTAGATTATGATGCTCGTAATTTGGTGACAGTGGCCGCTGACGTGGGTTCAGGGGGTTAGCATTGTCTTATAAAATATCTTAAAAAAAAGTTTTTTGAAATTTTTATTTGATGAATTTTCTTGCCGGTGACACTGAGCTGCGATGTTTTTCTTGTATATATTTGAAGTTTAATATCGTTTTTGTTAGTGTGTGTCTCAATTTTATCGTAGAATATTTTTTTAAATTGATATTTCTCTACTTATTCATATTATTATACGTTTCATGCCATTGAATGTTTATAATTAATGCCTTTTTGATGAATATTAATGAATATTTGATTGCGTTCATTTTTTCATCAACCTACTCATACTCCTTTTTTATTAGAACACCATTTTTTTTTAATATGTATATATAATGTTTATTTTTTTATTATTATTTGGAAGTGTTACTATTAATTTTTGTTGTTTTGAAATACATATAATTGTTTTATTGTGATTCTGTGATATGTAGCTCCCTGTTCCCCACGCACTATAATTCAGCGATCTTAAAATCGACAGTGATTCGGATCTTATCGGGTAAGCACGCTCCATCTTAGGCTTTTGCTCACCATCAGGCAAGGTATATATGGCCAAGTGCTAACCTGTTTCAGATAAAAAATGATTCATATTTACTCATTTTCCAATTCATCGCGTCCATGCTAAGCTCTCAGATATTCGTGGGGGTACGTTATATAAATAGAGGCAATAGTGTCGCGTTGTTATTTTCGGATGTCAGCGCGTGCGTGTTTGAATAAAAATGCTTGTGTATTTTTTGGAATGAGGGGAAACGTCAGTGACCATAAAAATGCGAATTTACGATTCTGTTTCAAATGTTATCAGGGTACAAAGTTTATACTAACAAAACAGGGAATAGATTAGTTAAATTTTGTTTTGTAGTGATAAAACTTATACCTTTAAAGAAACAAAATTTTTGCTCGCATTACAAATTGCTATTTAGAAGGTTGCTTTAATTTTTTTTATAAATTTTGGTCTATGTGATAAAATCAACAACACAATAAGGAAAATATTAGCTAAAATAATGGCATACCTAAAAATACTAAAACAAGAGTTCGAACTCGATTCTACATTTTTTAAGTTTTATCTAAGCTAAATATTTTGCGTGGGGGCTAAACACGAATAATTAAAGCAAAACAAAGCCTTGTCTATTAATTAGTTTTCAAACAAAAGAAAGCAAAATGAAAATACAAAACAAACGTGAAAAGAAAATAAGCTCCCAGAAACAATTGTCAATCACAAAGAAAGTTTTCTGAGTTTCTTCAACCAATTAAATGAAACATAGATGTACCTAGTTATGACAGCGGTGGACCTCGCAAATAACAAAAAAAAATCCAATCAAAACTCACATACTTTCTTGCTTAACATAGATATTATTCATCATCCAAAAGGAAGAAATAGCTTAAGGTGATAAGGCCGCCCAATGTACAACACTTTAGTCTAAGTATATTTTTCTGTTTTGAAATTTCTGTGTTTTATGGAGTACATTTAAAGTCATATTCTATTCTATTCTTATTTCGTAATTATATTCGTTTATTCACAATCATTTCATTCATTCGCAATCATACAGGTATAGAACTAATAACGTATAACCTTCAATAGGTGGCTTTAGTAGCACAGCAAAATGTAAATACAAATAACAAGTAGGTACGCATGTCAAACTAAAACATCGCTTAAAATTAACAAAAGTAGAGAAAAGTTACCGTGCAGTTGACAGCAAAAGGCTTAAACAAGTTTTTTTTTATCACACTGCGTATCTTCGCTCACTTCACTCACTAAGTCATCTATTATTCCGAGCATTTAAGTACCCAGACGTACCTGCTTCATTTCATGCGATCCTTGGCATCTTTAGAGAAGAACCTATTTTTCCACAACAATATCTGTCTGTTTTTTATAAAGAAACGGTTTGCTGCTGTGCCTTCATTAATTTGCAGCGGAACTGAGATGGATTAAAGCTAGCTATTCATTCCTAGACAGAACAATTGCTTTTCAGCTGCTTTTAAAAACATTCTAGAGATATTTTACCTAGTTGCTGTTTTTACTATCTGATAGTATTCATTATAATATTTTATTAAGACAAGTAATTGGCGTGTTCATTACATATCCATAAGAATCATAAAGCTTAATTTATGTACCTAATGAAAATAAATTTCAAAACACTATAACGTTTCTAAGATTTGGCATAGCAGCCACAAAAAAACTTACATTATCAAAAATGTTCCTTGAAACATCCAAATTTTTAACAAAATGTACGATGATGTACACGATCATTACGTAAAATTCAAGAATTTAAATAAATTTGAACGGTCATCAGAACCACTGCAAAATAACTCACGCTACACGAACAGTTTTCTTTAAAAAAGATTGCTGTAAGAATACGATGCACCGCTACGCTTATACGCTTGAAATTCGAGACCTAAAACTCTTTCGTTTGAATTCTGAATAACAAAGATCAAATATGGAAGTAAGATATTGCAACGATATAAAACGCTGCAAACTATAGTTTCGAAATATTTTCAATTGAGAAATGGGGGTCGCTCGTTTATTTCAGTATTGAAACTCTTAAGATGTCTTGGATACGGAGTTAGGAAATAAAAATGGTTTTACGAAAAGTGGCAACACCAATTCGTTTATGTTGGTAAGGCACTAAAATTTTAAGGTTTAAACATTTCTAGAAAAATATATATCCTATATCAACCATAATATTTTATTTGGCTCCAAATAAAATCATTCAAATATTTTAATTTTTAATAATTATAAATACCCAAACATTGACGAAACCTAACAAGAAAAACTGTCTTCTATATGCCTTATACCCTTTCACTGATAAAAAGAAGTTCAATAGCCCACATTTCTACGAACCATCGTTAACTTGATTAATGATTAACTGATTGTTAGTAACAGCGGTGGAGGTTTTATTAGGCTTTTTACCTGAAGGACAGGTAAAAAAATAGATAAAAAACACGACACAAGTTGTGAAAAAGGGCTATCACTTGAATAGAATATCGATGAAATGGTTCATAGAATGCATAGTGGTTGTATTTGGAGCAAACCATTACGTACAAAAAAAAATACGACGTATAAAGTATGTACATACATAAGTGAATGACTATGTAAAGTTGTTCCTCTAATACAGCGAAAGAGTGAAATCATGTGAAAATTCTGTGTCGATGTATGTATTTATTTATAGATCGTTCGATAAATACATACCTAGGTACATTGTTCACATAATCAAATACGAGCACAAGAAGACAAACTTGTGTATTTTATACCTTAAATTGACGATCGTATTGCTTAAAAGGAACTTATCTTTTTCAGGCAACCTATCTTAATCTTGTCGAAATAAAGATTTTATTCTTGTTATATAATATCGATAGCTCCAAGTCAAATTTTACTACTGTCTATTTAGCCATTTGAGCTTATTTGAAATCAGTAAGTCTATTTCAAAGCCTTTCGAATAGATTATCAATCTTCAGTCGTTCGCCGCAAGACTCCAGAGGAACACAGCGTCCATTAATTTTAGATTGATTGTACTGCAGTTGGGTAATTCAATAGCTGTGTACACTCAGCGGCGGAAAAATAAAGCTGGTTCAGTATCTAGAATAAAGAAACTTGAAATATATGACAGGAATTAATATTGGGCTAATGATGAATTTACAAAATATTCACTGAGAGGTTATTTGTTGTTCTACTAAAATGTCATTTGTATGAAAAATTTATTTTGCAAATTAAACCTTCAGTTGGTTTGCAATTCATGTTCGTAGTAGTCTCATTGCAGGAAGTTATAAATCGAAAAAGAAATCAGTACTTATTCAAAAGTAAATTATATTAGCTGCTTGTTTTCCTGTAATAGTTGGCGATCATTATATTGTTTCCTACTGACGGCTTTGACATAATGTTACATCTTCACTGAAAGAATAATACACTGTAAAGCATAGCTAGTTATGTTCTGTCAATTATAGAATGATACTTTCTACGGTCATTTTTTTAACGTAGAATGAGGATGAGACCTAACTGGTTAGATGACCAGGTGCCGATATTATTATGCTATAACTAATATATAAATACAGCATATTTATGCCTATATTGGAGGGTGTTCAACACCATCTCGGAAAGAGAAGAGGTACTAAAAAATGAAATCAACAAAGAAATAAGTATATTCACAGTTATGAAAAAGTTACATACAACAAATACGATTCATGTCTCTGAATAAATCCTTAAATAAACAAATAATTTAAAAAATGCCTGAAATATTTCTCTCAAGAATTGCTATAACCACTGAGATTGGACAGCTACAACCAGAAGAATAATTGGAGGAGGCTTTTCCCGCCACAGGCGAACCTAACACCATGAAGACACAACTCAACTAACCAATAATTGAATGAAAGTAAATCTTAAACAAATTAACTAACACAAATGTAAAAAACTCTGTTTGAAATTCGGATGTTATGGAAATAAGAGCTTTTTTATTTTATTATATTGGAGGGTGGACACGGGCGGATTTGGTAATGATGATGTTTTTTTCACAGGTTTTCCTAACTCTTCCCTGTTATTCACCTACACGTTGCTGAGTATACCTTGCACGGCCCGTATCGGCCACACCCCGGCGGCATCGTTTCCGCGGTGCAAATTGATTGGAAATTTTCATTTTCAGCAATTTGTTTCAATTTCAAAATGTTATTGGAATACTGCCGCTGGATTTTTTGAACTGCCACACTTCAAACACACTCGGCCGATGTGCTTTTTGTTATTTCAGTTTATGTTTGTGTTTGAGGTTAGCTTTGATATAGATTTCTGATTAATTTTTGTGCTCTAGATCGTTGTTGCAAATACTTTTTGACGTGAATAAAAGTTTTGCATTAAAACGTGGCTTATGAAATTGCAAAATTTAATTTCACAAATATAACTGATGCGATTATAGTATACTCCTTTGGAATTTTAATAGCCCATCTTTTGAGTTTTTTATATTAAATTAAATACTTAATATTATTTTCACTTCAAGACTGTGGCTGTCTGTGTAGTACATTTACTCACTTATTACACAGAATGAAAAATGTGTACAAATTCATTTTCCTCCGAAGGTGGCCATTACACGCAAAATATAGTTTGGAAATGAAGAGAATTTTCCAAGTAACATGCTAATATGGCACGTAAAAGCAATATGCGGCGCGGAGCCCTAACAAAACAGAAATATTGGCATACAGGCTGGTTTTGTATGCTCTGATGTTTATTGCAACCCAGGTACTATAGAACAATTATTTGACTTTTTTACTTGAAAAATATTTATATAATTTATTTATTATTGTCTAGCCCGATTGATCCCACTGCTGGGCAAAGGTCTCTCTTCTCTCTTTCCAGACAGTCCGATATTCGGCTTTGGTGTCAAGTCCTTGTCAAACTTGTTGAGGTCTTCGTTCCACCTTTCTATAGGTCTTCCTCTAGCCCTGGTCACATTTGGCACCCATGTCGTGGAGATTTTTCGTGTAATAATTTGCTTTATCGTACTAGCTAAGCTGTCACAGAATAGCTACAGATAAACATGCAATAAGTATTCAATCAGTAGCTGAAGTTACTAAATACAAAATGGCCAAAAATGTAAATTCAAAACAAATTAAACAGATATCACGACTTTTTTCAAATATTTTATACACTTCTTTGTGGCTTCTTTATGTTTGTACGAAATTGGTATTCATTGAAAAATCAGTTCAGACTTGGTACCAATAGAAAAAAGGCTCAAACGAGAGCTACCCATAGCAGAAATATTAGCCCACGTAGAGGAGCACTTGACCAAATTACGAAGGCCCAGGGCTCACACATTTTATACGCATTAGCGGGGTTCTTGATTGATTCAAGCCATTTTTTATAGCGCTTTTCTTGCTTTATGATATTTTTTTGGGATACCTCAAGTGCGTTCGTAAGTACGTCGTGTGAAAGCGTTTTAGAGCTATTTGAAGTAAATATATACTGTAGGTATGACCACGTTGGGAAAATGGAGCATTTCACGAAAATAAGGAACCCAGGATATTCATAATATTTTTGAAAAAATGCAGTGCTTGTTTTGAAATTCTTCATGGACACATTTATTTGTATTAGTCTGCTGTAAGAGATGGTGTAAATAAAGTAGCTGACTGCTAGCCTTCACTAGTTGGAGAGGCACCATAAGAAGAAGAATATAATGAAATGATAAGAGTATGAGAGTAGTCAACTCTAGTGGCGGATCCAGGGTTATTGTTGATCAGACTTTTTTTGTGTTATTTTGATTTTTCGTCAATTGTTAGTTAAACATTACTGAGAAGTTTGTCTCTAGTTGAAACTAATAATAACCTCTTTATAAATGTAGAAATTTGATAAAGCATCTTATTTCTTAAATTTTAAGTCCATGTTAAGCATTTATTTTCTAAATAACTGTATCCTTGACAAAGTCCTTGAGTCAGTCGTAAATGTATCTTGTTGTTAATTAATAAACAGTTCCGGGAAAGTTCAAAGCTTGGATCAAAGCTTTGAATTCACACATAACCTACTCATATATAGGTACATACATATGTATGTGTAAATTGCTTTAATATCAAGGAAGCGATTTGTTTAATCATACGTATTTACTACATACATATTTTGAAGTTTAAAATATAAACTTCATCACATAGTAGGTATAACTTGTGGGTTTTTATATTTCAAACAATGATTTATTATTATATTTGTACGAAAGAGCAGAGAAAACATTCCACGACACAAGTTTCGACTTAGTGTAGAATTTATTTAAGTACTTTGCTTTCGCATTTTCGGCATCATAGGTTTTTATTGATTTACAATCCTTACTGGTAGTCTGGCATATAAAATCTCTTTGTTTACAGCCAATTTGAGTCACTCGTCATTTCCATAAAAAAATGTGGATCAGTTTTGTAATGTATCATAAACTGTTATTTCCATAGATATATGAAATATGTATTTGTCTCGTTAATGATTATGGAAGTGAATCTTTCTACTCTCTCTATATTCCTCTTGCTCTTTGCAATAAATCATCATCAAAACAATACTTCTTCTTCTTCTCGATTGAGAGTGGACAACTCTGGTATCGAGAGAAAACAATACTTACTCGTATCTATCTTACTATTGTGTCGCCGCAGAATTCGCGACGTCACAAATTAAAGCGACACAATAGTAATCGTTTAATTAAAATCATTATTTTCAAAATGAGTTCGCACCGGGTAATTGCTTCGCAAGCTACTGATAAGGTGGCCATGATCGTTATTGGAAAATAATAGTGACAGTTTTTTTTAACTACAGCAGAAGGCAGAGCATTATCAAAGGAGACTGACTGACTGATATAGTGATCTATCAACGCACAGCCCAAACCACTGGACGGATAGGGCTAAAATTTGGCATGCAGGTAGATGTTATGATGTTAGCATCCGCTAAGAAGGGATTTTTGGAAATGCCACTTTTAAAGAGGTGAAATAAGGGATGCCAGTTTTACTTCCCAATGCGAGCGAAGCCGCGGGCACCCACACAGTTATGATATGTGCTTTGTTTATGTGACATCTGCGTCAATCCTGTGTAGACCTCGTCAGGTCGGACACTCGACTTTGACGATGTTATCGACCCAAATTATTGATTTATTTTAATTTTCTATAATTTATATTTACTTTAAAAGACATGGGATGTAATAAAATGTGCACAAGAATATAATAATTGCCGATGATGACAACTTTTTAAGTCTAAATATAACGAGAGAGTAGCGAAGTGATTCGCACAAACGTTCTAAATCGGGATAAATGCTTATGAAATTTTGTTTCGGATTCCAATTTAGCTGTGTTGTTGCTCTTGTAATGAATGGTTTTGCTATTTTTGTGCAGGCATATTTTGAATTATTTTTAACCAGCACATGTATGTAAATAAGTATTTCCACAAATTTCCATAAAAAAAGCAATCGAGAACAGAGTGACTGATTAAATGTGCCTGATTTAAACAATTTACTACTTAATAACATACTTTTTGTTAAAAATGAAATTGCTGTCATGTTTCTTAAGTTTTAAATTTATTCGATTTAAGAAATATAAAGAAGCACACTGTCTACTCTAGACTCCAGCCCATTCCTGTACCACTAAAAGCTTTACACATTTTCCAACTAGGTACGTCGCTAAGCCCCAGGCCCGCGTCCTACAAAAGCCGGACCTATGGCGAGCTCAGCCATAGCATAAATTGAATATTCCGCATCCAATGAAATACGGGAACTGCACTAGTTTCAGCACAACAGGACTTAATTTTAAACAATAGAAATTATACTCGATTATTGTGAGGATGTTTTATTGAATGCGGTGCTCTCGATATTCGATTAGCATTATATCCGAAATTTCGCTATAGAATTTGGTGTGTTTGTTAAGCAAATAAAGTTTTTATTATAATGAATATTATAATTATTTGTTTTGGTTCGGAAGCACTCATCAACTCTTATTATTATGCATTAACGAGTTGATTTCTGAGATTTTTGAAGCTACTTATCGTCAAAGTATTTGCAAGAACTGTTTTTTCCTAATAGATTAAAAAAATATATACCATTATCAATTAAGGACGATGTAAAACTGTTTTGATTAGAATTTACATAGATTAACCAGGAAAGAGAGAACACATACAAAACTAAAATAGTTTTCTGAAAAACATTTAATTACTTCAACCGTACAAACCTCTTCTGGTATAAAATTTCAGAAACGAATTTCTTGTACAGTAAATCCAGCTCAGTACAGAATACTGACTGTGTCTGTGCTCGGACAAGAAATGCAATCAGTTTAAATCCTAGCAATATGCAATTATGGCTAGAACACTAGATATAGTACGTAGATATCTTAGTGCGAAAAAGGATTTTGACATCTGTTTAGGTGAGTTTTCTTCTTCTTCTTATTTTCTTAAGCATTGTGTAGATTTAACACAGTTTCTGATTTCCGTTTTGACATCATAATTTTCTTAACAATTTTTCTCGCATTAAATGTCTAGATAGCTATAAAAATGTAAACATAATTGAACAAACATTTAATACCATGTCAGTAGCGTTTGTTTGAAAGACAATTCCATTTTAGTATAGGTGTTCTGTACATTAGAATGCAATGGCGTTTGTTAAGGTGTTGCTTCAAATACCTAAGTTGATCTAGTGTACATGAAAATCTCAATGTTTGATCATAATATTTCTATTTCGTATCCATTATAATACAGTGCCCGATATAAATAAATAAATATGAAGGACATATCACACAGCGCCATCTATCTCTATTTTTACAAAACTTGTAATGTTAATCTTGGTTCCAATTGCGTTTTATCTTCATAAATTCAATCAATATAGTGTTCACTGTCTTAATAGGAAAATTTTATAACTAAGTTCTAAGTTTTGTTGGATTTGTACACTTATTTTTACCTAATTTCATAGTTACAGTAGAAACATTTCTCAAATTACGGTAAAAATAAAAACTAACCTATTTGTAACAGAACTTAATATGAAACTAAAAAACGAAAACCAGCCATTTTAAAATATTTCGCTATTAGCACGACCTTGACGAAATACATGAAGGAAATGCTTTCAACAGGACTGTTGTCCACCCTTGAGCGATACTAACAACAACCTTATGTAATATATATCTAATAAAACATTTTTAATCATAAAATTAGCCAGATCTATCGAATAAAATAGCCGGAACTTACGAATGAATTATATTTGATGTGAAAAAATATTGTGACGAAAAAATAATTTTTGTTTTGTTCTTACATGTACCTGCGCTGTGGTTGACATTTAATATTTATCTGAATTGTAATGGAAATCGAGTTTATTTTATAATAGGTGGAACATGACATGCAAGTACCAGAGTAAGTTAATATAGGTAATTTTAATCTATACTAATATTATAAAGCTGAAGAGTTTGTTTGTTTGTTTGAACGCGCTAATCTCAAGAACTACTGGTGCGAATTGAAAAAATATTTTTGTGTTTAATAGACCATTTATCGAGGAAGGCTTTAGGCTATATGACATTACGCTGCAACTAATAGGAGCGAAGAAATAATGGAAAATGTAGAAAAACCGGGGAAAAATATTCATCTTTGAGAGCTTGCGTTGCGTGCGCTGCGAAAACGGTTCAAGATAGCACAAAAATATGTATGAAAGAATTATTTCTCTTAAAATAATCTAACAAAATGTCTACATTAATATGTCTATCTTTTAAGGTTAACTTACTAGAACCGTTTTTATGGACGAAGTCGCGGGCACCAGCTGGTTTATCATAAATGGTTCATTTCAAATCAAATCAAATCAAATATAAATTTATTTACAGTACAGTTATACATGGTAGCACATTTATATAATTAGATCAATACAGTATTATAAAAACAGAACTAGGTTATGTGCGCTTCCAACGGGCCCCGAACTAGGCCAACATTGCAACAATATTATATACTTACTATCGGCACCTCCTTCACTAGTCTTAAATTTGGTTTCTACAATTCATACAAAGTTTAACCAAAAGGTAATTAAAAAAACCATATATAACACAATAAAAGCATCCATATAACGATCAACATGTTTGACGAAAAATATAACTCTTATAACCATACAACGTGATCTTCCATACTTCCAAGACAAACAAGCAGCAACCATTTCGCAGTGAGTTGTAGCCGCGCTATAGGACGATAAATCCCAGCCCCAGGTGTTTCTAACTTTATTGCTTACTAACGATTTCATTTATTAAGATGTACGGAACCCTGGGAAATAAATCGGAATTACTTTCGCGAAGGAGACAGGATTAAAATGATATCTGTTTGCGCGATTTATGAGGTCAAGCACTGTATGTAAGCGTTTAGAGAAAAGTTTGTAATGCTGTTGTTTGGAATACTTGGTACCTTCAATAAATTGTTTGATATACTGGAATACTTATCATTTAAACAGATATTACAAGATCGTAAAGTGTAGATTACGGTCATATCAGATCACTGTAAAATCAATTCATAATATTAAAGCAAAAGCATATTTGTTCTCTTTTGATACCACAACGTAACGACGGCGACGGATAATTATGAATTTTGGTATGGTGGTTAGCCATAATAGCTTATGCCAGTATAATTTCTGACAACGTGGTGGTGAAATGTCTGACTGTTATATAAAACTAGCTGTGCCAGCGACTTCGTCCGCGTGGAATAGTTACTAGCGGAAGCCCTCAAAGATGAATAATTTTCCCCGTTTTTTTTTCATATTTTCCATGGTTTCTTCGCTCCTATTAGTTGCAGCGTGATGTTATATAGCCTAAAGCCTTTCTCGATAAATGGTCTATTCAACACAAAAAGAGTTTTTCAAATCGCACCAGTAGTTCCTGAGATTAGCGCGTTCAAACAAACAAACCAACTCTTCAGCTTTATAATATTAGTATGGATATTAATATACATACATGGATCACGTTTCAAAATTATGTAAATATGTTGCAAAGGTATTGAACCTTTTTAAGTCCCTTCACTCAGTTCACAAAAAAATCACTTTAAACAGTACAGTCGCAATACGCTAGAAGTTACATGCATGTAATGTGAGCAATTTTTCGTGTAATGAAATCATAAATCGTCCCCACCACGTAACACTAATTACCAAGTCAATGAACTCAGCACATCTAGTAGGCTCTTCCGTTTCTATTGGGACTTGTTTGCGACGCTCAGTCCGGCCCTAGCCGTCGTAGAGGGCAGACGCGTCTTCGTAGACCTTCTACGGATCTAAGTGCTACGCTAGCTACGAGAGTTGGATGCGCAAGTTTTTCGCGGGTTTCTGTGTTAACCGGTCCAGGATTTTCGCAGTTGGTATGTACGGATTTGCCTATTGTTTTTTTTCTTTTTTGTGTTGTTGGTTGAGGTTTTGAGTTGATGATGTTCGTATCTGTGAAGTGAGAACAATATTATGAATTAGAAAATTACTTAGTAATATGTCGTTTTATCTGTTAATAGTTAAATGATTTTGAAACCATTCAATATAATGAGCTTTATGAAAGTGATTACAATACAACGCTTTATTTAAATGATTACAATGACGGATAATTAGTCATGGTTAATATACAATTAATATTTGGTTATCCGAACAGGAATAAAGCATGGTTTATAATTTGATTTAAAGGCTAATCTAAACAAATAATGAATATTAACTTTAATATTTGTGAACTTTAATAGAGTGGATGTGTTTTAAATTAATTAGAAAAAGTGAGCCAACTGTGTTTGTCTGAAACGATTAAGTTTATAAATGTTATTTCTTTGTTCGTTTATAATTGTTATTGTTATTTTCTTTCAAAAAACAGATATCAGCATTGTTTCTGCTGTGTGTCTAGTATGGCAGTCGTTTAGCCATGTCAGAGGCCTTAAGGGCGGCTTGATAATGAAGAAGAAGAAGCATTGTTTCTAAAATTACCTTTTTAATAGATTATCTATCCATGGTTTATATATTAAACAGGTTTCATAAAAATATGTTTTATTTTACACTATGACTATCTTGGATTTACAATTTACAATGGAATATCAATGTAATGTTGCTGTTGTTTTTATAACTGGGATTGATACTTACAACTATGCTACTCCTTGGGCCACGGTGATTACTTGTGTGGGTATTGCTTTAGGTGACCTCACTGTTAACTGAACTGAATGCTTGACTGTAAAGTGTAAAAAAACAATACATTATCATTAGGATGAAACGTTGATCTGAGTAAATATTCAACTTTCAATTGCTGGCACGGTATTTGTCTACAGTTTAATGATGACCAGGCATAATAATAAGATGGCATTTTATCCATGTTGTCGTTGGAAATGTTGAAATTAGATGTATATGTAAATGATTAGTATTTTGATTAATGTTGTAATATTTTTCATGGTATATGATATTTTTAAATGGAAAGCTACATTAATAGATAGAATATTTACAAAGATGTAATAAGTTAGTAACAACATTCCATTTAAACTAATAACTAGGTTCAGAACAAAGCGCAGACAATTATTTGTAAGACAATTAATGCTCGCCCACACGTTTTCACTGTCAGACTTGGAAACTTACAGACAGAACTAATGGAAAATATATATTGTTAAAAAGTAACAAATAAACAGAAACAATCTCTTGAGAAGAACAATTAATTCGTTAGTGGAGTTCTCTTGGGCAGATACATCGCAGTGGGCACCCAGGTCTTTCCACGGAAGACGCAAGTCTTCGTACTGAGAGTTATTCCATTATTTCTTCTATTAATATAATCTATTAATATCTATTAATATGTATATTTATAATATCACAATATTTTTTAAGGTTTAGATATTGATTTAATTACTTATATATTAACATTTGTTAATGTTTGTAGTATATAAAATCAATTTTATTCATAGAAAAAGAGTAATTATCATAATATATATAATAATATTCTCTTTTTCTATGAATAAATCAATTTTATTCATAGAAAAAGAGTAATTTTCTCGTATGGTGGGTCACTAAGACGTCTTCGAAACTTCTTGCCAACTGCCACTAAAGTTGAGCTTGCGCAATCCCTTCTTCTTCCTATCCTGGACTATGCGGACGCCTGCTATCTCGATCTTCGGGAAGATCAGCTAGATAAGCTTGAGCGGTTACAAAATTACTGTATAAGGTTTATATTTGGTCTACGTAAGTACGATCATATATCTCAATTTCGTGTTAAGCTCAAGTGGCTGCCTATTCGACTTCGCCGGAATGCTCACATCCTCTCTCTCGTATATAACATTTTATTTAACCCTGCTATCCCGCGTTACTTAGTTTCTCGTTTTACGTATGTCAATACTACACACTCTCTTTCTCTTCGATCTACAAATAAATTAACACTCGCACATCCAACATTCAAAAAGAAATCTTTTTATGGCTCATCATTTACTGTACAAGTTGTTACTTTATGGAATTCTCTGCCTATCAACATTCAAAAGGCTCAGACAATTGATTCCTATAAAAAACAAGTAAAGGAATTTTATCTCGCTTCCCTTCAGTGAAAATTGCTGTTATTATTTCTACTACTATCACCTTTAAATATTTTGTTGTGTATTATATGTATTTGTATATAAACATTAATTTTATTATATTAAGTATGTGTATTGCGTATTTATATGTATATTATGTATATATATATTAGTAAAATTTCTTTTTTCCTTTTTGTTGTACACCACATTCTTCTTTTTTTTCTTTTGCTTATTTCTCTCCAGCTGAAGGTTGCCTGGAAGAGATCGCTTTCAGCGATAAGGCCGCCGCTTGTGGCACTAGTTAAGGTGCAATTTGTTCTATGTACTGTTTTTTTAATATGTGTCAACAATAAAGAGTTAATCTATCTTTCTATCTATCTATAATATTTACATACTTAAACAATATATAAGTATATATATCTCTTTATTTAATATTTATTTTAATCACCCTAATACTTTAAAAGCAACAGTAGCTGTGAATGTGTATGTTTTTAAGCTCAAAAATTTAAATCAAATTTAGCACACAAAGACTTAAAGCAAATATGGTAGCAAATAATCTGAAATGTAATTTTGAAAGGTATATAGCACCGTTGTATTGACTCTGTGTCTGTACGTGTAATATGACTCTGTTCACTGTATTATTTTCATAAGCTGACTTCAAAGATTTTCAGGTTTAATTTCTGTTCTCGGAAAATCGGAAAATTACTAAAATGCTAATCGAGGTCACTTTATACCTCCGATCAATTCGAGCCCATTTTCTAATTACATTACAGTATTTATGTAAGCAATTAATCTTTGAAAACAAGGTTAACTTGACTTTAGAATTGGCGTTTTACGAATTTCAAGGGGCTTATTCCGTAGTCATATACTTGTTAAGTATGGTTTACTTCACGTTTTTTTTTCATTTGTAGTATTATAGGTACATTACCAAAACGATGCGATAACTACTATAACTACGCATGAGCAAAATGATGACCTGTACTTTGTGTAATATATTCTTATTTATGTATAAAAAATAAACCCTAATCTGACAAGGTGGTAATAATTTTCAATGGTTTGCTATTATAAAACAGATAGTTATTGTTACAAATAAACTCATGAGTCACAGTGTATCATATTTTTATAAATGTATTACCTTTGCGTTCCTATTATTCGTTATCTAACATGACTCGTATCTCATAGGAATGTCTTAGTTACTATAACTGAAAAATCTATCAGTTTTTTCAGGCTAAATTGCCAAACATATACATATTATTATAATAAATAGCTAAATACAAAAATAATATCTACTTAGCTATTTTAAAATGCTGTTATTTTGTTGTGTTATTTTTGGTACCTATTACCACAACACATTCTCAGCAACTTCTGTAAAGGCCGCACAGAGGCTCACGTTTCAAGGTAAACGGCGAGCAACACCTAATTAGTATAAAGTTTCTTATAGCACGCTGAATAATTAATTTTCCGAGGGTGTTATGTTCTATATTAATTATAACCGCTACATAATTATAACGGCAGCTATATAATTTAACTGCTAATTATTGTTGAATAATGATACGTTGTTACGGTTGACACTATGTCATTATTTTCACGCTATCTATTTTTCGTGACCTTTTTTGGGGTCGTTTTGTGTTCAGGTTTACGTAAGTCACGTACGTTAATAACTATGTTATTAAAGCGCTCTAATTAATATTATAAGTGCATTTTGACTTTGATTTTGATCACAACTGAAAATCATACATTGTGTTTTTAAACCAATAAGTAAGTAAAATCTTATTTTCATAAAGTCAGTATAATATAACATAAGTATTGATAAACTTATAACATACTAATAGAAACATACTTCATCGGATCTCATTTGTAGATATATCAATTTACAATTACGGTCAAGTGCAAACCCATTTATTGTAAAAAAAAAAACTGTTTTTCTAAAAGTCATAGTTGCATTCATTTCAAATGTCAATGTTACAGTATTAGGTAACGCCTTTGATTTTGCACATACGGACATATATCGTATAGCACAGAGACTATAATTGCTTGCACCACACATGGCTATGCGGTTTACTAATCAACTTGTAGCCACGTCATACAGTCTGAGAGGTGTACCTACTAAAGGAATATCTGACCATTGTAGTGATGTTTGCATAACCTTTTTTGTATTATTCGTCTCAAAATAATTAATAGATGAGGATGAAAGGACGTGATCTTATAAATTACTAGCTGGTGCGTGCGACTTTGTCCGCGTGGAATAGTTATTACCATAAAAACAGTTTTAGTGAGTTAACCTTAACAGATAGACATATACTGTTGGGTACATTTTTTTAGATCATTTCAAGAGGAATAATTCTTTAGCACACATTTTTTTGATATCTTAAACCGTTTTCGCAGCGCACGCAACGGAAGCCCTCATAGAATAATTTTCCCCGTTTCTTCTACATTTTCTATTGTTTCTTCGCTCCTATTAGTTGCAGCGTGATGTTATATAGCTTAAAGCCTTCCTCGATAAATAGTCTCTTCAACACAAGAATAATTTTTCAAATCGGACCAGTAGTTTATTAGATTAGCGCGTTCAAACAAACAAACAAACTCTTCAGCTTTATAATATTAGTATAGATGTGGCTTTTGATTAAATTGAAAATGAAACTCTGGAGAAATATGTAATATTTCTGCTGCGACTGCTCCTTAACCGGCATCAAACAACAAACGTGTGTTCCTCCATTTACCACCGCCACACCTCTCCTCCTAACCAAAGTGGCCTCCGTGGCTCTTAAGATCTTACTAACACCGCACATTGTGTTTTTAAGTTTTGTTATTTTCCAAGATATTCTCGTCGACACGCGTTTCGCCTCTCCACGAGGCATCCTCAGGACGTGGTTACTCTACGAACGTCGGTCCAAAAGACATGTTAGTTTATTTTCAAGTAGCAACACTTACCCCATCATGGTTCACCCTGTGATATCTCACCCTACGCACGCCACTGTCCAACCTCCACCTACGCAAAACTGGCAGGTGTCGGAAATGCCAAGTACGCCGCAATGCTGGGCCTTTTGTGCACTTCTCGACCTTTCATGTGAAACAGTACGTCATAGCTGGACTGTTCCTGTGTACTAGTGGTTAGATTGTTACAATGGGTTGGGATTTGTTCTGGGAGCACGGCTAGTCGAGCAAAAAAGCGGCACAGACCGTACTATTATTTTCTGAACTATATATCTCTCTCTTTGAGTCGTATTTCCTCATGACTGAGGGTCGTGACTCCCCCACAGAATTAATTCGTTGGGGGAGTTCTCTTGGGCAGATACATAGTGGTAGGTGCCCAGGTCCTTCCAGGGAAGACACATGTCCTCGGATATTGTGGTCCTCAGACAAGAAGGTTTCCTTACGATGGGTTTCCTTAGGTTTATATATCGAATAAAATATATAAATAAAATAAATAAATACTTTAGGAGATATCACACAGCGCCATCTAGCCCCAAGCTAAGCTTACACTTGTATCATTGGTACTAGATAACGGATATAACAATGAATGTTAAATTGATTCTTTAAGTTGCTTAGTGTGGGGCTAGATGGCGCTGTGTACGATGTCCCGAAATATTTATTATTATTATTAATTTTGAAATTATTCAGACATTAATAAAAATAAATAAATATTTCAGAGCACATCACACATCGCCATCTAGCCCCATAGGTAACAACTTGTTTTGTGCACTTCTAGAATTTTCATGTATAACTGGTGAATTACTAAAATGTCACAGTCATTTATCATAGTCAAATAGTGCATACAAAATAGGCCAGTAGGTTCACGTTCCATGATTCATATGTACGTCGATAATTTTTAAAATACAGTCATATAAAAATTAAAAATAAAAGCTTTTGATTTGAGTTCCGTAAAAAGTAACTTAAATAGCTTTCTGTGTAATAAGTGACACGATTACAAGTCACAGAGCACAGTCTTCGTCCATCTCCGGAATAATCCCTATCCAGGTGATTACACAAAGGTTTCCACTGACATTGTATCCTAAGTACCTACATGTTAGCAAACTTATTGTACACTTGACAAAGCGCCACACGCAAGGAGCAAGCTCAAAATGTGTTTACTATTTGTTAGTACTAAGTTTCGCCACCTGCAGTGATAAAGTTGTCGGTAGTTGGTGGGTGCTAAAGCAAACTGTGTGGGCGAACGATCAAACTGAACAAGTGGAACAAAGGATGACATTTTGACAGCAAATAACTATTTGACCTTACAAGGCTCTTGTGATAGCTAAATTTTGCCTGCTGTTTTTGTTGGTACAATATTATTTAAAGATAGTTTTACATGAAATTATGTAGATTCAATATTTTATAAAATTCAAAATTGAAATTTCTTTAAAGAAACTTGTTGATACGGTCTGAACTTTGTTATTAAAACAAATATTAATATGGCTGTATGAGGTAGTAATATTTGCTTGTATATACGGAGTAGCCTGATGTAGCTGTGGACTGTATTATAATGTTCTATTTGTTATGTTGGGAAAGCTATAATAATGTTACAATATTAAGCTTATTAATTGTTTTTATATAGTATTGAGTGAACATCTATTCATCACTTTCAATGCTTAAATTAAGTAAAAGACACAGTATTTAAACTTATACAAGTAAGCAATTATGAAGCAGATTTTCTTTAAGAAAAATATATAAAAGCAGCAAAGATTTTTCGTACAGTCTTGTAATATTTAACGCACATACGTAATAGACAGAGATCCACATCATTTTACCCATATTATGGGCAACTTTATATCTTTCGGCATCGTATAAAGAACCGTGCTCTTGGGAGTTGCCAGATTTCGATATTATGAACTTGCTCACAACTTTTGGATAGAATAATATCTTGAGAATGTGATGTTAGGTCTACCATTAACTTGAATAGGAATTTAAACAGATGTCGAAAATAAGATATTGAATCAGGCGTTACTTTGCGGAAATCCATTGTTACTGAAACTCTGGAGAAATATATAGTGTTTTTCCGCTGCGACTGCTCCTTAATCGACATCAAACAACAAACTTGATGGTTTTTAGGTGTGTTCCTCCATATACCACCGCCACACCTCACCTCCTAACCAACGTGGCCTCCGTGGATCTCAAGATCTTCCCAACACCGCACCTTGTGTCTTGAAGCTTTGCTGTTCTCTTTCGGCAAGATATTCTAGTCGACACGTGTCTCGCCTCTCCACGAGGCATCCTCAGGACTCGTGTTGACTCTCCGAACGTCGGTCCGAAAGTGAGCTCGGCTAGCAACGATCGCTCCTTATATAACATGATGTGATGTCATACGATGTGTCATCAACTTGACCGTTACTACTCAAACTCATTAACGTAACTGTCGTTGCGTCATCGCTCGCGTGTTTACCAAATTAGGTGGTGTTTGTTCCGTTACTAATGAAAGTTCGTAGCAACGGTGATGATACCAAGTTTGTTTGGTCGTTCAGCAACATAAAAGGTTGACCCTGGTGCTTCAGTATTTCCAACTGCTCCCACACGCACAAACGGAATCCTTTGTCGCATATTTGCATAATCTGGTACTTGTGGTTATTTTGCAAAGTATGTCCGGTGTCCAGTAAATGTTTCGCAAAATGTGATCTTTCTGGGTGCTCGTTCCTGTGGGCTGCCATATGTTCTTTGTATCTGGTCTCGAAATTTCTTCCTGTCTGACCAACATACACAGCATTGCACTCGTCACACACCAATTTGTAAACCCCAGACTTCCTGGCATCTTCCAACCGGTCTTTACCATTACACAGGTGACGTAAATTATCCGTTGTTTTGTATGCAGTATTGACTTCCGCTCTCCGCAATATCTTAGCGACCTCGGTAGCGACCCTACTGCTACTTTACTTATAGATTAAACTTCGCTTCAAAATTTGTTTGATGTGATCAGTGTTTGTTGGACAACATCTCCGACTTCTATATGTTGGTGGATTAATCGACGAACATACAAAAAAAAAAAAAAAAAAAAGCTTATAAATAATTGTTCATCTTGTTTGTTTCATAAGAAAGGATATGAAAATAAGGCTTTACACTTCCTTAAAGACTAAGTTAATATTCTTGAATATAATGCTATGCTATGTATGCTATTTGATATGTTATATCAGGGTATGTATTAATAATACACGTTCTTTTTCATATGTACTATATACTTTTTGTGTAATATTTCATATATTTCTACCGTGCTTTTTCATATCGTATTTTGTTAGGAAATAGCTGGTTTACAAAATTACGTAACATAACTGTCAATAAAAGATTTGCCCTAGTCAGAAAGCGACGTCCACACAAACATGTGTTTTTTCCCTATGGAACTGTCTCTTAAATGCGGCTACCGCAACACAAAAAAATAGTAAAATAGTGCATAGAAAAGATAGCTCACAAGCAATTTTTTTTTCAATTTTACTTTACTTTACCGTTTTGACGCCGCACGAAGGTTCGAGACGTCGCGGTCGGTAAGGCTATCAATTAACTTAGGTAGTGTTGGTCAGGACACGTTGCAAAGAAGAAGGGCGGCGGTTGGACCAATACATGACTGGAGACCCATGACTGGCCATATAAATAGAGGTCACCCACCAATGCGGTGGGTTGACGACCTTAGAATAACCGCAGGGAGCACCTGGATTCAATCTGCAAAGGACCGGGACGAGTGGCGTACTAGAAGAGAGGCCTTAAATCAGCAGTGGACGATAACAAGCTGAAGAAAATTATGATGATTACCATTTAAAAATATGATAGGTATTATATTATTATCACGCTGGTTCCAATTTGCGCCGATCCGTGGCACATTACAAAAGGGCTTCCCCGAGGATTATGACTCTGAAAAGTTATATAAAATGAAAGTTTCACGTAATTTCTTTACAGCTGCCAATGTTCACCCTTCTTTAGAAACTGTTAAAGTAAGTTGCGATGATAAACTAAGTTATCGAGTTTATAAACTCTATATTAATGTATGAGTTTAGACGGTGAAATAGATCGAATAAGCTAGTTTTTACTATTTTGTACGTCTTCGAGAATACAATTAAATATAATTGAAGTACTTTTTAGTACTGAAACTGATCGTAAATATTCACAGTAACCAAATAAAATGTTCATTACCACAGAGTTGTCAATTCCTGAAAAAACTAAAAAAAGCATAGACTGATTGTATATGCATTTTTTAGTTTTTGAAATGACTAGTCTACCTATTCAATTAATCAGATAGATTAACCAGAAACAATTAATTGTCATTAATAAAAATGTAAAGAAATAAACATCGCCAAAAAACCTTCATTTTCAAAGAATACCAAATCTGAGAATATGTGTCCTCCGTAGGAGGGCCTGGGTGGGTAAGGTGACCCTTACCCACCAACACTTTGTATTTCTGTCCAAATGAGTCCAATATGAGAAAATATGACTTATAAAAACACAAAACATAATGCATCAAAGCTGTCATACCAGTATAAGTAAATGAAACCCTGGAGAAACGTGTTTCGCCTCTCCACGAGACATCCTCAGGACGTTCGTGGACGGTTGACGAGAATATCTTGCCGAAGGAGACTACAAAACTTGAAGACACATGGTGCGGTGTTGATAAGATCATAAGAGCCACGAAGGTCACTTTGGTTAGGAGGGTGTGGCGATGGTATATGGAGAAACATACCTAAAAACCACCAAGTTTGTTGTTTGAAGCCGGTTAAGGAGCAGTCGCAGCGGAAAAACACTATACATATGTATATTTCCCCAGAGATTTACAATGGATTTCCGCAAAGTAACGCCTGATTCAATATCTTATGTACCAGTTTAAGTTTTGATGAGAGTAATATCTTCCTCAAAAGAGCATTACTACATTTTCAGTGCTATCTCGTCTTATATTCTAACAGAGTTGTAGTTCAACATTAATAAGTCAGTTTAAAATATTTAAACAGCATACTCTGTGCTAATGCACATTAGTACCCACTTAGAAAGATTAACTACATCTAATGTCTTCTAAAGACTAATTAAAATTTACTACTCTGAAAGGTTTGCTGAGTATTTATGTTTGAGCTCTCTGTAAATATTTGTATGCTCTTAAAATTAAGATTTTATTGCAATGGTAACTGTATTTTAACGTAATTTTGTATGTCTTTGCTTAAAATTTTAAATATATGTATACATAATTGAAAAAGAAAACAGATGTATATTTATTAAAATAATAAGAAACAATATTTACACATATTAACACTAATAGAACTAAAAAAGAGTATTTACATCTAAAATAAATTTAAACAATCTACATGTGGTATGGAGCCAAGAACGCTGGCTGCATTCCCACGCTGGATTGCTATAGAAATCCTTTGCGCAAGGAACCAGCCAGCGTTCTTGTCTCTAGTGATGTCAATCAACATTTTATTTAATTTTTTTATAAAAGACTTCGTGCTTTTTCCCCACGGACCAAAAGTTTCGAAGCCAAGCGGTACGAAAATATAATCAGTCGATAATGATGTATATTTTCGTAATTAAACAGATTGATTCTATTTTACACGTGTAAACATAATAAATCGTTAAACCATCCAAAAATATCTCTTTCATTTGCGTAATTCGTAACAAAGTTACAAAATCACTCACGGGCAGAAATAGATATAATTGGCTGCCGAAACTTTCAAAAACAGAGCTTTTTGGAATCAGCGAAAAGCAAGTTACTTCAGTGATATTAGTATGATAGAAAAAAATCGTATACAAATATAAATTTTAAACGTGCTTTTCCAAAAAAAAATAAGTTATACTCAAGTGCAAACACATAGTTAACGTTTAAAAATAATTTATTCTTCATTAGAAATGTAAAGAAATTATGTAGTTAAGTTTTATGACAATGTCGCTAGGATTAACCAATTTAATATTTTGCCATCCTTCAATCTTTAAAATAGAAATAGCGTCTATTTCATTAACATTGATATAGCATCTAGAATTTAACGCACCATGGTGAATGTCTGTATGCGTGTATATAACATAATATAGATCTGATGTCACGCCATGCGAGCCCCAAATAATATCATAAAATGCTCGTAAAACCCTAACATTACGACACACGCCTTATGTCACCTGTCGCCTACAATTTACTACCTGTAAATAATCTTGTTTGCATATTTTGTGACCAACTCTTCCATAAAGTTTTTATTAGTCTTATGTTTAATTAAATGTAAAAAATGGCAGCGTTTTCTGTGTTTTTTTATTTATTCGTTCGTGACAAATGTTAGTTTTAATTTATGCATAAAACGACTTCGTTGCACGATATGTAGTGGGCTGACCCGGCTTGTAAGTATGACTAAGACCAGCATTTTGTAAAAAAAAAGAAATATAAAAGCTACGTAAATTTTTTGTGCCACGAAATTTTAATGGAGCACGGGTTTCAAAATGATGTTATAGAAAATATGGTAAAGCATTGAAAACTGTAAAGGACTTTATTAATTGGTTAGAGTCTCGATTTTTATTAACATGTAGTTTTTTAATGTTTAAATTTCTCAAAGATTAAATTCTCATTCATGACACTATATAGTTGTATAATATTGTTCTACATACATCAGGTAATATGAGTAACTTTGAAAATACAAAAAAATACAAAAATCTTTATTTCTTTAAGTTTACAAAAAAACAATGTGCAGGTGATACAAACAATTATATAATATGTTCATGAAACATCAGTGGGTCCATCCCAGAGGTTGACCCTCAGCCCCGAACTAAGCTGAAGCTTGTGTGTCGGATACTGGAGATCTTCCCCAAGGATAGAAGCAAAGACTTACAAGTATTAAGTATTTGTTTATCAAAGTGTAAACACCTGCACAGTACGATGTCTCTCTAAGGCTGCAAGGCCTGTTTTCGGTGATAATATATCAATATAGCACTAAAAAATATGTACATTTGGAAATTAAAAATAATTCAGTTTATTTCATGTATAATAAATTGTACTTATTATCAAAAGACTAACAATATAATTAAGCATCAGCCGCTCAGTCTGAAGTGTATGGAAATGAGTGTGGATTTTCGTGCCTGGCAGTTAGTAGACCGTAGCCTAGTGGTTAAGGCGTTCTGACGGTAGCAGAAATACGCAGGTTCGAATCCTGCCGGTCGTGATTATTTTCGCTCATTTTCCAATAAAAGTTTAATTTAATATAATTAAGGTTTAAACTTATGAAGTTTTGTGTGAACTATCAGTAAGCTTGTTATTTTCCACGTTTATTTAATATCTTGACGTTTTGACAGACTACCACTGAATTATTCAACAACATAATATTTGTAGCACACGGTCAGTATTCCATACTCTGTGGATAGTAGCTTTATAATATTGAACTAGCTTTTGCTGGTGGCTTTCCACGCATATTTACACAAATAAACTTTCTTCTTGAATTACTCAATCTATTCAAAAACTGCATGAAAATCCGCTGTGTGGTTTTGAACATCTGACCATACATACATACATATGTACATGCAGACATAGGGACAGTGACAGTTTACTATGTAGTGATACTGATGAAAACGAGCCTAAATTTTAAAACAGGTGTTATAAATATGACAAAATAAATATCTTTTTGATAATGCAAGTTTTTATTATAAAGTCTTAAGATTCATGACTCATACATTAACAATTACCATTAAATGTCGCCCACCCTTTTACTAAATATTAAAATGAAGATGGTATAAATTTAATAAAAGTGATTAAATTAGTTTCATACAAATTGATATTTGTCCGCAGTCAATTTGCTTTATCTAGAATTTTAATATACAAGAATTGAATTTGTCTGTGACATTTCTTTGATTGAAAGGTAATTTAGATATGATATAGGTACTTACATAATTTTGAGATGAATTGTAAATCAAAACTAATTATTTGTTTTCAAATTTAAATGTGATAAGATTATTTAATATTTATATTACTGCAACGAACCGCTTTCAGCATTTTATTACTTTAATTAAATTAAATTTAATAAAAAAAATAAGTTAAAGTTTGTTTAAGAACAAACAACATGCATAAATAACATCTTATCGATCCAATGCTGACCCCTCCCTTTGATTCCAAAGACGTCAGTAAAAAAACAATTATTATTTATAAAAAAAATAATTAACACCACCATTAGACTAAAAACTTGACAATAAATTTATTAAATGTGTGAATAATCGTTAAATATTTGGAGCGGTCGTTTGCGGGACACGCGCCATGAATATTCATCTGTAATTACTCGGTGCCACGTTAATACACAATACAAGGTGGAGACGTTACATTATTTACAACAAAGTTAAATTTATAAGTCGATTTCAAATGAAATCTTACTAAAGGCCATAGAAGAAGAAGCAAGGGAAGACCACTTAAGATGATAAGGCCGCCACATGTAAAGTTATAGTTTAAGTCCTTTTGATATTGCTCATTAATTTTAATTGTGCAATAAAGATATTTTGAATTGAATTGAATATTGAGAAGAATAAAGTAAATTAATCGGCAGAGTTCACTTTTTCTATTTTCTATCAATATCTCTCTCATCTTCATTTATAAATGATATAATCAGTCAGCATCTTTAACTATGTATCTGAAATCGATTGCGATGCTCGAAATAAAGATATAAAGGGAAAAAACCACATTCCTTGTAACAGATTTTAGACATACACAATAAATTTGTAAATACATAGCCATCAAGAAACTTAATTAATCCATGTGTAAATAAAAATACGTAGAAAAATAAGCCCATTTTATTTTGTTTTTTTCTCATGTTCATTCATATACACTAAGACATTCATAATCTGCTGCTACAAATTTCAAAATTAGCATCAACCTTATTGCATGGAAGCAACCAACGCAGGCTTATAATTGTATTATGTATATTGTTTAATTGTATTGTATTTTTAAATAGGTGTTTCATTGGTAAGTTTGATGTCATCGTACTTTATAAGTCAAAGTTTTATGTTTATTTCAATAGCGGTGCTGTGTCGCCGCCGACGTGAATCGGACATGAATAATTATGGCTGTTTTTAAATGGCGCGAAATTGGTACTATAAGTTTTATGTGTTTGTTTTGTTCAGTTATTGGAAAGTGATTTCTTTGTAAAAAAAATACTGAAATGTTTTTGGTGTTCATTTTATCGAATAATATGATTAAAATGCTGTAGTGTAGGTACATGAATGCTAAGTTTCTGTTATTATAAGATTAGATATCTTCGTCGATATCATGTCTTTATTTTGCTTTAGCAGATAACTTGCGTAAATTCTAATTTCTGCAAACTTTATATGTCTTTACAGTTCACGCTACCTTAATCTAAGAGCCCATCGAAAACAAATCAGCCATTTGCATGAGATAACCAGCTGCATACAATCTATTTCACAAGCTTCAAACATGATATGACATTTTCATATACTACGGAAACCTTTTGTAAACACTTCCCATCACTTGTCAAGTTTTTGAACTAGTCCCTTGGAACCCCTTTGGAATTTTTATGGGTATTAGACTACTTTGCGGAGCGACAGCACACGTTCACATAAATATGTTATGTTAGGCAAATACAGACGTGCTGGGCGTGGAGTAAAGATAGAGACAGGTTTTTTTTATCTTTAAAATACACACTGTTATATCAAAAGGGTTTTTGTAAATAGGTTCGTATGTGAGCCTATGGTGTCGAGAGTTGTAAAACCATTAGATTACTTTGATTGTTAATGATACATATATTATATATTCAAATGACTGTGATTTGTTATTCAGTGTTGTTGTTGGGCAAAAGTTTTCATAAATATTTTTTGATATTACCATAAAATCAGTTCCCGCGATTAGTCTGCATTAAATGAAAGAAACATGCAAGTTTCATATATGAATAGTGTTTTAAACACATTTACCTCCTTTATTCCACAGTCAAACAAATAAAACGTTGCTAATTTCCTGCACAATAATATTTGTTTTGACATCTGTAACCAACATAGCAAAAGTAATATAATTATGGTCTTGGTTGTAATATCATTGAGAGTTGCTATGTTCCTAAATAACTTACTTACCCGTGTTTTGCGCCTGGTGTATATCAAGATATGAAATGAGAAGAGGGGATACTTGTTGCCCCATAAATGAGATTTTATTATAATATTACAAAAACCGCTGAAGACGAAGGCAAATCTTGGTTGTGTGATTAAAAAACTATTTTCATTAAATAACTGAACGTCATAACACAGGTACTGACCTAGTTTGATATTCAAGGTTTACCTTAAATTGCATATTAACCCATAAGCCCTAGTAAATAGCGTAATTATACATTCTTAATATACATACCTGTTACTTTGTAAAAAACGAAAACTAAAAACCTTTTAATTTCTTTCTTTATTTCTCAGCATAAATAAATATAACATGAAATGCATAGGTATTTTATGTAATATTTCTTCCGTAATAAACTATATTCAGTAGTAGCCCCGCCAAACTGTAACTTAGGTAACTTGGATGTTATTATGTTACATAGGAAAGTTATTTCAGCTAAGTAATTTGCTGTTAGAACATGTAACATTTGGTAGATTAATGTAGTTGCTTACTTCGATACTTTTTGGTGTAGTTAATATCATTCGTTTATAAAGGTAGTATAATAATCATCATTCAAATAGAATCAAAGACATGCCATATATTTAAACTAACGATTTCATTCATGTTAGTCTAAAAAATGTTACTGAAAGTAATCTTTATAAACATTTGTTTGTTGCAGATCTGCCAGAACGTCAAGCTATCGGTCCATTTCATGGTAAGTAGCTTCATATAATTCAAAAGGATATACTATTTTATTAATCCAAATATATGTCACAGTTTGAAATTTTTATTTTTGTATTGTATTAACTAAAAATATGAGAATAATTTAAGACTAACCGTTTTATTACAAAACGTGGTTTAAACTATTATTTTTTACAACTTTGAAAATTAAAAGTCGGTTCTTTATTCAAACATCACATACGAACAGTCTAAATGTAATTTCAAATTGGAACGTTGATTTAGTATTGGTAAAAGTTAGACGGTTTGATTATAATGACAGTAGACAGACAAATTTAAAACAACGAAAACGGACTTGGTATTTTCAAAGTTCTGGACTAATAGTCAAACCACGTTTCGTAATAAGACCCAATAAATTCTAAAGCTATTAAATTAGTTCCATACATGTAGGATATCTGTAACTAGGTAACCATTTAGCAACATTTCCTGGAATGTACTCCGTAGCAAAGTGCTACAACCTCTACGAGTTACTACGGCGTAGCACGACGTAGCACCAAACAAGTTACATCAAAAGCCTTCGTAACTCATATCGGTAACATTTGAATATGAAAATAGAAAATAGATGAGAATTTGAATATGTATGTTGGAACGAAATTGCTTACGAGATTTGTTATACACGATGACTAGTAGAACATAATGAAGTATTTTGCTCCTATATTTTTTGAATGCATACCTGATCATTAGTAGGAATTGAAAATAAAACAGTTGAATGCAATTTTATGTACCCTCCCATGTTTTTTTTCTTTTAGTCTAAATTTACTTGATTTGTCAGAATATTCGTCATTTTTTATTTCAAGCGTTGACATTATTGATTAGAGTGAAAAAGATTCACTTATATTTTCTGTTTTATTGTTACCACAAGATTGAGTCACGATATACATGAAAATATATAATTATTTCTTGAAATTTCGTTGTTTATGACACCATTTTTCTTTTTTGTATAGTTTGACTATCCAAAGTCAAGATTGTTACAAAAAATCATCTTGTATAAGAGTGATTTCGAGCATCATGAGAAGTAGATTATACGATTACTGAGTGCGTTTTAACTGAGAATATTTTATTCACTCTCCTTCGAAGATTCAGGCATAATTTGATTCGAGATGTTAATTCGATTGCAAGTAATTGTAACATGAGTGATTAGATGACAATTTTAATAAGATTGAGTTTGTTGAGAATTCATTTAAAAATCACCATAGTTGTTATACCTCATCGATCTCCATCAGTACAAGTTGTACTGATGGAGATCGATGTTATACCTACATGTGTTGTTGAAATGATTCATATTTGTAACGTTTAACAATTACCTAAAGATTTTATTTCCTATTTATTTTATGTGACCATTGTATATTATTTAACAAGAGTATAATGTATGTTTAGATACAAACAATTTCGGATAGACTGCGTCAAAATACGCCAGTACTCACGATAAAACTTTTTCTAGTACCTATCTCTTCCAACACCAACCCAATCTTACGAACATAGATTACCTATTAACGTATAGGCTGTGGTAGAGGTACCAAAGTTGCTGACATTCCTTCCTTGTCACCCCATTCAGAGGGCGAAACCCGGAGAGGCCAATGGGAATGATCCTATTAGTACAGTCATTTACTAAACCCAATTTTCTATCTCCCGCCATACTCATTAAGGCCTTAACAGCTGGAATTTTAGATTACAGTGTCGTGAATTCATGATTTTGTACGTAACTTTTATTTTTTACGTGTGGCTTACGTTTGACTACAGCCTGCCCGATTCTTTTACATTTATTGCATAACATATGTTAGGTAACACGCTTACCTAGAAGGAACTTCTTCGTATTTTACGTCAACTCATGGTTAACTCTAAATTGAGCTACAATGTCTTCATCATCATCATCCACAGCCTGTTTTTCCTACTGCTGGGTATAGGCCTCCCTCTTCTCATGCATTATTATATGAACTCGTTAGTTGACACTCCTTGATTTAATGATTAAATGTTTTTTTTTGTGTAGGTTTTTATCAAATATATTTTATAATTATCAAAGGTAGAGTTTTCCTTTATATGTATTTACAATATTTAACGTACAATTTTACCAAAAAAGAACCGATTCGTAAGAAATATCCAAATTAACTGCTTGCAAGACCTTAATTCCGTTTCACCCCAACTATTAAGAACGAAACCCGAATTGTAATGCCAAATTTTGTCATATAGAAGCGTTTAATAGGTTCTAATGACTGCGTTAAAGTTTATAGTTATGTCTTCAACTTTGGCAATGGGAGGCGATATTGATACCAAGATGGTTTCGAATGGTTTGGCTTGTCATGTTGGCAACGCTGCTACTTGGTGAATTCATGTTAGGATGTTGGTAGCTCGGTTCAGAGGTTATGTAAGTGACATGTTTTTACTGAGTTGTAGTTACGTCAATGATAATTATTTGATAAGGGTAATTACGTATACTATTGAAAACCTACACATGGTTGATATTAAAATTAAGAGTTTAATCCTTCAAATCAACGTGAGACGTATAATTTCTTAATTCGTTTATTTAAACAATACCATACTGTGATAAATAAAATACACTATATAATTAATTTTATATTTAAACTTGTGTCAAAAAAGACCAAAATAACAGAAGCTAAATCCCAACAAAATTACATTGAAAGCAAGCAACCCAATACCGAAAGAAACCAGTTAGATCTCAAGTCCCAACTCTACTATTAAACAAAGAGAAATAATGTTTTGGTCAGCAAACACAAATAACAACATAGGAATCAAAGTTTTTGTTAAGTTTTTTTCTTTTTTTATATATTTGATCAGTATCAGTTATACGTACTGTGCATGTGATTGCCGTAATGCGTATTTTGACACTATTATTATGTGTCTTTTTTAAATGAGATTCATAGAGTTACAAATGTTGATAATGACATTCATCAAAAATATTTGTAAAATGCATATTAAGTATAAACCTATTTTCGTAATATTAATTAAAAGCAAAAGTGTACAACTTATATAATTATGTGAGAGCGAACGAAAGAAGTGATTAATAACAACACCAGTAACGAAAAAGTATCTAACTTTATGTGTTATAATTGCTATATATCATTTTTTGCTTTTAATAATAGTATATGGTAAAATATTAATCAACTCATTCTTTATTTGAATTTAATAGCGTCGATTGATAATTTAATCATTTCCATTCTAACGACTTGTACATATAAGACAATAGAATAAAAAATAATTGGGTACTGAATCACCATTTTTATTTTTTAAATTTTGCTGACTAACTAACAAAGTTTCTAACCCGTCAGAACGACACTATTAAACAAAGGTCCGCTGGAGGTCAGTTGAAATCACATCTAAACCTAATTTCAGACAGATTCCAATCGGCAAGAAGACTCAACGACATTTTTATGAGTCGGCGCGGTCTAGGTGTCTCGATTGACCCGAGTTTTGTCACCTTATATATTATTTAGGTGCACGTGTCAGTTGCTACACCCTTGGCGTAGTTGAGGGACAAAATATGGATGAAGCTCTAGAGAGCAGGTAGGCTTAAGGAAGAGTACAGTGCTTCGTTTTAGTTTTTGATAGTGCTTCAGTTTTTATAGTTTCGTTTTTTATATTTTTATCTCTTTCCTTTGCTGATTTTATTTAACTGATAAGACATGTTGATTAACTAGACAAGCAGCTTCTTGAAATTAAAAACAATGTTTCACTTTTTTTAACCTCTACTAGTTCTGAGTATTTTATACATTTAATATATTTGTGTATTTAATAATATTTTTTTAGTTTGATCAGCAATACTTAATCTATTGCAATTATACAACCAATTAAATTTTTTTCAGCATTGATCTTGGGCAAAAACATAAAATGGTTATAAAAAAATAAAAGGTATCATTTACTTGAATCTAAGCTAGGTGACATATTTTAACCGAAAACATCACGTGACAAAAAATTGCCTCGTAAGACGTGGTTCAATAGCGAGAATCAGCAAAAGTAAATGATTTCCACCCATATTAGTCACCAATACCCTAAACCCAACTTTTTGTACAACCTAAAACCTTCCTTTAGCTCGACAGTGAGAAATTCTTCCCAGCAATCAACTAAAGTGGTTTTTTCTCCGTATGATGTTTTATAAAACCAGAGTATTTGAATTCATCTTTCGTAGTGCTAACAGAAATCTAGACTTAGTACACATTTACTCTGTTTCTCTCATTTATTGGATGTATACATGTTTATTTATTTAAGAGCTGTTACAGGAGACGCGAAGAAAATAAGTGAAGACAACGTGAGCTAGAATAGATAGTACTAGAAGTATCTTCGTAATGTTTTATGAACAGAGTCTAGACAGAAGCTTTGTAATACAGTACTTAAATGTTAAACACATGTCTTGGGTTTTAGGGTATGGAATTTTTATTTTTTTCTAACTAGCTAGTATTGTTTTTTGGCTCTAACAATTATGTAGTTGTTGTTAATTGTTGTGTACTGACCTCAACCCACCGCGTGGGTCAACGTATAATTATCTGGGATATCAAAAGCATTGTTAAGTTAGGGGGATTTTTTAAACAAAATAAATCAGTTCAGCCGAATAAGTGTGAAAAAGAAATAAAGACACCCAGCTCTCAAAAGGTCAAAAACGTAACCTTTACCATATATGACTATGAAAGACTGTATTTTCAACAAAATTAAATCGATTACATTACACCAGAAAACAAAAATAATAAACAAATTACACAAATATTACTTAACTTAGGCACATTTGGTGGCCTTATCGCGTAGAGCGATATCGTCCAGGCTTTATCAATAGTTAAAATAGAGCACAATGAACTCTCATTTTCTGAAACAACTCTGAACATTTTTGATATGATACCACATATGTTATTCGATCTAACACTTATTGCGGCCTCCAAGGTATAATATAAGAAACATCATTTGCTACAGATTTCCCCAGACAATGATACCTTCGGATTATCAACTTAAGTAACAAGTAAATAACTATTCATTAGGTTAGAGTCAAAAACATTCCAGAAAGAAAATTCAGAATAAATTCTTTTTTTTTGAGAAAAGATATTTTTTGTTCAGAAATATTGATAGATATTTGACATAGGATTTTATAAATCAACTTTTATAATATGAACTCCCAAAACATAGCTTATTTTACATTTTAGAATCTTCAATATACATAATGTACATGTATTATTGCTGGATCAAACACCTAAAATATTCATAAAAATCATCACTAAAATACTGCCCTCAAAACAATTTTAATATTATTAATTACTATTAAGTCTTGAATTCACATTTTGATTCATAACTAACTATACCTATATATTCCAGGTAAATAGTTCAAATTAACAAAAAAAGGTCCGAACCATCTGGCTGGACAATTAACCGAGGGCATTACAATAAAGCAACACATAGACAGTCTTGTCACGCACATACGCACCTATATATAATATGTACTATGTACAGGGCTATAGAATAAAAAAAATAATGATAGTCAACATCGTCATTGGTTTACAGGTTTTTTTACATAGGATATTACTTCAGCCTGGTGTAAATAGAAAAGCCGATTTTAGTGTCTTTGTGGACATACAATAAAATGTTGCTTAGTTGTGGCATTGTTACTAAAATGATTCATTCCTTAATCATACAAATTTCTAATTCTAAAGTTATTTCATTGATCCGTCAAAAACGCTATTCCGATAGCTGATAAACCGTTACCTCTAAATATATATATAACTCATAGGTGACTGACTGACATACAATACAAATACAAAATCTTTATTTTCTTTAAGAAAGGATTTTTGGAAATGCCACTTTTAGAGGGGTGAAATAAGGAATGCAAGTTTTACTTCCTAATGCGAGCGAAGCCGCGAGCACTCACTAGTGCTAAATAAAATTAATACATGAGTACAAGTACGTATACCTATTAAAATAATAATGCTTTAACAGTGATTTGGAAAACGAGTGCAATATGTTAGTTAAATCACGGTATTGGACAAGATTTGTAATATAAAGGTTTTTGCATTCATCATCGTCATCGTGTCAGCCCGTGTTCACTTACTGCTGAGTATAGGCCTCCTCTCCAACGTGCCACATAATACGGACTTTGCGTTAAATACTAACAACTCAGAATTTTTAAGATTACTTGTAGTAGTTATAGATATTTTTTTCCTTATTTTTCTGTGTTATTATTAAAAACAAATGTATATATGTATAAACCCTGTACACATAACACGTGGTTACGGCGCCGTGTGTTTGGGCGGGTGACGTTTTTACGGCACATGTTTATATATGGCACAATTATTTGTATGGAAATATTGGTTAGAAATATGGCTGTACAGTTTTTGATGGTGTGCATTTGTATTCTGAGTGATACTCGTACAAATATGGTACTTTCCTCTACTTGTAAATATAATATGCATGCACATACAAACATATTAAGGGTCACAAAATTTTAATAACTGAAAAGTACCTTTTTTACAAAGTACTTACTAATTTTATAAAACTAGACACAAAAACTGTCTGTTTCATAATTGATTAACGAAGTATTTTTATCAGTTACTTAATCACTAGCTACTGTGCGTTTCCTAATGTACCCACGTGAAACCATAAAAGCTCATAATATATAGATACGAGGCTATAAACACTTGATCTTTATTTCCTTTGCTGATTGGACTATTTGTATATCGAAATAACTTCCGCTTTTTAAATACAATGATCGTAATGGATTCGGCAAAAAACTGTTTGAATAAATACGTTACAGGGTTATTGATAACTAGTGGGTGCTCGCGGCTACCCTCGCATTAAGAAGTAAAACTTGAAATTCCCTATTACAAGTGGCATTTCTAAAAATTCTTTCTTAGCGGATGCCCACGTCATAACATCTATTTGCATGACAAATTTCATCCCGATCCATCCAGTGGTTTAGGCTGTGTGTTTGTAGTTAGTTAACTATGTTAGTCACCTTTGAGTTTTATATATTTAGATTATGAGACCGCTGCTTTAATAGTAACTGCAGAGTAAAATCGTGTGATTAATGTTACGAATTAAAAATAACTATTAATTTTCATTGATACAGTAGAAGTAATTGAAGTTCCTTTTGAGCTGTTGTTTTTAATTACTTTCAAATATCATTTTACGTTCAAATCTTACTAGATAACGGAATAATAGACAAAAATGTTTTTCGCAAGGCATACAAGACTTTGGCTTTGATTATAGTAACTTTTAGTTTTGTTCTTTGCATTTTTTTTTTCAAATAACCCTGTACACATTTATAGTGCTTTAGTATAATTAAGCTAAAGTGACTGGTGAATTCCCGTCGGGCATAAATTAACTTTTTAACCCCAAACAGAAACTTACGCTAATTAACTGTCAAGCGTTTAACGGCATCTGTGCATTTTTATAAAAGGCATTTCTTTTAATTAAACTTGGAATTATAAAACGTGATAGTAATTTTTTATGAATTTTTCTCGAGTATTTTAAAGTTTTGTTATCAGCAAATATTTTTAAATGTTTGATGTTATTTTCATATCACACATGATATTTTTTCTCACATTTATGATTTGCTTTAAATACTATTTTTTTATTCAAACAGCTCACATCAAAATATAACTAAATCTTCGATTTTGATGATTAAATCAAAGAAAACCTAACAGTGTTTCATAAAATTGATCGTCTGATAACAATGTGCAAAAAAAAAATTGTGTACAAATTTTCACACCAAAATATGAGAAAAAGAAATCCTTGCAAGAAAACTTTTAAAACAAAAACTCCTGAAACAATAAGTACCTGAAGTTGTAAAGTAAATGCTGTTATCACCAGTTGAAGAGTTTGAATCAATATTTCCCTCTTTAAGTTTTTCTGAAAAATCAATACGCTCATCACTGAAACCCGCCTATTAATGTAACAGTGAGGTTTCATAACAAATATTTGTATGATATTCACATATTAACAAAAGCCTCGTATATTTTTCTGGTAAAGGTATGTAAAACATATTAAGGGTTTTTGGGACATTTTAAATAGAATCATACAGATCTCTTCCTCGGTGTTGTTGGCAAACATTCAACTTTCACGTACAGATTACGACAAAATTAGTCAGGATATACTTGGAAGAATAGAAAAAGAATATGTTTCTGGGGAGACCTTTGCCCAGGAGTGGGACACAATAGGTTAACAAATAAAAAATAATTTAGTCCAAAATCCAGCAATCAACACTTTTCTTATTTAGTTTACTGCCAATTAATTTTCTGGCAAGATTACGTAAATAAAATAAGGGAAGCGATCGGTTTTACATCATTAATCAAGATAGTTAATTAATTACAAAACATGCTTGATATTCGCCTCACCTTGTGAAATTAGTTTTGTATTAGTAAGCGTTAAATTACGTAATAAGAGCCAAATTGAATGTAATATGTTGATGGTTATTGTATTAATTAATAAAATACAAGAATATTGTTGAAGGAGAGTGTATGTTTTTAATTTAGGGTATTTTTTTATGTGATTCACGCATGTATAATAATGAAAAAAGTTTGTGACTATGTCTTTACATAATAATAAAGAAGTACCCGTAGCTCAGCTAGCGGAAGTCGACGCGGTCAGTACGCGGATGAGTGACCGAAAAGTGGCATTTTTGTGGCCAATTTGGACGCTTCCGTGGATCGGATGACATGTTAAATTGTAGGTCCCAGCTGTTTGTCTAGTACGGCAGTCGTTCAGTCATATCAGAGGCTCTTAGGGCGGCTTGATAAACTCTCGACACCAGAAGTTGGCCAACTCTCATTCAATAAAAAGAAGAAGATAACTAAGCATTACATCTAATCATTAGCACGAGCACTTGATTCTCCTAAGTAACACAAATACCTAATATCCCTGGAATATTCCATTAAAATCTTAAATACCCTCGGCGTCGCCAAAACGGCAATTTGTACCGTAAACAAGAGAGAATTACATGAATAATATACGCAACTAAATGCGTCTAAATTACCATTTTTGAATTAGTAATTTTTGATGAGCCTAATGGACGAAAGAATGAGCTTTTGTATAAACAAACAAAGTTAGGGCTTAGCCTGTAATTTTGTACTGAGAGACGATAGCATGGGTTCTACGAATATTTACTCTATTTAATACAGCGTCTGAATTCTCATTGTTGTATTTCAATTCAGCTAGCCAAATATGTAGTATGTTATTGAATTATAATAAAACTTGGATAATTGTTTTTGTTTTGGGTTTATTCAATAATTAAATAATTATCTCAGCCGCATCCCTAGAAATAGGAGAATCGCGTAAGCTGAAGTAACTTACTATACTTACACTGAGCAAAAGACCAATACTTAGAATTAGTTAATATAGAATTAAATAAAATTAGATTATTTTTAAGATTAGTATGGTATCACTAACCACCAACTTTGCAACCAACTGTCAAAACTGCAACTCCAATACTTACATAATCTATGGAATGTTTCGTGCAGTGCAGTTGCTATTATTATTTTTGTTTTTATCTTTATCTAATGTAATACTATCTATAGTGAGTGTAAACAAGTAAGCTGTTGCTTGCCGCGGCAGGAGATACTGCGGCTTTGCATCACAGGATCCCTGGATACCTAGCGCATAGCCCAGTTAAACCTACCTGGATTAGCCAGAAGAAACAAAAAACTCTTTATTTATGTAACTAGGTACAGTCAAGAAGGCGTAAGCTGAGCTTTGCATTTGTGTGAGTGAAGTATGGCAGGTGGGCGGGGGAGTGAGATGGCGCTATCGCACGATGGAGAAGCCGATTGTCTCACCTACACTATTTATGTACACCCACACAAATGCAAAGCTCAGCTTACGCCTTCTTGACTGTATGTACGTAGACATTAAGTTTTATATGAATAAACGATTATTTATTATTTATTTATTTATTATTTATTCGGAAAAAATCAAATGACCCGTTGCTTCTTTGCAACATTAGTCACAAATTACATTCATCTCACGTCCGTTTAAGTTTATAAAATGCCATAATATAATACATATAATTAGTTACATCCGTCCATTCCATTACTATCTGAGGACATGTGTCTTCTGTAGAAAGACCTAAGCACACCACGATGTATCTGCCTAAGAGAACTAACGAATTGATTCTGCGGGGGAGTCACGACCCTTAGTCATGAGGAAATAAGGCTCAAGAGAGAGAATAAATTACATCTAATAAGTGATTTATAAATACGAAAAATAATACCAACGCATTTCACGAAGAGAGATAAATTATTATCGTTGTACTAAACCTTCGTGAAAGTATGAGAAGTTTAATTGGTCATGAAGGAATAATTTGTTTACTTCAGGAAATTCAGGTCCAAATTGGTTTAGTTTCAGCACTTAGCCTGTTTCTTCATGTTGAATGTTTACAAAAGTTATAAACTTAGCAAAGTAGGTATATTCATAAATTCAATAGTAGCTATAACTAAAGAATTTTCCTAAATTTATGAAATCAAGCTAGCAAATTAAAAAAAAATAGTTATTTCAGTTGGTTTTATGGTTGCCTTCACTAAGTTTTACCTCATATTAAAGTTAGATTTAATTAATTTTATTTTCCATAACAATCAGATTTGTACATTTAACACTAAAATCAGTAAATTATATAAGATAAAAGACCAAATAAAAGTGCAACCATATCTTTGCGTCAAATTGCAACTTTCCTCTCCATATTGTATTAAAGAATCATAATACATACAAACATATATACCTAGAGGTACCAAAGCAGGCGTAAGGAGCATCGCAAACGGCCCAGGGCCCATGTTCTGCTCTCGAGGGAGACCCGGTATCAACATTATTGCCCTTTGGTATATGTCTGTTGATGTTATGCGTCGGGCTTCGAAAAATAGATGTTTGCGTGTGTCTCTATTGTTACAAAATGATGTTATGAATCAAGCTTTACTGGATGTGCAATGTTTTATCTCTACAGTGATTAAACAGGTAATTTTTACGAATAAATTGGTTCTCGATAACTATAATGTTCTGGCGTTGGTGCGGAATAAAATGTTGTCTCATTCTTACTTTTGTCATTCCAAAAAAAAGAACACTAAATAAATAATAAATATTCCGGGTCATTTAACACATTGTCATCTAGCCCCATACTATGCAAACGCTTGTATCATTGGTATTAGATATCGGATGCATATTTATTCTTTTTTAAATTAGTAGAAAAGTCACAACACTAATAATTGACATATTACAATGCACTCAATCCGTTAACTCTGTTGCAATGTCAAAGCGTATCAATTAGCACACCAATACAATTTTGCTGTTATATTGTGGTATAAAGGATAAGGAATACATTTTTATTTGACAAATATATAGAACCATTACTCTATTCTAACACGTGCCTACACCACCTAATAAATAAAACACCTATTCTCCATCAAGTACATTCTATTATCCCGCAAACTAAAACTTGAAGTAGAAAGCGCAACTTTTTCTTCCAACTTGCAAACTGGGTGTAGAGCTCGTAATGTTCTTACTATTCTAAGCTAGAACGAGGCACTATTCCAGTCAGGCACTAGGTATTATAGGTGTGCTAGTTGAACGCCTGCGTAGTAAAGACATCGAGAAGAGAAACTTATTGAGATTAATAAAAATATCGATAGTGTAATGAACGAAAGTGTTACATTTTGTATCCTGCTTAAATTTATGAACTATTTGTGCCTTATGGTGTAACTCAGGGTTTTTTGCCTGATATTAAGCATGGTTAATCTGAGATTGGATAGGTACCTAATCTGAGATTAGATAAAGTAATCCAAATTTCAACTTATATTTTGACTAATTTACAGTGAAATGTGAATTCCGCCGTTTAATCATAAAAAAAGTAATACTGATATCAGTAATACTAGTATTAGTATTTACTGATACTAATATCCTGTTACCTAGTACGAGCAAATATTAGGTAACGAGTACCTATGTACTTTGAACTTGCTATCATGTTGGAATTGAGTTAGCCCAAGCTAATGTATACAGGAAATTGTGTTTCTGTGTGTTTGTCGTGATTGACATTGTTTTATGTCAAATAGTCTGGATATATCTAAGTTGACTTGCTTAATGTAAACATCTGGATATACCTACGTCTACTGCCTAAACATACCTGTCTTTTATCCACTTGAGTAGGTAATTAGAACGCTGTGAAATTTTAGTTTCAAATTTTTTTTTTTTTTAACTTGAACGGGTTTGCACTTGACCATAGTTTACCTGATAGCAAGTAAGACTATGGCCTAAGATGGAGCGTGCTTACCCGATAAGAACCGATTCACTCTCGCTTTGAAGATTGCTGGATTATAGTGCGTGGGGAACAGAGAGCCAGGCAGGGAGTTCCACAACCTAGCGGTACGAACAATAAAGGCGGAAGCGTACCGATTCGTGCGGGTCTTAGGAACTTCCACCATAAACCGGTGTCGTCCTGCCGTACCTCTACTCGTCCGGTGAAAGAAGGGCGCGGTATATTTGACAGTTTTTATACACATATGTATATGAATGTATAACTTACAATATTTTATTACAAAATCAGAATATTTTTTGTTTCATGAAAATACACAGATGTCATTGTGTGCGCTATGTGTGTGCACATACGTTTTTATTTTCAGTGGGTACAGCTTTTTTTATTCTTACCTGTGTTATTATTTTCTTCATTTCTGTTGTTATTAAACATCCATGCACTGTAAAGTGAATATCAATAATATTTCAAGTACACTTGAGTAGATGTATCTATCAGTAAAGTAGTGTAAAAGATCAGTATTCCGAAGCCAGCTGTCAGTACCAATATCCATTTCCGTCCAACACTAACGCGCACCGGTCGGCAGGGAATACAAATAGGGTGGCAGTGTTTGGTCAGCTGTTCTAATATGTGGGCAGCAGAAGATGTTTGAAAAGTTTTATGAGTAACAGAACCAAATCGTCATATTATTAATAACAAAAACGATATGCTATGTATTTGTTATGCAAATTAGTAATTAATTAGCCAATGCTACAAACAACCGTGGAATTGCACTTTAAATATGTAATTCAGACAGATTTAGTCAAACTTCAAGATCTCGTATCGATACTAAGAAGAATTAGATTTTAAGTACCAATATAAAAATTAATTACTTTATTTAATAAACGAGACATAATCGTAAGTTCTTATACAACTTATTCACGCGTTGATTTTGGTACATATATTATATAGGTACTTATAAGAATTATTTTTCTTAGCTGACCCGTTAACTCGCTCTCCTACCAATGCAAGGCGTTAGGTTAGATACAAGCGTTGTAAAATTTTATCCCCGTCTACAGGCGTCTCGAGAGATCGCGCATTATGGCACGGTGTTAAACTAACCATTATGGGGCTGCTTTTAGATGGGCGATGGGAACAGATGGCCTGTTATATATTTTATACTGTACAGCAAACATATTAGTATTTGTTATCCAGCGTGGTAATGCAGTCGGCTTGTGGGTTGGCAGGCAATGGGCTACTACACTAATGGACTGTACAGGATTTTGCCTCTCAAAAGTTATTGCTTATACATACAAATATATGTATCTGAGTATGATAAGGTAAGATAATGTAATTCCACAATAATTTCAGCGACCTTAAGCCTTAAAATTTTATCCGTTATCCTTAATGCCGACACGAGTGACTTTCCCAATTAGGTACATATTACTCGGCTCGCATCTACGTTGTAATTCTGTGAAATTACTGCCTTTGATCACACAAGCACCTCAAACCGTCTAAATAATAATTTGAAGATTCACGCGAAGCTAACGTAACGCTTGCGGTAAATTCCTTGACGTTGATAAGCCTGGTCGTTTATGACAAAATCGTTTTCTGTAAACAGAAAATTGTACAGGAATTAGATTTTGTGATATTGATTATGTTTTTTAATAAATAATGTTGTGTAATGTAAGACTCAAAAACGAAGGCGTGGGTGATGATAAATTATGGCTCAAATGTAGATAACCGAACAAAAGGGTCATGACTCCTATTCACTTATTTCAATGTCATGAGATGACATAAAACACATAATCTCAGACAAATAACAATCAAATATTAAAGTTAACACAAACAAAACAATGGCTCGTAACAAATCGCCCCACGAACGTTCAAGCCACGACACCCCATAATTTATCCACCATCACGATAAATATGTATTTGAGAAAGATATCAAAACCACCCTGACCCAAATTTACCCCGACCGATAACCGAGTCGGCAGTTAAAACCGATTTGTCAATTATAATCATACGATTTAAGCTCGCCGCACTCAAATTGAAATTCGTCGAGCGTTTACTAATGAAGCTATTGTAGTCTGGGACCAGCTCGGTTTTTACCGTGCAATTAACCGGCAGTCTGGCGAGTGCGGTCGGTTTAAGCGATGGTCAACGAATCAATGGTCGGTTCGATCGGGTTTGATGGAGCGGTGTCTAGCAGGTGCCGCGAGCTCGTGTGGTTTGACGCGCTGGTTTGCAGTAATTTGGGGTAAATGCGGTTTGTGTTTTGTTGATTTGTTGACAGCTCACCTCTGATTAGTATTAGCTATTTGGTTGAGATTTGAATCAAGGAAAATTTTGGGTATGATTAAATCAAGTTTATTATTTGCTTAGTTTTTATCATAGAGATGACTATCCATTATTAACAGTCCAACGGTATATATTGTTATATAGATTTCGATGTTAAGTTAGTGTAAAAAATGTATGTGGAAGGTATTTAAGCTTGTTTTGTAATTTTTTTTTCACTTATTTAAGAGATTAGTGACTTGCTTTTAATGGACACTGAAAATTATTCATCGCTCCAGGACTCGTACAATCAACACTTTGGTCTAAGAAAAAACCTGCCTGGATTGGATAAAAATATAGGTTCAAATATAACAACTTAAAAACAGCAACTTTAAAAAGGTTATGTAGTGCGACCCACATGTAAAATGTTGAAGCAAAAACATGTAAACTAGTTTTTGCCAACAATAATATCGTATTCGCGCATAAAATAGCGAACTTTGTTGCACCGCACAAAGTTACGAAGCATGTTTCTGTATACTATACAGTGTATATTTTTTGTGTAAAATACAATATGTACAATATACAGTAAATCCATATAAAATGTATTGTCGCAATAAGACTTCAGGATATAAGTTTAATATTGTTTTTTTTCAGTAATATTTGGCGGTTATAGTCTAATATTCCAATCAGATAAAAAAATACAATTCAGTTCAAAACAACTCCTATATTATGGTAACACAGACTATACATTAGGGTACGTTATGCCGATACATTAAACTATGTATGAGCCTTATTAAAAACTTTAGCTTGTATATTTAATACTAAAAAGATAGTTTCAGTACATTCTAATGTGGCGCCACCTAGTTTAGAACTGGGCCATGACATGTGTTGTGCCATTTCCATCTGAAACAGATTTATCCGTTTTCTGCTATTTAGCTGCGTTTAGAATTTTTCCCAGACATTGTTGCGTTTTCTATGAATGAAGCTATTTCAAAGTTTTTTTTTCAGTTGCCATTTTGTTGTGATGGTTATGTTGTAATGTAATGTGAAGAAAAAACTGATACACTAGTTTTTACTTTACATCATATTTAGAATGGTCACAAGGCGTTTTGTGCTCAGTTACCTACGTCGATAAATATGTTGGGACAATATGATTTCAATAATATTTAAATATATTCTGCCAAATATCGCAAAAAATGTCTCAATACATAATTTTTATTTATAAGTGAAGAAAATAAGTAATACACTTCAGTTTAAGTAACATCAAATTGCTTTATTAAAAACATAAACACAACCTCAAAACACTTTTTAACCAAAAAATCTCCTTTCCATACCTGTGCCATCAATAACTTGTGATCGACATTATCTCTCGACGTACTGTGGAAATATTAGCGTTATCGTTCTGAAATACTGCGCGCAATGATTCCGGATATCTCGGCTTCGTAAGTCGACGATCCCGAGGGAACGGGGGAACAAATACTGGACATGGAATTGTTTGTTTTTTCACCCTACATCTAGAAGTGAGTAACTCGGATTGAGGATGTTTGCATGATATTAATATTGTCATCGATGCCTTACCTGGATTCAATTTGCGCGGGCCCGGGACGAGTGGCGTGGCTGATGATGATGAATGATGACATCAGTTAAATCGCAGGAAACACCTGAATTCTAACTGCATAAGACCGGAGCTTGTGTCTTACTAAAAAAGCAGGCCTTTGGTCACTACTGGGTGATAACGGCAGTTTTTTTCATAGAGATAACGAAAGAACTTGGTACTTTATTCGGCTGAACTCTAATTTAAAGTAACCTACCTTCTACAAAAGTATTCTTTAAATCAAGCAATCATCATCATCATCATTTGGAACTCCCTGCCTGGCTCTCTGTTCCCCACGCACTATAATCCAGCGATCTTCAAAGCGAGAGTGAATCGGTTCTTATCGGGTAAGCACGCTCCATCTTAGGCCATAGCCTTACTTGCTATCAGGTAAACTATGGTCAAGTGCAAACCCGTTCAAGTTAAAAAAAAAAAAAAATCATAATCGTCTCCGTAATGAGACCTAGTGTAGGGTATAGGCCTTCCCCCTCTTATGTCTTGTCTCTCTCTCTTTGAATCGTATTTCTTCATGACTGAGGGTCGTGACTCCCCCTCAGAATTAATTCGTTAGGGGAGTTCTCTTGGGCAGATACATCGTGGTGGGCGCCCAGGTCCTTCCACGGAAGACACATGTCCTTGGATATTGTGGTCCTTAAACATGTCGGTTTCCTCACGATGTTTTCCTTCACCGTTAAGCGAGTGCAAATCCACACATAACTTGAAAATACAAGTCATTAGTGTAGGGCCGGATTCGAACCAGGGTATGTCTGAATGTAAAGCAGACACTTGAACCGTTGAGCCACACTCGCTTTATGTCTTGTAATCAAACGATATTACGACTTATTTTTTTTGTTTATTAATAAATATATTCATTCAAAAAAACTTACAAAACACTTAGAGAAATAATAGTAAAACTAAAAACTAAACCCTATAATAAATTTAAAGAAATATAAATTAACAACTATATAATCTAATATACATATATATACAACCTTACAAATAACACACCAACTTGAATCGGAAATTATCGATTTACTTGTGCTCAAAAAATATTTTTCTTAAAAAAACTAAATATTAGCAAATACCCAAACAAACAGTCCACGTAAATTAGGCTACCGTATCATTTTCCCATAAATAGAGCCTTCAAAATTACGAGCAATAATCTTCGAACGTCGAGAGAAGATAAGTCTTACCATCGTAAGGAGCTTACTCATTTCTAAGATCTGTGGCCTTACCGTGACATGCCATCTTACCCTTTCAGTTTCAGACAATAATTCAATTGACGGCTTGCCTAAGTCGCTTGAATTGCTACCAGCTGCTCCTTGAATCACTTGAATGAACATAGATTGTGTAGGTACTCTCTCTTTGACGGTACTATTGGAATTAAGAAAAAATAGTTTAGGAAAAAAGTTTAACTTCAATTTTGACTTTAGATTACGATATTTTTTGACATAATTGTTAAAAAAAACTTGTCAGGAATATTTAAGATATGTCACGGTCCGACTTTAGCCATCCAGCGTTATTTCAGCCAGTTACCAGTCTCAGCTATCTCTCGGTAAGGCCCCTGTCTCAAAGAAACAAATAGACCCGCTTCCTAAATTATGAGTTTCTCTGAGCTCTTTTTATGTGTAAGTGACTCGAATAATTTATGTATTACGGAAAATGAGGTCTAATTTATCATGTGTTCGCTACAAGGTAAATAAATATCTTGCAAACGCAATACGAAATTAATGTTTTGTTTTGTTTGTAATGCTGCTAATAAAATGCGATTTCTCTGTGCTGATAGTTGTTTCAATAAATTGTATTTTGTGGAACTGAGCCAGACATATTTTGTTCGTACATCATTTATATGAAAAACTCATTATAAAAATTAAAAATATTGCGTCAAAATGGTAATCAAAACTCATGTTTGAGTTTTCGTTTCAAGCAATTTTTGCACAATGACTTAAACACATTTAGCTATTAACACATTAGTATTTTGTTTAAAATACGTTAAACAATCGTTATGCAAGTGAACTCTAGTGCCATTGAAATAAACAATTCAGGCTTCCCATATAGACCATAAGTACTGCCCTTAATTACTCCTTGTGAAGATCCTAAGTCAACAGCAGGCTTCTATAAATCCAAACAATCGATATACAATACCTCCCTTGATAAATAAATAGTGAGCAACCATTATGAAATATTTGCTACCAACCTTACTGGCCCGTTTACCCGTTCAGACCTCTTGTACATAAAATATAAGCTATCTCGTTACATTCTCTTTGTGTTACTTTGTTATCAACCCGTTTGGCCCAAACTTTGAACCACGCTGGCTTATTTAAACTAGTTTATTGCTGTACCACCTTCATACGCTTTGAGGTCAAAATACATTAGATGGTTGGTGAAACTTGACAGGCGTAAAACACGGCATAGTTGTTAAGTTATGGATAACGTTACAAGGTAAGGGACATGTCATGTCACGCAATGCAACGGAGGCGTGTTTTTAATATTTGTCATTTTGAGATCTTATACTGTTCTAGCAATTGTAAAAATAAATGTAGGAAAATATGAGGCAGATAAAGTCAGCTAAAAATGACAAATATGGAGTCTATGGTGGCCTGCCCACACAGCAGGCTAGCACTGAGAAATCTGAATAATCTATGCCGTTATGAGGTTTAATAAAATATAATCATTATTTTAGAGATACTTTTTACATGATATAGGCTTACGCTTGACTACAACTTGCCTGATGGTAAGCAACGTTATAGTCTACGATCTAGCGCGCTTGCCTAGAAGAAACCGGTTAACTTTCGACTTGAAAACCGACAAATTACAGACAGATTACTTGATACAGAGGATAGAATTTGCCACAAAAAGACAGCGAATATATCGCAGTAGCTTGCACTGAAACATTTCCGCCATATTAAAAGAATCCGTAGATATCATTTTTTAATTAACATCACTGAGGTCGTCTTCTCTAGTATCTGTTACCTGAATTAAAAAGTAGTTTTTAGTTAACATTTCAAAAGGTACCTACTTTTTATGTACTAGTTAATACTCATATATAATAACTGAATAACACCATTCTCAAATAATAGTCTATAATAACCATCCTTCATTGATAATCTAATATGCACTAATCTAAATCCTAAAGCATCATGCAGACGACCTTTTGCTCAGAACTCATGAATTATTCTTCAATTTTCTGCACAAATACCACGTAAACACTTCCAAAAGAATACCAACAATCAACTCTATTTTAAAACGTATAAGGTTGATATCAGCTTGGTGGTGTTGCAAGTTAGAGTTGGGACAAAATAGAGTATTGTTCGTGGTTATATAAAATTTATTAGGCGATGATCCCTGGGGGTGGTTACACAGTCTGTTAGTCAAAGGATGTTCTCACCTACCCTGCACTATGCACTGGGCTGGGTTAATTACTCTATGACGTGGATTTATGGAGGCTGGAAGAGGTTAGGCAGTACTTTTGTGTCCTTCTTTTTGAGACGTATCTCATTTAGAAGGGTGATGTTTTTTTACGCAAAGTTATTTATTGGGGAATTTTATTAGTTATTTTCACTCAATTCAAATTGAAAAGCCATTGCCGCTAATTTCGGTAACGCAGCAAGTTTTATGGGCACTTTTACAGATTGAGAGCGGGTTTTTTTAATTAGGCTGACGTTTTATTTATTTATTGTTTGACACAATAACCTGTTCTTGTAATATTAAATCAAATAAACTAATTTGCATGTTTTTTACTCATATATGAATAATTTATAATTGAGTCTGTTGACATTGTTTACTGTATAGTACAATAAAATGTACTATGTAATGATTTAAAATGTATTGTAGTTGTAGGTGCTAGTTATACTCAAAGACACTACAATTCAGCGTGTGTTTTATATACAAGATATAAATTTATATTTAACTAGTGGGTGCTCGCGGCTTCTCTCGCATTAAAAAGTAAAACTTGCACCCCCTATTTCACCCCTTTAAAAGGGGCATTCCCAAAAATCCTTTCTTAGCGGATGCCTACGTCATAACATCTACCTACATTCCAAATTACAGCCCAATCCGTTCAGTGGTTTGGGCTGTGCGTTGATAAATCACTATATCAGTCAGTCAGTCACCTTTGAGTTTTATATATTTAGAAGATAATCTGGTGTACACTGTATTGTGTAGGTACTATGACAAATTAAAAGGTTATCTAAACCTATAAAAACAATAAGTAAAATAATATTTAGATCTCAAATTACCTATTTAAATTATTTTTTCTATGTAATATCTAGTGTTTTCATATCCAGTATCCGTATGTTAATTACCACGAGACACCATAAACAAGCCTAGTCGGTTTTGTAGCTGTTCACTTGACCATTAAATATGCAAGCAATTTTAGACTCTCACATTAAGAGTCTGTCTGACCGCATGCACATGACTGCGACATACCGGCAATGGTTGGATATTGTCACGTAATCTGTATTTCTACTGTAATTTAATTTAATCTTGTTTTATGCCTTTATATTGTACTTTTGTGTGTGAACCTTTCTATGGACCCTGCTGTCTGAAATAAAGACCTATTATTATTATTATTGTATGCTTATTTACATTTTTAAGTTCTAAACATTAAAATTTGTTTATATATAATATTATAACGCCTAAATACTATTTATATGTAATATTTATCAGGTACCTAAGCAAGCTCAGCTTTATGGCAAAGGCAATGGGCAAGAACAAACCCGTTTTAGTTTAAAAAATACTACACTAAAAATAACAAGAAAAAACACAATAAACAAGAAAATCCATCAATCACTATATTTATGTATTTTTTTACGATATAATAATTATGAGTAGAAGCATATGCAGTTAAATGTAAGGTATTCATATTATTCATTTCTACTTACCTACATATAGAATTTCCGAAATACTTAAATTAAAGGAGAGAGCTGATGGCCAAACTTGAAGGCAAAGAAAAGCACTGAAGCAACTATTAGTTTTACACATAATGCATAATGTTACATACTACAGCACGTTTCATACGTATATTCTATTGTCTGGTGGAAATGTAAATTTATTCATATACTAGTGGATGCCCGCAGCTTCGCTCGCATTATTTTGAGATAAAAAGTAGCCTATGACCTCTTAGACCTCATACTACCTATACACCAAAACTCATGATGATCTGTTCAGCGGATTTTGCGTGATGAGTGTTTAAATAAACAGATATATAAACAAAATTTCTATGAGTTGCTAGAACATGTTCTGCTATCAATTTAAAGTATCTCCAAACATTTTTTTTTAAATATCTTCAATGTTCAGACTTTCCACTCTCTTCAGATTTATATGTAATATATACATGTTCCACATGAAAGAGAGCGAACTTAGCTTACTAAGTAATTTTATCATTCTAGAAGCCTCTTCAAAATTTAATGACCAAGTAAATACTAAAACCTACACCAAATAAAGCAAAATAAAAAATATGGCTAATGAAGACAAAGTTAAAAATTATTCCCAACTTTGTTTACGCAGCTCAGTCCCATACGTTTCGTTTAAGCACATAACTTACTGGTCATTATTCTACTAAATGAAATTTAATGCTGCAACCATTTAGTTTAAAGGACGCCCCTTAAGTTATGTTGTAAGGACGTGTGCATAAAGGTGGCATTATAAATACTTTCTAATTAGTTTCTTACATTTGATAGACTCACGCTTGACTAGATATTTTCTTTGTTATGTTAGTAATTCACCAGTTTATTTAAAAAAAAAGATATGCAGTCATATATTCATATCGTTTTTTGTTATGACAGCTGTGGATAATTATTTATCAAATTCTTTACATTCACAACACGAATTAGCTTCTTATTAAAATTGATTGTTGCACTGCGGAATATTCAGCATTAGGTATTCTTTAATTATAATAAATGCATTATCTCATTTAAACTCTGTGGTTTGAATGACATGTAAACCTTATAGACATACATATACATAAAATTTAAATTATTATAATCATTTGGACAAAATAATAAATCGATCCTATTATCTTTGCATTTCATACATTGTGTAGATTTGGGACATCAACAACCAAATAACTTGATAGACTTGCACATATGACTTACGAAATAAATAAATATCTGTATTGATATAAAATATAGTGTTAAGCATAAAAGAACATCGAAAGGTAAGCTAGTGGAAAAATATTTTAATGTTTTTACCATCTTGTCTCTTTTTATTCTTTGTATCTTTTTACTATTTGTTTATATCCATAATTGCAACAAGAAATAAATAAATAAATGCTAAATAAAAGGCATTTATTTCAGGCATTATAAACCCATAACTTAATACTATATAACACTGTAGAAGGGTGTTGTCAATGTAAATTATTAGGTTTTAAAAAAATAATAAAGAAATTGTGCTAAGAAATAACTAGCCTTTTGATTCCATCCATTATAACCTCATCCTATGTTTACATTTTAGTGCCATGCCGTGTGATAAACGACACAGTTCCACGGACCACTGGCTGTCTAATTAGCATTTTATGAAATGTTACTCCTCCAAATGTAGTTGGGACGAGTAAATAACGAGTTTGCATATACCGAATTATGTAGATAACGTTGTAACTGCTACTGTTTTCGTATTGTTTATATTTTATAGATTTTTTAGTAGTATTTTTTGAGACATTTTTCTCAAATTTTTTAAGTGATTATACATATTCAATGTTCTTTGCTTATCCAAATTAGATAACGTTGTAACTGATACTGTTTTGATACTGGTGGAAATTTGGTACTTAGATTTTTTTAACAGTTAGAATATATTTTTGTAATTAGTAACATTAGTAATAGTTGCAGACGTTGTGTGTATTAGTAAACTGTTTAGGCTTTTCTAAAGATTATTAAAGTGCCTCTTTTTGTCTTATTTTGTAGTAGTATATTTAGGCTTTTTCCTTGTTTTTCTGTATAATTCTTGAAAAATAGTGAAATTATACATACATCTCACTGTTTAGAATATCTGTTTCTCATATTATAAGCATTAAAATGACATTGAAACAGTTATTAAGACGTACGATTCACAGTTATAAGTTAGTTATAACTCAAAAATGTAAAATTTTTGTTCTTTTACAGTATTTAAGGACTTAAACCCTTGATTGAAGATTGTTAAATTAAAAAAAATATCAAAAAGAAAGACGTTTTGTTGTTTAAAAACTTTTTCATATACATATGTAATAATATACCTATATAATTTCAGTACGACAGTTTTGTCATCATAAAGTGACATGCCGTAAGTATTAATATGTGTCTATAAAATCAGAATAGATCATCTTACTTGATTCAATAAGCTACCGATTGAACAAAAAAATAAAAAGCCGTAACAAAAGAATCTATTGACCTCTCACAAAAGGTCCTGATTAAGCTCTTAAAACGGATTCTCTTATTAACAAAGTCCGATATGAAAGATCTTAATTTCAGTTTAAATTGACTTCATCACAGGATGCAGGCGCGACTAAAAGACCAATAAAGATAATTAAAAACTATCTTTGTATCATTGTGTGTCTTAATTTAACTAATTGTCAACTACTTGTATAGATTGTCAAGCGTTGATAGGGGTGTTTGGGTTAGTTAAAGTTACATAATTATTAACTGTTTTTGTTAATTGTGCGGTTGTTTATTTGAGCCCAAAAGTACACACATAATGAGTATAATAGAGTCGTACGATTTTAATTTTTTTTGTTAATTTGAAAGGTTATGCACTTGGCCATAGTTTACTTGATAGCAAGCAAAGGTTATGATGAGATGGAGCGTGCTTACCCGATAAGAACCGATACACTCTCGCTTTGAAGATCACTGGATTATAGTGCGAGGGGAATGGAGAGTCAGACAGGGAGTTCTATAAGTTCTATAAGATAGTTTCTTTTAGTGTTTTGTTAACTTATTTTATTGTAATTAAATGGTTACGCTTTTAAATCAGATTCTTATTCATTCTACTAACAATGTTCGCATATATAGGTAGATGCACTTTTGTCGTAACACAATTTGATTGTCAAATTTGTGTTATAATTTTGTATCCATGAATACTTAAATTCAGTAGCAACACTTGAATAGCTCCAGAGTGTGCTTAAAGCGTTTATTTATTTTATTTGTGTCAGGTTCAGAGATTATACAATTTTATTGTACCAGTTACATGGTAGTTGGACGCCGGCCAAATTGAATCTATAGTTGCCTTTAAACTGTGCACTCGTGTACACAAAAGATCTTTTTTATTTAGTTTCCATAAATGTTGTAAGCGCCAATAAAATTTATCCTCATCCAAAATCACTTTACGCACAATTTGCATACTGATAACCAAATGTTGTGAACAACTATCGAAAGTCTAATTGACAAAGCTCATGAATATTTTGTTGATAATTAGTCGCATAATTTGTGTTGTAAGAACAATGAACAATAATAACAGTTTATTATTGTAGGGCAGCGTCGATCCCTATCGTTGGCAAGTTCTCTCAGAGAAACACTCCGCTCCCTGTTTACACCCAACGAAGTATAACCGTTTACGCTGACTTTTCTTTACTTTTGTTTCCAAATGGCTGAGGAGTCAATTACCCGGCTCTGTTACGGCACCTCATGACAATACAATCTAATCAGCAACTTTGCTAATGTACGTACAGACAAAACAAAGAACTCGCTAAACGTCTTCTCCTTTGTTACAGATAAAACTCGGCCCGATGTGAGCCAAGATGGATCTTAAGTACCTGATCCTCATGATTGCGTTCGCGACCGTCGAGATCAACGTCACAGAGAGCAGACAAAACGAAAAAAGAAGATGGAAGAACGAAAAGAGCATTTATTCTCATTACGTCAACATCTGCGATATTCAAGACAGAGAGTCAAAAGTACATTGCTATTGTGAAAGTAACAAGATTAAAACGGCCACTAAAGCGGACTGCTGGGTGTTCAACGGTGGCATCGCTGAAGATGATCCTTTCTGGTCCAATTTCTACTCGCAACCTAAAATCGAAAAGCTCACGTTCAACGTTAGAGCCGACGGAGGTCTGACGTTCATCCCCGCCAAAGTTATCGTCCGACTCGACCGCCTCCAGTATCTCAACATACAATACGCCAACATATATAGCATACCTTCCTTCGCGTTCACGAATTCGTCGACGCTCCGCGAAATAACATTACCGAAGAACAAAATAGCGAAACTAGAAAAAATGTCATTCGCTCATCTGATATTGCTGTCGAATGTCAGCTTAGTCGAAAATCAGATATCCGAGTTGAAGCGGGACGTATTCTACGTCTTACCCAATTTACAGAGGTTGTACCTGTCGAAAAACAATTTGGGCGTGTTGCACGACGGATGCTTCAAGCATTTGAACAACCTCATTAAGTTGGATCTCGACAATAATCTGCTGACTGTTGTCATTAGAGAGAACTTCCTAGGACTGTCTAATCTGATCGCGCTGGATATGAGAAACAATAAATTAACGATGATAGGGGACTTGGCGTTTGCGGAACTTTGGAGTCTGCAGGAACTTTACCTGGACGGCAACGAAATAGAATTTATATCGGAGCGGGGTTTCGGCGGATTGACTCAGCTGCGGAAACTTTCTTTGTCAGATAATAAGTTGGGGACATTAGACGGCGGCGTGTTGGATGATATTCAGAAGTTGAACGTTTTGAATCTGAGGAATAACAACTTGGAGACGCTCCAGCAGGAGACGGTCCGCAATGTTTTGGAAAACATGAAGTCAAATTACGCCTTAATCTCCCTCGACGGTGAGTTGTTTATAACTTTGTTTGTGATTTATCTTTGTTGGCTCAGCTTTGGAATTCTTTATTAATTCGTGAAGCAACTTTTCACATTCTCAGTAGCGTCGAAGCGATGAATCGATGAGAATCTAATTATTAATATACTGATTAGTGAGATGGTGGTTCTGTTTGATTACTGCTCGAGCTTCCTGAGTTAGTTCAATCTATTTTGATTAGCTCTTGTGTAGTTTGTTGTGGTTCAAACACATCGTACGCCGGGGAATATCTCGAGTGTGAACGGAAGACGAGTATAACTGGAACTGAATATATTTGTGCTATTTGGAGCTTTGTAGTTTGCAAATCTTTGTAACTGATAGTGAGTTGCATTTACATTCAAATTTGTTATGAGGAAAGGCTATGATAAATAAGCTTTGATATTTACGAAGAGTTAAGGCTGCTTATGTACATATGTAGGGATATAATAAGGGTTTGATGTTTGCTGCCTGTTTTCGGTTTTTAAGTAGAATTTATTTGGTTTTGTTTAGGAAAACGCTACAAATGCATGAATACAACGTTAGTCATCATAAGCGACTTTTAATCAATCGTGACCCTAATAAATCACTAATCAGAACACTAATAAGACTAGTGTATCATCGTTATTTATCATCCATATAGTATTATGTATTGTATTGTTTATTATTATTATTATTTATTAGTGTATTATCTGAGTTTGTATTGTGTTCTTTCACTTATATATTTATTTTAAGTATTCTTGTACACCGCCTATTTAAGATTCTTAATCCTGTCCATCCAAAGGTTGCGTGGAAGAAATCGCCTAAGGCGATAAGGCCGCCCAATGTGCATTAAATTAGTTTTTATATTGTAATTTCTTTGGTGTGCATTAAAGAAATATCTTATCTTATCTTATAAATAAAATATGTTTACCAAAAACCCATTGTGTTATAATAAACAGAGTGACGTCCAATCAGCGCAAGCAGCTTTCGCCAGCCGCTGCAAAAACAGCTTCGATCCATTCGTCTGAACGAAGTTAATTATCATTTCCTCTCGGAACCGACTTTTTTCATTTCCCCAATTTGTTCCGATTCGGGTAATTTACCCGAATGTTCGCAGTCCATAAGATATTGCCATTAAACGCCCGATTTACCATTAAATCTATGGCCGTTGAACAGATGGAATTGATTGCCAATATCACATTAATTTGGTGATTTATTACTTCGACACGTAGTCGGTGTGATGCATTGAACATGGCATATAACCATCACGTTTTCACTAAAAATAGATTTCGCGTTTGTATTGACGCAAACAAACGCAGAATTAAAAAGTATGTCTCAAAAATTAGGTCACGCTGCAATTAAGATACCTATGCAAAAATTAAATTTAGAACGCATAAATATATTATTTGTAAATATATTATTCACATATCATGGCTTTCGTCACTCATAGTTCGGCATTACGCCAATCAGCATTATTTAGCAGGCTTGATTAAGAACATATTGTTAATACATTTCAATATAAACATCTTTACGTATTACATAAAATCCGTACCAAACAACATCAAAACAGCTTACCCATTTTGCGTGACGCCAACTCGCGGCCATAATTCTTCTCTAAGGCTCTTCTAAATAAAACAAACAGGCTTTTCCCGAGCATAAATCTAAGATATCTCCGACCTGGTGTTACTATAAACCTCTTAGACCACACAAATATACCTGACCTTCATAACTTGGACCTCAGGCTCAGAGGCCAGTTCTCAGATTTGCTCTAAATAAACTATGAGAGTGCCGACCTCAGGATATGAATATTAGTTACAGAGGTATGAATCAGGCAGGTGCAATTTGGAGAGTATTTTCAGTAGGTGTACAACTATTTATATTGTTGCTAAAAATTTTTAACCACTTTACTAATCAGTTTCAGAACAAAGCAATATTGGAGAGTTATATTTAATTAGGCCTAATAAATAACAATAAAAGTGAATAAATAAAACAAACAATGTAAAATGCTAATAAAGCTTATTGTTACGTGATTCTGTCTACAAATAGAAAAATATATCCGCTTTATTTAAAAAAACACCAAACAGAAAAAGCACAAAACAATTTACATGATATATAAAAAAATAAGCTAGTGTCTGAACTGGCGATCTTGTCGCTAAGAGCGATCTCTTCCAGGTAACCAATCTGGCAAAGATGAAAACAAATACAGAAACAAAAATGGACTAAAATAGTTTTTTTTATTAATTTATACATATTCTATTTTTTTAGGTTTCTGTTTTTAATTTTTTTATATTTAATTTATTTATATACAATCAAACGTTGAATGGATAAAATAGCGAATATTTTTGGACATTTAAAAATTTTCAAATGCTAGTTTGTGTAAAGTTGATAAACCGTATTCAGTTACGTAGTGTAGCTATTTTGTGACACTTTAATGGTCTGTATATTTCGTCGAGAGATGCTTCATTTTGCACAAAACTATTGTTATCTTTCCGAGTTTTGATATATCGGTCTTTGTAGTAGTTAATTTGCTCGGATCTGTTTACAGGAAGTGGTTTGTGAAGTAAATGTTAATTACTGCTTTAAATTTAGTTGCTATTAGTTGGTGGGCTCGAGAATGGGATTTAGGCAGATAACATAAAAGTTGTTTATTATGTAACCAGTGAAGTGAGGATAACAATTAGATAGATAGATAGATAAAACTCTTTATTGTAACTCACATTGAAAAAAAGACAAACAGAAACACAAAAGACTTAAAAAATAGTTCAACAACTCACATTGGTATTCTTAAAATAGATCTGCTATATTTATAAAATAATTTCCATCATCATTATTTTCCGTTATATGAATGTTCCTCTATGATTATTTCAAAAGTATATAAGTTGTGACCATAAAATTGGTGCTTTTCTTGAGTGTTGTCTTAGTGTTAGCAACAAACCGTTTCAGTAGGATGAAATCTCGACAAACTTACTGTTGTTACTTTTTCTAAATACTTTAACATATTAAAATTTGTCTCGTGTTTAATATTATCTATGGCTAATCGAATAATGTTGTCCGCAGGCAACAAGCTGACGTGCGACTGTCGCCTCTCCTGGCTACAGAAACTTCGCAACGAAACTCGCAGCAAGCTCCTGAAATACTCGCTCAAACGACTCAACTGTCTCATGGATACCAAACTCAAATCCAACTTGGGAACTTTAAAAATAGAACGAGTCACTGACCGACAACCTAAAACAAACTTCGCACAAAAGAAAGAAATCGACTACGAAGATGATGATGAAATCACAGACGATAAAACCTACGACGAAATGCAAGATCAGGAAAACGAAGAAGTCAAAATTGAGTACAGGAGGAAGTTAGTCGATATTCCCGCGGAAATGTTGCCATGTCCGAATCGGTTGGTCTCTGAAGTGTCGTACTCACCACCAACTCAAGATGAAGTGAAATATTACGCAGCGTCCTCTGGTGGTAGAATGGTTGTAACTGAATGTTTGGTGTCTCTAGCTGCTCTATTGAATTTTTTGTAGCGTGACCAAAGATAAATCTTGTAAATAAGCTAAATTAAGTGGAGTGACTTTTAGGATACATACTTCTTAATTTTACCAAAAATTAGGTAATTGTTTGGATTGTTTCTCAATTTTTAGAGTTAGGGTATGTAATAAGCTTGTCTCATAAATGTAACTAAAGCTAAGATTCGAGCCTTGTGTAAATAATATTTCAGCGGCACATAGAACATATCTTAGATAAATCCTTCACTGTAGAGTATTTTTGTAAAAGGAAGGAAAACTGACCATTACTGTTAAAATAATATTATCATCAGCTGAGCTAAGTTGTGTCAAGGTGATAAGGCCGCCCACTTGTGCATTCTTTTATAGTTTAAGTTCATTTCATATTGTAATTCATTTTTGGTGTGCATAATAAAGTTATATTGTATTGTATTGTGTAAGTTTTTTTACATGGTAGTAACCGTGGCGCAAAAATCTGGGCTTTTATTTGTCGACCTATATTTTAATAAAAATAACATTAATTGTATATATTATAGAAGTTATATTAGCAATAAACTATTTCTTAATATATCTTACGACTGTACAAAAATCAAGACAATCTATTCTTTAGTGTACCTTATATATAATTGTGTGTCATTTTCTAGCGAAAGCCTATTGTTGTTACTAGATGCTATTTTGCTTATTACCTTGTTATTACGATTTTCTACCGTAGAAACCATGATTTTGGTACTTATTGAAATAATTGAATACAAATTTAATATATAGTTTTTCTCTTGTATATGTGGTAATATTACAATATATTAACACTCTGGGAAAATTACACAAAGCTTTTAAAAGAAAACTTTTGGAGGTTAGCTATGGGTTCTTATTTTTATGATGCTAGATAACTTCTTTCTCTGTTTACGTAACATATTTTAAACAAAACTTATTTTTTTTTTTTTTCTGATTTTGTACGATACACTTATGTTTGGGAGAAGAATATCATTTGGCAGTTTTTAATGATCATTGTCTTAATTAAAAGGTAACAGAGAGAAAATGTATTGTTGTTTTTATGATTTCTTAAGACTTCTGATATTTTTTTGTACCTACCATATAATAATATGAACCAACTGGCAAGCATCTGTCAGCATAATATACAAAATAATATGTACAGCATAATACTTTTTAAATTCCTTTATGCAATTAATTCTGGCAGACATGACAGCTGGTTGACAGTTTGGATAAAATGGAGCATTTTTATATGAATATGTTTTATGTGAAATATTTTACTACAAATTACCTATCAGACTCAGAAGAATTTTGCGGCACCTCATGAGAAATTGATTTGAATGAAATCTTTAAAGCGTCGGTTCCTACAGTTCAGTATAAATCTGTTTAGACGTACTAAAATGTTTTAAAGAAAAAAGTTATTTTGTCTGTAAATGACTTTTGACATATATATTTCAATAAATACTTATGTGTTTTGACAGCAATCATTTTAATTATTATTGATTATGCTTGATTGTAATTTACATATGGGAAAAACAAAACAAAATATTTCTAGGAAGTTAAAATATCTGTAAATCAATGTTTGCTCACCTAAATTCCATATTATAAGTTATTTTATCAAGTGCTAAACCCGCACCATGGTTGTTTAACTTAAACTTAAATTTACGCAGGTTCGAATCCTGCCGGTCGAGATTATTTTTGCTCACTTTCCAATTTAAGTTTAAACTAAATTCCATATTATCAGAAATCCAATGATAACATGTTTTAAATAATTTTGCAGCTATTGTAACTTGTATTTTGTAGTTAAATTATTTATTTGCAGCAAACCAGTGATTTAAATCGCTAAGGTTGTTTTGAAAGCGCAAGATATTTATTATTCGGAATGGCTAAACTCGCGTTTCTCTGATAACACAATGTAAATAATGCAATAAATTATTTCGCTGCATGTTAATTTGAACAGTAGCTTAACTTTGTACAATTATACAAAAAAACGTTGTCTGCTTTGCTTCAGATCTGTGCTGTTATTGTGATTATTATTAAAAGTTCTACGAAACACTACCTAATGGTTAAAATGCGCCTAGACGATTTTATCACTTTGTAAAGTCTATATCATGAACATAACAGTAGAAATTTTATGGCACACACGAAAATATTTTTTTTTCAGTCCCAAGCAATGGAGAAATGTTACAGCATATTAATAATTGATTCTATCCTATTTTAGCGGTATATTAGTCATTAATATTTTGACATGAATATTAATTTACCTAAAATTGTACAAAGTTTAGTTACTGCATTCTAAATTACATTGTGATTATACTGTCTATTCTAATCGGAGTGTGAAAACAATAAATTGATACTTTTCCAACGTTTGTGTTTTATTCGAAGCTATAAATTCAGCCTTTCTGACTACCGACAACCCGTGTCTCTAGCATAGATCTAAACAATGCATTAGCTGATTTATTTCTTATAGTTATTTGTTGATTTATTTGTAACTATAATAATTTGGTAGATCAGGAACCGAACCCACAAATAGGTAATCCAGAATCGCAGGTATATCATCAGCATAAACAACCACAAAAGTAAGTATTAAAAAAAGGGTAAGAGTTTTGTATTATTCAATTATCTAGTACCAATGACACAAGCGTTTGCTTAGTATTAGCAGGAGTAGGACACTTTAAACAAAAACGCACCACGCAATCAAAATACGTTCGCAACGAACAAATTATAACAATTGAAAATTGTAAGGTGTTAGCCCAGTTGTATTACAATATCTTGCCCTGTCTTATGGCCATAGCAACCCACAAGACTACACTATGATTAAATAGATGACAGAGTTGTGAATCACATAAAGAATTGTTTTAAATCTGTGCTAAATACATGTTTGTGTGCGGACAGCCTAAACGTTTGTAGGGATTTCAATGGAATCCTAACAAATAGATATACACTAGGGTTTGTTTAGGTTCTCAGTGATAAAACGACTGAAATTCAATTGTCACGAGAGAGGAATTCGAATAGATTTATTGGATTAAAATATTGCCTGTAACGTAGGAATTTATGCATAAAATAATGCTGCTCTTTTGAAACGTTTCAAGCCTTTGGTTAGAATATATAGATTATAAACTCTTTATTGCACATACTTAAATAAAGAAAAATAGTCTCGATAAAAAAATATAAGTAGAGCCACAACTGGCGAGGTTATCACTTAAATCGATTACTTTCAGGGGACTGTAGGATAAAGTAGTATTAGAAAATACACCACACAAAACTACAAACAATAAAATATATTCCCACCACTTCAAGAGAACGCAAATCTGGCACAGTGCCGTTCGTTTATTTTTATCTGACTAGGATAAAAAATAAAAGGAACGAGGTAATAAGAAAGGATTTTCTGAGCTGAATACGTGATTACTAACCCGGAGTAGTGCTATTGATTGGGCGCCAGATATTGTCCTTTCTATTAGGAATGATAATTCTATATTCTATGATAGAAATAAATGATTTTTCTTTGTTTTATTTCGCAATTCGTATATATTTGCTAGGATTTCTAATTGTTTGATAAAATGTAGTTAGTACCTATGATTGTAAATTTTAATAAAGGGCGAAATACATTTTTCATACATATAAAATTGAACCAGTAAGAAATTAATACCTTCACATGGTAAATTTTCCGCATGAGTTTTTTTTTCTCTTAGATGATTTTTACTTTATGAAAAATAAAATACTCAATTACTTACCTACATTCAAAGAAGGCATATGCACATGTAACCTTGACTTTTCATATTATGCGTCCGTTTTGTTAGTAATCATTAATTGGAGCACATCACATGCCATATTAAATACAATAGAAATAAGTTATCTGTTTCCATTTTTTTTAATAAAGATAAAGATTTAATATTTTCTGCTTTCTTTTATTTTTGTGTGATTTCCTTCAATGTATATATTTCCTTTAAATATCAATAATATGTAGTTTTGTGTGTAAGTACGTATGTTTGTATATTGTTTACTTTGAATGTTATATTTGTTATAATGTTTTATTTTTAAATTATTTAATATTGTGTTAAGTACGCCAGCTTTACGGATTTCCTCTAGTGTTGTCCAAACTAGGTTACCTGGAAGAGATCACTTTAGTGATAAGGTCGCCCAATGTCCCTGGTTACCTTCCACCTTTATGTTAAATATGTTCTTTTTTATTTGGTGTACAATAAAGTATATTTGATTTGATTTGATTTGATAAAGATAAAGAATCTATATTGATAATGTAAAATTGTAACATACATAGGTATAAGTACTAATATCACAGAATATGCTACACAAATTACAATATCTCGTCAAATTGAATTTATAACATTAAGCTTTTATAAAATTTTAGAAGTTACATATGTCTAGTTTTATTACAATACAATACAATACAATATTACTTTATTATGCACACCAAAAATAAATTACAATATGAGATGCTTAAACTATAAAAGAATGCACAAGTGGGCGGCCTTATCACCTTGAGTGATCTCTTCCAGATTAATAAAATAATGAAAATTTTTGTTATTAAAATGATGTCAAACATAATAATAGGTATGTAATCATACAATATGTCAACTTAAATAAATCTAGGTACCTACTGTCACTTTAGCTGTATAGTAATAAATATAGTTATAATTACTCATCAGAAATGACTATAACTTACATCTTGATACTAAAAGAAGACATTTTCTAAAGTTTACAAGCACCTGAGAAGGAGCTGTCCGTTTATATTACGTTGGATAATATAATATGACAACATTATTGCCAAGTCCGGACAAAGAGCTACGAGTAAATGCATGACAGGCTTTCCGGTACCCATCTGGTTACCACCGTCAAATGAAAAAGCTATTACCAAGCGCTTTCCGCTTGCTTCGTATTCCCCATTTCTGAGGGTCGTTACTTCCTCCTCGAACCGAACTTGAGTGCACAATTTTTATCATTCTCAGCAGCGTGCAAAGTGTCATACATCTTATTTCATCGAACGCTTTACTGCGAGTTTACGTTTACAGCTTACGTTCCACCAACGAAAATATAAATCGCCGTTAGTTCCAGCAACGTGTAGGTATGTTCCTTGTTTGAGAACCAGTTCCGTTGTAGTACAGGCCTTATTTTTCTAAAGTCACTGTATTCTTAGTATGTGCGTCGCTTCAGATGATCTAATGGTTAAATGCCTATATAAAGTTAGGTAACTAAGGGAAATAAATGGTAAAAATATTTAGAATGTTTATATTATAACATTAATAATAAAACGTTCTCCAAAACAGCCTGACAACTTTTAATAAAATATGCTTGCAAACTAAACAGTAAGTTAGTGTGATACATCAAATTTTTATACACATTTTTCACTCGTACTTTAATGAGGAGGTAGAAACAACAGCTGCCTACATAAATTCATTATTCAAAGTAATAACAGGACAACTTTAATTTACGGAGCGCCGGCTACGGACACTTGGTTTATTTAATCTGAAGGGGGTTCCTAAATAGACAAGTTACTAAGAAATAATAATTGTGTTCATGTAACTTATTGTTGGTTTAATATTACTTTTTAATATATGTTCAAAACATTTCTTAGCCAAAATGCATTACACTGCTTAATGTAATACATCTTGGGCTAAAAATGTGTTTATAGTTATTATTTTATGTATTATTCGTGTAAGATAAACTTAATTATTAGTTTCAGGATTAAAATTTGACACATCACCATCTAGCTAACGTTTATATTTTAAAGGGTAACTACATAGATTATTATTCTATTAACGTATAAAAACCAATACAATTAATAAAATCAAATAACACAATTATTAAATTGTATTGTGCGGGAATCGAAATCGCTATCTCTTGATTAGAAGACGGACACACTACCAACTGAACCAACATAATTATTAATAAAATAAAAGGTACTCGTAAGTGTGTATTATTAGTCATTGTAACCCCTTGAGGTCGACTAGACGGCCCTTAATGAATTGAGTAAGAAGCAATAAACTAATTGAAATTCTACGTCGTTTTATGGTAAAGAGTTCATTGTGGTAAACGATGGAGCCTTAAACAAAGATGTTGCCAGATAGATACTTGAGTTTTGCATTTTGATGAAGTTGTTGACCTACTAAACGAACTTCGGACGATCTAAGGGCAACACAATTATACGGATAAAGTAGAGCTGTGGAACAGAAGTTGCTAGTTTTAAATATCTTAGCTAGTAAAGATGGAACATAATAGTTGTAGATTTAGACATGATCACATACGAGAAGTTTTTTTTAAATAATATATCATGTATTGACACAAACAACATTTTAAAATACCTTCAAAGGTAACACTTTAAACCTAATTGTTTTTTGGACGATGATAATTTTGACACGACAATGAGCAGAACACTATAACGGCTTGCATATTTTTTATTATAGTTTTGCGAATTGACGATAGCAAATACTAGCGGACTTATGATAAAATATAGATAAATAAACAGTTTATTAACACACTAGCACAATACAGAAACAATAATAGTAATCTTATGTTAAAGAAGAAAAGCGGCAGAAAAATTAGTTAAACGTGGTATATATCACACAACGATTACATTTCCATTTGGAGCGCATTCTTAAAAATGCTTAGCAATAACTAGATAACTTCACACGGTTTACAAAAGTACTTGTTTTTTTTCCATTTTTTATCCAATTTAATAAAAGTTTAGGATTCCTCCACCCGCTCAGCAAAAAAACAAAACACAAATATAAAACCTAACAAAAGACAGGCCAAAATATAATTTGCACAAAAACTTTTTTCCACATATGCCTCATACAACTAGGTACAATATATAAAACATTCATTTCGCAGTGAGTTAGTCAGCACCGCAGTTGGTTTTAATCCTCTTACATTCGTTCAGGAATTCGGCAGTGCTGAGCGAAATGATGATATATAGCTGGATGTTGGAAATAACTTTACTTTCTGTTGCGTTTAAAGTTAAGGCGGGGTCGGGTTGGTAGTATGTTCTGAGGCTTCTAAATAAATGCTATTATAGCGATAGGGGAATGTTGTTCTCAATAAATTAAATCAAAATTAAATTATTTTTTTCATCAAAGCAACCCTAATCTACCTATTACAACAGTATCTCAAAAATACATGGCGTTTAAATTAATTAAACCATGCTTGTTATAGCCCATGTCAAAAAAAGATACAAGCTATAATAATTTTGGTAGGCGTACATAAAATTTTGCTTCTTTAAAATAAAATTAAGTAAGTTAGTTGTTATTACAATTCTATTAAGTATTATAATCTCTCCATATTTTTATAGTACAATAGCTCATTCGAATAAAATATAATATAAATAAAAAAAATAAAATGTATATACGAGCATAAAAATGAAATACGTACAACATACAATTTATCTTATAAATTTTATTCGCGTTTGTTATATTCAATATCCTCAAAGATCAGAGGTCGACGACAGCACCAAGCCCTTACCCAGCAACAGCAAATAGAGTGTAATTGATGAAAACTGTAATGAGAAACAATCCGAGTGTATTCAATTTTCGTTCAAATGTTTGGCGCAATAACTCTTATTTCTGTATTCCGGGACCGAAAAAAGTTACCGGTTTTGCGGCAACGATAAATCTAAAACCGGTACAGGTCCTGTACCGTTGTTTCAGGAGTTTGGCGGAAATCGAAATTCTGTTAGAAATTACTCGTAGTAAATCAAAACAGGATGAACTTTGTGATCCTACCTGATCGAGCAGGCACAGGGTGGGATTATGAGAAGGGCAAGTTAAACGGTGTGTATTATGCTGGAGTACAATTGAGACGTCCGCCATCCATTTTATTACTAATTAGTGGGTGGTCGCGGCTTCGCTCGCATTTTCTTTATGCGAGCGAAGTAAAACTTGCATCCCCTTTAAAAGTGGCATTTCAAAAACTCATTTCTTAGCGGATGCTACGTCATAACATCTACCTTCATTCCATATTTCAGCCCAATCCATCCAGTGGTTTGAGCTGTGCGGTGATAGATCACTGTATCAGTCAGTCAGCCAGTCAGTCCAGCCAACTTTGAGTTACTAAAAAAAAAACTACCTTATAACGTTTTAGGAATTGACTTATTCAATCATGTATATAAACGCACCCTTAGGTTCAAAATCCTAATAACAATTTGAGCATGTTATACTAATATCTTTTTAAAATGAAACTTTTCCATGAGTAATAAATATTAAACATGAAAATGTATAGCATAAAACATAATTTTCTCTGAGACAACTAATATTAAAAAGCAAAAATTTGTATAATTTAAGTCGCGTTGTATTTTGGCTTAAGAATACCTAGCACAAATGTTTCTTTATATCTCGGATCAACGCAGAAATCCGCTACTTATTTGTTTTACCTACTACAACTTTTGCCTATTTTTTATACTGCAACTCTACTAATCATGTTCTAGAGGAACATGCCCACCACACATTGTTTTCGACACGTTAAATTAAAAAAAAAAAAAATAAAGCCATTTATTTCCCAACTTAAGTAACATTCAGGAGTTATTGGTTCTTAGTTAGTAAAGCATTATTGGTTTATATCAAATTTCAATTTATTTTAATGTTTTATTGGGCACCCAAATTTGAGCATAGGCCTCCTCCATGCGCTGCCTTTCTTATGTCTTCGTTCCGAACTCTGTCCCTCAGTTTTATGTTTAGGAGAGAGCGTTCTGTGGCTCTCTGAAATATGGCAATTTTGTCTACTATTTGTTTGGTCAGAGGCCAGCATTGACAGCCATATAGGAGCGAGGGTAGAATAGTATTATCCATAAGTTTCTTCTTAAGTCGCATTGGAATATTACTTTTAAACACATCTTTATTCATCCAGTACTTTTTCCACGATATGGCGATTCTTTCGATACGTTATATTACATAATATCAGTAAAATTTTAGCCTAAAGCAAATAACTTTAGTAAATACAATCAGACATCAAATATTAAAATAAAATAGAAGTTACAATACGTCAATTTAGGAAAAAAATAACATTTACCAATGGTATGTCTGAAACGAAGTTTTTTTCTTTACTTTGTTTTTCGATGTTTTCTCTTTTTAGATATTGGGTACCTACTCTTATTTGCGATGAAAAATAAATACAGACAGTTAACAAACACTTACAAAACCTATTACTACATTTTTAATTATTAATTCTACTCCATATTTAGGATTGCAAGACCTTTTCATCCATGGCCGTTACCGTGAAAACATGGTATTATTAGAAGTTTCTAAATGATCAATAATTTTGTTATCACTAACAATTAAATGAAGATATCGAACAACATTTTGATCACGATCTCAGCCATCAAGATTCAACCCTCTTTCTTTACGTATAAAATTCATTTGCAAAACCGTCCATTTGCCATTATCACCCCAACCTCTCCCTTGACAAAATCCTCGCTAATAAACGACTCAGTCCCAATAATGCTATTAGTTTAATTAGTCCCAGATATTATACTGTGCGGGCACAGATTACTGTGCAATGGATCCCAAATTAATAAAAAAAAAACACTTTTTACAAACTGTTAACACGCAAGACTAATAAATAAGCGGTAATCGTTATCATTTAAAAATATATTTTAAAAAGTTCATGGCAATGTTAGGCCTAAAAATATTCTACCTACACGTGATTATCAGAATGGCTAAACCTTATACAAATGACGTTGAATATTAGACTCAATTCAAAGAAACGCAGACTTATTCTGTAAAGCTTTGATTTCCTAGGAAAGCGGTGCCTTCATATAGCGGCCGTAATACAGCGGTGATTGACGTCACTAAAACGTTGTCTATGTAAACGAAATGGCACTGTTTCCTGGAGAGCGGTAACTTGCACCGTAATTTACTTTAATTATTTTTGCGTCCGTAATATCACGGCCGCTATACGATGGCACCGCTTTCCTAGGAAACCAAAGTTTTAGCCAACCAATATTTCATGCAGACTTGAAGCCAAAAGAATAACCAGACTACTTTAAAGAACAGGGATTAATATATAGTTTAACTGACAATGAAATGATTATTACTGATTACACATATTTTTTTTTACCATGAAAAATGTAATGCGGTATCTATAAGAAATAGTCTTTGTAATTTCGTAACACCGGACGCCTGCTTTGTTTCTTTAAGCTGCTGTTGATTGCGAATCAGGAGTTATGTTTTATGAAGCACATTATGGAGGTGACACCCCTTGGCTATTATATCTAATGGTGGGGTGAGATGCCGCCAGTTCTGGGGAATAATTGTGGATTAGACATCACTGTGATGAAATAATTTTGAACAAGTAAGATTTGAAAAACATACATGAAAAAAATGACTTATTTTTAAAAAGATATATTTCACGGTCACGGTCCTCAGTAATGATGTTATACGAAATGAAAGAAGAGAGGTTTTCAAAATCTTGAAAATATTCCAATTTAATATATGTACTAAAATCTTTATTTACATTACATTTCCATAGTCTACGAATCCTACATTATAGTAATATATTTTATAACCAAAAAATAAAATATATGACTCGCAATATAATGTTAATAGAATCTACATTTTCAAAAACAATTTCTAGCCCAGTTTTCAGCTCGTATATCTTAGAAACTATGAGCAAGATCATAAGTTACTGAAATACAACTTAAATCGCACCAGTCGTGTTTTAAATTTACGACAAGGTTCATATTGTGCTTGAATTTTCTTCTCCACAGCTAGCTACTACTCGTTACACAATAAAAACACAAAGTTTGTAAGTATGTCTGACTTTTTACATAGAATAAGAAAATGTGAACAGTGTTGAATCTCTATGTTAGGTAACATTTTGCAAGCGAAGGCAAATTCAATTGCATACTAATAAGTTTATTTAGCCCGCACTAGGAAAAACTAACATCAACCGGATATTTATTATATTTTTTATATTTTGTTTTATATGTGTGTGACAATAAATCTATTTATCTTAGTTTCCTATAGCATATACATATAGGTATGTATGTAGGAATGGTGCATAAACTGATACAAGTATATATATAGGTATTATACGAAGAATTAATTCGTTAAGGGAATGGGCAGATACATAGTGGTAGGGGTCTAAGTCCTTCCTCGGAAGAGATATCCTTGAATTTAAATATGTTTTTTTTTACCTAATTTACTTCCAGTCTCTTCTATTCCTTATTTACTCTCACGTTTCCTCAGCCCCGAAGTCGGGCATAAGTTTGAAACTACCGAACAGGTTTCAAACAAGCTTTCACCGCTGAGCGCTCGACTCTTGATATGGGTAAGGAGATTTTGATCGCGAAATATGTAGGCTTAGGGGAAGTTCGAGGCACGTCGTGTGAAATGCTAGTCTTGTATGATACGTCATTTCTTAACACTGTAGAACAAAATTTAATTGGGTAGCTTTTGCTTATGTTTCTTTTGTTGCTTATTGTTGTTATATTGTTAAGCAAAATCAAAAGAAAGAGTTGAATAGGATTACTTTTTTTGTCTTAATTCCCACGTAAACTAGGTGTCAGAATGTGTAACTGGTGATTTTGTTTCACATGTTAATTTCTAAGTATGTATTAATCATGAAGATGTTTGAGGTGTAATCACGGTTTTAGTTCGAAAGTTGGAAATGAAGTACCACCGTTATTAATTAAATCAAAATTCGTATCAAAAATACAGTAATAAAATTTTAACTTATATACGATTCATAGAAATACATTAAATTACATATTTTCTGTCCAAAGTCTTTCATAATAACAAGTTCTTTGGATGCCTAGTTATTCCAGCCACATAGCCTTCGAAAGCTTTCTCTAGACTACCTAACGATTGAAATTGGATATCTATGCCTGTGGAATGATGAAAAATAGATGAAACATTTCGATGTCTTGTCTAAATTTAGGTAAGCTAGAGGCTATTTTAGATTACATTTAGGTTTTTACAAAAGGTTAGAAAATTGTTTTGGGACTTTATCTAATACTAGCTGTGCTCGCGATTTCGTCCGCGTGGAATAGTTATTTTAGGCATAAAATTTAGTTTTGCAAACAACCTCTCAGCAGTATAAAATATAGCTGTTACCAACGAATTGAACTGTTTTCGCAGCGCACGCAACGGAAGCCCTCAAAGATGAATGATTTTCCTGGTTTTTTTCACCTTTTCCATTGTTTCTTCGCTCCTATTAGTTGCAGTGTGATGTTATATAGCCTAAAGCCTTCCTCGTTAAATGGTCTATCTAACACAAGAATTTTTCAAATCGCACCAGTAGTTCCTGAGATTAGCGCGTTCAAACAAACAAACAAACACTTCAGCTTTATAATATTAGTTTAGATTGTATCTGTAAGTATGCCATTGTATATCTGATAAAAAATTAGTATGCTAACAAGATTGGCAAATAACATAGTTATATTTAAAGACATTTCTATGGAATAACAATTTTATTTACAAACATGTATAGATTTTTTCTTTCCAATGTATATTAATGTACCTACTTACCAAATAACGTTACATACACTGTACTGAGAAACTTACTTGCATTGATGCTTATTATAAATAAAATATACATAAATTACCCCGGCGAGGATATGGAGGGGATTCTGACCCTGTCAATTTTTAATCGTGTGTAGTTTTTTATTCTGCGATTGAAGAGTTTTGAACGTCACAATAGCTATTGCTAAGGAACCGGCGCGCGCACCCCGCGCCTTCGTTCAGTTGGCCGCCGCCTGCGACGGGAGCAACACGTGCGTGCAGTCAAAAAGGGTAAATATGACCCCGCGACAACCGCGATGTAACATTTTTATGTAAGGTTTCAATTATATTTTTTACTTAATATTATCATAATTTTAGGTTTCTTCGTACACAATGAATAGCCAGGAGCTTGAGGATGAACGCATACGTCTTGTTTTAATGCAGTCTGCGACATACGATGTTAATCGCAACTCGAAAAAATGGCCCCTCACTGTCTTCTATGCAATGCTCAATATGGCTGGCATCAATCGTATATTATAAGCCGGTCTAACACGCAAACTATTCAGAAGCGTCGCCATTTTATAAAAACACTAGGCCGATTGCTTGTTACTGAACACTTGCAGGGCCTCAAAGAAACACCTTAATTGCCGAGACAGCTACGTAAGAGAATCAGAGAATTCATCGGAGAACCTGAACAAGAAGCTCCTGTTAGGGTTCCAGGTGTACGAAAAAGGTGCCAAGTATTTCCTTATGCCCGCCATCGCAAGACAGCCAATGTTTGTGAAGATTGCCATAAGTATATTTGTCCAGAACACACTATTTCATTCTGCCAGGATCGTGCTGCAATCACAGACAATAATGATTTGTGATTTTTAATTTGATGATAAGATTGTAAATGCAACTAATTGATCTCTTCGTATTTACCAAATTAAAAGGAAATCGTCTAAGAAGTTAGTTATTTTTTGTTGTTTTTAGTGTAAGTTTAGAAAGTTTGTGCAAAAGTTGATTATTTTGTAGTACTTTGTTAAAAGTGATTTTATTATATTATTTTGTACTCTTATCTGCGTTTGATTTCGATAAAACCGTAAACATAACATGTAATATAAATAATATTGATTAATATTTGGTACATTAATATAAATTTAGGTATTTTAAAACCAATTATATACAGGGTCAATAAGACCCTCCGCAACCTCCACGTTACTATTTTCACCACATCCTCGCCGGGTTAAACATTACACATTTTCCTTGCACTCAATCTGCTTCTATGAGCAGGTTGCTGTATAATATAAATAAAGATTGCTTGAAACACCACTGAATGGCGCCCAACCTTCATAAAATTTGCCCCGATATTAAGGACCGGAAATATTTCCGAGGTAATTCTAACTATTCCTGCGAAACAGGCTGCAAGCGACGTGCATCGAATATTGAACAGGAAGACGGTTAGGTTGAGAGCTTAGGTCGATAAATGATACTTGTGTAATTTTTTTAAATTAATTTATTATATTTTTTCATTTTTAGTACAATAATTGGAAAAAGTAACATAAAAAATCTTTTTTTTTTTCTAGAATCATATATTGCTCATCGACTCTGTAAGTTTGTACGGAACTGAATTCGTATGAGACTGCAAACTCTGTTATCGAGTGTTCCCAAACCAACGAGGGTCTTTGACTTACTTGATTGAAAGATGAAAAAGAAATCAGTACTGTGATGAACAGGCTGGACCTACGCTGTTTGACGAGTTATCCATGGAAGCGACTAGATGAAATTGTCACTTATTTTTATTGCATTGATCTCCCACTCAAGTTTGTTAGTGAGCAATAAGTATAGTAATTTTTTTACACTAAATATAGTTAATTAAATGAATCAACGAGAACGAACTTTTTTCAGTTTCACAATAAACTTAGTGTCAAGTCATTGAATACAATACTGTAGAGAAAAAGATAGGCAATAACTACTTAATATGTTGTACTAATTGATGTAATAAAAGATTTCCCTATCTCCCAGACCAGTAGAAAAATGTGTGTTTTAAAGAAAACCGCGTCCCCGACGAGGCGATTTGTTTCGTTCAGTATTGAGATATAAAACGAACACATTCAGTGAATAGATGATTTCGCTCAGTGAAAACTAAGGAAGTTTTTAAGAGAAAGGCGATATTATTTTAGAAAAAACAAAATGTTTTATTTTCCTACTGTAACTTTGGCAATTGTATCTGCGGCCATAGGACACGAAATATTGATAAGGTATTTAATTAAGTTCATGTCAAAGCTACTTCAAGCACAAAAACTTGTCTTATTTCTTGTGCCAAATTGTAGTTAATATTTTCGACATAAAAAATACCTGCTATAGATGCTAAGTATGTATTGTGTTATTCTTACAATTAAATATATATCATAAGTGACATTTTACCCTCGCTTCTTTCGATTAATAAAATATACAACGACGTAGACATAAAATAAGAATTTAAACACCATACCTTTAACAGAGTTTTTTCGGCACATTTTAAACCCGTACGTTGTAGCCTACGATTTTTATTGACCTATTCGAAACAGTAAAAACTCGCTGAAAATTATTCTACAGTTTTTATGCGCTGTGTAAAAAATATTGATACTTTAGTGATCGTTTTGTATGTTTTGTCACATATTGGGAAAAGTTAATTTGTAAACATTTGACATAATTATAATTTTAGAAGAATATTTGTTCATAGTGTAAAATCGTTTCTTCCAGACCATCTTAGCTATTTTGTTAATTTAGAATACAAACTCATTGAGCGATTGCTCAAACTGATTAATCACCTATAGTAGGTATGTCATAAACAATTTTAATTTTTCATTTTCAAGCTTCAAGCTGGAAGTATTTAGAGGATAAATTATGTTACACCTATTAGTTTCGGCAAATTATCTCCGCTAGGAGGGGAGGTGGCAGATGGTACAAACATTAGTAACAATATTGAGAACAAATGCGAGATGCAAGCCCCTCTTTGAGTTTTAAATTAAATTTCGAATGTGACTTTTGTGTTAAACGTGAAGAGTAAGGTATGGTGTATTTTTTAAAGATTCTGGTAAGGAATTGTATATTTCTTTTCACTGTATAATTTAAAACATTAAAATATGGTTTTAGTGAAATATCAGCAAATATTACAGAATACGAAGTGAAAAAGTTGTCATATTCTTCTCCTTCTCGAATGAGAAGGGCCAACTCTGGTGTTAAGTAGTTACATTGAATAATTGTTATAAAATACAATACTATAATGAAGAGCCAGAAATTTTACGTACAATACAAAACTGGCCATAAACCAATTTAAGCGCCTGGTTCAAATTATTTCTCTAAGTAGAAGAATTCTATATAAATCTTTTTGAGTTAAAAACTTGTCTTGTAATATCTTCTCTTACTAAATTTCCAAGAAATACATTTCAAAACCTACTCTTCCAACAAACATACATATTTCAAAGCCATTAAACCAACCTTTTTAAATAACATAATTGAAACTCGACAAACAGCAAACAAACAATTAATCAGTGCAGAGCACAGAGTGCTAGAACTAGACTCATTAGGCACCACCTAGTTCATTAATATACCCTAATTAGTTGCCAAAGTACGCTTAAAGTTGCTCGTAAAATGTAGCCTGAACCGTGCTGAAAATAATAATTCAAGAGTGGAATGTTTGGGTTCTAATGTGCCAAATTTGGTAGCGACCCATGTTATGTCATTTGTGTTATACGAGTATGATAAACTAGCTGTATCATGCGGTGTTACCCGTAAATAAAAAGAGGATTAAGTGTTAATCGAAAATTATATGTATCTCCATACAAAATTTCATTCGAATCTGTTCTCACAATTTTTCGTAAAGAAAACTTCTCACTACTGCATCTGATTTTTGGAGATCCAATGCTACATTGTTTAATTGACCTGCTTTATGTAATAATATTAACTCTCAAACTTCATTTATATTATAAGAATATCAAAAACAAATATACTTTACATAAATATGATTACTACAATAAGTATTACTTTTTAGCTATACAAATTATTTTTGAAACTTTTCAATAAACAATAATGTCGAGATTCAGTCCCCGAGGTAAGTCTAGGCAAATAATCATTCATGTCTTATTTCACGGTTTTTCCGATATTTCTATTACAAACCTCGTTTCGGATTTTAGTACAGATATTATACAAGCCGATAGCAATGAACAGGAGGAGGAAAATTAAGCCGGTGGGCGTCCGAGATAAGAACCAAGTACGGATAGCAGACTAAGTGGGTATATTTTTAAGAAACCGTGAACTTTTATGCATTTTCATTCAAAGACCTTGTTGATTAAAATGCTTATTGATTTCCTCGTTTGGTAGTGCTGTTCTTTTTAACCGACTCCAAAAAAGGGAGGTTATCAATTCTTCTGTTTCTTATATACGAGTATACGTGTATTTAAAGTAGTAACACCTAGATTGCACTAGTCTAATCAATTTCTGATACAAAACATTAGCTAGGCAAAAAAAAAAATCACAAAATCATTACATCTTTTTTTTTCTTGAATTTTATATCTAATTAATCAATCGGATTTTAAAATAGTTATATAAAAACATATGTATATATTTAATACACCACCTGGTTTCTACCGGCTCCACAAATTTCTTTGCAGACCACACGCCTGAACTTCTTTAGAATACAGCGTAATCGAAGCCAGCATTACATTAACGTGGAATAGGATTCGCCTTATTGGATTTCCGAACGTAATGACGATTTTATAAAATCATCCGGCTTATTTCATTTTATAGGATTGATCCGGAACAAGTGTATGCCAAGCTTTCATAACGTTGGAGAGGCTTAGCGAGGTTTATGGGAATTGGAAATCGAAGTAGCTTCTAAGAAAACCTGAGGAATATGAAATATGTCACATAAAATATTATTTGGTAGGTATCTTTGAGCGAGTGTGGCTCAGCGGTTTTGGTGTCTGCTTTTCATCCTCACGCACCTCGGTTTGATTCCGGGCCTACACAAATGACTTGTATTTTCAAGTTTCGTGTAGATTTGCACTCGCTTATCGGTGAAGTAAACCTATCTTTAGATTCATTTCATGATTTACATTATTAAACATTACGCTACGTTTAATATCTAGTGTTACATGTGATTCTCATTCCAAAAAATAAAAAGTGAAATTTGAATTATAGCAAAGTAAAGTATCACAGTAAATCCGATAAGTTTAAGTTTGAAAGCTGGCAGTTTAATAAATGGGCATTATTTTAAACTTTAACCTCACGTGACACGTCACTGTACGGGCTCACTTAAAAGCCTAAGTTTACACTAAAGTCTTATAAAATATTTTAAGTCCAATGTTCAAATTACAATCACAAAATAGTGTGAGTAAGTGTGTGTAAATAAACTACGTGCAACAAATTGCAGATTTTCATTATATAAAATTTATGTAGTAAGCTGCATACCAAGACTTTAATCTAGATTTATAATTCAGTTTGAAAAAATAAACAATTGAAAAATGTATACCAACTTATGTAAAAGCCAGAAATAATTCGTTCGTTTTATATTTTTGTAATTAATCGTGATTGGGTTAATTCAAGCGTTTTGGTTTTGGAAAATCACAATAATGTATATAATACGTATCAATTGAGTTGATATACAACCTCAAAAATAGAAAGCTCAGTCGTGCTACCTAGGGTTTGGTAGAAATTTATAGATAGATAGATAGGTACATAGATATCATTTAATAACATAGAGAATTACAGCAAACTTATTACAACAATAATAAGAGTTGGCATCAATCATGTCTCGTCAAACATTAATATGTAAATTTGTATTCTGTATTCTCTGTCTAACACAGGTTTTTGAAAATAATAATCAAATTCATATTGTTCAAGCTGTGTACACTCACCTGAGGAATTTGTTCTGGTTCAAAACCAGTTTTGAATGTGTATTTGACTTATATATGAACTCATTCTGTTATGTGTACCGTTATAAATAAATAAATAAATATAATTTTAGGTAAAAAAATATATTACTTATTAAAATTACATTAGAATAAAATTACAATTATATACTTTAGCTGTGTAGGGGCTAGATTAGATAGTCAATTAAAAAAAAAATAGAATACAGTATGGCCACCCAGCATTATATTTGTTCTCATGTAAACACAGCCTTACGTCCAGTCACATGAGATCGCACGCTAAACCACAATTAGGCCTCGTCCACACTGACCCGCGCTAATTATATGCTAAACTATGCACCCGTAATTACTAGATTTATAAAATACTTGTAATGTTCGACTCAGTAGAAATTACATGCACTGACAGATGGTTGAAATACATGCACTTAGTTGTTTATTGCTTCATAAACTACTCATAATAACAATAATAATTAATTAGGAATACTTTTATGAAAAATAAATACTTTTAAATACTTTTTTTTTAATTTTACTACTTTTATACCGTCGTAGTACCTTTGCTTGCTATCAGGTAAACTATGGCCAAGTGCAAACCGTCCATTTTATTTTTCTCATTATATTTTGGTGTCTTTATACAGCTGATTGAGCAGCTTATCCAAAAATTTGTTACAAACAACAATTGACGTTTTTTGATTGAATTTAAAATTGGAAGCAATAGTTAAGATGACAGTTTGTATACTTGTTAAGACGACGCAGTGGCAAACTATAAATCTGAAATTGTAGGTCCAAGCGCCCTGCACCGCCGAACAGGCGCGGGTGGCAAGTATCGCTAAAACCCCACTTATTCCGAAAGGGCGCAAGCGACAAAATGGTTTTGGTCGTTTATTTCAAAAACTACGAATTTGTTTCAAATAATCTATTCACAAATCCAAGTGATTGTGTTAATTAACATGTGTGGAACATTTTAATGCTCTAATCCAAAACCAACGCCGACAAAATCGATATACTCAACTTTATAGAGATCTTTTTGATTAATTATTTTGTGTTACAAAAATTGGCCGTTGGTGTTATGATATTCGTAAAATAAAGTAATTGAAATGATGAATCTTGCACATAAAATTTTAGTTTAGTTGCTTTTGTGCATGTCGAGTAAAATACGAATTCTTGCTACCAAATTCTCAGGGCGTCCTCTTAAGGCACAATCCCTATTCTTTCTTCCGTCTAACATTTTGCATAATGCAAGTTCTTAACACCCAAAAATAGCATTTATACCCAAAACTCATTATAAGGGACACGTCAGAGGGCATTACTGTCCAAAATTAAGCGAATGTTACACAGAAATGCACTCCACTACTCGTAAAAGCTTAGAAACTATTTTAGAATATGACTATGAGCAGGTTTGAGCAAATAGTCGCAATTTTAGTTGTGATGTCTGGAACGGGGTTGTTGCACTTTGAATGTTTATGTACCGTACCTACTTAATGCTTAATCTTTAGAACAAGTATCAGTAACATTCGTCAACGTTTCATTGGATGGTCGTAACTTTTGGTTAATGGGGAGTGAAGTTTGAGATTTAATCGGTATAAGTAATATGATACCGAATAGTACTAATCCAACTAAACTTATTTTAATTGTATACAAAGATAAAATAGAGCACATTAATAACAAATAATAATTTCTTGCTTATTAGAAGTTCTAGAACAGTTGCTACATGTGAGGATGTAATTTACATAGTTATAGGTAATGTTCGCTAAAAGAGGGTATATTAGTCTTGTGAGGATGCATCAGGAACTTGCCCGTAGGAAATACGAGTACTTTCGCCGTAGCCGAAATCAGCTCGGAATGCATCATCATCATTAGAAGTTCTTAATTTTTTTATTTTGTTTTACTTACTACTATGGTAAATTTGACCACATTGGCTTGGAGTTCCCTGGTCTTTCCTGAGCTATAATTATTGTTAATCATTTTTAAAAGTAGCAATAAATAGAGTTATTGTGAAATTCAGTTATAAAGCTGGTTACAAAGCAATGGTAATAAACGTGATTTTATTCCACTGAATCACAAGACTTCTTCGTCCTCTTTGAATCAGTTCAGTTTCCTCCTTACTGAGTGTTGTGGTTCCTCCAGAAAACTAAAGTGAAACAAAGCGAATACTTATTCACTAAGCAATTCAAAATCCAATCAAATTAGATTTGAGACTACTTATCAACACTATAAGTAATTCAACACCGCCATATTTTTATGCATTCGTCCCATTCAACCACAAAAACAATTAAAAATTCACTACACGCAACCCAAACAATACATGCGAGTAAATTCTTGCAATCAATTATTGAAACTTGTAAAAGAACTCAAAACATTCCTATAATAGGTATATTTTTGTACGAACTCAAATGCTATGAAACACGAAAACATTTACAACATCTGCTTACCTATAAAAGTTTTAGAACCATTTCTTAAAACTAGATTTAAATTTCAACTATATTACGTTGTCATTAAGTACATTTGCTATTGTATTTTAAAGAAATGTTTCTTGCAGAAGTAGATTGTGTGAACTTTTACTGCTTCATGTAAGTAATTTCACTAATTGTTGTAATTTATAACTAAGGAGGCTCGTTCGTTAAATGTTTATGCTGTATTGTATGCCTACTTGAGTTGCTAGCATGGTGCGGTGAATAATTTTTTGATATAATGTATGATTCTGTTTTGGAAATGTTAAATGTATTTCATAAAATACGAGAAGATGCGCAATTTTTTTATGTATAGAAGATTTGCTATGCATGAAATTAATTTTATTGTACATAAAAACAAGTGAAAAACAGAACATACCACATTTTACTATTACAAAATAAGGGGCTACTTAGAAAATCTTAAGAAAAGCCTAAATTTCTAGTTTTCATGTTTCAATAAAAAAAAAAGAAACAACAGTGACAAGTAAATACTTGTTTTATAATGTTATCAAATGATAACATTTTGAAAACCATACTCTACCATGTTTGTATGTATGTACATTGAACATTATATATTATATTACTTATACAGATTCTGATCTGAGATTTTTATATACCTAAAAGCAGTATTGATCAAACCAATACTGCATATCCATGCTAACCCTCCGTAATGACTACAATTAAAGAGATGTACTGAGAGTGTAATGTTCTGTGTGTAAGTAATTTTGTAAGATAGGCATCATTATTGTAAATTGTGTTTTACACTTATGTTTTACTCGGGAAGGTATGCGTAAAGTACCAATGTAATCTCTTCCAGAGAACTTTAACCTTTGTGGAGATTATCACGGAAAATATTTTAAATATCATACTAATAAATACTTCTGAGAATAACTTCATTTGATTTATTTGCCATTACCATTACATTTACCATTTTACTCGTTTGAACATAGAAGATAAAAAAAAATGTTTGGAGATACCTACTTGGTAACAGAATACGTTCCAACAATGTATAGAATTTTTGTCTTTTTATCTGTGTCTTTGTTTGACTGTTTATTTAAACGCTCATCACGCAAAAACGGCTGAATGGGTCATCATGATTTTGATATGTAGGTAGTATGAGGTTTTAGGAGTGTCATAAGTTACTTTTTATCCTGAAGTAATGCGAGCAAAGCCGCGGGCGTACAGGAAAATTTTGTAAAAGCTTATGTAATAGAATACAGCATGAACAATTAGACAGTTCTAGGAATAAAATATCAAGTTCATTACATCAGCTTTGAGAGTGCAATCATTCTAGGAAAACGTGAGTAAAATGTAGTCAGACAAAGCCAATTCAACGAATGTTTAAACTGCCCAATTGAAACACTATCTTTAGGAAGTTACTTTATACCTCGTTTGCTTAGTGTGGGGCTAGATGGCGCTGTGTGCAATGTCCCAGGATATTTATTTATTTTATTTATTTATTTAAAGCTAATCTTTTTTATTTATTTCTAGACTATGCAAGTACTGACAGCGCATCGCAGTGTTACCCGCGTCAATCCAGAATATAATGTAATCTATGTATTAATTAAGAATCTAACCTATCTCTTTACTCAATTTAATATAAATAGTTTCAGCTGTTTAAGCATAATAAATCTACAAACACATAGGTACAACACATAGAACAAACTTTCGATTTTGTCATGTTAGTGGGATGGGTTGGGTTTACAACTTAATCATAGGTACATGAGTAAATTAATTTAACATCTCAAAGTGTGACAGAACCGTTTTATTCATACCTACATTATAAATAAAGGTAAAATATGAACACAGATAACGTTAACTAACCCAGTATTTACTAAAGTTATTTGTCAAAACTTTCTAATTTAGCTACTCCTGCGAACAACAAAACGAAGTTTATCTAATCTTAAACCAGGATCAAATAAAGTTATTCTCAGAAGCTTTGTTAAAGTCGGAATAGTTGAGTGTTTTGTATTATTTTATTACTAAGTTACTTCTCTTTGCTTTCCATCTGAACTTTGGCCTAGATTTTAGGTGTCTGGTTTAGCTTAATTCAGAAATCTTGTTATGGTTTTGTTGACACATACCTAAAAATTGCAGGGAATCGGATTGAGTAAAAGCAAACTAAACTATTTGTACGAAAGATATAATCACCTGTATAGTTATAACTATAATGAAGTACTTAGGTACCTATTTAAATTTCAGGTTTCATTAATCAACAAGGCAAATAAAAAAAACATATATTATTACTTATCTTAATTAGTGAAAATCAACTAATATATATTATATTATAAAATGTGATTTTTTGTAAGCTGTATATCATAGAAAACGGTCAAAATAGATAATATTAGACACACATAAATTTGTACAATATTTATTAAATGGTTCAACACATGTGCTTTTCAAAGAAATATAACAAACTGCCAAACTGTGGAACTCCTTGCCCGAATCTCTATTCCCCTTGAACTATAATTTGTCGGTCTTCAAGTCGAGAGTAAACCGGTTTCTTCTAGGCAAGCGCGCTACATCGTAGACTATAACGTTGCTTAACATCAGGCAAGTTGTAGTCAAGCGTAAGCCTATTTCATGTTAAAAAAAAAAAAAAAAAAAAACTCATATATGTATATGGATAGGTACCTCATCCAAGCATTACGCTACTTTTATTACAGTATCACCAATTTAGTTTAAATCTATTCTAAATCTCTACAGCACTTTCTATTCACACCCTGGTATACTTTTGTCCCGAAAATGACATGTTTTATTCATGGCACTTAAATTTTTAGTCGCCATAATAAAAAGCAGGTGATTTATGGGCAGAGGGTGTGGTGACGTCATGGCATGTCATGGTGGCTTATGGTAATGTGTCCTATGGTTTAAGTTTCACGGTGTACTTTAATTTCCATGGGGTTGATAAGTAAATTACGAAAGGATATTACACGGAACGCAAAGAAGGAAATGTGAGGTTTTTATCGTTTAATAAGGTTTTATTCGGAAATAGGTAAAGGGTTTGAGAATAGGTGGGTTGAGGATTTAATACCACAACAGCTCAGTGGTAGAACGTTAAGGATAAAATTTGTAGTATAAGTTTTCCTCGTGTATGACAAAAAGTTCGATTTTTTTAAGCAAAGAGGATTTAAGTGGATGTAAAGAAAACCAGACTTATAAGGCAAATCAATAATTATGTGATTGTACTTACACATAATCACACATTTTATACAAAAAAATATACTTTTGGCTCATTATATCTATATTCTATGTACGATATAGCTATTAAAATAATTGTCAATAATATTAGTTGGAACTGCTCTGTTAGCTTAGTTGATAGTAGCTCTGCCTTCTTATCTAAGGGCGCGGGTTCGATTCTCGCATAACACAATCAATTATGGATATTAAAATTTGTAATTACTTGTGTTGTCTGGTCGTTTCTGTGTTTAATATGTATTTATTTAAAAAATAATGGTATATCTGTTATATATCCGTTATCTAGTACTTGTTTAGTACCAATAATACTACTAAATGGCGAAGTGTGGTATGTCCTGAAATATTTATTTATTTATTTTATTTATTTGTAATTCAGCTTATAACGATATAACTTGGTTCTCAAATGAGATCTAGGTTGAAGTTTAGGCAGTTAGCAAAACCTAACGTTTGTAGTTCTGAGTTTAATGCATTACCCAATTAGAGATGAATCCCGCCTGTTCGGGCCGCGGGCTTGTGACTGTCGGGGAAGAATAATGGTGGTAGTTGTACTATTATATGACTAGATTAATATGTACCTACGTAGCAGATTAATAGCTAACGATTTTTCTGAGTTCTGTAAAATACTGTGGTATAATTTTAAATAGAAACAATTGGCCAGTTTGACGTATGCTGTGCATATTTTCGATAGATTTGATTGATCATTTTAGACTTCAAATTGTAGGCAGGCCAAAAATCTAGCTTCAAATAAACAAAAATAATTATGGGTTTTTCACGGGCAACGCAAATACTAGTTTGGACATCTACAATTTAAAAAAAATATAAAACTATCATAAATTCTTCTTATATGAGTGTGGCCAACTCTAGTGTCGACAGTTTATCAAGCTGCCCTAAGGGCTGGTGACATGGCTTACGACTGCCGTACTTAACAAACAGCCGGGTCATACAATTTAACGTGTCATCCGACCCACTGTAAGCCTTGTAGGGCGTTACACAACATTTTCTTTGAAAATCTGTCGGGTTACGTTACGACACCTCAAAACGCACTGTATACTAATTCACAGATTTCCACCCATAAATGCCTAACGGCTGTTTTCCATGTGAAGGGTTACACAACTCTACTAGGCGCTGGAGCGGGCCAAAGTTGAAGTGGTGTTCATATTTACACTCACCGTGCGGATCTCGAAAAAAAAATACTTTGCAAACAAGAATGTTCGACTCTCAAAGGCCGCTTGCTGCTTTATTTTACTTTCGTTTTTATTTTACGCTGTATATTGTTGTTTTCGTAGGAGTAATTAAGTTTTGCAAACTGGTATTGTAAATGATAAACGTTAAATGGGTAGATAACAAATATTTGTAAATGTGGAATCGTTACATTACATTTTCCGTGCTAGTTTTAAGAAAAGCCCAAAAAATAACTTTCAGAAGACTTGATAACCACCATTTTTTAAGTAGGTTAGTAAGGATGTATGTTACTCTGAATACTTTTGTCAAAATAATATTATCGAGTCCTTTTGACACACTGCACCCGCGTAGATATCTTGTTCTGATTTATTTAAGGCGCCTTACACTTGTTGAACATTGTGATACAATGAACAATTTCTTCCACTTAAGGCTACTTTCTGATAGAAGAAAAAAAATGAGCTACATAGATGTATATTTTTAACTGGTTTAATTTATCACTGGTATCTTTAAAAAAGTACGACTATATATCGAAACATCTCTGTGTATTTGCACTATTTATTTGTTTGATACGTTTAAAAAACGCCATGTGGCTGATATAAAAACACTTAAAATTACATATTTCGCACTCTGCCAGTCACTAATCACTTACTGCATAGAAAGTTGGGGTGGTGCAGCAAAAACCAATATAATACAAATAGAAAAAGCACAACGGGCTATTCTGAAAGTAAGCAATTTTCTTCCTTTTAGATTCCCTACTGTAGAACTTTACAAAAAGACTGATTTACTTACTGTAAGACAACTATTTATCCTGAAGTTAATTTTGGTCACACATAAGACTTGCCTTTGTCTACCTGAAGTTGATAAACGACGTAAAGATATTGTCCTAAAATGTACAAAATTTAATACAAGTTTTATCAAAGGTTTCAGTTGCTTCTTAGGAGGGTTTATCTACAACAAAATATCAAAGAAAATTGAAATAAGAAAATTAAATACTCATGCCTCAAAGACAGAAATTACGAAATTTCTTAAAAATATGTCATACAAAGAAACAGAAGAACTTCTATGTGTACCTAAATAACACTATAGTTAGAAATCCAGTGATGCTACCTGACCTACCTTTTATGGGTTTGTCACCACACCACATCTTCATTGATGCTGGTATACTCGTATGTTCAGACCCTTCATAGATTTGATGTACACTTATACCTACACGCATACACAAACACTCCACACACACACACACACACACACGTACGCACTTACAAAGGTACTTTTAACAAAATTAATAAAAATATTAATATAAGTACATACATATATATACATATTTATATAATTAACAGACTGATAATAATAGATAAAAAATTTAATGTTAACTTTGATACTTTTAGATTATGGATGAAGCCTAACTAGCACACCTACTGTAAACTCACCTGGGGGTGCGGTTCTCCTGAGACACAAGCATTCTTGCTTAGTTCAGAAGAACCGGTCCAATTCATTGCACAAATAAAATGTACTTTACACATATTTTATAAGATTATATTACAGGCTACAACTATTGTATATTTTAAAATGTTATTTGTGTCAATAAATGATTTTATTATTATTATTAAATAACTATCACTCAAAATATGAACGTTATATAGTAGATCCGGGCGGTTTGTCTAGTACAGCAGGCGTTAAGCCATGTCAGTCCCTTAGGGCGGCTTGATAAACTCTCGACACCAGAGTTGGCCACTCTCATACGATAAGAAGAAGACTTAAACATTAATACACATGCGATTGGTTATTTTATATCTTTTATGACTTAAGTAGACTTAAGCTTGGCTACGGATATAGGAACATTTCTAATTCATATCCGGTAGTATCATTATGAAGTAACAAGCCTGTTCCTTCCCAGACAAGATCGAAAATCTATCTTAAATAAGATATCAAGAGAGTAAATGAGAAACACATAGTTAACTGCACGCAGTCGGGCGGAAAATTGTATTAGTATCGAAGAAATCGAGTTTTGGGGTACCGTGGATAATCATTTTGTATAGTAAGGGACATTTTTGGGAAAAGGGAAAGGTTACTTAGAAGAAGTACTTCTAAGTAACCTTTCCATTTTCTCAACCTACTGTAAACCTACTGTACTTAGATTTCTATCTTTTCACCTTTTGGTAATTGTACTAGTTGTTGTTGTTAATTTGAGCTTTTTTTTTTCTTTTGGAGATGAAAGATGATGGTAATATTAGTATGTCCAACTACTTATTTTTGGCTTTTATTAATCTATTTGTATTACATCGAATACAATAAACGATATGTTTATATATATACTTTGGCTGGTTAAACAGCAAATTAAATAAGTTCCTTTACAGGCAGGCAATTCTGTCACTTGGCAATAATTACAATCACAATATTGCTTGCACGTATATTTTTATTACGAAAATAACTAATTAATATTTACATATATTTCACAAGTACCTATATATACAAAACTTACAAAAACAGATATTTACAAAAAATTCAGCACACCGTCCATGTTGTCGCTGTGCGGCAGGGATCCCAGGATGCTGGCAGTATTTCCTCTTTGAATGAAAAGGCTCAATCTTTGAGAGAAATAGCTGCCAGCCCTGAGATCTCCTGTGGCAAGGACCAAACGTTCGCTTAACTGTTTCACGAATAATTTTGTGTCCAGAGACCACGGGCCCAAATTCTCAACAGATAGCGCAAAAATTGTTTTGCACGTTTGGTTTTAGTGACCTGCTGGATAACATCAGACTATCTTTTTCAAGGCTTTTTTGTGATTTATATATAGATATATATAAATCACAAAAAAGCCCAAACAAACCAGAAAGTTTAAAAAATATGCCTATAACAGACCATTATTCCCACATCTCATTTCAAACGCCGCCACATTTTTACGACTACGACTCCGACTATCAGCTCGATTTACTGATGAGATGAACCCCCGACGTACGAAATCCTCGCACACAAAAAGAATTTACGCTTAACCTATTTTTCCAAGCCATCGGCGCAGCGCAAAAGCCTTCACAAACGATACGCTTCGCTTAAACCTACGAATAATTGTTTAATAGAGTTATAATTATTTGCAAATGTTGCGTTGAAAGTGTTTCCACATTACATCTTTCTCCTGTATACCAATTGCACACAAATTCCTTTTTCCTCTTTTTTTCCTTCCCCGTGATTGGTTACGAATCCCGAAATATCCAAATACTGCCACAATACTACGTCGCAGTTGGTTGTCAAATGAAGCTCAACCTTCACCTATCAACTTACCAAACGCGGCGGCGGCTGACCGACTTATGCAATTATTTTTGGCTCAATTACGTTTCCATATCAACAACTATTTGTAGGCTCAAACTGATGCTTAGTGTTTAACGTATTCTCTGTACAAATGTGTCTACGTAGCGGAAAATATGTTTTCTACATTTTAAGTGAGTTGGAAAGTAATTGTTTGTTTTTTTGCGAGATTTTTTCGTAGATTTGAGGGACGTGGCCACTGGGCAGCCACTGGACTGTGATTACATGTTGAAACTTGCTCAGCCAGTATTGTGTTTAATATTTTGTTGAAGTACGAAAAAGAGATACTTGTAGATTTATTTTTTAAAATGTGGGCGTCATACAGTGAAACAGCTCAGAAAGAATTTAATTAAAACGAGTATGCAATGAGTATATTTGGACACAAAAAATATATACTATTTAGACTTATATATTCAAACTTATTAAAAATACTCAAGAGAGAGAAGGAAATGAAATGGAAGACTTGGGAGGAGGCCTATGTCGAAAGACAAGCAAGAACAGTTTTAGTTTAGAACGAAAATTTAAACCAGTAATAAAGGCTTATTTATTTATTAATTCAAACCTATTTGTAAACCAACACACACTGTAATTTGGTTTTCAGCTACATTCATTTCATACGGTGGTAATGCTGATCAACATTTCACAGTAATGTAAACATACATGCATATATACATCGACAGTAAACCAAAAATAATAATTAATTTTATCGGCCGGAAAATGTCGAACAAAAATAAATCAACCACATTAGCAAATATCAAAAACCTACGTCAATCTCTTCGCGGTAAATATTTTGTTTTCAACCCTTTTCAAAGTACACACGAAAATTGTTTTAACCCATTTCTCTTGTACCCAATTTTATTTATCGTAAAGCAAAATTGTGATTTCCTTAAGGGTGGTTCATATGAAAATAGAGTCACGTTTACATACGTACGATAGTATTTGAAATTCGCCTTATCGGTAGATAGGTCGCGTCATGTACGCACGCCTGCCGCTGCGTATCATGTGTGAAATACCCCTTATGGATGCATTTATATGGGAAAGTAACACAAAAAAACATGATATTTTTTTTTATGTCAATATTTATACTCAAAAACAGGGGAAGAAAAACTACTTCTTACTACATCACAAGAAGGGAGCCAATTAGAAAATCAAAAGAAAGCCTAAACATTGGCTAACTGCAATGTAATATATTTTATTTATCATTTTTTTTTTATTTCAGACCTTAAGTTTGACATATTAGACTATCAGGAAAACAATGGTCTATTCATAAGAGCGAACCCGGTTTATTTAAAAACGTATAATACATTATAGATTATTACATGTCATTTTCACAATTTAATACCCCTTACTCGACTTGTGACAATGTAGCTACCAGAGCAATTATTGAATTCAGGATATGTACTTATTTATTTACACTAATTAAAACAATTAAAGCAATATCATTTCCATCTCATATCAATTACAATCAAAAATAATCTTGAATAAATATCATAAGGTATTTTTTTCCTTCAATCCTTAACCAAAATAGTATTAACCAAAAATACTTACAACTCATATCAAATAAGTACCAAAATAAATTCACGCTCACAGAAGGAGTGCGTTTAAAAAGTATCCATTTTACATGAGACTCCCAAACAAATTGTCTCGAGTATGAGAAAAGTTTCCTCATATTGTAGCTTCAACTCCGCTTCAACCGGAACACACAAATAAAAGTAATAATTACTTCCCTTAAGGGGCAGTAGCCTGACACGATTCGCATTTCATGGGCGCTAGATGGTGCCACTTTACACAAAAACATGTTGTTTGTTAAATATGTACAAAACTATAGCGATTACATTGCTGAATGTCTGGTCACGCAATCCTTGATTTTTTATAATTTTTTAGAGCCCAAACTCATTGCCTTTTATTGCTTTATTTGGCCAGCTCAAGATACAATACATTATGTATAAAGAAGCCTTCCAGCTACATAAGGTGCAATTTGGAAAATGAGAAACAAAACCTCCTTGGGTTGTAATCTGAAATATATTTAATATGTATCACCTAACCTCTTTGGATTTAAGCTAGTACATTATGAATCTGAGTAACAAGACTTCCTTGGGTTGACAACTGGAATTAATAAAATACATATACCTACATCTAATCTCTTTGAATTCTTCCAAATATGATTTCCGTGGATTATGAATGTAATATTTGCTTTAAAAATTTCAAATATTTGTAAATTGGCTAATTTTAGTGTGTATTTCGTACTTTCGTATGGTTCAAAACTGTTACCATGGTAATTGCGATATCAAATACAAAAACAACTGTTTGGCGTCCGATGTATGAATTTAAAATTCGGTCACCCATCTAAATACTGTCTGGATCAACCGTTGCTTAATTTTTTTCTATCAAACTGTTGTTGAACGCTGAACGTAAGTTCAGATTTGGTATTATAATGGAGAATGAAAGAACAGCATCTGAGACTAGAAAAAAGGATATTTATTAATTGAATTGTATTTTACACGTCCAGTGAAATTTTTCATTTTTTAGGCAGAATTGAAACAATTTATGTGTATCAAATAATATTTATTTTTAATTATGTTAAATAAAAGCTTCAGTTATAGCAAACATATATAACGTTTACAGTTATATCTAGTACACCGACTTTGGTAAGCGATGGTATATTTACAGCTTGGCTGGGTGCGAAAATATATACATACTCGTACATAGGTTGGATGATAATGACACCCGCATTGAGTCTCTCGGCCAGCAACAGACTGCGTCGAACTATACATATATTAGTCAACTTACTCAACAGTTCATCACAAATTCAATAAAATCTTGAATAATAGCGCGAAAGCGAGTGTAGCTCGGCGGTTTAAACGTCTGGTTTTCGCCCTGACGCACCCTGGTTCGAATCCGGTCCTACACCAATGCTTGTTTTTTCAAGTTTTGTGTGGATTTGCACTCGCTTTACGGTGAAGTAAAAGACCGTGAGGAAACTTACGTTTGAGGACCACACTTTCCGAGAATATGAGTCTTTCGTGGATCAGATAACACAATAAATAGTAGATACAATAAACAAAATACTAAAAGCATTCTAATTAGCTCATTATCATTAGTCTTCCCAATCCCACTTCTGGGTATAGAAATTAGGAGCTCACGAGGGTGGTGACAGTTATCTTATCCAAACTATTAAATTTAGTATAAGTTTACATTCGGGTAGGTACTGGATCTATTGATTTTAGCCATTCGGGATTCTTCGAAGAATGATTTCAGGCAATACATATTTTCGGAAGAAACAAACCAATTTTTGGGTCATTGATTCGATAAAATCCTCGTCTCTCTGGACTTTTAACTATAAAAACTTTTTAAAAATAAAAACATTTACTCGTTTAATTTCATTTCCGCAACCATATACATTATTTAACGCAAAACTCTCAGTACTAAACTTCATAATAAACGTCCTCATATATACCTCATAATATCGTTGCCTAGAAATTATTCTGATATACCGAACCACAAATCCAAATACAAACTTCAATTCGCCACCATGCAACAATACCAGATGGAAGTATGTCTCTCTCCCACTACCTGACACGAGCTGGCAACGCCCCATTTTCTCTTCAGTAGTCTCAATACTTATCTTCCTGTAATAAACAAATGCGACGTTGCCAGCTCGCTACTAATCAATAGCTTCATGCGAAACGCATCTATATAGGCGTTCTAAATTCAAAATATGCAAATATTACATTTGACCATAGAATAGTCTAGATAGAGAACGGAAAAATGTTTATGAAATATGTTAGAATGAAAAGTATTTTTCGTATAACTATTACTTACGTAAGAATTAAACAAATCGTTTTTAATACAGATACAGATAAAGAGAAACATGTTTTTTAGGTTTTCTAAGTATTACTACTACATCATTTACATAAACTTAGTAATTACAAGTATGTAAATAATAATACAAAATTAAGTTTCTTTTTGCAATATGATGGATGATTTTTCGATTATCTTGTACTTAATGTTGATAATTAACATGTAAAAACTTTTATCTTCCAAATTACAAGTGTTTTTTATAGCTATACCTATAGTAAATCACAATACTTATATATGTGTTTTTACTAAAACCACCGATACATATATTTTTTATTTTGATAGTGCTCATACATTTTGCTCACACTAAGTAAATGGCCATTATATGGTATCTATGGAATAGATCTGCGGCTCTCAATTATACTTATGTCATTAATTTTTTTAGAAACGTAAATTTCATTATGCTTCGAAACTGTCATTGTACATTGTCTGCAGTTGGTATATGCACTATATGAAGTTTTAGTGGCAGAGATCTTGCATTTTTTTCCATAAATAAAATAAAATAGCCTTACTAATAAAAATCCTTATCTTTATCTTATCTTTATTTCCCTCGTTCTTTATAAAATTACATTTCATTCACTTCTTAATTAGGTTGTTTCAAATTCTGTTTAATATTTAATTTTAATTATGAAGATTTTTATAGTTGATATTAGGGCACCCAAAAGCGGGTAAAGGCCTCCTCCTTGCTGGCCCAGGCGTTGCGGTCCTGGGCTAGTCTGGTCCACGTGACTCCAGCCACCTCCACGATGTCGTCTCTCCACCTCTTCTTCTGTCGGCCGCGCGTGCGCGGCCATACGGCCACGGCACGGCCATTTTTTTCCATAGTAATTTCATAATTTTTGTAAAGCTTGTTTTGGCTTCATTATGAATGAAACATGGGCTAGTTTTCTAGACACGCAATCCCAAGAAAGCGTTAAACTCACCGAAGTACTAAAATCACGAAGGCTGTGCTTAATTTTTGAGTCTAAACATTATACAGTTTGTATGGAAATTTGGCTCCTGAAGTCCACCTTAAGGAAACGGTCTTTTATGAAAAATGATTTGTTTTGACACATTTTATTGGTGAAATTGAGTAGAGATAAACACGGGTAGAAAGTTATTTTTGAAATGTTAAGTACACTATGAAATTTGTGAGTATGAATTAGTATTTACTTTATTCTAAATAAAATAGACCTAACAGTAAGATATTCTGATGGGCATAACGCTTATTTACTTACTATGACTAAACTGGCACTAATAATTTTACAAACCCTACAATAATTTTTTTGGAAATGCGCATTGGAAATTAGTTAATTTTTACCCAAAAACCGAAACCAGCTTACCTTTTCCCTGCTTGCTTTTGCATATCATCTCTTGTGACTATAGAATGTAACTTAAAACTCATCTAGCAAAATGTAATATGCTATGACTTACCGCTAAGCAATTCCATTAAATACATTTTCCTTTCATCACGCTAAGTTACTAATAATAAATAAAACAGGAAATTTGACGAAGCACCATCTAGCCCCATACTAAGCAAACGCTTGTGTTATGGGTACTGGATAACGGATATAATACTTATACACTAATCTTTCGTAAAACAATTATTTAAATGGAAATTAGTCGCAACATAAGAACTTAGTAAAAAAAAAATTGGTTGTATCAGCTAACAGTCAAAAGCATGGATCAGTCAGCCAAGACATGGATTATACACTATACGTTGCAGTACAGTGTAAATGCAGCCAAATCACGTGCGTTGTCGGAACACGATCCTCGCACGTACAGTTTGAAAAATGTCCTGACCTTTTTCAGAGCTACGGAACCCTGACTACCAGAATAAGGAACGCAGAACACATATTGATTGTGAACTATCGTCTCTGGAATGAAAAGTTACGCGAAAATGATGAATAGTGAAGAATAAGCGTCAGGTTGACGAAGAAACAATGGAATAGTAAGTTGAGAGGCGGGAATAGGTAACGATGTTAGCTTCAAGTCAGCGAAAGATAGTTATAGTAAGTTAGTCTGACTGTTTGTCTAGAGTAAGCAAAATCCTTCCAGTTCCAGAACATGGATCAAGATTTTATACATAAAAATAAATAAAATAAAATATGTAAAATAAAAAAGCTTTTATTTCCTTAACATTCGAATTTCTTACTTTCTTTAAATTATTGGTTAATTGTGTTGTAAATATCTGTTTTGTATAAGTTTTCTGTATTTTTAAGTCATTTTTGTATATACTTATGGTATATGTGTAAAAATTAGTTAGTTATTTTTGTAAATAAATAAATAGATTTGTTTTGTAAGTCAATATAAATAAATTGGATAATTATAAATGTCAATTTGTATACAATAAATATAATATAAAAATAATTGTGTTGTATCTTTTTTTGTAAGATCCACCTGTGGCGCCTAATCGTTCCCGGCAATAATGTTCCCACCAAGCTTGCTGAGTTTCCGAGCTGAGTGACAAATCAATATCAAACTCTTTCTTTTTACACCAGTAAAAATTTGGAACGAATGTGGTGCTGATATGTACATCTTAAAAAACCCATTTAAATATGTGACGTTGTCACACTCGTACCTGTTCTCCAATGTTTACTTGTAACAATTTCATCCTATAATCATTTATCATGACTTCACAAGCCTGCTTATTATCCGGAGCAGCCCAGTCCCAGCGATTTTAATTATTCCTAGCCGAGATTTATGTACCGTTAAGTGTCAACGTCAATAAGGTGAGAGACGGCGCGGAAAATAACTTGCGATTTATTCCGGACTCAACTAGGCGGAGTATTCTGTGAGGTTTAAAATAGAACGGCTGCTTATAAGCAGCCTATAGCTATAGCAGTTATTATGAAATTGGAATATTTACAGGTGCCAGTTTAAAAAAATAGAAAAAATTACCAGTGACGTTTGGCCGGTTGACCGTGGCAAAAAAATATGCTGTCACTTACATCTATGCGCTTTTTTCTGTGTTATAATGAGACGGTTTTTTTTTAATTGGTGACAGTTAAATATAAAAATCTATCACCAAAAGATCAACGTACTGCAGTATTCGATCGCGATTACTAAAGCAACTGCTATTCCAAGTACTTGAATGAGTGACTGTGGCAAAAAAGTAGGGTGGTATTTACATTTGAACGTTTCTGTGGGTCGTAAAACTTGAAAATGGTAGGTTCTGACTGCCCATTAGGCTCTGTGGTCAAGCAAAACAAGTTTTTTTATTGTATCTTTTCTTTTACTGATATGGTCCAAAGATACAATCAATTAAATAACGTAATCTGAAAATATAGCAATTAAAAAGTGACCCAATTTAGGTACTTATTACGAGTAGTGTTATATAAAAGACCCAACTATGTAATAAAAATTAAGAACCCAATTTTCTTTTCAAAATGCTCTAGAAAAGCTAATTTGGTTTGGAAAGTTAAAAACTATGTCGATGAACTTAAAATTCACGACACTTTGTTCTTTGAAACTTTTGACCTTGAGATTTAATTTCTTTTTGGTCGTATAGGTATAATTAATATAAAAAAATTTCCATACAAAAAACTCAGACATAATCTTACTGATTAAAAACTTTAATTCAATCCTTTGAACACTTACTTTCAATATATTTCGATATTCGATTGTATCAGTTACCTCGTTTTATAATATTACAAAAAGTGGCCGCCAAATGAAGTGGTCGATTGAATTGCTACTTGATATTAAAAGCCACAAGAGCAGTTTGAAAACTATCGACACTAAAGTGGGCCACTCTCATACGAAATTGCTTAACATTCTAAGAAAATAACAATGTTCACTTGGTATCTTCTTCTGAAAAGAAGATAAAAGATAAAATAATTTTTTATTTGAACTAAAGTATGTTGTCATTTTTACAGTTACAAAAGTACATAATTTATCTAGATTATAATTAGGATCTATTATTAAATAAGAACATTTTTTTTTTTTTTTTAATGACAATTAAAAACAATTTTGTGTATGGGGATGTCTACTGCTGAGTTGCAGTAGACAGGGTTCTTCCAGTGTTTTACATATTTATATGATTCAAACTCGGTGTATGCAATATATATGAAAACATTAAACTAGTGTACATACATAACATTTTTTTCTCAAATAAATTTGGAGCAAAAGCGAATTTTAAATATTTTATACATAGTTTATAACCTTTTTTTTAACATTTCCAGTAAGTCTGAGGTCCCTAGTTCTCGCACTAGGATTCCCTGTGTTGCGAGAACTAGTTCTCTTCCAGGGTGCTAGAGATAGGGATTCAAAGAGTGAAAATTTTAATCCATGAGAGCTGGACGCGTGCGTGCCAAATTAATTTTAATTTTGGGAACTATATATTTCGGGCTTGAAAAGTGAATTTATGGAATATAGTAGGTATATGTTGTGAATATGTGTTGTGTTTGTATGTGTTTACATGTGAAGGTAGGTCTGAGTACCTCCAGGCAGTTACGCTGGGGTGACAGGCCCACCTGTGTATGTGGTTTGATCGTATATCTGTGTGTGTCACATTGTGTATATCTTTGGTGTATGTGTATGAGCATATATGGGATGTTGGGTCTGTATACCTCCTAACAGGTGATTAAGGGTTACGGTCCGCCTATGTTGTGGTTAGGGAGTATGTAATAGTATGTATGGCCAGTGATTAAGGCTCTGTATACTATATGTGTAGGTGTGTTAGTGTTTTTTTTTGTGAAATAGGTAGCTCCGACGCTGTAGTTAAAAATAGTAGTGTGTGTGGTTTAAGTAGTGAGACGGAGGATTTCTTCCGTCTCTTTGTAGTTAAGCGTGGTCAGGTATTCTCTCAATTTTTTCTTACAAATATATTTGGAGCAATTCAGAATGTTTAGAATGGAGTTAATTTTCCTATACATAAACGGGCCTAGGATAGCATAGCATCTTCGTCCTGTGGCAGTTTTTGATGAGGTCATGTCAGTTGTGTTCCAACGTAGTGTACGCCTGTGAGTAGCGTGGGAAGATGCAGATTTATGGTATCTGAGTATACACGCTACTATGAAAAGCTGCCTGACTCTCAGCTGTTTTGCCTCTTTGTAAAGTGCATCAGTAGGATGTCTATAGTGTTTTTTAAGTGCCACTTTAAGTATCAACCTTTGTGCGCGTTCGACTTTTATTAGATGGGTGACACAAGCACTGCCCCATGAAGTGACGCAGTAGGTTAAGATTGGAACACACAGTGCTTTGTATATCATGTTTATGATTCTAGAGTCAGCTACAGATCTAAGCCTTTTGAAAATAAAGATAAGTTTTTTAATCCTCCCGCTCACTGTCTGGATTTGTTTCGTCCAAGATAACAATGTATATCCCTAGGTATTTTATGTCTTTTACTTCCTCAATTTTTGGACAATTGCAGTAACTTTGGGGGTAGATAGAAATGCAGCAGGTATGTAGTCTAATATTGATAGGATATGTCGGAGCTGTACGGCATGAGACTCGGAAAGCTATGAGCTTTGTTTTAGATACATTGAGTGTCAGCAAGTTATTATGTAGCCATCTAGCAATATGTCTAAGACCATTGTTTGCTTCCCGACTCACGTTTTCCCAGTTATTAGCACTGAAAACAACGGCTGTGTCATCGGCGAAAGCGAATATTTTGGCGTTTGATATCTCTAGCTGACACAAGTCGTTTATGTATATCAAAAATAGGGACGGGCCAAGCACGCTTCCTTGTGGAACTCCAAAATTTACTTCTTTACAATCGCTGCAAGATTCTCCGATTTTGACTCGCTGCTTGCGTTCAGATAAATATGACTTAAACCATTTAAGAGCTGTTCCCCTGATTCCCAGATATTCCAGCTTTTTAATAAGGATCTTCAAGAAAGGATCTTCAAGAAGCTTCAAGCAAATTTTCAAATTACTTTTTCTGTGTTGTTTTTTTGCATAATTAATGTTAATTGCACAATACCACTTTGCTGTCCATTTCTAAGCAATCAAATTTATTAGTCTTAGATCTTTGACTATAATATCAAATAACCTCGAATTATGTATTTTCAAAGTTTCCCCCAAAGGTATTATACATACTTTGACTATTGTATATTGACCTCTGATCTCGAAAAAAAAACAAGTAAGTACTATATTTTCTACAATAGGTATAAAAAATTGTACAAGGTACATTATTATTTAAATAATTAGGTAATTAAATAATTCAAACACCAACCTGCTAACTCTTATAGTTTTCGAGATCCCATGGGGTACTCCAAGGTCTGATGGTCAAATTGATGGTGATGCTCGGCCTTTCAGCCTCACATCACCCTCACTTCGATTACACACTCACACTAACCTACTACCGATTTTTTCATATATTGCAAAACTCTTGCAATTGACACTGTTTAAAGCGAAAAACAAACTTTTTTTAACAAAACCAAAAATATGACAAAATTTATAAATAAAATGATTGATATTTCAAAAATTATAAAAGTAACTTCATACTGATTTATAGAAGGGTAAAAACAAGTAATTTAGTTTTCTGATAAACGTTTCAAAGGCGAAAAATAGACACGTAACGTCTGCAGACTCTCATTATAATGTTTTTATAATGTTAGTGTGTATATTGCCTCTTTTTCTGAATAAGCCTTATCAAAGAAACATAATGTACCTTAGAACTTGAAACAACCTTCATTAGTTTAATAATAAATAAAGTTTAGAGCTACACATAGCAAGTACCTATCTACTTATATATTCATTTATATCATAAAGTCTAAAGTACCATCAATGCAAAGGTACACAGTGATTGAAATAAGTATAAATGATAAAAAAACACAACAAGATGCTGCTAGTTCTTTTCAAAGCTTTTTTATTTTATACGAGAAAGCTTAAGGACGCCATTGTTTAATATTTTCACCGCGCGAGCTTTAGCGAAACTTTATTAAAACTTTCGCTGGCTCATCACTCAAAAATATCAGCTTTTTAGTTTCATTATGATTTCGTGTTGTTACCAAGTTTTTTAGTTTTTCTAAGAATTTGTGGCTTATTAACATAATTATGTTTTACTGATTAACTTAATCTCTATGAACTAAGTTGATTGACTTCTACATCCAATTTTATTCGTTGAAACTTGTTATATAATATCCTGATCTTTAAATATGTCGATGCTAATAAGTGATCGTGATAAAGCTTAATATATTTTTGGAGCACATAATAATATCATTTTATACAGAAATACAGTACAGAAAGAAGTTTAATCAACAGCGGCATGCCTTCAGTTTTATGCATATTTTACGTCTTTTTGCCGCAAAAACGGATGCAAAATAATTGAGTTGTAAAAACGAATGGTATCTACAGCACAGTGTTGAATCCCAATGATGAAATGGGTTTGCAATTTGTTGGGTAACTCCAATATTTTCTTATACATGGTTTTGGGTAAGCGATAAATATTTTTTTAACAGACTTTTGAAATATAAATTGTGACGCAGAATTACTATACAATTTATAAATCCATCTTAGGCCATAGCCTTTGCTTATTATCAGGCAAGCTATGGACAAGTGCAAACCCGTTTTAGTTAAAAAAACTGTTTTTGATTATATATTTCTCTGGAAAATTTAATTTTTAATTATTCTTCCTCAAGTATAAACCGTAATTTCTATCGCAATTTTTCCATGTTTCTACCACGGTGCAACAGCCGGCAATTCCAACTATGTAAAAGCCTTATTATCGCCCTATCGTGCATAAAAATCTAGTCGCTAATACTTTTTTACGATCGGGCAAATTGTCAGGCACTTGTGAAATTATTACCTAGACTTTAGTGTTGGGCACTTAGAAGTTACGATCCTTATTTTATGGATATGCATTGATGTTATTATTATACTACGTGTTTTTTTATATTGTTAAATACAAGTAGTACTATTTATTTAGAATAGGATAGAATATTTATTTAATGTACACTATAAAACATAGAAATTACAAAACAGGAAATTAACTTAAATATATAAAGTGCTGCACATTGGGCCTTATCGCCTTAGGCGATTTCTTCCAGGCAACCTTTTGGATGGACATAACTAAGAATTGTAAACAGGCGGTGTACTAAAAATATAGTTAGATACATACCTACATATTTATTTAATAGTAACTGGGAATATTAAATGTTTGGACATATTTTTGGATAGGTTTACGTTTGAATACAGCCTACCTGATGTTAAGCCAGGATCATTAAAAACAGATGACAATTTAAGGTATTGATATACTTTGGCATGAACTAAGTACTCTATTAAATAAGTTATAATGTAGTTCAAAAAATTATTAACCTGATAATATTTCGACTTTCAAAGTTTCAAAAGCCATAATTTAAACGTTTTACGTAAAACGTCTAAATTATGGCGTAGGCGCGTTGTAGCTTAAACGCCTACGCCTTCGTAGTCACAATCTGTATACAACGTAGCAATTCTTCGGTAAAACGTCAAATTTAAACCAAACCTAAATTGTGACAAACACAGGGCTAAAAAATATTTGAAAATATGCTTCAAAGCATCACGGGATGCCGTAAGATTTTTCGCTATTCCATATTGGTGACTTCGGAGTTTCGTTAACTGTTGTCACCAGAAATGACAGTTTTTGGTGTTGCATAATTTCATAATAAAGTTACCAGAACAATGCAATTGTCTGTCTTTATATATAATATGTGAATGAAATGAAGACAAAAATACTATAGTAATTCGTCTAAACCGAACTTTCAATCACCATTAATTTTGCAAAAGAATATTATATATAAAAAACACGGTTGTCAAATTCAACCACCAAACCCAATCGTCAGGTATAAGCAATCTCAAACTATAAAACTGTAAGTTTCGACGCTGTTCCGTCATAAAAACGCCACCCAAGTTGAATCTATCTATATAAATATATAGACTGGATCAAACTTTGAGTAATTCCCAACTATAGTTAAAGCCGCGCTTAAACGGTTGATTAACGAGCTGATTAAGCAGAAAGTTGTTGAGCTTCTACAAGCTATCAGCACTCCAATCACCGCTAGTTTAGATTTTGCTTTTAATCAGGTGTTTGTTTTAAAGGGTGAAGTTGTGTTTTGTGTTAGTTTGAAGGTGTCATTTCATTATGTTTTATTTCACCATGAAATTGCAAAACATAGTACAAGTACATCAACCAAATATGTATATTAGATATATTAATATTTTTAACAACCGGGTCTTTTATGAGAGTTAATATACGCATTGCAATAAAATTACGATTCGCTTTAGTTCTGGTTGACAATTAATTAATAATTATAGATCAATTAAAGAATAATGCAAATATTTTGCTCTTGAAACAGTTTCAGGTTTGAAGACACAAATTAAATTATCTTCGTCTAAAATTTTGGTGGGATGTATGTAGTAATTCACCTTAATTCAATGGAAGGAAATGAAACGGCTAAAGTTTCCTATTTATGTAGGTATGGCTAACATTTAATACAAGTACAAACGTAGTTAACGCTGCGGCGCTGTACCGATTTCCTCTAAGACCTTCAACTTTGTTAAATTATATAGAATAGCTATCAGCATGTGTGAGTATGGTAGTTTTTTTAAGATATGATATATTGACTCTTTTAAATACCTATATAGTGACAAAAACTAGTTAACAGTGATGCTAATAGTAATAAGCTTTAGAAACACCTAATTTTGTATGTATTATTAAAATCACTACATTACAACAATTATACGGCACTGCATTATGAACGACAATGAAAAATAAATAGGTAATCAATGTATTGTATACGTTTGACGAATAATTTTAAAAACAAACAACTGAGTTTGACATCGAAGAAAATAACATACTTTAATAATATAAATAACACATTTACAATATTTTACTTGCTAACTTATCAACCATTACACGTTCCATTGATGTTTCCGTTCTACAAACCTGTGTTATAAATCTCCGCATTTCAGTGAAAATTAATAGCGCTTCTGGTCGAAGTTTCAGTTCGATTAGAGCTCATGTTTCGATGCGAGAGTTTGAGAACATGCAATGAGTATAAGCGATATTGTCTCCGCTATACAATTAGTATAGCATAATTAGATTTAAACTAAACTGGTAGGAATAAACGGGTATTGGGTTATGGGAAATGGCAAAGCAAACAAGTTTTTTATTAACACGGAATAGTCTTATGTTTGACTGCAGCCTGCCTGCCTTTCTTCTTCTTATCGAATGAGGGTGGCCAACTCTGGTGTTTCATCAATCATCCCCAAGGACCTTTGATAAAGCTTAACAAATGCCGAACTAGGCAAACACCCGAGACCTACAACTTAACTTGTCACCCGACCTACCAAAGCGTCCAAAATGAAATGCCACTTTTCGGTCACCCATCCAAAGACTGACCACGTCGACCTTTGTTTAAGTTTTTGCCTGCCATTACAAACTATAAACTATTATTGAATACCGCAAGCAAAGTATCGAAACCCGTTCTATTTAAATGTGTACTAGATACTAGTTTCGGATGAAATCAGTTTGAGTAGTATATTATTTCAGCAGATATGTAGGAATGGTGGCTTGGTGATACAGATGGCAGATGTTTGAAGTTATAGCTTAAGCAAGATAATTAGATTTGACTATAAACTTTTTATGCAACTTTACGTCTGTACGATGTTTGTACTAATAAAAAAATATAAATCTACCCTATGATCAAACCACGTGTAAAAAGCTTTTTTAACCTTTTCTTTATAAATGATCGCCAAAAAATCGCGGATTTACACTTGGCAATAGCTTTTTGTTCACACTTATTTATGAATTCTCTGCATATCAGTTCTAATATCATTGATTATGCACTTATAACAATTAGGAAACCCATATTTAGGAAGTTATCTGATCACAAATTACTCTTTCACATGAAAACGAATGTTACCTTTATTACATTATGCAATATTTGACATTTCCCGATGATTTTTAAAGTCACGTTTTAAAATGCCAACCGTCAGTTAAGAATTAATATTATAATTAATAATTTCGTTTATTTACTGTTCAAAACTTAAATAGTAGGCTACAGATTATTAGAAAATTGGTCTTAGAACTATCATGCATTATAATATACTTATAAAACTTAGGGCGAATTGTAATGAGCAATACATTCCATAATAATGAGTTAGAGAGTGCGATATAATACCATTTCTAGATACATATGAGTCCCTAGTTCCCACAGTAGGATTCCCTGTGTTTGTGGGAGCTAGTTCTCTTCCAAGGTGCATTATAATTAAAGTGAGAGTAAAGTGTTCTGAGTGTATAAGTGATGAAAGATGGCGAGATTGAGGATCCCACCACCAAGTGTGTGTGTTTGTTGTGAATAAGTTATGCTTGTTTTGTTTTAACTGAATTATTAGATTGACTATTATATATATTTACTATTGACTATATATATTTAAGGTATATTGAATAAAAAGTCTTTTCCGCCTGTTCCACTAACAATAGACTAATAACCTATAAAGTCAAGGTCGCCTAGTTAGCACGCAGCTAACAAAGCGGGAACATTAATCCAATTCCTTTCCCCAGGTATCGAGTACTCGTTTGTGACGGCCGCCTCGCGATCAAGTGGGGTTGCATTTACAGCGGAATCTACTATCTATATATACATATAATAAAGCTAAAGAAGGTCCAAAGTCTGAACATTGAAGATATAAAAAAAATGTTCGGAGATATTCAGATTTGATAACAGAACAAGTTCCAACCATTTATAGATTTTTTGTCTGTTACTTTGTTTATCTGTTTCTCTGTCTATCTGTTTATTTCAACGCTCATCACGCAGGAACGGCTGAACGGATCTCCATAAGTTTTGGTATGTAGGTAGTTTGAGGTCCCGGAAGCGTCACATGCTACTTTTTATCCCGTAATAACGAGTCCACTAGTTTATAATAGGTATGTGGTACAATTACACATGAAGCAAAATCTTAATAAATATACATCGAGTGATTAACTTCATTAAGATAGACTTTCACGGCCTCTTTGTCTACATACACTTCTCTCGCTATCACTCGCACCCCACTAAACAGTAGCTGATTAATTAAAGGCGTTATTGTGAACACAGGCCGGCGGCCGCAGTAGAGCGTGCCGTGCGTGGCGATTTGTAAGTTGTCGGAGCGATCGTTTCTCCCACTTTTGGACACTTTCGACGTATCGATTTGACAGTGATTGGGAAAAAATGGCCCCGTTTGAATTCGATGCGTGTTTGTTTAGTTTGTTTGGTGTCTATGTCATTGTTATAGCTCTATGTATTGCAATTAAATGCTCTGTGCCTTTGTAGTATTGGCGAAGCATTTGTTTGTCTTGTTACGTAAGCATTACTTATTTATATAATCATAATAGACAAGAAAACAACTTAAAAACTAAAACTTATAATAAAATAGAAACTTGATCTTATAGGAATATATCTTATTTGAATGTGATTAAAACTTCGCTAAATCAGCTGATAGCATATAATTTAAATTAATGACGTGATCATTCAAGGAATCTTGAAATCTTACTAGGTACTATAGAGACATTGCTTTAAACATAATTATTTAATTTTAATATATTATATAGTTAGGTATATTTGTAATAAATTAGGCATTTAAATAAGAAGACAGTATGTTTTTTTTAAAAACCACAAAAAATATGCTAGTTATAAAATATATAAAAAAACTATTATAAGTGTACCTATTATTAATGTCACATAGCTTCACAACTTTACGTTTACAAAGTCGTGAACGGAAATGACAGAGCAAGCATTATTGTTTTTAAATATGTAGAGAATAATACCACATACAGCTTAATGATAAGGAATAAAATGCACTTTGAATTGTATTTTTTTTTCTTTTCATTACTTGCTTTGAAAGTTATACCTGATGCTTTTTCTGGAAAATTCTGTTATAATTTATACTTTTGAAAATCATGCACCTTTAGCATCATACTCTTTATTTTAGAGAATTTGTTTGAGTTCAGATTTATTTCTAGAATTTCTGTTTTCAACGAATCAAACAAAGATGGTAAAATTCTGTTGTTAATACAATCCGTACTAATAATAGTGATACGTAATAACATACTACTTCTATAGGTTTGACTTTTAATGCAGGAAAATGACAATTCATTCCAGATATGGAAGAAAATATTGCATTGGTATACCCGGAAAAGCTGATATCATTCGGTTCCTTTGTAGTATTTTTTTTAAATTGAACAACATACATTCTTAATAAATTAATGAAAGGTTTGTTTATAACTTTGACCGCAAGTATTCCGACGTCAAGCAAAGATGAGGCCAAAATACAAACACGTATTTCCTATAAAACTAGCCTTATTAACCCTAAAGTTTATGTATATGCCACTTTAAAATCTCTCAACATTATCTCTGAACAAACTTTAATTCTACGCCAATTATCCCTTGAACTTACAAAATAAAATTATCTTAACCCTTACATGTAAATTACATAAACTTCCCTAGTACTTAGAAACTAACTTAAACAATTACAAAACACCAGATGATACACATCTCACAGTTGAGCCGTTAACCCTGTCCCCGTATCGCGGGTCTCACAGACCCAAGTAGGGCACAGTTCGGGGTCTCGGAGACCCCACTTGGAAACTTGCGCGATTTGTACCAGAATTAGCTGAATTTAATACGCCTGTGTCGACCCCGTCATATGTGACTTGGTGTTTCATGTTGTAACCATGTCTTTTGTTATAAAGAGATTTTTCTGCTTTGTTTTTTTTTACATATGGATTTAATGCCAAACTATTCGAGGTGTTTAACGTTTTGAGGCGTTATCCAGAATGGAGTATACATACATTGATATTCTATTTTATCTAAGATTTTGCTTAAAAAATTCAGCCGCTTATTTGTAAAATGACAAACAAACATAGCGAAGGTAAAATCTGGGTGACATTACATACTCATACACAAATATATACCTATATTTATGTTTTTGTCTAACATTTCCTTTACTTTGAAAGTCTCGACGCTTGGTCACTCTATTTAACCCACAAGCTTAGGTAGTTAACATGTGCAAGAGCAAGAGGCTAATCGCGTCCTGACCTTTGATTTAATAACTTTATGCTGAGAAACTCGGCATTATATTAATTAAATGTTTCCCTTATTAGTTAGTTAGCTCTTGTAGGTAGTCTGTGAGACTCTGTGACGAATTAAATGTATGAGTGATTTAGTTTATTGGGTTATATCAGTCGTATAATAAAATTTATTTAAATAAAAACAGAAACTGACTTCATTTCTATTGTCTGTGCGTGTGAGTGTGTGTATGTGAGAGCTGAAGGCAGTTATTAAAAAAAACATTTTTGCAACTTCAATATGCAGAATTGTTGTTATTGTATTGAAATTTACACTCCTATAAGTATAATAATTTAAATCCGTAACATTTGGTGTCGGTGCCAGTAATCACGTAGCATACTCACAAAAAAACTTACAGGAGACTTGATAATCTCCTCTTAGAATCGGTTCAAAAATTGACAGGCCTTTAGGGTGATTAAAAAGTCCTAGACACTAGATTTCGTCGCTCTATTTTTTAATATTAATGTTCCTCATTAGAAGTGTATTTTCCAAAAACAAACTTCCTTCTTCATTACCTTCACTGAAAATTTCCTCGCAAATTCTAATTCCTTGAATACGCCGTGAAACAGTATTTTCATTGTTTAAATGAGTTTTCACATAAATTAGCGTAAATTAAATCTAATTAAGTTCAGAACCAGTTGCGTTGTTTTTTAATCAATTCTCTGACTAGAATTTATTACAAATCAGAGAAGTTGGGGAAATATTTGTTTGAATTACTTGTACTATTGACGTTTTGCCATTTCAATTATGTACATTTTGAAAGAAAATACTGAATGTAAATGAAATATATACATTGTGTTATCAGTTGCGTCTACCTTTTGGAACTTTGTAGTTAGTCTAATTTCAAAACTGTATTTTTTATTTTAATAAATGATTTTGTTATTGACAAAAAACATTAAGTATATGAAATACATTTACTTTTGTACATATTCAAACTCACATTAATTTGCGTATGTTCTTGACGTGTTTTGGATTTATTCGACAACCTTCATAAGAACCTCCGCCTTGTCGTGGCTGCCCGCTAATTTTTGTGAGAAATCCATTTTAAATGTGTATCAATCTTCAAATAAATTACGCCCCAAAACCTCGGAGCATATCAGTGTTTTGAAAATTGTTCGGAAAATTGTATTTGTGCAAGTATGAATAAATAAATAATGATATAATAAAATGTAAAGCAATAAATAAATCGAATTCTTCCATTTGCATTCTCGTAACTTGCATTAAATGTTGCGTGCTCCACAATTCACTTGTCGCAAATATAATCGGTGCGGAACTAGTAAAGGGCGGCAAAAACCGGTAAATACCGGTAAAGTCACACTTTACCGACAAACACCGATAATTTTGCAGTGGACGTGTCGGAAAATATCGCACTAATTTGCCCTCGCACGGTTTCATTGGGTCGTTCCTGTTGGAACTACTACGCCGACCCACTAGTGGAGTGGGTGATCCACATAAATATAAATATGTATATAAATTTTCTAGATGACTGTCTGATATTGCAATCTATCAACGCACAGCCCAAACCAGAATACTAAAAAGACCTACAGAATTCAAATAAGTTTTGTTATATTATTCCAGTTAACAAATGACATTTAAAAAAATATCTAGACACATATTACAACGGACACCAGCGTTCGTGGCTTTCAACCGGCCAGCACTAAGACTGGCCTTGTTTTTGTAGAAAGAAATGTCTTTGTTTTTCGTGTAACACACAATAGTTAGACTTGTAAATTTACAATTTTTCTACATATCTTATTAGATTATGTTTCTGTTTTATTATAAGGTCTTAGTTTGTTAGTGGTTTTTGTGTCTATTATGAATAAATAAATAAATATGCCTATTCTGTTTAATATTACAGATCAAAACAATATTTTATTTAAAATCACATTAAAAATCTTTTAAAAAAACAGAGTAGTAATACAATGTCTAGTGTTATATAACCCAGAGAGTAATTCATAAATATTTTCATCTACTCTTTAGTGGTGCCAGTAAATAAAGGCTAATGAGAACGAGCCTGTAAAATTACAATAAATGGTGCTCAGGTAATGGCCCACTTACTAGTTTATAAGACATTTATGCAGAGTTGTGTTGCTGTTCCTTAATAATTCACAGTAACTAAGAATCATTTTATAGTGTACAGAAATATACTGAAAATGTTTTTAACTAGTGTTTTTTTTAGTATTTTATTATTTTTAAATCGTGAATGATGAACATAGTTCTCATGATATGTATTAAGAAAATTAAGCATGTACTAATAATAACCCTAATGTATCTTCTTTTTATCGAGTGACAGTGGCCAACTCTGGTGTCAAGAGTTAATCAAGCCGCCCTAAGGGCCTCTGACATGGCTTAATTATGATAGGATAAATGCAATGTGTAATATAATACCTATTACCGTAAATTATGTCACGTACAATCATGCGAAAATCTTACCAAATCATGCGAGTACATATACATATGTAGATATTGTAGATGTACGAACACAGTCGAGGTTGTACAATTATTCAGAGCGCTCCACAAAGCGTTAGATAATCCATTCTGTTTACCTCCATCTCGCTACAAGCAATATCGGGGTTATGTTTGTCCCGTTGTCTGTAAGATTGATGTATGCGACGGTGGCGCCCTCAATAATTGAAGTGACGGACGGCGGACGTTCCCCGCAATTTCATAAATCAGGCGCAACTAGGCGACTAGCGTATGCACTGCGCTGAGGGTATCGTGGAAATGGAGACAGTACTAAAGTTTGCCAAAACAGAGCACTTGTAAGTACCTATCACTGTCTGGTAACGCAACAATTATGGTGGATTTCAGTCAGTATCAGTTGCATTTTAATTTTTGAGTAGGTGAGGTTGATGGTGTATGCTTGCCATTTTGGCTACAATTTCAAATTATTGCTAAGTAAAATAGCTATTGTCCGAAAACTCATTTTATTTAAGAAGTTTAAATGCACGATCTCTACAAATACTTACTGTAACAGAGCCACCTAACTGGCCTCTACGCCAAGATGGTTTTCCCACACGTTAGGAACTTGGCTATAGATTTACAAATTGGCAACGGTACAGAATATCTAGTAGATTAGTCACTGCTACCCACGGTCAGCGGAGGCTGTCTTGCTTGAAGCGCTTTCGCATCGCAATATGAGGAAGCGAGTGCGCTGAAAGCGCTTTAAGCGACGTTTTGTTGATACAGTTTGTGATGGATTTTGATTTTAGCGGGAAAAGCATCTGTTGTTTCGGGAACAAATTGAGAACGTTCATTGTATGCACTTTAGGGTGCATTGTGTCAGTTTCTGTGCACAGCTGACTCTCAAATTTGTAGTTGCAAGACAAATTAAAATATATGCGGCTAGATTTTAATGTGTGAGTTAATCATCGACTCTAAGATGTAGCACGCATGCCTTGAAGAAATATATTTAGTTTTTATTTTACCATTAGCGCATATTTCACATTCGACCACAGTATTACATACACACGGGTGCAGTATCAATAGAGTAGTTAAAAAAACTGTTTACATTAATAATTCCTTATAGATTTAAAAGAAACAAAAAACTAACCCACTTAACCTCTGAATCGTTAAGAACGAAACAAGTGCAAAACATTCACAAACCCATCTAGGTGTTAACGAAGAACATTGTCTTAGTACTTTTAGTTCCGACACCTTCGAGGCAAAACTCCATTTAAAGTAGAACCTTTGGAAGAGGCTTTCAAAACTTCGGCCCAATCAACCTGACCAACGTGCTACCACTTACCTATACTTTACTGTATCAAAGCTTATACAGAGGGAGGAATAGTGATGATCGATTTTATGAGGTTTTTGTCGATGTTGAAGTTGAATATAAAAAATCGTTGATCAAAGTTTACAAATTTTATTCAGAGTTTTGAAAACTGTTGCTTTTGATGTAGTTAAGGTTACGCGTTAGTAATTAGTAACCCATGTGCGTTTAATATGCCGGGGCATACATAATTTCTGGCATTTAACACAAATAAATTTGTACCATCATCCAGATATTTTAAAACTCAATATTAATGATGACGAAAAATATTTTAATACATTTTATGATATCTCAGAAAATTATATTGATAAAACTTAATGCAAAAAATTACCAATATGTTATTTCAGCGACACCTAAAACTTTACGAGCAATTTAGGCAAACATCTGCGCCCAGCAAATTGTCTATAAATTCACATCACTAGTAAAACATCGATTAGTACCTCGTTACTAGTTACATTGAAAGAGGCCTAACAATTATAACTCTGTGATTTTGCGCTTCGACCTAAGGTGTTTTATTGTCTATCCTTAAGTTTTCACACAATTTGCTAACCAATAAAAGCCTTTATCGCAATGTCATAAGGCTGAAAATAATCTTATTAAATGGTAGCAAGGGATTGCTCGGATAAATATCTTTTCCGGTAGGTTCTTTATCGTGTCCGGAAAAGTTCCGGTTCTGATGTAAAAATAATTGTACGGATCCCTCTTTTTTATGGTCCGAACAGATAACGGTACTGGATTTAGGTTTTTTATGCTTATGTACAAAACAGTTACGGTCAGATTATTCGAGTAAAAATTGTGGAAGGTTTTAGATATTATATCCAGATTTCATATTTCAATGTTACGTTTTGCGTATGTTAATTTATAACCCGTTTAAAAATACTGTATTGTTACATTTTTTACACTTTGGTCGGAGTTTAATTGAATAACATATTTTTAAGGGAATGGACAGTTTTAAGTACTAATTACCAATTTCTTAGGACACATTTTCCGTTTAATACTCTCCACGGTTGTAGTACGACATCAAACAATATAAAATAAATAAATAAACATGCCCTAATGAACTAGAAAAATATATACCAACTCATATATACTATTATAAACTATAATCTATATTGCTTATCAAACAACTTTACTGATAAACAACTAAAAACAGTAACTAATCTGATTTGCAATCACAAAACAAATAGTGTTTCTCATCATATCGAGGCTCTATTTCCTGAACTCATACGCTTAGCGAGGGTGCGAATTATGTTTTCTATCGCTGGTTTAAATTTTGTTTTACTCCTTATTACGAAAATGAAACTAACAATATGGCATTTTATGCATTTTATGCATTTTATGCATTTTAGCCTTTTTCAATTGCAAAAGTTCCAAATATATTGTACCAATAAAAGTACCTACAAAGTATATTCAAGATTTGTGTATGCTTTTGTTGAATTATTTATTTGTAATATTTTATCATATGTGTTTTAGCGGAACTGCCCCGAAAAACAAATGTCATAATGTGTTCACCCAAATCAACACTTCGGTGAACTAATTCAACCTAAAATTATTTTTTTAACATTGAACATAGCCTTGCTTGAGTGGCTTATGTACTTATATGCAATGCGTGGTTGTGTCATAAACCTCTACAAAACACGAGATTTTATCAAAAGTACGTGTATTAAAAATAGTCGCACCTTAGAACATAAGGAGGGTTTTTCCTTGTCAGGGTGAGCATAGAACAAGTTTGCTCGCGTTAACAAGCTGCGTTAGATGGGATGTGATTCCGCCAACTGATTTATTTGTTTCGATCTCACTGCATTCCATTTCACGGTAAAAAATATGTTAAATTTGCTGCCAATTGGCCAGGTATGATTTGAAAACAAATTTGTCAGTAACATGTGTATTAATCACAGGTGTGTATAAACAACTTTTTAGAACAAGATATTTTATGAAGTGAAGTCGGATGCCTGTATTTTTTAATAATAAACTTATGTAAGTACATTATTTAAGATTTTGTAGTACATGGATATTTGTATGTCACACGAGTTTGCTTCTTTTCAAATGTACCACAATAAATCTATAGTGTGTTGCTGCAGCTCTATTGAATGTGTGCATAATAGTAGTTTATGCAACTGTCATATAATGAAGGGTATTAAAACACGAGTGTGAGTTTATACGATATTAGTAACGAGTGTTTTAATACCCGTGTTATATGCAGTTGCATACACTACTTTATCTTCACTAATGCATTGATAATTTATTAAATTAAATTCACGCGTACGTGTATTGTCACAGTGATTTTGCCGCCATTAAAATCTAACCAACGAGAGTGCAGCGCGACCAACCTGATTGGCCCTGCAATCAGGTTGGTATAAGTCAAGTATTGGAAACATAAGTAGAATGTTACAACATTAGTGTAGATAAAGATTATTTCATTATAAAACTTCAACCAATCTTATTCACCAAAACATATTCTTAAAAAAATAAACTACTACGTTTGTGTACTGAAACCCTTTCTTAAACACTAAATTGCTCAGCTTTTTTTACGATAAATGCTTCTGTTGAATTGAGAGAACTTTTAGAGATAATATCTTAGAAAGGTGTCGATTAGTAAGAGTCATTTGTAGATATCGTAAAACGTTTTTATTTCTATTGTGAACTATAATAGATCTACAATTCTAAGGGTCAAAGCAAAAAGGGGCAACTTAATAGCGTTCATGTTAACTTAGTCTATAAAGAGAAATCAAATGAAAAAGTTTATTTCATGACCATTAAATACATTTGTTTTATATGTGGGGAGCTCAATTTGTAGATATGTTTTGTTCTTTTTTAAATGTATGTGATTGTAACTAGAGATTGTTAAGGTTTGAATCATCTTAAAATTAGTAAAAAAAACATGTACACAGTAAACTTAACAAACAGATGGAAGTAATATAAAAATATTTATTGTTATGGTATAAATAAATAAATAAATAGTAAGCAATATAAAAATATTTTCTATTAGAATGAAAATCACTTTTGTCACAATGGCATAGAGACAACAGTAATTTACAGTTTAAGTTTACTGATATTCTGTATTTCAGTTCTACCTACGCATTGACATTACAGCGCTGTTACAAACTTTACACCATCTTAAACAAATTATGGCTACAACAACATTTTCCTTCTTCAAGGCATTAAATGGACAAGGAAGTTAAGCTGTGTTTACACTATACTCTCCAAAAATAGAAAGATCTCAGACAGATATTGATAATATTAGTTCCGGAGCAGAGTAAACTAACGCCCACTGTTTCACAATTTATTAAAGAAAGCACGTTCCACGCTCCGACCCACGCTGGTATTGAAATCTGCTGATTGCTAATTTTGACAGTTACTCTATTTTTATCTTACGAGTAAAACCTTTTGAATGATTATTGTGTACGGAATTATTAATTGAAATAAATTAATGAAATCATCAATCTTTATTAATAATCAAGGTCTAGGAAAACTGAAAACTTGAATTATTGAATTGTAATTCTTCTTCTTCTAATCGAATGATAGTGGCCAGCTGTAGTGTCGAGAGTTAATCAAGCCACCCACATAGCTTAACGACTGCTATACTATGACGAACAGCCGGGATCTACAATTTAACATGTCACCCGACCCACGGAAGCGCCTAGATTTTTTTTTTTGGGACATTGCACACAACGCCATCTAGCCCCACACTAAGCAAACGCTTGTGTCGTGGGTACTAGATAACGGATATAATACTTATATACTTTTCTTTTGTAAATACATACTTATTATATATAAAAACGGCCAGACTCGACACAAGTAACTACAAATTTTAGTATTCATAATTACTTGTCTCATGCGGGAATCGAACCCGCAACCCTTAGATAAGAAGGCAGAGTCACTACCAACTAAGCTAACAGAGCAGTCAAATGCCACTTGGAATGAATGGAATGCCACTTTTCGGTTACCCATCCAAGAACTCCGTGTCGACAATTGCTTAACATTGGCAATCGCAATCTATTGCCTCCACTATCTGAGGTATGGAATTAATTTTAATTAATGGTCTTTAATGACAGCGAAAAAAACAAACACAAAAAGACTTGGAAATAATATTAGTAATAATCTGAACTACGTGTTTCTGGCGCTACAGGTATATTTTAGGTAATCTTAATTTAAAGCAAGTAAGCTAGAATAACTAGCGGTCTGCGGTTTATAGCCAAATGTTACGGTTAGGTCAAGCACAAGCTATCGACTACAGCCAGCCAATCTAGTTTCATAAACTCTCCGCAGACCAATGCCGGAAAAGGTCCAAACACGTTTTTATCACCCCATCCGCGTGGCGATTTTAAAAGTTTCATTAATCAAAAGTGGAAAGCGAAAGCCTATTGTGCGTTAAAGTCCAAAAAACATTTATCATAGGCCGCCAAGTCCGGTTGTAGCCCACAATGCTTGGGATAGGATTTATTAATTTTCACACATTCATGCTTATATCGTGAACGCTAAACGGTTTTTCGGACGGAAAAATGGAAAGATTGATGGCTATTTTGGATGTTATTTTCGGTGGAAAATGTCGAACAGACGGCGTGATTATTGCTTTCTGTTGTTGTCTCGTAAAATTCATCAGCGGTTTTTATGATCGAATTAGTTTGAAGAGGAACAAAACAATAAATAAAAGAACATGCTTTATAATGCTTTTACAAAAATAAATAGCAGTTTAATTAAAAGTAAAACTGTCAATATAGGCTATTATTGGGGCTGTGATATTATTTGATGGTGGCATCAAATCATATTTGATCTCTGATCATAGTGGTATCAAATACTTCTCGACCATAGGTCACATAATATTATGCCTATGACACAATAACTTGTCTCGACTTATCAGCGGCACTTATGTTGGTTCTATACTCGCGCGAGCACATAACGACGTTTGTGACAAACAAGCATAATTAACTTTTTATATATATTGTATCTTTTTATCTAATACTTAGATTATATGCTTTTTATCTTTCTCCCACAACTCAAAACTAACACAACAAAGCAATCAGCCGTACAAATTACAACATCACAACACCAAAACATAAAACTGGCCCGCTTTAACGGTTTAAATTATCCGATAACGTCCAACGTTACAAACTTACGGATATAAATTGTACTACAAACTTCGAGACCCACTTTTTGGGTCTTTTTACGGACATTGAAAAGAAAGGGTATATTTATGGGGCAAACTGATTGATTCAGAGATTTAGTGATGTTGTGATTAAAAAAGCTCAAGTGATATAGGTCTTATTGATAGTTTTAGGAATAAATTAAATAAAGATGAAACAAGAGGTGACGTTTGTTTTATTAGACTAGTTGTGAATTGTGTATCTGCCCACGTGAAGCCAGAATTAGAATAATAGTAATTTTCAATAGCCTAACATTGTTTTATCATTTACTACCCACTGGTATTTTGTTGGTGTAGGATTAAAAAAGGTATTCCTACAATCATTAATTTTTGTGTTCTTCATAGATAGACATTCAACCGTCGGCAAACTAATGCGAGAAGAGGTAAAATCTTTATTCGACTAAAACAAATTGACCATCTGATTGTCTAAAGATACATATTAATAATTCTACCAACTATGTGTATCTCAATTTACTCTAACAGTAAAACTTAAGTCATCATCATCTTAATGAGGTCCACTAAAGGGCTTAAGTCTCCTACCTCTTACGCTAATACTCCCTTGCGCTGTTCTTGCCCAGATGTTTCCTTCAAAATTAAATAATAACTTGTCAATTTTCTATAATGGTTCAAACATTTTACCGCAGGTCCTGTGACAAGAGACACCCAATTAAACTGTTCTCCAAAACTGAGCGAACGTATCACCCAACTAATGCCTCTTGAACAAAATCAAGCAAATTGGTCCGCTCGAAGCAAATGCTGCGTTGCATCGATCAGAGTAACTAAAACTCTACAACTTACACTCAAAATTTACCCTTACATCTATAAGTTAGGGTTCATTTTACATCGTGAAGAGAAACGAAAATTCTGGCAAAATTTTCGTAGCACAAGAACTTTGAGTCTGAGGATACTTTATGAACATACACAGAATAATAGGTACAGTATATAAGCGCTGTAACCGCTTGCAGTTTGATGAATTTTATAACGACGGAATTTGTTGTTGAAGTTCAGGGCGTAGGTTGCTCGTATGACGTTGTTATGGAGACTTTACATGTTGCTTGCTTGTTGAATATAGAAAGCCAGCTTGCATATATGTAGATTCAATAGTCTGTAGGTATAAACGAACAATACATGTATGATTAGTGTATGTCATTCAAACTTCACTTTATATTCGTGTGTTATATATGTTTATTGTGTAATTGTTTCGTTTGTTGTACGTAGTTCGAGTCGTCACCCGTCGGTCTCAACGGAAGACCAGCGCTGACTGTTCGCAGTCAGCACATGCTGAGTTGAGGCCGGCTTGTGACAGGAAATTGTGTACTTATGTGTAAAATGTGTTTGTCTTACTTTCTTGAATGTGTTCGTATGTAATTTCTTGTCACAAAATAAATAATTTTCATTTCATTTCATTTCATTTTCAATTTTCATATACGAACTGAAAGTTTTTTAGGACTAGGTATTAATTTTGTAGAGGTATAATGGATAGTATGTTTTACGTCGCACATATTTTAATCGTCATAGTTGTTTATTGGGATTTCTCGATTGTCTATCATAACGTTACAAATTCCTAGAATTTTTAATCATTCTTTTGTCCAAATGTACACAAAGTAATAAGCAAGAGGAAAATAAAATTTTCACTTAATATTTTTATTAAAACCGACTTAGGTATCCATCCACCGAGTACTTTTATGAAACCATAAAAAAATCTCATAAATTATACTTTGACGGCAAATTGCTTTACCTTTCCTTCTTTTGCATAGACACAATATGAGCAAGATGCCATAAACAATTTTATCAAACCAATTAGTTGAGTCCTAAGTAAACAAAGAACCAATCAGCATCCAATACAGTCGACGAATTAGCACGCAGATGTGTCCTGTGTTTTATATGATTGGCACATAACAGGGCATCATTTGAATTTGTTTTCGCGTATATTATACTCTTACTATTTCGGTGTGGTTAGCAATAAAGGAATGAGAAGAAATGAATTCCAAGATTATATAAAAAAATACAATGATTACACAAGGAAATATGTAAAATTTTAAGCGTCCATAGGATTATAATGTCATTCTTTTTGGGATATATTGTATTCAGGGGGGCATTTCCAGTTATTGTTCGTAATACTTTTAATGACTGGTCATTTACGTCTGCGAGATTTATAGAATTTGTGCGGCGAAAGATTGATTAATTTTACGGAAAGGTTGCTATTTCGTATTATAACGTGTGAAAATGATTGATGACGAGTATGATTGTGTTAGGTATAAATGATTGGTGTTGGGCTTTTTTTAAATGATATGCATTTTTGATTTCATGTAAATTTCAGTTTCATGTGAAATCAAAATAACGTAATTAAACGTTGCTTAACATCAGGCGAGTTGTAGTCAAGCAAGAGCCTAACTAGATAAACAAAAAACTAAAAACCTTCCTTTTTATTTGATCATTTACTTGAGCCTTTGTAGATGATTATTTAAAATTAATAAATTAAAATAACACTATTTTTGTTTCATATTGGTTTAGTCTGACTGCCAAATATTTATGAGGAATCCATAATATCATATAAAACTATGTTGTACCGTATGTTTATTTCTATTGCAAAATCAAAATTCAGAACTAAATACATTGCAAACTTCCATTCCAAATAACATGTTAGAGTTGAATTTGCACGCTCGACTGTACAATTAGGTTATATTAGAATTAGCGTGAGGAAAACTATTGTTTTGTGGAGGTTGTTTGTTGAAGGGTGATCAAGCAAGGTTTATTTATAAGTCAAATGGGGGTATGTGATGTCACCCTTGCTAACCAACTAAATATTTAAATATATAAATAAAAAAGTGTAATATTGCATCATCATCTACAGCCTACTCTATCCCACTGCTGGGCATAGGCCTCTCTTTGAATGTGCCAGCTGCGTCGATCTTGTAATATTGCATAGATTATATTATTAGCTTTTTAAACACACTATTTACACAGGCTTAGATTAGAACTATAGCTAGAAAAAAATATGGGATAAATGTGTGACGATCATTATTAGGTAAAAATGGTTAAATTATGGTTTTGGTTTTAGTTGTTAACTGTGTAAGTTGTAGGTAGCCAAAACCGTGTATTTTTTACCACGGAATAGGCTGACTACATACTACCTGATGTCAAGCACCACTGTATAGTAGTCTAAAATTTTGCACGTTGCCTATAAGATACATCATTACTCTGGATTATTATTTGTGTACAAAATCGATGATGATGGTTATAATTATGGCTATACAATTTTTGGATTATTGTTTATTGATGGTTTTAAATCAGCTTATTATGCAACCTTTTGTCACTTTTCTGAACCAATCACAATATTCATGGTAAAATATTTTTTACCTTTCGGGTGTTAGTGACAGGTTAAAATTGCATTCCGATGTAAAAGACGACGCACAAATTGGCCCTAGTTTTTATGCTTTTAAAAAGGAACCTATCCATATTTTTCCCGGAAAAACTAAGATTTTCAATCTACCTTCAAACTGCTGACCTGAAAACTTCAGACAACTTTTCTAGTCATAAACCAGCTTGATAGTTTCATATTTCCATTACTAAAACATAAAACCTACATTGTAGTTCTGGTTTTAGCTAGAATTTCTTCAAAAATGGTGGTTGCGGTGTAATATTTTATGTAAGACGGTAAAAAGCTTTCTGAAAGCTGTAACTTCATCTATGAAATTTTAAGTTCACTGCTACATATAAACAACATATGTTCAAATGTTTTTTTTAATTAGAGGTTTTTTTTAATATTTTACCTACCTATCGTAGATAAATCTATTTTAGAATTGTAAACAAGAAACATAGAAAACATTAAATAAAGTCCAAGTTTTCAAATCAAAATAATTTAATCTTTACCATACTTTGTCTAATCTATTAAATGTTTTTGTCAACTCGTCTTTCGCAGACGACAAAACTGTGAGTGTGGCAAAAATTATAATAATACCTAAATAATAAAAAACAAAATTTTTAAAAGCATACATATACCTACAGCCGCTTTATGAACGATTTCGCATATCCACATTCTATTACTTTTAGTACAAAATAACTATGCACAACACAACAATATTTAAAAATAAGAAAAGAAACTACGAAACATTAAGGTACAAGTGTCATACTCTGAAAACACTGTAATACTAAAAGGCATTCAAGGCGTAACTTCAGTGCATGTAAAACAGGTGAAAACAAGCTGTATTATACCATCCAAAAGGCACGTGCATTCTGAAAAAGCTGTGGTTAATCTGTCAGCATTTATTCCTATTTTTGCTTACCATATACATAAACTCATATCTTGAGTAAGAAGCTTTTTTTTCTGTATTACCTTATTTACAAGTCTTAGAATGAGAAGGATTATTTTTGGTTTCAACGACTTAAAAGACATTAGTACTTGTGTCTAAGTTTTTTTCTTTTCGTTTCGACATATTTTCAACGATAGAAGAAGTTTCCATTATAGAAACTTTAATAGAAAGCAATTCTTTATTTAAATATGCAAATAATTGTATTTTCGTATTATTTTTAAAGTAACAGATATAACTAGGCATCGAACGCTGTAATTTTGTCAGAAACAAAAACAAACGCAAACCTATCCCACGTAAAAAAACATTACTCTTTGGTCCCATACTTAACAGTTTTGAAGCAAAGCAAAAGAGTGGCAATTCTTGGTACGGCCTAGTCTTACAAACAAAAATCCTGCAAATAGCTGACCACATATGTAATAAACAATCTGCATTCTAAAACACCCATTCTGCGCGAACGATAAAGTTTCGAAAGCATTTTTAAAACATTTTCAGAGAGCGTTCATTAACCTTACACAGAAAATATAATATTATATTATTACATTCTTTGTGAACGGTTGAATGTGAGCTAACTCATTTTAAAGGAACCTGAGCTGACTTGAGTCGCCAGCGTTTAACATTTTATATGTATATCTGAATGACATTTTATTTTAAGATTGGCTTATGATATATATATTTTACATTAGATATATGTATGTATAATGACAAGTCAGATTATAAATATGATTATAATTTTAGTCAGTTACTTTATGTTTATAAGTTATGAATAAATAAATTGCTTTATCAATAGCTGATATGATTAGACCATTATATATATGATTTTATTTTCACATTATTGTATAGGTAGGAAATGTTAGACAATATAAATTTACAAGATTTAATTACAAATAGACGTTTATACTACGTAATAATTAGAACTAATTACTTTAAAACGGCTTTTTATAAAGTTGTTACAATGCATCTTTAAATTTAATTTTGTTATTTTACTAATATGCTTCAATTTATTTCCCAATAAACTCACAGTTATATCGGTAATTAAGTAATTGAATAAATTGACTGAAACAATATAAACACGTTATTGCTGGTAAATTATATGTCCAAGTTAGACCACGTTCAACGCTATCAATATCACATGCAACTCAAAACAACGAATGTCAATGTGGAGTTGGGGACTGAATACGCTCGGTGAAGCCATTTTTTAGTAAGTTTAAAAAAAACAAAAAGATTGTATATTGTCAGCCCAATACAAAAATAGATTAATTAATAAAACAGGGCAAAAATCGTTTGTAGGCTCTCGTAGTTCAAGATCAGTTACAATATAATGTATAGCTTGTTTCAGAAACGAAATTTCACTTTCGCAGAAAAAGTAATTGTATGTACCTATAAACCTATGATAACAGAAATGTAGCAATTATTGTGTTTTTTTTTAAATAGTTAGATTACACTTGTTTACATCTATTCCTTACTTAAAACAGACTTTTTTTCAAAGCGTAAACAAATGTAACTGGTCACATTTTACGGATTTTTAAGGCATACCTAATTTGTTTCCGAACGGCCTTAAATAATCTTATATTATGCCATCTAGCTTCAACTCAGCCACAGATTGCGTAGCAGACAAAATGTGGTCAAGTGCACACCCGATTCAGTTTTAAATAATCGAAACAAATTCACAGCTCCGCATATTAGTTACTCTTAGCCAAGGAATTGATACCGCATTTCGCCAACTGAATTTGCGGTAGCGGTTGCGTATGCCAGAGGCAGGTCGCTTCATCATTTCCTAGCATGCAAAAAATACAAAATACAAAATCATTTATTTTTTTAAAGATATTTTTCACAAAATGTTTTTGAATCCTCTGACCTCGTGGTAGCCGTTAGGCTGTGTTACGAGGCCAGAGTCATCTCCCAGTATGTTCATAATTTAATTATAATAACGTCTTATGAGCTAGGTTACACAAACAATTTTTTATTTTGTTTTAATATCTAACTACCCTCCATTTGTGTATAAATTCAAGTGGTATGACAACAAACAGTGTAGGCAAGCAATGTAGGCAGTCACTCACACACGCACAATCGTACAACTCGCCCCACCATCGACTTCTTAATCAACTGACGCATAATGTAAACACTAGTTTGAAATTCATGTGCCAAAATAAATCTATGTATTTTGTCAGCCACCAGTATCTTTCGATACATATTAATGAAGATGCCGTTTTGTTAATTAAAAAATTGAGGTTGCGATATTGCAGTGAGCGGATTTATTTAACTGCAATGAACATGCAAAGTCTATACTGAGTATATAGAGGATCTTGAGAGTTAGGCGTCTTTTGACTATGTTGTCAACGGTAGATAGCGAGTCGGCGCGCGAGCAGGTATCGTACGTGAATACAGACGGTGTGTGTGTGTGTGCGTGAGCTGCCAGCTACAGATCAGATATCAACAGATACTAAACTTGAATAAGGTGCTAATTTATAATACAATAGGTACTTAAATATTAAAATCATGAGCAGTATTTTCCACATATTTTCATAAAAGTTAATAATTAGAAAAGAGAAAAAAAAAACAAATTCTTTTGGCTATAACCGCAACTAAAAATTTAAAATACAAAAAAAAAGTACAAATTATATAATAAATGTAGAAACTAGTAAACACTTTAAGTGAAGAATCATGGTTGTGTGTCTGTGTGTGTGTGTGTGTGCGTGTGTTCTGTTGTGTTTTTTATAGCTTATAAGTAAATTAAATTACCTATTTACCTCGGCTGTTGACAATGTAGTTCTATAATACAGGGTGATAAAGAATTAAAATTATTAAGGGCAATTTCCTTTAAATTTGTTTATGTTCACATAACATATTCTCAAGATTATCATAGTCAATTGTATTTAACCATTCGCTTATCAATTTTTTCAGTTTGTTGAGTGATAGGGCTTTAATTTTATGTTCCTTGTTCAGTTTATTGTAAAATAGGGGTGCAATATTATCAAAATGTTTTCGAGCAATATCACAGTGTATATAAGGTAGAGGACAGCGGTCTGTACGCTCACTTGCTGGGGGAAGGTATGGTACTATAGTTGTATGGTATCTTTTAAGAGTTTGGTTAATAAAACTTTTTCTAACCGAAAGAACGTTAACTTTTTCATACAGCTTCTTGGTAGGATATCTATAGGGCAAATACATCATTACTTTGAGGACAGCCCTTTGTGCCCTTTCCAGAACTATCATGTATGTTTTTGCTGCATTGCCCCATGCGCAAATGCAGTAATTGATGAGACATTCACACAATGCTCTGTAAGTCTGAATGAGAAGGGTTTCGTTTGCTACTATTCTAAGGTTTTTAAAGACGTAAATGAGTTTTCTTACCCTACCTGACACATACTTTATATGATTGAACCAGTTTAGGTGATCATCGACAATTACCCCAAGGTATTTGATGCTGAACACCCTATTTAGTTTCTCACAAGAGCAGATTCCGGTAGTTACATCATCCTGTCGGTTGCACGGATATGTATGTACAGTCAAACTAATATTTGTGTCTGGATATGATGCCGCTGTTTTGCTAAAACAGATGTATTTGGTTTTACTGGCATTAACTGACAGTAGATTGTCTTCAAGCCATGATGTCACTTTAGCTAGGCCGATCTCTGCTTTTTTAATAACATCCTTCCAAGAAATACCATTGCATATTAAAACTGTGTCGTCACAAAACATAATGAGTTCCATGTTATTAGATGTCAGTTTGCACAGCTCGTTTATGTAAATAAGAAACAGGGACGGCCCTAACGTGCTTCCCTGAGGAACTCCAAAATTGTTAAACTCTATGTCACTTTTAAGATCGCCAACTTTAACTCGTTGCTGTCTGTCAGTTAGGTAGCTTTTAAACCAGCTGTACACAACACCTCTAATACCTACATTTTCTAGTCTAGATAGTAGTATATGAACTGAAACCGTGTCAAATGCTTTTTGTAAATCTAAAAATACCCCCAAACATTTTTTATTCGAGTCCACGTGATTTTTAATAGTAGTAGTCAAAGAAAGTACTGCGTCTTCTGTGGATCTGCTTTCCCTAAAGCCGAATTGATTATGACTAAAGACTTTATTATTTTCTAGATATTTTATTAACCGTTTATTCATAAGCTTTTCTAATATTTTTGACAGGATGGCAAGCAAGGATATTGGTCTGTAGTTAGATGGGTTTGTTTTATCACCAGATTTATATATTGGACAGACAGTAGCGTTTTTTAGCTGATTTGGAAAGATACCACTATCAAAGCTTAGATTGCATAAGTGGGTAATTGGATTTAAAACATGGGGTAAAATTTGCTTTAAAGTTTGTGTTGTGATAGTATCCCAACCGGGTGCGCTCCCACTACGCATGCCCATGACAATAGCCCTTACTCCCAGAGGATCTGTGAAGTAAAGGGACATTGAAGTGGCGGGTGAAGTTGTGTTATTTATATTTGATGCTAGTTTCAGTTCAGTTGTATTCGTTTTACTTAGAATGTCATTTGCAAGATTTTTCCCAATAGTAGTGAAAAACATATTAACTTTGTTCAGAGATTGTTTAGGGTCCGGTGTAATATTGAATAGTTCATGAGAGGAACTTTTGGTTTGCTTAAAATTACATACATCTTTTATAATCTTCCACGTTTCTTTAATATTCCTACTATTCTTCTCTAGTTGTGTCTGATAATATTGTTTTTTTAGCTTTTTGATAAGTCTATTACATTTATTCCTATAGGCTACGTATTTATATTTTAAATTTAAATTATTAGGATTCTTTTTTGCTTGACTGTACATTTTGTCTCTTGTTCTAAGCATTTTTACAATAGTTGTAGTAATCCAAGGTTTAAGTGGTCTATTTTTCTTAGATACGTTAGATATTTCCGTATGTACTTTTAAATGTTCTATTAGCGTTGATGAGAAAAGTTCAGTTGCAAGATTAACGTCATTTTGCTGGTAGATTTTGTGCCAGTCTTCTTTCGATAGAGTGTCATTTAAGCTGTCATAATCAATCTTAACCCTGTTATAGTTTAAATTTCGTTTAGTAAGCTGCGTCTTCTTAATAATAAGCATAGTGGGAGAGTGATCCGTTATCTGATCGATGCGGTCGATATATGTATATATCGACCGCATGCTAGGAAATGATCATACCGACATTTATTGAGCAGATTGTGCTCACTCAATGAAAAATACTGGAATTAGTGAGGTTAAATGTGCACTTTTTTCTATAGATAGATTATTAAAAAATACAGGTTTAATTATTATTAAAAAAATATGAGTACACTTCAGCTAAAAACATCCATTAATGATTTATTATATAAATAATAAAAAATAAAATCCTTTATTTATGTACTACAGAGTGTATACGTACCACTAAAATAACTAAAACTTAAAGTAAAACTAGTAACTTACAAAGGTACGTTGGTGAGGTAGACTGAGCTCTGCACTAAGTGTCACAGGGACCTTGTGTTGCAGGCTGCAGTATTTCTCGCCGCGGTAAGCTTTTACTTACAATATTACACCAAGGTCTAAGTTAATGCTAATAAAACTGATAACAAACAATCACGAAGCCCTATACTAACAAAAACATAATGTTTACAAAATTTTACTTTGACAGATAGATTGTTACCTGTTCTAAAACCTAAAATATGTACAATAAGATTCCGTATGTGTCTCAGTGTAAGATACATCGTAAGATACTTAGCCTACGCAATTCTACCATAATTATGGTAGAATTGATCGAGAAACTATTTTGTGGTTTGTATTATGCTTATATAAGTATACATTTTCTTTAACTCTCATTTAACCACTTTGTGTGTTTCAGTGTTTTGGGAATTAATGTAGGTGTGTGTGTGTGTGTGTGTGTGTGTGTGTGTGTGTGTGTGTGTGTGTGCACGTATGTGTGTGAAGGAGTGTGATATTTTGATTTTGAAACTGACTACTAAACTCATGAATAAGTAACTTTATTAAAATATAGCTATACGAGTAGACTATAATTGGTTAGATATAGAATTTAATGTTGCGGGTTTTTTTATCATGAATATACTAAGTTTGGTTACATATTTTATCTAGAATTTTTTCAGTTTCAGCGTAATCTAGTGTTAATAAGTACTCTGTGACTTTTTTGGTGCATTCGTATTTTGATTTATCTGCTATATTTAAAGTTTTACAGATTTGATTGTAAAGAAAAGGTCCTAATTTGCTCATACATTGCCTTCCGAATTTTGTTCTGGTTCTTTCCGTCTTAAGCATTTGATTTTTTCTTCTCTTACTCTTTGTTGTTTCTCTACTATTTATGTCAGTCATTAAATGCTGTCTAGTAATTACTGCTTTTATAAAGAGCTGTCTCACAGTGAGCACTGCACACTCTTTATACAGATCTGCTGTTGAAAATCGTCTTTTTTTAAATGTCATTACTTTGAGGAGCGCTCTCTGTGAGATTTCAACTTTTTCAAGGTGGGTTTTGGCAGCTGCACCCCACGAAGTGATGCAGTACGTTAGCAGTGATTGTGCAAGGGCATAGTAGATTTTTTTCAGTGATGTGTAAGTCATGAGATGCCTTAGCTCTTTGAAGACGCTTATCAGCTTCTTAACTCGAGCTGACAGCTGTTTAATATGTTCAGTCCATTTAAGGTTACAGTCCAAAGTGACACCTAGGTATTTTATGTCTCGTGTTTGTATCAGATGTTCACATTTGCATAGATCATCATTTATGCATATGGAGCTGTGCATTTTAATCGACAAGCTTTGTTTCGGTTGGGTTGCATCATTTATCGTGAAGCAAATATACTTTGACTTAGAAATATTGACAGAGAGTAGGTTAAATTTTAGCCACTGTGACACCAATAGGAGGCCATCGTTGGCAACTCTTTCACCTTCTCTCCAACTGTCAGATTCAAAGAGAATTACCGTGTCATCGGCGTATGTGACTATTTTTCCTTGTTTTAGGTCCATATTACATAGATTGTTAATATATAAGAGGAACAACGTCGGGCCCAGTATGCTCCCTTGTGGTACTCCAAATTTTATTACTTCTTCATGACTAAATTTGTCATTTATTCTCACAGTTTGCGTTCTATTATTCAGATAGCTCTGGAACCAGGTTAGGGCTGTTCCTCTTATTCCCGCTGCTTCTAGTTTTGCCAACAGGATCGGGATAGATACCGTGTCGAATGCCTTTGCTAAATCTAAAAATAAATCTGTTATATAGAAAAATAAAGTTGTCTGAAATCAGGCCTTTTAACTCTAGATAGATACATAGCCTAATCTATGCTAATATTATAAAGCTGAAGAGTTTGTTTGTTTATTTGTTTGAACGCGCTAATCTCAGGAACTACTGGTCCGATTTGAAAAATTATTTTTGTGTTGAAGAGACTATTTATCGAGGAAGGCTTTAGGCTACATAACATCACACTGCAACTAATAGGAGCGAAGAAACAATGGAAAATGTAGAAAAAACGGGGAAAAATATTCATCTCTGAGGGCTCCCGTTGCGTGCGCTGCGAATCAAAATAAATTGTATAAAAGAATTATTTCTCTTGAAATGATCTTACAAAATATTCGCAATAGTATATGTCTATCTTTTAGGGTTAACTCACTAGAACCGTTTTTATGGTAATAACTATTCCACGCGGACGAAGTCGCGCGCACCAGCTAGTTATTTCGTAAGATTTTTCACAGTTAGTTACAATCTAGTTATCCAGAAATGTGGCTGAAGCGTTTGTTGAAACTTTTGTTGATCTAGTGTTGGCAACCGCGATTGTTCGAATAGGGTTGTCAAGTACACTTAGCTTAATTGTTTCTCTAAGTTGCTGTTTATTAGAAGCTAAGTATTGTCAAGTACTCGTTTAAGAGGACGTGATTTAGCTTAGGTAATGTGATTTTAGTTTTTTTAGTAAACAGGTATAAATTAATGTATTTACATTCCGCTTTTGCAAGCTTACATACATTTTGCGTACCTCCAGTAGGATATATGTTACTATTTATATACGAAATAAATTTTCAGATCCAATAATAAAGAACAATTGAATAATGAAGATCACTAGAAATCAAAAGAAGAATGTAAGAAACTGTATAGAAATTAACTATTTTTATAAGCAGCAATGTCGAATAAAACAAATATCTCTACGGTGCTTCAACGCTTTGACCTGTTATTAATTGTAATTGTTTTTTAAAATATTATACCTAGTGGTTTTGTTAAAATAGTTCCAGTGACCTGCAGCCCTATCTGTTGCTTCCAATACACAAACTTATGAAGTTAGTTGAAAGGAACTAAGATCATCCATCACTTACTTTCTATGAGATATCTCAGCACTTGTTACATGACTTTCAAAAGTACTGTAAAAGGAAAATTCATATTTAATAAAAACATTGTTTTTTACAAGTACTACGGGGATCTGAGAATTAAAAAGATCAAATAAAGCAAACAAGTCGTGGCCATTGTTTTCTATAATGTATAATATAAGTAAGATCTATTTAGTTCACATAATAATATGATTACAACCTGCCTGATGTTAAGCATTGCTGCGAACTAGGGCGTATGTTAAGTAGAAAGTACCTAATAACTCTATGTTCCTAGGTAAATAAGTTGAGTAAAACTGCTCTGTTAGCTTAGTTGGTAGTGACTCTGCCTTCTAATCTAGGGGTTGCGGGTTCGATTCCCGCATAACACAAGTAATTATGAATACTAAAATTTGTAGTTACTTGTGTCGAGTCTGGCCGTTTTTATATATTCATCATCATCAGCCCACGGTCGTCCACTTCTGGACATAGGCCTCTCCCAAGGCACGCCACTCAGCCCGACTTTGTGCTTCTCGTCTCCACCTGTTCCTTGCTATCTTCATGATGTCCTCGCTCCACCTTGTGGCAGGGCGCCCTACACTACGCTTGCCGAGCCGCGGTCTCCACTCCAGAACTCGCCTACCCCATCGGTTGTCGGTTCTACGACAAATATGACCGGCCCATTGCCACTTCTTTTTATATATTATAAGTATGTATTTACAAAAGAAAAGTATATAGTATCTAGTACCCACGACACAAGCGTTTGCTTAGTGTGGGGCTAGATGGCGTTGTGTACAATGTCCCGGAATATTTATTTATTTATTTATTTATTATTTAATCACAGAGAATATACCCTGAAAAATATGCTAAGTAATCACAGATTACTTTCTAGTATAAAAAAGGAATGCAATGTACGTTCCCATCCGATTTTCTTTTCTCAAGCTCCGAAAAAGCAACATTAAAAGGTTAATCCAGTTGCAACGTTCAATCTCTTCTCCTTAACTCTTGCTTGATTGCGAGCACTTTTTAATCCAGCCACTCAGCTCGCTAATAAAGTCAGCTGCAAGCTACATTTCACAATGTTTCTCTTGGAAACAGTAGAACGGCCCCATTTGTTCTCGAAATAGGAACTAAAGTTGTTTTGGTGCTCCTCTTTTGAGCGCGTTTGAAAACTTTTCTTTTACTTTTACGACGATGCATCAGGAACTTTAGCTGGTGTGGATACAGCCTTAATAGTGTTTTGGGAATCTTTTTTTGTGTACTTCTTTGTAGGTGAAGTTGCGGATACAATTTGGTTATCTATTTGGAGTTTTGGGTTTGTTTTGATTGAAGGGTTTATTCTATTTTTTTTTGTTATAAGTTCACTAAACTAAAAATGTACTAATACTAACTTAAAATTATAATATAGCTAAACATACGGACATACATTTCCTTCTAAAAGTGAACCTAATTCTATGTTTATGGTTTAGTATATCATGCCTATCTATGTCTAACGATAAGAATTTATTTTATGTTTAGCTCTTGCTCCATAGAACATAACTGAGAAAGGAAAAAATACAGCAATTAAATTGCTGTATTTTTTCCTTTCTCAGTTACTTAAATCGATTGTCATCTAAAATATTAAGAAAATGCATTTTTCTCTCACCTGCTTACAATAATGACTTTTTTGATTTTAATATTTAGCCACAGCTTTTTCTGTTTTATTTTATTATTTTTTATATGGTGTAAAAAGTATCATCACCCTTGGAAAACTGTACTATACTACCTCTCCATCATATAGATTAAATATATATTTGTTAAAATTAGCCAGGCCATTAAATGTTGCACAAAACCAAACTAGATCCTTTGTTGAATGGAAGTTATCTTCATGATAACTTAATACAGTGTATTGTTAATTAGAGTAAGTCAATAGTGGTTCTGGTTTCCGGCACAAAGATTGCAATTTCCGGGTACTGATTTATCATTATGTGAAACATAATATTATAATCAAGTTACTTATTATATTCTGAGAAATTAGCTGATTCATTGATTATCATGAGTTGAACTTAAATATATTTAGCAAGCCTATAGTTATACTCGCTTTTTGGCATATAATATAATAAATTAACATTGGTCATATTTTGTAAGAGTATTTAATGTATTTCATTTTACTAAAATTAAACAAATTAAGTATAGCATCGAAAAGAAAGAAAAAAACATTTTGCCAAGACTTCTAAACCAGATATACCTATTGATATTTGATAATTAATTATATCAATCACGATGACAGTTGGTAATATTTCCGTCTTCTTTTCCGGTCAAAACAGCATGGTATGTCTATTTAATAGAGGCGGGTAATCCTACAGTGGGCGAGTCGCTTGTCTATGGTCGGAGGCCTAAGGCTCGTGTTTGGAGTTGGAGCCTGGCGGGCCCGGCGCTGGTGACACACTGTTGGATGTGTTGGGGAGCTTTATTATTGTTTTTTTAATTATAACCATACGTTGTGCTGTCGTTTATTTAACTGGAAAAAAGTAAGGTTTTCAAGTTGTATTTTTTGTACAATGGATTTCCGCAAAGTAACGCCTGATTCAATATCTTGTATATGTTACAGTAAAAGCCACACTTTTGTTTGACTTGGTAAATCCTAAGATTTTACCACTCTCTTAAACTATTATTTTTTTATAACAGAAATAAACAATGCATTCTAGGCCAGTCGCCACTGTTTATGTTTATTATTTACTGCTAAGATTGCGATTGATTGCATGACAGATCCTTTTGGAGAAGAGTAGTTCGATTTAGATTTTTTTTGCAAGTTCGTTCACATACAATTTATTTATGGTTGAAATAATACCACTGTTAACAATGACACTTTTTAAATTTGTGAATCATTAAAAATTGTTTATTACTCAAACATCAAGCCCCTGTTTCACACCCCATTCTAACATTAACAGTCACCGGATTAAGGAACCAACCCCCCATTTGTCACTCAAGAGCGGGTAAAGGCAACCATTGTCTTTGAGACGCCAACATTGGCCGAATATAACTGAAAACTACATCCTTTAATGTCCTATTCGAACCCTTCATTGTGACGTTTCCTGTTATCAAAATGTACCTAGAGTCCTACAGTACTATTGTCTCTATTGTAACAAAATTTATATGGGTAAGGGACAAAATGCATTAGCTCGCATTGTTAGTCTGAATGATAGTACATTAATTTCGGCGGTAATTGTAGCTTTTGAGTTAGTGTCTCGTAATCTTGTGGATGACAAACGGAGTCAAATGTAAATGAGAAGTTTACGGGTGATATTATAAACTAGAAATTTGATTCGATAAATTGTAATGGAAGTAGTTTATATTTTTTTAGCTATACATCATCATCATCATCAGCCCAATGGGACCCACTGCAGGGCATAGGCCTCCGCCCTCTTACGCCAATACTCCCTGTCTTGCGCTGTTCTTGCCCAGATGTTTCCTTCTAACTTTATCATCCAGCCACCGTTGCACAGGTCTTCCTACACTTCGCTTACCTACCTTACCTTTAGCTATACACACAGTAGTAATTATATTCAAGTGTTAATGTTTTATTAAAAGCAGTTGGACTTAAAATTGTTAATGTAAAAACAACATTTCAAAATAACAAGTTAAAGTAACATATAATCTATAAATATTGAAGTACTACGTATCATTAAAAGAGATACTAATAGTTATAAATTAAAAGTGTTAATTTAAAATCAATTTACATTAGAGGTGCGCCGTTTTTCACCTGGTTTCCAATAGAAAATGGATAAAAATAAGTGCAGTAATAAAAATGTCATGTGTTTATTTTATGATTGCATGTACATGTGTATGTATAGTTAGGTAGGTTATGTTTATATACAATCAGGGTTCCGTCGTTATAAGCTATAAAATAGTAAATAAATATATGTACAATAATTTTGTATTATTTATAGCTGATGTACTCAAGTTTAATTAAATGACCTCTAAAGATGAAAATGGTTTTAGTTTAAAGTTTGTATGTAGTTTAGATGGTTTTAAATTTAATTTTAGGAGAAAGTTTTTTAAATATGTGTGTTGTTATTAATTTTTTAGTTAATGTTTTTTTGAATAAAGTTACTATTTTTATGAAAATAAATATTAATAGTATTTTAAAAAAGGTGATAATGAATTAAGACTATGTTCTGTAAATTTGAGTATTGCAATTTTACTTATATTTTTATTTACTTTATTTTATTCTAAATAATTCCTCAAAACATTTGGCGTACCCACTTATCTTTACATTTAGAGCTTATTTCATTTAAAGCTTTATCTATTATTAAAGACGAAAATACCCAGCATTGACCTGACCTAGTCTTCAAATTATTATTAGGTATTTTCAGCACAAACGTAGCCACTCTGGTGCTCAAACATGCAGTCGCCAGGCAGTAAGTTCATACAAAGTGTTGTTTTAAAGGGACAAGAATTAAGCAAGGGGATGAATTATAAAAAGTATATATGTATTATATCCGTTATATAGTACCCATTATACAAGCGTAAGCTTAGTATTGGGCCAGATGGCGCTGTGTAATATCTCCTGAAATATTTTTTAAACATATTATTTTATTACACTTCAGATTATATACAGAGGCGCTGTAGTTGCAAAGGTATTTTCTTTTAATACATGAAATATGATCATCGTCCATAATCTATAACAAAAAAAGGAAAACTTCAAAATCAAATTTCAAATGCACGACTACTTACGTATGTGGTTGATTTTCATTTAGTCTAAGATATCATTTGACATATATTATAAACTAGTGGGTGCTCGCAGCTTCGCTCGCATTAAGAGTTAAAAGTTGCGTCCCCTATTTCACTCCTTTAAAAGTGTCCCCAAGCAGATGCCTAAGTCATAACATCTACCTGCATGACAAATTTCAACCCGTTCAGTGGTTTGCGCTGTATGTTGATAGATCACTATGTCAATCAGTCAGTCACCTTTGAATTTATATACATATATAAATTTATTTCCTTAACTAAGCTTTAATCAAAGAAATTCGTTTTTAAAAATAAGGAATAGTTTGTATGAAAGTATCGTCGGGTCAGTGCACCTGAAGTAGCCTAGAGACTGAACCTTATCATAGACATACTCTACGTTGATAGCAAAAGCCTATTTCTAATTCAAAGGTAACCTTAAAAATGTAGGTCAGGCTTACTTCTCTCCAAAGAAAACTTACTGAAAGAAAAATGATGAAATATGAAACGTAAGTACTTACTTATTTTCATCTACTATGCACTCGTATACTTGTGGTTAAAGTATAACATACCAGACCTTAATTGACTTTATCAAATTTTCTTTGAGTCAGCTTCATCATATTAAAAAGGCCTAAAAGTAATATGATCAGCTTACTGAAGTTTTTCACATGACTGGCCTGTTAGCTTAGTTGGTAGTGGCTCTGCCTTCTAATCTAGGGGTTGCGGGTTCGATTCCCGTCTGACACAAGTATTTATGCATTTTAAAAATGTATAATTTCTTGTGTTGAGTCTGGTTGTTTGTATGTATAATAAGTATGTATTTACAAAAGAAAAGTATGTAAGTATTATATCCGTTATCTAGTACCCACGACACAAGCGTTTGCTTAGTGTGGGGCTAGATGGCGCTGTGTGCAATGTCCCGAAATATTTATTATTAATATATTATATTATTATATATTATTATCTAAAATGCACATTTCATGCTTGTGGTTAAACTATGAAATATAAAACGTTCTGGTTTACAACTATTATGAAAAAAAAAGGGTTTTACCAAGCTACTTTCAACTAACTTAACTACTTTAAAACAAATTACGGATTCAATTTTAAAGCTAGAGTTAATTAGTTACATTTGTTTGTTTTATTTGTTATTCTATTCATTTTACACTTCGTAAATGAGCGACGGATCATCGTCATTATTAGAATGAAAATAGTATGTATGGCCTAAAAAGTAAAATAAGCAATTATGTACCCCAAAAGAAAAAATAAAGACTGAGCCGCAACCATTCACTAGCAGAAAAACAAACAGTCAAAAAACATCATCCAGCTCTGCACTTTTTTAAACCTATGAACTGAACACTCAAATATGTACGAGACCTCAACTTGCAGCTTTTATTTACGTTATAGCCGCCCATAAATTCATATTTACGACGCCTAATGCACTCGTATGGTCAATAGGAACTAGATGCAGTACCGATGCTATCTCTCATTCGAGTAAGTTTGGAATTAGACAGTTACTTGACTGAAAATTATGTATTTTATGGCAATTACAATTATTGATTTATAATATTTATTTACAAATATTGAGTTATAACAAAACTATCAAAACACAAAATAATACAATAATATAAAAAAATCAATAATTAAATTTACCTAAGAATCAATCGACAGCTTAAGCTATCGATATCCTATGCGACTTAGCCTACCTTTTGCCTGTTTACGGATTGTCATTGAATTGGATAGTAGTACATTCCAGCATTGATTCGTTCGAAGGCCACATAACTGCTCTGCCAAAAAAGAAAGAGATAAAAATAGTGTACAGAAACTATTATTATTCTTATAAAAAAAAGGTAAACTTACGAAACTTAACTTACTTATGTAAAGTACTTGTAATTTTAGTATTCTAGTAACAAGCCTAATCTAAACTTATCCTAATAAATATCGCAATACATCGATTGCATTCCAATTTTTATTTTCAGAGTTTGAATTGGACTTGTTTTCAAAGCTTTTATGGATTACCGGTAAACAGGAATGTGTTAGTTTATTCTGAAATTTTTATAGTTTATTCGCGTTGGTAGGTGTCATTCAAAGCGTGTTTTATGTTTATGATTATCGTTTGACCTATTGTGTTTGAATCTAACGTTTATGATACCAATACCTACCTAGTAATAATGAATTCTTGATTTATGTCAAAAATAATAATATACCAGTTGCTGACAGGGAGTAGGTAATAACATTGTCAACTCGTAATTGTATTCAATTTTGACAGTAGTGCCCTGCTGTCACTATTACTATAAGTACATGGTATAAAACATCGTCAACAGCCATTGCCTGCATACTTATATGCTTGAATCTATTAAACTCCGCAACAGATTATTGTTTGTTTTTTTAACAGATATATTGTTTTAGAAGATGTTTCTATGCGACCGCACAAAGCCGGACCGAGTCACTGACTTAATTTAAGACACTTTCATTTCGGTCTTTATTCGACTACTACACAAGCGAGTGTGGCTCAGCGGTACCCAGTGTCTGCTTTTTATCCAGACTCACCCTGGTTCGAATCCGGCTCTACACCAATGAACTTTATTTTCAAGTTATGTGTGGATTTGCACTCGCTTAACGGTGAAGGAAAACATCGTGAGGAAACCGACTTTGAGGATCACAATATCCGAGGACACGTGTCTTCCGTGGAAGGACCTGGGCACCTACCACGATGTATCTGCCCAAGAGAATTCCCCTAACGAATTAATTCTGTGGGGTAGTCATGACCCTCAGTCATGAGGAAATATGCGTCACAGAGAGATTAAACTATATTCGAAAAACTACAATTTAAAGATCTATATTACTTACAACTCCTTATTTCCAAGCGAGGTCATGAAGTGTATATTTTGCATCCACTCTCAACAGTTGTTGTTGAAAGTGCAGTAAAGACCAAACATACAATGTCGGTGTCACAGCACCAGCTCGGAAAATAAAATGTTTTTCTTACTGCAAACTCTTCCTCTTGCCAGAGTTCTTGAAATAATAAAAAGTACAACTGTAGCATTTGATGTTGGAAGTTTAAGCTTTTTAAAAGTATGTTTTCGACTCGCTAGAAACTTTAAGTAAGTACCTTATAACAGGAGTATGTTTCTGTATTTACTGTTAAGTGAACTAAAATATTTTTTTAATTGTTTTATTTAAATAAAATATGTTAGTATAGCTATTACTTATGTACATTAAACCTTAAAAGCATGCATTGTCAATTATATAAAGATAATTTTGACAGTCAAAAAAAGGATAGTTACGGCTAAAACAGTTGATATAAAGATAAAGATAAATAATCTATATTGATAATGTAAAATTGTAACATACATAGGTATAAGTACTAATATCACAGAAAATGCTACACAAATTACAATATCTCGTCAAATTGAATTTATAACATTTAGCTTTTATAAAATTTTAGAAGTTACATATGTCTAGTTTTATTAATAAAATAATAAAAATTTTGTTATTAAAATCATGTCAAACATAATAATAGGTATGTAATCATACAATATGTCAACTTAAATAAATCTTGGTACTGTCACTTTAGCTGTATAATATTAAACATAACATCCTTAAAATCCCAGGCTCAGAAGCAATATATCAATTCAAACCAAGGTTTTTGAAAACAATGTTACCATGAAATGTAAACGAAAATACTCGACAGTCTAAAAGTGACTTTGGTTTTAAAAACCACCTGAAAATTGTTTTACACCAGTTTTTGCGTTAGACTGGCAAGCCAATTTTTGCACAGAGCAAAATTGGATGAAACCTTTTTACTTAGCTACCCTGTAGAGGTATTGCGTGGTAACGATTAAAACCTTTACAGTGAGTGTATTGTATTTGGAAAACTAGATGCATGATATTTTCCTAACTTTTATATATATCTAATATTCAAATTCTATATTATATATAATTTTTTGCATTAAATAATTTTGTGTATATTGTTTATTTGTAGATAAAATATACGTTTAATATTATGCTTAAGATTGGTAAAAAAGTGAGTCAAAACAAAAAAAAAACTAGTTAATATGCAAATTTATTATATTCCAAAAAAAAAAAAACTAAATATTACGTATTTTTTTTACTCATAACATGAGACATTATGTATTAAAACTAATTTTAGTCAAGTATAACAAAATATATTATCCTTAGACGTAAGTCCTGCGCTATTAGTACGTTCGTTTGTTCATTTTTTAAACCACAACTGAGCAACGAATTGTATTTTTTAAAAGACATCTCACACACATTTTTAATCTGTCGCTTTTCTTTCTACATTAGACTCACTGTGTTTCAGAACAACTTCGGTAAAACCGCACACGAACACACACACACACGCACTATATGTTTCATACAGTTTGTCTTATGTAATATATCAAGACAATAGTAATGTTTAACTGCACACAATCACACAATTCACTCTTCACAGTGCTAGCCTGCGTGGGCATACAGTTTACTATGTATAACATTTGTATATATGTACATAGTACATATATCTCCTAACAATTGTAAATAATCTCACTAAAGATAACACGAGCGGAGGTCGAGGCCTAAACACACAATGTGACCCAGCTTTATGTATATGAAGATATTCTACGGTCATAGGTAAATTGGAAGCTAATTTTACTTGTCTGTAAGGGGCCTAAATTAACACCTCAGGGCTTGCTGTATATCTAATTGGGCAGGGTACCTTTAAATGAAAATGCGTTGAATATAATATAATCATCATTATCATCATTCAGCCTGTGTCCACCCACTGCTGAGTAATAGACCTCCTCTCCAGCGCGCCAGTACTGTCTCCTGTCTTATCCACCTCCTATCAGCGTACTTAGAAATGTTATCCGACAATCGCGCTGGTGCTATAAACATAATAAAATGGTTACATTTTATTCTGCTACAAACATACTCCAGTTGAAACTTTAATGACGCTGTACGATGTTGTTTTAGGCAATCAAGTAGTCAAATTAGCAAACATAAGAATTAATTTGTTTCACTGCGAGAAGCCGGAAGTTAAAAAAAGCCAGTATTATCAATGAAACTTCCGTGATTATCACTTTAGTATTTGGATTGTACAATGTTATAAAATAAAGATTCAAGAAACCACAAAATCCGAGGTTATGACTTGTTATCCGAGGGCGTTCACCACAATGCATTTGCCCGAGAGTAATCTTCTCACGAATTAATTCTGCGGGGGAGTGGTGACTATCAGTCATGAGAAAATACGACTCAAAGAGAGATAGAGAGAGAAAGAAACCAAAAGATTCAAACATAATAAAAACACTTACGAACCATCTCACATCACTTTGCCCTCTATAAATTGCTCCTCATTCCCTCTAATAAGGGGAGATATTTTTCAGAAAATTCCGCTGGCAAAGGCAATCTTTTCGAAAGGCTTACCTAATTTTCTAGCGGTCACGGCTCGCCGGCACGACGCGACGTAAAGGCCAATCACTGTGCAGGTAGCTGAGGCACTAGGTACCTGCTTGTGTTTTGGTATTAGCGACTTTTTATTGGGTAATATTCTTAACTAGTGGACGCCCATAGCTTCACTCGCAATATTTCGGGATAAAAATTAGCCTATGTCAGTAAGACCTCATACTACCAACATACCAAAAATATTTTATGACAGATAAATTTTAGCGTTTTCTTAAATCGCAGTTATCTATCAAATCGTGTTCGGTGTATTTTTCTCCACAAACCTGAATGGAACCCACAAAAAAGACATAAAATCTCGTTTGAAAAATGGTATTGCAGCTGTCGTTTTCTGACCGGTTTGGTTCAAAGTTTTAGAGGAAAACGGACTCAGGATTTGTGACGCGGGTAGGTAACGTTTGACATATTGTATGTACTCTTTCTAGCTAAAGATAATAACAATAGAGTTACTTATTATATATAATAATTATAATACTCGTATTATACCAAAGATATAACTGTGAACATCCCAAACAAGCAAAAAACTTACAAATCATTGATTGGATCGGTAGTCCGTCATTGTATTTTATTAAATTATCAAAAAACCACTGATATCTTCCATAAGTCCACGCAGTATTTCAGGTCCAATAGTTCATTTTATTTAGTGTGCACAAAATGTATACGGTGATAGACAGCTCATTGTCAAGGGCACAGCACGCAAAACAAGATATACCTATATAAATATGAGCATATTTTGATTTCGTGATTCTACACTTTATCTTAATTAGGTAAAGTATGAAGTATTAGTGATGTTTGTATAATACACATTAGCATTACCTATATTTAAAATATTCTACCCCTAAATTTAATCTTCTTTCTATACCTAATTTTAACATAACTTCCTGCAAGTAGAACCCACCAATATGAAAGCATTAACGCAGCTGCAAGCGGCCATTACAGATCGATCGTATCGGCGCAGTGAGCTGAGAAGGAACAATGAATTTACTGACAAAGTTTTAGTGCAAGCCGGGCGCAGTCACACCGCAGCGAGCGGTAATTAGCAGATGGAAATTGTGAGATGAGAGAGATAAAAATCTAAATAAATGAAATAAAATTCTTCAAAAAACTGAGAACTTTAACTAGGTACCAATAAATTTATTACTTATATTGCTTTGTTGAAATTACTTCGTTTCTTTTATTGAAAAAACTATGCAAATTGATTAATTCACTCACAGTGATTAATAAAGACAAAACTATGGAAAAAAATCATAGGACTGTTTAAGGGTAAGCTTTTTTTTATCAAGCGTGTCAACCTAAAAATAGTTCACTGTTACTTTCGAGACTCTATTGAGTCGTATTCCTCATGACTGAGGGTCGTGCCTCCCCCGCAGAATTAATTCGTTAGGGGAGTTTTCTTGGGCAGATACATCGTAGTGGGCGCCCAGGTCCTTCCACAGAAGACACATGTCCTCGGATATTGTGGTCCTCAAACATATCGGTTTCCTCACGATGTTCTCCTTCACCGCTAAGCGAGTGCAAATCAACACATAACTTGAAAATACAAGTCATTGGTGGCGGGCCGGATTCGAACCAGGGTGCGTCTGGATGAAATGCAGACACTGGAACTGCCCACACTCGCTTTTTTACACAAACTAGGCGCAATAATAATATAATAATAAAAGTTAAATACATACTATAAAATCGCCAAAACACACTCGGCCGTATGTCACACAAAACCGAGCATTGGACACGATAATTAGACCACACAATTGCTTGTTAAAACCTCGTCAGTTGTATCGGGAATGCTAATAAAAATTGATAGCCCCAATTGTATACGTTTCCAGTTCGGATAAGATAATATTAGCGCTCGAACGATATTTAGCGGTATTGCTAGGATATTGTAGGTGATTGGGTGATTTTTTATGTTATGTTTTAATTATTATGCGTAAAACATTTTTTCCTTGGTTTCATTAAAGGACAAACTCTGGTGACGAGGCAAGCTGGATTTGTGCTTTTTAACTTTGATAGCCAAGGAGTAGTTTAAATTTGCATAATAATCATATCAAATTAAATGTATATTTATTATTTTTACCCAGTGAGGTTTATTAAACTAACATTACTTGGTCGAATATTTGTCAATGTTTTTTTTTTATATACAGTTATACTATCTGGTATAAAATTATTGAATTAGGCACTTCTCTACAAACAAATAAAATAAATATTTTATCGATTTATACATTGTTATAAAACTTTTTTCATACATTACATCATCGTCATCTAGGTACAAAATCTAGGTAAGTACGGTGTGAATGCATCCTCAAATACTTAAGATCTAGCCTGCAGGTGGTACCTACAAAGTATCTAATAACTTTGTTAGTATAATGCTCGCTATAAATTGGCATTAACTACCTAACTCACAGATACTGAAGTTGCAATCTCTAACATCTCTAACTCAAGTCGATTACTTCACGTTTCAGTTCATTTAGATAGTTGAAAAGTTTTAACTCTGATAATTATATATACTGGTAGGTTTCTATATATACTAGAAGGTTTTTGTATTTACTGATTGGTATTTATTTTTTATTTGTATCAATAAGTTACGACGTGTACTTAATTTAGGAAATTTATGATCGACTGGAATTCTAATACTACAAAAATATCTAACACTGACAAACGAATATTAAAAATGGGCAAAATGTAGTCACTGACTGCATTCCAAATTATATTTCAACTGTCATAACTGATATAATATCTTTCAAAACTTCAACTACCACTCTTATCATAAGATATCGTAATCATTACAAAATGGTAGAAATATTATTTATATAATCTATTCCTATGTATCATATTGTTCATACACACAATTTAATGTGAGCTGAAATTATACAAATTCCTCGCTACATTTATTATTTTACAAAAAGTTACATTTGTCCCACCGCTACGGAAGTGCGCTAGAATAACAGAGGTTACCATTTATCCATAGCTGTATATACTATAAAAGCTTATACAATAATAATGTATTTTATAAAAAAAAAAAATTTACATGATATAGGCTTACGCTTGACTACAACTTGCCTGATATTAAGCAACGTTATAATCTACGATCTAGCGCGCTTGCCTAGAAGAAACCGGTTTACTCTCGACTTGAAGACCGACAAATTATAGTTCAAGAGGAATATAGATTCAGGCAAGGAGTTCCACAGTTTGGCTGTTCGCACGATGAAAGTCGAAGCAAAACGCTTGGTGCGAGTCTTCGGAACCTCAACTGTATAACGATGCCTCCTTGCCGAACCCCTACTCGTACGATGGCAAAATGGAGCTGCAGGAATCAAATTATGCAATTCCTCCGCACACTCTCCGAAATATAACATGTAAAAAACCGAAAGACTGACCACCTTACGGCGGTGCTCAAGGCATATATCAAATTTTATGACTTGAATGATACTAGTAAACTTTCACTGCATTATAGTTCCCGTAAGACATGATTAAATTTAGCTATTACCGGCTAGCACTTACGGCAATATTCATGATAATACATATTATTATGATTATAACTAATAAACTTTGCGCTATAAATTAATAATAGGCGCTATCTCTTCTCATTTAATACTGAAAATATATAGAGTACAATGATCTTTAAAAATTTAGCAGCTATCAACTTGTAATTTTATCGGTAATTATGCATGGAACAGCTTTATAAGCACTCGGATCAAATGACTAGTAAATTTTCGATCGCCAATTCAAAGATGCTTCATTTTGCTTGTCCAAAAACTTTTAAAATTGCTTAGCCTAGCCGTTTAGATAATGATGTTACATACGCAGAACATATAACATGGACAAAAACATGATTGTTTTCATGTTTTAAGCAAAACAGTAGCCCCCTAGGACTGTGACGCGCCACACAAGCGCAGATGTTATCCGTTCTCATTTCCAACAAACGAGTTGTATGGAATTAGTTGGTAGATAGCGACCGATGTTGCGTTATGTGCGCTGTTTTATACACATTTCAGAGGTTTTTAAGGTTGAGTTTAAATAATTACTAAATATTTAAGTATAATTTTACATAAAACTTATATTGGGGCCTAAAATTGTTTTTTTTTATTTGATGGAGTTATTTTGGTCATATCATACCTTAAAGTAAGTAAGTGTATGGTTGTAAAATATTAAAAAATATACAAATAAATACGAGAACTTGGACTCGACACAGACTCAACCGAGAACAAAGCTGAATCAAATGTTAAGCATATTAAAATTAAACTTTTTTGTATATAAAATTTATAACAAACATAAAATTTTGTTCTCAAACGCTCGTAGATAAAATACCTTGTTAGCAGCAAGTTAGTGTTGGTTGACTACAGCGCTCTACATTTGTACTGAGCGTAGTGGAATCTCTAACTTTTAAATAATTCCAGCTCTCAGCTTTAAAACAAGAACTACAACCGCGTGAATTCCTTCTTTGCCCGCCATTTCTGGCACCAACATTTAACTTTTTATTTCACGTCACCTTTCTAAATTCTTTTATTCTCTCGCAGGCATACAGAATAATTAAAATCTCTGAAAAAAGGCTCGCAGATGAAAATTCGCGCCCCAGCCCCGACGGAATGTCGTGTTATTTTAATTCTAACCTTAAATTGCTGGACCGTTGCTACCTAATTGCTACGTGTAATTTGCCCGCTTTAAGGGTTAATTTAATTTATTTGATAATACACGGGTCGCGCTATGATTGCGATTAAAATTTAAATTTCGAACGTTTTAATGGTCGCTTTAAAGATTACGGAGGGTAGTCGATTAAGTCAGGGAAACGGTTTATTGTGTCGTAGACGCTCGTAGCAGGGTCGAAGCAGGCTCGTAGCTGTTCGTGGGAGAATGTAGAGAGTGCTACAATAACCGTAGCACTTTGCTACACATTTTAGAGGGAATAACCGTAAAAGATTTCAAAAGAACACGATTTTACGTGTTTTAGAGAATAGTTATAGTTGCAATAGAATTAATTAAAGTACTTTTTGTTTGTAAGAAGCACGTTTAACCTATATTCAAATTATATTAAACTACAGGGGTCTTATTACAAAACATGGTTTAATTATTAGTTCAGAACATAGAAAACTCTAATCTAGTCTTGGTGTTTGAAATTTGTCTGTCTACTGTCATAATAATCAAACTGTCAAAATGTTCCCAATGATAATCAACGTTCCAATATGAAGTTGAAATGTTGATTATCTGTATGTGGTGGTTGAACAACAAGAACCAACTTGTTATTTTCAAAATTCTAGACTTATATTAAAATCACACTTTGTAATAAAAGGGCAGGGGTTTAACTCAAATAATACATATTAATAATTAATACCTAATGTAATTCTTACAAAACCATTATCTACATATCTTAAGATAAGATAAGATAAGATAAGATATGTCTTTAATGCACACCAAAGAAATTACAATATAAAAAGAAATATAAAAACTAATTTAATGCACATTGGGCGGCCTTATCGCCTTAGGCGATTTCTTCCAGGCAACCTTTGGATGGACAGGATTTAGAATCTTAAATAGGCGGTGTACAAGAATATGTAAAATAAATATATAAGTGAAAGAACACAATACAAACTCAGATAATACACTAATAAATAATAATAAGCAATACAATACATAATACTATATGGATGATAAATAATGATGATACACTAGTTTTTGGAAAATACTTATGGACTTAGCTTGCCTAACAGGCAATGGCAACATGTTCCACAATTTGATGGCTTGGATGGTGAAGGACTGATTGTACATTAAGTTGGAGTACGATGAGGTAGAAGGGATCTCGAGGAGAAGGGACCGGGACGAACGCAGGGAGCTGGAGTGGGAGGCGGTCTTAGCATATTTAACAGTATATGTACTCGTACAATCAATTATTTCAGCTTCTCGATCAATTTAACAGCAACGTTAATCGAATACCGTCACATGAAAGAATGATGAATGTCAAATCAATATCAATCAGACGACAATTAAAATCGGTTTATTTTGTCACAATCGAATAAATAAATGATTTGTATAAAATCGATTTACTGTAAGAATCGAATGATGGATACTTTCGTATGTTTTGTTAAGCTGTTATCGGAGTGACATATCTGATATAATGAGAACTATAAATCAAATGTGCTATTGTCATAACAAACAGAAAATAATCAAAATATTTTTATAAAATTTATCAATTTTTATGCCTGAGCCTATAAAACATATAAATAATTGAATGATTTATGTTTCGACAAATAATAGAAACTCAAAATCTAATATATTCAATAAGTAGGTGGTACTAATAGCTTATATTTTTTTACAAACCTACAGAAAAAGTATCTTTTAAAACTACATTATATTAAAAATCGATATAGCGGTTTAAGTTGATGTCAGTATAGTACGTGTTAGTTGATTTAAAATTGTAAAATTTATAAACTCTTTTTCAATATTTTTTTATCAGAATTAAAACACCTATGCCTTTACAAAGACGTAGCAAACCTTAAAAATATCAAAAAACAATGTAAAACTATTTAAGCTACATGTTAATGTGGTTCAGTTACATCTACACGCAACCAGCTCACAAACTAACAGTAAAGTTGGGAACAAAACAAAATGTTCGTGATTGTAGTCATAAAACCGTGGTGTGTGTTCACCCAGTTTGCAGGTTGGGTGTAATAGAAATATAGGCCTGCGCGATAACTATTACTATACAGGTGGATTTTAAAGTTATTTGGTGACTATTTTACGCCATTTTTTTATTTTTTACTGCTTGATAGGTTTACGTTTCACATCAGATATTTTACCTGACCTTTTTTATCTGCATTTTATAACTGATTGTGTAACTGTAATTATCAAAAGAATCATATACTCTATAACCATATTAAATATAAGTCAAAATTAAGCTAAACATATAACTAATACATATATTTTATATTTATCTTTATAGCCTCTGGATTGCATTGTAGTAGGGTTGACTACACAGCCCGTCTGATGTTAAGCATGAAGTCTATGTTTGCTGAGAAAAAACCTATTAACTGAATGAAATGGTTATTGTTTACAAATATTTCAGTTTGCTTAGTTGTGGACGTTATAAGCCCAAGAAATATTTATCTAAAATGTTAGCAAGCAACAATCTTTACGATAAATTTTGGTTTAATAAATTGAGCTGGATATTGGTGTCAACAACAGACACCAATTAGCCTAAAAATCTAACTTTAACAATTACCGGTCAAAAATGTTGAAAAACAAAAGCGGCAAGTTTTTTGAAACTTTTTTTAAGGCTCATCCTGTGTGCTTTTTTTAAGAACACTCTAATTTTAATTATTATGTTTGTTTTAAAAACGAGGCCAGTTTAAATACCTTAAGGTCAAAAACCTTTGACCAGGTCAAATAGATTGCTCATAATTCATTAATTACTAACATACATATTTTCAGGTATTTATAGAGCTATGCTTTTATTGACATTTAACAAAATATTAAACATTAATTTATTTCAAAACATATTTCAATAAATTTGTAATTTTTGTTTATATTGATTAAACATATACGAGTACATATTAATTTACCTATGGTATGCGGTAAATAATAAAATCATTGTATTTATAAATAATCCAGGCTTATATATTAGACACGACCCTTAGTCTTCTCGAATCAACCAGATTTGTGTGCAAAAAGAAGCTCACATCTTGGTTGACTACACTCAATTACAGAGAAACAGAGTCTTTAATCAAAACGTAATATTACGGGACCTGTTTCTGTGGTGCCGACAACCTGGAAGATTTCACTTCCCGATTGTCGCCAGTACAAAATGCAGGTCCCACATAAATAAATAAACGAAATCCTAACTACCTAATATCCGATAATTAACCGTTATTAACTTGCTTTTGATTTAATTATTTCAGCTTAATACTTAAACAACAATAATAAATAGCTACCAAAAAAAAAACAGCAAAAAAAAAAACGCTATTTATTATCCCGAAAAAAGGGTGAGTTGATCTTGCATAACTCGCTCCTATTGTCGGACTCCACACGAAGCAAACTTCACTCGTAACTACAGCTGATCGCAAGCTCCATCCATGGGTGCGCGCGGGAAACGTTTGAATTGAACCGGACTTGACAAATACCACAACAAAATGGTATAGTGTATGTTTGCACGTAGGTACATAATTACACAAAGCTTAAATTCCAACTTTCAACTGTTCACTTCAACCACACAACCACAACCACAACCACCTTCAACCACAGTTTAACATATACCTATACATACAAGCACATACGTGTACCTACACTATTCATAAATACACAATATTTATTACTTAGCAACAATATGATCTCCCTACCATCCCTTCCTATCCCATCCTCGAGACAGCCTTAGTTTTATCTTGGTATAATGTTTTAGTTATCCTGAATATTTTTCGAAGCCATATAGGTATCAAAATAATATTAATACTTAGATTAAGATTTTATAGCTAGTAGCATATAGTTTTAGTCAGTCTTTTACTTGCTCGGAATTGATCCTTTCCTGTTTTAGATAATCTTGTATTTCTTACTAATCAAAAAATTGTATATACAGATCCTATATATTATGTATATGATAGTTTCCTATCATTTATGTTTAGATATTCCTTTTCGAAGAGCATGATTCGCACGACACAGGGAAACCTAGTGTGGGGATCACAGTCAACATCATTTACCCATTTATTTTTATATAGCCTTTCTGATCTAATTTTCTTTAAGTACAAATGATTTATACTAGTCTAAGGATTTTTGTGTAAATAAAGTAAAATATTATAAAAAAAATTATATCATTCACCACATAAATTTTCCATTAAAACAGCAGATCTGAAAGGAAAATTTGTACTAAATAATTGTTTTAATAGATTTAAGTATAACTTTAAAAAAAATAGGAAAATGTGCTATTTCGACCTGTAGGACCATAGTGTGAGTGGACTTAGCTGTTGACAAAATTACTCATAAATTTAAGTTTGACTTTCCATGCCTAATTTGCCATATCATAATACCTACATAACACAAATTTTTTGTTGTGTATATTTTCTTAAAAAATAATTACAATTGTTTCAAACTTGTTTTCTTTTTTTATTCCTTCGTTGGATCATCTAAGTATAACGTTGTTTTAGTTGTTTAAGCAAGATTTAATTAACAGCATTTATGAAGTAAAAACAATACATTGTAGCACTCTACTTGCACTGAGGCAGACTAAGCTCAGCGTAAAAATGCAATTTTAAAGTGTCACAACTCTGTGAAGCATAATACACAGGGTCGCTTTCAGAAAATAAGCTTTTGTGTCGACGGTGCTGTAAAGAACGGTCGATGGTGCTCGAAGAGTTTGGTATGAGTATTTATTATAACGGTCATTGTTGCTCTTTCTCTCTCTCTCTCTCTTTCTCTCTCTCTTGAGTAGTATTTCCTATGACTGAGGGTCGTGACTCCCCCGCAGAATTAATTCGTTAGGGGAGTTCTCTAGGGGCAGATACATTGTGATAGGCGCCCAGAACCTTCCACGGAAGACACATATCCTTGGATATTGTGGTTCTCAATCATGTCGGTTTCCTCATGATGTTTTCCGACACCGCTAAGCGAGTACAAAGTTGCTCTTTCACAAATACGAATATTTATATAACACCAAAACGCTTGTGATAAAAACATAAACATATCTTTATTTTGCATCATATACAGTGTTTTTACTTAATTGTAACCCTGCCCTCTGCACTAGGCGCACCTGTGTCGCGGAGGGTAGTTGCTTAGCGACCGGACTGTAACTATCTATTAACATATAAAAAAATAATAATTAGGTATTGAACACAACTAGAAAGTATTGTACAAAACAATTATATTATAGATACAGCAACAGTTACCTTGGTTGTGATTTTATTTAGGTCTGTAGGTGATGACTAATGCTCTCTGCTACGAGAGCAAAGTTTATATATAGATAGCAACACGAGCTGAATAAATAGTTTTCTTCTGAGTAAGCGTGGTATCATAGTACAGCTTAATTATATATTTAAAAATATAAAAAAGTTTAGAAATAATTAAATTACTGAGTGCACACCTGCATTTGCGGTGTTATAAATTTTTGCAATTTTCACGAGATACTGACGAAAAACAGTGGTTATTATGTGTATTAAAATAGAGTTTTTATGAGAATTTCAAATTAGATGCGAGTTCTGGAACTCAATCTCAACTCTGGAGTTGGGTACGAAGTACTGTATAAGTTCACTGTTGACTAGCAGAAGATGTTTATAATGTAACTTTACCGTATATACATCTATTTTATTAATTAAAAGTTACATTTTTGTTAAATTACTTGGAGAGATATAATTTGAACAAAACACTTCCTAAATCATAAGTCTGTGTGTTTTAAGATATGTTTTCTCAGTTTTAAAATATTTTATTATTTATTAGTTGTTTAGTTAAGTACATGCTTAGTTTTATGCCAACCGTACACATTATACCTAACATTTCTACAACAATTGAACACCGTCAAAAAACATGCTAGGGGTAAGCTGACTTATCAAAATGTGGGGAAGCAATAATGCACGTCCAAATAATGCGCGGCCCGATATTGCGCGGTCCTGGATTGTACGGGAAATAATTGGTGTACATGGCATCGTTTTATTGGGGCGTGCAATCCAGGGCCATGAAATACAGGCCTGTACAAGCTTGGTACGGACGATAAAGCACGACACCGTATTGCACAGCACGATAAATGGTGTACATGGCATCGTTTTATTGGGGCGTGCAATCCAGGGCCATGAAATACAGGGTTGGGGTGTACTTTACGGGACGATGAACCTTTTTTTTTTTTTTTTTTTTTTTTTTGACCCAGGAAAACCTTTTAAAAGTACCACTCGACCCCGGGGAGAGCGAGTGGTTATGTGGGAGTCTCCGCCAGAAGGCCGGCATACCCACTAAAAACCTGGGGTGTTCCACCTCTGCATCGCGATCAGGGCCCCGAGAGTGCGATGCATGCGTCCGCAGCCCTGGCGATGCTGGCCCGGAATCAGGCCCCGTCTCGGGGAGCTTTTGCTCGACCCTCTAATGGACGACGTGTCGGAACACGGGACACGTCGTGCATCCTGTGGGGACACAGTCCTAAGGGCAACAGGTTCCCCGACCTGCCGCCCGGAGTCCCCTTTACGGAGGTCGGCGGTCGTGCGCCAAGCGCCGTCCTCCAACGCGCCTCCTGCGCAGGGAGTTTGGCTCCGCAAGCCTCTCCCGCGCGCGCTCCGCCTCCTCCTTCAGTGCGAGAACTTCTTCGCAGAAGTCTCGCACCGCGTCCCAACCAACGTCGCTCTCGACCATCGCTTTCGCAACGGCCGGGAGCGACAGCCTCCGGTCTATGGCAGCCACAAGCCGCGCCCTCTGCTCTTCCCACGCCGAGCACTCCGCGAGGGTGTGCTCCGCCGTGTCCTCCGGGTCCCCGCAATGGTGACAGGCTGGTGTCTCCTCCCTCTGCACAACCCCGAACAGGAATCGGCCAAAACAGCCATGGCCTGTCAGGAGCTGCGTGACACGGAAGGAGAGAGACCCGTGCTGCCTCGTCAACCACTGCACGAGGACAGGGCGGATTGCCTCCACCGTCCGCACACCCGCGGTAGGCTCTTCGAGCCGCCGCTGCCACCTTTCGATGGCATCGTCCTGGGCTTGTTGCCGTAAGCGCCGCACCTCCACGGGCAGGGGGTACTCACCTCGCTGCTTGGCTGCCGCTAGCACCCGGTATATCCGGGCCATCATTTCGGCGTCTATGTCCCATGGGACAGAGCCCGCCAACGCGCAGGCCGCCTCGTAGGAGACGGTCCTGTAGGCTCTTGCCGCCCTGATGGGACGCTGAACCTAACCTAACCTGTTGTAGTGCAAGTGTTGGACTCGAAGTCACTTGTCTGTGACAGAAGGTAGATTAGGTTCGTTAGGTTGCTTTCTACCACGCACATGCGACGACGAGCGAAGCGAGGAGGAGCCAAGTCCTGTTGTAGTGCAAGTGTTGCACGGGCAAATATTTCATGTACATGGCATCGAATTATCAGGGTGTGCAATATTGTGTCGCGCATTATCGCCCGTACCCGATTTGGTTCGGGGCGATAATTGCCGTCACGATAATGCGCATCCAATATTGTACGCCCCAATAATTGGATGCCAAATGGCATCGGAATACTTCCCGTACAATATAGGGACGTGGAATACAGGTACGTGCAATAACCGGACCCAAAATGTGTATCGAAGAAAACATACAACTAGCAACAAAAAACTTAACACTACACCACTCAAATTTAAGTTCTAACCCTCTACATTTGAACTGCCACAAATATTTTTTATTACATGTATGTAAAAGAGACGCGTATCTTTACGTGACTTTGCACTAACAAGCTTATTCTTGAATGGTTTGATACGATAAAGGATGAGACGTGTTAGTGAAAAGCAAAAAAAAAAAATATTATTGTGATTTTATTTGCTTGTAATTATATACAAATTGTAACAGAAGGGTGTGACAATACTTATACTATACATACCTATGTATATACAGAATACAGCCCACTAGGTTTCAGAATTCTAAGTGTCATAGATTTCGAGTAATCAAAAGTTGAACTTTTATTAAAACTTTAAGACTTGCAACCCTACAGGAAAGGATCAATTCCGAGCAAGTAAAAGACTGACTAAAACTATATGCTACTAGCTATAAAATCTTAATCTAAGTATTAATATTATTTTGATACCTATATGGCTTCGAAAAATATTCAGGATAACTAAAACATTATACCAAGATAAAACTAAGGCTGTCTCGAGGATGGGATAGGAAGGGATGGTAGGGAGATCATATTGTTGCTAAGTAATAAATATTGTGTATTTATGAATAGTGTAGGTACACGTATGTGCTTGTATGTATAGGTATATGTTAAACTGTGGTTGAAGGTGGTTGTGGTTGTGGTTGTGTGGTTGAAGTGAACAGTTGAAAGTTGGAATTTAAGCTTTGTGTAATTATGTACCTACGTGTACATTAGTTTTAACGCAACGTATTCTCTCTCTCTCTCGCGCTCTCAGAGAGACACCGCCGCGCCGTGTCATTTGTCAATGAAAGAAATGTCAATGAACGCTCAAAATGATAAGATGTAGGGTTGCAAGTCTTAAAGTTTTAATAAAAGTTCAACTTTTGATTACTCGAAATCTATGACACTTAGAATTCTGAAACCTTGTGGGCTGTATTCTATATATACATAGGTATGTATAGTATAAGTATTGTCACACCCTTCTGTTACACCTTGTATATATATAAAAAAAAAAATGTTGATTGACATCACTAGAGACAAGAACGCTGGCAGGTTCCTTGCGCAAAGGATTTCTATAGCAATCCAGCGTAGGAATGCAGCCAGCGTTCTTGGCTCCATACCACATGTAGATTGTTTAAATTTAGTGTAGATGTAAATACTCTTTTTAGTTCTATTAGTGTTAATATGATTGTAATTGATATCATTCTTAAAGTGAGTAGGTAATGAAATTTGGACACTCGTTTGAAAGTTATTTTAAACTTAACAACTCTATTTGAGTAAGAATTCAGTATAACTTCTTTGACTTTGTTTGATTTGACATACCCAAAATTATGACAATTACTTTATATACTTTTTACCCATAGAAAGTATTTTAAAAAATAGTGTAGCGTGATGATGATGACTTATCTCAGCGGATATATAATATTTTTATTGCTAACAAAAATACTTTAGTTATCAAAATTATTTATATGTAGTTAAATCCATCTCCCAGCATCACCTCTTGAGTAAAAATAACTAATAGTTCTAAGCAATACATATATTCGCGTGTTAAACATTTTAAATAGTTCTAGTCATTATAAATACTCTCTTCATCATCATTATCCACAGCTGGTTTCGTCCCACTGCTGGGTATAGGCCTCTTTCATAATATGCCATTGGCTTCGATCTCTAGCCAGTCTCATCCAGGTTGAATACTCCCTTTTCGACTATTATTCCGAAGTCGCAAGAAACAAGGAAACGCAATTTGGCCGTCATAAGGCTGCCTTAGCATAATTAGGCCAGTCTTCCGGAAAATTATCAAGAAAAAAGTAATTGTCGCAGAAAATTAAGCTGACATGAGTGAAGGACGTTCGAAACCGAACCCTACAAGGGTCGGGAGCGGACCCAATTAAATCGTCTCAAGGGCCGAAGTCAGAGGCTGAAGGTTAAAAACAACGATAAAATACTTGCTATTCTTTTTACCATATAAAAAATTAAATTCGAAATAAATGATCCTTATGTTTTTTTATTTCAACATTAATATCAACTAGTTATAATTAACGAGTTCTATTTTATTTTGTCTTTGAAACGTGAAAAATACTTTAATACTTTTTTTATTATGATAGCACAATATATGAACTTGTATTCTTATCTATTAAAACCATTTAATAAAACGAATGTGTCAAAGATTGTATTTGATTTGTAAGAGAGATGGAGAAAGATAAAATTCCTTGATTCTTGTTAAACTCACTCGCAAAAAACAAAATGGGTATAAATAAGTCATAAGTCCACACTTCTCTCAAGAACCTTAAACACGTCCCAGTTATCTTCCCCACAGAGTGATGTAAGTTTTTCGCGTGGATCGGCCTGTTCCACGAAATTTAATCTCACCCGAACACGTGTGATGGTAATGCCGGAAAGATTGCGCCGCATGGATGACTTATTCGAATAAATATCAATTGTTCGAATTGTTGTGGTTCGACGTATGTATATTTCAATCATTTGCTGTAAGAAAATAAACACATGTTTTCTATCATTTTTAAGTATTTCAGAAAGTACCGGAAGATGCAACTTTTGCTTTAAAACTTAAAATCATAAAAAAATAAATTTTATTCAAACATGCAACTTCTATTTCACCGAGTTGCGTCCTGGACGCCGTGCCGAGCGGTCGCTTTCGGGAAATATCAGTAGAGCCTCGTAAAACCAATTGATCCGTTAAACAATAGGCACAACATCTGCCAGCGGCTAGCACAATCGCTGCGAGCAAAGCTTGACGATCCCTAGCGTAGGTCAATTCTCTGGCCCGCGAAAAGTGCCTAACAACCAAGTGCCGTGCAACACGTGTGTGTAATCTTTACATGTATCGTATCAGTGTGGGACAATCAGTGTACGTGACCCGCGCCATTGGCATCAGAGGCCACCGATAACTGCAGTAACAACGCCCAGCGCGGGGTAACCCACTCCAGCAAAAGGAAAACTCGGTGAGCTTGTTCCATATTAGTCACACGCGGTCTAAACCCCTTTTCTTCTGTCTCTCCTACCTCAACATCCTAGGATATTGACTAGACGTCTGCCACGAGGGACAAGTCTGTCCGACAACGAAACCAACACCGTACTGTCACATCGATTACTTACAGATCAAACCTACGCGTAACTAGCTTATCCGATTCCAAAATACATTATCTACACAGACTGCAATAAAACCCCCTCACACGCGGCTTTTAGTTACCTATTTCATTTTTCTTTTACTTCCTAGGAATCACTATTAAAACTAAAAATAAATCACTCCTGAAAAGTAAAGATTATATTCGTGCATCTCGGCGACTTGCGGCACCTCACCCAACTAAGCATGATACGTTGCTGCATTGACTTCAATTGGTCCTAAAAGCAATTTCTACCACCTCTAATTACTCTTTTAGGACTTAGGATCCCGACCTAGGGCATGCTAAATCCACAAGGATAGACTAGATTACGCGATCCCATACCACGGCTGTAATTACTCATAACGAATGCGTAAACACTGGCTGTTGTAAGTAGATATAATATACATCGGGATTCCCTAAAATTTCCACGATAAATATATAGATAACTACTTACCCTACACTATCTAAAAAGCGGATAGGTTTTATTGAAAGAAGAAAGAAAGAAAGAAAACATCTATTGTTTATTTATTTTACAGTTGTAGACTTTTGTAACAACAAAAGAACCCCCAGAAATAACCCACATACAAAAAAAGCAGGTAAACCCCGCCATAAGACAATCTACGTTCCCAAAGCAAACACAAAAGCCTAAATTATACTTAAATACAAAAACTACGCACATCTGCAGGTCCGTTTGGACAATAACCTAAGACATAACTAAATAGAAATATTACTTAAACAACAGCTATTCATTCCCAAAACAAACACGAAACGTAAAACTAAACAATAAAGATGAACATTAACAATAGGTGCAGCTAAAAACCACCCGCTTATTTCCGACATCTGCGAGGCCCTATGGTCGGGTCATGATCCCTTTTTTATCTCAGTTTTGCTACGTAAAATAAAGCCCAGACGTTTATTTTATACACATAACACACTTAGTACAAAAAGCGTAGGTTTTTCATTGACTATAATCGTTGTAAAACCTGATAAATAGATTGATATTTGATAAATAGTTGTAGTTCACCAGTACCGCTATAACTTACATGTATTCTTTTAGTAGGTACCAAAATAATGGTAGTTAAGTACGATTCCAAATAATTAGCCCTAACTCACCTGGACACCACGCTAGAACTAAAGTAACGAACTTCGCCTGCCGCCGGACGAAAGGGTTCGTAAAGATCCCATAGATAGCCTAGGGAAAAACAGCAGATACTAAGTGCAAGTATCCTAACACACACCTAACAAATGCCTCGTACTTAGAGTTGATAGACGAGACCCAAGTACCCACTCGAGTACTACTTACTCCCCTTCTCCGTTAAAGGCAAAGGGGAACTAGTATAGCGCATGATACACCAGTTTTATAATACAAATACGTACATAGTATATAAGCTTCCTTCACAGCCTCGCAACAAACCTCAACAAAAAGGATCACGCGCATACCAGAAAGATACCACGAGCTAGCCACGGCACCCCGTCGTTTGTGATACCGTCACGGTAAGGCACAAAGCAGATATGGAAATAGGGAACTCTATCGTAAAAATACCAGGAGACGGCAACTGCTTGTATCGCGCTATAGCCCACCAAATTAACGACTTGTATGGCCTAACCTTCGACCACCAACACATTCGACGAGACCTCGCACGCCACGTAGAAGAAAACCAAAACGATCCACAAATGTACCTAGCGATCAGAAGTAATCTAAATAGTTCAGCACAAAGCGAACAAATCAGGAACTACATTCTATCACAATACCAAGATGGTACATGGGGCGGCACAGACATACTTATAGCGGCAGCGGAATATTATAGTATTAACGTGAAAATCTTTCAAAAAACCCCGCTACAAGAAACAGTATGCTTCTCTCCTAAGGAACCAAACGATGCCGCAGGTAGCATAGGTCTAATATTTACGGGGAACCACTTTGATTGCTTTGAAAATCACCTAGGAGTAATAAGTACAAACACCACGCAAAATGACCTTAGTCTAACCCTTGGAACTAGCACCCCAGAGGAGATACCAGATGAGTCCGGATACCGACTTGCCCGCCCCAGGCCACACCAAAAAAACAAAAAACAGGTAGTAAATGAAAACATAAACATTGCCACATGGAATGTTAGAGGCGCGGCAACGTTGACTAAAAAACGAGAGATCGACGAGTTTTTAGACGGAAAATCTATCCATATTGCCTGCCTACAGGAAACTCACCTAAAATCCGGGACCTACGAATCTAGTCACTATACGTGGCACCTAAGCGGAAACAACAACAAAAGAGGTCTAGCTATTCTCATAAGAAAAAACAGCGGCCTAAGGCTGAACTGGACTAAAGCAAACACAAACAATATGGTTGCTTCAATACATACAAGCAGTGGAGCCTCCCTATTCATTACTACAACGCACTGGTCCAATTCAACGTCATCAGCAACAAACGACGCGACTCGGCTACTACAACTGACCAAGAACAAACCAGGGAACTCAATAACAATCATACTAGGTGACTTCAACGCCCACATAGGACTCACAGATACACACGAACTTCGCGATAAAAATCAAATAGGCAAAAATCTCTTACACCAAACAAGTAACGACAACGGAGACATCTTATTAGATCTAATTGCACGGGAAAATCTCCGATTGGACACATCATTCGGCCGGCGCAGCTGTAAAACGACTTGGACGTCGGGGAACAAAACGTCGCAAATAGACCACATAATGACAGATGCCAAAAACAACCAGATTTTTAATTACATCAAAGGCGAAAAAACTATCCTATCTGACCATAGAATCATATGGGGAAACGTAAAGCCCCTCACATTAAATTCCAATAGGGACTCTACGAGACCTCCAATAAGACTAGCCAGGGCCAACGTTGCGAACGAGTTTGACTACAAAACCCTAAACTACGAGATGCTTCAAAGTACCACCACTCGAGAAAAATACCAAGAAACTTTATCAGAGGAAACCAAAAAGAGCAGGAACTGCGAAAACCGAAAAGAGCCGCTATCGTGGGAAGTGATAACAAACGTCATGAAGATGGCGGCCAATAAGACTATCAAATATGACAGAAGGTACTCTAAGGCTAGAGAAGAAGCAATTACAAACCTACAGAAGGCGAAGTACCATTATAAGCATCATCCTCAAGATATAGAGGCTAGAAACACACTTAAAGAGTGCCGGCGCCGTCTGCAAGAGACCGAAGCAACGGAAGACCAACAAGAATGCCGCAGTTTTTTCAGCGGTCTAGCAAAAACACACCCATCAAAAAGGATGAGGATCACCTATGACTTCTATAGAAGGCACAAACAGAAGGAAAGAAGACGGGTCAAAAACACATTCATTCCGATTTCCAAGTGGGAAAAAGAACTTGACCGTACAGAGGGGTCGTTTACTGACGTACTGAGCGATGAAGATCCGACAGATCTAGGGCAAGAGCCCACACTAGAGGAGATTGACAAAATAACCAGCCAAATGCGAAACGGCACGGCTCCAGGCATTGACCACGTAGTCACCGAGCTCTACAAAGCAAACACGCACGAAATTAAATGCGAAATATTAGCCCACATAAACATGGCCTGGACTAAAAATGTCCTACCGGCTACCTGGACACAGTCAATACAAGTGCCCCTACCAAAAAAGTCTAATCCGAAGACGGTCGATGACTATAGACGAATCTCCATTTGCACCACCGGCTATAGGATATACGCTAACTTCCTACTAGGTAGATTAGACACCGTTACAAAAGAACTTGGAAACTATCAAGCTGCGTTCCTAAGCAACAGATCTACCGACGATCATATGTTCACCTTAAGACGAGTTCTGGACGAAGAATGGAAGGCGGGCGAAACAACATTTGTCTTGTCAATTGACCTCGAAAAAGCGTTTGACACAGTGGACCTAAACGCCTTAAGAGACATTTTACTGTCTAGAACCAATAGGGCGCTGACCAATCGTATAGTCAAGGCGGCAATGAACGAACTTACGTGCATAAAATGGTACGGCCAACAAACTAGATGGGTTAAAAAAGGCAAAGGTGTCAAACAAGGATGCCCCCTGTCACCTAGGTTATTTACGATCCTAATGGACGACGTCTTTAAAACCCTGGAAGAAGAGCTTCCATGCGTCAAGCTCAACCAGGACGAAGAAATACGACTCCCGCTGATCCTAGCCTTCGCCGATGACGTAATCATCGTATCAAAAAATCTACAACAAATGAACGAAATATACTCCAAGGCCAAATCCCTATTTGCAACAGTAGGTCTCAAAGTAAATGACACAAAAACTAGGGTTTTAGTACGCGACCCAGTAAGAACCTATCAGGCAAACCATATGACACTCGATAATGTGACTGTAACACCTGTCAGGGAAACTAAATACCTAGGAACCTACATCACATCCAACTTATGCAGGAACAACACCGTGAACACAAGATGCAAACAGGGCATGCGTAACTCCAAAGCATTGACAAAGTTTATAAAAGAATCTCGGATGCAATGGCAGATTGTAAGATTGCTTTATAAAATGGTCATAGAGCCCACAATCACATATGGGCTCAAATGCGCAGCCCTAACCAAAGCCAACAGGTCAAAACTCAGAAGATATGAAAGAATTATACTGAGGGACATGATCAACAATTCCGGATCGTCCCCAAAACCCGGCAAGGTACATGACATACTGAAAGGCAAAACGATCACGAAAAAGATTAAGTGCCTTCGAATGTGTTACCTTGGACATATTCTAAGACGCCCAAAACCGCACCTTCTGGAAGCAGCACTCCGATACAAAGCAAAAAAACTTAAAGTTGGTAGACCTATCTATACGTGGGAGGACTCTTTATCTCATGATATGGACTACTACTCCAGGAACACATCTGACTGGCAGGACATGGCGAAAAACAAAGAAGACTTTATAAGAGCTGCCAGGGAGATCTATAAGATGGCAGAAACCGACAGCGAATCTGATGAGGAAACAGAACGACATACCAACAGGCAAGCACCAACCATACCCCAGAAAAGGCCGTCAGATGACACAAGAACACCCCCTTAGCGACATAGGATCTATTCGACCCACATTTAAGATCCACCTACTACTCCCGACGCGGTTATGATTACTCACAATAGGACCAACATTACACAGCGAACGTGTTAAGATAGCTCTTGCAAAGCCACACACTAACAAACCCCAAGATGGGTCAACTCAATAATCAACGAACACCAATTTTTACTAACGCTTATCCCTAGCCCTAATAACAACCTTCTCCAAATCGGCGTCTGGCTGCATAGCCGGTCGACTACCATCCCGGAGCGTTAGCACAAAACCACGCTCCAAAACCTCGTGCCCCCTGGTATGCCGGTTTGACCGGAGCAGGCTTGTCCTGGCTGGGTGTGGTACCTATGTTCATGTTCAACATGCAACTTCTATTTCACCTCCTCAGAAGTGTAATTTCCAAAAATACTTTCTTAAAAGATTAGATATTCATCTTAAAAGATTCAAATCAAATCATTTATTTTGCGAGTATGCATAAATCGTAAAATAACAGCAGATGGAATGCTAAATTGCTTATTTTTTTTTTTTTTTTAAGTGTTGTATTTATTTGTACGCCACCGACCAAACTGATTTCTGTCACCGTTTTCTTGCTAAGGTTGCCTGGAAGAGATCACTCAAGGTGATAAGGCCGCCCACTTGTGCATTATTTTATAGTTTAAGCTCATTTCATATTGTAATTTATTTTTGGTGTGCATAATAAAGTTATATTGTATTGTAAATTGTAGGAACGTACACATTCTGACTCACGGCAAGCAAAACTTATATTTAAAAATTTGAGAGAAGGATGCCAGTAAGATAGGTCTAGTGATTTGGGCTATTAAATGTCTCATTTAATATTAAAGGTAACCTGATTAGAACAAAACAAAATATATACCTATACATTTTACTATATAAATTCTTTTGATTCCAAAAAATAATACTAAATAATAAAAATATGCGTAACAGGAAGCATATTAAATAACGCTTCTTTTAAAATCACTTTCCACTTTCTTTTGTCTGGAGGAAAATAATACAAAACGCATTTTCAAATCCAATAGGATTCGCATCTGCCAGAGACGGGCAAAATTCGCAGCAATACGGATTTGTTTCAACCATTTTTAACCCACCAAATGGCGGAAAATGAACAAATATTTTGTTCTATTTTTCGTGTTTTTCATATATTTTTTTAGTTGATCCGAGGTTTTAGCTATGGACTTTAAACAATGCTCTTTTTTTTCGTAAGTGATAAGCAAAACAAAGAACATAGGAAGTTCGTAACTAATGCTAGTTTGGTTAGAAATTCAATACATTAAATCTCTGTAATTTTAGATTACTTATATTTTCTACCTAATATCATGTGTTCAAAACTAAAGTTCCATGCAATGCCAAATTAAAATCTAACGCTTTTTTTCTCTTAAACCCCTTGCAAATACCACTCTTGCCTGCATCAGCCTTATGAAAACTGGCAGGAAATTGCAATGGGCGTGTCTTCATATCAAACACACTGCGCCAGGTTAACTCTTTATAAACAGAAAATAGTATGGTTTTTACGCTTAATAGCTTACGTTTGATTACATAATATCGACTGATTTTAAGCCCCGCTATAGTGTAAGGTATATTTTGGTACATTTAACCGAAATACGATTCATAAAATTGAATAGAATTCGTACACAAAACCGAATGCAAAGCAATCATTTGCGCAAAAAAATCACATTATAATTATATTATGTAAGTCTTTTTGAAGGTTATCATTATATACCTATCCAATTTTGAGTATAGTATTATATACAATATATAACATACTAGTAGATGCTCGCGGCTTCGCTCGCATTAAGAAGTAAAACTTGCATCCCCTATTTCACCCCGTTAAAAGCGGCTTTTCCAAAAATCCTTTCTTAGCGGATGCCTACGTCATAACATCTACCTGCGTGCCAAATTTCAGCTCGATCCGTCCAGTGGTTTGGGCTGTGCGTTGATAGATCACTATATCAGTCAGTCAGTCACCTTTGAGTTTTATATATTTATATATACGTGGTATCATACCTAAAATCTAGAGTAATAGAGGGAAAAAGGCTAAATTTTATCTCGAAATCACATAATCAAAAAGCTGTCCAATTTACCTGCTCGCTGATTAGTCCGTCTAAATCAATAAGTGCTAGTTATGGATACTAATTGGTCAAAGCTAAATATATGTAGCGTAATTAAGAGTATACGAGTAAAATTGTCTATGCTTCTTATTGAAAAGCAATGTGAGGTAATTCAGGATGTTGTTCCGTTTCAAAAGGTCATTCCACCGTCAGTTACTGCTTTGATGCGATTTAGAAGACCTATCAGTAAGTAAATCAAACATTTAAGGTATGGCACATTTTGTATAAATTTTAATTTATAATTTTAGAAAATTGCTCATCATGTAAGATGAAATGAAAGTCAAAAAGAAATAAAAATGCATATGGTTGGTTGGCTGATTAGCTAACATATAAACATGTACATCCGCACAGTTATAATATAAAAGAAATCAATCAAATCTACCACGCTTGAATGATTTTTTTCGATTTTAAGTTTATGCACAACATGTTTTATAAGTTTGGTGGTAGTACTACACATGCTTATGTTATTCCTTATTTATTGATTTTATTTAACACTCAATAAAAATCCAACTTCAACTACCAATAAATCATTCAAATCCTAAATAAAATTGTCAGCTAATCATCACCTATTCAATGTAAAAGACATAAGGTTCAAAATGTCCTCACTTTTCTCGCTTTCAGCCTATTGTTTTTTCCTCTGAATAAATCATAGGCCCTCTTCGTGAAGTGTAATGTACTAAAATATTCAGCAATCGGCGGAAAATGAGGCGGTAAAAAACCAGTGACAAGTTATATTGAACTGTCTCTGCTCCGTTTATTTCCGAATTTCCGATATGCCCGCGAATTTCATTATTCAAAGTTTTTGTAACATATTTTGAAGTAGATAAACAAACTATTACAAAAATACAAAAATGACTTAAAAATACAGAAAACTTATACAAAACAGATATTTACAAAAAGTTCAGCACACCGTCCATGTTGTCGCTGTGCGGCAGGGAACCCAGGATGCTGGCAGTATTTCCTCTTTGAATGCAAAGACTCAAACGTTGAGAAAAATAGCTGCCAGCCCTGAGATCTCCTGAAGTAGATTGGTCATTTGACCCAATAGGTATTTTAGGTCTCATAAGGATTTGTTAATGTTCTAAACATTGGAACTTTGGAGCATTTTGCTTCACAAATCATAAATAAAGCGTATGGAATTTGAATAACTTTACTTTACCTCATATGAAGACTTCATATGTAATATATTGATGCTAGTAGTTTTAAATTAAACATAAACTAGGCTGTATACATAATAAAAATGGCATGTCAAAATATATTTATGATAGTTGGCTGCGCGCAACCTAGACTTCGTTCCAAAAATGCACATGCTGAGTTGGGGCCGGGTTGTGACATGAAACATTTAATTTACTCATATTTTGTATATTATATACATATTTTTGTTTGTTGTCTAATTTAAGTTTAATGTTTCAATAAATGCTTTCTATTCTTATTTTTATTTTATAAAATATAAATAGTTTAAGCATAGCCCATTAAAAATGAGGATCTGTCTAAACACCTTTCAAACCCAAATCAAGAAATTTTCCTCCTCCTCCACCTACGAGTAAATACGAATAAAACTCTTTTGTTTTTCCATATTAAACACATGACAAACGGTCCCCGGCGACGCACACGAATAGGTGAAGTACTTAAAATAAACAGAATGAAAAATGTCCAAGTATGTCAATACGGAGGCTTGTCGCATTGCGTGTCCTTGTTCCCAGGGGACCTTTGTACGGACATACCTCGGGGGGGTTAGATGTATAAGGCTGTTGATGGGTTTTTGGCAATAGGCTTTTTTTATTCATGAGTTATGCCAAGCAGTCCACCAATAAAATACTAGGCAACTATGTATGTATATCAAAGCGTTTATCCACATCATTTAATAATATTTGTATTTTATTGATTTGACGAAGCAGGTGCCAGTAAATAGATGCCTGGATCACTTTATTGACATTAATAACTGAAAAAATATGGCCTAGGCGAAATACTAATGAACATGAACAGTCATATATTTTGTTTTATTGTCATGTTTTTTTTTTTCAAAAACATAAGAAGTTAGTTACTAGTAGTTGAGTGTGTCACACTTTTTTGTGATTACGTGATGCATGCTTGATGCTCAATACTCTTTCTAAAATAAGTCAAAAGGTAGTGAACATATTGTGTATTTAAACTTTTTCATTTATCATCTACAGCCTACATTAAGGATAACAAATAAATAATGACAGTTTTAACGTAATAACTTGCCGCTGCGTAGGTATAAACTTACATAAGTATGATCAATCTATATGTTACATTACCCTTGCTTCACTGTGACATAAGACAGGTAAACCACATGAGGATTGCACTTTGAAAAACTACACCCTTGTTGTAAAAGCATAAGGTTTTAAATCGCAGAGCTGTAACCTTCATAGGTGAGAATGGTGCAAGAAGATTGATGGTGGTGTTTTTTTTATCTCTTAGCTTCAATTCGGAAGTGGGTTACGGATAGTCATATGTTTTGCTTTGGTAGTTCAATAAAATTGTTTATCAAAAATAAATAAGAGTGGGGATTTTTTTATTAATCCTCGTTATACACAATACTGTGACCCAAAAACCAAAATGGCGTCGTTACATTCCTAGACAACATTGTATTATACTTTTTTTTTGTCTCAGCAATAAATGTTCATCTTAATTATACCTGCAGAAATAAAATCTAAAAAAAACCATAGCATTATTTGGTATACAAAACCAAGACACAACAATCTTGAATGTCATTATCTAAAGCTATGGCGGTGATAACACCAATGTCTCATCACAAAAATTCCCCATTAAAAATGTTTCCATCCCCGGGTGTCGTTTACAGAAATATTAACCTACATCCTAACGAATACCTCACCCAAGAGACTTCTCATAAAAATAACAGACTGCTAAAACAGTTAAAATTCCCGCGAACATTCAAAATGTCACATTAATCTGTGCTTCTCATTGGTCAGTTACTATCATGCGATATTTTTTATTGATCTTCATTTTTAGTGACGGTCAAAAATATGTGGTTCTTAGTTCGGACATCACTTGTTTAGAGTGCCTATTGTAGTGATTATGAAATCTCTCGATTCAGTTTTTAAAACCCATCTCCAATTGGACTTAACTTAGACTTAAATTATATTTTTACTGAAGAAACATTTACAAAGGGTTAGCTAGTTTATGTTTTAGGCCAGTTTACCTACGTTTAGTCAGAGCTAATGTTCTTTTTTCTAGCAGGTTTACTTTTAGTTTATTTTAAAATATATTTTGTTAATTAAAATTGACATCAACAACTCAACATTATGACACAAGTGTCATAAGTTGATGTCAATTTTATGTAAATATATCTATAGTTTAAGTTGCGTATTTATATTTGATGAGGTAAATGAGTGAAATTTATGGACAGTGTTGAGTCTGATTTTTTATTTTCGTCCTGTAAATTACTGTAAATAAATAAAAAAAACGTATATTTAGCTCAGTTTTATTAATTGATTTTTTTTTAATATTTAAAAAAAAAATAGACAGTACATTTATGTTTTTATGTTAAAACTACTCGAGGTCCGAGTACATTTTTTTTATCCCAGGATAACCCTGTAGAGGTACCACCCAATCTCGGGGAGAATTTACGGTTGTTATGTGGGAGTCACACTGCCTAACCAACCCTAAGCATATTTACAGCGCACAGAGGTTGGATCTGCGACCCTTTCTCTGGCGCGTTCAGCCTCCTCTTTCAGTGAGAGGACCTCCTCGCAGAAGCCTCTCACTGCGTCCCATCCAAAGTCGCTCTCGACCATCACTTTCGTGACGGCCGGGAGCGATAGCGTCCTGTCTATAGCGGCCACGAGCCGCGCCCTCTGCTTACGAGGTCCGAGTCCAAAGTCAACTCTTACTTATTTAGGTGTCCACGAGTTCTATTCCCACCACAACAAGCAGACAAGATGTTACACCTCATAAACCTCATCGTTTCCCATTACTAGTACTGCATTACGCATAATGAACGCTTTAAAGAAGAGAGTAGCGATACTGAAACGGTGTTTATCCTGGGCGATTTTAATTCTCATCCAAACGAGTTGTTTTATAACGAATTGATAAGGTTTTGTAACGATAGAAGCTGGACTTGCGCAGATGTTTGTAGATTGGGTATTGACTCTAGTACTTACACTTATTACGATCATTATCACGATTGCAGAAGTTGGCTAGACCACTGTGTGGTCTCTCTCTCCGCCTTAGCATCAATATCGGATATAGGTGTCATGGATGACGTGTATGTATCGGATCATTTACCTATCTATGTCGAATGTAATATAGGAACTGTTAGACCGAAGTTGTATAAAAATGCTGACCGTAATAATGCTGTCATATGGGGAGACAGGGATGACTCTCAAATAAGCGAGTACCGTAACATTTGTGGTGAAAGATTGCGAGTCATTGATTTTCCTGTAGAATTTACAAATTGTAGCCGCGGGTTTTGTACTATTTCGGAACACAAAATTTTAATTGACCGCCTGTATGACGACATTATACGAGTCTTAAAATATGCTGCAGTACAAACAAATGTTAAACGCAAGCCTAAACGTAAAGGAAGACCTAGAGTTATGTGTGGCTGGAACCAGCATGTCAAAGATGCACACCGGGATGCCAGGCTTAAATACGAAATGTGGTTGCTGTACAACAAGCCCTCTACGGGGCAAGTTTATGATGAAATGTGTGAATCGCGTAGGGTTTATAAAGGTAGATTAAAGTGGTGCCAGAAACATCAAAATCAAATCAAGATGGACCTGATAGCTAAGCACCGTGCCAATAATAACTTTGGTGATTTCTGGAAGGCCACTAGCAGCTTGGACATAAGACCTGGCCTCCCGGCATCTGTGGGTGGTAATAGTGATCCAGGTGAGATTGCCAATATGTTTATGAGACATTTTCAAGTGCGATCTCCTTTGGGCCCACAGTCTGTGATCGACCCTGAGCCCGTCAGCCTGAGAGATGATCCTTTGATTCATTTTTCAGCAAGTCAGATAAAAGCTGTCATCAAACGAATGCGTCGGGGTAAATCTCCTGGTCATGACGGGATCAGTATCGAGCATCTAAAATATGCTGGCGACCATCTTCCGAGGGTCCTGTCCTTGTTATTCAGCTTGTGCATCAGTCATTCCTATCTTCCGTCTGAACTTATGAAGACCACTGTTGTACCGATTGTGAAGAACAGGACAGGGGACATCTCTGATTTGGGGAATTACCGCCCGATCTCCCTGGCTACAACGGTTGCAAAGGTGATGGACAGTCTACTTGATGCATGCTTAGATAAGTATTTTAATATTCATGACGCACAGTTCGGGTTTCAATCCAGGCTTTCTACCGAAAGCGCAATTGTAAGTCTCAAGTATACTGTCCATTACTATACCAGCCGCAAGACTCCGGTGTACGCCTGCTTCCTGGACCTCTCCAAAGCCTTTGAGCTCGTTTGTTATAAAGTGCTTTGGAGAAAGTTCGGGGAAAGTGGTGTACCGGAAGAAATTACTAATATTTTCAAGTATTGGTATGCTAATCAAACGAATTATGTGAAATGGTCTGACTCTCTGTCGGAAGCATACAGGTTGGAGTGCGGGGTAAGACAGGGGGGATTAACATCTCCCAAGCTCTTCAACTTGTATGTCAACGAGCTCATTGTGGGTCTCAGCAGCATGCGTGTCGGATGCTGGATAGGTGGCGTTAGTGTCAATAATATCAGTTATGCTGACGACATGACGCTGCTGAGCCCTACAGTGAATGGTCTGAGAGAGATGCTTAAGTACTGCGATACTTATGCAAGGAACCATGGTTTAGCCTACAATGTGAAAAAAAGTGAATTCATGGTCTTTAAGGCCGCCGGTAAATGTCCCGGAACAATCCCACCAATAACACTGAATGGATTGAACATTAATCGTGTCTATCAGTTTAAATACCTTGGACATTATCTTACCGACGACCTTAAAGACGATGCTGATATAGAAAGGGAGCGTAGAGCTCTGGCGGTTCGCGGTAATATGCTGGCCCGCAGGTTCGCCCGCTGTACAGACCAGGTCAAAATCACGCTCTTTAAGGCGTTTTGTCAGGGAATGTACACGGGCGGCCTCTGGTTGGCGTTTACCAAAAAGTCGTTAGATACTATACGTGTCCAATACAACAACATTTTCAGAATGATGTTGGGTCTCCCTCGCTGGTGCAGTGCCTCTACAATGTTCGCGCAGGCCCACACGGACGGGTTTCACGCCATTATCCGGAAGAAAGTCGCGTCACTAGTGAGGAGGGTGCGAGGGAGCCACAATAGTATTCTGAAAATAGTTGCAGAAGATTTGAGTGCGCCTGTGCTGAGACACTTAGTAGGTGTTATGGTCAGAGAAGATTTGTGTTTTCTTTGACTATTCCTAGCCTCGTGAAACACGGAACGGCGTTTTATTATATAGGTATTTTATATTGTGCAATGTCCATGTATCTTACTAACACTAGTCTTTAAGTTGTGTTTACTTTTTTATGTGTGCCACTAACAAAATGGATCCATTGTTGTCTAATAAATGAAATTTTGAATTTGAATTTGAAAAGCATTACTGCTCCCATTTTACAAGCAATTTCTACGGGCCTGAAGTTTAGAGTAAAAATAAAATTTTTGCTTTACGACTGGACTGACAAGCGAATGGTGTTGGGGAAAGAATTTATTTTTCTAAAGAAAGTATAAAAACAACTGTCTAATGAAAATGTGGCTGACTTTGTGAAATTATGGACTTTTACATGTTTCTTTCTTAGCGATCTTTACTACGGTTGCCTGGAAGAGAAAGCTCTACGCGATAAGGCCGCCCAATGTACCTAGGTTAAGTAATATTTCTGTAAATTGTTTTGTATTTTTGTTTTCTGATGTACAATAAAGCTATGTTGATTGATTGATTGAAACCCAGGAAAATCGTTCCTAACGAGATTTTCTTCAATATTTATATTTGCAATAATGATTGGAGTCCAAGCATTTCCGTGCCTTAAGTACACAGTATATGTTTCTAAGCATATAGGTATTTCTTTACTGGTAGGTGATATATTATATTTGATAAGTATGTCCATCTTGTCGTATCCGACAAAAGTGAATCTGGTTGAATTTGGCTAAATTATGGGCGCGAATATGAGGAACGAATCCGAACATTGTTTTGAATGTTCCGTTAGAGGGCGTACAGTGCGAAAAAACCATCAGCATTTTATGTGTGTTTTTGATACAGAGATGGCAAAAAGTTAAAGTGAAAGCTGTTTTTATTTATATGTATATGTACCTTCTAACTCAACCATTACTCGCCGATAGCAAACCATAATTTTATTTATTACAGTGCAAGATAAAACATACATTAAAAACCTAGTAAAAATCGATTTATACAGTACAGTTTACGTCGAACATTTTCTAATTCAAAATAAATAGATCTTATCAAGTCTAAATGTTGAACTGATATCAGACTTACCCCAGACCATAAAGACACCCTAAATAAAGCCGAATGCACAGAGGGTGGTGGCATCAAGGCCAAATGATACAGAAATGAAGTCATTACGCCATTATAGCTTCGTATCTGTTGAATAAGTTACGATGATTGAATCCGTATCGTAGAAACGAGTGTTTGGTATCGTTTAGAAAAATCAAAGACGTTGCATCCAATAAACGTTTCATACAAGCGCCCGTAGCTCAGCTAGCGGAGGCAATCGCATGCGATTACCAATGTTAAGCAAAGGTTGACGCGGTCAGTACGCGGATGGGTGACCGAAAAGTGGCATTCCATTTTGGGTGCTTCCGTAGGTCGGAAGACACGTTAAATTTTAAGTCCAGCTGATTGTCTAGTACGGCAGTCGTTAAGCCATGTCTGAGGCACTTAGGGCAGCTTGATAAACTCTCGACACCAGACTTGGCCACTCTCGTTCGATAAGCAGAAGAAGAATGTTTTATTACGTTATGTTAGAGACAATAGATAAAATTAAAACCAACACAAGAAATGTGATCCATAAAGACACAAATAAACATAAAAACTTCATTAAAACACGAACACAAGAATTGTGATAACCGAAGCAACACAAAAACTTAAAATTATAGATGAGTATTAATTGATTTATTTACTTCAATAATACAAAGTTTGCTTAATGTGAGTCTAGATGGCGCTGTGTGTCCTGAAATATGTTTTTAAGCCGCTTGATTGGTGCATTATAATACAAAGTACCATTTATTTTTATATCATTTTCAAAGCTCTAAGAATAACTGATTGTGGTTATGACTACTTTTGGTAGGTGTCTAAATATTATATTGCCTTTGAGGAAAATGTAATCAAATAAGGGAATCTTACTTAGAATATTGTGAGTAGATTTAAATGGAAAATCATAAATTACATTATAAGTTTTTTCCTGTACAGCCAATTTTGTCACAGAAGATTGAAAAGTAAATCACTTATAAAATTGTGTGTTTTGAATTATAAAAAAATAGTAATAATATTTTATGATGTCGTTTTGCCACGTCGGAAGTCCCTAAAGTACTTTTAAATCATACAACGCCAGAGTTGGTCACTCTCATAAATTAATTAATACTTAAAATCTTTTCATAATGGTAACTTGCAACATAGTAATTTTACAACTAGTATTGCTAGTTAGTGCTGTGTGCAATGCCTCGGAATATTTATTTATTTTATTTTGTTTGTTTTTTTTTATTTATCTCATATTAACGCGTGTTTTATCCAAGGACATGGTCTTCCGTGGAAGGACCTGAGCGCCCACCACGATGTTTCTTCCCAAGAGAACTCCCCTAACGAATAATTCCTGCGGGGGAGTCACGACCCTCAGTCATGAGAAAATACGACTTAAAGAGAGAGAACGCGTGTAACTTCATTATCGTACGAACAGCTGGTTAGTTACATATGAAATTTTAAATAGAAAAACAACAAATTATTTACAAATCAATCAAATAAGATTCTTAAGGCTTATATCAAAACCAGATAAAAGTTTGCAGCCACAAATATACAAGTCGCTTTCAAGAATATACAATTTAGTTGGAACCGTTCAACTGCACTCATTCTGATTACTTCGCTTATAAACCGAAAAAAAGGTTTCACCTAAATTATTATTTTTGCTAAGGATTTGAAAATATGGGCAAAGAAAAAAAAGCAATTCTTTGAGATTTTTTTACACAAGTTTTTATTACTTTCGTAATCTTTTCCAAAGTTAAAATTAAGTTAAAGTAACAAGAATAACTGTTTGTGGGAGTTAAAATAGAGTGCTTCTTCAATTAAAAATAATTGCTTTGTATTCTGTAAACTTCAAGTTTTGCGAATGTCAGCGATGGATTTAATAATACTGCTCAAAGTTAGGTCGTTTATACTGAAAAAATCTACGTTTATTTAAATTTTATTATCTTTCGGCGAAATATTTCAGAAGTCTTTAACTAGTTACGCGAGAGTTGATGTCACTGTGCACAGATAAAATAAACATATTTTATGCATAAGTATTTTTTATGAACTAGACTTTTCGAAGCCCAAAGAACAAGCGAATAATTTACGCTGAAACGATTACACGGAAAACTACCCTTAAATTAAACGCTTAACGAATAAAACAGCTATTTTCGTCAGAATTAACTGTGAGCCCAACAGATGGCAACACAAATCACGTTGTGGGTTCTTTTATTACAATCCTCACTATTCAATAAATTGCCAGAATTCAACACGCACTTTTTGCTCCTTACAAACTCGGAAATTCCAATTTCAAATGCTTGATTGATAGCCACTATTACTGATTGGTTGACTGAAGGATCCGTTTCTACGACAACTGCTAGGGCTTTGCAATCTAGACCGTTATACCTTGACCCTTGGTTTAGGTTATCGCTTTTATCGATTCCTATCGCTTTCATGGCTCATTTATGGCTGGTTAGTGCAAATCATTGGTCTGATGTATGTTTGCAGTTGCTATCTTTCTTATTGGTTTAAAATTAGAGTTTAATTTGGCTTGAGTTTTTGTTTCTCGTTTTGTATAAAGGGGGTGCTACACGTGTGTTGATTGGCTCGCTTGACAGTTAGGAAGATAAACGATGTGTATCATTTGTCACTGGTGTCCTTTTGATGAGTTCTTGTGCACTCGTCCTATTAAATGCAGATTATAATGAGAAATTTCGTACGTTGATGGATGGTAGACGTCGATAGAGGGGCACGGAATGGTGTGAAATGGGGTTTATAGAGGGTTTAGTAGTTTTTTCGACGTTTGTTGTCATTGTTGCAAGTCTTTTCACAGCATTTTCGTTTCTACATTGTTTTGCTGTACCGGAACTTTTGATGTTCGTAAAAACACTATGAAAACTGATCACTAAAAAAAGAAATAAGTTTGTTTGAAAATGGCCAAACCTAATGTCATAGCTTTCAAGTAGTAAAGAGTAAGGTTAGATTTACTGTTATTTTAATAAGCTGTGTAAATAAATTCCATCTAATTTTTAAAAGAGATAAAGTAGAAAGGTGATTTTACCAAAACTTTTCTAACTTACTCATTTAATTTAATTTCCTAGCAACAATCGCCTTGAAAAATCATTAATGTTTTCGTCAAACACTATCACCATAAGTACATATTTGGTTAAACAAAGCCAGCGTGTAAACATGTAGGATATTATCGAGCAGGCGCCGGCAGTGGCCCGTGAAACGATGCCGCGGGCGACGTGGCGCTGCACCCTTACAGTGGTGGGTTTGAGGCATGAGCGATGGAGAATATGATTGTTTTTTTTGTGGTTAATAAAAATTTAAGGAAAAGTTTTTTTTTATTATTACCGCTGTATCTTTCGAATTATACACAGCATATAGTATAAAGACGACTCGTAGTGTAATATGAGAGTTTTTTTTGGACCTAAACGGTTAACATAGTTGGAAGAAATTTGGTACCTAATGAGGTAATCTGGATCCAGCATTAAAGTACCTATATATTATACCTTACTGTTCCGGATTAAAACTGCGGTGCGCTGCTAGAGCTTTATAAGACACATTTCTATATTCAGACTTTTACCAAACTTCATATTTTTTTTGTTTTAGTTGTCACTAATTGTGCTGTATTAAACATTGAGATAAAACATCCATACTACTAGGAGAAGGCAAAATACAGTAACAATAGGTATATCTTCTAGATAAACGTGTTACACCCTAGGCTGCAGCAATGCTTAACATCAGGCAGGCTGTAGTGTAGTCTAACGTAAACCTATCCCACGTAAAAAAGGGCAAAGCCAGAAACAGCCATTCATACTAAGAAATTAGTAAGAACATAAATGGTTTAACTTCCTGTTTTAATAAAAAATATCGCAGTCTCCCATACCTTGACTACATAAGATATTGCCAAAGGGAATTAGGGGCTATAGGGTGTCTGTTCCTGCCCTTGCGTCCCCTACCTAGAATGTTAATTTAGATATTTTTGACGGTGACCAGAATTCCGACCGTCTAATTAGAACTGCTTTATGAGAATTGCGGGAGTTCTTCAATGGGTTTTCTGGGAATTACTCACGGGATTTCTAACCGATCCTAGATACAGGGAACAAAGATAAGCGTGACATTTGTATGTGATTTTAGGATTTTTAGAAGGAAGTATGGAAGTCTTAATTAACACCAGTTTTTTTTTACTTTATGTAAATATGTACATCAAATATATTAAAAATAGTTTTTACAAACCTATATAAAAATATGTATGTTGTAAAATATACGACATTTTACGCCCAACGGTTTTTTTTTTATTTGAGATAAGCTCCCCCTTGACTACAACTTGCCTGATGTTAAGCAACATTATAATCTACGAGCTAGCGCGCTTGCCTAGAAGAAACCGGTTTACTCTCGACTTGAAGACCGATAAATTATAGTTCAGGGGGAATAGAGATTGTTTATGGTTATACCACTAGAAATAAGTAAGTATATACCTGTACATATGTTTGTTGTTCAGCCATTTGTTTGCACATTTGTATTTTTGACTTGATTCTTTTGCTATATTAATTAATTAATTCTGTATACGTTTAAGGTTCGATACACAATTCAGCATTTTTATAATAGGGACAAATAGACAAAGGTACTGGTGGTGTACTATATTAAGGTTTCTTTAGCACGCCAATAGGAATTAAATTGCATTTACATTCATATAAACTCCAATAAAGATAAAGATAAAGAATCTTTATTGATAATGTAAAGTTGTAACATAGGTATAAGTACTAATATCATAAAATATGCTACACAAATTACAATATTTCGTCAAATTGAATTTATAACATTTAAGTAGTTTTAATAAAATTTTAGAAATTACAATGTCAATTTTATTAATGACATAATGAAATTTTTGTTAGTAAAATCATGTCAAACATAATAAAATAAAAACACAATAAAACCAATAGAGCTGCAATTGCTAATAAAAAACCAGTAATAAACTGATTATAATTACCTAATTTAGCTTAGGCCTAATTTTATGACAAATACGATGTTATAACTTAATTTTACATTAGCCCATATCCTTGTTTACGACTCAAACAACTATTAAACCCCATTGTTTATGGCTACTAGTATTATAAACCAGCCTTATTGGCTCCATTTTACGTTAGTTTCAGCATAGTAAAATAACTTTGATTTGAGTCATAAACGTCCAAAAATAGAATTTATGCGACAGGCTTGAAATTGGTTCTAAAATCTTATTGGAATTTTGTCAGCTTGCCAATTTGAATTATGGATGCACTCTTGGTTGCACGTTATTTATATGAATTGTATAAAAATCTGACAACAGTCGTTTCCACGTTTCAAATAGCTATCTCTTACAGATCAGTAACAACTGGCCTCAAACATTGTATCAATAGTTAAAACGAAGTATTTAAATGTTCCCTGTATTATAGTTCCCGTAAGGCATGATTAAATTTAGTTGTAATAACCGCCTTGCCGTAATAGGTATGTCGAAGAATTAGCTCGACAAGTTTCGGACTGAGGTTTCAATCATCAGGAGGACGAGTCAGCACGCAGGATAGTTATTGAAGTAAGTGCTAGCCGGTTATAACAACTAAATTAACTGTTCCATTAAAAAATATATACATATACATGCAAAATTAAAGGAATGTCTTTGCTATAGCCCCATAACACAAAATCATTGTAAGTTTAAAAATTGTTGCTATACAACGCGTGAAAACATACGTGTATATAATAAACGACTTGTCATTATCGCAGTAAGCAAGCCAAGTTTTAATATAATCATTACAAAAAGCATCAACATTCGAAACAGGATAAAAGCAACTGCCAAACCCTTATCGCACGAGTAAAGTGTTGCCAGACGTCAGACAACAATTCTTGATGTCGTAAAAAATATATCCAAAATGAGGGTACTTAGGCCGCGTTGACACGAGACTCTCCCCGAGGGTAATGCGTAAATTATATTCCTCCTATTTATCCAAAGTTCAGGGAGTCGCGTGGGTAAATAACACTTACGGTTGGTAATGTTGGAATCGAGATGTTTGGGCGCAATTCGAATGAGAAATTCTATTCGATTGGCGCGTTTTATTTTGTTTTAGCGGATCGGCTAGGTGTGTTTTGTAGGTATACTTTTTTACTTCTGATGAGATTCTGTTTGTGACAGATAACGCATGAAAATACCTTGAACATATGTATTTAAATTTAACCGATTGCTGTGTGATAGTGACGTCAAAACACTGAACAATTGGTTTGTATTGTACTAATGAATGAGCCAGCAACAATGTTAAATTAATTCCACTTTTTCAATATATTATTCCAACAATTATGACGTGTAATCAGGATAACGCAGGTTCAAATCCCACCCGGTCGTTATTAACTTCCAATTTAGTTTAGAATGTAATTGGAACAGTTTTAAGTTTAGCCTGAATTTCAGAAAAAATAATGTTTATCAGTGTATGAGTTTTTTATTTACTGTATTTTACTACCGGTTTAGACGTACTCCAAATTAATCTACGTAACTATTTTTTTCCTTACCTAATAATTATTCGAACAAAGAAATCGTTACTGACTTAAAAATATCCGAATGATCATTCGAATCAAGCATTCTGCTTGCATTTTCCATCTCTAGCTGTGGTTTTCCCAAGCAAAGTTTCAACTTGAGATTTTAATCTGCACTCGATTTAAGAGGTCAAGTACTAATGTTCTTTTAACACGAAGTTTAATACAAGTTCTTTGGAATCTGATAACGAAAATATGCTACACAGAATCCACATAAACTCTTGTGAAATAGCTATTTTAATTTTATTTAACTACATAGCTTTATAGAAAATTGTTTTTTTTCATGTCAATTAATAATTTTTTTAAACCCGATAAGTAAACTACATAAAAAATAAAACAAAGGAATCGAAATAAATTGCATTAACTATATAATACGTATATTATATTCCTCATACACAATTTTAAACAATAGCCCTAGTAAACAACAGCTAAAAAAAACAACAATTTAAATTATACTAACAACATCTTGAGAATAAATTTCCATAATTTGACACAATAACAATAAATCCAGTTCCATCAAAACAAACTCAGTATGAAATATAAAATTTAATTAAAGACCGTTTAGATTCTTCCCTTCATTATTATGCACCCTAAATCAAACATATTACTAGACCAAACACCCTGCTCAATGCTCTTTGTATAATAAAAGTACACCCCGCATAAAGAAAGAATACTGTCCCTACTTTATTCAGAGTTATAGTGAAAAAGAATGGAGTTTTTTTAAATATTTTTAGTAAGCAACCAGCTTAATTTTATACATATGACATATATTAAAATACGCAAATCATTTATACAAACCACCAAATATGTATAATTATTTTAAAGGAAGCATCTCTATAAATAAATTAAATTTGAACGCGTTGTAGTAGTAAATTTAAGCCAGTTTTTTACCAACTTACACACAAACATTGGACTACATCTATCTACCTATCTCAATTGCATACTCTAATTTCATGAGTTATCATACTACCTGATGCGCCTCTTACTTGATTTAATAACTGCAGTACTCTGTAGTATAGCCGAGACCTATATTTAAATGTGTTTACCGAGTTACAAAAGTGCTGAAATTTAAATACTACTTTGCCTTTTGGCTACTGAACTGCACTTAAGCAGCGCGAGTTGAACAAGGTATCCTAATCTTAAACGGATAGTACATTACACAAAACCTCAGCCATTCCAATAGTATATAACCCTGTATGCTATAATTACACTCTGTATAAAAGTACAGCCTGTATAATGCACCCCTGTGACGTGCAGTGGCTCGCGAGCTCCAACAATGAGCAATCGATGGCTAAATTAAACAACTGCCTTTTACAGCGAGGAGATAGGGTTCCATGGAAGAGATATCGATGTACTTAGAGGATATCAGAGAAAGAAAATGGTTTTGCCACATTTGGGCGAAAATGTGATACATTAAGATCGTACATTTTACTACCATGTCGTTTTTACCAAGTAAAATACAAAGGTATATATTATATCCTTAATCTCTGTATTCATAATTAATCTTAATTCATTAATTTTATTAAATTGTATAAATGTTATGGCTGATAAACAATGTGACATCAAATAAAAATATAAAAAGCTATACAAACGCTATGAAAAATAAATTAATGTGTTAACGTCAACTGAACACTGTTTTCATACGCTAGATAAAGAGACTATTTATTTTTGATATTGTTTTTAAGGAGATTTATTATATATAACTAACACACTTATCGTACACGGCGTGTAACAAAACCTAGTGATATACTATACAGGCCAAAATCATCTACATTTTCATGTATCTGTCAGCCATTAAATTGTGATTTATGATAATCAATATCTATACAATTATAAACCATATCTAGTACAAATCTATCAACAAACCCCCCTTGTTTACCCAGCGTGAAGATGGTTCGCTGAGTGATCGGCTTATTTCGTACGGATAATTAAAGCGAAGACACAAAGGAAATAGACACGTTTTAATGTAGCATTACATGAGGCTATAGACAGTGATGTATGGATGTTAAGGACTTCCGTAAGTTCCTATGGGACTCGCTGACTCATGGTAATGAGTAGGGATTGACAGAAATTCGTACACTACGGTCTTTTACCGGCTTATATACTCTAGCTAAGAAGAGCACTTTGATAACTACCTATGTTATTTATTAAAATAATGTATGTAGCACCCACAGCACAAGCGTTTACCTATTATATCGTATATATATATATCAGGCGGCCGATCGAAATAGAGCATTTTTAATGCAGAAGCGAGCCATACGTGCCATTTGCAGTGTCCAGGATGACGTCTCCTGTGTGGAGTTGTTTCGGGAGCTCCAAATACTGCCGCTGCCGTGTGAGCTCATTTACCAGGTGGCACTGTTCACACGCACACATCTTGATGCATTTCATCGCAGGGGCGTCCACAAGACAATGAACTTGCGGAGTAATGTAAAAAAAGCTCAATTGAGTGTCCCGAGGCACCGTCTTGCTAAATCGGAAAGGTCGGTGTACATAATAGGGCCCGCGATTTACAACCGAATACCAGTCTCCATCCGTGATGCAGCCTCTACCGCGGTCTTTAAGACCAAGTTGAGAGCGTGGCTGCTGACGCACGCACTTTATGACGTTGAAGATTACTTTAAAATCAAAGACTGTTTTTGATACGTGTATTCCACCCGGAAGTTCTGATTATGTGACATTGTAGATGTATTGTTTTAGTTGTAATAAGTGCATTTATATTATCTTCTTTATTTACATACATTGTATAATTGAATTTGTCGTTTGTTTAAACTATGATTGTTGAATTACCATTGACTTAATATTAATATATTGACCTATAATTATGGAATTATGAATAAATGTATTATTGTATTGTATTGTATTTTGAGGTTAAATAATGCGGTTTTCAGATATATTTATTTAACCCTAGAAAGATAACCATACCACAAAGTGCGGCAAAGATAACCATACGCTTCAGGAGCGCACGTTTTTGTAATGCGTCTATTTAAGTTAATAATATATATATATATATATTTACTTATTTAAAAATGTGAAAGGTCGTATATTCCTTCAAAAATAAAAATCATTTATATTAGGATATTATATATTTAAGTATTATTTATCTTAGAATTACTAAACCTTTATAAAAAAGTAACAAAAACAATCGTCTTCTGTTTATAGGAACAAAAACTAAAAAAATAAAAAATAAACATATTTTTTTCTCTTATCCTAATCGACTAAAATGTAATCAGTCTAAAAAATATATAAATAAAATAAAATAAAATAAAATAAAATAGCCTTTATTTCCCTCGTTCTTTATAAAATTACATTTCATTCACTTCTTAATTAGGTTGTTTCAAATTCTGTTTAATATTTAATTTTAATTATGAAGATTTTTATAGTTGATATTAGGGCACCCAAAAGCGGGTAAAGGCCTCCTCCTTGCTGGCCCAGGCGTTGCGGTCCTGGGCTAGTCTGGTCCACGTGACTCCAGCTACCTCCACGATGTCGTCTCTCCACCTCTTCTTCTGTCGGCCGCGCGTGCGCGTGGCGTCCCGCGGGCACCAGTGCACGATGCGCTCGCTCCATCTGCCGTCGGTAGAGCGGGCTAGGTGTCCCGCCCACTTCCATTTTAAGCGGCACAACATCGTCACTGCGTCTATAACTTTGGTCCGCTGTCTTATTTCTGTGTTCCTTACTTTGTCCATGAGGGTGAGTCCAAGCATAGAACGCTCGGCTGCTCTTTGGAACTTGGCAATTTTGTCAACAGAGTCTTGTGTTAGCGCCCATGTTTGGCATCCATACAGCAAAGAAGGCAGGATTGTATTGTCCATTAGTCGTTTTTTCAAGTATATAGGCATACGGCTCTTGAAGACATCCTTGTTAGCCCAGTATTTTCTCCATGCTGTGGCTATCCTTCTGTCAATTTCTTTGCTATCTGCATCTTGAAAGGAAATAATACGTCCCAGGTATATGTATTCGCTTACATACTCGATGAACGTGTCTTGAAGTTTTATAGGAGTCTGAGTACCGTAAAAAAAATATATAAAACTCGGATAAAATTGAGTTTACATGCAAAAAACCAAAAGATAACCATACGCCTCGCGAGCGCAAAAAACTAATAACTTCAAAAATATGGTACTTACCGCATGAAAACCGTCGTCCCGCGGTGGGTCTGGCCAACGACTGAGTTGGCTGAGAAGGACAAGTTAATACGCGCGCTGAATAAAAAGAGACAGCAATATGTTTACCACGCGGGCGCCTCTGGGGCGTAGGTTATCTTTCTAGGGTTAAATATTAAAAATAAGTAATCGGCGTGAGAACATAAATTAAAATTATAAAGTGCTTATATTTTATGCATATAGTATTTTTAAAATGTAGTCAAATCATTGATTAATTTATTTTTTGCTGACAACGATAGCAAAAAAAGGTAATCCAAAATATTCATGCTATTTTACAATTATCTATAACTACACTTTGATAAATAAAACTTTTAAAAATTTGTAGTTAGAATTGTATATCTAAGTTATTTTATACTCAACACTCAAGGGTTGTCTAAAGAATGGTCGTATTAGCAATATTTATTTGTATAACCTCCTTTAATTGGAGTCATTATGTCAGCCTTATGGGGTGTTCATGTTTTTATGGTGTATTTGCATTATTAACATTAACTCAACTCAAAAACTCAAACTCAAAAATTTTTTATTGGTTTCATACAATACTTAAAAACTAAGAAAAGATGACCTAACTGAAATGCGTAGATCAATGTACCTACTCAATTTCTCATTGAATTTCATAATATAAAATCACAAGACATGTTGTGTGTAGATAAATCAATATTGTCATTGCCATCTACGAGAGATGATTTATGTTCCGGCCATACTATTTACAATTGTAATAAAATACTGACAAAATACTGTTGTCATAACTCTTACAAGAATTTAAGAGGAAAGGAAAACTAAAACATATTGTATCAAAAACACAATATTGCACAAATCAAGATGCACGAAGTCAAATCACATATATCTCCGATAAGAGCAACGTACGTTTCGTTTCTGTATTTTACTGTATGTTACTTTGTAAAGACCACAAAGTAACTGTCACTTGTTAAGGCACAAAGACGTATAATGTCCAATGTCGAACGATGTTCAGCTCTGTTTACACTTGTGATATGTCTTATAATATTTTTCCATTTTGCGGGCATATTTCAGCAATGATATCCGTTTTCTTTTTCTTCTTCGTCGATTGCTTTCATGTCGAAATGTAAGGAGATGACATTTCCATTCGACTGTCAAGGTCAAATGGCAGTAAATATTGCTCCAGTCAAACATGTCTCAGTTACCATGATTACCTCAGATTCTATAGTCGCTAGGTATAGTCGTCGATTAGTTTAGTAATCCCTAAAATTCAACCCACTTCTGGCTATTTTCAAGTGTAAAATATACGTTCAAATATTTAAACATCGTAATATTGAGTTGTTTTTTTTTATGATCTGTTTCTAAAAATTCGTAGGTAGTTTTTGGTGCACCCGTATCCAAAAACAGGTACTAAAATCGCACGACTGGTCCCGTTCTAGGTCTGTTCCACCAAAATTTAAGTCGCATGTACGTGCAGAAACAGCCGTTTGCTTTACGAGCTACTCTTACGTTCTCTCGTAAACTGAATCCTCAAAGGATGTTAACAAACTTACGTATCGGTATGTTCTTCTAACCCGGAAAACTACTGCATACGGTATTTTACGACAGTTTTTGACATAAACTATAAGAAATTTGATGGACGCGGCCGGCACTGATGGGAATTTGCCTGGAATTTCTATCGATGTTTATGTATAACCCTTGTCTTTATAGTTCAGGATGTGAAGGAAGTAAATTGGGAACTTCAGTTTTATAGAACGCTTACCTCGGCGTTTTCTAGATAAAATATGACTGAGATGAGAGAGGCATAAAATCAATAAAATGTGTCTAATGAGAGATGGGAACATACTTATGTTTCTTAACGTAATATTCAAGTCTACACTCGGTTAAAAACAACTACATATGAACTTTACTAATTATTTAAGTTAACATTCGGAGAACAACAATATATGAACATGAAATAACAAGCACCGATTCAACACAAAATTACTAAAGAGTGTTAAATTTTCACACCAGTCTTTATGTTAACTGTAACATAAAAGGTGTTGTGCCAATTTTGATAGTGTTATAAAGATATCTCTAGGCGACTGTAAACTAAATACCAACTATACACCTTGTTGACATTTAAATCCGGGAGCGTTTATATTTCTTCTGTGTTTTATGTTTAACTCTATTTTAAGGGAAAGAAATTTGAACGTTGTTCAGTTTCAAGTTATTAAAGAGCTCCATAGTTTATTTAATCCGGTAATCTTCAAAAAAACATTAATTTTTAACCTATTCTTATCGGGTAAGTACGCTCCGTCTTAGGCCAAGGCTATTGCTTACCATCAGGTGACTGTGGCTAAATGTAAGACAGTATAATATATTATTAATGTTTTTGTTACTAATTTAGACTGGGACTTTTCAATTTTTTCCAAGACACAATATTGAGTTCAAAGTGTTCTGTTTGATAACAACTATACCAAAATCCATTCAACAACCAATGGTGATTAACATTTACCTTTAAAAATGTACAAACAAACACCATGCATATTAGCATATATTTTCTAAAATTTTCTATTTCGAGCTTCGTTCAATGACCTACCTACACTTTTAGCAACAGTCAAATAAGACCTGCACCAAACACCGCATTATCTGTCTAATATTCCGACCTACGGCAACGTTCATCAAGTTCCACGCATCAGTAAATTCCTCCAGTGAGTTATTACCCAGTAATGTGTACTAAATGTTCGCGCTTTTTCTTTATGTACCCGACGCACGCACGTATGGAAAACAGATTAAAATATAAATTGGACAGACGGGTCTTTGAATAAGTAAAACGGGTAGTTGCGGATTCTTTTTTATGAGCTGTGAAGTTTTTAATTTAATTTTGGCTTGCAAGGGCTGACGAAGTCAGTAGATTTAGGTCAAGTGCTTTTGTGTATTTTGGGAGGGTTTTGTTGTTAGTAAGCATAGTTAACATAAGTCTGAACAGTTCATCTTGGTTTAGATTTTGTATTGCAATTTTTATTTATTTAAACCATTATCGTACAATCACTAACAAAATGTTCACAGTACTATCTCTTGCTGACACTAAATCTACAGCCGACGTAGTCACGATTTTTTCTTGTTTTAAGTAAATAAACAGTATTTTGGAACCGGGATGAATGGCGCACAAGAAGAGAAGCTTACGCACGGCAGTGGGCGATAACAGGCCGATGATGATGATGATGAAACAAACAGTATCTACAATTGAAATAAATGCATCACTGAGTTTTCGTAACTTTAGGTAACAAATTGTTTTCAACCTCTGTATCTTTGGAGCCAGTAGGCATCGTATCAACATTATCATTATGTAACCAGCACATGCAAGGGCCATGAGCAAATGAATTTATACTACTAGTTTTTGTTCAATATTTATACTTGCGATGTTCCGCAGTTATGCCCGCGTTGATCCGGGATATAAAGTTAATCCAGGGTCCAATCTATATAAATTATATACAATTTATTCCAATCTGTACAGCCGTGAAGAAGTTACAGACAAACACACGTACCTACAATCTTTCACCTGTATAATATTAATGGACCAAAGTTATTTTAATATAGATATATGGACATTATGTATTTACACATAATTTAGACACTCAACAAATGATTTGAATTTAATAAAAAATGAGTACCTATGTAATAATATTAAAATTTATTTAATTATCTTCTGATAGCTCAGGTTGCAAATAAGTATGTATACGCTTCCATTATTAATGTTTCAGTTCTTATTTGTATATAATTTAAATAAGTTTTCATATCCATGATTTCTGTGAAATAGTATTATGCTATTCCATTTTCTATTTCAATAATTTACGAAACAGATTAGAGTTATTAATTATTAAATTCAAAGCGTAAATTTAACTAAAGCAAACTTAACACAAAAAAAATCAGAAAGTAATTTAGTCTGAACGCAACAAAGGTTAAAGAAATATTTATGTAACAACAAAATTAGTAACACACTAATGGTCACAAAAAGCCGCCTCTAACAAAAATAACAAAATTAATCCAGGGATATTCCATTATTATTATAAAGGTAGTTTTAAATATTGCGATCCGACAAATAGTAAAGTGCGATTCTACGGAATTATATCTAGGGTGTTCTCATTTCAGTTTACAATTAAAACATCCAATCAGCCCATGACGAAAACAACTATTGTATGTTCGTAAGTATTCTCATTTTCATATAGCATTTTGGTCAAAAGGGAGATTATTTACTAATCCAAATCAACAACAATAAAAATGTATCTAACAAAAGTGCTGTAAACGAGAAACAAAATTCTTTAAAAATCAACAATGCAAATATTTTAGTTGAAAATAAACCTATCGTGCAAGTCGTTTGGAATAAAAGTATCCGCATTAAGTTGAATAAAAAACAATATAAAAAACTGTGTAAGGCACCCTTTTTTAACAGTTACATAGGTACATAAGTATAAAATTCTTTTTCGATATCGTGTCGATAGATCTAAAAGCATCAACCCCTACGAATTCCGTTATTATTATAAGTTTAAAACGGAGCAACAGCATTGGGGTCGTACAAAGGAATGCTCACGGACCACTGACTTCGGCTCACGCTTGGCTTAGAATGAAGGCGAATAACAATCGACGTTTTATAATCATTTTCATAACTATTATTGTAGCTGTTGTTAGTGGAAACGGTTTTGATTTCATTAGATACTTTAGCTTGATAAAGTTATTCAGTAAAAAATAATTATGAATTTCATACCGGTCGTGGTAATTTTCAGTTAAAAGTACTTAATGTAAGCAATGTAAAGAAATTATCTAAACATAATGAAGCTAATGCGCCTATAACCATATTATCTGCCTACTTAATGTTATAATGGCCGTACATTCAAACCAATTCCACGACCATTGCGTATGTTATTTTATTATAGTGTTAGCAAAAATTTTACGTAAGTACTATTGGACTCGTATTTCTCGTATTATTTCAGGATATAAAGTAGCCTATGATACTCCTAAGACATTGTACTACCTACATACCAAAAATCATAATAATCCATTAAGCCGTTTTGGGTGATGAGCGTTTTAATATACAGACAAACAAAGACGCAGATAAACAGACAAAATATCTAGAAATTGTTGGAATGTGTTAGGTATGCTATCAATTCAAAGTATCTCCAAACTTTTTTTTAAATATTTATCTATTTAATAAAGCTGACGAGCTTTCATCTTTATTATATGTATGTATGTATTATATTAATTTTCTGATTGCTTCTATTATGTTTAATAATTTTCTTTATGCAAGTTGTGTATGTTTTGTGTATGGACTAAAAGTTCGAAATAAATGACATTTATTTTATTTATTTTATTATTTAAAAAAAAACTAAATATAAAATCAAACTTGTCATATTCGGTACCAACCTTCGCTCTATTCTTAGCTGCTTTTAACTTATACCACACGCTATAAAGCCCATGTACAATGCACGCGCGTTTTCTACTCGACTGAATATGTTACATAGATTACAAAAAAAATCACAACGAATAAGCTCCAAATTATTTTTCTATCCCAATATTTAGTTTAAATTGAAACTTTCAATTGATCGAGATAGTTTTCAAATAGCTTATGTTGTTTTTGGCATTACAGCGTTGAAGTTTGATTGTGCAAGTTTAAAGTTGTGAAAACATTTATTTTAACTGTAATGCTTTGCTGTAATTGAATGTTGTCACTGAACTTGTTGTTTTTTTTAATTTAAAGGTGTATTGAAGTTTTCTTATCTACTTAATAATCTGTGTTTTATATTGAGACACCAATAACATACCGAAATAGATCGTCCCATTAATGTTGTTATCTTATCTAAAAAGCAAGTCCAATCAACATTGATTTATTCCAACATTGTTTTTTTTTAAATACTCGCTAATATTACAAAGTTCTTTCCTAAGAATTCTCCGCCACCTTTATATTGTGTTGTTCTAAATAGTCATAGTATGTTTGGATGTACTAGTATTTACGCAGTGTAAAAAATAGTACTGTTTAACTGTTTATAAAAGCACTTCACTCAATGACTCAAAGTTTTATGTTTGGGAAATTTAGACCTCACAATGTCTTGTCGTCATTTTAAACTTCACACTGTCATTTATTTTTCTCATTTTAGCTATGTGGTGCATGCTTTTTTTTCAAGGTCGGACACTCCTAGGTCGAATAGGCCTCACATGTCGGGTCGTCGATAAAACCGCCCTCTGCCAGGTACCACCTCTACAATAGCTGTTTATTCGTCAGCGGAACAACCGCCAACTATTTTGTTTTAGCATTGTTATTCGCTTTTCTTTCTTCATCAACATACAAAGTATCTCAGTTTTAGTTGTAGGTCGAAAAGGCCTCACATATCGAGTAGTTCATCAAAAACTTAATATTATCACATAATTGTTTTGTTTAGACTTGGTGTGTTCTTAGTTCTTTCAATCCTTCAAGTTTTTACAGTCCTAGGTGTGGGTCGAATAGGCCTCACATGTCGGGTCGTCGATCAAACCGCCCTCTGCCAGATAATACCATCTCTACAATAGCTGTTCATCTGTCAGCGGAACAGCCGTCAATCCAGCCATGCATCATTCTGTAAATATGCGTTATCTCTTCGACCGAGCGATGCTTCGATTTATGCGTTTTAGGGACGCATCTGTGTCAGTGTGGTTGTAGGTTTGACACTGAATGTTAGACAATCATGTTTTTTTTTAATCTTTATTCAGAATTCAATAATTACTTCTTGAAATTATTTAAATAAACCAAAACATTTAGGGTTTAAGATTGAAACAATAAAAATGTCTAGAGATTAGTATTATTTTTGAGTACATAATATTGCGAAATAATTCAAGTATACAGTAGTTATCGAATCGTCGGATTTAAACAATAATGTGTTTTTTATAGAATTCACTTTTTCAGTAAGAACCGTCGACTATATTATATGTATTGTAACTACCTTATTTGAGAGCCATTTCCATTCCAAGCTTAGCGGAATCTGTAGCTATTCTTATAGGTGTAAATGTCAACAGAATAACATTATAAAAAACCTATTCAAACAATCAATTCTTACTCCGCAATGAACTACATACATCTTGTAAGTCTTCAAATAACAGAATCTTGCCATAAAACAAGAACCTCTAATTACCGATATCTTCACCTAAAGACAGCGGCGCCCCCACTAAGGACGGCCATCAAGTATAATCAACGCTCACAATAACGGTCACAGATCGAATCACAAGATTGGGCCCAACAATACTATCTTTACGCCGTAATCTGAATCCTGATAGATTAATCTTTGTAGCGCATTGTGTCGGGACATTCTCCGCCAGATGTGGAGTGGGATTATTTTAAACAAGTATGTATGTATTATGTTTGAATGAGAATTGTCGCAAATATGTTGTAGTGACTACAGTAATTATTAATTGTAATTTCAATATGTGCTGTGGTCATAACAAATAATTAAAATAATAAATAACTGGTCCTGGTTTTATTCAGATAAACAGTAGCCTACATCACCATACCAGAAAACACGTTGATCCGTCGCTTCGTTTTGATGCAACCAAACAAATAGACCATTAAATACCGACATTTTGATTGAAAGAGCAAAAAAATTGCTATAATAATATATGAACGATCACTTTTGACACAATGTACCAAACTTACTAAAGATTTCCCTATAATTTATTAAAGAAACCTTTAAAAAACTCTATTTAAACTTCCGTCATTACATGTGTCTAAAGTATGAAAAGCTCCCAAAATCGTGAGGTGGACCTTATTCCACATATTAACGCCGAGTAGACTCCCATGTAAGAAAAACCCATAAAAATCCGAATATGAGTGTAATATTAGAAAATCGTTTGCCCTTCGTTATGAAATTATGGTAATACGGTAATACCTTTACCACAACACACCTTTATTGGACTTTATAGAAATAAATATAAGGTCCAATTTTGATCAGCAAATCTAACGACACGCGTATAAAAGACTCACGGGCGTTATGATTCTATTCATGAAGAGATTATTATAAAAAAAATCTCCCATGGTGTCTCATTGTCAATAATGTTTAGAGTATTATTAAGGGCTAACATTAGGGGCTAAGTTTAATAAAATGCGAATCGAATATCAGATTTTAAACCCCCTGTAATTCGTATAATTTTCTTTATTTGCAGTTTATAATAATTTATATTGTTGTTCAAGGACTTTTGAGTTGTGATTTTATTTTAAGTTTGTTTATAATTATATACTTGTGACTCTCTGAGATATTATCAATATTAATTGTATAGTAAGTACATAAATTATAAGGTTACCCATACTGAAATTTACAGCTTTTCTACTTATGGTTTTTGACGAATCTTATGTCTTAATTAACCCAGAGAAAAATAATGGTGAAAAAATGCGCACAGTATGTTTCATCTCATTGCCTTACTTGCAACATCTTTTATGATTTTTCAGAGGCCTTTAGGGTGGCTTGATAAACTCTCGACACCAGAGTTGGCCACTCTTATTCAATAAGAAGAAGATCAATCAATTATTTTATAAGGTACCTGACTACAAAAAGTTTCCGCTTCATTTTATAAAAGTGTAATTTTAAACCAACTAATTTTACAACAGTTTTCAACCACCCACGTACAACTTTAACAAACAAACCACTCCTGACCTAAGTCCTTTACTACACCAAGATAAAGACATAAAAATAACACTTAAACCTTCTAATCCTACTTAAGTATCCTCAAACAACTAAGACAATCCAAAACTACCTGAGACCCAAAAACTTCCAAAAAACAACAGTAAATTGCCAATAAAAATTCCAAGCAACACCCATTGTACAGTCCAACAATAGTGTTTTGCATAGTGCAGTAATAAAAGCACTTGAAAATCTTAGCACAATACTATTCGAAAGTTGTACATTGTTCGAGAGAGTTCGTTTGTTTTCAAGTGTGGTGGTAACAATCTTTTTATGTTTGAGACAGGTAGTGCAAGTTTGGGAAAGGAAGGAACAATAATGAAGAGGTTGCTGTTATGTACCTATATTGTTTTGGGTAAAGTGCTGATTTTATGTAGTGATGTTATGTCTGTTGTTAATAGAGTGAAGTTATGATTGGTTTCTGAGTAATAGTTTGAGGGGCATAGTTTAATTTTTTTGTCATTGTAAATTATACTTAAACTACATATGTCCTTATTGGCTAAGTTATTATTTTGTAATGTTTTATTGTACCAATTGTCTTATGACTCTCCTCTTCATCTTCTTATCGAATAAAATGGCCAACTCTGGTGTCGAGAGTTTATCAAACCGCCCTGATGGCCTCTGACATGGATTATTACTCATAAAACATAGATAAGAAAGCGCAAAACATTCTTTTTCTCAATGGTTATTTCCTCTAAAATCAATTCTCAAAACATCACAACTAATTAGCATGCTATTTTACTAGTTATTAAAATGATAATCCCGATGACAATAATGATAATCGACAATCGATCCCGAGGCCGCAGCCCAACACGTTGGTCGGACCAAATTCGCACCACTTTAGACACTACAGTCTATAATGCATTGCATGTTGCCGAGGACAAAAGGAAGTGGAAAGATGTCATCAAGGAGAAGGTGCTGGGAGGTGGTCACGATCCTCAGACATGAGGGATACGATTCAAGGAGGAGTAAAATGATAATCGATTTTTGATAATTGCCTTGAGTATTTCCAAGCTTATTTTTACTAAACTCCCACTCAATGACTTAGCTTGAAAGATCTTCATTTTCCGAACAATAGTAATCAGAAAAAACTAAAGTAGCGTATTGTAGAGGGCATTACGCCTTCAAGATTCTGCTAAAGTGTTCCATTTACAGATAAAGAAGTTTACGGAAACATTTAAGCTCATTGTAAAACTGAGAATCTTAAGAATAGTTTTAATAAGTCTGAGTGAATTTTATATTAAGGTTTAGGCTGTAGTTGAAGAAGTTGTTTTAGTTTTTTATTCCATTGTTAGTATTTAGTTTTTTCAATTAGTTTTTAACAAAATGTAAGTTTAATTTATACAAATAAAATCTATTGGTTTAGGTTTATTTTGACAGTTGCCAGAAAACATGATATTGATCAATATTTGAATCTTAATAGATGTTAAAATTACAAGCAAATATACATACAATAATTGTGTTATAATATTACGATTCCAATATAATAACGGTAAGAATATTTATTTCCCGTCTCTAACTATAAGTAAATAAACTAAATAACTCCTTTCATGAGTAATAGAGGTTTATAACAAAAGCAAATATCATAATTTTAAAAATCTTATTAATCTTTAGCGCTAAGCTTAAAGAAAATCTGAAGCTTCAAATAATTATTAAAATTTAACATAAAAGGCTTAAAGGAAGTATTTAAATTATTATATAAAGAAGACGATAATACCTACTATGAATGGGAAGAGCGGTCTAATTAAGATTTTCATTGTTCAAAAAAGATGTCCGTTTATTGTTTAAAATAAGTTCTAGAAACTTGAACAATAGATAAGGCTGGTAGTTTGTAATCTATATAATACATTTTTTTATTAATTTGCTTGGAAATCAATATTGGAAAATCTTTAGAACACTATGGAAAGATGTGTTTCCTGCAAACCACAATCCAGTCTTTAAAGTCTTGAGTTAATAGGTACCTTCTAGTTAAGGCTGTTTCACCCTAGCCTGTACTAATACTCATCATCATCATCATCATCAGGCATGCTGTAGTCAAACGCAAAACTATATCACGTAAAAAATGTGGTTGCCAATGAAAAATACGTATTTTAGAGCCAGCCTACAAGTGAAAAGATCCCTTAACTTTGTATTGGTTTATCAAATTATTAATATCCATTGGCTAATCAATTTCAAAGTTAATAAAACAAAATGAACAATTGGATACGCCCTTAAGCCATTAGATTATGGTTTGTTTAATCAAGTTAAGGGGGCAGGTGGGCATGAGTCATCGGGATATTCCAAGTTTTGAGTAACACTTCACCCCTAGCTTTGTTTATGAATTGTTTTTGATATATTTGGCTGACTAAGGAATATGAGGAGCTTAGGCATGAGGAATACGACTCAAAGAGAGAAATAAATATAAAAATACTAAAAAATATAATATGTATAACTTTCAATGAAATTTAACTTAACTATCTATTAAATTACAAATTGTATCCAGCTTTCAAATTTAATTTATACTATGTACAAGATAGGCAATGAACGTGCATCTTTGTACTCGATGACAAAGAAACCTGCCGTCCAACGAAATGCTCTCAAGCTTTGCATTTTAAAGTCCATACTCAAAGAACTAGGCGCTTAGAAGACTATTTTCATTTCCTTTTTCAGGTAAAATTGAACAGGAATATTCATGTTGTTGCGAATATTTTCTCTTACCTCTGATACAGCCTGTAATAAACGCCTTTTTATAATTATAATGATGTTTTTCATTCATTAGGAACAAGTTGAACTCATAATGTACTAAAAAACTCATAGTTTAGAAGTTGACGACTATTAATATGGTTTCCTCAAGGCAAACGCACTTCCACGTAGATATTTCTGTTTCAAACTTATTACTAAATAAATCAAATAAATAGGTATATAAATAAATAATCCTGGACATTGCACACTACGCCATCTAGCCCCACACTAAGCCAACAAACATATCTTTCTTAAAATATTCTGTTGATAATAGAATATAGATATATGATAGAATGTCAAATCCAAAATTGTTTAACAGGAAATTGGTTGGTGTAAATGACATGATATATTCCCAATAATGCATTTCGCTGCAATTTTCATGAATGCAAATTGTATTGGGATAATATCATTTGACATCTAACCAAATCAGCGCTACAGAAATGGCTGTGCTATGTATGCATGTTAGATTTTTAATCAGAAATATTTCCAGCTGAATGAATACTGCGATAGCTCTAAAAGTTAATCAAAGTTAGAAAAAAGGTTAGAACTCATCCAACTCTTATACGTGTCATTTTTAATTTATGTACATATAATTATAAAAAATCAATACAAAGCAATATTCAGATGTAAAACAACTATCAAATATGTTTCAGGAATGTATGTTTTTTAGTATTTGTTCAACAAACGATGAATAATCACAATAATAGCCAGAATATAATTATAAAAAATCCACGTATCTAATACTAAAGTTTAATTCATAAAATCGGTCTTCTATCATCGATCGATTAGATTTCTTTTTTCACCAATAGATAACTATACGAAAAGCAATAAAAATAAATAATTGTTTTTATACCAATTAATATACAAAATGGTTTAATTAATATCTTAATAGGGTTCAACCTTTAAATAAAAACTTAAAGCAGAAAAGCTTCGTTTACTTATGCTAACATGAAATGTCACTGCTAATTACAATCTCTAGTCCTCCGTATTTTTCCTTTCAGCATTTAGTTTATTTCAGTTCCATTAGCAATTCACAAGAAAGAGAGAAATAAGAAGAAAAATCTCGACGTTGCGAAAACAAAATCGAATGTATAATCATTTTGTTAATCCGTAGGTTTATTTTCTGTTGACGGCGTCTTTTCCATTCTTTTCTGTGGTCCTTTGATAGATTTCCTTTCGCTCGATGGTCAGCAAAAAGTCATTTACATTCGAATTTCGGTGTGACCTGATAAAGAAGTCGTTTATCTTTGAAAATCTATGGTATTTTTTATGAATAAATAAATAAATATTCCGGGACATTGCACACAGCGCCATCTAGCCCCACACTAAGCTAACGCTTGTATCGTGGGTACTAGATAACGGATATAATACTTATATACTTTTTTTTTCTAAAAACATACTTATTATACATACAAACGACCAGACTCAACACAAGTAATCATAAATTTTTAAAATGCATAAATACTTGTGTCACGCGGGAATCGAACCCTAATATTTGTTTATGTTATGATTCTCTAATATTTGTTTGAGATTAAAAGTTTAACTACAAGTTAAACTTTTAACCTTTATTATATATGGGCGATAATGGTAAATTCACATAAAAAATCAAATAAGAATAAAAAAAAAATTAAAATAATAAAAGCATATAGGCATTATGCATGTCAAAAACCTATGAGTTTTGCAAATAATATGATAAAATATGCAACCTAGATTACACATAGTATCTTAAAGTATTGTTGTCTTGTATTTATCAGTTTTGTTTACAGTATCCCAGTTTCATCTTGTGGCCATGAAAAACTATCATAAGTATTACAGGAATCGACAGGCAACACTGAATCCAATCAATCTGGTTGGTTGTTGATTTAGGATCTGTGCCAAGGATTGTGATTGTTCTGACCGCACGCTGACACGAGTCTTTCACGAACACTCAGACCATACCAGAGCAACGTAAATCTCCAGCAAAATAAATTAGTTTCTAAGAAACATAAATAACTTTTACCAAACGTATCAGACGGCCTAGAACTGAAAATTACAATATTTTCTAGCGAACTATAAAATGAAAAACCACAATTCTGATCATTATCAAAATATTACCCAGACACGAATATAACAAGCTTCAAAAACATTTTTCTCATTTTAAAACTAATTTCGCTTTCCAAACTAAGCAAATCCAGGGTATAATCACGTCGTAAAAGCGGAGCCTGGCCGATATTAAATTACCACGTTCACCTCTTTGCGGCCATCAAAAAATCATAATAAATCCGCTTACTGAGGCTGAGCCTTAATAATTTACTGTACAGTGACTACCCATTAGGCTTGCACCGTCCCTTGTAGGGAGTCTTCTCCCCTCTGTGCATTTTCGGGATCCCCGCCCCAAAGTCCGGGGTAGCGTGGCGTAGTCAGTTGGCCAGCGGACGCCGTATTGCTCGCGTTACGCTGCGTCTCTTCCATACTGTTGCGTATTCATTGCTACGAAGTTTCGAGCTTAGGCGTGGAGAAGTTGAGGACAGTTTTTTGTGAGTGGTTCGTGAAGCAATTTGAAGGTAAGTTGTCTTTTATCGCTGTATGCCTTGTTTTGTTTGCGTTTTTGAAGTAGGATAAATTACGTAATGTGGTCTTTGTTTGTGCAGTTTTTAACGTAGTACCTAAATAATTTATTTATTTAATGTTATACCTAATAAAATTTAATCGCACAACCAAAGAATTTGCCTCTTTTTGTTGTTAGTTTATCATAATTTTATTTATGATTTTTATGTTTATGACATATGATTTCATAAAAAAATTAAATACTAAATGTTTTTGGTGTCCAAAGATAACTTTCTACATATTCAGTTTCTTAGATATACATAGCAATAAAAAACATCACAATCAAATGATGTTATTACGCGAAAAATTACTGGTGATCAATGCCACGATAATTTGGCGATATTTTCCATTTCTCTCCAGTTTTTGGCACGCTCGTATCGCTCAAGTATTATTATCCAAAATTACCGTTTCATTGTACAAATACAGTAATTTCAGCCAGTTTAATATGCCACTAGCTTCGCGCCATTTTGTGTACGTATTTACGATTATTTTAATCATGATCGTTACGCAAATAGTATTTATTCTACTCGCAATCGTAAAGTTTTATTGTATGTTATTGTAAAGTTTTAGATAACATTGACCTTGTTATTTTTTATCAATTTGCTAGTAATCTATAAGTCTCTCAATATTATTTTTACTTTTTTTTTAATGATAAAAATAATAAACAATATATACACTAATGAAACTAAAAAAGAGTATTTACATTTAAACTAAATTTAAAACATCCACATGTGGTATGTAGCCAAGAACACTGGCTGCATTCCCACGCTGGATTGCTGTAGAAATTTACGCAAGGAACCAGCCAGCGTTCTATTATGTTATTTTTTCAATATTTTTGTTATACATCGCTATAGTAATTACGTAGTACATATTTCAGTGTTCACATGTCACTAGGTATTTGTTTATTTGTCTAAATTTCATTTTGAAATGTATTTACATAAAAAGTATGTTTATAAAAATTGACACCTTTTAATGAAAAATCAATGTCACTTGTGTTGGACCGTAATTAAGATCTTTAACACGAAAGCTGCAAAATTTCTGCAAAACCTTTATAAAAACTCCGAAATATCTGCGTTTAATTAAGGCCGTACAAAATGTCTAATATTATTTCCCAACATATTTTACACCTGTTACCAAAAAGGCTAAAGCGGTAGCAAACAGAAATGAGAAAATATATTTCCTCAGTTCCGTTTTTTGTGGAGAATAAAATGGAAAAATGTTATGTATTTGTGAAGGAAAATGTGGAACAAACCGCGTGAAAACATACCGGTATACATACATAATGTACATAGATGGAGGCTACATGATAAACAAGGTTCTCGTGAGTACATTATTATATGAAGATGCGTTCATATTATTAAAATGAACACTAATAAATAGGTGATTTAACAGGCTTAAAGTTAAATAGGAAATATGTATACAGGCAAGCTAAAATCATATAAGTAATTTGAAGTTTTACAATATATTTTATTCTACCTAAGAAAATACAAGTAAATAATAATAGCATGAATGCATTAATGTGTTTTAATTTATTATGTACAATTTGGCTGAACAAAATTTATATAAATGTTTATATTTAAACCGCTACATAGACTTTATTAAAATAAAGGTTAGTGTTTGAAACGCGCGCAATATGGAGTAGAATATGAATATATTTATTTGCTACTGTATTCACTAGTAAACGCCCGCGGCTTCGCTCGCATTATTTCAGGATAAAAAGTACCTAATGGCACTTCTAAGACCTCATACTACCTACATACCAAAAAATCATGATGATCAGCTCAGTCGTTTTTGCGTGATGAGTGTTTAAATAAACAGACGTAAACAGAGATTCAGATAAATAGACGAAAATATAAAAAACTGCTGAAACGTGTTTTATTATTGATTTTTATATATCTGTATTTTTTTCTAATTCATATCATCTTTGTACAGATTTTTGACTCTCTTTAACTTTATTATATGTATAGATACATATAATAAAGTTAAACCTAGATAGTTTAGGAACCATACAAAAACAAAACTGTTACAAAACCTAAACTCAGCTTTTGCTAACTATGCGTATTATAAAATTGTATCCAAACTAAGAATTATCATAGCTGTGAAAATAAAAATGAAATTGGGTAAAAAAGAAAATAAAACATTTTATTAAATTTATTAAGTACATTATATTGTGTATTAGGTACAAGTAAGAACCTAAAAAATGTCCCCTACAACGTAGGGGGATTAAAACTTGTGGAGGAGGAAAAAAAAACTATACGTATCAGTGTAAATTATTGTTACGATGGTCAGTTTAAACCGCCTCTATTCTTATATCCTTACTTGACCCCGTGGTTAATCTCAATTGACACTTAGATAGACAGTGACAGTGGGCATCACAAATAGCTCGTTTAAACCAGACGATGATATCCGGGACCGTTGATTGATGCACAAAGACATCGTAAAACTGAAACCAAGAATAAGCACTTTAGATACGCTAATATTGGTATATTAAAAGCTTGATCTGATATTGTTTTCCCGTACATTATATGTTATACGTTATATAGAATTTTAATAGAGAATATATACTCGTATATAGGCTTTAGAAAAAAATATACCTTCCTGCACCAATCTACTTATATACTAATATTATAAAGCTGAAGAGTTTGTTTGAACGCGCTAATCTCAGGAACTACTGGTGCGAATTGAAAAATTATTTTTGTGTTGGATAGATCAGTTATCAAGAAAGGCTTTAAGCTATATAACATCACGCTGCAAATAATATGAGCGAAGAAACAACAGAAAATGTGGAAAAAACGGGTAAAATTATTCATCTTTGAGGGCTTCCCTGCGAGGGCGCTGCGAAAACGGTTCAAGATATCAAAAAAATGTGTATGAAAGAATTATTTCTCTTGAAATAATCTAACAAAATGTCCGCAACAGTATATGTCTATGTTTTAAGGTTAACTCACTAGAACCGTTTTTATGGTAATAACTATTCCACGCGGACGAAGTCACGCGCATCACCTAGTCTAAGATATGTATAAAATGATGTAACACAGTGCAAGAATATATTACTATCAAATTAGTTTTATTAATTAAATAAAAATGTTGATAATATGAATATATTATGATAGTTTTTTGCCGACTCCCCTAATCTAATAGACCATTCTTATATGTACCATCTTTAACGTCAGTTGGACAAACATTTTGAGCATAATTTTATGTGATCCTCCCCGCTAACGGCACTACCGCGCTATGAGGGCTCGACCATTACACCTCCCATTATAATAACCACTGCCCATTAAGTCCAACATAAACATTCTCCCCGAACATTCCGTCGCAAAAAATAATTTTACAACGCAAAATAAAATATAAAAAATGTCAATTACCTCTATTCAAGCAACGTGGGGCCTCAAAATTGGACACAGAATTTCCTTAGAAAAAATCGCGCAAAGACAGGCGTAATATTCCGCCATTTTAAATAACGGCCGCCAAAAATACGCTGGAGAAGTATTGGGCTTTTTTTTAGAATTTTCATTGTGAGTGGTTTCACAAAAGAGGGGGAGCTTGTACCAATTAGTGTCACTCGTTTATTAGTTCCCGACAGCGGCGGGGAGCGGGAGGGGGACATAGTGCGCTAACGAGCGAGTAGGATTGCTTCACTTGTTTTTTACTGGGAATGAAACGTCATGTCCGCAACATCCTTTCTGATAGGGAGTATTGCATTGGAGAAAAAGTTGTTGTACCGTGTAATCAATTTGTTAACGAGACCATAGATATAACATCTCATACCTGTTTATCTGAGGTTATAAAATGTAAAAAAGGTAGATTCTAGCTTGAGCATATTGTGTACCTATTGTTTGTATCCAGAATTGGAGATTCATAATCTTAATAAGTCAGTTTATACACAATATTAAGGTATAAAGTAGCAGATTTTTCAACTAATGAGTATCTTAGATGTGACTATTAGATACCTAATATATAAAGCATTTAACACGAAGGCAATTAATTAAATTGTACTCAGAATAAATCAAATTAATGTCAGCTTCTCGTTATATAATATGGCTAAATTCACACAAAAATCTTAGCATAACTTTCCTCACTATAAAGTTAAGTTTGCACTACTTCCAGAAGACACAAGTGTGAGGAAGTAAGAAGATGAAATATGAAGCTTATTTCTTATTCCGGTAATGGCGCGCTAGTCAAATTTATTGGGTCGTCATATTAAATGTTAGTTTGGGCCTTACTTGCAGTACCGTGAAGTTTATAGATGCTTTTGGCATTGTACAGGGCTGTAGGAAAAGAGTTTACATATAATATAGTCCAGTGTAAAATATTGTAGTCTTATATGCGTTGTTTGTTTGTTTGCTATTTTAGTCAACAAAGGGATCTTATATGCCTCTCTGTCAAGTGTAGAAGACACAAAATTTTTTAATAAATAAAAGCTTTGTGTCATTAATGCTAAAATAATATGTTCAAAGGTAAACACACCACTGCTTTTAATCCTAAAATCACCTCGAGTCTCATCGTAATGTATTAATCTTAGCCGTTATAAAGCACTAAGGTAAATCCTCACTTACTCTGTATTAAATAGATCATTAGTTACTTAGAGTGTAATGTACAATATAAACATTATACATAGTGCATAATGGTATTAGTGTTTCTAAATGGAGAGTGCTATATGGGAAGATGTTATGAAAATTACCTCAGCGCTTTATGACGATAATACCAACCGCCTTGTAAACTAATAATACTGAATCAACAATTGATTAGTTGATTGGTGTATCTTCATGTTTCTCACTCATTTTTATTTAGAAATCAGAGATTTTTTATTCAATTGAAATTTGGGGGTTTTAAACTAAATATTTATGCCAAATATCATAGCCTTATAACAAAGTTTTATGAATTTATTTACAATTTATTTGTTAATTGTTGTGTTTTGTTGTGTATATACACTGTAACGATCTTATTAATTTTCTTGATTAATCTAATATTTTAGTTTCATTGCCCTCTTTAATCAGTGATCTGAATTCCTAAATTTGATGATTCTTGACTTTTCTTAGTGTAAAGCCAAGTCCTTTGTAAAAACTTTCTCAGTTCGTGCTTTTTTCTTAGTTTGATATCATCGAATGGCTTCGCAAAGATTTGATAAAATTTCGCGGAAATCCCTCTCCTAAGTGAAATTTAAGCCACAACCGCTATCTCAAGCGTCACTGTGAGCCACAGAGTAAAAACTCTGTATACTCAACATAATAATTATTTGTAATAAACAGGAAATGCTATTTATGACGTGAGTTTTTACCATTATCATATATCGAATTAAACATAAATTTATATTGGGAAAAAAGTGTATAAGGAAATATTTATTTGTTATTTGCCTAATCAGAACCCGAGCTACAACTAGTATAATCGGGTCTCATATACCAAGTATGATTTTTAAATTCGATAAGTTATAACTCAACGCTGATTTACTTTACTTAAACAAACTGAAATCCTTTTCGTACTTTCTTAACTCTGTAAAAATATTGTGTAGTTACTAAAACTCAATCTAAATTTCAGCCCAAACACTACCACACACCAGTTTATAATTTGGAACCACAGAGCCAGTACCTCGTATTATCCATCTACAATAACTCCATCTTAGAGTTTATTCGTTCAAGTTTATCCCTGGATGTATCGTCGAAGTGGATGGTAATCCTTTAATCCCTTTAATCCCGTCTAAGAAAGGAAACTTGTAAAATGCGACACGGGAGTTTACCTGTACCTTTTTTATTTACTCGGATTGTTTTCTTTATTTATTTTTTGCTCTCTTACTGGCTCAAGTTGAAGAAGTTTCGTATTTTATCGTCGGTACGGATAATAAGCTAAAAGTACATCTTTTCTAGGAAAAGTTTAAATTGTTATATCGTTCAAATACATTATAGAATGTGTACACAAATGTGATGACTGTTCAATATTTAGAAAAAAAAAACATTTATCTCTCTATATTTTTTTACCATTGTTGGTTTCACACAAAAAATATTAAATATCATAAAATCAAACAAATGTTATGAAATATTTTTTTTTCTAAAATTGCTGTGAAAATATATTTCAAATACGCTAACAAGTCAAGGTAACTCCTACGTACCAGTATCGTTATAATATTATTTCTAAATATAACTTTACCTATTAATAATATTTAGGGTTACATGTAACTAACGCAACCTTTGAAGGACTGAATTTGTTTTTGAACGTTATCAACTTCTATTGCATAACAAAATTAAGAAAATTTATTAAAAAATGTGATTAAGTACAAGAAATATCATTCTTTTCTATCACAATTTTTAAACATAAAAAAAACATTATTAAATGCTTTTATTTTTTACAAATGGGTCTGTAAAGCCCCAATTACCTCAATATGTCGTAAAGGAGATATTTCAATCGAATACAGAATATTGTATCTTCATAATAATATAAAAGTCATGAAAGTTACATTTTCCGTATTGTGTGTTACCTTTTGATGAGAATTCATACGACGGGCTTAGTGTCTGACATAAAAATTACTCCGACGACCTACGTCTTGCAGGTTATTACAATATGGCTTATTTTTACTTGCAGAATAATGTTGCTTTTGAAATAAGGAGAGGATGTTCTTTGTAAATGGTGTAACGAAATTGTGCCTTTAATGGACAATTTGGATTTTATTGTTCACCGGAAATAGATTTGTTTAGTATTATTATGTATAAGGAAAGAAAGAACATGCTTACGTAGAATAAGAAACAAATGCTTAATTAGTATTTTAAAATAACTTTTTTGTACTATTTGTCCTTTAGTAATTGCTTATATTATTTTATTTACTAAATTTTTACCTATTATTCAGACATCCTTGACAATGATTAACTGTAGTGTTATGTTTATTGAACTTAACCGTTTTTTAATTATAGTTTAGGCGTATAAATGAAAATACTATATTTTAAAACGTAAAAAAAAAACCTTTCAAAGCATGACACAACAATTTAACATTCCCACACCTACAGTTTCTGTTACTAAGTTATTATCGAAATCCGTCCAACCATGTTCCACCCACGAGTTTAACTTGGCTGATCTTACAGTCGCCATAATTATTATTTATAATGTATCTCAGGTGCAAGATTTCCTTGTCCATTATCCAAGTTGGTTAATTGGCTCATCAAGGAGTCATCCGCCATTTTGTTGTCGGCTATTTGTTGACGCAGAAATTCAGAGAAATTTTAGGCTTTATTAAATATTCAAAAAACAGCTATTAGAAGTGTTCTATTTGTTTTTTTTATGATACATTGCTACTCATGTATATGTTACGGTAAATGTGGATAATGCGGGAATTATGCATAATTCCCGGGAATTATGCATAATTACCAGTGCTCTCGGTAAAAGTGGGAAAAACTTTCGAATTAATCACATTTACCGGTAATCATAGGCTCACGCTTGACTACAACTTGCCTGATGTTAAGCAAGTTATAATTTACGATCAAGCGCGCTCGCTAGAAGAAACCGTTTTACTCTAGACTTGGAGACCGACTAATTATAATTCAGAGGGAGTCTTTGGAACCTCTAATGTATAACGGTGCCTCCTTGCCGAACCTCTACTCGTGCAATTTATTTTAATAAACATTTTGATTCTGCTGTTTGATTTTATTATATTCTACCAAAGGGGTATGGTTATCTATACTTCTATACTAATATTATAAAGCTAAAGAGTTTGTTTGAACGCGCTAATCTCAGGAACTAAAGGTGCGAATTGAAAAATTATTTTTGTGTTGAATAGAACATTTATCGAGGAAGGCATTAGGCTATATAACATCACGCTGCAAGTAATAGGAGCGAAGAAACAATGGATAATGTGGAAAAAAACGGGCAAATTTATTTTTTGAGGGCTTCCATTGCGTGCGCTGTGAAAACGCTTCAAAATGCAAAAAAATATTGCCTAAAATAACTATTACACGCGGACGAAGTCACTGGCACAGCTAGTTGTATGTAATTACCGGTAAATGTGGATAATTCTCTACATTTACCGTGTGCGTTGGAAGTTATGCATAATTACCGGTAATTATGCATAATTCCCGATTATCTACATTTACCGTAACATATATATTGATTCAAATCTGAAACAAACTATGAATAGTAAGTTTTTACTTAGCAGTTGATTGCAACTGTTTTGCATGAAAACTTATTTTGCCAATTGAAACTATCTTTTTCTTGACACGCACTTACTGGTAGCTAAAAGTTTGTGCTAATTTGAATACAACATCCGCGCAATATTTGCAAACTTCAAGTATTGATTCCAACAGTTTTTCTTCTGAAGTCAACAATACAAGACTACTCTACCGAAGTTTGTTGAGCTGTTATAAGTTTTTCAACGCTCGTTAAAAAGAGTTGAAATATTTTTTACGTATTTGGATAAAGCTAATGTTAAGTGGAGATTATAAACTAGTGTACGCTCGCGGATTCGTTCGCATTATTTTCAGATAAAAATTAGTAATTAAATAAACAGATAAACAGACAAAAATTGTAAAAGCCCAAACATTTTTTTACTAATATTATCTATTTTCCAATATTTGACCTTCTTCAGCTTTTTTATAAGTATGTATAGATACATACTTATCATCTTCGGCTGATAGTGCATACTGCAGAAAAGTTGTACCTTTTAATTTCACATAATCGAAAATCAAAACCAACTTTTCACGTATTTACATTAGGAAGTTATGTACCTAATGAATACAGTTTTAATTTAATTTTTCATGAATTACACTGAGAAAACACTACACCCTTGGTACACGATAAAAAACGAGAAAAAAGAAACAAAGCAAAGACTCGGCAGTCTTATAATAATTACTCGTGCAAAGAAATAGAAGCTAGCCGCTTAGCAGGGCAAAGCTCAACCCAAGGACCCAAGTAGGGCTGATTGGACCCAAATAGAGCTGTATTATAAGTACTCCTTTAATTTGTACTTGTTTAAGGTAATTAGCTAAAGAACTAAAGAACCTATTTGTATAGTTGTCTTGAGAGATTTTTATACTGAATTTGTTGACTATATAAAAGATAACTTTCTAATACTCAGGCCCATTGAAAGTGTCTGCACGGAATCAATTTTAACCATTTATCCATATATTTCATCTGTTTACTGATGTAATTACAGCCAATTAGACCATTTCTTTCTATTTCTGTTTTTTTTTATATAATATTACAAAATGATTCTATCACTACGAAACTCCGAGAACAAACCAAAGTACTTAACATGCTAGTTCTGTTATCCCCACAATCCGCAACAATTTACTAATTCATGCTTTCAACCTGAACATATACAATCTATACATATAATCGTAGCACTGTTTGTCCGTACAAAGCTGAAAGCATCGAGCAACTGACGTACAATCCTCGGGCAGCCATTCATAGTGTGAACCTCAATCGTAAATCTGCGTAAAGGTATTACCTACTGGTAACCAAACCACTCATCAGTTTTCGGTGCATTGTTGTGCTAGGGTTTCTGATTGAAATAAATATGTTTGATATGATTAAGACTCGCTATGGTCTGTGGGCTTTAACATGTTTTGCCAAACCCTCCAGACTAGGCTCGTTTTTTCAAAGTCAAGTAGCAATAGAGTTTTCTAACTGTTCTGAGTTGCTGACTACGGGTGTGCTACGGGCTTGGAACACGTAAGTTCTGTCTTTCAGAAGCAAAGCTTTTGTCCACACGAAGCTAGAAACACTACTTTACTAAAAAAATACTCTCTTGAATTTTGTAGTTACACTTGCAGCGTGGGATAAAAAGGGGCGGTATTTTGATACGAAAAAGGGGCGGTATTTATATTTGATACGAAAAATAGTTTTATGGTAACCTAAGAAGTAACACTTTTAACGTTTTAGAGATACCCAGGAATTTTTAAATAATTGAACACTGCAATATGAAAATATTTTATGTTAATAATCTATATTTCATAAAAAAAAACTTTAAACCCTATCAAAAACTTGATCTGCCAAGAAGAAAAAGATCTATTTTATCCAAAAATTTTCTCCAAATATTGCTACCATCTTAGCTTGTTAACCAAGTTCCATTTGGCTGTCGAGTGACGACGACGTTACCTACGTACGAGAATATTCTCTACAGAACTGTCTGCCACAGTACGTAGTGCGAATAGACATAGCACCTGGATTTCCTGTCGCCCTGGTAACCGTATCAAACATTAAACTATACAGGTACGAAAACGCAGGAAATTGATCTACGAATATGATAGGTATGTCTATACCTTAATATAGACATTAAATAAATGTAGATAAATAATAGCTTATGAAATAGTAGTTTATGCAACTGTCATATAATAAAGGGTATTAAAACACGAGTGTGAGTTTATGAAACGAGCGCAGCGAGTTTCATAATAGTAACGAGTGTTTTAATACCCGTGGCAAAAGATTGTGAGTTACTTTTGTTGCCAATTCTAGAATATCCGGAGGCGTACAAATATCATCGTCGCTATCCATTTTTAACTTTTAATTTATATATAAAACAAAACACATTACGAAACATTAAATTCTCGCGTACGTGTATTGTCACAGTGATTTTTAAAGTTTGGCCTACCGGTAAGTATGATGTTGGTTAATCTACCTAGTTAAGTATTTTTATTGTTAAATATATATGAGTATTATGAGCTATTTCACCTTTTTGGGTTCAACATTTTGGACTTTACTTTTTGGGCTCTACTTTTTGGGTTCAACATTTTGGGCTCTACTTTTTGGGCTCTACTTTTTGGGTTCAACATTTTGGGCTCTACTTTTTGGGCTCTACTTTTTGGGCTCAACATTTTGGGCTCTACTTTTTGGGCTCAAAATTTTGGGCTCAACATTTTGGGCTCTACTTTTTGGGCTCAACATTTTGGGCAACTAATCTAACCAACGAGAGCGCAGCGCGACCAACCTGATTGGCCCTGCAATCAGGTTGGTCGCGCTTTACCGATGTTATAATGAGCTATTACGATATCGATGTGGATATTATAGCATCATGTGAAATTGCTTAAATTGAGTGTTTTGTTGTCTGTGCTATAACCGTAGTAATTATAAGTCAAGTATTGGAAACATAAGTAGAATGTTACAACATTAGTGTAGATAAAACATATTAATTTATAATTTCCTGTATGAGTCGTGTCTTTGTCTAATACAATAAACAACGACTAACTTAATAGAGTTAAAAAACCCAAAAATGACAAAAAAAAGTCTACCTTGACATTTTAGAATACAAGACATTTCTTTTTGCTACACAATATTTTATTTATAAAATGTAAATAACAATTATTTTCTTCTACCTAACTACGATAGAGATTATTCTATCCTAATAGGCTACAAAATATATTAGATCGACTATACCTACAAATACATGAAATTTTGGATAAACAAAGACTAGCTCTCATGACTATGTCCGAAGAAGCTTTTAGTATACCTATAGAGAAACAATTATATATACCCTGTAATTGCTGATGCCCTGGTAACTGCCGGTTTCATATACTGAACCATATACGAAAATTTTGGGTCAGCCGTTCCAATGAAACCCACTTGCAACATATTGTTTCTAGTTTCCAGAAAATTATTACGCCGAATTTACTTAGAATTCATTATTATTTTCAGATATGCAGCTTTCATGTTAGTTCTAGATGTTTTGTTTTATATGATTATGTTTTTGACACATATATAGATAGATAGATAATTACTTTATTAAAACACCACAAATGAAACAAAACAAAAAAAAAAAAAATAGAATCAGCGTCTTAATTGGCGGCCTTACCGCTGCGAGCGATCTCACACATGTATATTTTCAACGTTTTGTTTCATGAGTTTTGTTTGATGTTGGCTCTAATATCTAGTTGAAGAGAAAATATTATAATAACTGGCTAATTACGCTTTTCAAAAAAAAAACTAAGTGCCTCCCCTTTTTTATGTTGTAGTTAGAAATAATATGTTTAGTTTTTCTTCCGTTGTTAGTATGTATTTTATTGTAATGAAAATAAATGTTTATTTACAAAGAATCTTGCTTACAAACTGAGCAACTCGCGTAAAATATTTAAAATATCTGAGTAAATATTGGAGCTACTGAACTAAGGTATTAGATATCTCAATCTCAAATTAGACATTAATTAGTTACCGTCTCGTGAACAGCATTTTAATCGATTTAACTGAGCTACTTCAAAGTTTATAACTTTCTAATTTGACGAAAAGCCCACTAAGGTACTACTAAGTGATCATTTAATGTTGCATTAACAAATATTTATTTGAACATTTTGATTATTTTATTTTGAAGAGGTTTTCAAATAATGTTGCATAATAATTTACAGCATATTTCTTTTCAGGCGAATCGATGTTCGAATATATTAGTTTCTGTTTTTAACAAGATCTATACGCCGCAGATTTTTTTTTGTATTGTATAATCTAGGTATTGCCTCACCTAACAACAGTCAGTCTTAGGACATATTTGATACATCTTAGACACATGTAGGTACATTATGGGTGCTTTCTTAGTTCAGATGTTAAATCAAATCAAGTCTTTCATCACTTTATGTCTATGACAGATCTATAACCTCTTTGTAGATAGTAATTTATGTTAGGAATTCTCTTTGTATACATATTTTTGATATTGTTTATAATTATATAGGTATTATTTTGATAGGAACATGATTGAATACAAAATCGTTATATTTGTAATTAGTACACCTCTGACCCTGTTTATCTCTACTTGTCGTGTCCATCCAAAGGTTGCCTGGAAGAAATCGCTTAAGGCGATAAGGCCGCACATTTGTACGTTATTGTTTGTTCATATTTTCTTTGTACTATATACTTGTGTTGGTGTGCAATAAAGATATGTATATATTATTATTATTAAATCAATTTGAAGCTCTGATTGCCTCAGAAAGTTGAAAAGACCGATAAAGAAAGTTCATGTTACAAAAATTTACACCTTCCATACGAACTTACAACCTGAATACATGATGGTTATTAGGTTATACGTTCGTACATTGAGTTTTTGTGTAAGACAGGCTGCTTAACCACAACTTGCCTGATGTTAAGCATCGTTACACCTACATACAGTATAGCCTACAATCTACTGTACGGTAACTATATTCTTCCACCCAAATTCGGTCCATCTACCATTGTAAGTGGCAGCGACCACGAAGACATTTCACAAATGCCTCGCCGTTGGAGCTGCATTTGTAATGTGGTGCAGAGGCACTATCTGACTGCCTTGACTACATTACACGTCTTGAGTGGTGGTTTGCTTCATGCAGGGTCACTGTGTGCCTATTAGTAACTACGTTAGATTAAACAATATGTAAATGTAGATAAGTATAATAAGTAGAAAAGGACCCCGATATTTGATTATATAAAAATAGGTTATCGTGAATTTCGTTTACTCAAGTTAATTTGAACAATTTCGAGTGTATTGGCAATCATTCATCGTTAGCAACAGAACCGCCTAAAATTGTTTTGTTTTCCTTGTAATAAGCCTTGCCCAAATAAAGACTTGTTACTTAAAATAAGAACATTTCAAAGAGCGACTGAAAGAAGCATGCTCGGACTCAAACTGCGAGATCGCGTAAACAGTAAAATTATACGCCAAAAAACCAAAATAGTGGACGCTCTACATGTAGCCGCGAAGCTTAAGTGGAAGTGGGCTGGCCACACTGCGAGGCTCACCGACAACAGGTGGAGCGAACGAGTGCTACACTGGGAACCCAGGGATGGTAAAAGAGAGCGAGGAAGACCGGTGAGAAGATGGAGGGATGAAATAGAGTTGGTAGCTGGGAAGTTGTGGACCCGGACAGCACAGGACAGAGACAGGTGGCAACAGTTGGAGGAGGCCTTCGTCCAACACTGGACGATCCCTGAAGACGCGCATAAATAATAATGCTAACATTCTGACATTCAACATACGAGTACACTAGAATTTATTATGACATACATCAAGTTTATAATTTTTTAATCTAATTTGTTTTTGACTTGTAATAATTGTGACATTTATAAGAATTTAAGTGATTGACTTTTTGTAGTAATTAAAACTGTGCATGTATAACTTCAAAGGGAAATAAAGGCTATTTTTATTTATTTTATTTTTAAGCCTTGCGTTAAGAATTTAGTGACTATAAGTATAAGTTTTGATATACAAACTCAAGATGCTTACCTGTCGCTCTTATAAGATCGCTCGCGTGCTTACAAAACAAAAGGGAATTTTTATATCTCAAAAATAAAAACTCACATATAAATTTAATTTGGTTTATTAATCACACGCACTGCACTTCTTTTGAATATTGATGTTTATATAAATTTTATGAATTATATCAAAAAGTATAACTATGTTTAGCTTAAAACCAGAATTAAAATAGTAGATACATCCCATTTTTTAAGTTATTTGTTATTTATCAACCCTGTTAAGATATCTCAGGTAGTGGGGTGCTATATCTGATGGACATAATTAATATACGTAGATATAGTATAATATGTAGTACACTAATAGTACTGGTAGTACCAGTACTCGGGGTAGAATGCCTAATGCTAGGTCCCATCGGATTAACTGATAGCTAGCCTAATGTGATTGAAATCGATACGCTGCATAATTTATAACACATAATGGTGGACAAAAGTATGAACTAGAAGGTTGAATTTAAAGTTTAATAGTGTTTTAGCTTTTTATCAGTTTTGTCTCAATATTTTTTTAAATCAATTTGACTGAAATAGATTATCAGGTTTCTATGTTTTTTGGTAAATATTTATTTTAATTTGTATTGGAGCATGATAATATAATCGCACCACGTTAAAAATGATTAAAAATTTAACTGTATTAACGACAAAAATACCATAAAAAGGCGTACGTTTTTTAACTGTTTTAGAGCTAAGCTGCATATTAGTTCTGAATCTCTCTGGTTACAAAACACTCAAATTACAATTACATACATGTTATTGGAAAGCAAATACGTTATTGCAAAACATTTAACCAAATCCCTAAATACCTTGTCGAAAATTTGCCAAGTCGGCGACAGATTAAAATATTTATTGAACGCAACGGTTTTGCCTCAGGTAGAAATATTTCACCTACAGCGTAGGGACAGCGAAACGTGCCATTTCAAGGCTTCGAGGAATTTGAAGAAAAAAAATCTATTCATCCTTTTGAAGTTTTTAGGAAAGAAAGACCCAACAAAATCACCTTTTGTAAATCTGTTCGTTTGTAAGACTCATTTCAATACGTAGCGAAATTTTTTGCGGCGTTTCATTCATTAAGGCAGGTACAGAAATTTAAGGACTAGAATTACTTGTTTCTTTATTTGGAAAGGTGCCATTGTTGTATTTTTTGTGACTATAGAAAATTATTTGAAGTTAATGTTATATCTGTGGTTTATTCGAAATAATATGTAGCGATTTATAAATAAAATCGTATATAACTTACAAAAATATTAATAACAATATAAACAAATAAGTAACATACATAATTAGGATGCTTTGGTGTTGGTAGTTATTTTTGGTGGCTGATTTTAGACATGCACTGTGGTTTAAATATTTTTCTCATTGTGTTTTTTTCTGAAAACTTACTTAAAGAAATCCTAGTCTAGACGACTTGAAATTTAATCAGTAGATCCATCAAAACCTCTTTTCTTAAACAACAATAACAATATTCAACTAAAGATTTTCCCACTGAGCCATCTATTTTAGGCGCTGTTATTTTAATGATTGTATTTTCAAACTTATAAATAAAATGGCAACGATATTCAACAAATGTTATACTCTAAGATTATGATTGTTATAGCCCGTTAATTCGGGATGAAAAGAAGGCTATGTGTTAATCCTAACTCTAATTTGTCTTCTTTCCAAATTTTATCCGAATCGGGCCAGTTATTAAGCGTTAAAAAGTCACAAACACAAATGTACAAATTTTCATCTTCTGTATTGAAATTAGAAGAGGGATGGGATATATAAAGCAGATTTTAGTATGATAGTGTATCATAATCAATTTCACTAATTAGCTACTAAGCAATAAGGTTATAACGTATTAAATATCAGTTCTCATTAGCCTGTAACCTCGTTAGAAGGTATTTATTTACACTTAGACTAAATTTGAAACTATTGTCCTCAATCTCGGTAATGAAAGACAATAATTTTCGTAGTTATAAGGTTTAAAGCCTTAAAAGTTTTTATTTATATAAAGAAGATCTAAACGTTTTTGTTGCGTTTCCTAAAGGCGTAAAGTTTTTCTTATTCTTCTCTTCTCTAATGTCAAGTCATCAAACAACCGGCCATGTGTCAACAACGAATGTCTGAATCCTCAAAACTTTCGTCGACTAGATACTGTCAAATTTATACCTCAATCCCTGCTTCGCAAATATGTAGCCCTTCCGTGCCTAGGAGCTATAAAAATGCAAACCTTTGTAAAATCGTCAATATTTCTGGCACTAGCAACATTCCAACCACAGTTATAAGCCCAATGACTCATGTAAACGCACACGTCCCTCCAAATAGTTTCCCGACGCCGCATTTGAACCTACGTGCCTCAGATCAAAGGACCGATTTTAGACCGATTGTTCGCACGCGAGTGGCGCGAAATAAAACTGCGACCATTTTGTTTTGGCCAACTTTTAGATGTACATAAAACAATTTAGAACGTATAGATAAAAATGATTTTTAAATAAATATGTAACCATTAACTAATTGATAGGTTGAAATAGCTTCAATTGAAAAGGTACAATTTGAGCTTCTTTTTTTGACGTATGACATTGCAAATAATATCAAATAAAAAAATATATCATATAAAATAATACACATAAGCCAGGATTTTCAAAACAAACTTACAGAATTTGACAACTATTGAAGTTTTACAAAACCCTATTATATTTTTTGTCTTAAAATGAAAGTTTTTCGGCACATGCATATAGTGAAAAAACAATAATAGAAAATAAAATATATATAATTTACTTAGCTAAATAACATAATACAATGACAGCATTAAACAAGAAGAAAAAAGATTTTATGTTGTAACAAAAAACACAATTAATATGTTGAAAAATATAGAGGAAAACTACAGGAAAGAAAACATTGAACAAAATTACTGAACGAGAAAACAGCGGGCCATGTTTGTTGAGTCTCTGCATGCTTTCTTTTCCATCCTTTTTTATCTTCAGTTTTTCCGCAAGCAAAATTAGCACACCAATTACACTGTTTCTTTGTTTGATTTACTGTAAGAAAATTAAACAATCGATGAAAGCAAAATACACCCGTTGACATTTTTTTAACCTTCAAAAATGTAACATCAATTCTATATCACAGGGTTAAAACTTTTTAGTACACGTTACAAATAAAAAAAATTATTGAGAATCGTTCGCCACTTTGAAACACACCCAGAACATACATACCTGTAATAGTATGTGTCGTGACAAACATCTTTATTTTTAAGGGTTTAAAATACACAATGTATCACATAACGTTAACTTACACCTTTTTCATCACGGCTACGTGAACTTAAACCCCCAAAAACTGGCTATTACTGGCCCTATTCTATTCTCAATATGTATTTATGTATACTTATAGATAATAGCGCTGTCGCCGTCCATTTTATGCCCATTACTGGTTTATATCACCCTAAAAGCTGTATGTAGCTTGTACCAAAATTGTGCCAGACAAAACCAGTTATTGGACTGGCCATATGTGCCCTCTATCCCCTCTGTATTAGGATATAATTATGGGACACACTGTATAATTTTGTGACCATTGTTGTGAGGGAAGTGTTTTGGATTGCAGTGTTTGGCAGCGGATAGAAATATGGTTTTTTGCGTAATTATTATGTAGGCTAGTTTTTATTGATTAATAGATGTTCTGCTTTGTATGAAGTCAGCATAGACAGACACATAAATAAATAACTGGTAAAGTAACAAAATGCAAAATGTTTATATAATTTATTGATTGAGGTGATCGACAAAATTGTGTAATCGACAAGTTTGTTACATATTGATTGAGTTATATCAGTTGAGTTACAGAAATTTTATGATTAGATACTAATTGCAAAACCGTTTTGAATAAAAAAAAGAAATAAATAAGTAGTAAGTTTGTTCAAATAATGGCCGCCTCCTACTTAAAAAGAGTAAGAACATTATAATAACTTTCGATTAGAAAACTTGGACTATATGTAACTGTATAATTTTTTCATACGTTGTAAAACCTGCCAAAGTAAGCCACCCATTAGCAACTAAAAATATTTTCCAAAGTAGGGTAGGCTTATAACTTTTCTGGCGTTCCGGGAACGGTCATCTAAAATATCGACCCTGTCTAAAATAACCATTTCTGTGCAAGCGGGTGCAGGGTGGGCCGGAATCACGGAACAGAAAAAACAAGAATTGATATCATGACGGGAATGTGTGAATACAAAACGGGAAAAAAGGTACGGGAAATGTTTAAAAAGGTTAACGATGAAAATTGGTGCGAAGATTTTGTTTAGAAAAAGATTTTTTACTGAAATGCTCTTATTTAATGTACAGTTATATACCTACGTTCCATGCTTTCTTAATCTAAGTCATAAGCATTCATAACGTATCTAATAATAAATTAAACAAAAGCAAAAACTGACTTCAACTTTACTGTCACGTTACTGAACGTGATTTGCTAAACAAATCTAAGCCTATCAGAGAAAACCGCATCAAAATCGGGCTGATAATTCAGAAGATATAGTGTATACAGCAACGCCCCCTGCTGAGTTGTCATTGTAATACACAGCTAAAAAGATGCACCCATTAAACCTCAACATTTTACAGAAAACTGTATCAAAATCCGACTAGTAGTTTTGGAAATATGGGTAAAATTGGTTTGCATAAACTTTATCGATATGTTGGTTTATTGGTTTTTTCTCAAAAAGTTTATTGGTTTTTTCTCAAAAATAACAATTTAATGGGACCATCTTGGAAATTATCCTTATTGAATATAAAAAGAATTTTTGAAATCGTCGATCTGAAAAAAACAACGGAGTAATCGCATAACATCCCCACAAAAAAATATATCAGAAGACTTGATAATCTCCTTTTGATGGAAGTCGGTTAAAAAATAAGCAATATTGTATCGTGTCTTTCAAATATCACAAAAAAGACATGTGTTAACTAAACTGATAACAGTTTAACATGAATCGCAGAAATATTTTACTAAGACAAGAGTATTTCGTAAATATGCCTTTACAAAATCCACAATTAATGACACCCTTTTAACAATTTAAAGCTAAACAGACTTCAAATACAACAAACCAAGACAAACAAACGTTTTGCCATTCCGCTGTGTGGTTTAATCTAATTGTAGTTTGAGGAACTCAAATGTGGTTCTGCCGTCGCCACATTTGTATCTTTCAGATGATTTTCACTTGAATTTTACAAGCAAAGTTGCGGATTATTCTTTGAATAATATTGGGTTAAGAGATGTACGAGCGACGTAAAGTAAAATAATTCTCCTTAATCTCAAGCTAGTAGACTTGGTTTGGAATTCTGTTTAAGCATTTCCTTTGTTATCTTTACGTTTTGTGTTACTTTTCTCGTATGTTGAATTTTAATTATTCTAATTGTTGTACAAGATATTAAAAAAAATACTTTAAATACATAACAGAATACGCTTCAGCAGTTTTTAGATCTCTTGTCTGTTTGTCTGTTTATTGAAGCCCTCCTAACGCAAAAACGTTTCGAAAAACGATTGAATTATGATTATTGGTATGTTGGTAGTAATGGACTTAGAAGTGTAATAGATCTTTTTATCTAAAAATAATGCATGTGAAGCCGCGGGCATCCCCTAGTTGATATATAAAACTCAAAAGTGACTGACTGACTGACATAGGTAGTGAGCTATCAGCGTACAGCCCAAACCACTATACGGGTCGGGCTGAAATTTGGCATGCAGGTAGATGTCATGATCTGCATGCCAAAACTAGACATTAACTAAACAAATTTTTTTTCGAAATACCTCTTTTAAAGGGGTGAAATAGGGGATGCAAGTTTTACTTCTCAATGCGAGTAAAGCCACGAGCTGCCAATTGTTTAGTTAAAAAAATATTAACAGTGGGCACATTTTCGAAAATAAAGTCAAATAGTATAAAGATACAATTTTCACAAGCCGACTAAAACAGACAACTAGAAATATCCCGTACATTGAATTTATCGCCAACTCTGCAGCAAAGAGCTTCGCAATTCGCTACAGTGGATGTAATCCCGCTACCACATGATTGTTTGCTATGATCGTTGTGGCTTCCAAACCTGGGAATTGTATTATATCCTAGAAGTTTCGATATACTATATATCAGATCTGATGTTGATATATTCATTATGACGTTGCTGGAACAAACTAATTTACGAACTGAACTTCAAAGGGAAAGTAGGTAGTAGTAGGTACGTAGTTTAAATTATAAAATCTTGTAATGTTTGTGTGCTAATCTGTAACATGCATATTGAAGCGCCCGTAGCTCAGCTAACGGAGGCAATTGCATGCGATTACCAATGTTAAGCAAAGGACGACGCGGTCAGTCCTTGAATGGGTGACCGAAAAGTGGCATTCCATTTTGGGCGCTACCGTGGGTCGGTGACATGTTGATGCCCTGACGTAGCTTAGAAGGTTTTGAAAACTTCCGACGCCAGAGTTGACCACTCTCATTCGATAAGAAGAAAAAGACACGCATATTTAGAAAGTACCGATGTTTTAATGATTGTAAAATTGAACTCCTAAACTTTATTATCTAAAATCATTCAAACCATAACTTATATCTTATGACTATTTTAATATGTAATACAAAGAGTTTTCATAACAGCAACTTTGCCCAAAAATCTTTGATCTCAACAAATTCAGAACCTTTTTAAATCATTATTTTTTTCATAACTTCTGTACTCAAACGGCCTTACTCAGTTAATCACTTAAAGTTACAAAGGACGATAAACAGCATGGCTCGTAATATTCAGTTATTAAACTTTTTTTCCAAGAAACAAAGGCAGGTTTGTCGAAGTAACCAATTAAGGCAAGAGAAACTCTAATTAAAAAAGACGAAGGGGCATCCGGGGATCACTTGGTATGTCAATCCTTAAAAAACATTTAGACGAAACAAAAAGAGGTATAAATTACCCACTTTCTTTCTCTCTCTCTTTTCACTAAACAGGCTTTAGCGAAAACGAGACAAAATAAGATTTTAATTAAGAGCGCTCTATGTGTAATTTTATTTTAATGAGTTTTTTCTTGAATAAAATGGCGCTGAAATATCTCGGTTCGTAAATGTTTATGTGTTTAGTAAAGTGTTTGTGTATTTTGTAAATTCTTATTAAGTCCAGTATTTGTTTTCAAAGTTTTTTACGTCCACAAAATGATATGGTACTAAAAGTAACGAATATTATTTGAAATCAGGGACACTAAAGCTTGGCTATTAACCGCATTTTGTGTATCCTATCCGAAAATTAGAAAGGCGAAATTAGTAGTCCGTTTATTTTTCCGAAATATAAAAAAATAGTTTTCAATGGAAAATTCACTCGTATAAGAGCTTAAGTATATAAATGGTTATCACTACATGCATAAATATATTACTTAAAATACTCAAGACCTCCCTTTTCAATTATTTACCTCAAGCCTCGCATTAACCACCGTTATCAAACTAATTATGATAAAATTGATAAAAGGGACTTAACAGAGGGGCGTTCAAATGAGTGAAAGTCACGTGACATGTTACCCCATATGTTAAGGAAGCCCTTGATACGAGATCTTGTTCAAATATATCAAGGCATACACTTATAAGCAAGCAGTATTTTGTTATTTATAAATATTTAGTCGCGACAAAAACACTATTGCTTTAGCGTAGTTTTTAAGTTTCAGTTGCTGATTTATTTAATTTGGTGATTGTATTGTTTTTTTTAAACCAAGTTACCACCTTTAACCCTTAAATGCATGATGATGTACATTAGTATGTATTGTGTTCTGTTTTAATCAAAAATTAAGAAATAAATATAAAGGAAAAATCATGCATATAAGGTTAAGGCGAGAGTTACTCGCCGTAGTTTACTCGTCGCAGTCAAAAAAATCCTACCGGTCTTAGCTTTTTTCGTTTACTTCTATTTCTATAAAAAGTGTATAAAATATCACCCTTCCTGATATCAAATGGGTAGTACTACGGAAATGCATTAGGGTGATAAGCAGATTGGTGATTTGAATGAAAGGAAATAAAGTCGATTGTTTTTTGGGGTTCGATTTTAGGTGATTCACTAAATGCACTTTGATAATTATAAATCGATACTTTGTATTGTTTAATTTATTTCACTTATGTTGTAAAGTGAAGAGATATGTCTATTTTTTTAATTCCATAAAAAATAAATGTTACTTCACTCAGGTACTTTAACATTAGTAAGTATTTTACTTTAATGTTAGTTAGTATCTTCCTATGACACAAGCGTTTGCTTCGTATGGGACAGATGTTATTTCATGATCAAGACGTCAAAATTCTTTGTCTCGAAAAGAAAACGTTGGAAATTATTGGGCATTAAATTTATAAAAATGCTTATGAACGAGTCTAACAATATTTTAAAGAGTAAATCGGAAACATAACCATATCACATACAAACACTCAAATACACTTAAACGAAAATGCTTACTGAAAACGCAGTTTAACACATATACTTTATACTTGGGATATAAAGCCGAATACACACACAGGGGTCGGTCAAACTCATCAAATATAAAATATTTCGTATGATTGATAGTTACAAGCGCATTTCCTGCTATCGGGAGCCTCTTCCGGTGAGTAGTTGTACGCGTGCGTAGACAATATTGTCTAAAGACATACACATCTATAATTTATTTAAGAATGAGACATTTTCTAGTAAAAAAAGTATTTTAGTATATTTTGTAGCTTAAAAATGTTGTCTGTTTTGGCTAAGCATAATACACACAAAATATGGAGAGAATCTGTAGTATTGTGTAAGTGATAACTTACACAACATTAAAATATGTTTTTATTTAATGTCTATTGGTGACGAGTGCCAGGTAGCAAGGTAGCTTTTATGTTCACCGTTTTTTTTGTCTGAAAATCGCTCATTCTGTGACCTTGGTAGAACATTTAAAGCGCGTTGTTTTTCTTGTTTTATTTTTATTCTTGCGCGAATATTTACTTAACTAAAATTTATTTTCAAATTAAACGTATGCCTAGTACGATTTTCGTGTTACTAGAGTTTCAAAATACCGTTATCAACCACATTATCGTGCACGTGACATAAAATTTCAATTTTTTATAATGATTTATAGATTTGTATAATCTGTCATATTCATGTGTCCGATTAGGAACTAGCTATAGTTACCCGTCTACCAGTTATAAAATCTCTGACCGCGCATTTTGGATGAATGTCTGTAGTACGAGTGCACTCAGCCTAATTTGTGGGGAGTGGCTGTTACTAACTGCTAGTTAATCTGTGGCCGCCGTTCCAGTGACTTTATGAGCCTTGATAAGGCACCGGACATGTTAAAGAGGGATTCATGTATGGGACTTTTAAGCTGATATTTTATTTAAAAACATGTTTTTATGGTAGCCATATTACTTTCAAGTACCAATTCGCAAGTAATAAGACGGATCAATCAATCAATCAATCAATATTACTTTATTGTACACCAGCATGGTGTTTCACAATGAGTCGGATATGATCCGATCCGCTCGTAGTAAAAATGGTAGAAATTAAATACAATGGTAGAAATTTAAAATATAAGTTTTAAGGCTAATTTTACCATTTTTACTGTAGATTTCATATGAATAATTATAAATAGAAATAAATCAATGTATAATTATGTGTAAATCGGGTTAAATATCACGAAAAAACAAAATCGAATTTATCATAGACGGAAACGAATCCGCTAGCTTTTGGCTCACGGAACGGTTCCGATTTTTCTGATGAATAAATTTGTTAAAAGATTCGTATGGAATCATTGTGATTTGGAAAAATCCTTTCCGAGACAATTGATTTCCGTCTCAATCGAATCGGATCCGTATCCGACTCATTGTGAAACACACCGCTGAAAACAAAATACAGAAACAATTTATAGTAAAATTACTTAATCTAGGTACATTGGGCGGCCTTATCGCGTAGAGCGATCTCTTCCAGGCAACGGATATAGGTTTTTTTTTAGTCTAAATGTTATTTTAAAATCTCATACATATATACCTACTACTTTTAATAACGCTAAACAATATCATATATATATACATGTACATTTACATATATGCTATTGCTTTATGTACCAAACCTTTTCGTCCAGTCCACATTTGACTGCCTAAAAGTGTAATAAACGTACAGAGTAAACCTTAAAACGAAAACCTGAAAAAATCAAACAGACGACCATAGTCGGTACACAGAACTTTTCTACACTTTGAGAATGCAGTGCTGCGATAAATGGACACAATTTTACGCTTTTTACTTGCATTTTTATTTTTTTTTCTGCTCTCGCCGTTGTAGTGGACAAAATAGGCTGAAATATACACCTTGCTCACTTGTTTACCTTTTGTGAGAGCTTTATATACAAGGTGCTTTGTTTATAAACGTTTATTATAAAAGTAAACTAATGTAGTGACGATGCGAAATATATTTTAGCATTGTAACTATTTGATAAACTGTAATTCATTAATGTTTTTAGCTTAATTTTCTAATATATATTTAGCTACGAATGTACCTCTTTGTGTTTAGAATTTAAACTAACTATTTATTCAAGCAAAAACCAATTAGTTATTTCTTCTTCCAACACAATTTTTCTGAGCCCTAACAGAGTGCGCGTGTACCGAAGCACACTGAAACAGACACTCGGTTAATTTGTTTTTCTTTTTGTTTCAGTTTAGTGAAAAGGCGAGGGGAGCATGGAGACCGTCGTCCAATATTTACTCCTAGCCCTGGCTCTGACTTCAGTGCAAATATCCTACACTGAGAGCCGGCTAAATGAAAAACGCAGGGATAAAACCGAGCGGAGGTACCACGGGGCGCAGGTCAAAGATAACATATGCGAGATTACTAACCGAGAGTCGAAAGTGCACTGTTACTGCGAGAGCACGGCTGTAAGGACCGCCACGCGAGCTGACTGCTGGGTCTTCAACGGCGGAATCGATTTGAACGACCCCATTTGGAACACTTTCAATTCACAGCCCCATTTAGAGCGACTCACGTTCAATGTCAGATCCGACGGCGCCCTCCGATTTGTCCCCTTACACGTGATCCACAGAATGAAACGACTGCAGAAGCTTTACATCCACTACGCCACGCTCACTAAAATAGAGAAGAAGACCTTCTCCAACATGACGACGCTGCGTGAAATAACGCTAATGAACAACAAAATAATAGAATTAGACTTCTCCGCTTTCACGAACTTGCCTTCGTTAGTGAACTTAACCATAAAGGATAATAAAGTGACCGAAATACAGCGGGACGTGTTCGTAGATCTACCCAACTTGAGGTACCTAGATCTGTCATTTAACAGCATTAATCTGGCACACGACGGATGCTTCGAGCATCTGACCGTTCTCAACGATCTCATAATAGAAGCGAATTTAATTTCGGTGCTGACTAGAGACACGTTCCGGGGATTGGGCAATCTGACTAGATTGGATCTGAGGTCGAATAAGTTGTCGATGATCGGGGATTTGACATTCACCGAATTGTGGAATCTGAACGAGCTGCTATTGGATAATAATGAATTGAGATATCTATCGGAGAGGGCGTTCGACGGGCTGGCGCTTCTACAGAAATTGTCCATGACTGGTAATAAATTGAAATCCATCAACCAGGGACTGCTGGAAGGCGTGCGTGGTCTTGAGTTATTGGACCTGAGGAACAATGACATCGAATATTTTACCTACGACACTATCAAGCCTGTATTGGAGAACTTGAAGACAAAGAATTCCGTCTTATATCTGAGCGGTAAGTTAATCCGGATTTATTGCTTACTTGGATTTCAAGTTCTTTGGTAAATTCGTACACATTTAGTAAAAATGGTTAGAAAATAAATGAAAAAAGTTCTCGTGGAATCGAAATAAATAACAGCTTAACATAATATATAAATAAATAACAGGTTTTGCTTGTACAAAATTGCATAAACCATTATATTATAGAGAGGGCAAACACCCCTAGAAAATAGTCGCCGAAACAAAACCAAATCTCTTTCCGTGACTCGAATACTGTTAGTCCATAAATAATGGTTTCCTAAACACGTGTCTATTGTCTATTATCATGAAAAAGTCACAACCAGAGCTCAGAGGAATAGTTATTTTTATTTATTATAATAAAAACACATTGTGTTGTCGCTAAATCGAGTTATGACGTCATTGCTGACTCGATGAAGGGCGGTTAAGGAGGGGAAGTGACCGATGCAGTAAATGAACTTATGCGTTTTTAGAAATATGGAATTACATATGTGCCTCGAAAACACTTCAAATATACTTTCTATGACAATTTTAAAATTGAAAATTATGTTGCCTAAAAACGATATAATATGATTTGTCTAATGTCTAATTCTTATCATAGCATATCAGTTCTTTAATTTGACATGTATAGAAATGTATGACTATTTATTAAGAAGTCTTTTTCGTCTTATAGATTGATACAAAAATATTAGAAGTTATTTTTTAAGCAACCTATTAAACCACTAAGAATTTAAACCGTGCAAGATTTTTTTTCTTCTCCAAGTATGTAGGTTTGTCATAGCTTGACAAAGACAGCTTTTACAAACCTGGAGCTTTTTTTCCAGAAAATTATAACCCAGGGTCTTCAAATCCAGAGAAAATTGGTTTACCTTAGGCAAGCGTGCAACATCTTACACTACAGTGGTGCTTAACATCAGACCGGCTGTAGTCGTTGGCCTATTCCGTGTTAAAAAAGCCATGTAAAATTGCAAAGCTTAAATACTGCATACAGGTCACACCTAACACAGTATTGCTACACTCATTAATTGTCTGTAATGTGGAGGGTGCAGGCAGGGCTCGCCCCCGGCAGACCCTTTGTTTGCAAAATATACGTATTTATCTACCTTGCAAGTCCGGCTCCGCAGGAAATAAGGTATTATGCCTCTTGTATTTAGCGGGGAAGAAAATTGTTGTTACTTTAGGTGCAATCAAACATGGGGGTTGTTATGTAAATAATAATGATTACGTTTTATGATACCACATAATGGATTGGCTTTGGCTAAAACAGCGATTCCTGCTGTAATGATAAAAAATATGGAAATAAATTAAATAATAATAATCTAATATTCTAATGTATTATGGAAGCTAAGTGTATTAAAAATGGGTTTGGTCTACAAGTAAATAAATATCTTGAAAAACTCATTTTTTTTTGTCAATATGGCTAAAATTCAAGTGCAAAGAAAATACAAACTAACATTCGAATCAAGCTATTTTAATTACATAAAAGAGACTGTAATTTGGTAAGAAATATGTAACAAAGATCTTGCTCGGACAAAAACCTGAGTCTATGATAATAACTCAACTAATACTAAGTAAGCCAGCTACTGGCATTTTTTGTAAATAAAACTGTAAAAATCTTTTCCAAACTTAATCATAATAACTTCTTGTGATCACTAGCGCCGCGGCCGTTTTTCAAAACCTTATGAGCCATAAGTTTAGTCCGCATAAAGTCTAAGTTAGTTTCCGGAATATTTGAACTACAAACTTGTTGAAGCACAAGAATTTGTGCAGTGAGCGCCTAAATAAACTGGCAAAGTTTAAGTTAAGTTCGAAGGAGAACTATCGAAAGTAAAGTCTAGCGAAATATGGATCAAATATAGATATAAATAGCTATAATCTCTTAGTTATGAATTGATTTTTAGGTTTGTTCTTAAATATATAATGTTTCATTCAAATTTTTATTGCATTAAAGTTTATCTGGAAATTAGAGATAAACACAGTGTTTTAACTTTAAGTACATTATGTAGATTAAAAGTCTGTCACAATGACTGTATTAGTGTAGGTCTTGCCTAAAGTTTTCTTATGAGCGTATTAACTTGCGTTTGATACAATTAAAGTTGCACTACGATAGAAACGAGACGCATCGAATAAACACATGATGTTACGATATATCACATATTTGGAATTACATTTTAAACTTTTGTTGTTTCTTGTTACAGGTAACAAACTCATATGCGACTGCCGCATCTCCTGGATCCAGACCCTCCGCAACGAAACCAAAAGCGAACCTCTCAGACTAGCTCTAGATGACGTCACATGCTCACCAAACTTGGACAGAACGGAAAATTCCAACGAGGTTATTTCTGAAACTCCTGACTCTGCAAAATCAGTCAAAACAAGCCAAGTTTTCGAAGTAGAAGCTAACAGCGAAGTTCCAAGCGATGAATATGATGACGCGTCAAGTCAATACAAAATTGAGCCCACCGTACAGCCAGTGATAGCGAACCAAGTATCTATAGTAGATATGCCACTAGAAGCAATGCCCTGTCCGAGCGAACTCGTCCAAAAAGGAGAGGACACTCTCATGCTCTCATCCAAAGACGAAAGCTACTGGCGACCCAGCTCAAGCCTAAGATTAACAACGAGTTTTACCCTAACACTAACTTTAGTACTAATAGCGATGTAAGTGCAAGCGAAAATGAACTCAGTGGGATCAGTGATTTCTGTGTGATTGCGTTTTAAGGTGTATTGTAATAAGAGTCAATTTTGTAAACGTATAGATAAGCGAAAAGACTGGTATATTTAAATTATTCTGTAGTTAGAATAGGTAAGACCAGTGATGTAGTTTACGCGACTTTTCAATAGAATTACGTACTTTAAATAACATTTTTTATGCAGAATAAGTTGAGACTGCCTGATGTTAAGCGTAACTGTGAGGTCAAGTAGACGCCCATTTGCTTATATAATATCAAATTACCTATGGTTACAGTTAATGAGGTGTAAATAAATAAAATACTTTTATACAATCAAATTACTGTAACTGCAGTTTTAGTAGTGGGTTGACACATAACAATAGATATCTGCATTGTTAACACATAAAACCTTTATAGATAAATGATCCCGTAAGTATATTAAGACCTTCTCTCAAAAGATATGTACTTATGTAAATAAAATAATTTTCTTGACTTTCACAAAACTAAATTACAAATTAGTTTGTAGTAATTTAAAGACAGATAAATGTACATATAGCTTAAACGGTTTGGAAATTATTCAAATAAAGATTTTGACTAATACTGTTCTGTTTTACTCCTCTCTCTTGAGTCGTATTTCCTTATGACTGAGGGTCGTGACTTCGCCTCAGAATTAATTCGTTAGGGGAGTTCTCTTGGGCAGATACTTCGTGGAGGGCGTCCAGGTCCTTCTACGAAAGACACATGTCCTCGGATATTGTGGTCCTTAAACATGTCGGTTTCCTAACGAAGTTTTCCTTCACCACCAAGCGAGTGCAAATCCACACGTCATAACTTGAAAATACAAGTCATTAGTGTAGGGCCGGATTCAAACCAAGGTGCGTCTGAGTGAAAAGCAGACACTGGAACCGCTTAGCCACACTCAATTAAATTTGTATAAATAAATAAATTTAAAAAGCCTTCAACATTTCGCATCAGCAATATTTGTTAAAGAGGTAAGTATTTAAATTCCAAAACAATTTAAATACTTAATATCATATCAAAGAGAACCTAAGAAGATTAAATTTAACATCTGAATTACTTAGTACACATTTTATTTAACAGCATCAGATACTGTTCAATTGACGTAAATTTTCTAAATTGAAAAAAGTATAGATATACGAAAAAGTGTATTGAAAAGTTTTAATTTGAATAACTGACTTCAATACTATAAAAACGATATATATAGATACGACCAATAGCAGATATAATAGGGCCTTATTACAAAACGTGGTTTAACTATTAGTCCAGAACTTTGAAAATATGCAGTGCGTTTTTGCAGGTCAAAATTTGTCTGTCAACTGTCATAATAATCAAACTGTCAAAATGTAACCGATATTTAATTGTTAGTATGTAATGTTTGAACATGAAGAAACGATGTTTTATTTTTAAAGCCCTGGACTAATATTTAAACCGCGTTTTGTAATAATACTGATAATGATTGTTGCTTTGCTTGTTATTCTTTTGATTCACTTTTATTCCGCAAAGAACTTTTAATTACCATTAATTTTGGTTTGTTGATTGTATCTAATAGGTTTATTTTTATCATGAAACAAAGAGCGAAGCCTTCTTGTTGATAATAATGAGAAACTAATTTATCACTGAGCTATATAACTACTAATTTGGAGGGGAGTCATGACCGCTAGTAATAAGTAAGAGGGAGAGATCATCATCATCATCATCATCAACTTATAGTCGTCCACTTCTGGACATAGGCCTCTCCCAAAGCACGCCACGCAGCCTAATTAAGAGGGTGAAATAGCCAACTACACTGTATATATAAGTAAACAGCAAATAGTCATATGACAAGCTTGAGTTACTAAATCCAAAACTAGGCTACAAACTATCCTACAGCCGTACTCATATCACCCTCCACGATACAATTTAGTTTCTTATACAATATAACCCTTATTACAAAGCGATAGGGTTTAAATTCAAATTGTGTTTGTGTCTAAAATTTTAAAGCTTGAATAAATAAAGCTAAGGAGGTAATGGTACAAAGCAGGGACTGATTATCCAAGTTGGCTTAATGATACTGAATTATAATACCGCTCACCTCTAGGAGACTAAGTTTGCAATATGTTCCTAAGATTACATTTTAGGTGGGTTATGTAGTACTTAAGCAATTTAAGTTATACTACTCATATTTCTGGTAAGTGGATTGTTAGTAAATTAATATTTAAGCTCCCGTAAGTGTTTAAGGTGTTCAAGTTTAATGATTTAAACCTCCAATATGAGAGATGATTGGTTTCTTCAAGGCAAGCACGGTAGACCGTAGGCTATGACGTCACTTAACATCAGGCAAGTGGTAGTCAAGCGTACACCATGTTGTTATCAATGTAATTATTTTTATACTTTTTCAGATACATATAGGTATATTTAATGAAGAAATATTTATTATTTTATCCAATTTTTTGGATAAAATAATAAATATTTCTTCCACGTACCATAAATGCGACTACAATTTCTCCTGCTTACACCAAACTTTAATTTTTTACCTCATTATTTCCGAAATCTTATGTCTTATTCCCAAATTACTGTCAGAAATTTATCTTTCTTACGATGTCAAACAAATATGAAACATAATAATAGCTGTCAGCATTTCATAATTACTTGTGTTGATAGGATATGTAGTTATATGGTCTTATGAAACATTCAACGTTGTGACGAGTGGACTTCAGAGGTGAATGGATACCAACTGCTACTAAAATATGTAGGTTTCTTGAGAAATTCTATGATTTTGTTCAAAAATAATTTATATTTTACTAAAAATTTAGCTATGGTTTTTGTAAAAGATTAATAAAGACCTAAATTAGAAGAAATAATAAACTTGGCTTTTTAAGTAAGTTACATGAGAGTAGAGTGGTAAGATTTAATAATTTTTGTCTTGGAGATTTGAAAAACAATTGTCTATACACATAACATACTCAAATCAATTCAACAAAAATTGACTTGTTAAAAAGAATACAATAGCTATGTAGTAAGTGAAAAGCTGAAAATCTGCCAGTTTAATTGCATCTCGACAGACGACGCAGACGTTTACGCTTCATTCGTCACTGAAATCGTCTCACATTTCGCTAAACTACCATTTAAACACAAAGAAAGCGGCAAAATAACTTAATTTAGATAAACGCTGCAATATACACTACTTTGTTGATAATCTCAGAGAGCTTTCCCCAAAAAATATTACAAAAACAAAAGGAGAAGCGCAAAAGAACTGGGATTTTTAAGCAGCGCTAAGTAAAGGAGAAAAAATTAAGTCGAAACTGGGATCTTAAAATGTTCCTCAGATAATAAGTACAGGTAGTTTACTTTGACGGTGTAATACTTAGGCCTACTAAGAGTTTTCGAACGATGAAAACATCTTTGTATTTAAAGCTTAATTATTTAGTGCAAAGATTAGTAATTAATATAATATTATAATATAAAATAATATTATTATAATATAATATTATTATATTAATATAATATTATTATTAATGTAGATTAGTTTTTTTTTTTTTTTTTTTAATATGTATATATAATGTTTATTTTTTTATTATTATTTGGAAGTGTTACTATTAATTTTTGTTGTTTGGTTAAATATTTTACTATCTGTGCAAAGATAAAAATATGAAATCTTCTAAAGTATGAATGGAAATTCGAATAGTTACAAGTCATGAAACGCAATAAATTTCGCATTATGGTGACTTTGTTGAACCGAGGAGTCATTCCGTTTTAGAGATCTCAGACATAATACATATTATGTATGTATTTGATATGTACAATAATATGTAAGGTATACCAAAGTGATTGAAATCAAGGCAATGGCTCCTAAGGTCAAAAAGTAGGTTGCCAATTAACACGCTACTAAAATTTATATGATTTCATTTGTAAAACTATATATATTTTTATCGTGTTTTAATAAATTATTTACCTATCTATCAAGGGATTACAACAAAGTATTAAAATCGTCAAAGCCTAGGAGGTTACAAAACAATCGATTCCATTATCACAAACGTACTTAAACTATAGCATAGTCTATGTAGATATAAATACCATTTGCTATTACATCTTGCAAGATATCGAAGAAACGACTCACAAAATAAGGCAAATTCGTCGCAAACCTTTCACAGACGTATGGTGGAAGAAGATAGAATTGGGCCATGATAATTGAAGGGTGTTGAATATCAAATGTGGGCGTTTATGTGACGTTAAGTCGGTTTATGGGGTTAAGATCCAGTCACCCGGATGGATTTGTTAACAGGTACTTAATGTAACGCTTTGTATATCCCTAATTGACTTATAATAAGTGCGAGACGATAAATTAAGAAAATATCTAAGAGTACATGAGGTCATGATTTTTTTAAATAGAAACAGATAATAAAGTTATAGTAAAGAAGTAAATAAATCATTGAGATTTGCATACACAGCGATGGCAAATATTGTAATAAATACATTTCAAAAACGTCACGTAGGTACATAGGTTATTTATACATCAACTTTTTATATATTCCTAATGTATGGAGTATTGTTCGCACCTTTGGGATGGATCTGCCAGGTACCAGCTTGAGGCGTTGGAGTTAATTGAGAAGCGGGCTAAAAAGCTCATCGCGAAAGACTCACTCTGTAGCTCAAAATTATAAAGCCTTGAGCACCGCCGTAAGGTGGCCAGTCTTTCGGTTTTTTACAGGTTGCATTTCGGAGAGTGTGCGGAGGAATTACATAATTTAATTGCTGCAGCCCCATTTTACCTATTTAAAGACTCGCACCAAGCGGTTTGCTTCGACTTTCATCGTGCGAACAGCCAAACTGTGGAACTCCTTGCCCGAATCTCTATTTCCCTTGAACTATAATTTGTCGGTCTTCAAGTCGAGAGTAAACCGGTTTCTTCTAGGCAAGCGCGCTTGATCGTAGATTACAACGTTGCTTAACATCAGGCAAGTTGTAGTCAAGCGTGAGTCTACCTAATGTAAAAAAAAAAAAAATGTATGCTCGCGGTTTCGCTTGCATTGTCACGGGATCAAAAGTATCCTATTACACCCAGGACCTTACATAATCACTATACCGAAAATCACGATGGTTTGTTGCTTCGTTATGGCGTGAAAGCGAACAAATAGACCAATATTCACAAGTTCACATTTATATTATACAAGTGGATGCTCGCGGCTTCGCTCGCATTAAGAAGTAATAACTTGCATCCCCTATTGTACCCCTTTAAAAGCGGCTTTTCCAAAAATCCTTTCTTAGCGGATGGCTACGTCATAACATCTACCTGCATGTCAAATTTCAGCCCGATCCGTCCAGTGGTTTAGGCTGTGCGTTGATAGATCACTATATCAGTCAGTCAATCAGTCAGTCGGTCACCTTTGAGTTTTATATATTTAGACAATCATCATCATTATCAGCCCGTTATCATCCACTGCTGAGTATAGACATCTTTTCTATAATAGTATGATTATATAATATTATATTAATGTGACATAATTCTACTGGATAAGCAGCCCTTAAGTCGGTTTATGGGGTTAAATATTCTGTCTCCGAATGATAGGATCTATGTTTGTGTAGGTAAGGTAATTTGGAATATTTTAATACGTGTCGGAATTCCGATGTGCTGGAATGTTATAGCTTATTTATTATAGAAGGGAGTGAATTTGGGGTTAAATTAAGAAAATGATGTACAACCTTTTTATTCGAAGTATGTAATAATAAGTTAATACAATGTTGAGATATTGTATTAACTTTTCTAATAAAAAAAACCTTGGTTCCATACGCGAATGAACATGTATTTATAAAACTGAATCCTATCATGTTCAAAGCCGTTTTTTGGTAGAAAAACCCAATTCAAACAGAAACCATTTAAATCGATTCATAAAAATATTCTTTAATAGCCGCCTTTAATATTTCCATGATAAAATTAATACAAAGTTCTCTTAGCTTCAAAGCACTCACCATTAAGTGAAATCAAGCTAAATAATACGTCTAAAAGCTTCGGTATTGCATCTATTAATTCCCAATGATCCAATAGCGCTACTGTGAATGCCCGAGGTAAAAGCTTCCGCACATTGCTAATACAGCACGTAGTTACACTGATTTTGTTAAAAATGTTTCAAGCAGCAAAACTATATCATATTTAAGTTACATTAACTAATTTTAAAATTGTTTTTGCGTCGGTTACTTGAATCTTGTCTGTATTCGTTAAGACGTACACGTGCGTTTTCTTTATAGAAAGTTATAAAAAAAAGCACACACAGGACACAACAATATAAAAAAGGTGAAAAACAGGCAGTTTACAAAGCTGATAAGTTATATTGATGTATCCCGTGCGTCTAAAAAGGTCATAACACAGCATTGATGCTGCAGATTACAGTTATTCTACAGCGCCGATTTTCAGGTATGTCCTTTGACCTTTGAGACGCGCAAGGTCAAAAGTTAAATAAGACAATAAATAAAAAAGAGTAAAAAGATATGTATCATCTCTTTTTTATCTCTACCTTTACATAAATTTCTCTTTTCTACTGCGATAAATTTCATATATTGCATTAAATTAACTACTTTGTGTCTATAAATTTGGTAATGTGCTGGGCGTTTTAGAACATCGAGCAATTAATATCGGAAAGTACGAAGGAGCATTTTCAGGCCCTCAATTTGCATTGAGTATTGCCGAGACGGTCATTCAGTTAGCCTATCGGAGGCTTGGTGCAAAGATCAAGAAACCGGTATGTTAAACAAAAATAAATTGCACAAAAAGTGTAAATATATGTAAATTATTCGTAAGAACAATCTTCCCTAAACCAATCAACCACCAAATAACTGAGAAGTGAAAACATTGAGATCTTCAAGACGAACGATAATATCTTACTAACTTTAAAGCTGAGTGAATCACTTTGAAGTTAATCATGTGTTTGGGCAGTCTTGTATAGGAGCCAGTGGCATTCCAGTGCCAGTTCAATAAACAGATAATGTAAAAAAAATATTAATAAAATTAGTGGGTGCTCGCGACTTCACATTAAGTAGTAAAACTTGCATCCCCTATTTCACCCCTTTTAAAGTGGCATTTCCAAAAATCTTTTCTTAGCGGATGCCTACGTTATATTTTGTACACAAAGTTCCACTTAGCAACAATCCCTGTCAGTACATAGTGACAGCATATCACATGTACCAATCACTATCCATAAATAATGTACAATTGAACAAGGCACGGAATGTTCCTAATTGCAATTGTCAACTGAAATAATAACTGTACTGTAACGACAATTATAGGCCAATTATGTAGCAACTTATAATTGTAGCTATTAAAGACCGGCGGTTAATGGTAAGCGCCTAAATGATAATCTACGAATAATAAATTCTATAGACTCGTTAGTCCTTTCAAATGTCGCGTCGAAAATGCTTCCACGTTTACATCTCTCTTCCACATACCACTTGCACACAAGCTGGTTCCTGACCTGTTACTATGGCGGAAAAAAAATGTATAAATTTAAAATTCAATTTATTGAGATAGAATGTATCTGATACATTAAATTTAACAAGAAGTTGTAATTTGAATAGCATATTCTATGATTATTTATTTTTTAATATTATATGTAGGTGTGTGTTGCAACTTTACAGTAAATATTCTTCAATAAAGACTCTTTATCTTTAATAGCCGAATGCTGCAGAATATGTGGTCGCAGTTAGACGCTAAAGAGTTAAACCCCACCAAATCATACTCGTACGTACGGGAGCGGTGTACTATCTCGTGCAACTCTTTTTTGAGTCAGTTACGTTTCCATGACATCAAGTATTCGTAGTAAATGCTTAAATGGCAGGCCATTTAGAAGTGTCCTACCTATTTATTGAGCTAGGGTATCTATTAAAATAAACTAAACAAAATATATGGTATTTGAAGGAATGGAGAATTAAAATCGGAGACGATTGGTTATTATTGTGTAATAGTTGTTCTATTTCCAGTTATTTGGTGCTTTTAAATTTAAATAAAAAAAATATATTATTTAATATTAAAAATGCATTCCAAATTTTACCAATTCATTTTAGAGACATATTTTATAACTCACTCGCATTATTTTGAGATAAAAAATAGCCTTATATGACACTTCTAAAACCTCATACTAAAAATCATGATGATACGTTCAGCCGTGTTTGCGTTAAAAATATTTAAAAAAAAACAGAAAAGCAGACACACAGATAGACAGTCAAAAATTCTAAAAACTGCTGATACGTGTTGTGTTATGGGTTTAAAGTTTACCCAAACAGTTTTTTTTCTCATATCCTCTATGTCCAGATTTTTCACTTTTTTCAGCATTAAACATAAACATGACATAACATAAAAAGCGTTTATTTGAACTTTCAAAGGGGTGGTGCAGTAAGGTTGATTGAACATAGAGGATAACATAAACATGTTATTTTTATATGAATAGTAGATTCTCGACAATTTAAAACATAATGGCTCTTATTACAAAACCTGATTTAACTGTTAGTCCAGAACTTCGAAAATACTGAGTTCGTTATCGTTGTTTAAAATTTGACTGTCTGCTATCATAATAATCAATTAACGTTCCAATTTGAAGTTGACATTTTGATTGTTCGTATGTGACGTTTGAACAAGAACCAACTTTTTTTTTCAAATTCCTGGACTAATATTTAAACCATTTTTTGTAATAAGACGGAATGTATGTATGAAAATGTCATGCTAAACATCACACTACAACTAAAATAACTAAGCTATGTATCCTCAGATTTCACACGAATCCCCAACAAAAGTGCGAGCAACACTTCTGCAATAAATGACCGCAACACTCCCCGATATATCAACAATGTCAATACCACACAGATACCATTGCCACCCTACAATTGTACTGTTGAGACGAAAAGTATCTAGGTATGATGCAATACTTCTTTTTTAAATGAATCATCAAATATATTTTTAAGTAAAATATAGGAAAGGTATCACTAAAGTGATCTCAAATGACTTCAAAAGCGGAACTTCTCAATTGTATTTTTACCCAAGAAAGGTTTGCATGTTTGACAACAAAGTCACTGCTATACTATTGCTCCAGCCTATGGTGCAGAAAGCTAACAAAGATAACTTCTAGATTTGAAGATTCAAGAATAAATTCCGAATGATTATTAAAATATGATACTTATGTTGTTTCTTATTTTGTAACTTCTCCTTTATTTCTAAATCGATTTCATGTGTCTCTTATGTTTGTGTTAAGTAGGTAATGTTTTTGAGACTGGATTAATAAGTTGTTAGATAATTTAATTTTATTCAATTTGTCTCCTTTCTTACCAAACATTTCATACAAAGAAGGTAAGTTGCAAATTTACATAAAATAATTTCAAGATACGCGACTTTCCACCATACCATTTGAGTGCGGAAGCCGTCTGAAGTAAAAACGTAAGAGATCGTTATACTAGTAACATTTTAGTGCTTCAAGTTTAAACCTACTCGTTAGGTTACCGACATAGAATTGTAAAAGTTAGAATGGCCAAAATGTTCATAGCACACGTACACTATGTTTCGTTGTTACTCTCGAAATTTTTATAAAAAAACGAGAGGAAAACACGAGTTGCTAAGAAGTAGTATGAAGTGGCCCGCTTTAGATTAGTACAGCTTTTTGCACATGGGATAGGTTTGCGTTTGACTATTGCCTGCCTGATGTTAAGCATTGCTGCAGCTTACGTTTAACACGCTTACCTAGAAGCGAAGCGGTGTAAGTCGTTTAGGGGATGTATGTAACACGCTAAAGCACAAGTTTGTTGGGATGAGCAATGTCGTTAATCTGTAATAATATATTATATATTTTAAAATGACAATACTATTTACTATATTTAAAACGGTTTTTAACACAGAAAAGAGAGTATAATTACAGTCTCAGTTCAGATAAATAAATGTCTACATTAGAAAGAAAAATCTTTTTTTTGAGACACGAAATAAAAAACATACAAAGAAAGAGATTAAAAAATAACATATACTAGTGCCACAAGTGGCGGCCTTATCGCTAAAAGCGATGTCTTGCTGAAAACCATTGGACCATTAATTAACGACTGTTCTTCCAATATTTATAAATCTCAGCCAGCAAAGTATCGTTTGGCACACGACGATACGGGTAGTACTCAAGAAGCGCTTAGCGCTAACTTGTAATAGGTATGTAGGTATGAGTCATGTGGCTGCGGAAACGATGCTATTGATGTTTAATATTTTATGTGATTACTTTGGTACGTAAAAGACTACGTATCTTTATATTCTAATGCAACTTAAAAGCTAATTTTCTTATTCTTCTTATCGAATGAGAGTGGCCAACTCTGGTGTCGAGAGTTTACCAGGCCACCCTACGGGCCTCTGTCATGCTAATTACTTATGTTTTACAACTTTTGCAAATATGCTAAAAACGTCATGACGCGATGTCTGAATGGGAATGTTATCTATCTATTTTATTACCTAGGTAACCTTTAAAAGACAAAAGCGTTAGTGGCCAATAATACAATACCATCTTGTTTGCAATAAAGAAATATGACTTTGCTAGTATATCTTAAGCAAACGCATTATATTTTTATGTTTTTGTTGTTCCTTTTAGCCATGTCCCAATTTCTTGCGGTCGGCAATTATATTTTTATGTGACTCAAAAGTTTTGAAATATTCTTTCCATGAATATTTTTCAACCAACTTAAAATAAGAATCTCTCTTTAATTCGTATTTTCTCATGACTGAGTGTCGTGATTCCCCACATAATTAATTCGTTAAGGAAGTTTTCTAAGCAGATATATCGTGATGGGCGCCCAGATCCTTCCACGAAAGACACGTCCTCGGATAAAAATAAGAGTAGGTAAGGTTCTTAATTTGGTGGATAAATATAGTTAGCGGTAGTACCTACTTACACACAAAAGTGTCGTTGAAACCACTTCTGCCGTCGCCTATCCCTCGCTATTATAATATCCCCATGCTGTCACCATTGTGTTGTAACAGCTCAATATTATTCCCAACACAATAGGAAATGATCTTCAAACAGTATTAAAGTGTCCGATGTTGAATTACAACTTTTTTGCCATTATTGGAGCCCACAAATCAAGTATTTACGTAATGTAGGGTCTTTTGACAGTCTGTTTTGCATTACACGGATTTTTTTTAATGCGTAAGATTTATAACAACATTTAAACCCCTATCGAGTGTGGCTTAGCGGTTCAAGAGTATTGTTTTCATCCAGACGCACCCTGGTTTGAAACCGGCTTTACACCAATGACTTGTATTTTCAAGTTATTTATGGATTCGCACTCGCTTAGCGATGAAGGAAAAACACAATATCCGAGGACATGTTGTGTCTTCCGTGGAAGGACCTGGGTGCCCACCACGATGTATCTGCCCGTGAAAACTCCCCTAACAAATTAATTCTGCGGGGGAGTCACACCCTTAGTCATGAAGAAATACGACTCAAGAGGGAGCACCCCGTCAAGACCACTTGCAAGAAGATTTTTAAATACACTTAAGTAGTTTATACTTAGTGATTTCATCATTTAATGCGTTGAAGAATCGTTGGGCAAGGGATCTTAGTTAATTTCATAGCTTGTCGTTTTTCGTAGATTCTAAAACATTTAATAAAAGTTAACATTTATGACGGAAAAGTGTATGGATTGTTTTCTCATACAAACTCAGTCCGTCTTATTACAAAACGCAGTTTAAATATTAGTCCAGGTCTTTGAAAATAAAAAGTGGGTTCTTGTTGTTCAGACATCACAAACAAGCAATCAAAATGCCAATAAAAATTGGAACTTTGATTTAACATTGGTACAAGTTGACAGTTTGATAATTATGACAGTAGACAGGCATTTTTCGAACAACTAAAACGGACTTGGTCTTGATCTAAATTTAAACCACGTTTTGTAAAAGGACCCTGTTTGTAACATTATCGTGTCGAATCTTGGATGATAGTTTATTAGTAAACACATAAATAAATTGTTAATAAATTGTTGATGTATTTGAAAGTTATTTTAGTAATATAGCTGCAAATTTAACAAAAAATTTAAACTCTTCGCCAGCATCAGCTAGAGCTTTCCTTGCTGAACATGTTTCTAAGCCTACTTCTTTATTTGACTTTCACACAGTGTCTCCTACAAATATTTTAAAAACTTTCAAAAGCTTAAACGTTAAAAAAACTGAAGACCTTTGGGGGATTTCAGTTCATGTATTAGGGAATATAATCACTACGATTGCTCCATATTTATCTAACATTTTCAATTATTGTATAGTGACTGGAACCTTTCCTTCTTTGATGAAATTTAGCAAAATAGTTCCTATTTTTAAATCTGGCTCTAAAGAAAATCCATCTAATTATAGGCCTGTTTCAATACTTCCATCAATCAGCAAAATTTTTGAAAAAATTATGTTGGATCAGCTATTAGTACATTTCAACTGCAATAAAATTCTACACGAAAATCAATTTGGCTTTACAAGAGGGAGATCAACAATAGATGCTGGCTCCAAGTTAATACGTACTATTCTAGAGGCTTTTGAAGGTAAACAGGATGCAGTAGGGATTTTCTGTGACTTAAGCAAGGCATTCGACTGCGTATGCCATGAAACTCTAATTGTCAAGCTTCAATTTTATGGTCTTAATGACAAAGCCACTAACCTTATGTCATCTTATCTATCAAACAGAATTCAATCTGTAAATTTAGGGAACACATGTTCTTCAGGCGCTGTAGTCAAGATGGGTGTTCCACAGGGTTCTATCCTGGGCCCTTTTTTGTTCTTAGTTTATGTGAACGACCTACCCTACATGTTAGGTTCTCTAAAAAATTGTGATATTGTTCAATTCGCCGATGACACTTCAATCTTATTTAAAAATAAAAGAGGTACACAAGACCTTAGTCATATCTGCGAAGTTTTAAAGAAAGTGAGCGAATGGTTCTCAGCCAACAACTTGATGCTTAATCCTAATAAGACAAAATGTGTAAAATTTACACTTCCTAATGTGACCAAATCAGATACAAATATATTTATGATGGGTGAAAAGTTGGAACTAGTGAATTCGATTCTATTCTTAGGTTTGACAATAGATGAAAAGTTACAATGGGGAGCTCATATATCAGCACTCGCAGGTAAACTTTCTTCTGCAGCATACGCAATACGGGAAATCCGTAAAATTACTGATGTATCCACAGCTAGACTAGTTTACTTTGCATATTTTCATAGTATAATGAGCTATGGAATATTATTGTGGGGTAGCGCTGCAGATATAAACGACATCTTTGTTTTACAAAAACGCGCTATTCGAGCTATTTATAACTTAAGGCCCCGTCATTCACTAGAGAATGTCTTCAGAGAAGTAAAAATACTAACAGTGCACTCATTATACATTTACGAGAACATAATGTATGCCCGTAAATACTTGAGGCCTCAACAAAAAAAAAATGACTGCAATATGATTACCCGCCAAAAAAATAAACCTGTATATCCACGTTTGAGACTCCAGAAAAGCGGAAAGTCATTTATAGGTAATGCTATAAGCTTCTATAATAAGATTCCAAATGAAATCCTGGACCTCAATGAAACTCACTTTAAAAAATATGTTAAAGATTACCTAATTAAAAAAGCTTATTATAAACTTGAACATTACACTAAAGATCCACATGTGTGGTGGTTGTCTAGCTCTGAACGCAAGCAATTAAAAACAAATAAAAACTAATGTTGTAATTATTTTTATGTACACTGTGTACCTAACTATTTATATTTTGACGAAACCAAGTGTTCGGAAGATCCAACGGAATGATAAATAAATACAATACAATACAATACATAAAACGAAAATTGATTTTGTTTTATTATCACCTAATAATAAGCAAATGTGAAATACATATGTCGGTAAACTAGGTAACAAGTATTTAATAGGTCTGATCGATAAATAGATGAACCCAAAAAATTCATTACATTTTTTAGTACCTAAATGAAAATAAGGATTATAAAATCTAAAAAAGATGTTTGGATAACTGAAGCGTTTTCCGTTAACACTTAACATAATTATGTAAGTATTATGTAAATTTCCTATTTATAGAATTTTAAACATCATAACATACCCGTACATCATATCGATGGTTGAATATATTATGTAGATAGGCGGAAATTAGGAGCAATGAAATGCTAAAATATTTAGCATAAGCATTAGCTTTATGTTAAAATATTATCGAAATAATGTTTAAGATAGATACACATACATAGATGTATAAATAAATAAATAAAATAATAAATATTCCGGGACATTGCACACAGCGCCATCTAGCCCCACACTAAGCTAACGCTTGTGTCGTGGGTACTAGATAACGGATATAATACTTATATACTTTTTTTTTTTTGTTAATACATACTTATTATACATACAAACGACCAGACTCAACACAAGTAATCATAAATTTTAAAATGCATAAATACTTGTGTCACGCCGGAATCGAACCCGCAACCCCTAGATTAGAAGGCAGAGCCACTACCAACTAAGCTAACAGGCCAGTCACTAAGCTAACAGGCCAGTATATTGTATATTTGAATATATGTAGAATATATTTTCCAAAAAAATACCCAATTAATGGTTTTAATCATTTGGATTTTAATTAAAAAAAATCTTCACTGCGAATTATTTGATGTCATTTCTTGTCGTTGTTGTTAGATATATATCCTTAGAATTGCTCAGATATACGAAACACAAAGTACCTATGTACTTGTTTGAAATTGAATTATCTTATTTTTTAAAATCTGTATATGAAATCTGCATACAATAATACTTAATCCAGCAAAATATCACACCGATACTTCAAGTCAGTGTATCTTACATATATGTATAGATAGATGGTCGAAAATCTGAACATAGATGATATATAAAAAAAGTTTGGAGATACTTCGAACTGATAGCAGAACATGTTCCGTTTATCTGTACCTCTGTTCGTCTGTTTATATAAACGCTCGTCACGCAAAAACGGCCAAACGAATCATCATGTTTTTTGGTATGTAGGTAGTATGAAATCATAGGAGTGTCATAGGCTACTTTTTAGAAAGAAAGAAAGAAAGAAAGAAAAACATTTATTGTAGCAAATAATAATGAAATATGTACAAACAAGAATTATATACATTTAAAAATAAACCTATACTTAAAACTACTTAAATAAAATACATATTTGCCACAATACAACCCCAACTCAGCATAATGCTGGCTGCATAGCAACCAGCGCTGGTCTTCCGTTGGGGTTGGTGATGACGTCACGCACGCATACATGGAATTATTTTTAAACAGAAACAACAAAGACATACCTAGACAAGTTAATAAATACCAATAACAAATACAAATAAGATGGACGATGAAAAACAATTCTATTTTCAACAAAAGAGTACGCAGTATCAACTATTTAATATATATTACGGTTATATACATAAAATATATATATATATATATATATATACAGTTCAATTTAGATAGCGCTGGTGTCATTGACTAATGAAGCTTCCCTTTTCTGGTGTTCCAAAATAAATGTTTTGAGCCTTATTTTAAAACTATACTATTTTATCCTGAAATAATTTGAGCTAAGCCGCGGGCGTCCACAAGTATGACAATGTAAATATATAAAACTCAAAGGTAATGACTGACTGACTGATATAGTGATCTATCAACGTACAGCCCAAACCACTGGACGGATCGAGGAGAAATTTGGCGTGCAGGTAGATGTAATGACGTAGGCATCCGCTAAGAAAGGATTTTCGGAAATGCCACTTTTAAAGGGGTGAACTAGGGGATGCAAGTTTTACTTCTTAATGCGAGTGAAGCCGCGAGCACCCAATAGTATTTTATAAAACTGATTTAGTGTGACCATTTCATAAATCTGAAAAACTTTTTGTATTCAATTCCAGCACCAGCAGCTTATTGCCATGAGGTCATGTAAAACACGCCTAACACGTTAAACCCATAGGACGGATATTGAAACTGCGTGTGAAGCATCCAACCGAACAAACCAATCAGGCGCAATGCTGTTAACATAATATGTAGCTAAGCTATGTATATTACCCATGTATATATGTTGATGTTTGACAATATTGAAAACTAGTGGATTCCCGCGCCTTGGCTGGCATTATTTTGAGATAAAAAGTAGCCTATGACACTCCTAAGACCTCATACTACCTACATACCAAAAATCAAGATGATTTAGTTTTGTACTGTTTAATCCAAGCACTCATTTAAAATAATTAAGTATTACTTGATTAATGATGAAACCACCATAACGAAGCGTCAATTGAATGTCCTAAAATTACACACACATTTTGCTATTAGTGATTGAAAGCCATCTTTTGTTAGCAAAAACACAAAAACATAGGCTATTTCATAACCATCAAACTTATCCCTGCTCGTTTGTTAATATTTTCATTTTACGAATTGTTATTCATACAACAATTCGTTCGCAAACTGAAAGTGGACGCGCAGCACCGTGAAACATTTCGTTTGTGAAAATATTCCGAAGTGTTAATACTTTGGGAGCAATGGACTTTCGTGAACTTGGCGCGTTTTAGTCAACTGTATATTGTATGAGCTAGTTATCTTTATCAATACATATGCATAATAAGCTAAAGAGAAAAGAAAGTCTGTACATTGAAGGTTTTTAAAACAGTGTTTGACTTTATAGTAGAACTCATTTCAACTATTTTTAGATATTTTTTATCCATATTTTAAGAGGGAGTTTTCGAAGCCGACTATGTCACTTCCATAAGGCTTATACATTTAATATACAATTAAATACTATCAATAAAATTACTATATATATATCTAGCAGAATCTTGGCCTCGTCCGAAGTAGGTGAAGCTAAGATACTGCTACAAAGTCCAACACTGTTTTTGAATTTTGGTACCTATGTTTATCTATTTATTTAAACGCGCGTCACTCACAATCGCCTGAACAGAACTTCATGGTTTTTGGTATTTATGTAGCATGTGTTAGCTCTTAGCTCTAATGGGTGGCGTGATATTAATCCAGGACCAAGAGGCAGCGAAGCGGAAGCTGTCCTTGAAGGCAGCTAAACAGAGCCGCTTGATAGCAAACTTAGTCGAGCACTGGCGGGAAACACGTGGCCTTTAACTAGACGGTAGGTTACGAACGATTTTGACGGTCAAATAATTATTAAACACAAGTGGACGTCCGTGGCTTCGTTCCTATTTTTTTCGCATAAAATGCCTAGGCATCATCAGGACCGCATTATATCACCAAAACAAAAATCATGATAACCCTCTGGTCCATCGTGGTGTAAAAGGGGCACAAACACATTTTTTATTAAATGCAGTGATTTGATTCAGCTTTACTTATCGACTAAACCTTTCATTAACAGCATACACATTTTCTTTGTCAAAGAATTGCACACTTTCATTCTGAGCACATCAGTTCAATTTCTGTTCACTCAATTGTAAAAGAGGCGGGACTTTCGATGTAATAAAGAGATAGAAAGCAATCAAATCAGTCACAATGATAGAACCATTGTATGTATGCGAACGTTTAATAACAAAATGTCGCCATTGTTCACGTTCACCGATACTTCAAATGATAACATCCATATAACATGTGATACTACTTGACTATGAATTGTCCAATGGTAAGCAATCTATATTGACCAAAATGAAACCTGCTATTCACTTGATGGTAAACTATAATAACCGGTTTCTTCTAGGGAAGCGCGCTAGATCGCTTAAGTTGTTTGTTGCTTGTACAGCTCGTTGCGCATGTCGATGTCGGCCGCCTGGGGACAGTTAAGCAATCATTTTATTAGTCGAGAAAGGCACAAGGGCTGAAGATGATGATGATGAAGACACGAAGTCCCAATATATTTGTATCATACTATTTGTTGTCAATCGTGAGACTATCTCATGTAAAAAAAATGTTTAAGATGGTGCTAATTTGAACACAAATCTTAGCCACGAAAATAAAATAAAAATCCGGAAAGAAACACCTAAGTGGAATGGGAAATAAAATAAATCGCTGGTAAAAAACAAATGTTATGAATAATCTAGCTCTAATCTAGGCCATCTGGGACATTAAAATCTTTTTAAAACATATCTGTGTGGAGACAAGTTTGAAGTCGACACCAGGTTCCATAAGGATTCCTTTGTCCAAATGCAATCCGCGTAAAACGGGGCTGCAGGTGTGTTCCCGACGCTACTCTTCATCGGCCGCCTTTCATATTTGAGGCTTTAGAGAAGGATTTTTAAGATGCGACACATATAACTAAATTAAAAAACCTGCTTAACAAATGTAATATTACCAGTTATGATAGTGACGTTGTCTATAAACTTTAATTATATTGTAAAGCAAAGTTGTACACAATAGTTAGCCTTATAAATTGACAATTGTTTCACATATCTTAAAGTTTTAGTTTGTGAGTTGTTTTTGTGTTTATTATGAAAAAATAAATTAATAATTAGTAGTCTAAAATAAAGACATATTAAAGGCCATAATTGTGACAGCATCTGCAACTGGTTCATCAACACTAACATTACTGGACGCTACGTACTATAATAAATATGTTTATCTGTCAAAGAAGAAACTCAGCCAAAGATAACAACTAAATCAAAATCGTAAGGTCGGAGTATCCAGCAGTTAAGTCTATTTTTTTTTTGTTAACACGCTTTAATGGTACTGATATATGTAGATGCGTAGGTATACATAATATATGTTATTATGAACATTTTAATAATACAAACAAAAGTCTAGTATCAACCCGAAATTTTTCATTGTATTGCAAACTTACTATTTGAGTCCTCCTCATCTCATATACTTATTCTTCTTAGACGTATAAGTTTAAAAATAAAAGTGAAATAATAAAGTGTGTCGCGATATCAAAACTGTACCCTAACCAGTGTCAACACGCTGCTACGGCACGTAAATAATAAAGGCTTCCCTCGCCGCGACGTAAATACGTGCGGCTGCTTTTTATTACGACTGTCTACTTGTCTCGTCTGCCACTCTAGTCTAGTGATCCTAATTTAGAGATGGCTGGATGTAGCTTGAGATATTTGGTATACAATCTGAGGAACCAGGTTCGATCTCATTGTTTGTTTTAAATTTTCTTATAACTCGTACTTTCAGATATACGATTTTTTAAGGATATTTCCTTCATTACAAATATTATTTTAAAATTATTAAAACAGAGGTGACAAACATACAGAATAAGACTAGAGATGTAACAGTAGCTGAGAGCATCGTTTCCACTATTTGGGTAATGAACTTTATTACGATCGAAACACGTTTCAGTTACTTAATAAACACAATTTAGTGCTTACTAATTAAAAATCAAGGAAGTTCATTAGTAGAACAGTTGAAACACCCCAATTAGTGCAAGTAATAATTATAATCTGCCAGATAAAGTCATTGTTGCACCTGTAAACAAAGTTTAATGGAGCGTTCTGATTGTTCCAGTTACTTGTCCCAACTACTGGCACCTTTTGAATGGAAGATGGGGAAAGTTTGAAGATGAAGTTCTGATACGATCTGCAATTGGAACTAATAGCTAATTGTATTCTAGACTGCTCCGTTAGCTTAGTTGACTGCTCCGTTAGCTTAGTTGGTAGTGACTCTGCCTTCTCATCTAGGGGTGCGGGTTCGATTCCCGCATAACACAAGTAATTATGAATATTGAAATTTGTAATTACTTGTGTTGAGTCTGGTCGTTTCTATGTATAATAAGTATGTATTTACAAAAGAAAACTATATATGTATTATATCCGTTATCTAGTACCCATGATACAAGCGTAAGCTTAGTATGGGGCTAGATGGCGCTGTGTGATATGTCCTGAAATATTTAAAAAATTTATTTATTTTAATTTATTTATAGATAGGGTTGTAGCAGTACTATAAAAAGACAAACTGAGCTACAAGAACGTCTTTGAATTTAAAAACTCGATTGGATTCGAAACAAATTAACAACTGAATTAAAGTTAATGAGAAATATCAATATTGTAATATGTAAATAGGTTATTAATAAGGTGCATTTCTACTTATATGGTCGCATCGAGTACTATCGAGTTCTTATGTGCAAAATATTAACAAAGCATGTATAAAATTAAAATGTATATATTCTAATTGTCGATAAACATCGGTGTTATCTAAGACTAGTAATGGCTATGAGTTTTCTAAATTATTAAAATATGATTCCACAAGGTTATATAAATGAACTATTAGCAACATAAATTATCAGTAAATAGTTACCATGGAAACAAAACATCATATATTACATACTTACTGCTAAATTTTACCCGATTTCGATTACTGAGTCATCAGCCCGTGAGGAAACACCAATTATAAATCGATTTAAAACATTTTAAGGCACTAGTTGCGTCCTTCTACCTCACTACGTTTACTGTTTTATGTTAATTTAGTATTTCGATCATGGCTTTTATAAAAGTAAACTACTTAAACAAAATCAAAATAAAATCTAAACGTTTTACTCAAAATTAACGTTAAGAAGCTCGATTCAATTGTAATTTGTTTCTTTTCAACATTGATATCTTAGAAAATGTCATGACAACTTATCACGGTGGTTGTGATTATAAGTACAATAATTGAACTGCATACCTTTCATCTGAGCGCGTAAAAAGTATAAATATTAATAATATCAAATATAAATAATCATAGGTGCATGGATTTATTCACAGGTTAATTTCACACAATAATAAATTTCACAATTACTTTAACACACACACAAACATTTTTACAATACTATTATGATTCTGATGCGTTATGATTGATTTACAATTACCTACCTCTATTTTGCCGAAAAACTGTCATTTGGCAGAACATGTTCCCAAATAGAGTCGTTATAATAATCACAATTATTTTAGCGGTAATTTCGTGTGGATTTTCTCAGCTTAATGCATATACATATGTGAGTACATAATGAAATATTTATACTAGATATAAAAAAAAATACTAAAACGTAGTACTGAAAAACATGTGTAATGAAAATAGTAAGCGGAACAGTGGCGGTCTCTGTTGTACAGAGTTTTCAAACCGCCAGGTAGGCCTCTGACATGGTATAACTGTTATAATATAAGAAACAGACCATTTGGAGTGTTATCCGAGCCACGTATGGTAACATTTTTTTTGGGACGACCACCCATCTATACATTGACCGCGGTGGTAGTTGCTTTTTGGCAATCGCGAAAGGATAGCGCAGTGGACAGGACAAGGACACTGCAAGGGTTTCAGCCCGATCGTGGACTATGTATATCAGTCAGCCAGGCACCTTTGAATTTTATTTATTTAAATGTAAAGAAGCTTTCGATCCCTAGTTATTCACTAGCATAAAAAAAATCATTTCAGGGTCCATTCAAAGTGCGATGGAAGTCCTACGACCTCTGCAGCGGCCCTAAGAAAACTAATCTCACTCATATATCCACGTCTCTTATAGTTGAGGACGACGTGTATAAGGGAGAAATTAATATGACGTTTGCAGCAAACACTCGGATTGATGAAGTAAGTAGTTGAACAATTAAAAACAAGAAAACTAGATGACAAATTTAGGAAAAAATTAAAAGCCTTTTCGTCTATATAAAGTCAGTTTCAAATAAAACTATATAGGTATACATAGGTTTGGCCTGTATTGATTAACACCGGAATTTGTCTGTAAAGCATTTGACTATTTTCCTATTGGGTATGGAAATCAAAATCAATCAAAAAAAGAAAATCTCGCAGCTAGGAAATATACGGGATGGCATTGGGTCTTTTTATTTCAAGTTGAGAAGGTAAATAAATATCTTAACTTTAATAGAAAGAAAAAAAGTTCCAATTAATTAATTACCTTTATATTTTACAGATCAAACTATCAGTAACTGCAGACAAAAACACCAAACCGATTGCGTGGAACTACAGAGTACAAAAGCCGTGCCAGCATTACTCTATAGCTTGGGTCTTAAACCATCATCTTAATGCACAAAACTGTGTTGTTAAAAAGGTAATACTTTCAGTTTAAGTAAGTAGATTCGTCATTGTTCTAAAATAGCAATGAATTGAAAAATGGCGTGAATATCGATTTTTGCCAATAAGAAGCACAAAATCTAGATTAATTTAAGAGATAAAAATAATTTATTTGCACTAAAACATGATGACATTTTCACATATTATAAAAATATCTAAATTTTTCGTTAATCTAAGGACATGTAAGAAAATATTTTTTTTATTAAGGTTTTAAAATACTAAGGTTTAATTTAGATATATCTTCAATGGAACCTTAACTAGGCAAAAGCTTGCATCTTCTATGAAATGTCATGGCGCATTTCATCTAGACAAGAACACTCTTCCAATCCTGTTGCGGAGTACCAACCCTAAGAAATGAGGAATACGTATAAAATGGATCAACTTATCATAGAAGCGCTCGTAGCTCATCTAGCGGAGGCAATCACATGCGATTACCAATGCTACACAAAGGTCGACGCGGTCAGTCCTTAGATGGGTGACCAAAAGGTAGCATTCTGTGGGTCGGATGACACGTTAAATTGCAGGTCCCGGCGGTTTGTCTAGTACCGCAGTCGTTAAGTCATGTCAGAGACTCTTAGGACGGTTTGAAAACTCTCGACACAGAGTTGGCCACTTTCATTCTATAAGAAGAACTACTATATTAATTTGTTCATAAATTTAATTATTTTTTTCTATTTCTACAGGGAGAATATCACACACTCGTCGATTTTACAGACGCCACGAATAAATTTTTCGCGAACCGGTTTTTTTACGGCGAATACGTTTTTAAATTGCTAGTGCTCTCCAATAAAGGGAATATTGCTTGTATTATTTTCAATCCTGTGTTTACAAAAGCATGATCCCTAATTGAGTAATAAATTTATATCTTAAATAATTCGTTGTATAAATCGTTGGTTTCCTTAACAGTGTATATATTAGTAATAAATCACAATATGTGTAGATATTGTTAATAAGTTAGACCTGAAATAAATAATAAGAAATGTAACCAAGACTTTAGTAGGTATGCTAGGTAGGATTAATTATAACTAGAACTGAGCAATATTGCTAACTTCTATCTAGCGCGCTTGTCCAGTAGAAGCCATGAATATAGTAACTCAAGAAGAATTCGTAAAAAAAATGGTGACGACATTTCCAATCGACTGTCATTTGGTTTTGAGAGACGAAGCCTCCATTCATTTTGACGTAAACGATTGAAGAGGACGAAAAAGAAAACGAATATCAAAGCTGAAATTGACCCACAGATTCCGGTAAAGAGTTTACAAAACCCTCGGTGTGACCATTACATTCCCATTCAATCTAAAGTCAACCAACACGAGGAACAGCTTACACAAACCAACTCGCTAATTCGATTAAGGTAATCATTTAACATTCAAACGGCAACACCTGAATTTGGACACAAAGCGGCTTGATTGCGGCCCGGATTACGCCTGATAGACTCATAGGAACTGAAACTCTGCTGTATTTAAGTGAAACTCGGCTGTTTTTGGCTCCATTTTGACTCGGGGCTGATGCTATTTGCATCAGCCCCGAGTCAGCATCAACTAAATTTTTTATTAAATTTAAGTTAATGCCAATTTATGGTGTGAGGTTTTGCCAACAAGTAACATTTGATAAATAGTTGGTTTAAATACTCTGGAACTAAAGATGGCCTTTGCGTATCAAAGGCAATCTTTGGCTCTCACTTGTTAGTATGCTTAGAATAAAATATGACGAACAAGAACAAATTTAATGTAAATGCCATGGAAGTGTTACTTTTAAAACTGCGATTTTTCAAGTGAAACTTTCTATATTTTTTACGACAAATTTCCGCTCTTTTGGAATATGTATCAGTAGCTTAATCCGAATTAATGCTTAAAAATAGATTAGATATTTGCCCCTGGCAGTGAGTCAACCATTGCCTCAATGTTACGGCATCCCGGGCATTTATCAAAACAAAAGAGAGATGAAAGTTCGAATCGTGCCAGCTTTTGGTAATTATTTTTACTTATATCTAAATAGTTTTATTTCAACAAATCGTGCTTATAAACTTCATAGTTGAACTTGATAAGTACACACAACACGATAATTAAACTTCATTAAAATTAAACAATTATAACCAGAAAATAAATTACCAGAATACTCCTCTGCTATGTTACAGCCACTTTAGTAGATTAATTTGACCCGTGCCAATGATTTACAATACTGGTTTGGACGTAATTTAGTTATAGATGTCGCGGTTTTGTTGCCACTGCTACCAATTAACGTTTGAAGGATTAAATCGTGGAGATAGTAATACTTTTGGAATAGAATTTGATTAAAATATCTAAAGAAATGTTATTCCTTGGCACACTAAGCGATTAAGAAAACGTATTGAGTCATTGTTTATAAATGACTCGATTATTTAATTCAATTTTTGAGTAAAATTAAAAACTTTTTTGTAAAGGGGAAAAGTATGGTTCGTTTTCATTAATAGGTGATAAGATAAAAAATAGCAATTGCATTATGTGATAGAAGAACAAACAAGAACATAAACACAGCAGTAGATCTAAAACGTATAAAAAAGTATCGAAACGTAATTGTCTCGGCTGTATGGCAGTCGTTAAGTCTTGTCAGAGGCCCATAGGCAGCATGATAAACTCTCGATACGTGAGTTGGCCACACTCATTCAATAAGAAAATAAATACTTTTTGATAAATGTATTGTATTAGTATTTTTCTACAAGTGCATATTTGACCACCAGATCTTGACCAGATCTGACAGTGCATTTTTTTTATTCCATAGATAATATTTTCTATTCTATTCCAATTCTGCATGTGATAAATCTATGGAATATACCTTTGGCTTATAATCTATATAATCTGTCCAATTGGCTCACTATCTTATTGAAAACTTTGAGAAGAGGTGACTAATACTGGCGTTAAACCTTGATCGATGAACTAATTGGTAATATAGAGAGTAAATTTGGATCCTCATCTACGTACGATTTCAAGTATATTTAAAGTTCGAGAATGTATTGTGAAAAAAGCCTCGATTTACTCCATCACTACCACTATGCCAAAAAACAGGATGATCTAGAAATCAAATCAAATCTAGAGTAAATAGGCTTTTTCTAGACAAGCGTGCTACATCTTAGACTACAGTGGTGCTTATCATCAGGCAGGCTGTAGTCAAACATAAGCCAATTCCGTGTTAAAAAAACTGTACTATCATAAACTAAACCAATTCTTAAAACCCTTTTTATTTTGTAAAATGATATGATGATAATTTCGTAATGGCCAGCTGATATAATACTGTTTGGTAAGAATAAAAATTATATATTTTCAATTACAGGCATACATCGGTTTCCGGTGAACTCAAATATATATGATTTAAAAAGCTTCAAAAGTATCAGTTCAGTTAAATTTAGACTTCACTGAATATTAAGACGCGCGCACACAAAGCCCAAAGTTGCTATTTTCAAAATGATAACTTTAAATTTAGTGAAGGAGAAGTTTGTGTGACATAAAACAAATCAAATGAAAAAGTTAAAAAAAAAATACTTTAATACGATATATTCTAGTTGTGAACAGTCATCATGGCGCATAACATTCTAACTGAAATATTATCATTTTGTAAATTAAACATCCATAGAATGTATAAAATTAGCATAAAGCATTGTTTAACTATTATTGTCTTGTCTTTTATTAAACTTGGCGCCTTCGGGATGATAAATAATTTAGGTTCAAATCTATAAGCACAGTAATTTTCTACCAAATCGGTTCAGCACATTCAATAACATTTAGTGGGTTAAGAAAAAGTTCATTGTAAACTTGATCTCATTATAAAAACATGTACGGTGTGCACTTCCTCTAAAACATTACCCAAATGGCTTTTTGGTGTGCATTTAAAAGTTTTTAAATCAGTTGAAGTAGTATTGAAATATTAAAAATTGGAATATACCGTATCACGATAGCGCACTTGACAGTTGATTTGATTCGAGAGAAGTTATGAAAGCTTTCATATAGACCGTGGTATTTATTTAGTATACAGGGTTCTAGCAAACTAAAATCCAGTTATCTTCATAATTATAAAAAAAATGTTTTTAATGGATAACTCACGCCCACGCGGATCTATCGTAGACAATACTGATGATCGCATACCATAAGTCAAATCGTTTCAAATTCATTTATTTCACTCTATACTTCTATACTAATATTATAAAGCTGAAGAGTTTGTTTGTTTGAACGCGCTAATCTCAGGAAATAATGGTGCGAATTGAAAAATTATTTCTGTGTTGAATAGACCATTTATCGAGGAAGGCTTTAGGCTATATAACATCACGCTGCAACTAACAGGAGCGAAGAAACAATGGAAAATGTGGAAAAAACGGTGAAAATTATTCATTTTGGAGGGCTTCAGTTGCATGCGCTTCAAAAATGGTTCAAGATATCAAAAAAATATGTATGACAGAATGATTTCTCTTGAAATGATCTAATAAAATGTCCACGTCAGTGTCTATCTATATATTAAGATTAACTCAGTATTCTTCTATTAGTAATAACTATTCGACGCGGACGAAGTCGCGAGCACAGCTAGTACCTTATATGTATACACACGAATCACACTAATGATAACAATTAAAATAAATAAATAAATTAACTATCATAGAAATAGAGCAATATAAAAACAAAACCACCTTGTTGCATGATGGTCAAGTGAAATTCCATGTGATATAAAAAGATTACAGCTATTTAACACTCTTAAGGGAGTTGCTCTGGACCATCATAATTCGCCTGATACCATTGGCTTTTTTTTCTAACTAAGTAAGTAAGGAATAAGTAAGTATATAAAATAATATAATATACTTATAATTTTTATAAGTTAATCCAAGGAGCCTGCGGTGAAACACGATCCTCGGTAACCAACCACCGCTTAATTAATAGGTAAAGGAGTGCTATTTAGATCCCTGTGTGGAGTGCCGCCACTAATTAAATGCTATTTCAACAAATTATTAATTAAGCACTAGTTTTGCTGGACAACTAGCTACGACTCTTAAGTACTTTATAGGGCATCATCAAAATGTGTAAAGGATTTAAATTTATACTATTTAGTTCTGTTTTAAAGTACTTATTTTTCATATTGGGAACCTAGTCGTTTTTTTACTCGAGAAAAAGACACATTTCAAACAAAAATTTGATTGAAATCGATTAATCACCAATAGAGAGAAGAGCCTGGTATAGTATATTACTCTATAGAGAACAATCTTATCTATAAGTAGATGTATGTACAAATAAAGATCGTACATACTTATTTGTCACCTCTCTAGAAATCAAAAGTATATTAGAAAATATAGCATAGAAAAATAGAACTTCGTATTCTTTCTTCTGCCAACCTCAATTTCATGAAGTTCGACAAACTCACAAAAGCGATCCTAGAATTTCAACAGCAAGAAAACACCGGCAAATCGAATTGTATCTAATAAACATATTTCTATTCAGTATTGCTCTAGGGGAAATCTTATCAAATAAGTTAAACTCAATAAGTTTCAGTAGAAAACTCTCATGGGACCGGCAAGGGTGAGGAACAAACTTTGCACAGCGAAAAGTATCGCCTTTTGTTAACCAACTCTATCCAGGATGAAATTTACCTACTGCAAAAAAAAACAAAGATTAAATTCAGATCTACGTCACAATATGCTTCAGCTTTTGCTGCCACTAATCAATATGTTAACTAAAACGGTTTTCACTCAAGTGTAATAACCGTTTTACTATGAAATTGTGGTTTTTGTATGCCGTAGATATTGTTAATTTGTGATATCCCGAAATAGAGTAATGAGTACTTATTGTAAAATTATTTAATATAAATAAGAAATAAGTAAATTGAAAACATTTACTAACTTTTTTTTTTTTAAATCTAGATTTGATTTATTTACAATAATAAAATATAAAAACAAGTCTTCTAACTACTACAAAAAGGGGCACTTAGAAAATCTTTAGAAAAGCCTAAAGATAATATATAATATACTAACTTCATTTTAAAAAACACCGCTGTATTAATGTTACATGTGAAAGTATCAATATCTTAACAATAAACTTGCAATTTTATTATCATAACTAAAAATCATATATATGTTTTTATTTTACCTACTTATGTATGTATTTATAAACAAATAAAATGTTTTTTCACACTACGCCATCTAAAAAATACATGTAATATTAATAATAATAAGAACTTCTATGAAATAAATAAATATTTTAGGACATTCACACAGCGCCATCTAGCCCCATACTAAGCTTACGCTTGTATCATGGGTACTAGATAACCAAATAAATAAAAGAGCGGATATATAATTTAAGTTTCATAAAATTTAGAAAGGACAGATATCAATTTAATAAATCCGGTCACAGAACTGTCTCAAACCTTTTAAAGATTTAATATTGGCCAGGGAAGGGTTTCATCCCTGTGGGATTTCAACAATTTTTCGACGACGATCTAAATGTTTGTCAAAAGGGAAAAAAATACTTTCCAACCAATTCGAGGACTATCTGATTCAATTTTATTCAAGGTTTTGAAAATGTCTAATCTGATTGGATGTCCCGATATGATAATCATTAGCACGGCTAACAGAAATCTATTTCGGTGCCATGATAATCGTTCAAAATATTATTTAGACATGTATTCTTTAATTTTATTAGTAGTTCTTACTTAACTGTTACAACGGAAACAGATGATAGGTATGTTATTATTATTATTATATATTATTTATTTATTTATGTTTAATTTCAGCTGTATACCTATCAGGGCATATGATAGAGTCTGGTTCTAATCCAGATAGTTATTTATGCAGAATCATATAAACAGTTTCCGTTTTTACTTTTAGAGGCGACAACTTACAATTCTGTTATTATTATAGTAATAAACACGGGATAATACTATGGAAAAATGTGTCAAATATGACACACAGATTTTATAATATAAATAATCTGCTATTCATCAATAGTATAATCCAGCGATCTTCAAAGCGAGAGTGAATCGGTTCTTATCAGATAAGTATGCTCCATCTTAGGCCATAGCCTTTGCTTGCTATCAAGTAAACTATGGCCAAGTGCAAACCCGTTAATGTTAAAAAAAAACAATCAAATTCACATATTCAACTGCCCTTATTTAGACAAACTGTATCAAAATCAAGCCAGCCACATCCTAAGTAAATCGACCTATTTACGTATCTCCACGCCTTGACCTCGGAGGCCCTACAACTAGGCTCATTAACCGAATACAAACCCTCTAGTGGGCAAACATTATTCGTACCCGGGCCACGTTACCCGTATTTAAATCAAGTACTATTCAGCACGGCTCGGCGTCGGCCTAAACTGAAGAGCTACTCAGAAATGCAGTGCAGTTACAAAGGTCTGTCTCTTTATTATTTCTATCTTTTTATTTTATTGTGTTCTGTTTCTCGTGTTGTTTCGTGTCTCAATAAATGTATTTTATTCTTTATTGTACCTCATACCTTTAACTCTAGTGTCGATGGTTGGCCACTATAAAAATATCTAAAAAGCATTTGAGCCATATTCATGTTATTTCTTAGTCAAAGTATTATAAGGCCACGTAAATAGATAGATAGAAAATACTTTATTATAACACCAAAAAACAGGAAAAAACACAATGAAACATACAAAACTTTAAATTACTGTCCTAATTGGCGACCTTATCGCTCAAAGCGATCTCTTCCAGGTAACCAATCTGGCAGGGATCAGGGTAAATAGGAAGCTCATGGTTAAAATAGAAGGTTTATTATAATAAGCATAAGCTGTTAATTAATTAAAGTTAAAAGTTAATGTTAATAGAGCGAGTGTGGCTCAGCGGTTCCAGTGTCTGCTTTTCATCCAGACGCACCCTGGTTCGAATCCGCCCTACACCAATGACTTGTATTTTCAAGTTATGTGTGGATTTGCACTCGCTTAACGGTGAAGGAAAACATCGTGAGGAAACCGACATGTTTGAGGACCACAATATCCGAGGACATGCCTCTTCCGTGGAAGGACCTGGGCGCCCACCACGATGTATCTGCCCAAGAAAACTCCCCTAACGAATTAATTCTGCGGGGGAGTAACGACCCTCAGTCATGAGGAAATACGACTCAAAGAGAGAGAGAGAGAAGCTGTTAATTGTTCTTTTTATTCTAAGAAATATCTCTCTTCTAAGAAAAACAGGTAAAGTAGGACTCGTAGGTCATACTACCTGCTTTTGTACTTTACTATTTACTAAAAACCTCGAATCCTGGATCTTACATAATATGATACTCTACCCGTAGATTATCGCAGGCAACACTGCGGAGCGTTGCTAGTTTATATTTTTTTAAGTTTAAGTACTGTTTTTCACTCTGTAATAGCTACTTAGACTGACTAAGATATACCTAACTTTTATTAGAATTCTTGGCGGAGTAATAAACGTACACTCGACTTGCGTTGGGAGGAAAAAATCGTTGAACTGATCAACTGGAAAATTACTTGAAAGAAGCAAGCTTGTAATGGATATACGGAGACTTGAAATAAAGGAGGGAAAATGAGACTTATTAGCTTGTCTTAGAGATGGTTTGATTTAAACTCCTCTAACTTGGTGTGTGCTTGCTTTGAAAGCGAGTGTGGCGCAGCGGTTCAAGTATCTGTTTTTCATCCAGACGCATCTTTGTTCGAATCTGGTTCTACACAAAAACTTGTATTTTCAGGTTGTGTGGATTTGCACTCGCTTAAGGGTGTAGGAAAACATCGTGAGGTAACCGTGGAAGAACCTGGGCATGGTTCTCTTAGACAGATACATCGTGGTGCCCACCACTCCCCTAACGAGTTGACTCTGCGGGGGAGTCACGACCCCCAGTCATAAGGAAATACGACTCATGATAGAGTGCCCTTGTTTTGTATGCCTCATTACTGGGAGTCGTGATCTCCTCCTCGAATTCTTTGATGTATACTACTAAAGGTAATTAATATGTTTAAGAATTGTGTACTTACGTTTTTTTCTGCTCATGTCAGTTGATCCTTCACCAAAATTAATAGCATAACGCCGTTATGATGGAAGTTCCTACTACTAGGCAACAAGACTGAACATTACTGGTTCACTTTGTAGTTCAAAATAAATAATTTTGAATTTAATTACTATTTTTATTATGAATTCGCATCAACACGTATCTATCTAAGTCCTTCCTCTCACAAAACATACATAATTATAGACTCTTTTTATTTTCAAAGTGGGTTTTAGTATTGTTCACCAACTACATAATTAAGTAAATCAAAGTACATACACATATACGATGTACATATATTCAAAAATCAGATCAAATCTACCTGGCCAGCAAAATAACATGCAATATTAAAGAGAAACATCCTACTTTTATAGATAGAAATAACTGTATTAAGAGTTTCGCTGAAAACCATTAACTTCCTTATTTTTATTAAGACCTGACCATTTATTATAATTTTCTTTGATGATTTTCCTTTAGAGAAGCCACTCGAGCTCTCTTACAGAAAATGTAATTAATTTTTTGGATTTAATTTCTTTTAATTTTGCGGCTGGAGTGAGCTTGTTGAGATAAATAAAAAATTGTTGATATTTTTATCGAAAATAATAAATTAATATATTGCTTAGCACATTAAGCAAATTTCTAATAAATATAAATTATAAAAAACTTTTTACATCAAGATTTAGATAAAAAGCAGACTGATAAAATATGCTGCAAAAAAGTTGTGAACTCAGTTGGTAAAAGATGTGTGTCAACGCAATTACTGTATCTTGTCTTCTTCTTTTCAAATGAGAGTGGCCAACTCTGGTGTCGAGAGTCAAACAAGCCGCCCTCAAAGCCTCTGACAGGGTTTTTTAGTGATATGTATTATATTTCCTGTGATATAACATCAGCCCATATGGCGAAAGATACGCCTTTTCCATAATAATAATATACTACCCCGATTATAATTTGAAAAAAAAAACAAACACACACACAAACAGTCTCATAAATCCATCTCAATTTCTTATCAGTGTAAAAATAAGCTTTTAAATATTCAGAACCCTGTCACCAGATACTCAACATTAAGGCTTGAGAGCTATATTAACGCCACTCGAATGACTCGATTATGACGCCCAGTAAACTCCTTACACTACATTTAGCAATTTTCCAAAGATTCCCAGCGAATGGAAAAGCATAAGAAAATGTAGAAATAGTTAAATTAATTCACAATGGCTTATGAAACATACTTAATAATGTCAGTGGCAAAACATCTTAGACAGTTTTTATCAAGTTAAGAGACAAGTTAGTGGTTAGGTTTTGTTTTTTTGTCATTATTATTTTTTGCAACTAATGAAAATGTAAAAAAACTGTTCATGTAACTAGTTTTTTGACGATTTTGATGATATTTTAAGCAATAATGTACCTTATACGAGTATTCTGCATACCTGCATACCTTATTCACTCCTTTGTCAAAACTATGAGAGCAAGCACACAACCTAAAATCTCAATTTAAAGCAAGTGTCTATTCATTTCCCTGCAATATGTGTTTTTTTACGTAAGAAAAGATACAATTTCTATTCTATTTAAAAAATGTTACCAAAGTAGCGTCAAAAAAATAGAAACTCGTGTTGGAGCGTCACAACCCGCTGCCAACATAACGGCGGGACAGGTCGACCAACTGGAGAGGTTCCCGCCAACGACGACAGGGGGCAGCCCGCGCGCCAGAACGAGATTATCCCGTCTATCGCACCGCACGGCGCACGCGCAACACAAGTCAAATTATACAGTCCACTCGTATCAAACCATACCAACTAGTTGTTATTTCATCAACAAGGCATCCCAATAGGACCGAGGAAAGTAGCAACAACTCGTCTCCATTATATGTACTCGTAATCTATTTACGTATGTTAATTAAGTATGACAGTTCACAGACCTTGAGGTACAGGCCTCTTCAAGGCGACTACAAAAAAGGCATACCATCGTATATTACTATTTATCGGTCAGTAGCTTGCCATACTCCGGCATATCGAGGTCTATCTGTATTTTTGTTGGCGCGTGTAATATCGTGTTTGTGGTATTTAATCTAGCGTGGGCTATTTTTATGATGATAATGTGAAATCTGCTCGATCTAAAAAGTGACGAAGTGGCCGATTTTATTCACAGGACAAACTGAAAAAATAGCAGGAAATATTTTTGTGTTGTGTTTTTTCTGGTCCTCGTACATTACCGGGTAAGTAAGGGCCTATATCGGCAACAAGCCGCTAAGTAGTCAAAACTACTAAATTTATTATATTAATATTTTTGAACTCTTTTGAAACAACTTCAAAAAAGAGGAGGTTCCTAATTCAGTAGAATGTTTATATTAATTAATAAGCGTTATTGATGCAATTTATAAGCCGCGAGTTATGTTTTTTTAAATTTCAAATCAAGCTAGGTAAGTCTGTAAATATTTTATTATTTTTTGGCAATTTTTAAAATTTGAACATATTTTTGTTTTTGTACATAATGTGTACTGACCATACTAAGCCGGCATATTTTTATCAGTGTAGCAACGGCATTATTTGATTGATATTGAGAGATATATTACGTTGATATACGCGTTAACGTTTTCGTAATCGCTTTTCGAATATTCAGTTGGTTCCAAATTTGTGTTGAAACAACATTTGGTGTAGTCGTGTTTATTTTCTTTTGAGAATATTGTTTTGAAGTGATTTCTGTCAGTTCGGGACTGCGTGTATGTTTGTTTATTTGTTTAGATTGTCTTGTGTTTCGGGAACATGTGACAGGTAGTGTGTGTAGTAATACCATCTGTCATTTTGTGTGGAAAAGGATGAGTTTGTTGAATTATTATGTTGTGTGGTTTATTTTGCAAGTTTGGCATATACAAATACACATCGGTTTTGTAATGCTTCAAATAAATTTGTGGATGAAAATGTAAAACCGACTTGTTGGTTTGTTTCATATATTTGCAATATATAATAAGACTTATCATAAACGAGTTTAAATTTTTGCGTACTTATAATGATATCATAACACACAAATTTAATCTACGAGCAAACAGTAGTTTCTGATAATAAAACAAAATTGCTGTCATTATATAATCACTGTGATGTAGGTAGGTACGAGCATATCAGTATATGAATATGATTACTTTACAGTTCCTGCCATTAAACCACACTATTTTATTCATAACTAGTGGACGCCTGCGGCTCCGCCGGCATTATTTTGGGATAAAAACTAGCCTATGACACAAACTAGCTATGAGTACATACCAAAAAAATCATTCAGCCGTTTTTTGCGTCATGAGTGTTCTTATATACAGACAAAAAGATAAACAGACAGAATTTCCAAAAACTGCTGTAATAACGTATTCTGTTATGGATTTAAAGAATACCTTACATTTACATATACATTTCTTCCTCTCTAATACTTCCATGTTCAGAACTTTGACCCTCTTCAGCTTTATTATATTTATAAAAGATAGATTAAATAATAAATATAACTCATTGCATAAGTTAGTTGTGTACTCATTTAAAATTACAATTATTGAGTTGTCATCTAGTGAATGTCTACTTGTTTGGCCTATCAAACTATATTGATTATCAGAAAATCAAGTGATTGATTGAAGCGGTTTAACATGAAAAAAATGCTTTGAAGACACTGGCGTTTTATAAAAATATTTTTATCATTCTATCAATGAAGTTGATTATAAACACATTAGAATTCAATTATAACTCAAATATCTATAACGTGCCTGATGATAAAGAATTTTAATCTATTAGGGACTAGTGGACGCCCGCGGTTTCGCTCGCATTATATCAGAATAAAATGTAGCCTATGACACTTTTAAGACTGCATAATACCTACATACCAAGAACATGGTGATACGTTTAGCCGATTTGCATTATGAGCGATTAAATAAACAGGCAAACAGATAAAACGACACAAAATCTATAAACAAGTGAAACGTATTCTATTATACATTAAAGTACATTATACTCAAACTTTTTTTTTCTAAAATCTTATATATTCTGATTTTTTGCCCCTCTTCAGCTTTATAATAGCTATACTTAGATAAATATATTAATAAACGTCACATATGTTCGCTTTATTGCAAAGCAAGTGTACCTATTCACAAAACAATTTACTAGGTATACTCAAAATTGTAAATTAATTGATATTATTTGTTGATACGACAATCATATCATTAAAATATACTAACGAGTACTTAACTAACTTCATTTATCTATCTATATATATAAAACTCAAAAGTGACTGACTGATTGACTGACTGATATAGTGATCTATCAACGCACAGCCCAAACCACTGGACGGATTGGGCTGAAATTTGGAATGAAGGTAGCATCCGCTAAGAAAGGATTTCTGGAAATGCCACTTTTAAAGGGGTGAAATAAAGGATGCAAGTTTTACTTCTTAATGCGATGCGAAGCCGCGAGCACCCACTAGTGCATTATAAGTGGCTCAGTCATAATGATTTTTGTTTTTTATTTGCTTAATATTTGAAGCTTATTATATCTTGTAGTTTATTATTTTTTTTATACTGGCAAATTAGGTACTGACAAATCGTTTACAAATGGCTTTAAACGGCTTTAGTACATAATTATTTGGTTTTTGCAATTTGCGAGACTAATAAGTTGAGTATTTAAAAAAAAATAACTAAAACAGATCAGTATTTTTTTGCAAATAGTATCTTACCATATATACCTTGTGTAGTATGATGATAGTTTTATTATGGTTCCACTTTTTTTTACTCAGACATTTTTAAATTATTAATACAAAAATCAGAATTTATTGATTGAAAACTTATTGCCGGTCAATAATATCAATATCATTGACCAGTAATCATTGTTTCTTTACTTTATCAATGTTATCTGCATTGAAATAAATAAAAGAAATAGGTATATTTATGTATCTTTATGTAGCTCTATTTGTCTCTGGTAATCATAAAAAATAGGAATACTTTAAAAACATTATGATAATCTCTTTTGAGTCGTATTTCCTTAAGACTGAGGGTCATGACTCCATAATTAATTCGTTAGTGGAGTTCTCTTGGGCAGATACATCGTGATGGGTGCCCAGGTCCTTTCACGGCAGAAACCTGTCCTCGGATACCTATTGCGATCCTCAAACATGTCGGTTTCCTTACAATGTTTTCCTTCACAGCTAAGCGAGTGCACATCCACACATAACTTGAGAACAAATTCATTGGTGCACTTGAACCAGGAACCACTGAGCCACACTAATTGCTTTTCAATTATTATACTTATGAAATCAAATTTATTTTATAATTTATTTTTAGTAAAATGACATCAATCAAAGTTATATCAAGAACATCGAGAAGTTTACTGAAGCGTGGCAGTATATTTTCCATTCCTTCTAAAAGCCAAAGTCTCTGGACTTGCGATGGCGTTGTCAAGTCACCTTTTAGGGACGTTGAAATCCCAAACACACTGATACCTGAACACATCTGGAGGAATCTGGACAAATGGGCAGACAAACCTGCATTGGTTAGTATTTTTTTTTTCTGATAAAATAAAATAAAAATACTTTGAAGTTTCAACGTCAACATGTTAGTGAGTCTTTGTTTGAAATCATGAAACAAACAAGGATAAAGAGATAGATTTTTATAAAAAAATATGACTGAACTTTTTGTTATTTAAGGTCAAAAGTCAAGTTATTTACTCGTAAGAAATGTCTTACAAGCCACAAAATATGTAATATATTTATAACAAATGATTACGATTCATGAACAAACATTAGTTGAGTATTATTATGGTAAATGGTAGAATTTGTTGATGTTGTGTTATTAACAAAAAAATGCAACCGATCATAAAGGTCAATTTTTGAAGTTTTGAATTTGTACTTCAAATTTCAGAATGTTATTTTATTTATTACAGGTATGCGGGATCACCAACAGAAGTTACACGTATCACCAAGTCTACAAGCAATCCCATAACTTCTCCGCATCTCTTCGATCTAAGCTAGGCATTAGAGATGGTGACGTAGTGTGCGTCATGATGCCTAACTTGCCTGAGTATGGTATAGTCCTGCTAGGTATCCTGCAAGCTGGGGCTGAAGCTACCACTGTTAACCCTATCTACACTGCTCGTAAGTATACCTACTTATCATTTACTAAGGATATAAAGTGTTGTATATCCGAATTCTTTGTTAATATAGGTATAATTTTATGTAACAAAAGGTTATTTTAATTGTTGTGAGTTAAGTTTTGATCTCTTATTTTTTATTTGTAAAAAAAAGAAAAGAAATTTCTTCCAATCAACACATTGTGATATTACGACTACCTTTAAGATGTCGGCTTGGCTCCTCATATAATCAAACTACATTAATTTTCAGATGAAGTCAGCAGACAGCTTCTACTATCAAATCCAAAAATCATAATTGGAATACCAGACACTGTAGCCGTTATAAAAGATGCTCTTAAACTTGCCAAGAAAGATCTACCAATTATTACTGTGAAGCCTAACAACGAATCATTACCACAAGGAACAATCTCTTATGATGAATTAGCTCAAGACAACAATATAGATTTATCAGTTCTAAAAGAAGTAAATAAGAAACCTGAAGACATAGCTTTCCTGCCATATTCTAGTGGTACTACAGGTCTGCCGAAGGGAGTGGAGTTGCATCACAGGAATATTGTTTCAAACTTTGTTCAGATGGATGTTGACACTATTAAACATTATAGTGAAAGTACAAGTAAGTACGTTAATTTTACTAACGTTAAAATCCGAATTATAATTTACTTGTACCTAATTGCAGGAGCTTATTTAAAAATTTTAAGCATCATTAATGCAATGACTTCGTTAATTATCTAAACAAATAAAAATGGTTATTGATGTTAGTCAGAAAACAAAATATGCATAGAAGTTTTGAGCAAAGTGCCTTGCACGTGCACATAGCAATCATTTTATTTATAGTTTCAATAGAGATTGAAACATCCGGGTTATTCAATACGATTCAAAAGGTCAAGAATAGTGTTTTTCTAAAAGAGAACAAAAAGTTGTTTCTAATGTTTATTTGAGTATGTGGAGCGGAGATTGATGACTCTAAAGATTGCTTCAAAGAAAAAAAACTATTGAAAAAAATATTTACGAAATAATTGCATGGTTAGCATTGCAAAAAATGTAAGCTGTTTACCACCTCACAAACCTTAACGTCTTTAAATTTAACAAATTATCTAGTTTATTTGTCTGACCTCAGAGTAAGCCCCTGTTTGAAATGACCCTAGAATTGCTTCGTTTTATAGTGGCTCCAATTCTCCAAGTAAGGGGAAGTCTTATGAAACTCCTGGGACTCTGACCGTAATTAAGACCAAACTAGAACGGAAACCTATTTGCTTTTACTATCTTACCGTGTCCGTTAAATGATTATTGCATTTTCAGGTACAAGTCAGGACTCTGTATTGGCCATTTTACCATTTTTCCACATCTATGGACTGACGGTTGTGCTCTTGCATAAATTATCAGTTGGACAAAAAGTGGTGACAGTGCCGAAATTTCAACCGAATACGTTTTTGAAAGCGATGGACGAGCATAAAATAAATACGCTGATTGCTGCTCCGCCTTTGAGTACGTTTATGTTTTTTGAAAATATTTTCTTTTAATGTGAACTTGAATTGTTACTCAAGTAGTTGGATAATCGTAACCTGTGAAGTAGTGTTACCATGGAACGCACTTATTCAGGAGCTTAAAACCTACATTATATCCTGTAACTCTTGCTTGATTAACAAATTGAAAGCCTACCTGCATGATTTTATTTTAAATGTACATACGTTGTTTCCAGTTCTCTTCTGCGCTTCCCACAAAGATGTGACCAAGAAACACTTAGAAAATCTAAAGATTCTAACATCTGGTGCAGCACCATTACCCATTCAAGATTATCACAGAGTTCGAGACAAATGTTCGGTAAGTGATAACAAACTTGTGATCGAATATCAGAAACGTTTGTTGTTTTTTTTTTATTATTTCGTTTAATATTCTCTTCCGACCGGGTCAGAGACCTTTTTGGTCAATTTAATGTATTTTTGGTACCGACATTTTCAATTTGAGGATGGGTGCCAAACACACGTTTAAGTAGGTACTTCTGTCGGTTAGTTGAAAGTTGTAATATAACTTTAACGAACGGCTATAAAATACTGACAAGAATTACATCTAATTGATTATGGTTACTTATCAAAAGACAGGGCGCATCCACTGAATTTAACTTTGTCTTTCTTTGATGTATAAACCAGGCAAATGAATTAAGGGCCCTTGATTGAATTGAAAAATTTTTTTTTTCAGCCAAATATGAACTTTATCCAATTATACGGTCTAACGGAAACTTCTCCTGTAGCCACATCAATGATACCAGGCGAAGATAATTACAGTACATCGGGGTATGCGCTATCTAACACTGAATTGAAAGTTGTCGATGCGGATATGAAGAGCTTGGGACCAAATGAGGTACATAGATAAAAAATATATATTTCATAAGTTTTTTTTTAATAACATGAAACAAATAAAATTGTTTCATGTGTATGTAGATCTACAAAAAATGCATGCTTGCTTATGTAATACTGGCCTAACGCTGCCGTATGATTTTGATTAAGATTTTACTATTGTATAAAAACATATTTTATGATAAGCATAAATACACTTCCTTTAACACATTATTACTACAGCGCGGTGTTCTTAGTTGTTCTTTTCGACAGCGAATACGATTCAAATTTACATTTGAAAAATAATAAATACTAAGATTTATTGATTTTTTAATTTTATCAGGTTGGCGAACTTCTAATAAGGGGTCCACAAGTGATGAGAGGTTACAGAAACAACCCTGAAGCAACAAAGAACGCAATCACTGAAGATGGCTGGTTCAAATCCGGTGATATGGCAAAACTGGACGAAAAAGGCGCGGTTACCATTGTTGATAGACTCAAGGAACTTATCAAGGTGCTACTGTTTTTTATATATTATTTATAGATTATGATATTGTAAATAAAGTAAATGGGTAAGTAAGTTATTATAATAATAAGACAGACATAAAAAGTGTTTACAAAACACTGACTCTAACTGCATATTTAAAAAAAATATTTAACTTTTTTAGCACCTAATTTTAATCGTCAACTGTTCGCTTAAATACAATTTGATTGACTTAAATTACGATGGTATACATCAAAAATTACGATGGTCTGTCTGATTTAAAAGAATTCAAAACTTAAGTACTTACTTTATAAAAACTTGGGCATTGCAGGTAAAAGGCTTCCAAGTGCCCCCTGCAGAACTAGAAAGCGTACTCAAAGAACACCCAGGAATCATAGATGCTGCCGTTGTAGGAATCGCAGACGAAAAACAAGGAGAAGCCCCAAAAGCCTTTATAGTTCTTAAAGATGGACATAAACTGAATACAGAGGATGTTAAGAAATTTGTTGAAGAAAGAGTAGCGCCGTACAAGAGGGTAAAAGAAGTTATGTTTATGGACGCTATACCGAAGAATCCTTCTGGAAAGATATTGAGGAGGGTTTTGAAAGATCAATTTTGTTAGTTACGATTTTCTTAATGTTTTTTTTCTTTGTAGTAATATTTAATTTGTAACTATAGTTCTAATATTTTTTCTTCTGATTACTGTGGAATTGAAGGAAAAACTGCCCAATTTAATGCGTATTTACCTTCTAGGTGAGAATGTTATCCATCCAGTAATTATAAAATCCTAATATTTAATCTATATAACAGAACACATAGGTAATACAATATTTACACAGATTGTATTAGTTAAAGTATATCGCAATTTACATTTTGTACTTTATTATTAATAATATGAAAAATAAAGGTCTTAGCATACACATCCTTTGTCGTATTAAATGTGTTCTACAATTTTTAAGGCAAAGAAATATCGGCACCCCTAAATACGTAATGAAGGCTTCTTTCATTTTGCCTTGGGAGTGAAGTCACGTGCGCTCGTAACTACCCAAGTTTCACTGAACTGCATCGTTTAAGAAATGCATGAAATATTGCTAGCATTGATGTTTTTTACTATACGCTTTGCAACGTCTATGGTGCATACGGTTAGTAATATTTCAAATACAATTAATACCTATATGTACCTGTTTTATTTTCAGACAGAGACATTCTTATCAATTGTAACTATTACGGTTTAAACTGACGTTTAAATACGCAGGCGCCCGCGCCCGTGACCCGACGTGCCGCTCGCGCGGCGGCGAGCCGTCCGAAATGTTGAAGTCCGTATTCATTTATTTACATTTCTTTTTATTTGTTTTGAATTATGGTTGAATATTATTATGGTTTTTTAAAACGGAGTAGGCTTACGTTTGACTACAGTCCGTCTGATGTTAAGCACCACTGTAGTCTTATATGATGTACGTGTATGTCCTTTCTCACGACGTATTTACTGAGAGGCACAAAGTTTTGTTGATTTTGCCGGCATTTCCGCAGATAACGATTATGATTGGACAAACTACTATCGATCGTTTTATTTTAAATTGGGCGAAAAAATAACTACAACAAGAAATTTACCTAAGTCTCTGTCATATTAATGAGATATAATGTACTCAAAAAAGAAATAAAAGAAAAAGCATAACGTAACACTACATTTAAAGTGTTAGAACATACGTTTTCTTTTGCCACTTTAAACTGTCTGCTCTTTAGAAAATAAAATAAAAAACCACGTCATAGCTTGCAATTAAAATTCAATTATCACCCGTTAAACGGTGCACTAGAAAGTTTTAAATTTCAACTGGAGATCCCATTATGCTATCCCAAGTACCCTATCTACAGTTAAAGAGAACGAATGCTTCTCAGTTTTAAAAGGTAAGGTTTTATTGAGGTTTAAAGTAGTTAAACAGCCGTTTAAGAATCGGACAGGCAGAGCTATTGGTTCTTTTACGACAGCATGTAAAAGCGGAAACGTTTTTTCATGCAAGTTTAACGCAAGTAAATGATCTTCGACTGACCTGTTAGCTTAGTTGGTAGTGGCTCTGCCTTCTAATCTAGGGGTTGCGGGTTCGATTCCCGCATGACACAAGTATTTATGTACTTTAAAAAGATTATAATTACTTGTGTTGAGTCTGGTCGTTTGTATGTATAATAAGTATGTATTTACAAAAGAAAAGTATATAAGTATTATTTCCGTTATCTAGTACCCATGATACAAGCGTATGCTTAGTATGGGGCTAGATGGCGCTGTGTGCAATGTCCCGAAATATTTATATTTATTATTATTTATCTGGGGAGCGTTGGTGTCTATTTAGGCCTTCAGAGTCGTATTACGCATTTGACTAAATGTTTTGAATATAATGTACCTATATGTATCTTTAGTATATATTTAAAGTCAAGGTTTCGACTTGGACGAGGTTTGCCCAGGATTGACGCAGATTTCACATACAAAGGGATACCTTTATACCAAGCAGTGGAATCCCAAGGGCTGTGGATGATGATAATGATGTCCAGTAAAACTATAGAAGATAAATCACTTGTGATATCGTATACAGTCTCTGCGTCGGTAGAATGTATCGTATCCGAACCAACGCGCGGCTGAATTCTGCAAGGAGTTTGATCGTGGTTATCTATACCTATGTAGGTTTACCTAACGCGGTGGCTAAGAAGTCTAACCACTAGATACTTAAACCTAACCGTTCAGCTTACTTTTGTTACGTAGCTAGACATAGAGAATCCATTGATCATGGCACGTAGTATAATCGAATCTGAACCTTCTTTACTTGCACGACAGTAGTAGCAAGAAAATAGAAAAGTATCCGAACCATGATTACCACCCTATATGGTTTGCATTATAAAATCTCAGTGTTCTGTGTTACCCAGTATTACTTTCACCACTTTATAGTTTATCAAAATATTGCTATTTTTCAATTATTTTTTTTAATCAAAGAGAGATTGAAACTCGTTTGTTTCTATTTTCTCAGTTCACTTGTGATTTGGCGTAATTTCCCCGAAATTATCTGCGTCGTTATAGGCTCCCTGAATTGGATTCACATTCAGCTTGATAAACGGATCCCTCAAGTCGAGGCAAATCCGTCGATATACGCTGACGTCACATTCCACCTCATTTGCCTGCAAAGGGGCTTCATATAAATCCCTTTTTGACATTCCTTCGTACTCCTGACGCCTTCGTTATGATAATCCACGAAATAAGTCTGCTCTTTGTATTTTGTCAGGCGCTATATAGAAGTGAAGGGTTGCGTTTTTTAGTTTTTGAATAGAGAGCCTAAATCAGTAATGTATATCATGAGGCATATCGTGAGACGGTGTGAAATGGCCTGTTACATATTATGATGTTAGTATGAACTAGGATGGAAGTGTATAAAAAAAACTAAACTAAACTTCGTCGTCAAACATAATATGTTATTGTATGGGTCTAATGTTTAGAAATTGTAGTTTAATAGAGTAAACTCTCAACTGGATTACCACTTTCATATGAGCTCATAATGGTGTTGCTAGGTACAGAAAACATCTTCCACTTACAAATTAATCAATTCACAAGATGAATAAAACTTTTGCGGTGAAATCCAAAACATTTGCAATTCATCTCCGGTTCTTCGCAAAGTATTTCTATCAAAATAAAAAATAAAAAAAGTTTTCCGTTTGCAACAATCCCGGAGGCACCCGACATCCATTCTCATATTTTTTATACAGAATGATCGACAGTTTAATTTAGTTGTCGGTTAGAACCAAGGCGCAGTTTAAAAACACAGTGAGACAATTTCTAGGTGATATGTAAATACCTTTTTTGACCCAGGAAAACCTTTTAAAGATTTTTCCTAACCCGGGGAATGGGGTAGTTATGTGGAAGTCTCCGCCCTGCTCCAAAAGGCGGCATACCCACTAAAAACCTGATGTGTTCCACCTCCGCATCGTTGGTCCAGACTCCAGGGTCACGAGAGCGCGTTGCATTCATCCGCAGCCCTGGTGAAGTTGCCCCGTGAAGCAAGCGAAGACAAATACTTGACTGGTTAGAACAACCAAGACTGACGTGTAAATTAAATAAATCATTCTCCTCCTTTACATAGCTTATTGCTCATTATTGAGGGTGTCATAGGTTGTACTCCCTAGTACATATAGTTTCAATAGTCAGATAAAACATGATGGGCACCCAGAATCTACAAATGACACATATCCTAGATTATGTGGGACTAAAGATAAAGAATATTTATTGATATTTTAAAGTTGCAACACACACATATAATATTTAAATTTAATCATAGAATATGCTACACAAAATACAATACCTCGTCAAATTGAATTTACCTAATACATTTTAAATTAAACTTTTTATTGGAAAATGAGCGAAAATAATCACGACCGGCAGGATTCGAACCTGCGTATTTCTGCTACCGTCAGAACGCCTTAACCACTAGGCTACGGTCTACTAACTGCCAGGCGTGAAAATCCACACTCATTTCCATACACTTCAGACTGAGCGGCTGATGGCGCCACTTGTGCTGTCAGAATATGTCTAACAAGCACTCATATCGATGTACTATGGACACCTGATATGACGAGAAATGGGCCTTTTGCGTTTTAATTATGACGGTAGCAGAAATACGCAGGTTCGAATCCTGCCGGTCGTGATTATTTTCGCTCATTTTCCAATAAAAAGTTTAATTTAAAACAACCATAGTGCAGGTTAGCACTTAATAAATTAACTCATAAAACATTTTATCTCAAAATTGATTTAAATAACTAAAAAATTACAAATTCAAGATTATTATAGTAATATCATTTTGTTAAGTATTAAAATCTTGTAAAATATAATATGGTTTGTGTTTATGTTAATTCTTGGTTCTTACTGTATTTTACTTACACTGTATCCTCGTCCCCGGATGATGTGTCGAAACTAGTCGAAGCTTTACATTCGTTACCCGCTCGAGCGGGTAACAAGCGAGCTGATCGCTTTATAAACTGTGTCAGGGTAATTTATAACTAGAAGCAAAGAAATTTAAACAATACGGGTTATTCATTCACCATCGTTCGACTAATCTATTTTACTGGGTAAGCGAAGTGTAGGAAGACCTGTGCAACGGTGGCTAGATGATATTAGAACGTTAGAAGGACATCATCAACATCTGAGAGCGAAGAACAGCGCAAGACAGAGAGTATTGGCGTAAGAGGGAGGAGGCCTATACACTGTAGTGGGTCACATTAGGCTGAAAATGATGATAATGATTTTACTAGACAGACTTACTAGGCAGCGCTGCAGCGGTTTTTACCACTTCTGTCTCGAGAATTAATTCTCGAGGCTGCCATAACACACTGTTAGTAACTTTGCCACAGATTTATTATTAACCTAGTTTACGTCCTTTTAGTTTGTGCCTATTCAATTGCAGTTCTATCTTTCGGCTCAAGGAAGGACACTTGTAAAATTCTGCCCTGAAATCATTTTCTACGCGTTTTCTTTCATAGACTTTGACTTTATAAAAAAATTGATTTGATGAGTGAATCGGAGGTGAATATATTATTACCTACTCTCAATGAAAAATAGAATAAAACACACTGAGACACAATGTTAATTAACTCCAGAGCAAATGTTGAGTCCAGTTGGCAAGAGCACAAATGCCTACTTAAAATAATCCGTCCGCTTGGATTGTCTGGCGTTTTGGAACATATTCACGTAAAGCGTTTAGGGAGGAGAAGCTTCGAGTATTTTTATGTCAAGTTATGTAAGTGTTTTTTTTTATTGGCTGCTGAAGATTATTATTCATTTAACAAGAAATAGAAAAGTATATAAACCTAATGTTTGATTTTTATATGCTTCGGGCAAATAAGTCTAAATATGTCCTAAATATGTTATAATGGGATCATTAAAGCATTAGAAGTGTTAAAAACTTATCAAAAATGAAATATTTTTTTTTCATGAAAAGGCTATTTATAATGTTTATTCGTAAATTTACATATTGTAAAGTCATTTGTAAAAAAAATACTCAATAATTGTCTGATTAATTATTTATAATGTTCACTTTCATAGCTCTAACACAAAACAAGACCGAAAGTCTAATCCATTTCTCAAATCCCAAATCATGAGTTAGTGTTTGAAGACCACCCTCTCTATGTTAAACTTAGTAATTTCGTACAATAAATTCAGAAGTCACAATAGAAATCTTGACCATTCTCCGCATTCGTTGAAATCTGTGGTTACGCCTTTTTGTACTCAATAAAGGACATAGTAAACGACATCACACTACTTACGCTCCAGTATGGTGTGATGGTTCCTACAAACATATGTATGCCATACAAATCAAGATAATGTACGTCAGTTACAAATAGCACATCATACATCTACGACATACTGATTGGAGTGTCACAGGAGAATACAGAAGTAGGTACAAGTGTCACCATGAAATGAGTGACAAATTTGGTTTGATAGTGGCGTAGATTAAATACATTTAAACAGAACATACTAGTTAACGTAATGGTTTGTAAAACGGTTTTTATGCCTTTATTTATATATATTACAGTCAGGCAAAAAAACAATGTCGTCGCAAGTATAACCCGTTCAAGGAGCAAATTTGTGAAATAAGAAGGAAATATTTCTCACTGGATTGAACCTGGATGTCAAACATGAAATACGTCGATAGGAGGTTATCTAGTCTCTGGTTTATATAATCTATGGACAAAGTACTGGGCGTCTCATACTAAGGGACTTAATAAAGGATATAATACAATGGTCGCTTGCCCATTCAAACGCTTTGTAGTTCTGTTCGTGATTTTCAGAAGAATTATTTGTTGAAAGGGTTCACAAATAGAGCGCTTTATTTCTGATGTTCAGAGATAATAATAAATAGGTATACCTAGTATGCATATAATATTCTGAGGTATTTATTGGATGGGAAATATTTTCTGGTTGTCTTGCTATTTACAACCCCAAACAGAAAATCTGTTGCAAAAATCTTATGGTGTGTTGCAACAACTATAATAGAGCAACGACTCCCAATAACATGTAAACTACCATTAAATAAGTAGTTAAATTACATACATCAACTAATTAAGCCATAACTTGACTAAAATCATTTTTAAGTAACTAAACTAAACTTTAATTTTTTGATATAAAATGATGATTCAGTACAGATATTTTAAGATTATATTGAATTGAGTAAAGCAATTTGAGATCGTTCCTTGTGAACATTTTCAAACTCAAACAAGCTTTGTTTTGTTGTGAAATAATAATAATAATCATTTATTTAAAAACATTTGATGAACACAGTATTCTAATTATGTTATGTCATAATGCAATGCTGCTATTAAAAATTTACATTTACACAATTTAATTAAGGCTGCACAGAGTATTTACATTGTGTGTCCTGACTACTGCTGTAGGATTCCCTGTGTTGCAGTAGTCAGGGTTCTTCCGTTGAGACTAATTTTGTTAGGAGAGTAATTATATCTATCTATGCAACACAATACAGAATGACTATTATAATAATTACATTTGTTTATATTATATCTTATATATATTTATTATTAAAGTAATTTGAAATTGAAAACGATTTGCCATTTGAACTGAACACTTCCATTGTTAAATGCTTCCGACATCAACTAGTAGCATCCTAAAAGCCTGCATACATATATACATTTTCCTTGGGAACCTCAACAGCCGTCGCATAAATCAAATTCAGACGCGTAGGCTCAGAATATTTTAAACATGTCACAGATCTAGTGTCCATGGCCGCGCTCAAATCGCTCCGGCAAGTTTCCAGTATCAGTTGCTTATTCAATCGGTAGCGATTTGAGCGAAAATTCAGCTCGCTCCCGACGATTTACAATTCACTTGCCTGTGGCTAGAACTGTTAGAGTTGAATGGTAAAGGGAGTGACCATTGTGTTGTTAGAACGTGATTTCTGGGTTCATTTTCTGGTCAGTCACTGACGAAGCCTACATGGCAAGGTGAATGAATAAGTATCTCAATGTATCTTTGCAGTTGTAGTGATATTCTGAGTTTCATATAATGTATAATGTATTCGAAATTCAGCGTTTAAAGATACAGGTGAAATAGGTGATGTAAGTTTTACTTCTTAATGCGAGCGAAGTCGCGACCATCCACTAGTCTTATAAATGGATTTTAGACGAATGAAAACTGATTGCACTATAAATTATAATATCAGGAGGCAACGAAATTTTTGTAACAGAAAATTTAAACACACTTTTATTGTGTATGTGCTTCCGTGGGTCGGATGACACGTTAAATTGTAGGTCCCGGTTATTTGTCTAGTACAACAGTCATTAAGCCAAGTCAGAGGCCCTTAGGGCGGATTGAAAACTCTCGACACTAGAATTGGCCACTCTCATTCGATAAGAAGAAGATTGTGTATGTAACATAGTTACAATAGTAGGTACCAGTTATGCATATGATACTGAAAATAGCACACGTACTTACCTGATAATTATTTTTCTGAATGACGGCTGAGGAAAGCAGTGGGATGAACCGATGCATTTGCAAAAAAAATCCAATGGGTTTCGGCTGTAGCACATTATGTTCCATTCCAAAACTATATCAAATTTGATTTATAAAATGACAGAACTACGTAGGTGAAAAAAAAGTTCGTTCTATTTGGAAACTATTTTTGGCTTTGACGATCCATCCTTTTGGTTACTAAAAAGTGTTTGTATTGTGTAGAGAACATACTAAAACCTCAACGTTAGCGAACTATTGCAATGGAAACTATTGGAACGAAATAGTAACTTAGTGCTTTTCAATACATTTTTGTTTGCCAAAATTTCAAAAACAAAGTTCTATCTATGCACAGTGTTGGGTAAACTTAAAAATAATTAATTAACAACTATATAATCTAAAATATATACAACCTTACAAATAATATAAAGTTAGCTAAATAACCCGCCCCTAATCGTTCCTGGTGCAAATGTTTCCATCAAGCTCGCTGCGTTTCCGCGCTGGATGGCAATAGATAGCCGTTGCACGAACCAGAGCGGGGGTCACCGGTCGTAACCCTAAGCTTATGCCCAATTTCCCCGATGAAAGTCTTAAAGTGGAAACGATGGGCTCTTGGAGTAAGGTTGCGAAGACATTCATCGGGGAAATTGGGCATAAGCTTAGGGTTACGACCGGTGACCCCCGCTCTGGTTCGTTTCTGGTGCAACGGCTGTCTATTGCCATCCAGTGCGTAAACGCAGTGTTGGGTTGAGTACAACGAATATTTTGTTCATCATCATCATCATCAGCCTAATGGGACCCACTGCAGAGCATAGGCCTCCGCCCTCTTACGCCAATACCTACTCTCTGTCTTGCGCTGTTCTTGCCCTGATGTTATTCTAACTTTCTAATATCATCCAGCCACCGTTGCACAGGTCTTCCTACACTTCGCTTACCTAGCCGTGCGTACCATTCAGTTATTGCTTTGCTCCATCTGCCGTCAGTACGTCTCGCCAATATTTTGTTATTTTTACTAAAACCTGCATTGCGAAAAGTATTCAATGTCCATTTATTTCACTTACTTAATGGCAAGACGGCTACTAACAACAGTCACGGCGTTATTACTACTGCGTTATGATCATGATTATTATATCACGTAATTTAAACTACATAAACAAACCAATTCCAGATTCCAGAGATTCTGTAGAAATTTTAAAACATTAAACGCAAATCTTTCCGAAAAAGTAGTAAAGAAATAATTAGTAAATAAAGTAGAAATAATATATAATGTACAATGCTTAAATACTATAATAATACTTTTGTTTGTGTTTAAACTTTGTTGATAAAATGTACCTATGACGATAATGTGTTTTAATCAACACAATACTCAAATAAATTAATGATAATTAGGACATGAAAATACATTATTTCATTATGTATAATATGTAAAACATAGCGACACATTAAAATGATTACTTTAAAACTTGTATATTCTCAGTGGAGCAACTTTCAAAAGCAACACAACTTGAGAGCTTGTTCAAGGAAAGCTCATTTTGCAAATTTACTTTGATATTACTTCTCCTTTGTCTCATCTTACGTATATATTATGAGCTTTAATTACAACGAAAGATATATTTTTTATTTCTTAATAGCTTGTAAGTCATTCATTTCTGTCATTACAATGCTAACAAATAATAAAATTAAAACATAATTTAGTTAAAATTATCTAAATTATTTGTATTCTCCCAATGGATGACCTCTTCGCCCATGTTAGTTCGCAATAAAAGGAAATCTTTTTACTGGCAGCCATACCTACTACTTCCATAGAAAAATAAAACGAATAAATAAATATTCTAGGCCATTGCACAAAGCGTCATCTAGCCCCACACTAAATGAACCCACTAATACATTACTCTATCTCTCCATTGCGGCATGAAGGAGGAACAAATAACATTAACCAAACCCGCTTTGGCTACGAAATGATATAAGATGATGTCAACGTAACGTAACATTTCCAGCTGCTATATATACATTATAATATTATTTACAGTGATACTGTTACTGCTACTCACAGGTATTACTGTTGGTTTAAATACTCGTCATTATAATAATTTAAAATGAGCTTGCCCAAAGCCCAAAGGTTGAAAATCATTTAGTACCTGTAAATAAATACAACTGTATTTTACACTCATTCTGAAAGCAATCAATATAAAGTAAAATTTGTCGAATAAAAGCAATTCATAGCCAATGCAAAAGCTTACGTGAAATTACTGGAACATTTTCTCTCTGTATTTCGTAATCAATAAATACGAAAACCAAAAGTAAAAAGTATTTTTCTTTAAAGATCTTTTGAAGCTGATCAGCTAACAAAATAAATTTAGTTATATCTTACTGGTACATACTTACATCACAGGTCCAAGGTAAATACTTTCGTAGTGTTATGTATTTCGTGGTATTAATTAAGTTGTTAGGTAATATATTTTTATGCCATATCAGAGGTACCAAAGGGGGAAGGGGGTTTAAGGGAGTTAGTTCAAAAGTAAAATTGCTTTTTCGTCATATATATAGATATTAATTAACCTACATTATTAATGTAATCCTTAGACAAACCCGCTTTATCACTCCATTTCAGAATTCCAACGCTGACATATCAAATCGTACTAACGTAAAATGTATCCAAACCGAACCGCATAAATAACAGCGTTCTTCAGTAAAATCACAAACGTAATGCAAACTACGCCAGCAAACATTACATTCATTTCCATACAAAATGTATTCAAGCGTCTTGTACACCACGCGTCTATCGTCAAGTATCTTTGTTATTTCCTTATCGCCACTGCAATGTTGCCAGCATGCAAAATGCAAAGCTTCCCATAACATAGATGTTTAATGAAATATTAATTAGAGTGGCAAACATTGGCATAATTTTGCGTACTGTATCTCTAAATCCATTCAAGTTTGCCATCGGTTTGCATGACTAGGTCCATGAATATTCAGACTTCGGTGCGCCACACTCGCCCTGGATGGAACCGAGCAGTAAGTTAGTTCGGTGAGTTTGTAGGAAGGAAGAGAATCCTGCTATATAGACTTGTAATGTATCATTATCCATCATCTATGTATAATAAGTATGTATTTACAAAAGAAAAGTATATAAGTATTATATCCGTTATCTAGTACCCACGACACAAGCGTTTGCTTAGTGTGGGGCTAGATGGCGCTGTGTGCAATGTCCCGAAATATTTATTTTTATTTATTTATAACCTCTACCTCTTTTTAACATAAAATTGTATAAATGTTTGACGCGACATGATTGATGCCAAGTCTCTTATTATTATTGTAATAAGTATGTTGTAAGTCTGTATGCTAATAAATGATATCTATCTATCTAGTTATTTATATATATTACAGTAGATAGTTAGCGAACTATTGCAATGGAAACTATTGGAACGAAATAGTAACTTAGTGCTTTTCAATACATTTTTGTTTGCCAAAATTTCAAAAACAAAGTTCTATCTATGCACAGTGTTGGGTAAACTTAAAAATAATTAATTAACAACTATATAATCTAAAATATATACAACCTTACAAATAATATAAAGTTAGCTAAATAACCCGCCCCTAATCGTTCCTGGTGCAAATGTTTCCATCAAGCTCGCTGCGTTTCCGCGCTGGATGGCAATAGATAGCCGTTGCACGAACCAGAGCGGGGGTCACCGGTCGTAACCCTAAGCTTATGCCCAATTTCCCCGATGAAAGTCTTAAAGTGGAAACGATGGGCTCTTGGAGTAAGGTTGCGAAGACATTCATCGGGGAAATTGGGCATAAGCTTAGGGTTACGACCGGTGACCCCCGCTCTGGTTCGTTTCTGGTGCAACGGCTGTCTATTGCCATCCAGTGCGTAAACGCAGTGTTGGGTTGAGTACAACGAATATTTTGTTCATCATCATCATCATCAGCCTAATGGGACCCACTGCAGAGCATAGGCCTCCGCCCTCTTACGCCAATACCTACTCTCTGTCTTGCGCTGTTCTTGCCCTGATGTTATTCTAACTTTCTAATATCATCCAGCCACCGTTGCACAGGTCTTCCTACACTTCGCTTACCTAGCCGTGCGTACCATTCAGTTATTGCTTTGCTCCATCTGCCGTCAGTACGTCTCGCCAATATTTTGTTATTTTTACTAAAACCTGCATTGCGAAAAGTATTCAATGTCCATTTATTTCACTTACTTAATGGCAAGACGGCTACTAACAACAGTCACGGCGTTATTACTACTGCGTTATGATCATGATTATTATATCACGTAATTTAAACTACATAAACAAACCAATTCCAGATTCCAGAGATTCTGTAGAAATTTTAAAACATTAAACGCAAATCTTTCCGAAAAAGTAGTAAAGAAATAATTAGTAAATAAAGTAGAAATAATATATAATGTACAATGCTTAAATACTATAATAATACTTTTGTTTGTGTTTAAACTTTGTTGATAAAATGTACCTATGACGATAATGTGTTTTAATCAACACAATACTCAAATAAATTAATGATAATTAGGACATGAAAATACATTATTTCATTATGTATAATATGTAAAACATAGCGACACATTAAAATGATTACTTTAAAACTTGTATATTCTCAGTGGAGCAACTTTCAAAAGCAACACAACTTGAGAGCTTGTTCAAGGAAAGCTCATTTTGCAAATTTACTTTGATATTACTTCTCCTTTGTCTCATCTTACGTATATATTATGAGCTTTAATTACAACGAAAGATATATTTTTTATTTCTTAATAGCTTGTAAGTCATTCATTTCTGTCATTACAATGCTAACAAATAATAAAATTAAAACATAATTTAGTTAAAATTATCTAAATTATTTGTATTCTCCCAATGGATGACCTCTTCGCCCATGTTAGTTCGCAATAAAAGGAAATCTTTTTACTGGCAGCCATACCTACTACTTCCATAGAAAAATAAAACGAATAAATAAATATTCTAGGCCATTGCACAAAGCGTCATCTAGCCCCACACTAAATGAACCCACTAATACATTACTCTATCTCTCCATTGCGGCATGAAGGAGGAACAAATAACATTAACCAAACCCGCTTTGGCTACGAAATGATATAAGATGATGTCAACGTAACGTAACATTTCCAGCTGCTATATATACATTATAATATTATTTACAGTGATACTGTTACTGCTACTCACAGGTATTACTGTTGGTTTAAATACTCGTCATTATAATAATTTAAAATGAGCTTGCCCAAAGCCCAAAGGTTGAAAATCATTTAGTACCTGTAAATAAATACAACTGTATTTTACACTCATTCTGAAAGCAATCAATATAAAGTAAAATTTGTCGAATAAAAGCAATTCATAGCCAATGCAAAAGCTTACGTGAAATTACTGGAACATTTTCTCTCTGTATTTCGTAATCAATAAATACGAAAACCAAAAGTAAAAAGTATTTTTCTTTAAAGATCTTTTGAAGCTGATCAGCTAACAAAATAAATTTAGTTATATCTTACTGGTACATACTTACATCACAGGTCCAAGGTAAATACTTTCGTAGTGTTATGTATTTCGTGGTATTAATTAAGTTGTTAGGTAATATATTTTTATGCCATATCAGAGGTACCAAAGGGGGAAGGGGGTTTAAGGGAGTTAGTTCAAAAGTAAAATTGCTTTTTCGTCATATATATAGATATTAATTAACCTACATTATTAATGTAATCCTTAGACAAACCCGCTTTATCACTCCATTTCAGAATTCCAACGCTGACATATCAAATCGTACTAACGTAAAATGTATCCAAACCGAACCGCATAAATAACAGCGTTCTTCAGTAAAATCACAAACGTAATGCAAACTACGCCAGCAAACATTACATTCATTTCCATACAAAATGTATTCAAGCGTCTTGTACACCACGCGTCTATCGTCAAGTATCTTTGTTATTTCCTTATCGCCACTGCAATGTTGCCAGCATGCAAAATGCAAAGCTTCCCATAACATAGATGTTTAATGAAATATTAATTAGAGTGGCAAACATTGGCATAATTTTGCGTACTGTATCTCTAAATCCATTCAAGTTTGCCATCGGTTTGCATGACTAGGTCCATGAATATTCAGACTTCGGTGCGCCACACTCGCCCTGGATGGAACCGAGCAGTAAGTTAGTTCGGTGAGTTTGTAGGAAGGAAGAGAATCCTGCTATATAGACTTGTAATGTATCATTATCCATCATCTATGTATAATAAGTATGTATTTACAAAAGAAAAGTATATAAGTATTATATCCGTTATCTAGTACCCACGACACAAGCGTTTGCTTAGTGTGGGGCTAGATGGCGCTGTGTGCAATGTCCCGAAATATTTATTTTTATTTATTTATAACCTCTACCTCTTTTTAACATAAAATTGTATAAATGTTTGACGCGACATGATTGATGCCAAGTCTCTTATTATTATTGTAATAAGTATGTTGTAAGTCTGTATGCTAATAAATGATATCTATCTATCTAAGTTATTTTGAAACGAGTGAAAATAATAAAAACTAACGGAATTCAAACATGTCTCTGTGGAATTCAAAAGATGTATTACCGATTTAGTTACGAATCTGCCTGTCATGGTTGTTTATGGTCAGTTGCTCTTTAATTAAGTTTATTGATAATAATACTAAGTACTTTGTAATTGAAAAGTTATAAAAATACACACAATTCATGATTTGTTCTAATATTTTGGCTACTATACCAAAACCTAAAACAAATAGATTCATTTCAAAGCAGCCTTGAAGCCTCCAGATATTTTATTAATGATAAAAGAATTAGGTCGGGAAAAGGGCCCCTCAATGTGCCCGATATTGCCATCGGTGGACAGACAGTTAAGATTGTAACTAGTTTCAAGTATCTTGGCCATATCATAACGTCTAATCTATCTGACAACGAAGACATTGAACGTCAGAGAAGAGCTTTGTGTGTTGTAGGAAATATGATTGCTAGAAAATTTCACAGAGCCTCCATGGATGTCAAAATTTCTTTGTTTAAGGCATATTGTCAGTCCTTTTACACGTGTCAACTCTGGACCAATTACACAATATCGTCGCACAACGCAATAAGAGTAGTCTACAACAACGTCTTCAGGCACCTGATGGGCCTGAAGTGGTATTGTAGTGCCTCTGAAATGTACACGAATTCGCGAGTTGACTCATTTAACGCTATCCAAAGGAAACGCATAGCATCCTTCATGTCCAGAATTGACACGTGTAAAAATAAGATTGTCAGAAGCCTTATGGACCGGCAGCTGCTGTCTGCAACATATGAACGATGGGTAGCAATTGCAACTTAAAATGTATCTTTCTATATAATATTGTATATATTCTCTGTTTATGATTGTGTGTGATATGGATCTCAGTGTCTGCAATAAAAAGTTAATATTATTATTATTAATCTAAGTACAATAAAATTGTGTACTTATATTAATTAAATCTTTTGACATCCCTGGTCAATAAAATTAGAAATGGTAACGTTTACATACTTAATATATGTATATACATCATCATTTCGTACAAATCGTTACAAATACAAGTATATGAGTCTACCAACGTGAGGCCTCTTTTATTTGACAGGGGGAAATCTTCATAGGTCCCTGACCATGAATTTAAAATTATGGGCGTTATTACAAAACGTGGTTCAAATATTAGTCTTGACCAAGTCCGTTTTAGCTGTTCGAAAATTTTATTGTCTGTCTACTGTCATAATTATCAAACTCAAAATGTACCAAAGTTAAATAAAAGTTCCACTTTGAAATTGACATTTTGATTGCTTGTATGTGATGTCTGGACAACAAGAACCCACTTTTTATTTTTTAAGTCTTGGACTAATATTTAAACCGCGTTTTGTAATAAGACGGATTAAAACCCCCTGTAACCAATCCATACTGCTTTGTTCTGGAGGCTCTGGGACTTCTGCAGGGAATACAACCAGAAAACCACCAGCACACGTTATTGAAAACACTTCTCTGTGTATCTCTTCCAGGCTTGCAGTGTCTGACACTGTTTTCACCTCTGGGCTCGTTTGTAGTCTGGTGACCTGATCCCTTTGGGTCTAAGGAATTTGTCTTATCAGTCCACCAGCGAAGCCCTGGAGCCCCCTTTCAGTCGGCTTTTACGACAGACAGGGGCTACCGGAACAGTATTCTATTCTACCTCGGTTCCAGGATCAATTATAAGGCCTTTATAAAATTGTAAAAAACCTTAACAACTGCCATGTACCGCAGTTACTATGTTAACGCGGCACACAAATGAGGCGCATTCTGTATTCGTTACCTTGGAAAGTTCGACGCGCACTAAACGGGAATAAGCTCAGTTCTGTCTAAGTTATTGTCTCTTAAGTTAATGTGAGATCGGTCCTAAAGTTCAGTGTTTGCTGCAGGTATAAAATAGGGATATAATTTTACAGGCAACATTTAAACTTTTCGTTTTGATAACTCCGCAATTAGCTCTGTGAAATATGTGTTCGCTATACGCTGAAGCTTGCTTTTATATATATATATATTTATTATCAGTGTGTCTACATTATTTTGTATATCTACGAGTATGTAACAAGAGAGAAAAATAACAGACAGAAAAAAAACTTTCACTATCCATGTAAGACCTGAAAAAAAAGTAAGAGCTGTAGGAGAAAAGTAGTTATTATTAATATATCGTTTAGTCTATTAAAGTAGCTAATACAACTTGGAGATCAGGGTTTCTACCTGACTTGATTTAAAGATTTTCAGCACACGTAAGTATATAATGAACCAGTACGCATTCAAAAATTAATTGGAGATGATGTTACGCTAGACGAGTTAATATCAATTATACCTAAGCCCTACGCTTTGTTCCATTCCCAGTATTAGAAATACGTTGATATTCATTCTAAACAAAACCTTTCACTGTAAAGCAAAACTTTCCGACACTGAAATTCCATTATCCCGGTATGCCCCGTTCTTTAAAGCGCGAGTTTGTATAAGCAACTGATATGGAACGGGAGCAAAGAGATTTGGCGCGAGACTTCTTTTGTTTGGTCTATATTCCGCTCCGAAGCGGTACGTACCGCTTTGAACCGGTTTATGGGACACCAGAGGGCTTACAGCTTAAACTGACAGATGGGATAGGTTCCTACAGATCCGGTACAGTCGTTTATTAACCGGTTTTAGAAAGGGACTCGTAATTCCTTGTAAAGTTGGATACGGTGATTTAGTTAGAGCTGATTTACGGTCGTGGAATGATTTTAAATTAAAAATGTTATTCTGGCACTCCGCTCAATTGTAAGATTTACTCCGACAGGATGGTTTTACTTTGTTTTCAATTAGTAGATAGTAGTGGAAATGGTGATTGGTAGGAACACATGGCTATCTCGAAATATTTAAGCTCATACTTTTAAATTTAGAAGGACAAATACTTCAAATTTGTAATTGCGCAAACATAATAACAATTGTTTTATGATCATCACATACATAAATATGTTATCTTCATGTTTGTCACAATATGGGCTATTTAATAGTCCTTGTTACAGTTTTACAGACATATAACTCATCCTAACCCAGTGACAACCATTAAAATATCGTAGCCAATTGACCCTAAACTTCTGAGCCCCAAAGTTCAGGGGTTGGGGGTTCTATCTGTTTATTGCACAGACAAAATAGCCTCAAGACTCTTTTTCTGTTCTATGTATTATGACTTATATCATTTGCTTAGTAGGTATGAGACTAGATGGCGCTAAGTAATACGTTCCGGAATAGTTATTAAATTTATTCACATGAATATCGGAATGCAAACTGTTCCGTTTACTCATACATCCATTGTATGTTATTTCTCTCACTGAAATACTAATAAAAATCATTCATGTTAGGTACTCAATTTAGATGCATTTTTTTGTTAAATCATGTACTTGTTATTTTGGTCCTTAAATTCACAAAAGTAAAAATAATACAATAGTAACAGGGAGTAATTATTAAAAATCACATTATTTTTCAAGGACGTATATATTCGTTTACGTTAATCGAAGTTTTTAAGCGTGTCCCTTCAATATAATGATGTAACTGACAGACTTCAAACGCTACACACGCGCTGCAGTAGTAACCGTTACTTTCTCATTCATATAATATTGCGTAGCATTTATAGTGGTGTCATTCAAACCAAATCAAATTAATGTTTTGTAACTAAAGAAACAGCATACAAAAATGCACATACTATTGTAGGGACAAGATAATAGGTCACTTTTGACAGATGTTTTACATACATTATTAATACAAAAAATTACCTTATTAAGACCAAAATGCCGAAAAATATACAAAGTTATTTTGAAAGAGTTTACGTGCTGTATGTGCGTTTCTAGTGGTTCCTGAACTAAGCAGAACATAAGCGAGCGTCAGTACGCTAACTAAAATACGCCTCTTGTCTAAGGGGTAGGAAATAATTACCTATTTGAGGTAAACATCAACTTGAAAAACTCAGAATATGCCAGAGAGGAATGGAGAGGAGCTACCTCTTGCTTTTGCTAGAAACAACAAAATCTAGAAACATAGTAAAAGAAGTTTTCAGGCTAAAACGGCGTTGGGCAGACCATGTGCAAAGAATGGAGAAAAATAGATGGGCTTTCTTTAACACGAATTTTAAAATACAGGCTTCATTTAACTAAATAATATACAATTATTAGTATTTAATAGTTATTATTATCAGTGAAGTGAAGTGATAGTTATTATTATTATTGAAGTGGAATTGGGCGGGACATATATGCCGAATGGACACTAATAGATGGACGAAGAAAGTCACAGAATGGCTTCCACGCGAGGAGAGAAGACAGAAAAGCAGACCAAAAAGGAGATGGGACGATGTTTTTACTCACAAATATGGCCAGAAGTGGAGGCGGATGGCGAGGAATAGAAAGCTATGGTCGCAACTGGGGGAGGCCGTTTTTTTTTTTTTTTTTTTTCGTGGAGTAAATGCATTTACGCATCCCCGCACTCTCCCCGGGGGGGCGGCGGCGTATGTCGGGCTCAGAGCTAATGGGACTCCACTACCGACTAAAACCTACCACGATGTCCCTTCACCTCGGCAAGGACGGGTTTCGCGGGCAAGCGAGCAATACTCCTCCGCAATTCCCGTCCCAACCGCAGTCCACTGTCCAGGTGGACCCGCCTCAGGAGGACAACCTCCCTCTTACTGCGCGAGCGATGCCCAGGGACATCCAGGCATCGACTCCTCGGGAGGCCCTTATCTCTGCTAGGGGGGTATGGGATGCCCCCGCATCCCACGCCCCAGGGCCTCCTAGTGGAGACGGAGTCCGAGCGCGAGCGGCTCGCCTCCGTGTCCTTCTTCTGCGGATCGGATGAGCGGCAGGATTCACCTCCCGCTCCCGCTCCTCGGCCTCCCTTTGCGACACCACCGTCTCGCAAAAGGAGGCCACCGCGTGCCATGACCTCTCGTCGTCAGCCATCTCTCGCAAAACTGGGGGAGGCCTACGCCAAAGAGGCAACGTCTACTTAAATTAAGCTGTAACACAGGGACCTAAAACAATGTTTGACATTAATATTAGTTTTATTTGACATAAGCATACCTACAAATATGTACATTAACATTTTAATTTCATTTGACATAAAATTTATACAAGAGTAATTATGGACATTGTAATGAAATTTTTATCGAAAGTGGATGAATAAATGGCTATTTTATTTTATTTATTTATTTATTATTAGTGAATACTAGTTTATAAACTACAGTCTACACATTCTCTTATCGCGTGGATAGCCATGCAATCATTTATGCGTCGGGTCTCATCATTAGGGGTCTATTGTGCATAATGTTGTTGTAGAGAGGGTCCTATCTGTTTCCTGTAATGACCAATTAGGGGTTGCATTAATCCGAGGCATTTCCGATGGGAAGTAAATTACATGAGTCGCTTGAGAGAATGAAAAGGGTTGCGCAAAGACAGCGTTTTTATAAGGGACGGTGGTTATGCTGTAGAAGTAAATGTCTTTGATGATTAAGTTTTATATGGCTAAAGGAAAAGAAAAGAGAATTACGAAAAAAGTAATAAGAACACGTGAATTTTTACCTTGCACTTTAAAATTTTAACAAAAATGCCATTTGGAATTTTATTACGTCATTTTTAAACTGAATTAATTGTGTGTTATCAAACGTTATTGTAGTTAGTCGACAAAAGATATAAAAGCAGGTGAAGTCAATTCACTTGCTAAAATTATATTTAACTTTTACTCCTTTTATTTCGCCACTCATCCACATTACCTTTAACGTCCGAACGCTGCATCGAAATCGATGAAAATTATTGCCAAAAATAGTCGGTTTGTAATGAACCAATCGCCGCTGCCCGCTCAGACTGCTGACGTGAATATTTAACCTTAATTTCCTGCCTCATGACGAATACTCACTCATTTTCCATTAAAATTTCATTTCAATTGAGCTTCGCCAGAATTAATTGACGCATCAAACAAAGTGCTGGCGCTATTGTGGTCTCTTGACGAGGCTGCAGTTTTGTGCTAAGTCACTGGAATGATACAATTGTAAGAAATGTGTATGTTTGCTTGAAATGCTACTGGTGTCAGTACTCGCATTGTAGTGGGACAAACAATTCCCTGTTTCACTGTCAAGACTCTATTCTACCTACCTTTTTGCTAAAAATCTAAACGTTTTGGCTCTATTTATATCTCATTTGCAGCGTAAAAGCGGATTAAACCATCAAAACATTTAGAGTTTTTAACAGAATAATACCTACACAGACATCATTGTCATTGATTTCACAAATTAGGCTTCTCTTAGAAAATTAATCTTTAAAAGAAGTCGGAATTGTTTTTTTATCCTAAAATATCCGTGACAGACTTCAATTAGGGGCACAAATTCGATCCTCTTTTCCCGGGAAATTATTCAGACTGTCACCGGTTTGAATCCGAAATGAACCAATAGTTACAGAGCGGTCAAATTCCAGCTCAATAAATCGTTCAATCTATCAACTTGTCAGCTCAAACGCAGCTCCCATTAAAAACCGAACTATTTTCATTTTAGTCATTGAGTTTCGCCAGCACAAGGTATTGAGAGTAGCCATAATGGATATTGTTGAAAAAAGTTTTGTGGACAAGCTTATTGTTTTGGGAAATCTCGTTAAAACTATCCCGGTGATGGCTAGCGATGATTCGTTCTGTTTTTCAATAGTTTCGAAATTGGATTTAACGTGAAGTTGTGCCCGACTCCCAAGTCTGCACTCCGGATGTTTGTTAGATCACTTTGTTCCGTATCCTTTAATTGAACGAGGAAACTGAGTCGATATACTCGTAGAGAAAACATGTGCTGGCAAGTTTGCAATGGGAGGATGGATTGGATTTTGAAACCATCTTATTGCTTTTTTTTATTTATTTCAGTAGAAGTATGAGAAATGTTTTATTGATGAATAGGCTTATGTAGGTACGTTTGGCTAGATTGTAATTAGCTGAATAGGTATCAAATATTGAGTAAATTCGGTGCTAAGACAGCTGGTGTCCCTAAGATTCAATATAGGTACTAAATTTTAAACTGCTAAAGTCATATATATATATATTATGGTATCAGTAAAAATATCAACATCCACGCTCCGACCACTACTAAGAGATATCATTAAAATGTTTGAAAGTCAAATGATTTCCAATCAAAAACTCAAATCAAATCCGTCATTAAACGAACTAATAAAGAAAAATGGCGCCGACCCACGATCGCAATTTGAAATTTAAATACGCCGGCACATTTCCTAAAACCAACGGCGTACTTTTCCAATTCACTATTGCAACTAATTAAAACTTTAGTTTAATCCGAGATTCCCATTATACTTTCAGAAATGGCGACGGGTTAACCTAGAACTGTGGGGAGATCTCAGGGAGTACGTCACACCGTGTTGATATCTCTTCATTTTGTATTGTAAACAGTTAATGATAATTGGAGTACCTTAATTCTCTTATAAGTGTTCTCCTGTAGGTAAAACCACCGCTTTAACATGCTATTATTTTAGAGGGAAAGCTTAGAGCAAAACAATTTCACATTTTAACCGGCGCTTGGTACCCAAACACAATATTAAGAAGTACACAATTAAGATGATCAACGATCACTCTTTTCTTAGAAATCCAGATCCAGATCGGAGAAAATGAGCTCTTTCTATGGTAGAACTCAGCTACATAATAAACATTTGGTACAGCAGAATGAAAAATTATAATCGATCCATCTATATGCGCTTATGAAAATCACATCCGTTTGTAAAACTATTGACACCACTTATAAGTTAAAAGATTAAAAATAGATATCTACATAATCTAAAGTTCAATTTACAGTATATCGGTGTGACCAGAGGTCAACTTTTAACGTATAAAGGTCGAAAACAGTGCGACTTAAATGGGTTCCTCCGCGAACCAATTTAGTAACGTGATTATTTCACGTCCGACATTTTATACGCCTGTAATAACATTGAAAACTTTTGTCGCTAATATCGAGAGTGAAAAGTTACTTTGGATCATATAAAATTTAAAATATCTTTTCTTTGCTTAGCTTTATTTAACTAAGGTGTAGGTACTACGTCTTCCAGTAAAACATACATAATGATACTCGTATACTCGTATTTATATATTTATACTCTTAATCTTTACATAAATATTTACAGGTATTATAAAAAATTTTTTTCCTCAAATATTTACACGATTAAAGTCAATGTCTGTGTGTGTGTATGTGTGTGTATTTGTGTGAGTTTACTAAAGGATAATGACTACTTTTTTAAGAAGTATTCTAATAGAATTTAATTTATTTAAATATGCAAATTTTCATTTCGAAGTTTGATTATGTAATTTTCTTCTTTGATTTTATTATGCAGTTTATAAACATGCACAAAATACTCTGAAAATATTCCTTACAAGACAAAATTCTTGTGCCATCTAAGTAATTATTTTCCTAGAGAGTGTCAGGCGTTTCCTATCTTCTTGTTAAAAAATGTCGGCCCATTTTAAAATTAAAAGCAATTTCGCCTTGGAAGTCTGCAGTACTCGTAAAATATTCAGTGCTGTGCATAGTCTAAGATTATACCTAGTTTAGTGGTGGAAAATTCATACTCAGCAAGGATATCTACTTATCTAGGGGATATTAAATATTTCAGTCTTGCACTCATAGTTAAGTCATACTTAACACTCATAGTTAATGTTATGCAGGTACTACCCACTAGGCAGGCATCTCTAGAATATCTCTGGCAGCTGGTTCGTCATATCCGTTGTTAATTATAGAACAGCAGAGAGGATACTTGTATGTTATTTAAAGTAGTTATATATATGTACCTTTCATTTCTCCAGAAAAAAGTATATTATAATATTTTTTTATGAATATGGTCAAGGTATGCGTTTTTTATATGGAGACACTTTGTATTTCACAGGAACAGTTTTTAGCCAGAACCAGTTTTGTTTTGGTAAGCAAAAAATTATTAATCTAACGCAGTTTTTAATTTAAAATTAAACTCAAAATCTACTCCTATTTACATTTATACGCAAACCGCCCAAAAACAACGGCGGTTGATATTGGTAATTTCGTTTTTCATTCCAAAATGTAGGCAACATTTGGGTCCAGGCTTATTTCAGAAAAGTAAACTAGTTACACATAACTACGGCCACAGTAACCTTCAATTTAGTTTTGGGCAACACCTGCGTCGGATCATAGCTATTCGTTGAATATTTGCCCATTTATATGCAGCAGCAACACCTTGCTTTCTAGTTTTAATAATATTAAAATAATCTTAATAAATATGTACATGGAAATCTACCTAACTTAATAAAAGCAGCATTAATATTAAAAGAGAATTGCATGTATTGGTTTTATCTCAAGACAATAAGTTAACAATTAGAATAAAACTTTTTATATACTTCAAGAGCTTCTTACTAACAGCGTAAACAAATACTTAGCGCTGAACGGGCGTCCATGTGGATATAAAATTGCCTTTTTCTATAATATGAGTGGATGTGTTTGTCTGTGTATAACATATTCATGGACTTTCCATGCCTTAGGTACTGTACAAAGCTTTTAAATAATTGATAAATAATTGTATGACATTTGATCGGCATTTTTAGTTTCCTGATGATTGATTGGTATGATTCTATAAATGTTTTTTTATTAGCGTCAGCTATAATCAGCCGAAATAGATGATTTTATTGATAAATATAAACAATTTAATTCAGGCACTGTTGTAAATAAAATAATATCCTGACCAAGCCGTAAATCACACCAATTCAATCACACAAATTCGGCACCAATGTTTAAATAATACTACTTCAATTTGCAACTAAACTCAATTTATTTACTCTGTCCGATTTTCTTACATGAAATGGCAAGCGGCGAGTTTGCGCGTTTTAAGACTGTACAGCGACATCTATCGGAATTTTTACAAACTACAAATCTGCTCAAACATACCGCCCACCAAGAACTTGTTCTTACACAATACAAAACATCTTAAATAAACTCTTATTTGATAGAAACATAAAACAAATTGATGAATTCTGGCGGTTTTGAACTACAGAAATGGAGTAGCAATAATGAGAAATTGCTACAACATATTGACAAGGACAAACATCGTTCGAACAATTCCATACCGATTCAACAAGACAAGAAAGGGAAGGTTCTAGGAGTTTGCTGGAACAAAGACACAGACAATTTTGAGTATTCAGTAAATTTACCTGAAGTCAAAAGGAAATTTACCAAACGACAAGTGCTATCAGACATAGCGAGATTGTACGACCCTATGGGGTGGATTGCGCCTGTCGTTATAGTGGCAAAATTGTTTATACAGATGTTATGGAAATCAGGATTAGATTGGGATGATGATTTGACCGAAGATTTAGCCGCAGAATGGACAAAATACAGAGAAGAATTACAGCAAATAAAAGATATTTGCATACCGAGATGGATTAACTACTCACCTGGACATCAAAGAGAACTTCACGCATTTTCCGATGCGTCGATGTCAGCCTATGCCGGATGTGTGTATCTCAGAGTGATTGACGAATCCAATGAAGTCGTGGCAGTTAATCTGCTATCAGCCAAGACAAAGGTGGCTCCAATTGAAAAAGAGATGTCAGTTCCTCGGCTGGAACTATCTGGAGCAGCCTTAGCGACCAAATTATTGACCGAGATTGCTGAAGTAATGGGTATCCCGAAGACCGATAGATACGCCTGGACAGACTCGACAGTAGTTTTGGCATGGTTGAAAGGACCAGCATGTAGATGGACTACGTTTGTCAGCAATAGAGTTTCTGAAATACTCACCATGATGGACTATGAGCAGTGGGGACATGTTACAACAACTATGAACCCGTCAGACTGTGCATCACGAGGTTTAAGACCTAGTGATATAGCCGAACACTCCTTGTGGTGGCACGGACCTACTTGGCTGAACGAAAACTCACTGAAAAAAGAAAAAGTTGAGATACAAGATACAAACGAAGAAGAAAGAGTAGTAACGTTATGTACAACACAACAACCATTTGAAGAAGAGCCGTGGGAAAGATTTTCATCACTGACAAAGATGCTAAAGGTTTTGTCATACTGCAGAAGAATCATGAACTTCAAATCATCAAAGCTGGAACGAAAGAAAATGAAAGAGTTTGTGACTGCAGAAGAAATGAATCAAACATTGAAGAAGGTCATAAAGCAAGTTCAAGAGCGAGAGTTCGAAGAAGAAATCAGAAGTTTAAAGAAGAAAGGTTGTGTCCCGAAGAAGAGCGCTTTGCACCCTCTTTGCCCAATTGTTGATGAGCAAGGGATTTTAAGAGTTGGAGGACGCATTGATTTGTCTGAAGCTAGCTACGATAAACGGCATCCAATAATTATGCCTAGTAAGAATCATCTCACCAAGTTATTAATAGCGGATGCGCACAACAAAACAATGCATGGTGGACCACAACTTATGCTTAATCACCTCCGAGGAACTTATTGGATTATACGAGCTCGCGAACAAGTGAAGAAGCATTACAGAGAATGCGTCACATGTTTGAGATATTCGAAAACGAATAAGACACCTTTTATGGGACAGATTCCGGCAGCGAGACTGAAGCCGAGCAGACCGTTCAAATCGTGCGGAGTCGATTATGCGGGTCCTATAAAAGTCAGATTTTCTCCCGGTCGAGGATCAAAAGCCTATAAAGGATATATATGCGTATTTGTGTGTATGGTCACTCATGCCATACACTTGGAGGTAGTGTCGGACCTCACATCGCAAGGCTTTCTAGCAGCATTCAAGCGTATGACGGCAAGGAGAGGACACTGTCAAGATTTGTACAGTGATAACGGAACTAATTTCACAGGAGCGAGCAGAGAACTGAGAGATATGTTCGACGCGGCAAAATCCAATTTGACTGATGAGATAACAAAACTATTGGCGCTTGAGAGTACAAATTGGCATTTTATACCCCCTGCAGCACCAAATTTTGGAGGTTTGTGGGAGGCAGGAGTACGTTCAGTGAAAAATCATCTTCGGAAAGTCATTGGCGAGAGCACGCTTACATATGAGGAGCTATCAACAGTGCTGGTACAAGTAGAAGCATGTGTTAACTCGCGCCCATTAACAGTCATCAGTGACTGTCCTGATGACCCACTGCCACTGACACCCGGTCACTTTCTGATTGGCGAACCACTGTTAAATGTAGCGAATGAGGAAGTGGTTACTCATAATATAAATTTGCTTGAAAGGTGGAAACTGACCACAAAAATGATTAGAGGTTTCTGGTGTAGATGGAGCGCAGAATACATGGTAATGTTAAGTAACCGCTACAAATGGGTGACTCAGCAGGAGGAGGCTAAAATTGGTGATGTTGTCATAATAAAAGAACCCAACTTGCCTCCTGCTCAGTGGCTCATGGGCAAAATTATAGAAACCCATCCGGGCAAGGACTTGATTACGCGCGTAGTTACAATTAAAACGAAAAATGGTGTATGTAAACGCCCGTGTAGCAAGTTATGTATTTTGCCACGTACAAACACTGTAAATTAGTTAAAAAATACTTCTAGATTATTGTGTATACAGTTTTAGTTAGAGTTATAAATGAGTTTCAAAGTAGAAGTTACTTTCAGTTTCATTTTGTATAGTATGAGTTTTTCACGGTGGGCGGTTTAACTTGTTTTCATATGTTTAAAGTTAAACTATATTCTTATTTGTTTTGTATGAGGTTTTCACTGTGGGAAGTTTAGCTCATTTTCAATTGTTTAGAGTTGATTCAAATATGTTTTATGTTTCTATCAAATAAGAGTTTATTTAAGGTGTTTTGTATTGTGTAAGAACAAGTTCTTGGTGGGCGGTATGTTTGAGCAGATTTGTGGTTTGTAAAAATTCCGATAGATGTCGCTGTACAGTCTTAAAACGCGCAAACTCGCCGCTTGCCATTTCATGTAAGAAAATCAGAGTAAATAAATTGGGTTTAGTTGCAAATTGAAGTAGTATTATTTAAACATTGTTTTTCTTAAACATTGTTTAAATAATACTACTTCAATTTGCAACTAAACTCAATTTATTTACTCTGTCCGATTTTCTTACATGAAATGGCAAGCGGCGAGTTTGCGCGTTTTAAGACTGTACAGCGACATCTATCGGAATTTTTACAAACTACAAATCTGCTCAAACATACCGCCCACCAAGAACTTGTTCTTACACAATACAAAACACCTTAAATAAACTCTTATTTGATAGAAACATAAAACAGATTTGAATCAACTCTAAACAATTGAAAATGAGCTAAACTTCCCACAGTGAAAACCTCATACAAAACAAATAAGAATATAGTTTAACTTTAAACATATGAAAACAAGTTAAACCGCCCACCGTGAAAAACTCATACTATACAAAATGAAACTGAAAGTAACTTCTACTTTGAAACTCATTTATAACTCTAACTAAAACTGTATACACAATAATCTAGAAGTATTTTTTAACTAATTTACAGTGTTTGTACGTGGCAAAATACATAACTTGCTACACGGGCGTTTACATACACCATTTTTCGTTTTAATTGTAACTACGCGCGTAATCAAGTCCTTGCCCGGATGGGTTTCTATAATTTTGCCCATGAGCCACTGAGCAGGAGGCAAGTTGGGTTCTTTTATTATGACAACATCACCAATTTTAGCCTCCTCCTGCTGAGTCACCCATTTGTAGCGGTTACTTAACATTACCATGTATTCTGCGCTCCATCTACACCAGAAATCTCTAATCATTTTTGTGGTCAGTTTCCACCTTTCAAGCAAATTTATATTATGAGTAACCACTTCCTCATTCGCTACATTTAACAGTGGTTCGCCAATCAGAAAGTGACCGGGTGTCAGTGGCAGTGGGTCATCAGGACAGTCACTGATGACTGTTAATGGGCGCGAGTTAACACATGCTTCTACTTGTACCAGCACTGTTGATAGCTCCTCATATGTAAGCGTGCTCTCGCCAATGACTTTCCGAAGATGATTTTTCACTGAACGTACTCCTGCCTCCCACAAACCTCCAAAATTTGGTGCTGCAGGGGGTATAAAATGCCAATTTGTACTCTCAAGCGCCAATAGTTTTGTTATCTCATCAGTCAAATTGGATTTTGCCGCGTCGAACATATCTCTCAGTTCTCTGCTCGCTCCTGTGAAATTAGTTCCGTTATCACTGTACAAATCTTGACAGTGTCCTCTCCTTGCCGTCATACGCTTGAATGCTGCTAGAAAGCCTTGCGATGTGAGGTCCGACACTACCTCCAAGTGTATGGCATGAGTGACCATACACACAAATACGCATATATATTCTTTATAGGCTTTTGATCCTCGACCGGGAGAAAATCTGACTTTTATAGGACCCGCATAATCGACTCCGCACGATTTGAACGGTCTACTCGGCTTCAGTCTCGCTGCCGGAATCTGTCCCATAAAAGGTGTCTTATTCGTTTTCGAATATCTCAAACATGTGACGCATTCTCTGTAATGCTTCTTCACTTGTTCGCGAGCTCGTATAATACAATAAGTTCCTCGGAGGTGATTAAGCATAAGTTGTGGTCCACCATGCATTGTTTTGTTGTGCGCATCCGCTATTAATAACTTGGTGAGATGATTCTTACTAGGCATAATTATTGGATGCCGTTTATCGTAGCTAGCTTCAGACAAATCAATGCGTCCTCCAACTCTTAAAATCCCTATGTATGTTTGAGCAGTATGTTTGAGCAGATTTGTAGTTTGTAAAAATTCCGATAGATGTCGCTGTACAGTCTTAAAACGCGCAAACTCGCCGCTTGCCATTTCATGTAAGAAAATCGGACAGAGTAAATAAATTGAGTTTAGTTGCAAATTGAAGTAGTATTATTTAAACATTGGTGCCGAAACCAGGGAAGTGAAGGGAAGTGAAGTGAATTGGACAGTGCAAAAAGGACCTTGATGTAAGTAGAGTGCAAAAAAAAAGTGAACAATGTGGAGTGGACATTTGAGATGGACTTTGGACTCTCAAACACTTAGAATAATTTCGTCCAAGTTTCATTAAGACAGACACAGTGAAACAAGTGTTGTGGACATTACAAATTGAACTAAAATTAATGAACAGTTTTACTTGCAATTTATGCTTTTGGAACATTGTTGTGTAATAAATTGCAGTTCTAGTTAACATATTTATCAAATTTTACTTCAACCTGATAATTTATTCAATATGGAGTCGATGTCGAAATTAACTGCACCTCAATTAGACCTTTATGAGAGACTGGTAAAAGCTGAGAGAAATTTTAAGAAAACCGGAAAGGATAAAATAAAAAAACCACTGATAGAATCTAGATTGGAGACATTAGAAGAACTTTGGCAAGATTTTAAAATTGGTCACAACAAAATATTTACCAGTACGTCTAAGGAACAGAGGGATAAAGATGAATATTTTAAGACTGACTTATACGATCAGTTCCAGGAACAATACCTGTCATATAAGTGCTTACTGAAAGAAGTATATGAGACCTTTTCTGGTAGCAGCAGCAGAACACAAGGTTCACAGCAAGAGACTACAAACAGCTCCAATCCCTGCGAAGTTGTTAAATTACCACGAATCGAGCTACCAACTTTTAGTGGCAAATATAGTGAATGGCAGACGTTCTATGATATGTTTACATCAGTGATCCACAACAATACAAGCCTACCATCAGTACAGAAACTGCACTATTTGAAGAGTTGTCTTTCTGGAGAGCCTGAGTTGCTCATATGCAATTACACAACTACAGAGGCGAATTATGAGGAAGCCTGGGCACAGTTGTTAAAGAGATACAACAACAAAAAGTACAATTGCAATAGCATTTTGAAAAGTTTATTCTCGCTCAAAGCAACACAAGCAGAGTCGTCAATTGCATTAAAAAGCTTGCTAGACACAACAACGTCATGTTTAAAAAGTCTTAAAAATATTGGTGTCAATACTGATACATGGGACCCTATAATCGTATACATGGTGGTTTCTAAGCTTGATCACGAGTCACACAAGCAGTGGGAGTACCAGATAAGTATGATGTCAGAAGAACTACCCACATGGGCTCAACTTGTCGAATTCCTAGAATCAAGATTTAGAGGCTTAGAGATGATTGAGAGCAGTAAAACTACAAGCAAGCCTGCAAACCAGAACGCGAAGCAAACAGTGAAGATTAAAGCGTTTAATACAACTGTCGACGAAACTAAAACTAATGCTACTACATGCCCATGCTGCGACGGTTCTCATCACATATGCCATTGCAAACAATTTGGCCAAAAAACAGTTCCAGATAGATTATCGTTCATACAGAACAGACGATTGTGCTACAACTGTTTAGGGCATCATGTGATAAAAAACTGTAAGCAATCCACCAATTGCAGAAAGTGTGGCAGAAGACATCACACTCTACTACATGTCAACAAGGAAGAAGAGACTACTTCAACAAACACTGCTCCAAGAAACACATCAACAGAGACAGCACGCGTTCATCAACCTACTACGGAAGAGAGACTATCAACTAGTAAAAACATTATCGCAAATTTTGCTAAGAACGGAAACAATAATGTATTACTAGCTACAGCCGTAATTAGAGTTAGGTCACGAAATTATAGGAAATACGTTATCAGATCTTTGTTAGATCAAGGTTCAGAGGCCTCCTTTGTATCGGAGGCAACAGTTCAGTTGTTAGGGCTTAAACGCATACCAGTTAGTGGCTGGGTGTCAGGCTTAGGCGACGGTCTCACAAAAGTTAATCACATGGTTATACTTTGTGTGGAGTCAAATCACAACCCTAATAATTTTATTACTGTTGAAGCCTACGTATTGAACAAGCTGCCGTCATGTATTCCCAAACGAGAGATACCCTCGGAAGCAAAGACTTGGGTATTATCAAAGAATATCCAATTAGCGGATCCAAAATATTCAACTCCAGGTAAAATAGAAATTTTACTGGGAGCAGAAGTGTATAGTCACGTGCTACTTGAAGGATTGATAAAGCATCCCCAAGGACATTTACTAGCGCAGGATACAATCTTTGGTTGGATCATATCAGGTAGTACTACATCACCAAGCAGTGTGATTAGTGTACACTTACAGACAAGAACAGATGATTTACTCAAACAGTTTTGGGAGGTTGAGAACGAACCCCCATCAATCAAGAAAAAGATGACTAGTGAGGAGAAGAAGTGTGAAGAAATCTTTGAAGCGACTACAGTGAGAGCAGAGGATGGAAGATACGTAGTAAGATTACCATTTGATAGAGAAGATCCGGAGTGTCAATACGGCGAACATAGACAAATAGCAGAGAAAAGACTTGCCTATTTAGAATCAAAACTTGAAAAGAAACCGAAGCTATATGAAGAATACAAAGCTGTAATAGAAGAATACAAGGCACTGGATCACATCAAACCAGTAGATCTAGACGATATTGATAATCCAAAGGCTGTCTATCTCCCTCATCACGCGGTAGTCAGAGAGGATAAACTCACCACTAAAGTACGAGTCGTATTCGACGCGTCGTGCAAAGGTGTTAACAATGTGTCATTAAACGACAACCTATTGGTTGGTCCGAAGTTGCAACAAGATCTTAGACATTTGCTAATGAGGTGGCGAACCCATAAGATATGTATCATTGCAGATTTAGTGAAGATGTATCGTCAAGTGCGAGTGGCTGACGAAGACATAAACTATCAAAGAATCCTGTGGCGAAATGATCCGAGTCAAGAACTACAGCATTTCAACCTTCTGACTCTGACGTTTGGAACAGCATGTGCTCCGTATCTAGCAGTGAAGTCACTGCAAAGACTGGCAGATGACGAACAGAGCAAGTACCCGATTGCTGCAGAGATCACGAAGAATGACTACTACATGGACGACTTAATGACTGGATGTGACACTGAAGATGAAGCGATTCAGATTTATGACGAGATGAACAAATTGATGAATTCTGGCGGTTTTGAACTACAGAAATGGAGTAGCAATAATGAGAAATTGCTACAACATATTGACAAGGACAAACATCGTTCGAACAATTCCATACCGATTCAACAAGACAAGAAAGGGAAGGTTCTAGGAGTTTGCTGGAACAAAGACACAGACAATTTTGAGTATTCAGTAAATTTACCTGAAGTCAAAAGGAAATTGACCAAACGACAAGTGCTATCAGACATAGCGAGATTGTACGACCCTATGGGGTGGATTGCGCCTGTCGTTATAGTGGCAAAATTGTTTATACAGAAGTTATGGAAATCAGGATTAGATTGGGATGATGATTTGACCGAAGATTTAGCCGCAGAATGGACAAAATACAGAGAAGAATTACAGCAAATAAAAGATATTTGCATACCGAGATGGATTAACTACTCACCTGGACATCAAAGAGAACTTCACGCATTTTCCGATGCGTCGATGTCAGCCTATGCCGGATGTGTGTATCTCAGAGTGATTGACGAATCCAATGAAGTCGTGGCAGTTAATCTGCTATCAGCCAAGACAAAGGTGGCTCCAATTGAAAAAGAGATGTCAGTTCCTCGGCTGGAACTATCTGGAGCAGCCTTAGCGACCAAATTATTGACCGAGATTGCTGAAGTAATGGGTATCCCGAAGACCGATAGATACGCCTGGACAGACTCGACAGTAGTTTTGGCATGGTTGAAAGGACCAGCATGTAGATGGACTACGTTTGTCAGCAATAGAGTTTCTGAAATACTCACCATGATGGACTATGAGCAGTGGGGACATGTTACAACAACTATGAACCCGTCAGACTGTGCATCACGAGGTTTAAGACCTAGTGATATAGCCGAACACTCCTTGTGGTGGCACGGACCTACTTGGCTGAACGAAAACTCACTGAAAAAAGAAAAAGTTGAGATACAAGATACAAACGAAGAAGAAAGAGTAGTAACGTTATGTACAACACAACAACCATTTGAAGAAGAGCCGTGGGAAAGATTTTCATCACTGACAAAGATGCTAAAGGTTTTGTCATACTGCAGAAGAATCATGAACTTCAAATCATCAAAGCTGGAACGAAAGAAAATGAAAGAGTTTGTGACTGCAGAAGAAATGAATCAAACATTGAAGAAGGTCATAAAGCAAGTTCAAGAGCGAGAGTTCGAAGAAGAAATCAGAAGTTTAAAGAAGAAAGGTTGTGTCCCGAAGAAGAGCGCTTTGCACCCTCTTTGCCCAATTGTTGATGAGCAAGGGATTTTAAGAGTTGGAGGACGCATTGATTTGTCTGAAGCTAGCTACGATAAACGGCATCCAATAATTATGCCTAGTAAGAATCATCTCACCAAGTTATTAATAGCGGATGCGCACAACAAAACAATGCATGGTGGACCACAACTTATGCTTAATCACCTCCGAGGAACTTATTGGATTATACGAGCTCGCGAACAAGTGAAGAAGCATTACAGAGAATGCGTCACATGTTTGAGATATTCGAAAACGAATAAGACACCTTTTATGGGACAGATTCCGGCAGCGAGACTGAAGCCGAGCAGACCGTTCAAATCGTGCGGAGTCGATTATGCGGGTCCTATAAAAGTCAGATTTTCTCCCGGTCGAGGATCAAAAGCCTATAAAGGATATATATGCGTATTTGTGTGTATGGTCACTCATGCCATACACTTGGAGGTAGTGTCGGACCTCACATCGCAAGGCTTTCTAGCAGCATTCAAGCGTATGACGGCAAGGAGAGGACACTGTCAAGATTTGTACAGTGATAACGGAACTAATTTCACAGGAGCGAGCAGAGAACTGAGAGATATGTTCGACGCGGCAAAATCCAATTTGACTGATGAGATAACAAAACTATTGGCGCTTGAGAGTACAAATTGGCATTTTATACCCCCTGCAGCACCAAATTTTGGAGGTTTGTGGGAGGCAGGAGTACGTTCAGTGAAAAATCATCTTCGGAAAGTCATTGGCGAGAGCACGCTTACATATGAGGAGCTATCAACAGTGCTGGTACAAGTAGAAGCATGTGTTAACTCGCGCCCATTAACAGTCATCAGTGACTGTCCTGATGACCCACTGCCACTGACACCCGGTCACTTTCTGATTGGCGAACCACTGTTAAATGTAGCGAATGAGGAAGTGGTTACTCATAATATAAATTTGCTTGAAAGGTGGAAACTGACCACAAAAATGATTAGAGATTTCTGGTGTAGATGGAGCGCAGAATACATGGTAATGTTAAGTAACCGCTACAAATGGGTGACTCAGCAGGAGGAGGCTAAAATTGGTGATGTTGTCATAATAAAAGAACCCAACTTGCCTCCTGCTCAGTGGCTCATGGGCAAAATTATAGAAACCCATCCGGGCAAGGACTTGATTACGCGCGTAGTTACAATTAAAACGAAAAATGGTGTATGTAAACGCCCGTGTAGCAAGTTATGTATTTTGCCACGTACAAACACTGTAAATTAGTTAAAAAATACTTCTAGATTATTGTGTATACAGTTTTAGTTAGAGTTATAAATAAGTTTCAAAGTAGAAGTTACTTTCAGTTTCATTTTGTATAGTATGAGTTTTTCACGGTGGGCGGTTTAACTTGTTTTCATATGTTTAAAGTTAAACTATATTCTTATTTGTTTTGTATGAGGTTTTCACTGTGGGAAGTTTAGCTCATTTTCAATTGTTTAGAGTTGATTCAAATATGTTTTACGTTTCTATCAAATAAGAGTTTATTTAAGTTGTTTTGTTTTGTGTAAGAACAAGTTCTTGGTGGGCGGTATGTTTGAGCAGATTTGTAGTTTGTAAAAATTCCGATAGATGTCGCTGTACAGTCTTAAAACGCGCAAACTCGCCGCTTGCCATTTCATGTAAGAAAATCGGACAGAGTAAATAAATTGAGTTTAGTTGCAAATTGAAGTAGTATTATTTAAACATTGGTGCCGAAACCAGGGATCGAACCAGGGACCTTTAGATGTTCCAGGGACCAATGTTTAAATAATACTACTTCAATTTGCAACTAAACTCAACTCTATTTACTCTGTCTGATTTTCTTACATGAAATGAAATGGCAAGCGGCGAAATTGCGCGTTTTAAGACTGTACAGCGACATCTATCGGAATTTTTACAAACCACAAATCTGCTCAAACATACCGCCCACCAAGAACTTGTTCTTACACAATACTAAACACCTTAAATAAACTCTTATTTGATAGAAACATAAAACATATTTGAATCAACTCTAAACAATTGAAAATGAGCTAAACTTCCCACAGTGAAAACCTCATACAAAACAAATAAGAATATAGTTTAACTTTAAACATATGAAAACAAGTTAAACCGCCCACCGTGAAAAACTCATACTATACAAAATGAAACTGAAAGTAACTTCTACTTTGAAACTTATTTATAACTCTAACTAAAACTGTATACACAATAATCTAGAAGTATTTTTTAACTAATTTACAGTGTTTGTACGTGGCAAAATACATAACTTGCTACACGGGCGTTTACATACACCATTTTTCGTTTTAATTGTAACTACGCGCGTAATCAAGTCCTTGCCCGGATGGGTTTCTATAATTTTGCCCATGAGCCACTGAGCAGGAGGCAAGTTGGGTTCTTTTATTATGACAACATCACCAATTTTAGCCTCCTCCTGCTGAGTCACCCATTTGTAGCGGTTACTTAACATTACCATGTATTCTGCGCTCCATCTACACCAGAAATCTCTAATCATTTTTGTGGTCAGTTTCCACCTTTCAAGCAAATTTATATTATGAGTAACCACTTCCTCATTCGCTACATTTAACAGTGGTTCGCCAATCAGAAAGTGACCGGGTGTCAGTGGCAGTGGGTCATCAGGACAGTCACTGATGACTGTTAATGGGCGCGAGTTAACACATGCTTCTACTTGTACCAGCACTGTTGATAGCTCCTCATATGTAAGCGTGCTCTCGCCAATGACTTTCCGAAGATGATTTTTCACTGAACGTACTCCTGCCTCCCACAAACCTCCAAAATTTGGTGCTGCAGGGGGTATAAAATGCCAATTTGTACTCTCAAGCGCCAATAGTTTTGTTATCTCATCAGTCAAATTGGATTTTGCCGCGTCGAACATATCTCTCAGTTCTCTGCTCGCTCCTGTGAAATTAGTTCCGTTATCACTGTACAAATCTTGACAGTGTCCTCTCCTTGCCGTCATACGCTTGAATGCTGCTAGAAAGCCTTGCGATGTGAGGTCCGACACTACCTCCAAGTGTATGGCATGAGTGACCATACACACAAATACGCATATATATCCTTTATAGGCTTTTGATCCTCGACCGGGAGAAAATCTGACTTTTATAGGACCCGCATAATCGACTCCGCACGATTTGAACGGTCTGCTCGGCTTCAGTCTCGCTGCCGGAATCTGTCCCATAAAAGGTGTCTTATTCGTTTTCGAATATCTCAAACATGTGACGCATTCTCTGTAATGCTTCTTCACTTGTTCGCGAGCTCGTATAATCCAATAAGTTCCTCGGAGGTGATTAAGCATAAGTTGTGGTCCACCATGCATTGTTTTGTTGTGCGCATCCGCTATTAATAACTTGGTGAGATGATTCTTACTAGGCATAATTATTGGATGCCGTTTATCGTAGCTAGCTTCAGACAAATCAATGCGTCCTCCAACTCTTAAAATCCCTTGCTCATCAACAATTGGGCAAAGAGGGTGCAAAGCGCTCTTCTTCGGGACACAACCTTTCTTCTTTAAACTTCTGATTTCTTCTTCGAACTCTCGCTCTTGAACTTGCTTTATGACCTTCTTCAATGTTTGATTCATTTCTTCTGCAGTCACAAACTCTTTCATTTTCTTTCGTTCCAGCTTTGATGATTTGAAGTTCATGATTCTTCTGCAGTATGACAAAACCTTTAGCATCTTTGTCAGTGATGAAAATCTTTCCCACGGCTCTTCTTCAAATGGTTGTTGTGTTGTACATAACGTTACTACTCTTTCTTCTTCGTTTGTATCTTGTATCTCAACTTTTTCTTTTTTCAGTGAGTTTTCGTTCAGCCAAGTAGGTCCGTGCCACCACAAGGAGTGTTCGGCTATATCACTAGGTCTTAAACCTCGTGATGCACAGTCTGACGGGTTCATAGTTGTTGTAACATGTCCCCACTGCTCATAGTCCATCATGGTGAGTATTTCAGAAACTCTATTGCTGACAAACGTAGTCCATCTACATGCTGGTCCTTTCAACCATGCCAAAACTACTGTCGAGTCTGTCCAGGCGTATCTATCGGTCTTCGGGATACCCATTACTTCAGCAATCTCGGTCAATAATTTGGTCGCTAAGGCTGCTCCATATAGTTCCAGCCGTGGAACTGACATCTCTTTTTCAATTGGAGCCACCTTTGTCTTGGCTGATAGCAGATTAACTGCCACGACTTCATTGGATTCGTCAATCACTCTGAGATACACACATCCGGCATAGGCTGACATCGACGCATCGGAAAATGCGTGAAGTTCTCTTTGATGTCCAGGTGAGTAGTTAATCCATCTCGGTATGCAAATATCTTTTATTTGCTGTAATTCTTCTCTGTATTTTGTCCATTCTGCGGCTAAATCTTCGGTCAAATCATCATCCCAATCTAATCCTGATTTCCATAACTTCTGTATAAACAATTTTGCCACTATAACGACAGGCGCAATCCACCCCATAGGGTCGTACAATCTCGCTATGTCTGATAGCACTTGTCGTTTGGTAAATTTCCTTTTGACTTCAGGTAAATTTACTGAATACTCAAAATTGTCTGTGTCTTTGTTCCAGCAAACTCCTAGAACCTTCCCTTTCTTGTCTTGTTGAATCGGTATGGAATTGTTCGAACGATGTTTGTCCTTGTCAATATGTTGTAGCAATTTCTCATTATTGCTACTCCATTTCTGTAGTTCAAAACCGCCAGAATTCATCAATTTGTTCATCTCGTCATAAATCTGAATCGCTTCATCTTCAGTGTCACATCCAGTCATTAAGTCGTCCATGTAGTAGTCATTCTTCGTGATCTCTGCAGCAATCGGGTACTTGCTCTGTTCGTCATCTGCCAGTCTTTGCAGTGACTTCACTGCTAGATACGGAGCACATGCTGTTCCAAACGTCAGAGTCAGAAGGTTGAAATGCTGTAGTTCTTGACTCGGATCATTTCGCCACAGGATTCTTTGATAGTTTATGTCTTCGTCAGCCACTCGCACTTGACGATACATCTTCACTAAATCTGCAATGATACATATCTTATGGGTTCGCCACCTCATTAGCAAATGTCTAAGATCTTGTTGCAACTTCGGACCAACCAATAGGTTGTCGTTTAATGACACGTTGTTAACACCTTTGCACGACGCGTCGAATACGACTCGTACTTTAGTGGTGAGTTTATCCTCTCTGACTACCGCGTGATGAGGGAGATAGACAGCCTTTGGATTATCAATATCGTCTAGATCTACTGGTTTGATGTGATCCAGTGCCTTGTATTCTTCTATTACAGCTTTGTATTCTTCATATAGCTTCGGTTTCTTTTCAAGTTTTGATTCTAAATAGGCAAGTCTTTTCTCTGCTATTTGTCTATGTTCGCCGTATTGACACTCCGGATCTTCACTATCAAATGGTAATCTTACTACGTATCTTCCATCCTCTGCTCTCACTGTAGTCGCTTCAAAGATTTCTTCACACTTCTTCTCCTCACTAGTCATCTTTTTCTTGATTGATGGGGGTTCGTTCTCAACCTCCCAAAACTGTTTGAGTAAATCATCTGTTCTTGTCTGTAAGTGTACACTAATCACACTGCTTGGTGATGTAGTACTACCTGATATGATCCAACCAAAGATTGTATCCTGCGCTAGTAAATGTCCTTGGGGATGCTTTATCAATCCTTCAAGTAGCACGTGACTATACACTTCTGCTCCCAGTAAAATTTCTATTTTACCTGGAGTTGAATATTTTGGATCCGCTAATTGGATATTCTTTGATAATACCCAAGTCTTTGCTTCCGAGGGTATCTCTCGTTTGGGAATACATGACGGCAGCTTGTTCAATACGTAGGCTTCAACAGTAATAAAATTATTAGGGTTGTGATTTGACTCCACACAAAGTATAACCATGTGATTAACTTTTGTGAGACCGTCGCCTAAGCCTGACACCCAGCCACTAACTGGTATGCGTTTAAGCCCTAACAACTGAACTGTTGCCTCCGATACAAAGGAGGCCTCTGAACCTTGATCTAACAAAGATCTGATAACGTATTTCCTATAATTTCGTGACCTAACTCTAATTACGGCTGTAGCTAGTAATACATTATTGTTTCCGTTCTTAGCAAAATTTGCGATAATGTTTTTACTAGTTGATAGTCTCTCTTCCGTAGTAGGTTGATGAACGCGTGCTGTCTCTGTTGATGTGTTTCTTGGAGCAGTGTTTGTTGAAGTAGTCTCTTCTTCCTTGTTGACATGTAGTAGAGTGTGATGTCTTCTGCCACACTTTCTGCAATTGGTGGATTGCTTACAGTTTTTTATCACATGATGCCCTAAACAGTTGTAGCACAATCGTCTGTTCTGTATGAACGATAATCTATCTGGAACTGTTTTTTGGCCAAATTGTTTGCAATGGCATATGTGATGAGAACCGTCGCAGCATGGGCATGTAGTAGCATTAGTTTTAGTTTCGTCGACAGTTGTATTAAACGCTTTAATCAATGTTCAAATAATACTACTTCAATTTGTAACTAAACTCAACTTTATTTACTCTGTCTGATTTTCTTACATGAAATGGCAAGCGGCGAGTTTGCGCGTTTTAAGACTGTACAGCGACATCTATCGGAATTTTTACAAACCACAAATCTGCTCAAACATACCGCCCACCAAGAACTTGTTCTTACACAATACAAAACACCTTAAATAAACTCTTATTTGATAGAAACATAAAACATATTTGAATCAACTCTAAACAATTGAAAATGAGCTAAACTTCCCACAGTGAAAACCTCATACAAAACAAATAAGAATATAGTTTAACTTTAAACATATGAAAACAAGTTAAACCGCCCACCGTGAAAAACTCATACTATACAAAATGAAACTGAAAGTAACTTCTACTTTGAAACTTATTTATAACTCTAACTAAAACTGTATACACAATAATCTAGAAGTATTTTTTAACTAATTTACAGTGTTTGTACGTGGCAAAATACATAACTTGCTACACGGGCGTTTACATACACCATTTTTCGTTTTAATTGTAACTACGCGCGTAATCAAGTCCTTGCCCGGATGGGTTTCTATAATTTTGCCCATGAGCCACTGAGCAGGAGGCAAGTTGGGTTCTTTTATTATGACAACATCACCAATTTTAGCCTCCTCCTGCTGAGTCACCCATTTGTAGCGGTTACTTAACATTACCATGTATTCTGCGCTCCATCTACACCAGAAATCTCTAATCATTTTTGTGGTCAGTTTCCACCTTTCAAGCAAATTTATATTATGAGTAACCACTTCCTCATTCGCTACATTTAACAGTGGTTCGCCAATCAGAAAGTGACCGGGTGTCAGTGGCAGTGGGTCATCAGGACAGTCACTGATGACTGTTAATGGGCGCGAGTTAACACATGCTTCTACTTGTACCAGCACTGTTGATAGCTCCTCATATGTAAGCGTGCTCTCGCCAATGACTTTCCGAAGATGATTTTTCACTGAACGTACTCCTGCCTCCCACAAACCTCCAAAATTTGGTGCTGCAGGGGGTATAAAATGCCAATTTGTACTCTCAAGCGCCAATAGTTTTGTTATCTCATCAGTCAAATTGGATTTTGCCGCGTCGAACATATCTCTCAGTTCTCTGCTCGCTCCTGTGAAATTAGTTCCGTTATCACTGTACAAATCTTGACAGTGTCCTCTCCTTGCCGTCATACGCTTGAATGCTGCTAGAAAGCCTTGCGATGTGAGGTCCGACACTACCTCCAAGTGTATGGCATGAGTGACCATACACACAAATACGCATATATATCCTTTATAGGCTTTTGATCCTCGACCGGGAGAAAATCTGACTTTTATAGGACCCGCATAATCGACTCCGCACGATTTGAACGGTCTGCTCGGCTTCAGTCTCGCTGCCGGAATCTGTCCCATAAAAGGTGTCTTATTCGTTTTCGAATATCTCAAACATGTGACGCATTCTCTGTAATGCTTCTTCACTTGTTCGCGAGCTCGTATAATCCAATAAGTTCCTCGGAGGTGATTAAGCATAAGTTGTGGTCCACCATGCATTGTTTTGTTGTGCGCATCCGCTATTAATAACTTGGTGAGATGATTCTTACTAGGCATAATTATTGGATGCCGTTTATCGTAGCTAGCTTCAGACAAATCAATGCGTCCTCCAACTCTTAAAATCCCTTGCTCATCAACAATTGGGCAAAGAGGGTGCAAAGCGCTCTTCTTCGGGACACAACCTTTCTTCTTTAAACTTCTGATTTCTTCTTCGAACTCTCGCTCTTGAACTTGCTTTATGACCTTCTTCAATGTTTGATTCATTTCTTCTGCAGTCACAAACTCTTTCATTTTCTTTCGTTCCAGCTTTGATGATTTGAAGTTCATGATTCTTCTGCAGTATGACAAAACCTTTAGCATCTTTGTCAGTGATGAAAATCTTTCCCACGGCTCTTCTTCAAATGGTTGTTGTGTTGTACATAACGTTACTACTCTTTCTTCTTCGTTTGTATCTTGTATCTCAACTTTTTCTTTTTTCAGTGAGTTTTCGTTCAGCCAAGTAGGTCCGTGCCACCACAAGGAGTGTTCGGCTATATCACTAGGTCTTAAACCTCGTGATGCACAGTCTGACGGGTTCATAGTTGTTGTAACATGTCCCCACTGCTCATAGTCCATCATGGTGAGTATTTCAGAAACTCTATTGCTGACAAACGTAGTCCATCTACATGCTGGTCCTTTCAACCATGCCAAAACTACTGTCGAGTCTGTCCAGGCGTATCTATCGGTCTTCGGGATACCCATTACTTCAGCAATCTCGGTCAATAATTTGGTCGCTAAGGCTGCTCCAGATAGTTCCAGCCGAGGAACTGACATCTCTTTTTCAATTGGAGCCACCTTTGTCTTGGCTGATAGCAGATTAACTGCCACGACTTCATTGGATTCGTCAATCACTCTGAGATACACACATCCGGCATAGGCTGACATCGACGCATCGGAAAATGCGTGAAGTTCTCTTTGATGTCCAGGTGAGTAGTTAATCCATCTCGGTATGCAAATATCTTTTATTTGCTGTAATTCTTCTCTGTATTTTGTCCATTCTGCGGCTAAATCTTCGGTCAAATCATCATCCCAATCTAATCCTGATTTCCATAACTTCTGTATAAACAATTTTGCCACTATAACGACAGGCGCAATCCACCCCATAGGGTCGTACAATCTCGCTATGTCTGATAGCACTTGTCGTTTGGTCAATTTCCTTTTGACTTCAGGTAAATTTACTGAATACTCAAAATTGTCTGTGTCTTTGTTCCAGCAAACTCCTAGAACCTTCCCTTTCTTGTCTTGTTGAATCGGTATGGAATTGTTCGAACGATGTTTGTCCTTGTCAATATGTTGTAGCAATTTCTCATTATTGCTACTCCATTTCTGTAGTTCAAAACCGCCAGAATTCATCAATTTGTTCATCTCGTCATAAATCTGAATCGCTTCATCTTCAGTGTCACATCCAGTCATTAAGTCGTCCATGTAGTAGTCATTCTTCGTGATCTCTGCAGCAATCGGGTACTTGCTCTGTTCGTCATCTGCCAGTCTTTGCAGTGACTTCACTGCTAGATACGGAGCACATGCTGTTCCAAACGTCAGAGTCAGAAGGTTGAAATGCTGTAGTTCTTGACTCGGATCATTTCGCCACAGGATTCTTTGATAGTTTATGTCTTCGTCAGCCACTCGCACTTGACGATACATCTTCACTAAATCTGCAATGATACATATCTTATGGGTTCGCCACCTCATTAGCAAATGTCTAAGATCTTGTTGCAACTTCGGACCAACCAATAGGTTGTCGTTTAATGACACGTTGTTAACACCTTTGCACGACGCGTCGAATACGACTCGTACTTTAGTGGTGAGTTTATCCTCTCTGACTACCGCGTGATGAGGGAGATAGACAGCCTTTGGATTATCAATATCGTCTAGATCTACTGGTTTGATGTGATCCAGTGCCTTGTATTCTTCTATTACAGCTTTGTATTCTTCATATAGCTTCGGTTTCTTTTCAAGTTTTGATTCTAAATAGGCAAGTCTTTTCTCTGCTATTTGTCTATGTTCGCCGTATTGACACTCCGGATCTTCACTATCAAATGGTAATCTTACTACGTATCTTCCATCCTCTGCTCTCACTGTAGTCGCTTCAAAGATTTCTTCACACTTCTTCTCCTCACTAGTCATCTTTTTCTTGATTGATGGGGGTTCGTTCTCAACCTCCCAAAACTGTTTGAGTAAATCATCTGTTCTTGTCTGTAAGTGTACACTAATCACACTGCTTGGTGATGTAGTACTACCTGATATGATCCAACCAAAGATTGTATCCTGCGCTAGTAAATGTCCTTGGGGATGCTTTATCAATCCTTCAAGTAGCACGTGACTATACACTTCTGCTCCCAGTAAAATTTCTATTTTACCTGGAGTTGAATATTTTGGATCCGCTAATTGGATATTCTTTGATAATACCCAAGTCTTTGCTTCCGAGGGTATCTCTCGTTTGGGAATACATGACGGCAGCTTGTTCAATACGTAGGCTTCAACAGTAATAAAATTATTAGGGTTGTGATTTGACTCCACACAAAGTATAACCATGTGATTAACTTTTGTGAGACCGTCGCCTAAGCCTGACACCCAGCCACTAACTGGTATGCGTTTAAGCCCTAACAACTGAACTGTTGCCTCCGATACAAAGGAGGCCTCTGAACCTTGATCTAACAAAGATCTGATAACGTATTTCCTATAATTTCGTGACCTAACTCTAATTACGGCTGTAGCTAGTAATACATTATTGTTTCCGTTCTTAGCAAAATTTGCGATAATGTTTTTACTAGTTGATAGTCTCTCTTCCGTAGTAGGTTGATGAACGCGTGCTGTCTCTGTTGATGTGTTTCTTGGAGCAGTGTTTGTTGAAGTAGTCTCTTCTTCCTTGTTGACATGTAGTAGAGTGTGATGTCTTCTGCCACACTTTCTGCAATTGGTGGATTGCTTACAGTTTTTTATCACATGATGCCCTAAACAGTTGTAGCACAATCGTCTGTTCTGTATGAACGATAATCTATCTGGAACTGTTTTTTGGCCAAATTGTTTGCAATGGCATATGTGATGAGAACCGTCGCAGCATGGGCATGTAGTAGCATTAGTTTTAGTTTCGTCGACAGTTGTATTAAACGCTTTAATCTTCACTGTTTGCTTCGCGTTCTGGTTTGCAGGCTTGCTTGTAGTTTTACTGCTCTCAATCATCTCTAAGCCTCTAAATCTTGATTCTAGGAATTCGACAAGTTGAGCCCATGTGGGTAGTTCTTCTGACATCATACTTATCTGGTACTCCCACTGCTTGTGTGACTCGTGATCAAGCTTAGAAACCACCATGTATACGATTATAGGGTCCCATGTATCAGTATTGACACCAATATTTTTAAGACTTTTTAAACATGACGTTGTTGTGTCTAGCAAGCTTTTTAATGCAATTGACGACTCTGCTTGTGTTGCTTTGAGCGAGAATAAACTTTTCAAAATGCTATTGCAATTGTACTTTTTGTTGTTGTATCTCTTTAACAACTGTGCCCAGGCTTCCTCATAATTCGCCTCTGTAGTTGTGTAATTGCATATGAGCAACTCAGGCTCTCCAGAAAGACAACTCTTCAAATAGTGCAGTTTCTGTACTGATGGTAGGCTTGTATTGTTGTGGATCACTGATGTAAACATATCATAGAACGTCTGCCATTCACTATATTTGCCACTAAAAGTTGGTAGCTCGATTCGTGGTAATTTAACAACTTCGCAGGGATTGGAGCTGTTTGTAGTCTCTTGCTGTGAACCTTGTGTTCTGCTGCTGCTACCAGAAAAGGTCTCATATACTTCTTTCAGTAAGCACTTATATGACAGGTATTGTTCCTGGAACTGATCGTATAAGTCAGTCTTAAAATATTCATCTTTATCCCTCTGTTCCTTAGACGTACTGGTAAATATTTTGTTGTGACCAATTTTAAAATCTTGCCAAAGTTCTTCTAATGTCTCCAATCTAGATTCTATCAGTGGTTTTTTTATTTTATCCTTTCCAGTTTTCTTAAAATTTCTCTCAGCTTTTACCAGTCTCTCATAAAGGTCTAATTGAGGTGCAGTTAATTTCGACATCGACTCCATATTGAATAAATTATCAGGTTGAAGTAAAATTTGATAAATATGTTAACTAGAACTGCAATTTATTACACAACAATGTTCCAAAAGCATAAATTGCAAGTAAAACTGTTCATTAATTTTAGTTCAATTTGTAATGTCCACAACACTTGTTTCACTGTGTCTGTCTTAATGAAACTTGGACGAAATTATTCTAAGTGTTTGAGAGTCCAAAGTCCATCTCAAATGTCCACTCCACATTGTTCACTTTTTTTTTGCACTCTACTTACATCAAGGTCCTTTTTGCACTGTCCAATTCACTTCACTTCACTTCCCTGGTTTCGGCACCAATGTTTAAATAATACTACTTCAATTTGCAACTAAACTCAATTTATTTACTCTGTCCGATTTTCTTACATGAAATGGCAAGCGGCGAGTTTGCGCGTTTTAAGACTGTACAGCGACATCTATCGGAATTTTTACAAACTACAAATCTGCTCAAACATACCGCCCACCAAGAACTTGTTCTTACACAATACAAAACACCTTAAATAAACTCTTATTTGATAGAAACATAAAACAGATTTGAATCAACTCTAAACAATTGAAAATGAGCTAAACTTCCCACAGTGAAAACCTCATACAAAACAAATAAGAATATAGTTTAACTTTAAACATATGAAAACAAGTTAAACCGCCCACCGTGAAAAACTCATACTATACAAAATGAAACTGAAAGTAACTTCTACTTTGAAACTTATTTATAACTCTAACTAAAAGAGTTTATTTATAACTCTAACTAAAAGAGACTCAGAGTGATTGACGAATCCAATGAAGTCGTGGCAGTTAATCTGCTATCAGCCAAGACAAAGGTGGCTCCAATTGAAAAAGAGATGTCAGTTCCTCGGCTGGAACTATCTGGAGCAGCCTTAGCGACCAAATTATTGACCGAGATTGCTGAAGTAATGGGTATCCCGAAGACCGATAGATACGCCTGGACAGACTCGACAGTAGTTTTGGCATGGTTGAAAGGACCAGCATGTAGATGGACTACGTTTGTCAGCAATAGAGTTTCTGAAATACTCACCATGATGGACTATGAGCAGTGGGGACATGTTACAACAACTATGAACCCGTCAGACTGTGCATCACGAGGTTTAAGACCTAGTGATATAGCCGAACACTCCTTGTGGTGGCACGGACCTACTTGGCTGAACGAAAACTCACTGAAAAAAGAAAAAGTTGAGATACAAGATACAAACGAAGAAGAAAGAGTAGTAACGTTATGTACAACACAACAACCATTTGAAGAAGAGCCGTGGGAAAGATTTTCATCACTGACAAAGATGCTAAAGGTTTTGTCATACTGCAGAAGAATCATGAACTTCAAATCATCAAAGCTGGAACGAAAGAAAATGAAAGAGTTTGTGACTGCAGAAGAAATGAATCAAACATTGAAGAAGGTCATAAAGCAAGTTCAAGAGCGAGAGTTCGAAGAAGAAATCAGAAGTTTAAAGAAGAAAGGTTGTGTCCCGAAGAAGAGCGCTTTGCACCCTCTTTGCCCAATTGTTGATGAGCAAGGGATTTTAAGAGTTGGAGGACGCATTGATTTGTCTGAAGCTAGCTACGATAAACGGCATCCAATAATTATGCCTAGTAAGAATCATCTCACCAAGTTATTAATAGCGGATGCGCACAACAAAACAATGCATGGTGGACCACAACTTATGCTTAATCACCTCCGAGGAACTTATTGGATTATACGAGCTCGCGAACAAGTGAAGAAGCATTACAGAGAATGCGTCACATGTTTGAGATATTCGAAAACGAATAAGACACCTTTTATGGGACAGATTCCGGCAGCGAGACTGAAGCCGAGCAGACCGTTCAAATCGTGCGGAGTCGATTATGCGGGTCCTATAAAAGTCAGATTTTCTCCCGGTCGAGGATCAAAAGCCTATAAAGGATATATATGCGTATTTGTGTGTATGGTCACTCATGCCATACACTTGGAGGTAGTGTCGGACCTCACATCGCAAGGCTTTCTAGCAGCATTCAAGCGTATGACGGCAAGGAGAGGACACTGTCAAGATTTGTACAGTGATAACGGAACTAATTTCACAGGAGCGAGCAGAGAACTGAGAGATATGTTCGACGCGGCAAAATCCAATTTGACTGATGAGATAACAAAACTATTGGCGCTTGAGAGTACAAATTGGCATTTTATACCCCCTGCAGCACCAAATTTTGGAGGTTTGTGGGAGGCAGGAGTACGTTCAGTGAAAAATCATCTTCGGAAAGTCATTGGCGAGAGCACGCTTACATATGAGGAGCTATCAACAGTGCTGGTACAAGTAGAAGCATGTGTTAACTCGCGCCCATTAACAGTCATCAGTGACTGTCCTGATGACCCACTGCCACTGACACCCGGTCACTTTCTGATTGGCGAACCACTGTTAAATGTAGCGAATGAGGAAGTGGTTACTCATAATATAAATTTGCTTGAAAGGTGGAAACTGACCACAAAAATGATTAGAGATTTCTGGTGTAGATGGAGCGCAGAATACATGGTAATGTTAAGTAACCGCTACAAATGGGTGACTCAGCAGGAGGAGGCTAAAATTGGTGATGTTGTCATAATAAAAGAACCCAACTTGCCTCCTGCTCAGTGGCTCATGGGCAAAATTATAGAAACCCATCCGGGCAAGGACTTGATTACGCGCGTAGTTACAATTAAAACGAAAAATGGTGTATGTAAACGCCCGTGTAGCAAGTTATGTATTTTGCCACGTACAAACACTGTAAATTAGTTAAAAAATACTTCTAGATTATTGTGTATACAGTTTTAGTTAGAGTTATAAATAAGTTTCAAAGTAGAAGTTACTTTCAGTTTCATTTTGTATAGTATGAGTTTTTCACGGTGGGCGGTTTAACTTGTTTTCATATGTTTAAAGTTAAACTATATTCTTATTTGTTTTGTATGAGGTTTTCACTGTGGGAAGTTTAGCTCATTTTCAATTGTTTAGAGTTGATTCAAATATGTTTTATGTTTCTATCAAATAAGAGTTTATTTAAGGTGTTTTGTATTGTGTAAGAACAAGTTCTTGGTGGGCGGTATGTTTGAGCAGATTTGTGGTTTGTAAAAATTCCGATAGATGTCGCTGTACAGTCTTAAAACGCGCAAACTCGCCGCTTGCCATTTCATGTAAGAAAATCAGACAGAGTAAATAAAGTTGAGTTTAGTTACAAATTGAAGTAGTATTATTTGAACATTGATTAAAGCGTTTAATACAACTGTCGACGAAACTAAAACTAATGCTACTACATGCCCATGCTGCGACGGTTCTCATCACATATGCCATTGCAAACAATTTGGCCAAAAAACAGTTCCAGATAGATTATCGTTCATACAGAACAGACGATTGTGCTACAACTGTTTAGGGCATCATGTGATAAAAAACTGTAAGCAATCCACCAATTGCAGAAAGTGTGGCAGAAGACATCACACTCTACTACATGTCAACAAGGAAGAAGAGACTACTTCAACAAACACTGCTCCAAGAAACACATCAACAGAGACAGCACGCGTTCATCAACCTACTACGGAAGAGAGACTATCAACTAGTAAAAACATTATCGCAAATTTTGCTAAGAACGGAAACAATAATGTATTACTAGCTACAGCCGTAATTAGAGTTAGGTCACGAAATTATAGGAAATACGTTATCAGATCTTTGTTAGATCAAGGTTCAGAGGCCTCCTTTGTATCGGAGGCAACAGTTCAGTTGTTAGGGCTTAAACGCATACCAGTTAGTGGCTGGGTGTCAGGCTTAGGCGACGGTCTCACAAAAGTTAATCACATGGTTATACTTTGTGTGGAGTCAAATCACAACCCTAATAATTTTATTACTGTTGAAGCCTACGTATTGAACAAGCTGCCGTCATGTATTCCCAAACGAGAGATACCCTCGGAAGCAAAGACTTGGGTATTATCAAAGAATATCCAATTAGCGGATCCAAAATATTCAACTCCAGGTAAAATAGAAATTTTACTGGGAGCAGAAGTGTATAGTCACGTGCTACTTGAAGGATTGATAAAGCATCCCCAAGGACATTTACTAGCGCAGGATACAATCTTTGGTTGGATCATATCAGGTAGTACTACATCACCAAGCAGTGTGATTAGTGTACACTTACAGACAAGAACAGATGATTTACTCAAACAGTTTTGGGAGGTTGAGAACGAACCCCCATCAATCAAGAAAAAGATGACTAGTGAGGAGAAGAAGTGTGAAGAAATCTTTGAAGCGACTACAGTGAGAGCAGAGGATGGAAGATACGTAGTAAGATTACCATTTGATAGTGAAGATCCGGAGTGTCAATACGGCGAACATAGACAAATAGCAGAGAAAAGACTTGCCTATTTAGAATCAAAACTTGAAAAGAAACCGAAGCTATATGAAGAATACAAAGCTGTAATAGAAGAATACAAGGCACTGGATCACATCAAACCAGTAGATCTAGACGATATTGATAATCCAAAGGCTGTCTATCTCCCTCATCACGCGGTAGTCAGAGAGGATAAACTCACCACTAAAGTACGAGTCGTATTCGACGCGTCGTGCAAAGGTGTTAACAACGTGTCATTAAACGACAACCTATTGGTTGGTCCGAAGTTGCAACAAGATCTTAGACATTTGCTAATGAGGTGGCGAACCCATAAGATATGTATCATTGCAGATTTAGTGAAGATGTATCGTCAAGTGCGAGTGGCTGACGAAGACATAAACTATCAAAGAATCCTGTGGCGAAATGATCCGAGTCAAGAACTACAGCATTTCAACCTTCTGACTCTGACGTTTGGAACAGCATGTGCTCCGTATCTAGCAGTGAAGTCACTGCAAAGACTGGCAGATGACGAACAGAGCAAGTACCCGATTGCTGCAGAGATCACGAAGAATGACTACTACATGGACGACTTAATGACTGGATGTGACACTGAAGATGAAGCGATTCAGATTTATGACGAGATGAACAAATTGATGAATTCTGGCGGTTTTGAACTACAGAAATGGAGTAGCAATAATGAGAAATTGCTACAACATATTGACAAGGACAAACATCGTTCGAACAATTCCATACCGATTCAACAAGACAAGAAAGGGAAGGTTCTAGGAGTTTGCTGGAACAAAGACACAGACAATTTTGAGTATTCAGTAAATTTACCTGAAGTCAAAAGGAAATTTACCAAACGACAAGTGCTATCAGACATAGCGAGATTGTACGACCCTATGGGGTGGATTGCGCCTGTCGTTATAGTGGCAAAATTGTTTATACAGAAGTTATGGAAATCAGGATTAGATTGGGATGATGATTTGACCGAAGATTTAGCCGCAGAATGGACAAAATACAGAGAAGAATTACAGCAAATAAAAGATATTTGCATACCGAGATGGATTAACTACTCACCTGGACATCAAAGAGAACTTCACGCATTTTCCGATGCGTCGATGTCAGCCTATGCCGGATGTGTGTATCTCAGAGTGATTGACGAATCCAATGAAGTCGTGGCAGTTAATCTGCTATCAGCCAAGACAAAGGTGGCTCCAATTGAAAAAGAGATGTCAGTTCCACGGCTGGAACTATATGGAGCAGCCTTAGCGACCAAATTATTGACCGAGATTGCTGAAGTAATGGGTATCCCGAAGACCGATAGATACGCCTGGACAGACTCGACAGTAGTTTTGGCATGGTTGAAAGGACCAGCATGTAGATGGACTACGTTTGTCAGCAATAGAGTTTCTGAAATACTCACCATGATGGACTATGAGCAGTGGGGACATGTTACAACAACTATGAACCCGTCAGACTGTGCATCACGAGGTTTAAGACCTAGTGATATAGCCGAACACTCCTTGTGGTGGCACGGACCTACTTGGCTGAACGAAAACTCACTGAAAAAAGAAAAAGTTGAGATACAAGATACAAACGAAGAAGAAAGAGTAGTAACGTTATGTACAACACAACAACCATTTGAAGAAGAGCCGTGGGAAAGATTTTCATCACTGACAAAGATGCTAAAGGTTTTGTCATACTGCAGAAGAATCATGAACTTCAAATCATCAAAGCTGGAACGAAAGAAAATGAAAGAGTTTGTGACTGCAGAAGAAATGAATCAAACATTGAAGAAGGTCATAAAGCAAGTTCAAGAGCGAGAGTTCGAAGAAGAAATCAGAAGTTTAAAGAAGAAAGGTTGTGTCCCGAAGAAGAGCGCTTTGCACCCTCTTTGCCCAATTGTTGATGAGCAAGGGATTTTAAGAGTTGGAGGACGCATTGATTTGTCTGAAGCTAGCTACGATAAACGGCATCCAATAATTATGCCTAGTAAGAATCATCTCACCAAGTTATTAATAGCGGATGCGCACAACAAAACAATGCATGGTGGACCACAACTTATGCTTAATCACCTCCGAGGAACTTATTGGATTATACGAGCTCGCGAACAAGTGAAGAAGCATTACAGAGAATGCGTCACATGTTTGAGATATTCGAAAACGAATAAGACACCTTTTATGGGACAGATTCCGGCAGCGAGACTGAAGCCGAGTAGACCGTTCAAATCGTGCGGAGTCGATTATGCGGGTCCTATAAAAGTCAGATTTTCTCCCGGTCGAGGATCAAAAGCCTATAAAGGATATATATGCGTATTTGTGTGTATGGTCACTCATGCCATACACTTGGAGGTAGTGTCGGACCTCACATCGCAAGGCTTTCTAGCAGCATTCAAGCGTATGACGGCAAGGAGAGGACACTGTCAAGATTTGTACAGTGATAACGGAACTAATTTCACAGGAGCGAGCAGAGAACTGAGAGATATGTTCGACGCGGCAAAATCCAATTTGACTGATGAGATAACAAAACTATTGGCGCTTGAGAGTACAAATTGGCATTTTATACCCCCTGCAGCACCAAATTTTGGAGGTTTGTGGGAGGCAGGAGTACGTTCAGTGAAAAATCATCTTCGGAAAGTCATTGGCGAGAGCACGCTTACATATGAGGAGCTATCAACAGTGCTGGTACAAGTAGAAGCATGTGTTAACTCGCGCCCATTAACAGTCATCAGTGACTGTCCTGATGACCCACTGCCACTGACACCCGGTCACTTTCTGATTGGCGAACCACTGTTAAATGTAGCGAATGAGGAAGTGGTTACTCATAATATAAATTTGCTTGAAAGGTGGAAACTGACCACAAAAATGATTAGAGATTTCTGGTGTAGATGGAGCGCAGAATACATGGTAATGTTAAGTAACCGCTACAAATGGGTGACTCAGCAGGAGGAGGCTAAAATTGGTGATGTTGTCATAATAAAAGAACCCAACTTGCCTCCTGCTCAGTGGCTCATGGGCAAAATTATAGAAACCCATCCGGGCAAGGACTTGATTACGCGCGTAGTTACAATTAAAACGAAAAATGGTGTATGTAAACGCCCGTGTAGCAAGTTATGTATTTTGCCACGTACAAACACTGTAAATTAGTTAAAAAATACTTCTAGATTATTGTGTATACAGTTTTAGTTAGAGTTATAAATGAGTTTCAAAGTAGAAGTTACTTTCAGTTTCATTTTGTATAGTATGAGTTTTTCACGGTGGGCGGTTTAACTTGTTTTCATATGTTTAAAGTTAAACTATATTCTTATTTGTTTTGTATGAGGTTTTCACTGTGGGAAGTTTAGCTCATTTTCAATGGTTTAGAGTTGATTCAAATATGTTTTATGTTTCTATCAAATAAGAGTTTATTTAAGGTGTTTTGTATTGTGTAAGAACAAGTTCTTGGTGGGCGGTATGTTTGAGCAGATTTGTGGTTTGTAAAAATTCCGATAGATGTCGCTGTACAGTCTTAAAACGCGCAAACTCGCCGCTTGCCATTTCATGTAAGAAAATCAGACAGAGTAAATAAAGTTGAGTTTAGTTGCAAATTGAAGTAGTATTATTTAAACAATGAAAAAACAATGTTTAAATAATACTACTTCAATTTGCAACTAAACTCAATTTATTTACTCTGTCCGATTTTCTTACATGAAATGGCAAGCGGCGAGTTTGCGCGTTTTAAGACTGTACAGCGACATCTATCGGAATTTTTACAAACTACAAATCTGCTCAAACATACCGCCCACCAAGAACTTGTTCTTACACAATACAAAACACCTTAAATAAACTCTTATTTGATAGAAACATAAAACAGATTTGAATCAACTCTAAACAATTGAAAATGAGCTAAACTTCCCACAGTGAAAACCTCATACAAAACAAATAAGAATATAGTTTAACTTTAAACATATGAAAACAAGTTAAACCGCCCACCGTGAAAAACTCATACTATACAAAATGAAACTGAAAGTAACTTCTACTTTGAAACTCATTTATAACTCTAACTAAAACTGTATACACAATAATCTAGAAGTATTTTTTAACTAATTTACAGTGTTTGTACGTGGCAAAATACATAACTTGCTACACGGGCGTTTACATACACCATTTTTCGTTTTAATTGTAACTACGCGCGTAATCAAGTCCTTGCCCGGATGGGTTTCTATAATTTTGCCCATGAGCCACTGAGCAGGAGGCAAGTTGGGTTCTTTTATTATGACAACATCACCAATTTTAGCCTCCTCCTGCTGAGTCACCCATTTGTAGCGGTTACTTAACATTACCATGTATTCTGCGCTCCATCTACACCAGAAATCTCTAATCATTTTTGTGGTCAGTTTCCACCTTTCAAGCAAATTTATATTATGAGTAACCACTTCCTCATTCGCTACATTTAACAGTGGTTCGCCAATCAGAAAGTGACCGGGTGTCAGTGGCAGTGGGTCATCAGGACAGTCACTGATGACTGTTAATGGGCGCGAGTTAACACATGCTTCTACTTGTACCAGCACTGTTGATAGCTCCTCATATGTAAGCGTGCTCTCGCCAATGACTTTCCGAAGATGATTTTTCACTGAACGTACTCCTGCCTCCCACAAACCTCCAAAATTTGGTGCTGCAGGGGGTATAAAATGCCAATTTGTACTCTCAAGCGCCAATAGTTTTGTTATCTCATCAGTCAAATTGGATTTTGCCGCGTCGAACATATCTCTCAGTTCTCTGCTCGCTCCTGTGAAATTAGTTCCGTTATCACTGTACAAATCTTGACAGTGTCCTCTCCTTGCCGTCATACGCTTGAATGCTGCTAGAAAGCCTTGCGATGTGAGGTCCGACACTACCTCCAAGTGTATGGCATGAGTGACCATACACACAAATACGCATATATATCCTTTATAGGCTTTTGATCCTCGACCGGGAGAAAATCTGACTTTTATAGGACCCGCATAATCGACTCCGCACGATTTGAACGGTCTGCTCGGCTTCAGTCTCGCTGCCGGAATCTGTCCCATAAAAGGTGTCTTATTCGTTTTCGAATATCTCAAACATGTGACGCATTCTCTGTAATGCTTCTTCACTTGTTCGCGAGCTCGTATAATCCAATAAGTTCCTCGGAGGTGATTAAGCATAAGTTGTGGTCCACCATGCATTGTTTTGTTGTGCGCATCCGCTATTAATAACTTGGTGAGATGATTCTTACTAGGCATAATTATTGGATGCCGTTTATCGTAGCTAGCTTCAGACAAATCAATGCGTCCTCCAACTCTTAAAATCCCTTGCTCATCAACAATTGGGCAAAGAGGGTGCAAAGCGCTCTTCTTCGGGACACAACCTTTCTTCTTTAAACTTCTGATTTCTTCTTCGAACTCTCGCTCTTGAACTTGCTTTATGACCTTCTTCAATGTTTGATTCATTTCTTCTGCAGTCACAAACTCTTTCATTTTCTTTCGTTCCAGCTTTGATGATTTGAAGTTCATGATTCTTCTGCAGTATGACAAAACCTTTAGCATCTTTGTCAGTGATGAAAATCTTTCCCACGGCTCTTCTTCAAATGGTTGTTGTGTTGTACATAACGTTACTACTCTTTCTTCTTCGTTTGTATCTTGTATCTCAACTTTTTCTTTTTTCAGTGAGTTTTCGTTCAGCCAAGTAGGTCCGTGCCACCACAAGGAGTGTTCGGCTATATCACTAGGTCTTAAACCTCGTGATGCACAGTCTGACGGGTTCATAGTTGTTGTAACATGTCCCCACTGCTCATAGTCCATCATGGTGAGTATTTCAGAAACTCTATTGCTGACAAACGTAGTCCATCTACATGCTGGTCCTTTCAACCATGCCAAAACTACTGTAGAGTCTGTCCAGGCGTATCTATCGGTCTTCGGGATACCCATTACTTCAGCAATCTCGGTCAATAATTTGGTCGCTAAGGCTGCTCCAGATAGTTCCAGCCGAGGAACTGACATCTCTTTTTCAATTGGAGCCACCTTTGTCTTGGCTGATAGCAGATTAACTGCCACGACTTCATTGGATTCGTCAATCACTCTGAGATACACACATCCGGCATAGGCTGACATCGACGCATCGGAAAATGCGTGAAGTTCTCTTTGATGTCCAGGTGAGTAGTTAATCCATCTCGGTATGCAAATATCTTTTATTTGCTGTAATTCTTCTCTGTATTTTGTCCATTCTGCGGCTAAATCTTCGGTCAAATCATCATCCCAATCTAATCCTGATTTCCATAACTTCTGTATAAACAATTTTGCCACTATAACGACAGGCGCAATCCACCCCATAGGGTCGTACAATCTCGCTATGTCTGATAGCACTTGTCGTTTGGTCAATTTCCTTTTGACTTCAGGTAAATTTACTGAATACTCAAAATTGTCTGTGCCTTTGTTCCAGCAAACTCCTAGAACCTTCCCTTTCTTGTCTTGTTGAATCGGTATGGAATTGTTCGAACGATGTTTGTCCTTGTCAATATGTTGTAGCAATTTCTCATTATTGCTACTCCATTTCTGTAGTTCAAAACCGCCAGAATTCATCAATTTGTTCATCTCGTCATAAATCTGAATCGCTTCATCTTCAGTGTCACATCCAGTCATTAAGTCGTCCATGTAGTAGTCATTTAAATGTTTAAATAATACTACTTCAATTTGTAACTAAACTCAACTTTATTTACTCTGTCTGATTTTCTTACATGAAATGGCAAGCGGCGAGTTTGCGCGTTTTAAGACTGTACAGCGACATCTATCGGAATTTTTACAAACCACAAATCTGCTCAAACATACCGCCCACCAAGAACTTGTTCTTACACAATACAAAACACCTTAAATAAACTCTTATTTGATAGAAACATAAAACATATTTGAATCAACTCTAAACAATTGAAAATGAGCTAAACTTCCCACAGTGAAAACCTCATACAAAACAAATAAGAATACAGTTTAACTTTAAACATATGAAAACAAGTTAAACCGCCCACCGTGAAAAACTCATACTATACAAAATGAAACTGAAAGTAACTTCTACTTTGAAACTTATTTATAACTCTAACTAAAACTGTATACACAATAATCTAGAAGTATTTTTTAACTAATTTACAGTGTTTGTACGTGGCAAAATACATAACTTGCTACACGGGCGTTTACATACACCATTTTTCGTTTTAATTGTAACTACGCGCGTAATCAAGTCCTTGCCCGGATGGGTTTCTATAATTTTGCCCATGAGCCACTGAGCAGGAGGCAAGTTGGGTGCTTTTATTATGACAACATCACCAATTTTAGCCTCCTCCTGCTGAGTCACCCATTTGTAGCGGTTACTTAACATTACCATGTATTCTGCGCTCCATCTACACCAGAAATCTCTAATCATTTTTGTGGTCAGTTTCCACCTTTCAAGCAAATTTATATTATGAGTAACCACTTCCTCATTCGCTACATTTAACAGTGGTTCGCCAATCAGAAAGTGACCGGGTGTCAGTGGCAGTGGGTCATCAGGACAGTCACTGATGACTGTTAATGGGCGCGAGTTAACACATGCTTCTACTTGTACCAGCACTGTTGATAGCTCCTCATATGTAAGCGTGCTCTCGCCAATGACTTTCCGAAGATGATTTTTCACTGAACGTACTCCTGCCTCCCACAAACCTCCAAAATTTGGTGCTGCAGGGGGTATAAAATGCCAATTTGTACTCTCAAGCGCCAATAGTTTTGTTATCTCATCAGTCAAATTGGATTATGCCGCGTCGAACATATCTCTCAGTTCTCTGCTCGCTCCTGTGAAATTAGTTCCGTTATCACTGTACAAATCTTGACAGTGTCCTCTCCTTGCCGTCATACGCTTGAATGCTGCTAGAAAGCCTTGCGATGTGAGGTCCGACACTACCTCCAAGTGTATGGCATGAGTGACCATACACACAAATACGCATATATATCCTTTATAGGCTTTTGATCCTCGACCGGGAGAAAATCTGACTTTTATAGGACCCGCATAATCGACTCCGCACGATTTGAACGGTCTGCTCGGCTTCAGTCTCGCTGCAGGAATCTGTCCCATAAAAGGTGTCTTATTCGTTTTCGAATATCTCAAACATGTGACGCATTCTCTGTAATGCTTCTTCACTTGTTCGCGAGCTCGTATAATCCAATAAGTTCCTCGGAGGTGATTAAGCATAAGTTGTGGTCCACCATGCATTGTTTTGTTGTGCGCATCCGCTATTAATAACTTGGTGAGATGATTCTTACTAGGCATAATTATTGGATGCCGTTTATCGTAGCTAGCTTCAGACAAATCAATGCGTCCTCCAACTCTTAAAATCCCTTGCTCATCAACAATTGGGCAAAGAGGGTGCAAAGCGCTCTTCTTCGGGACACAACCTTTCTTCTTTAAACTTCTGATTTCTTCTTCGAACTCTCGCTCTTGAACTTGCTTTATGACCTTCTTCAATGTTTGATTCATTTCTTCTGCAGTCACAAACTCTTTCATTTTCTTTCGTTCCAGCTTTGATGATTTGAAGTTCATGATTCTTCTGCAGTATGACAAAACCTTTAGCATCTTTGTCAGTGATGAAAATCTTTCCCACGGCTCTTCTTCAAATGGTTGTTGTGTTGTACATAACGTTACTACTCTTTCTTCTTCGTTTGTATCTTGTATCTCAACTTTTTCTTTTTTCAGTGAGTTTTCGTTCAGCCAAGTAGGTCCGTGCCACCACAAGGAGTGTTCGGCTATATCACTAGGTCTTAAACCTCGTGATGCACAGTCTGACGGGTTCATAGTTGTTGTAACATGTCCCCACTGCTCATAGTCCATCATGGTGAGTATTTCAGAAACTCTATTGCTGACAAACGTAGTCCATCTACATGCTGGTCCTTTCAACCATGCCAAAACTACTGTCGAGTCTGTCCAGGCGTATCTATCGGTCTTCGGGATACCCATTACTTCAGCAATCTCGGTCAATAATTTGGTCGCTAAGGCTGCTCCAGATAGTTCCAGCCGAGGAACTGACATCTCTTTTTCAATTGGAGCCACCTTTGTCTTGGCTGCTAGCAGATTAACTGCCACGACTTCATTGGATTCGTCAATCACTCTGAGATACACACATCCGGCATAGGCTGACATCGACGCATCGGAAAATGCGTGAAGTTCTCTTTGATGTCCAGGTGAGTAGTTAATCCATCTCGGTATGCAAATATCTTTTATTTGCTGTAATTCTTCTCTGTATTTTGTCCATTCTGCGGCTAAATCTTCGGTCAAATCATCATCCCAATCTAATCCTGATTTCCATAACTTCTGTATAAACAATTTTGCCACTATAACGACAGGCGCAATCCACCCCATAGGGTCGTACAATCTCGCTATGTCTGATAGCACTTGTCGTTTGGTCAATTTCCTTTTGACTTCAGGTAAATTTACTGAATACTCAAAATTGTCTGTGTCTTTGTTCCAGCAAACTCCTAGAACCTTCCCTTTCTTGTCTTGTTGAATCGGTATGGAATTGTTCGGACGATGTTTGTCCTTGTCAATATGTTGTAGCAATTTCTCATTATTGCTACTCCATTTCTGTAGTTCAAAACCGCCAGAATTCATCAATTTGTTCATCTCGTCATAAATCTGAATCGCTTCATCTTCAGTGTCACATCCAGTCATTAAGTCGTCCATGTAGTAGTCATTCTTCGTGATCTCTGCAGCAATCGGGTACTTGCTCTGTTCGTCATCTGCCAGTCTTTGCAGTGACTTCACTGCTAGATACGGAGCACATGCTGTTCCAAACGTCAGAGTCAGAAGGTTGAAATGCTGTAGTTCTTGACTCGGATCATTTCGCCACAGGATTCTTTGATAGTTTATGTCTTCGTCAGCCACTCGCACTTGACGATACATCTTCACTAAATCTGCAATGATACATATCTTATGGGTTCGCCACCTCATTAGCAAATGTCTAAGATCTTGTTGCAACTTCGGACCAACCAATAGGTTGTCGTTTAATGACACGTTGTTAACACCTTTGCACGACGCGTCGAATACGACTCGTACTTTAGTGGTGAGTTTATCCTCTCTGACTACCGCGTGATGAGGGAGATAGACAGCCTTTGGATTATCAATATCGTCTAGATCTACTGGTTTGATGTGATCCAGTGCCTTGTATTCTTCTATTACAGGTTTGTATTCTTCATATAGCTTCGGTTTCTTTTCAAGTTTTGATTCTAAATAGGCAAGTCTTTTCTCTGCTATTTGTCTATGTTCGCCGTATTGACACTCCGGATCTTCACTATCAAATGGTAATCTTACTACGTATCTTCCATCCTCTGCTCTCACTGTAGTCGCTTCAAAGATTTCTTCACACTTCTTCTCCTCACTAGTCATCTTTTTCTTGATTGATGGGGGTTCGTTCTCAACCTCCCAAAACTGTTTGAGTAAATCATCTGTTCTTGTCTGTAAGTGTACACTAATCACACTGCTTGGTGATGTAGTACTACCTGATATGATCCAACCAAAGATTGTATCCTGCGCTAGTAAATGTCCTTGGGGATGCTTTATCAATCCTTCAAGTAGCACGTGACTATACACTTCTGCTCCCAGTAAAATTTCTATTTTACCTGGAGTTGAATATTTTGGATCCGCTAATTGGATATTCTTTGATAATACCCAAGTCTTTGCTTCCGAGGGTATCTCTCGTTTGGGAATACATGACGGCAGCTTGTTCAATACGTAGGCTTCAACAGTAATAAAATTATTAGGGTTGTGATTTGACTCCACACAAAGTATAACCATGTGATTAACTTTTGTGAGACCGTCGCCTAAGCCTGACACCCAGCCACTAACTGGTATGCGTTTAAGCCCTAACAACTGAACTGTTGCCTCCGATACAAAGGAGGCCTCTGAACCTTGATCTAACAAAGATCTGATAACGTATTTCCTATAATTTCGTGACCTAACTCTAATTACGGCTGTAGCTAGTAATACATTATTGTTTCCGTTCTTAGCAAAATTTGCGATAATGTTTTTACTAGTTGATAGTCTCTCTTCCGTAGTAGGTTGATGAACGCGTGCTGTCTCTGTTGATGTGTTTCTTGGAGCAGTGTTTGTTGAAGTAGTCTCTTCTTCCTTGTTGACATGTAGTAGAGTGTGATGTCTTCTGCCACACTTTCTGCAATTGGTGGATTGCTTACAGTTTTTTATCACATGATGCCCTAAACAGTTGTAGCACAATCGTCTGTTCTGTATGAACGATAATCTATCTGGAACTGTTTTTTGGCCAAATTGTTTGCAATGGCATATGTGATGAGAACCGTCGCAGCATGGGCATGTAGTAGCATTAGTTTTAGTTTCGTCGACAGTTGTATTAAACGCTTTAATCAATGTTCAAATAATACTACTTCAATTTGTAACTAAACTCAACTTTATTTACTCTGTCTGATTTTCTTACATGAAATGGCAAGCGGCGAGTTTGCGCGTTTTAAGACTGTACAGCGACATCTATCGGAATTTTTACAAACCACAAATCTGCTCAAACATACCGCCCACCAAGAACTTGTTCTTACACAATACAAAACACCTTAAATAAACTCTTATTTGATAGAAACATAAAACATATTTGAATCAACTCTAAACAATTGAAAATGAGCTAAACTTCCCACAGTGAAAACCTCATACAAAACAAATAAGAATATAGTTTAACTTTAAACATATGAAAACAAGTTAAACCGCCCACCGTGAAAAACTCATACTATACAAAATGAAACTGAAAGTAACTTCTACTTTGAAACTTATTTATAACTCTAACTAAAACTGTATACACAATAATCTAGAAGTATTTTTTAACTAATTTACAGTGTTTGTACGTGGCAAAATACATAACTTGCTACACGGGCGTTTACATACACCATTTTTCGTTTTAATTGTAACTACGCGCGTAATCAAGTCCTTGCCCGGATGGGTTTCTATAATTTTGCCCATGAGCCACTGAGCAGGAGGCAAGTTGGGTTCTTTTATTATGACAACATCACCAATTTTAGCCTCCTCCTGCTGAGTCACCCATTTGTAGCGGTTACTTAACATTACCATGTATTCTGCGCTCCATCTACACCAGAAATCTCTAATCATTTTTGTGGTCAGTTTCCACCTTTCAAGCAAATTTATATTATGAGTAACCACTTCCTCATTCGCTACATTTAACAGTGGTTCGCCAATCAGAAAGTGACCGGGTGTCAGTGGCAGTGGGTCATCAGGACAGTCACTGATGACTGTTAATGGGCGCGAGTTAACACATGCTTCTACTTGTACCAGCACTGTTGATAGCTCCTCATATGTAAGCGTGCTCTCGCCAATGACTTTCCGAAGATGATTTTTCACTGAACGTACTCCTGCCTCCCACAAACCTCCAAAATTTGGTGCTGCAGGGGGTATAAAATGCCAATTTGTACTCTCAAGCGCCAATAGTTTTGTTATCTCATCAGTCAAATTGGATTTTGCCGCGTCGAACATATCTCTCAGTTCTCTGCTCGCTCCTGTGAAATTAGTTCCGTTATCACTGTACAAATCTTGACAGTGTCCTCTCCTTGCCGTCATACGCTTGAATGCTGCTAGAAAGCCTTGCGATGTGAGGTCCGACACTACCTCCAAGTGTATGGCATGAGTGACCATACACACAAATACGCATATATATCCTTTATAGGCTTTTGATCCTCGACCGGGAGAAAATCTGACTTTTATAGGACCCGCATAATCGACTCCGCACGATTTGAACGGTCTGCTCGGCTTCAGTCTCGCTGCCGGAATCTGTCCCATAAAAGGTGTCTTATTCGTTTTCGAATATCTCAAACATGTGACGCATTCTCTGTAATGCTTCTTCACTTGTTCGCGAGCTCGTATAATCCAATAAGTTCCTCGGAGGTGATTAAGCATAAGTTGTGGTCCACCATGCATTGTTTTGTTGTGCGCATCCGCTATTAATAACTTGGTGAGATGATTCTTACTAGGCATAATTATTGGATGCCGTTTATCGTAGCTAGCTTCAGACAAATCAATGCGTCCTCCAACTCTTAAAATCCCTTGCTCATCAACAATTGGGCAAAGAGGGTGCAAAGCGCTCTTCTTCGGGACACAACCTTTCTTCTTTAAACTTCTGATTTCTTCTTCGAACTCTCGCTCTTGAACTTGCTTTATGACCTTCTTCAATGTTTGATTCATTTCTTCTGCAGTCACAAACTCTTTCATTTTCTTTCGTTCCAGCTTTGATGATTTGAAGTTCATGATTCTTCTGCAGTATGACAAAACCTTTAGCATCTTTGTCAGTGATGAAAATCTTTCCCACGGCTCTTCTTCAAATGGTTGTTGTGTTGTACATAACGTTACTACTCTTTCTTCTTCGTTTGTATCTTGTATCTCAACTTTTTCTTTTTTCAGTGAGTTTTCGTTCAGCCAAGTAGGTCCGTGCCACCACAAGGAGTGTTCGGCTATATCACTAGGTCTTAAACCTCGTGATGCACAGTCTGACGGGTTCATAGTTGTTGTAACATGTCCCCACTGCTCATAGTCCATCATGGTGAGTATTTCAGAAACTCTATTGCTGACAAACGTAGTCCATCTACATGCTGGTCCTTTCAACCATGCCAAAACTACTGTCGAGTCTGTCCAGGCGTATCTATCGGTCTTCGGGATACCCATTACTTCAGCAATCTCGGTCAATAATTTGGTCGCTAAGGCTGCTCCAGATAGTTCCAGCCGAGGAACTGACATCTCTTTTTCAATTGGAGCCACCTTTGTCTTGGCTGCTAGCAGATTAACTGCCACGACTTCATTGGATTCGTCAATCACTCTGAGATACACACATCCGGCATAGGCTGACATCGACGCATCGGAAAATGCGTGAAGTTCTCTTTGATGTCCAGGTGAGTAGTTAATCCATCTCGGTATGCAAATATCTTTTATTTGCTGTAATTCTTCTCTGTATTTTGTCCATTCTGCGGCTAAATCTTCGGTCAAATCATCATCCCAATCTAATCCTGATTTCCATAACTTCTGTATAAACAATTTTGCCACTATAACGACAGGCGCAATCCACCCCATAGGGTCGTACAATCTCGCTATGTCTGATAGCACTTGTCGTTTGGTCAATTTCCTTTTGACTTCAGGTAAATTTACTGAATACTCAAAATTGTCTGTGTCTTTGTTCCAGCAAACTCCTAGAACCTTCCCTTTCTTGTCTTGTTGAATCGGTATGGAATTGTTCGAACGATGTTTGTCCTTGTCAATATGTTGTAGCAATTTCTCATTATTGCTACTCCATTTCTGTAGTTCAAAACCGCCAGAATTCATCAATTTGTTCATCTCGTCATAAATCTGAATCGCTTCATCTTCAGTGTCACATCCAGTCATTAAGTCGTCCATGTAGTAGTCATTCTTCGTGATCTCTGCAGCAATCGGGTACTTGCTCTGTTCGTCATCTGCCAGTCTTTGCAGTGACTTCACTGCTAGATACGGAGCACATGCTGTTCCAAACGTCAGAGTCAGAAGGTTGAAATGCTGTAGTTCTTGACTCGGATCATTTCGCCACAGGATTCTTTGATAGTTTATGTCTTCGTCAGCCACTCGCACTTGACGATACATCTTCACTAAATCTGCAATGATACATATCTTATGGGTTCGCCACCTCATTATCAAATGTCTAAGATCTTGTTGCAACTTCGGACCAACCAATAGGTTGTCGTTTAATGACACGTTGTTAACACCTTTGCACGACGCGTCGAATACGACTCGTACTTTAGTGGTGAGTTTATCCTCTCTGACTACCGCGTGATGAGGGAGACAGACAGCTTTTGGATTATCAATATCGTCTAGATCTACTGGTTTGATGTGATCCAGTGCCTTGTATTCTTCTATTACAGCTTTGTATTCTTCATATAGCTTCGGTTTCTTCTCAAGCTTTGATTCTAAATAGGCAAATCTTTTCTCTGCTATTTTTCTATGTTCGCCGTATTGACACTCCGGATCTTCACTATCAAATGGTAATCTTACTACGTATCTTCCATCCTCTGCTCTCACTGTAGTCGCTTCAAAGATTTCTTCACACTTCTTCTCCTCACTAGTCATCTTTTTCTTGATTGATGGGGGTTCGTTCTCAACCTCCCAAAACTGTTTGAGTAAATCATCTGTTCTTGTCTGTAAGTGTACACTAATCACACTGCTTGGTGATGTAGTACTACCTGATATGATCCAACCAAAGATTGTATCCTATTTCGGACTGGTAAAAGCTGAGAGAAATTTTAAGAAAACTGGAAAGGATAAAATAAAAAAACCACTGATAGAATCTAGATTGGAGACATTAGAAGAACTTTGGCAAGATTTTAAAATTGGTCACAACAAAATATTTACCAGTACGTCTAAGGAACAGAGGGATAAAGATGAATATTTTAAGACTGACTTATACGATCAGTTCCAGGAACAATACCTGTCATATAAGTGCTTACTGAAAGAAGTATATGAGACCTTTTCTGGTAGCAGCAGCAGAACACAAGGTTCACAGCAAGAGACTACAAACAGCTCCAATCCCTGCGAAGTTGTTAAATTACCACGAATCGAGCTACCAACTTTTAGTGGCAAATATAGTGAATGGCAGACGTTCTATGATATGTTTACATCAGTGATCCACAACAATACAAGCCTACCATCAGTACAGAAACTGCACTATTTGAAGAGTTGTCTTTCTGGAGAGCCTGAGTTGCTCATATGCAATTACACAACTACAGAGGCGAATTATGAGGAAGCCTGGGCACAGTTGTTAAAGAGATACAACAACAAAAAGTACAATTGCAATAGCATTTTGAAAAGTTTATTCTCGCTCAAAGCAACACAAGCAGAGTCGTCAATTGCATTAAAAAGCTTGCTAGACACAACAACGTCATGTTTAAAAAGTCTTAAAAATATTGGTGTCAATACTGATACATGGGACCCTATAATCGTATACATGGTGGTTTCTAAGCTTGATCACGAGTCACACAAGCAGTGGGAGTACCAGATAAGTATGATGTCAGAAGAACTACCCACATGGGCTCAACTTGTCGAATTCCTAGAATCAAGATTTAGAGGCTTAGAGATGATTGAGAGCAGTAAAACTACAAGCAAGCCTGCAAACCAGAACGCGAAGCAAACAGTGAAGATTAAAGCGTTTAATACAACTGTCGACGAAACTAAAACTAATGCTACTACATGCCCATGCTGCGACGGTTCTCATCACATATGCCATTGCAAACAATTTGGCCAAAAAACAGTTCCAGATAGATTATCGTTCATACAGAACAGACGATTGTGCTACAACTGTTTAGGGCATCATGTGATAAAAAACTGTAAGCAATCCACCAATTGCAGAAAGTGTGGCAGAAGACATCACACTCTACTACATGTCAACAAGGAAGAAGAGACTACTTCAACAAACACTGCTCCAAGAAACACATCAACAGAGACAGCACGCGTTCATCAACCTACTACGGAAGAGAGACTATCAACTAGTAAAAACATTATCGCAAATTTTGCTAAGAACGGAAACAATAATGTATTACTAGCTACAGCCGTAATTAGAGTTAGGTCACGAAATTATAGGAAATACGTTATCAGATCTTTGTTAGATCAAGGTTCAGAGGCCTCCTTTGTATCGGAGGCAACAGTTCAGTTGTTAGGGCTTAAACGCATACCAGTTAGTGGCTGGGTGTCAGGCTTAGGCGACGGTCTCACAAAAGTTAATCACATGGTTATACTTTGTGTGGAGTCAAATCACAACCCTAATAATTTTATTACTGTTGAAGCCTACGTATTGAACAAGCTGCCGTCATGTATTCCCAAACGAGAGATACCCTCGGAAGCAAAGACTTGGGTATTATCAAAGAATATCCAATTAGCGGATCCAAAATATTCAACTCCAGGTAAAATAGAAATTTTACTGGGAGCAGAAGTGTATAGTCACGTGCTACTTGAAGGATTGATAAAGCATCCCCAAGGACATTTACTAGCGCAGGATACAATCTTTGGTTGGATCATATCAGGTAGTACTACATCACCAAGCAGTGTGATTAGTGTACACTTACAGACAAGAACAGATGATTTACTCAAACAGTTTTGGGAGGTTGAGAACGAACCCCCATCAATCAAGAAAAAGATGACTAGTGAGGAGAAGAAGTGTGAAGAAATCTTTGAAGCGACTACAGTGAGAGCAGAGGATGGAAGATACGTAGTAAGATTACCATTTGATAGTGAAGATCCGGAGTGTCAATACGGCGAACATAGACAAATAGCAGAGAAAAGACTTGCCTATTTAGAATCAAAACTTGAAAAGAAACCGAAGCTATATGAAGAATACAAACCTGTAATAGAAGAATACAAGGCACTGGATCACATCAAACCAGTAGATCTAGACGATATTGATAATCCAAAGGCTGTCTATCTCCCTCATCACGCGGTAGTCAGAGAGGATAAACTCACCACTAAAGTACGAGTCGTATTCGACGCGTCGTGCAAAGGTGTTAACAACGTGTCATTAAACGACAACCTATTGGTTGGTCCGAAGTTGCAACAAGATCTTAGACATTTGCTAATGAGGTGGCGAACCCATAAGATATGTATCATTGCAGATTTAGTGAAGATGTATCGTCAAGTGCGAGTGGCTGACGAAGACATAAACTATCAAAGAATCCTGTGGCGAAATGATCCGAGTCAAGAACTACAGCATTTCAACCTTCTGACTCTGACGTTTGGAACAGCATGTGCTCCGTATCTAGCAGTGAAGTCACTGCAAAGACTGGCAGATGACGAACAGAGCAAGTACCCGATTGCTGCAGAGATCACGAAGAATGACTACTACATGGACGACTTAATGACTGGATGTGACACTGAAGATGAAGCGATTCAGATTTATGACGAGATGAACAAATTGATGAATTCTGGCGGTTTTGAACTACAGAAATGGAGTAGCAATAATGAGAAATTGCTACAACATATTGACAAGGACAAACATCGTTCGAACAATTCCATACCGATTCAACAAGACAAGAAAGGGAAGGTTCTAGGAGTTTGCTGGAACAAAGACACAGACAATTTTGAGTATTCAGTAAATTTACCTGAAGTCAAAAGGAAATTGACCAAACGACAAGTGCTATCAGACATAGCGAGATTGTACGACCCTATGGGGTGGATTGCGCCTGTCGTTATAGTGGCAAAATTGTTTATACAGAAGTTATGGAAATCAGGATTAGATTGGGATGATGATTTGACCGAAGATTTAGCCGCAGAATGGACAAAATACAGAGAAGAATTACAGCAAATAAAAGATATTTGCATACCGAGATGGATTAACTACTCACCTGGACATCAAAGAGAACTTCACGCATTTTCCGATGCGTCGATGTCAGCCTATGCCGGATGTGTGTATCTCAGAGTGATTGACGAATCCAATGAAGTCGTGGCAGTTAATCTGCTATCAGCCAAGACAAAGGTGGCTCCAATTGAAAAAGAGATGTCAGTTCCTCGGCTGGAACTATCTGGAGCAGCCTTAGCGACCAAATTATTGACCGAGATTGCTGAAGTAATGGGTATCCCGAAGACCGATAGATACGCCTGGACAGACTCGACAGTAGTTTTGGCATGGTTGAAAGGACCAGCATGTAGATGGACTACGTTTGTCAGCAATAGAGTTTCTGAAATACTCACCATGATGGACTATGAGCAGTGGGGACATGTTACAACAACTATGAACCCGTCAGACTGTGCATCACGAGGTTTAAGACCTAGTGATATAGCCGAACACTCCTTGTGGTGGCACGGACCTACTTGGCTGAACGAAAACTCACTGAAAAAAGAAAAAGTTGAGATACAAGATACAAACGAAGAAGAAAGAGTAGTAACGTTATGTACAACACAACAACCATTTGAAGAAGAGCCGTGGGAAAGATTTTCATCACTGACAAAGATGCTAAAGGTTTTGTCATACTGCAGAAGAATCATGAACTTCAAATCATCAAAGCTGGAACGAAAGAAAATGAAAGAGTTTGTGACTGCAGAAGAAATGAATCAAACATTGAAGAAGGTCATAAAGCAAGTTCAAGAGCGAGAGTTCGAAGAAGAAATCAGAAGTTTAAAGAAGAAAGGTTGTGTCCCGAAGAAGAGCGCTTTGCACCCTCTTTGCCCAATTGTTGATGAGCAAGGGATTTTAAGAGTTGGAGGACGCATTGATTTGTCTGAAGCTAGCTACGATAAACGGCATCCAATAATTATGCCTTGTAAGAATCATCTCACCAAGTTATTAATAGCGGATGCGCACAACAAAACAATGCATGGTGGACCACAACTTATGCTTAATCACCTCCGAGGAACTTATTGGATTATACGAGCTCGCGAACAAGTGAAGAAGCATTACAGAGAATGCGTCACATGTTTGAGATATTCGAAAACGAATAAGACACCTTTTATGGGACAGATTCCGGCAGCGAGACTGAAGCCGAGCAGACCGTTCAAATCGTGCGGAGTCGATTATGCGGGTCCTATAAAAGTCAGATTTTCTCCCGGTCGAGGATCAAAAGCCTATAAAGGATATATATGCGTATTTGTGTGTATGGTCACTCATGCCATACACTTGGAGGTAGTGTCGGACCTCACATCGCAAGGCTTTCTAGCAGCATTCAAGCGTATGACGGCAAGGAGAGGACACTGTCAAGATTTGTACAGTGATAACGGAACTAATTTCACAGGAGCGAGCAGAGAACTGAGAGATATGTTCGACGCGGCAAAATCCAATTTGACTGATGAGATAACAAAACTATTGGCGCTTGAGAGTACAAATTGGCATTTTATACCCCCTGCAGCACCAAATTTTGGAGGTTTGTGGGAGGCAGGAGTACGTTCAGTGAAAAATCATCTTCGGAAAGTCATTGGCGAGAGCACGCTTACATATGAGGAGCTATCAACAGTGCTGGTACAAGTAGAAGCATGTGTTAACTCGCGCCCATTAACAGTCATCAGTGACTGTCCTGATGACCCACTGCCACTGACACCCGGTCACTTTCTGATTGGCGAACCACTGTTAAATGTAGCGAATGAGGAAGTGGTTACTCATAATATAAATTTGCTTGAAAGGTGGAAACTGACCACAAAAATGATTAGAGATTTCTGGTGTAGATGGAGCGCAGAATACATGGTAATGTTAAGTAACCGCTACAAATGGGTGACTCAGCAGGAGGAGGCTAAAATTGGTGATGTTGTCATAATAAAAGAACCCAACTTGCCTCCTGCTCAGTGGCTCATGGGCAAAATTATAGAAACCCATCCGGGCAAGGACTTGATTACGCGCGTAGTTACAATTAAAACGAAAAATGGTGTATGTAAACGCCCGTGTAGCAAGTTATGTATTTTGCCACGTACAAACACTGTAAATTAGTTAAAAAATACTTCTAGATTATTGTGTATACAGTTTTAGTTAGAGTTATAAATAAGTTTCAAAGTAGAAGTTACTTTCAGTTTCATTTTGTATAGTATGAGTTTTTCACGGTGGGCGGTTTAACTTGTTTTCATATGTTTAAAGTTAAACTATATTCTTATTTGTTTTGTATGAGGTTTTCACTGTGGGAAGTTTAGCTCATTTTCAATTGTTTAGAGTTGATTCAAATATGTTTTACGTTTCTATCAAATAAGAGTTTATTTAAGTTGTTTTGTTTTGTGTAAGAACAAGTTCTTGGTAGGCGGTATGTTTGAACAGATTTGTAGTTTGTAAAAATTCCGATAGATGTCGCTGTACAGTCTTAAAACGCGCAAACTCGCCGCTTGCCATTTCATGTAAGAAAATCGGACAGAGTAAATAAATTGAGTTTAGTTACAAATTGAAGTAGTATTATTTGATCAGTCACAATATCACAAATCAAACGACCCAAATATATCTGGAGCAAAACATGCAAAATACGTCAGTTAGGAGTAAATCCGCATTTGCATGTGGCCACCGTATCGGCGGCAAATATTTGTTCAAATACCATCAGTGTTTGCGAAGCCAGATCCAGCCATGTCTTCGGATTGGCTTCTATTAAACGATGAATGCGAGCAGAACCAATATTGACGGTGCACCTATACCATTGCGGGAGTCGGTAATCTGACTTATTGGACGGTGGCCACTGGCTTAGAACTTTCTTTGTTTTGTGTGGAGAATTGGAGTTGTGTGCGTGCTATGCAGTTTGGAATGTTTCCTTTTTTTGATAGAATGCGCCTGGATGTTTTCTGTTTCTAGTGGGCTCTACGAAATTGTAAGGATTTATCTGTAACTACGTTTTTGCTTTCTACGAATATAAATTGTACCTACTATTCTGCAATATTGCCCACACATGTTCACAACAATTATCTGTTAAAGACACAAAAAACAAAAACATATTTAAGGCGGCATTTAAAATGTGGGTTCATGGTTATATATGGGAGTCCTGTATAGACGACCTAATCACGGTCGTTTTTCTTTTTCGAAATGAAATATTAATGCAATCAATATGTTAACTAAACTGTTTTCACTCACGTGTAATTCGCGTATTTTATCAATATGTTAACCGTTTAGTTAACATATTGATAAAATGTCTCACGAAAGTTTTATTATTAATGCAATGTCCCGGAAATTCATTTATTTATTTTATTATTAATTTCATACCTCAATTATTGGCATTTTTGTATCTCCTTAAAGAACTTAATAGTCATTATCTCTACTAACATTGTCCCTATGTTAACCACCTAACACCTAAGCTGTGTAAAGCCGAGTGCACTCATATGCACGGTCACGCCGCTATTTATCACCACTATTACGTTTTTATCCCCTAAACCCATTAAATCGAAGCAGGGATACACGGGAATATAATTTTCTAGTAGAAATTTGTAAGTTAATACACTTTATTATGGTATAGGGAAAGTTTTTTTTACAAGAAATGGGTTTGCACTTTACTTATTAATGGTTATGTAAGCCGACATAAAGTTTGTAGTGGTAGATCTCTAGTGCGAGAAGTATAGGAAAAAATTAAACATTTATTCAGTAGCCAATCAATGTTTTAAAATATAAATATAATTAACTGTATTAATAAGAAGATATTGTAAAATAAAATTAGACATCATACCACTGACGTTGATTTGAATGAAATTATAAATTGAAAAGCAAAGGTGTTACTGCACCTGAAATGCCTCTCTTCCTCATGGCTGAGGGTTGTAACTCCCCGCAGAAATAGTTCGTTAACTTCCACGGGAGACGTATGTCCTCGGATTTTGAGATTCTCTAACATGTCGAATATCTGAAATGGTTAGGTTGAACTTATAAACACAATAAGTTGGTAGAGGAGTTCCATAACTTGACAATACCTACACAAAAATCTTTTAGAAGACTTGATAGCCTCAACTTTTTGAGGTCGGTTAAAACACTTGTAAACGTACTTATATCCCGTATGTTTTCCCTAGGGTGGAAGGAAATCGTTTATAAATAAACACATTAGCGCGAAAGCCCGTTTCCTCGCTAACAGAGTCGCTGACATCACCACAAACATTGTGACACACTTCACTGTGGATGTTAAGTGGCGGGAAATTGGCGAGAGTGTTTTGTATAGGACGGTTTTACTTGTTTGTATGTATGTACATATTGTATATATGCATTATAATTATACATGTGGGACGAAACCGGCTGTAGATGATGATAATGTATGTATATTGTACACGTAAACGAGTGTAGGTAAAGAAGATTTTAAGGAGTATTTTGCAAATATAAATAGACTAAACATGTTTTTACGAGCTTTAAAATAAAACATTACATTGTTTAATTAATTAATAACGTTAGTAAAACTAATCGGCAATTTGATTTCAATTCAAAAATGAAAATAATGCAACAGATATAAATCATGAAAATTTAGTTCCGGGTTATTTATACGTATAAAAGATAACTATAGCATAATTTGGCGTCATCAAAGTTATACACAACAGACAATGTAACCGGTGATATATTCTTTTATAGCTTTCTCCGTCATTTTTGCACCAACGAGACTGAAAACCAATAAATTAAACTTCTAATCTCTCACCTTAACTGAATATTATCTAGACCCACATAATTTACATACAACGTATTTGTTACATAGTAATTGTATTCTCATCAGATCCACATCAGATAAACTGCCGCTGAATCGACTGATAACAGTGCATATTATTCATGAACTAATCTTGTGACCAATTACGTATACCTAACTAGTGAACGAAGTTCTATGTTTACTCAAAAACATACAATATACTCGTATGTAAGTAGGTATAGTTTGAAGGAAGATATTATTTCTATTGCTTTTTTTTCATATATTAAGCCATGTATGTACATAGGTGTAAGTTCAATATTTCTTCAGCATAGTCACTTACAGCTGTTGTCTTATATAAGTATTTATGTTCAAACGTCTGAATGACTTTTGAGTTCAGAAGATGTATACTTAAAAAAAGTTACAATCAGATATTAAAATTATTTAAATCTCGAGATAGGTATACAAATAAATGTCTCCAACTACAAAGGCACTTTGTTAATTAATAATTCTTTTTTTGCCATTTTATTTTATTACAAAGAAAATAATTACGCACATTTTTTTCATTCAATCACCAATTGCTAACGTCATCGCTAGCACTCATATTTCCTGTTACTCCATAATATGTACTATCTTGAATCCTCGAAGCACCTGTTTTCCAAACACGGCTGGTGTCTGACTGGAGTTTATTTGGTTCCTCGAGCTGACAGCTTCATGTCTCGAGACGTGTGTTTGGATTAAAAATATATGGATGGTTGTGATAGACGTACAAGTTGTTATTTGTTTGGGAAATCAATTGATGTTTTTGAGGACGACTAGTGTATTTGGGAGTGATTTAAAATATTATAAATTGAAGTAATTATGTCGATAATATGTTTTTTTAGTGTTACTACTTAAATAATAACAAAATGAATTCAATAAATCAACGGAACGCAACGGTGATATAAGAAATAAACTTTATATTATTACGTGGGATAGCTTTACGTTTGACTACAGCCTGCCTGATGTTAAGCATTGATGCAGCCTAGGGTGTAACACGTTTACCTAGAAGATACCTATTAACTCTAGATTTTAAACCCCCTGGAAGAACAAGAACATCCGGGCAAGAACAGCGCCAATCAGGATTATTGGCGTAAGAGAGTGGAGGCTTATGCCCAACATTGGGCTCTAATAAGGGTGGCGATGATTTAATTAATCATTTATTACAATGCACATGTACTTTTAGATTTATTTTAACAATGTACACTGATCCTAGGAAAAACACATTTTGACAATAACCTTATCCACTTTAATACTTCCTCTATACAAATACAAGTTTATGAAGTTTTTTCTTTAATATCCCAAATTAGATTACTTTTGTGAAACAATACGACGTGTTTATGCCGTGTTATACAAAATAAAACGTTTCTTAGAATCCATCATAGCATAAAATATTTTTAGATGTTAAGAGGACGCCCTGAGAATTTGGTAGCAAGAATTCGTATTTTACTCGACATGGACAAAAGCAACTAAACTAAAATTTTATGTGCAAGATTCATCATTTCAATTACTATATTTTACGAATATCATAACACCAACGGCCAATTTTTGTAACACAAAATAATTAATCAAAAAGATCTCTATAAAGTTGAGTAGGAATATCGATTTTGTCGGCGTTGGTTTTGGATTAGAGCATTAAAATTTTCCACACATGTTAATTAACACAATCACTTGGATTTGTGAATAGGTTATTTGAAACAAATTCGTAGTTTTTGAAATAAACGACCAAAACCATTTTGTCGCTTGCGCCCTTTCGGAATAAGTGGGGTTTTAGCGATACTTGCCACCCGCGCCTGTTCAGCGGTGCAGGGCGCTTGGACCTACAATTTCAGATTTATAGTTCGCCACTGCGTCGTCTTAATAATGACATGGAATATGAATATTTTATCGTCAAAAAATTTGAGCTTGTAATAACAAAATCTGTTTGCTGTTGATAATTTTAATTGTTATTTTACTGTATACACACGTAGGTACCTTATAAGGAAAATCTTATATATAAAATATGGCCATGAAAAACATAAACAAACATCAAAACAACAAGCACACAAAAAAAACTCACGTTCCTTCATGTCAATATTGATTTTGGCCATCAAAAACTTCGCCGGCACGTGTATTGGAACGTAATATGATGGATCGCGGAGAGCGGCCATCAATCAAACTGATAGTACAGTTAACGTGCTCCTTCTGATACGATATTAATTTATTTATATTTTGATAGTTTTATTCAGTCTTTACTAGGTTTTTTTTAAACGCGAATGTGGCTCTGCGTTTCGTGTCTCTGCTTTTCACCCAGACGCAACCTGGTTTGAATCCAGCCCTACGCCAATGACTTGTATTTTCAAGTTATGTGTGGATTTGCACTCGCTGAACGGTGAAGGAAAACATCGCGAGGAAACCGGCATGTTTGAGGGCCACAAAATCTGAGGACATCAGTCTTAAATGGAAGGACCTGGGAGCCCACCACGATGTATCTCTAATGAATTAATTCTGCGGGGGAGTCACGACCCTCAGTCACGAGGAAATACGACTCAAGAGAGATTGTCCGGGACTAGTATTTAAAAAAAAAGAGAGAGTATGTTTTTTACATAAAATTTGTTTCGCTGTGCAGTTAAACGACTGCACCTCACCAGAAAGCGACGGTGATGTCAAAGATGTTGCACGCTTGTCCAATTATAACCTATTTACTCGTATTTTGAGACATTATGACTGAAAAAACACTGACACTAGCAGATGTAAAAAATGGACTAGTTTACCATTCTTCATACATTCATTCTACTCAAATGGTGAGCTCATTATATTGCTCGTAAGGATTAAGTTTTTCTGTTGTACTAGACAGGAATCAGTACTCGATTCGTTGTTTCTAAATTTCATTCTGTCAAAATTGTTATAAATTATCTAATAAAGTATTTTTGGTCACTAATTTAACTATACACGTGTTTTAAGATGTTATTTTCGTGTGATTAATTATGAATTGTGTTTTCGTTTCAGCAATAGCATCGATATTTCTTATCTCAGCGTTTAGTATGTCTAATTTTCCACCTTATTACGACAGGTGCAAATGCAATAGCAATTATTAGCAGGTAATTAAAAACTTCAATAGTAATAAAACTGCGATTGTATAATTTGAATCCTGATACTCATTCACCATTCAAAATTTAGAACATAAATTGGCAGTGATCAATATAAAATGAAAAAATCATATCTAGTATTTTTATCTATCCTATTCGAACTTTCACAATGCAGGGATTTTTATGTAGGAATGTTTAAAAAGAATGATTTTTTGGTCGCTCAAGACACTGTTTATAAAGAGAAAAGTCCATTTGGTTATACAACAGCTAAATATGGAAGAGTTTTTCACTGTCCGGTATGTTAATATTAGTGCTATCCTCTTTGAAATGTAAAATCCAATCTCTTAGCCTTCATGAAGAAGAAGAAAATCTTTTTGTAAGACCTGCTCAATTGACCTAAGGACTTGGGGAAAATTACCCCAATTTTCTTAATTTCAGATCACCTACTTTAGGGTGACAGACCGTCTGGGATATGGCAGGCCACCTAACGTGATAGTCACCCGAGGAGGTCTACGAAAGAAGTACATCACTCTTAGAATAACCGCTCCTTATAACACGCCCATAGCTGTTAACGTGTATGTTGGATGTGAAAACAACTTGCCGCCCAAACCAAAAACTACAACACCGAAAGAGGAGAACGGTAAGTATATGTAGCACTAAAATATTATTCTCTATTATTCTAAGCCATTACTTGTTATTTCTGAACATGTGCCATACCTAGTTTTAGCCCTTACACTAAACTAAGATACACTAAATATCAATCAATGTAACAATATTCTTGGGCCAAGTAGTATTCAGTTCGATTTAAACTCCTTTATAGAGTCTTCTTCTTCTTATCGAAAGAGAGTGGCCAACTCTGTTGTCGAGAGTTTATCAAACCGCCCTAAGGGCCTCTGATATGGCTTTACGACTGCTGTACTGGACAAACAGCCGGGACTTACAATTTTACGTGTCATCCGAGCCACAGAAGTGTAATAAAGAGTAATTTATATGCTATTGCAGTGAGATTCGAAACGGGTCCAAATATCTACTTTGTTTTTTTTTATCTATATTACCACTCAATGATTCAAAATTCAAAATTATTTATTGATGTAGAAAAATGTGCATACATATATGAAGTGGCCGCTCTAGATACCAAACTAGGCGTTAGCCTGTATCTTGGTACCTAGTCCTTCCCAACTAGAAACATTATTTGTATACATGTTACATAAAATTGATAGTAGGTAATATTTAATTTAGCACAGTCTACAAATTATACAATTGAATTATAACATTGTTAATATGTTATTTATATGTAGTTGAGTACATAAATATCCACATCTTTCTGATATTTTAACAGAAGCCGAAGATGTGACTGAAGGTGCAACGGAAGAACCTAATGAAGAAGGCACCGGAGAGGGCAATGCAGAAGGAGCGGCAACGGAAGCAGCAGGAAAAGAAGACGAACCAAAAGCAGAAGGAGAAGAGGCCCCGGACGAAAAACCACCAACTGAATAGATAAAAGCAACTTCTTTACATCAATTTCCCTATTTTGAAATATTTTATTTACTTACACTACTTATTACTTCCTCTTCAGGTTATGGTTAAATATCGGACCAGTGATGCATAAAACTTCTATTAATTTACTGCTTTAGTTGAAAAATATTCCAGGGACAGGAAAATTATTTTATTTGATGTTTAATCACTAAAAGCTTCAATACTTTGTATACATTGGGTAGTCACTTAGCTAATTGCTTGGTGGTTAATTGATGTTCATAGCTCGTCAAATCGGTCCCGCAAAATTAAGGGTTAACACACGAGTAATTATCACTTATGTTACCTTGAACCAAAGTTGCAATTAAGACAACCTTCTCACGTTCTGATTCTCATTCGAAACCTACACATAAACGCACACCGGATATAATATATTATGAAACATTTTATGAAAACGAATAATAGCCGTAGTACAATACTAGCTTGCTAATGTAAACTACCTATTCAACGCGTAGACAGTTAATAGACTATACGGAATTATTATCATAGCAAACCAAAACATGATGTCATTCGTGTAAAACTCTCACTATAATGATATACAAATCTGGTTTAATATTTCTAAAAGATAAAATAAAACAAAGGCTTTTAAACCAGGTTCGAAGTTATATAAACTGAGCAATCATTCACTCTTCTAGTTTGGCTGCATATACTTGGTTGTAAAAATGGATATCAGACTAGCATCAATTTTAATTCTCATCGAAATTAATTCAGTTTATTGTCGTGAACATTTTATTGGAATGGATAAGCCCGATGAAGTGGGATTGAATCCAAATGAGTTTAGCACGCTGACTGAAAGTGGTGTACAATTTGTACTAAGATCTAAAGATATTCATCAACAACAGCCAAGTGAACGATCTCCAACTAAATACTGTCGTTCGTTTCAAAACTGCTTCGAGTGCTCCCGAAGTACCTGGTTTCCTTGCGTGTGGTGCCACGAGTACGGCTGCACAGATTTCAAGGACAAAATCTGCACTACTTCAACTAAACCAACAGGTTACGGAAACATATCTTCTTGTCCATATATTCACAGCAGAAAACCTATCCTGGTACCTTCAGGAATAAGAAGGCACATACAAGTAAGAGTCAACGTACCAGACCCAGCTTTATTGGACAACGACTTGATATGCCAGATCAAACTAAAGAATCAAATGAAGCTTCTGAAGGGAATCATTGTGAGGAATACGTTGTACTGCTTTCCAGTGACTCTCAATGTAAAGGAGGGAACGAAGGTTGGATCTTTTGCAGTGCTCTGGGGTGGAATAGAACCGTTGTCTAATGAAATTCCTTTAATAATCTACAGGTGTGACGTGATGGGAAATCGTTGTGAAGACTGCAGGCGCCTGCCATCTAACTATAGATGTGGATGGTGCGATGAAAACCAAACATGTAGTGTTCGCGAGAAGTGTAATGACCCCGTCAGTTGGTCTCTGAACAAAATCACGTGTATGTTTAAGAATTCGCAAATGTATTTTGTGTAACCTACAAAAGTAGCTATTTTTGTAAGTAATACCATTTTAATTAGTTAAGACATTGATTGTAACACAAAATTGTTGTCAAGTAAAACACAAGTACCTACGTCTTTTTAGTTGTATTTATTACTTAGCCGTTAAGTGAAAGTAGAATACTTTTCACGAGAAATAGAAAAGGTGTCATTGAATCAGTGTTGGAACTTTTAACTTGGAACACGATGCTGGTGGAAAATTCAAGTCTCGTAATTGTGAAGTCTTGTTACGAAGAAGTTTAGCGATACGGATTTCACCTGGAGAATACTCCCTGCTGTAACATTTTTTCAAAACAAGTTGAAAACAAACTAGTTCTTAATTTCTTACCAGGTAATCGCTTCATCGTTGACAGTAAAAAGCAATATCAGAAAAAAATTAGTGACGTGCAAACCAGATTTGATAACTAAAAATTTAATTATTTCACTACCTTTCGCTCAATTGCCAAAAACCACCTAAAAGTTACTACAAGAAAAATTAGCTTGTATCGCTTCCAAAATAAAAAATGAATATATTTTTCATTAAAAAATGCCACAGACGGCATTAACTTCGGCGGACGCAATATGTCTCCGGAACTTTCCAATTTACAAAAGCCGATCGTAAATCTACGAGGTTTTGTGTGAAATATTCAAAATACATGTTTTTACTTGGGGTTTATCCGTCCAAAATTTACGAAACTTTTTACAAAGTCTGTAAGGGCAGCATGATAGCCTGTGGTTTTGGAATAAATATGAAACAGGGTTTTTTTTATAGTAAGTACTACAGATATCACAAATCCTGTTGTGCCATGCCTGAGGTGAAAAATGAGTTCTTAATAAAGTATTTTAAAAGTGAGGAATTTGATATAAATCTACTGTTAACTTTAAAACTAAAATCAGGATGGTTTGGTGCTGTTGAATTAAATTAGTTTTTTTTTTATTTCAAAGTATATTTATTCTATCGGATAGTTTTCTATCTAACAAGAAACTTGCCCATATCCTGACAAAAAGAAGCCTCGATTAAATATTTTCCACAAAAGTAAGGTCCCAATTCCCGACTCCGAATTTCAAAACATTGATATCTAGAGCGCGGAATCTAACAGATGGTACACAATCACAGATTTAGAATATCAGCTGCCTGTTACCTCTTGCAAAAAAATAAGGAATTTTTTTTTACTTTTTTTTACTAGAAGTGGGTTTGCACTTGACCGTAATTCGCCTGATGGAAAGCTATCATTACGGTCTAGGATGGAACGTGCTTACCCAGTAAGAACCGATTCACTCTCGCTTTGAAGATCGCAAAAAATAAAATAAAAAATAATAATAAAAAATATATATGAAGGAAAATTATAATAATAATAGACTTTACTGTATTTACATATTATGTAGTAGCTACGGCAGTCGTTAAGCCATCTCAGAGGCCCTTAGGCGGCTTGATTAACACTCGACACCAGAGTTGGCCACTCTCATTCGATAAAAAGAAAAGAAGTACGAAATTGATGTGAATATTCCTATTACGAAACACGGCATCTAGCGGTGTGTTTTGGAACCTATTTAAGAGGCTAGTCTAATTCCAGTGTCGTCATTCTTCTACACGTGAATTGATTTAATAATTTTCCTTCCTTATTAATAGAAACGGATCAAAATGGACGAGATGTTTGTTATTTTGTCCTGTTAATAAGCGTTGCCGTCAACAAAATTAATATTTTATTGTTTGACAAGCTTATATTGCAAACTGGAGTTTACTCAAAGATCCACCTTTCTACTAAGCCGAGTAAAGTTACAGACAATGATAATGGTACATTGTATTGTGGTAATCATTTTTAATTTATTGGCAAAATCACGATATTAATAAGTGAGCTTTATTATGTATATTTGAAACCAAACCAGCGGTAACTCGTTGTTGCTCTTTATTTGGGAATGCTACGAGTCTAAGAAATATGACAACAAAACCAATAGGGTAGGCATTTATTCACATCAAACCATAAAAAGACTAAAATTTCATTTTAAAATAGTAAAATAGTAACTAGTAAACTTAAGAAAAACCTAGTGCTACTTTCGTTCGACATGCATTTTTATTCCCCTGCACTATACTCGGATAATCAAAGGTTCGGAGCTCGTTTCTTTGAAGAGCAATTATTATTTTATTAATTTCAGTAAACCGGTAGATGCCGCTTTAATATGCGTTTGAGAGGTTAATTTCATTTAGAAGCAGATTGTTCAGATTTTACGGTAAACTTCCGAGAATCATTGTTGTCAAGAGGAAGTATTTAAAAATATTCTTACATGAAGTGTTTTATTATCATCCAGTAAATTAAAAAAATATACAGGTTGGTACCAGACCATAACTGAACAGTATGCCTGATATATACAATTATTTTATCTATATTGTATTTACCTAACTAATCAATCGAGTGATATCGTATGCAAATATACACCTATGAAAGATGTAAATCATCAAAACTAAATACTTAAACATTATTTAATTTACGAAAATATGACACTTAGCTACCATACGAACAAATTAAATGATTTTCTTAAAAAATGCTCGATTACGTTTACGTTCTTTCACATATCGATTGAAATAGGTTAACTCTCGTGTCGACAGTAACTAATTTTACGATACAAATAAAGTTTTAATTTACTTAGCATGTTTATACTATGCATACCCCCCGGTTTTCCCCTGTTTGTACAAATGACATAAGACGGTGTGGAGGCGGCCCGTTTCATTAAGACAATGGGTTTAAATTGCTGTGGTTAGACAGTCCGACGTACTTTCACGGTGGCACAAAGTAAAGTAAATTTGAATTAAAAAATACCAAAATCATGATATGTTAATAAATATAGCTATACCTATCAAAACCTTCTGGGGTATATGTTAACTAAACGGTTTTCACTCACGTGTAATTCGCGTATGATTAGTTTGTGTTGTGTTTAGTTAACATATTGATAAAATATCTCACGAAAACTTCTGGGCTATGTTTTAAAATCTCGACACAAAATTTTGTCACTATATAAAAGATTTTAAAAATAAAAAAACCTGTTATTATAGTATAGAGCAACCATTGTCTTATCCAACAGATCACTGATCAAAATAATAACAGTACAGCAAAACCTTTATGTTATTTCAGTCCCACAATTCATTGTCCAAAAATATAAGTAAGTACATAAATTCCTAATCCAATTTATCAAATTCATTGACAAAAACGTGCCTAATAAAACTCATCAAATTATTATGCGGTAAATCACGTTTGATAGTAAAGTGATCGTAAGACCAAGCTTAAGTATATTTTTTTTTTTAATTTAAATTAATTCTGGTGTAAAATAAAAATAGTAAAACCTCTACCTCCTTTCTCTTGCACCTTGCCAAGGCGGCAAAACAGGGCATAGTTAATTCCCGGCCACGGAAACATCGTGCATTAGTCAAGTGCAAACCGCTACTTGTAATGGACTCCATATCTGCAATTATGCGTATGTAGATGTAGCCATGGAGAGGTGATTTGCATATCATGTTCATCAACATAGTATACTAAGGGAAACATCTTGCCAATGTATCTACTATGAACTAGCAGCATCCGGTATACCCAATACCCAAGTTCATCATTTGGTGTAAAAGTAACCTAAGACTTCTTACTACCCACATTCAGTAGTGAGTAAAGAAATAATAATAATTTAGTCATATAACTTATTTAAGTTGTGTCGGTAGGGCAATCCATAAATTTGGAAACTTTTAACTCAACTCAATTCAATTTCAATTTAAAATAACTTTATTTACATAATAAATTATAAAATTTGTACAGACCAGTGATTGTTCTTAACCCTAGACGCACAAAACCTGATTGTTATCACTATTCTTCAAGCATATTTTGCTTTTTGCGAACTGTTTGCTGGAAGTTTTATGTAAATTTAGTAAGAATGGGGGTATTTATCCAGTTATTAAAAACATATCTACTTATTTTGTTTATGTAGTCACATTTTAGATGTTACTGCATAATTGAATAAATTTTGTTAACAATATAATCCAAATAACTCAACTAAATGCCTATCAAAGACGTCTAAAATTACATATTTTCACCAATGATAATCACAACGATCCATCAATCACAGAAAAGCCAAGCAATAAACAATAGCATTACACAACAGGAAAGAAAACGGCCTAATCTGACACATAGCACACTTCACAATCAGTCAGGAATAACCGTTAATAATCTCATCTCGTTTATAAAATGGAATACCAGCCCTGTTAATCTAAAAATGTAGTAAAATAAATTTGGCGAAACAAACACACTGCACTCATGGGTGGCATTTAAACCGGGATGCTTTAACTTTTTCTCTTTCATTAAACCATTGTTATCTTAGTTATCTTTTTACGCTTTCTGGGCACAGTTTTCGCTTTGGTGCTGGCCATTCTTTGGTAGCTTTTGTTTAGATTTCTTCGGCGATTCTGATTGTAGGTTAGTTATTTTAAATCAAACGCTTTAAGAAATGTATTGGTCAGAAAATTAATTTGGATTCTGAATATGTCGGGATGTTTAATATTTTGGAGTGTGTATCTACGAATTTAAAAAAAACTTCCCTAACGAATTAATTCTGTGGGGGAGTCACAACCCTCAGTCATGAGGAATATGACTCAAGAGAGAGATCTAACGTAGTGCCTACATCATGTTTATTGATACAAGTTTAGATAGTACAGTACCTACGGACTGGTTTCATGTATAAGTTTTGTTCAAATTCATTATAATGAAGATAGATGAGGATTAAATAAAACCCAAAAAATATATATGACTACAATATGTACTATTCAAATATATAGTCCAATTGAAGACATGAAACAAACGTGCCAGTCATTGAATCAGTACATTGTAATCAACTTACTCCAAATTATCAAATTCATTGACAAAGAAATTAGGTTCACACAAATATGAAGGGTCTTTTTGGCTCAAATCATATATAATAGTCTTCACAAGTTCACGCAGTTCCGATAATTTAGACACATTCTTCACCAACAAATATGCTTTATAATATTCATTTGGCTTCTTATTTCTGTCGTAAATAAGGATGTAGCTTTTATTGACTTTCTTATACACTGAAATCTTTTTCTTCACATTGTTATCGCAATTACAGTTTAGTGCCAAAGCATATTTTACTTCTGCAGATGTCTCAACAATTATGGCTGGGGATAACAACTGGCGGTTACGTTTCTCTGGCAGTATTTTTACTTCAACAACCGGAAGAGTTTTATCACCACATTGACAATGGCGATCTGGTACAGCTTCGAATTCTAATTGCATGCACTGTGGGTACCATGCATGTTTGGAAAACTGCATAACAGTAGTCCATCTCCCATCAATCCACTCTATACTGGTTTCGGTTGTCACAGCACTAATAATCCATAATAATGCTAATAACTTAAACATTTTGATTCCGCACTGTAACAAAGAACTGCGAATAATGTTTGAGTGCTAGCAAGGTTGCTTTATATATCTTGTTTGTAGACCTAAAGGGTCATTACTCATTTATCTGGCCAGGCATTGCTTGATATAAACAAGCGTGGCTCAGATTAAATTGGAATGCATGATCGGTGCGGAGTCTTATTCCTAGCTATGCTTAACACAAACATTTTGATTCGTTACTGTACCAAAGATGCGAGTCTAATGCTTGAATACTAAGAAGGTTGTTATATATACTGTCTGTAGACCTAACGTCTTACTTGTTAGGTCAGGCGTTACTGGAAAAACACAGTCGTGGTTCAGACCGGATCAGAATGTAGGTATACTGGCTTTCCTGTCATTAATTTTAAAAAATAGGACTTTATTTTATTTTAAATCCCCGAGGTTATGTACATTTTGGCTTGATTCATTATAAGAGTTAACAAATTGTGAAAATAAAATGAGATACAAGATTATAAGATTACTTAATCTTATAATTGTTATATTTTATTCTAGACATTTTATTTAATGGCATGTAGATATTTCAATGTATCAAATTCAGAAAACCAATGATTTTATTCAGTCTCTCCTTACGCAAACAACGTACCTCCTGTTTTTTACACAGGAATAATCGTTGTATTCAGACGATAATATAAAAGTAGTAAATAAAACCAAAAAGATTTGCTTACAAATTATATTGAGACATATATAAAGACAAACAGAAAACGTTATGACTACATAGGTCACGTAACGAAGTTGTCAAAAATTTTATAGTTACGGTTTCTTCGCCTTAATCCAAATCATCAAATTCATTGACAAAGAAGTTTGGTTCACACAAGTACGCAGCCTGCTTTTGGCTCAAATCATCTATATCGTTCACAAGTTCACGCAGCTCCGATAATTTTGGCACTTTCTTCAACAACAATAAAGCTTTATAATCTTCATTTGGTCTGTAATGTCTGGTGTAAAGAATGAAGTAGTTCTCATTACCTTTCCTGTACACTGCAATATTTTTCTCTATATTAATGTCACACTCACAGTTCAGAGCTAAAGCGTCTTTCACCTCTGCAGACGTTTCAACAATTATTGCCGGAAATAAGTGAGTACTATTCTCTGGCAGTATCTTAGCTCCAATAACTGGAACAGTTTTATTGCCACATGTACAATAGCGATTTGGTGTTGCTTCAAGTTCAAATTTATTACAAATTGGAAACCATATTTCTCCTGGAAACTCCATAACTGCTGTCCATCTTCCATCGAACCATTCTAAACTGGTTTCCGATTTCACAGCACTGATAACGCAGAATATTGCAAATAACTTAAACATATTGATTCCGCACTGTACCGAAGAACTGGGAATAATGTTTGAGTGCTAACAAGGTTGCTATATATATCTTGTCTGCAGACCTAACGGGTCATATCTCATTTATCGGGCCAGGCGTTGCTTGAAATAAACAAGTGTGGTTCAGATTAAATTGGAATGCATGATCGGTGCGGAGTCTTACATATTCTTAGCTAGTTGAGAGTTGAGACGTTTCGCTTTGCAGTATCACCAGTACTATTCCTAATCAACAACGTCATGAATCATTCTCGAAATGAAGGATTTTATTTTCTTGATACGACTTATTGTGGTGGGAGCCTATATCCATCCAAGACACACACACACATATATATATATATAGATAAAATATAAAAACAAATGAAGGAAAACTAAACATACTACTTCTAACTACTACAAAAAGGGGCACTTAGAAAATCTTTAGAAAAGCCTAAAGATAATCTAAGTGCTCCAGCCCACTACCAGAGGGCAGCGTGCCCAGCATGCTGGCCGCATTACCACGTTGGATGGCAATGCTGATACGTTGAGCCAGAAAAAGGCCAGCATTTTGGTCATGCGTCGCGTCAACCAAGCGCTCCGAGAGGTTTTGGAAAATAGTATGGGCTCCCGGACCCCACGGCTCCAAAGTCTCGACTCCAAAAGGCTCAAAGATGTAACCTCGGCCGAGGTTAGCATATTTGCGTCTCTTGTTATGCTCGGCAATAATAGCCGCCGCTCCAGCCGGACACCGTGTCATAGACAGATGAGACGGCGCCAATGTGTCGACGCAAGTTGCGTCCCACACAAGGGGCCGACCCAACTTCCAGGGCACAAGAGTCATACCGTCAGGTCTTTTTCCATCGTCACGTGCTAGGCCGCTCGGTTCGAGCATAGCTGCAACATTGGCAGTGGAAAAAGCCCGGCGAATGATGTCGTTCAGACTAGCGTGGCGGCTAATTCTACCAGCACTCCTCAAACATGAGAGGCTGTGGTGCCCGAGCTGGTCGACATCAGTACCACACTGGCAGCGATGCAGTTCACAGCTCCTCGCACCCAAGCGCAGGCTAACCGCGAGTCGAAAAGCTGTCGGATCTAAAAGGTTACCTGTATTAAAAGAGGGCATGGCCTGCAGCCAAAGACCGGATTCCCACACACTGACCGCAAGGATGCGGGCGCGATCCGCGAAACTAGTACACGTATCGAGAAGTGATTTCCGTGCTAGTTCGCTGATCGGCCGATCCCACAGTCTCTGGGAACGAGGTGTTGTAGGAAAATATATAGATTAAAAAAACAAATCATTAATCTGAACCAGGTTACGTTATATTGTAGGGCAAAATTTTGCGTTACTCGCTTCTTTCCTTCCTTACTTTGATTTCCAGTACCAGCTATACTAAATAATATAAATAACTTTATCTATACATATAACGTCAACTACACTCATAAAGAAATCGCAGTAAGGAACCTTAGACTTGGCACGACTTTGACTAGATTTTTAGAGGTAAACAAGTAGCTCCATCTAGACTTGACTAGTTTTTACAGAATGTTGTCGGTGGGATTAAACTTACGGAGACATTTTGGTTTCCGTACCTACCTACTATCGAATAATTAATAGCAATATCTCAATATTCATCTTGCTAAAAATTTATCAAAAGAACATGCATTTAGTGAAAATTATGAATAAAGGAAACTTATAGCTAACTAGTGGGTGCTCGCAGCTTCGCTCGCATTAAGAAGTAAGACTTGCATTATTCACCCCTTTAAAAGTGGCATTAAGAAAAATCCTTCCTTAGCCTACATCATAACATCTACCTTAATTCCAAATTTCAGCCCAATCCTTCCAGTGGTTTGGGCTGTGCGTTGATAGATCACTATATCAGTCAGTCAATCAGTCAGTCACCTTTGAGTTTTATAAATATAGATTGGTAGCTAATTGCATCTACTGAAATAAAAATAGCATAAGTAATCCGAAGATATCACCATTCAGAAAAGATTAAATTTTGCATGGCATCTTGGATTCTGCTGCAGAGAAATAATTGAATGACAGATTTGTCACTTTCGCATGGTATCGATAAATAGTTATTGCTTGCAAGCAAAATATACCGTTGAGAGACCACTAAAGATTTTTGAAAAATAGGTAAAATACCTAAATAAAATAAATATTCTGGGACATTGCACACAGCGCCATCTAGCCCCACACTAAGCAAACCCTTGTGTCGTGGGTATGAAGATCCAATATTAACCTATCATCTGTCAACTAAGAGTTACTTAAGAATTTACTTACTGAAACACATATTAATGTGAATAAAACGAAAGAATACTATCAAAAACGTTTTAATTTAATAATTATTAAAATAAATAAATTCAACAATTTGGTGGCAAGATAGCTTCTAAAATCGAAATTAATCACTTCGATTTGCATTAAGGAACTCTATCTTAAATCTAGTCTTTGAGATAACCCAAAAATACATTTAAATGTTGGCATTGCTAACAGAGCTTTACAGTTTTACTTGTCTTATATCTTTCCCAATTCTATCAAGTCTTCAATAAATTTTACCATAATATTATTACATTTCACACGCTCAAATTATTTCAAAATAGATTTAGGTTAAACAATCAGCAGATATTACGTATCCGAACATACCTATTCTTAAACATATTATACATCTCATTTCTAATATCTTAGTAACAAGTAAATAGTTTCAAATAGTATTGTCACAGTTCTAAACACTAGTTTTTCTGTCTACCCATGTTAATTCAATTTGTTCTCCAAACGTCAACTCGACGTTTTCATGAAAAATCTTTTCAGTCTCCTTTTCAATTCTAAAACCAAAACCGAGACGTTTCTTATTCACATTCTTTTTGAGGCCAATTCTTTTCCTCTTTTGTCCAAATTCGACTCATTTCAAGCAAAGTTGATGCCATCATCGAAACAATTTATAGGTTCATAGCTTAGCTTAAATTTAGTTTGTCTTAGTCTATATTATTTTCTTCGTCACATCTCACGTCCGAACAGCATTCTGGGTATGGTTTAGTGAGATCTTCATTAGTGACGTGGCAGTTGGGACTTCCAGCCATCACGACACCACATCTGAAAAGAAGAAATATATTTATTAGGCACAAATTTCAGAACTTACTATAATTTACAACTTCAAACATTTTATAGTTTATCCCGGACGTTCCATACAGCGCCCTCTAGATTGTAATATTTTAAATTACATTCAAACAAAAGAGATGGTTAATATATCACGTTGAATTAACTCATAATCCTATTTACCAAATAAGGAATTAACTTTTTTAAGCATATGACCACAATCAAAAGAGAGTTACATATAGAGTGTCAGTTGAACAATAAATGATTAGCTTTATGATTGCTATGGGAAACTTTTATTGCAGAATGTATATAAGTAAAAGTTTATTAAAGAGGGTCATGATAGTTTGAGTGACATTTAAATGAAATACTTACGAAGCATAATCAATCATGGAAGCACAGGTGACTCTGTAGCAGTAGCCTAAGGGACTGACAGTTTCACCAAACGGGATGACATCGTTGATCTCTTTGATGTAGCAACCTTCTTTGTCTTCTGTAAATAAACAAAAGACGTGGGTTAGTATATAATAAGAAACTTTTTTAAACAGATCAACCCTGTAAAATGATTTGGAATGCAAAAAAATACTTAACATAGGTACCATAGTTATAGATGAAGGTACATTTTGTAAGTTGTTCAGGTTTTTTTCGATTCGACCTATCATTATGTTAGTGGTGATTATATTAATCAATTTAGGCCAGAAACAGCCGAAGTTAATTATTTTTTTATGGGTGGTATAATAATCCAAAAATAACTAAACTTTGGAATTTCCGTTAGGATCACAATATCAAAACATCGATAACTTTTTAATTGAATAGATACCTCCCGGAACAGACACCGTTATAAGAACTCGAAAACAAGTCAATAAAATACTTAATTGATACAACATTTCCGAAATAACATCAACATTTCCTAGATTTTCTCTGACTAATAAAGTTGCGTCATATGGATGACGACAGCTCGAAGGTATTAATTGTGGGCAAGATTGATTGACGAGAAAAAAAAAATATAATCTTCACCACAACAACAAACAATATATCAGGTAAGTATGTACACAAGAACCATCATACAGTAAGTTTATTTAGATACGTGGCTTACACCTGAAATAACTTTGTAATCGTTGAATATCGACATTGTTATCTATACCTATACTAATATTATAAAGCTGAAGAGTTTGTTTGTTTGAACGCGCTAATCTCAGGAACTACTGGTGCAAATTCAAAAAAAAATTTTGTGTTGTATAGACAATTTATCGAGGAAGGCTTTAGGCTATAAAACATTACGATGCAATTAATAGGAGCGAAGAAACATTAGAAAGTGTGAAAAAAACGGGGAAAATTATTCATCTTTGAGGGTTTCCGTTGCGTGCGCTGCGAACGGTTCAAGATATCAAAAAAATGTGTGTAGAAGAATTATTCCTCTTGAAATAATCTAACAAAATGTTTGCAACAGTTATCTGTCTATCTTTTAAGGTTAACTCACTAGGACTATTTTTATGGTAATAACTTTTCCACGCGGACGAAGTCGCGGGCACCAGCTAGTATCTATACATAAACCTATTATTTAAGTTGACATATTGTATGATTACATACATATTATTATGTTTGACATGATTTTAATAACAAAAATGTTCATTAATTTATTAATAAAACTAGACATATGTAACTTCTAAAATTTTATAAAAGTTAAATGTTATAAATTCAATTTGACGAGATATTGTAATTTGTGTAGCATATTCTGCGATATTAGTACTTATACCTATGTATGTTACAATTTTACATTATCAATAAAGATTCTTTATCTTTATCTTTATCTTTATACCTATTAAACCTTTTAAACGAAGTTGTACTGTACATTCCAATATTTATTTTGAAATAATATTGTTACGATGAATTTTGGTGTATGAAATAATAAAGTGAAATCATTTTTGATAGTACCGGATGAAAACTATATTTTTGGAAACTGAAACTGTACATAATCAAAGTGCTAATAATTGTGATAATATTTTGACACTAGCTTGTTTTCATCGCGCTATTTATATAGATGTATTTCATTAGCATAGGTAGAGTTATAAAAATATCTTAGCTATTAGTAAAGCAAAACATTTTTCTGGCGCCAAGATAGTTATTAATTATTTTGATGAGCGTCTATACAATTTGGTTTACATTTTGTTATCCCAAACCACCTGTTCTGATTACTAATCCTACCTGATTTTTGAATTAATAAAGCAACTATTACCTTATTCACATTAATTTATTCCGATGAGTTGTTTCCAATTCACGTTTCAACAACTTCTAATGTGTAAGTCATGAATAAATTTCTGACCAAGACATTTAATTATTGCAAAAAACGTTTGTTTTTCTATGTGATCAGAACAAAACACGCTCAAAAAACTTTAAATATAATAAACAAACCTTGTAACGTATACAAGGCCTTGACCCCCAAACCTTGCAAATTAAATAAAATAAACATATACATTTGCAGCTTCATCGTAATCCGCGTCGCAAAAATATTGACTTTTCCTTTTTCATTGAAAAACTCATGCTATTGTAACGTGATAGAGTTCAAAACTGATAACCTTTTATCGTACGATGTTGCAACTGGTCAGAAAATACTTCTGATAGCTGTTTATCAGAAATAACTTTAAATTGTTCAATCAAGGAATATTTTAAGTCGGATGTAAAGGCATCGCGTCGGCGCCAACATGTGTCGAGGAATTTTACGCTGCTTTTTATTCAAATTTATTTATTTACCTACAAAGTCGTTTTCTAAATACCGGTTATTAATAAGCATATAGGCGATTATAAACAAGCATCATAACTCATTTTTTGTGTAGTGACTTAGTTACATAATACTTAGGTATTTACTATAAATTTAATTGTTATATAACAAGATGACGTCAATTTAGTCGTGTTAAATTCATTTCTATAAAATCTATATATCAAATACGAATACCTATTATAAACCATTAGGTATATAGATCCTAAAGAGGGTTGGTCTGATTGATCTTCTCTAACGTCTTGTGTGGTAACGATTCGATAGATAATCATAGTTTATTATGATAACAGTATAGGGTCCTGGGAGTCATGTACAGCTCCATTTTTATCACCAATGCAGGCGAAAATGTGAGACACCGTGCTTTACATGTTAAAATATTTATAATGTTTTAAGTATATCTTACAGACATAACCTAATTAATAACTACTCATATTTTTAAGTATATTTTTTTTGGCTGGAGCACTTAGATTATCTTTAGGCTTTTCTAAAGATTTTCTAAGTGCCCCTTTTTGTAGTAGTTAGAAGTAGTTTGTTTAGTTTTCCTTCACTTGTTTTTATATTTTATTATTGTAAATAAGTATGGCAAATATTTAAATGAATGAACTGGATTCTTTCTTTTATAGCTTGTTTATAAGTTCCGTAAAAGTGTAATAAACTGCGACACCCATAACATTCTTGGGGAAACCCTAAGTTGGAGAAAACCCCGACCACCTGGTATAGTAAATGAAGTTAGATTGGTTGAATATATTATTGAAATATAATAATAAATTGGGATTTCCATTAATTATATGGAAAATAGGATTTATAAATGCTATCTACTAGATATTAGCTACTAATTAGATAAATTTGAAAGCATAGTGCAAGGTACATTGAAAATCTTTTATCCAAAATTTCTTCTGCAAACAATTCAATTCAATAATTAATTTGATACCGTCATATCGCACTTCAAATTTTAAAGATAATTAGTTTAAATATTTAATTATGACCTGGTGTTATGGTATATTTAAGGTAATTGTATGAAAAGAGCTTATTATTATGTTATAATAGATCGTGATTTTCCTCTCAAATAATTGTAATATTTTGCATGCATTCGAAATGTAATCATTTTATTTTCTATTAAGTATATAATATCTTGACAACAACGAAGAAATCAAAAAAATTAATTTTAAAATAAGTTCCCTTTGATATCTAATTTTCATAACTAGTAAGTTCCATAGTTAGTGTTTATTTAAGTGGTTACTCAGAAAATACATATTTAGCGTTTACCAACCTCAAAGCGATGTAGATGCACTAAAAATTTGACGGAACCAAGTGTTAAGATTGTATACAATTATAAATATATACCTACGATACAAGAATGTTTGAATATTAGATTGAAGATTTAAGTGTAAATAGTGAACGCATTTTTTTCTTAGTGACAGAGTAAATTTGAAACATAAAAACTTACCGAATCCTTCAGGTTTAGGTGGGTTCTTCCCTCTCCATACAGCAGCGCTGGCAACCCCCAAGCAAAGAGCCAGGATGATAATTTTCGACTGCATTTTTCTTTCTTCAAATTCTACTTCAGTTCACGTATCACTTCCAAAATACTGTTCAGTATTTTGTTTCAATTTTCAATCTTATGTTATGTCAATAAAGGCTAGTTTAAAACGTGCGATGTCAAATCTTCACGTGGTTTACTTTTACACACAAATAAGTCAGATGTTTCTGAGATTTGGAACTCGACTGGTCAGCTTGTGGCGAGCACCATGTATTTATTCTATCTCGCCCGGTCCTAGAAGTTGTTTTTGTTAGTAATACTTTGGCGCCAGCATATTATTGTTTTTATGTGACTTTGATAATGTGTCACAGGCTTTTATTATTCTAGTTCGTGTTTAATTTGAATGCGATGATTTCGTCGCAGTTTTCTAAGTATTCAAAATATGTAAAGTTTTCTTTGACGTCATTTTCATTGTATTTGTTTTGGTAACTGTCAATGTATTTTATTTATTTGTTTTTCTGCTTAAAATATGGAACGACGCAATTTTCTGGATAATAAACATATATTCTTAGCTTTCTATTATTTTCATACGTTTTATTTGTTTTCGTTAGATGTCCGTATATTTAATTTACTGTCATACATTTTTTTTATATGTTTCTGACCATAAGGAATGAATACACGTTTTGCGTATAAATCATGAGTATTAAATACCAATGCATTAACTTGAGCGTAACAAATGCAGAAGGCTAATTTAAAATACGCTTTACACTTCCTTAAAAATATCGCATTACAAACCTACACATGTCATTGAAATTCTTTAAAGTTCATTGACAGACGTCAAAATAAGATGAGACCAATTAATTTGCACCCACTTGTTAGTTATGTTTACAGGTATACAAAAAAAAAACAGTGCTGTGCATTCTGTATACGTATAAAAATAGTAGTATTTTGCATGTATTAGGCATGTTCAATTAATTTTTAGACCTTGCAACGTCCATACAAACAGTCACAAGGTTTAGTAAAGTTTAAGGGGAAACTTATCTCCTAAGACACACCTATTCTATTTAAAAGACTACGTATACCTAATTGTCTAGATAATAATAATATGTGATAACAATCTTTCTGCATCATTTATGCAGTATATTCTAGACAAGCACGATAAAAACAATAGCATGGTGTAAGAAAGTAGCAGTATCTGTCGAATAAATAATACATAGTATAGCTGAGCATCTCTACACCAAAGTTTGACTGCCACTGACACTGTCACTTGCTATACGAACATACTTACTACAAATGTTAAATATGTTTTTATTCAAATTTTCTTCGTTTCTATATAATAAATCTATACATACATCAAATAAAGCTGAAGATGGTCGAAAGTCTGAACATTGAAGATATTTAAATAAAAATTCTTTGAACATACTTCAAATTGATAGCAGTAAACGTTCAAACAATTTTCAATAATTTTGTTTGTTTCTCTGTTTATCCGTGTCTCTGTTTGTCTATTTATTTAAACGCTTATCACGCAAAAACGGTTTAACGGATCATCATGGTTTTTGGTATGTAGGTAGTATGAGGTCTTAGGAGTGTTTATCCTGAAATAATGCGAGCGAAGTCGCGGTCGTCCACTAGTTTACAATAAAATAATAAAGATTAATATTTATTTACAATAATAAAATATAAAAACAAGTGAAGGAAAACTAAACATACTACTTCTAACTACTACAAAAAGGGGCACTTAGAAAATCTTTAGAAAAGCCTAAAGATAATCTAAGTGCTCCAGCCCACTACCAGAGGGCAGCGTACCCAGCATGCTGGCCGCATTACCACGCTGGATGGCAATGCTGATACGTTGAGCCAGAAAAAGGCCAGCATTTTGGTCACGCGTCGCGTCAACCAAGCGCTCCGAGAGGTTTTGGAATAAAGATTCTATTTTATAAAATATACAGATTGCTGCGTAGACAAAACTAAGGCTGGGCACTCATCTGCTTAAATAATGTAAATATGTCGTAGTGACACGTCACTAATAAATTAAAGTGCACATAAAGTCGCCTACGTCACCTTGGTTGTGTACCGGCCTTACAAGGACGAGCCGAGGAATTCAATGTTGGGAATTACGTGTGATTCATCACAACAACGTAAACAAACTTTTTGACCGACCGCTTCAAAAAGGAGGTTATTAACTTGACTCTTATAAGTATGTACGACGGTTGATGTACATACGGCCGTTGCGTCATATATACTTACACATAAGATAGTCTCAGATTATGATATTTAAGCATGTTAAACAATAATTATGTACCTATTGTTAGCTTCCAAACATGTCTGCAAAATTTTTGTGAGTATATATATTGGTCCACGGATTTTTTTTTTAAACAATTGGTGGTATCGACATTCATAATTTTTATAAGTCATAGAATAAGTTCAACTTTAGAACCAGTATCAGTTTTATCAAAATTGTGTAATAACTTTTGAGTTGTAAATGGCCACGAAGGGACTTAATATTAAATATTTTATTGCACTTACGATATTCTTTATTTTTACGACTTGTTAGGCACAGATATATTCGCAGTCGGTTTAATATTTCAAGTAATTATTGCCACCTTTTTACTGTTTCATGCTAAGACTAGTGAGTCTTCTAGTGAGATCCGCTTTATGACGGATGGCGATTGAATCGTTTGGAATTTCACTTAGCGAGTAAAGATTTGGGGTTTAACAAGTTGGTTATCTCATCGTGTTATAACATCAGCTACGAACATAGCTGTTCATTCATCTTTAGTATTCGTAGAATTAAACTCAGAAGTGATAATCAGGATACCAAGACTGAGGAGCCAGTATATTATATTACTCTATGCTGAGGAGTTAGTATGTCTTAGTATTTTGAATATCACTCCATTAGTTGTCTGAATTGTGTTAAATAGTTAAAATTCTTATACCTACCATACCTAGTTCCCGTAAGGCGTGATTTATTTTTGAGCTAATTTTCGACATAAATATTGACGAAAGTGCTAGCTGGTTATAACAATTAAATTAGAATCGTAATTTCCACAACTTTACCGAAGAGCGTAGCAACCTAAATGTGCCTGACTCTACTATTACTAATATTTAGAGGACCGCGATTCATCTCGTCAGTATTTTATTTAAATAATCGAGATGTTGAGGAACGTTTTCTAAATTCCTATTAGCCGCTAGTTGAAATTTGGAGACCTGCACTACTTTTTGGACCAGCGTCTGTGACTCTGCCCAGGTTCTTTTGTGTCTTGTTTACATAAGTTATATGATACAGAATATTTATCTTTGCGTACTTACGCTCAATAAGACCATAGTAACAACATAAAAAACTCTGTATTTTTAAGGTTTTGTGTGTAAAAGCCCTTTTAACCGGAGTGACATTGTAAAATGTATTAATATTAAACTAATCTCATTTATATACGATAACCCGTCCTGGGGTTCATTGAAAAGACCTCCGATAGTTATGTATTGTGTTGTTATTTATGTAAAATAAATAGGTCTGTAAACTTAAATCATGCATTTTTTAATTTAGCCCGTGTATTGTAGAAACTGATAAATACTGGTTTCAGTATTTTAAATATTAAATATAGCTACAGAATGAGACTGTTAGAGACCATAAATCAAAATTTACTCAAATTTTCGGACACAAATATATTGAAAACATGTATTTTATTAAACGACACATCAGATCCTTGCAGACCGAGTATTTGAGAATGCGGCAATATTTTTTCACTCTTTTATTTAGCGCCATAAAACTCAACGCTAATTAGTTTTTAATGGCACGGTTTTAGTGCCATATATCGCCAAATCTTAGTGACGTTCCTAATGAACTATTTTTTAATGTTACAACACATCCGTATTCTTGACCTCTAAAGCATACATTATATAAAGTATAAATACACATTCCTGCAGGTGGACGGATGAAGATCGGAATGGTTACCAAGCTATTAGCGAATTTTAAGTCTGATTTGTGATCTTAAGCCGCATAATTTGCTTGTTTTCTTTGGATTTGGAATGTTTCCTATTTATTTGGGCTACTGGTCTTTGATACTGTTTTAAACAGTTTATTTTTTTTATTAAAGAAATATGTTAGATATCTATTAAGTAAGTATAAAATAGAACATTGATCAAGAATCTCGCTAGCCAGCAGACACAATTGAGGTGTTTTAAGAAATGGTAAACTATTGCAGTCATATTTTATAACTAGCTGGTGCCCGCAACTTCGTCCGCGTGGAATAATTACTACCATAAAACGGTTCTAGTGAGTTAACCTTAAAAGATAGACATATACAGTCGCAGACATTTTGTTAGATCATTTCAAGAGAAATAATTCATACATATTTTTTGATATCTTGAACCGTTTTTGCAGCGCTCGCAACAGAAGCCCTCAAAGATGAATAATTATCCCCGTTTTTTCCACATTTTCCATTGTTTCTTCGCTCCTAGTAGTTGCAGCGTGATGTTATATAGCCTAAAGCCTTCCTCGAATGGTCTATTCAACACAAAAATATTTTTTTAATTCGCACCAGTAGTTTCTGAGATTAGCGCGTTCAAACCAACAAACAAACTCTTCAGCTTTATAATATTAGTATAGATTTAAAGAAATGTCTTTATTTACAAGATAGCGATGATGATTAATGTAATATCAAATGCAGATGCCGGAATTTAAAAGCAATATGTAAAGTTCATTAATTTGTCAACACAGTGATACTTTCATCTGGAAATCCCGAAATAAATCATAAATTTTTGACTAGAAAGTGCGAGAACACCCTAAGTTTTTTTTTTATAATATGTAATGTACCTATTGAGGTAAACAATGTGAAAAACATTACTTCTTGGGTTTTTTTTCTATTTTCACACTTCAAGTAATGAACCTCAAAACCTCGCAACTTTTCTTTTATTACCTCTCTATCCTACGGTTGCCTCAAGAGATTAAAATTTCGTATTTTTTGTATTATGTTTTATTAATATTTGAGTGTCCAATAAATCATTAATCTAAGTTTTTTTACGTGGTATAAACGTTTACGTTTGATTACAGCCTTCCTGATATTCTACTAAAGAAAAAATGATGTCTTGGGGTTTCTACGATGATTTAGTAGGTTTTATTATTTAAATCTATACCTGTGTCACAAGATAATAGTTATTGTGTCTCGATGGTCATAAACTCAATGAATACATTTTTAAAATCTTTTACTAATTCATCATAATAACGGATCTAACAGAATAACTTATTAACGTATTACGATACGTTAATAAGTTCCTGGTTGTTTGTAATTAATGTCAGAGGCCATAAGGGCATATTCTTCTTCTTTTTATCGAATGAAAGTGGCCAAATCTGGTGTTGAGAGTTAATCAAGCCGCCCTAAGGGTTTCTGACATGGCATAACGACTGCCGTACAAACAGTTGGGACCTACAATTTAACGTGTCATCCGACCCATGGAAGCGCCCAAAATTAAATGCTACTCTTCGGTCACCCATCCTAAGACTGACTGCGTCGACCTTTGAAGGGCATTTTGAAAACTCGCTACAAGACCTTGGGCTTCTTATGATAAGGATATTGTCTCGTTTATAATACCTACCTAAATCAATAATTCCGTATCCATCTTAGTTTTTTATAACGCACTGTTTACGATGATACGAACCGGTTCTAAAACACGTGAATTATAAGTGCGAAATTTAACACTCTTTAATATGTTTAGTATAGTTTATACTTGATCAATCTATGCTGGTTTTCTACCATCTGGCTTATAGACCTAAATCTAAGAGTGATCTCTTATAGTTAAAGAAAAGCGTATTAAAAAAAATATTTACATAATTTGTTTTTTAATGTCTTAAGATATGATTATCCATCTTAGTTTTTTATAACGCACTGTTTACGATGATACGAACCGGTTCTAAAACACGTGAATTATAAGTGCGAAATTTAACACTCTTTAATATGTTTAGTATAGTTTATACTTGATCAATCTATGCTGGTTTTCTACCATCTGGCTTATAGACCTAAATCTAAGAGTGATCTCTTATAGTTAAAGAAAAGCGTATTAAAAAAAATATTTACATAATTTGTTTTTTAATGTCTTAAGATATGATTCGTAAGTAGATAAATGATACAATTATTTAAAACATTATTGATAATAACTTTAACATATAGAAACACAATTTTATACATATATTATAATATTATTTTATACATATTATTTTATTTTATTTATATTTGGAGCGCTTGGTTGACGCGACGCGTGACCAAAATGCTGGCCTTTTTCTGGCTCAACGTATCAGCATTGCCATCCAGCGTGGTAATGCGGCCAGCATGCTGGGTACGCTGCCCTCTGGTAGTGGGCTGGAGCACTTAGATTATCTTTAGGCTTTTCTAAAGATTTTCTAAGTGCCCCTTTTTGTAGTAGTTAGAAGTAGTATGTTTAGTTTTCCTTCACTTGTTTTTATATTTTATTATTGTAAATAAATATTATTTTATACAAACTTCACAAAAGAGAGGTAGCCTGTAAAACAGCAGCAATACACTTTGATTTATACAATCAAAATTTTTTTACAACTTTCTAGCTATATTAAAATTCAAGTTTCAGGTAAACCTGTTTTAGTATTACAGTAAATCATGTCTTCACAGGGCACGTGATATCTAATCAAAAGGCAATAAAACCGGCCTGTGCCACAATATTTTATTAAACACCTAATGAACGACAAATCTATGAATTAGTTATAATACATTAAGCACATTGACGTATTGATGAACCTTCTACCAATATACAATAAAAAGATAAAGGAAACAGATTAATACACCTACGTCTTTATAAACTCATATTTTATATTTAATTAACCATATACACATTTGTGTATTATATAAATGAAGAAAAATACTAGAGCTATCGCAAATAAAAATGTTAATAAAAATTTAAGCCTTAAAATATCTCGTTCGAATTACATAACATAAATATCTCAAAACATACGTATCTATAAATACATACTTTCATATAAACGACACATAATAATGTATTAATACCTACAGACATAAACAAGTTATAAAATAAAATATTCATCTAAAAACAGAGACACAAAAGCGAAGACGAGTATTAGAGGAAAACCCTCCATTTCGGCGGCGCCGGTGAAGAATTCCAAATATTCTAAGAACATAACAAAATTTTATAATACCTCTTAACACTGGCGCCAAAATTCCTAATCAGGCGTTTGTAGAAAAGGAATTTATGAGAATAAAAACATAAAAGTCGTTCGAAATTATCTTGTACGATCATTGTATTGAAATAGCGTTGAAATAGGATGTTGTTTTGATAACCGTGTGAGACTAGTTTGTTCCAGCGACATTTCTTGTCTGCAGTTTTTTTCTATAAATTTTTAGGCGGGTGTTATTATGGGTTACATTTTGATTACGACTGGTCTCCTGTCAGGCAGTTAATTGTTATTTTGATAGTCTATCATATGGAAGATTGGCTAAAATACTTCATTGATTTTACTACGAATAAGTTTGCGTTTGACAACAGAATTGCTGCAGTCTAGATCATGTATGAATCATCGAATTCTTGTTCTGCTAAATCATCAGTAAACCAACTACACCTTCACTACACCAACTGTGTCAATTTAACGGTCTCTAAACAAAGTTTGAGCCAGAAAATACATGAAGGAATGTACGGAATTTTCTTGTGTCATGCATTATTTAGTATTCAAATGAAAACCTACCTAACATTATTATTATACACAGTCTTAGTCATAAAAGAAAACACAATGATAATATATTTACAATTGTACAACAATTATCAGATTTTTTTATATCAAGAAATTGTATTATGTAGTTAATGTTCAAATTATTTGTAGGTGAACTACCTACAGAATAATTTGTCCATAAATCGTCTGTGGTATAATTTTTGGTAACAATAAAATATCTCAGAATGCTGGCGCCTGCATATCAATAGACTATGTTAATACATTTGGAGAATTTTGTTTACCTAAACTGGAGTTCCATATTTTTCAATACTTTTTTAAGTAAAATTAGGTTTAGCTTGTAAAGTTTATCAAAGATTTTATGTTTTCTGTTTAATTACAGCCTTGCTCCATGTATTTACATCATCATCAGCCTATTATCGCTCACTGCTGAGCATAGGCCTCTCTTCCTGTACGCCCTGCGAATATTCTTATGTCGTCAAGTCACGGGATTGGTGAGCGACCGCTGTTTTATGTAATTTACAAAATATGAGATAAACAAAATGTATTGAATTTGCACAGTCTTCAATTGTTAAGTTTAGAATTAAGAATTATCGCTTGCTTTAATTTAACTAAGACAAATAATTCAATAATTAGATTTAATAATTTTTAAGTATAACAGATTTTTTTTTTTGGTAGTGGGCTGGAGCACTTAGATTATCTTTAGGCTTTTCTAAAGATTTTCTAAGTGCCCCTTTTTGTAGTAGTTAGAAGTAGTATGTTTAGTTTTCCTTCACTTGTTTTTATATTTAATTATTGTAGACAATAATTTTAAATAATTATATTAGCAAAAAAAAAGTATAACAGATACTTAAAAATGAATTAATATAAAATGATGAAGCGATTAACAACTGATCGAGCACTGAACAGATCGATTGATATTTTTGTACAAAATAATTTCGGAAAAAAACGGTCATTACATATAAAATTTGGCTAAATTCGACATCATAAAATTTTATGTTACACTTAATTTACGTAATAAGTATGTTTCTCACTCCTACCACAGCAATCATTAATATACTAAGAAGTTTGTAACACGGAAGCTACAAATTCAGGCTGATTAATTATGATGTGACAAATAGATAACATTTTCAAATATCTCATGCTATTTTTGGTTATTTAACTATGCCTTGATTTATAGCTGATGATAACTCGTAAATTTGTCAAAAGGTTAAAAAAATTATAATAAATATAGTCCGGTACTGGTATGATTAACAAACATTCACTTATTCATATGTTTGAGTTAATTTAAAAGAAATCAACTAAAGTAATAGTTTTCTTTTATGGATTGTTCTTAATAATCGCCAAAAATTGTAATTCATAAAGCAATAATTAAAATCTAAATTTAACAATACTGTTCCTTAAGAACTTTCCTCAGTATCTTGCCCGATGGGTTTTTGGGGATACTATCTACAAACGTCACCTCTTTAATTCTTTTAAACTTCGCGACTCTTTGGTTGACAAACTCTATGATATCTTTGTCTGTGGTTTTGGCACCTTCTTTAAGGACTATGATTGCTTTTGGTCGTTCTCCAGATTTGGGGTCTGGTACTCCAATAATGGCTACGTCAAATATGTCTGGGTGTTCTTTCAGAACGTACTCTAGTTCTGCTGGAGGCACTTGGAATGCATTTACCTGTAAAACAAATATGTGTTCTTGAGGTAAACATATTTTATACGTTTATGCACACCACAGTAATAGTAAAGTTGAGCAAAAAAAACGAAACAAACACGTATAAAGTATGGGGCCCCCTTAATACTTTTTTATTTTATTTTAAGTATGCTTTGTTATAGCGGCAACGGAAATACATAGGTAGTCGTGCTGACCCTGCCAACTACAGGCCCATTTCGGTTACCTCCGTGCTCTGTAAGAGCATGGAGCGTGTCCTGAACGGCAGGCTCCTGGCGTACCTAGAGTCTAATGATCTCCTCAGTGACCGGCAGTATGGCTTCCGCCGGAACCGGTCCACTGGGGATCTCTTAGTGTACGCCACACACATCTGGAGTGAGGCTATCGAGAAATACGGGGAAGCCCTGGCAGTTTCTCTAGATATTTCTAAAGCCTTCGACAGGGTTTACAGCGACAGCAAGCTTTCATCGTTTGGGCTGCCTGCTGGTTTTTGCGTGTGGATATCGGATTTTCTGAGGGATAGATCTATCCGGGTAGTCGTTGATGGCTGCTCGTCTGATCTAATGGCGATTAATGCCGGAGTACCCCAGGGATCAGTGCTTTCTGCAACACTTTTCTTGCTACATATTAATGATCTGTTGAAGCCTGGTATTTTTGGGTATGCAGACGACAGCACTGTTGTAGAAGGCTATATGTCCACCGCTAGAGCTAGTGCGGCCGAGATCCAGTCTTGCAGAGAAGCCATGATTGAGCGCTTAAACTTTTCCCTCACGGCTGTCTCCGATTGGGGCGATGCCAATCTGGTCAAGTTTAATGCCTCAAAAACACAAGCGTGTCTTTTCTCTGCAAAGAGGAGGCCATTTGTAATGGCGCCTTCTTTCCGAAATGAAACCGTGCCCATCACCGACCATCTAGAGTTGCTAGGTGTCACTTTGACTCCGACCCTCAACTTTGGCTCCTATATTGAGTCTAAAGCTCAACTCGCAGCCAAGAAGCTGGGTATCCTCTCCAAGGTGCGACGATACTTCACTCCGGAACAGCTGCTGACCTTGTATCAAGCGCAAGTTCGGTCGTGTATGGAGTATTGTTCGCACCTTTGGGATGGTTCTGCGAAGTACCAGCTTGAGGCGTTGGAGTTAATTGAGAAACGGGCAAAAAAGCTCATCGCGAAAGACTCACTCTGTAGCTCAAAATTACAAAGCCTTGAGCACCGCCGTAAGGTGGCCAGTCTTTCGGTTTTTTACAGGTTGCATTTCGGAGAGTGTGCGGAGGAATTGCATAATTTAATTCCTGCAGCCCCATTTCACCATCGTACGAGTAGGGGTTCGGCAAGGAGGCACCGTTATACAGTTGAGGTTCCAAAGACTCGCACCAAGCGCTTTGCTTCGACTTTCATCGTGCGAACAGCCAAACTGTGGAACTCCTTGCCCGAATCTCTATTCCCCTTGAACTATAATTTGTCGGTCTTTAAGTCGAGAGTAAACCGGTTTCTTCTAGGCAAGCGCGCTACATCGTAGACTATAACATTGCTTACCATCAGCCAAGTTGTAGTCAAGCGTAAGCCTATATCATGTAAAAAAAAAAAAAAAAAAAAACCGGCCCTACACTCGCTTAGCGGTTAATGAAAACATCGTGAGGAAACCGACATGTTTGAGGACCTCAATATCCGAGGACATGTGTCTTCCGTGGAAAGACCTGGGCGCCCACCACGATGTATCTGCCCAAGAGAACTCCCCTAACGAATTGATTCTGCGGAGGAGTCACGACCCTCAGTCATGAGGAAATACGACGCACTGAGATATAAGCAGTTGTATGTATGCTAGGTACCTTGATCAATTCCTTCAGTCTATCCGAGATGGTGATTAGACCATCTTCATCGATCATGGCCAGATCTCCACTCCTGTACCATTTCCCATCTAGAAACACCTCCTCATTCGCAGCAGGGTTGTCTTTGTAACCCCTCATGATGTTTGGACCTTTGATTACTAGTTCTCCAACCTGAAAAGTTAGGAAGGTGTTTTGTATGGTTAGTCGATTTATAATTTTCTGAGTTACCTCATAATTTTCAACAGATGGACGTGTAATGATTTTCATAGCTTAAAGTTTTTTTTTTATATAGGCTTACGCTTGACTACAACTTGCCTGATGGTAAGCAACGTTATAGTCTACGATGTAGCGCGCTTGCTTAGAAGAAACCGGTTTACTCTCGACTTGAAGACCGACAAATTATAGTTCAAGGGGAATAGAGATTCAGAATTTTTTTTATTTGGAAATGAAACTATTATTTATTTGCATTACACATTCTATAATTGGCTGAGTATCAAATTATTGATCAAAATAATATTTTTGATAACTATTTATGTTTTTGAATGATAACTTTTTACAAACAGTATAACTTCGACACGTAGAAACAAATTAATACATTATTTCTTTTGATCAATTACGTCAGATTATGTTATTGAAAGGTGATCTAACAAAAAGTGGAGTGAACAAACTTTTGACTGTAATAAATTGCTTAAGTGCATCACTATTAGTTATACTTCTTCGCAGAATAGCATGACCTCATACGCATGTGATCTTATCTAAGTCAAGCATCTTCTAAACATCTCTTTTTATAGACTCCGTCCGTATTAATTCAGCCTAGAATTTAAAAAACTAGATACTCCCATAGTAAATTCTGTACAAATCAATTGCTGATTTTTCAGTTTCTGAATTATAACCTTAGTAATTGTCTAATATAATACCCAGAGGACGCAAATTATTAACATAATCAAATCGTCAAATGCCGTTCAAAATTAAACCAATCTATTTTTTTTCCTTTCCATAGCCGTAACAATAACTTAATTGAGTTGATACCCACAGTTTTATATTAAGCGCTGATACGTTATTAATCAAATCATCTAAATAATTTTACAGGGATTTCCCACTTTCAAAATCCAGATCGCCAAAGGAATAGAAAACCTGCTACTGTGCAGTAAAGAGTCACAGTGACTTATGTGTGGACTTAACACTTTCAAGTCAGGGCAGACGGAATGAAAAATGAGACATCTAGAGAAATGGACGAGAAGTTAGAACGTGAGACCAAGATTCTAGATTCAAAGATATTAATAGATTTTATCAAAGAAGTTGAAGCAGTGTAAAAGATGTATGCATTAGTTGGCTGCGAAATGCACTTGCATTGGGTCATTTTGTTAATTCTGAGATAAAAGTACCTATGTGTTAATCCAAGTTTTTGTCTAATATCTTATAAAACTTCTTTCAAATTGGATTTACCAATATAGAATGATGTATAAATAATACTTGCACGCTTATTTTTTAAAGAACTACCTACTTATTGATTAATTACACTGAACGTTACAATTATACCTATTTGTACCACTAATGGCACCAATATAAAAATCTTTTATATTTATTAACTACCTCTCCAGGTCCCAAATTGTTCATCTGTCCATCAACGACTCTCAGCTCTATATTGGGTAGTGAGTACCCGACAGTCTCGTGCCGGTTCAAGCCGAGAGGACTGACTGACACCAGTGGAGCTGCCTCCGTCATACCGTAGCCTTGCGCGAACTGCATGTGTTTCTGAAATAAAAGGAATACTGATAAAGACGACGAAATAGTTTTAATATTACTTTCCTTAACCCTGTATCTGAACATAGAAGATAATAAGAAAAAAATTGTTTGGGTATATGCGAGTGCAAATCCACACTTAACATGAAAATACAAGTCATTAGTGTAGGGCCGGATTCGAACCAGGGTGCGTCTGGATGAATAGCAGACACTGGAACCGCTAAGCCACACTTGCCTAATGGTAAGCAATCATTAAATGATAATTTTTGTCTGTTTATTTAAACGCTCATCACGCAAAGGTGGCTAAACGGATTATCATGATTTTTTATGTAGGTAGTATGAGGTCTTAGGAGTGTCATAGGCTACTTTTTATCCTGAAATAATGCGAGCGAAGCCGTGGGCGTCCACTAGTAATTTAGTATAGGCCTTTTTTGTGAGTTAACAGTTAATTTCATTTCGAAGAGGTATATTGCATTTCATGTTATTCACTGGGTCACTTATTTGGATATCATGTCATTTTAAATGACATCCGCTCAAGCCATGCTGTGGTTCATCTTTCATAGGGTTTAGGGTAGTCGTTTAAGAGCGTTTTCATTGTGTGTATGTTTACAGTGAAACAAGGACAGCAGGCAGCTAGATCATGCCTTGTAGGCGCTTGGCGACTGATTTTATATTTGTTTGAGATTAGTTGTTAGCCAGAATCTAAAAGACAACGTTGCGTAACACTTTTTTTTTATAGGTGGTTTCCGACAATCTTATTTACAAGCCATCTCTCAGTCTAGAGTCTTTTGGGCAAGTATTGCTTCACGCTACCAAACAATTTGCGTGTGTTAAAATCTAGTCTTACCGGTGCTTTTTCTAAGAAGTTATGTACATCAGCGGGAGGTAGAGGGGCGGCGCCGCAAACTGAACACGTCAGGTGCTCCAGGCTCTTGGACGTCACCTGAGGATTAGCACTCAGGAACAGTACTGGAATAGGTAAGGAAATCATAATTTTATTCCAATAGTTTCGTAGCCAAAGACTACATAATTATTAATGATATTATTATAGAAAAACAGAAGCGTTGTTATTTAGAATAGGTAAAGTGCCTACTACATATCACATTATTATACTCATATTATAGTTAAAATATGTTGCTATTTTGTATCTGCGAGGCATTCAACTAAAAACATGATAAGTACATTTTTTATTTAAGAGACACAGAAGTACCTACTAAGGTCAAGCGGGGCTATTCCGTCAGAAAAAAATACGCCAAAATTTCACAAACCCATAAAATTGTCCGTTGCAAAGTTACAGTAAAATAAAATTATCCTTATAATAAAGTCATTATCCCTCTTTCTGTTCATCATACATTTGTAGCGAAAAACTCGTTTCTTAACTCTCAAAAAGGAAAAGATCTTATGAAGATACCATATTGACTTAATAACCCCGCTGCGGGGCTATTACATCAGTTTGCAATATATCCGCCATCTATGAAGTTACGACGTTAAAATTCAAAGCTAGAAAATCTTTACGTTGCTAAGAATGCGAAATTGAGCTTTATGACCAGGTAGGAAGTACCAATTTGTAGAAAACATGCTTTAATTTTTTTGTGGGGTAATTCCGTCTAAATCCTGTCAAACTAGGGTTGGGATGCATGAAAGTCGATAAACGGTACCTAGCTATAATTCATCGCAAATAAGGCAACTACGTTATTTGTGATTTTATAGTTGGGATTAAACTCTATAACAAGTATAAATAAATGAAACCATACATTTTCATAGTATTTTATTTTGCTAAAATTATCAGTAAATAAAACAATTAAGAACTTAAGTACCTCATAACATAAATTTACACGAATTATAGTAGGTAACATTTGAATTTAATAGTAATAATAAAGTCTTTTAGTGGTTTTTCTTGGGCTGTGCTCGATGCGATCTCGAGAAAGTGTTACTTCTTCAGGGCATTTTTTTTGCGTGGCGGACGCAATGGCCGCTATCCACGAATGTCCATTTTTATTCATTTTTACAAAAAAATAATGTTTAAGTATGACTAACAACACTGTATGACTTAACAGCTGCATCATGAGGCAAAATCAGTCTCAAAAAATATTTAAGTCTTATTTTTTTTAACCCTGTAGAAATAACTTAGGCGTTAAAATTCAGTCCAATGATCGCATAGCATAGAAAGGACGTGAAATTATTATTTGCCAGGAATATCATCTTTAAAGGGTGTTGTCATTCCATTTCGGCGAACGTATTCCGAAATCAAAACCGATGCTTCCTTTCTACTTAACGGAAAACCATGTTTTTCCATGATATGAAGATTCTCCGCCATTCGTTTTTCGAAGTCAGCAGAAAACACAGTTGGTCTGCCAACTGTATCATGCACACATTGAAGCTTAGTGTTGATTGTAGTTCTTGGTATTCCATAAACCAGTGCCGCTTGACTGCTGCTCATTCCGTTATTTTTCACATCATCAATAGCTTTCTGAAGATCTAAGTCTGTGTATGCTTTTTCTTTTTTCCTAATATAATGCCGGACCATCTACAAGAATGTAAGATATAGTTTAAAAAATTCTTAAAACTTTATAACGCATAGCCAAACCCAGTTGATTTATAAGCAAAAAGTTCTTAAAATTACTAAAATGAACATATAATAAGATTGTAAAAAGCTGTTTCATACGGGGCTTGAATAATAAATAAAATGTTTATTTGGAAGTTTGTAATTATTCGGACACAACACAAGGCTAGTCTATATTTAGTTTAGTAACAAAAATTGCGCTTATACTAGCGAGCAACAGTCGACTTCTATGCCAAATTTTAAGCGAACGGCTTCAGTAGTTGACTTGCGTCACTACTCACAAAAAATTAACATGGTCATCGACAATAATGTCGACACTATGGACATCACTAGCATTTTGCTCATTCATACAAAAACGGTGGGGCAATTCCGTCAGTGTTTTTCGACTTAATTGCCCCCCGTTAAAATTTTGGCGGGTTATAACGTCAAGTTCAATAGTGCAATAATAACCAAGTATAGGATCAAACGAATTAGCAGAAAAGAATCTACAGTTTTTAATTTCACTACTTACCTTGATTAAAACACCAAAAACTCACAACAATCACTTGAAAATTTATTATTTTTGCGGAGCGTCTGTATTCATGTCCTTCAAGATAATGGCGACTTGTCAAAATTGGCTGTCAGTCAAACAGTTTACGTGCGACTGGCGCCATCTATATTTTATGGAACACATCTGCTCTTCCTTTATCGGCAAAAGATGTCACTATAGACCAAAAGCTTAAAGTTCGGGAGTTATTGCCATTTGATTTAATTACCCCGCCGACGTAATAACCCCGCTCGACCTTATTGCTTGCTATCCCAATAAAAATAGCATAAATGAACTGATGAAGCATAAATGGTATTATTATATTACTCTATGGTACATTGTTACTTACTCATCGGTGGTGCAGCATACATCAAATTGATCTTATTATTCGACAGTGTATTTATGAAGGTATCCGGTTGGAACTTGGGCAAAGTGACCATCTTCAACCCAGTAGACAATTTGTGGAGCATCAGAATGCTGAGACCGTAGGAATGGAAGAGCGGAAGCAAAGCTAGAGCTGTGTCTTGGTTGCTGTCTGGAAATTAAAAGATTTGTGAGTAGGTCTAATGTAATGTCTAATATTATTCGTTCCACTATTAAAGCTCAACGTGATAAAGTGAATGCAATTACTAAATGTATCTAATAGTGTGATTACAGATTGAATTGTTGAATAATCTAAATATATAAAACTCAAGGGTGACAGACTGACATAGAGAACTATCAACGCACAGCCCAAACCACTGGACGGATCTAGGTGAAATTTGTCATGCAAGTAGATATTATGACGGAAGCATCCGCTAAGAAAGGATTTTTGGATGCCACTAATAAAGGGTTGAAATAAGGGATGCAAGTTTTACTTCTAAATGCAAGCAAAGCCGCTAGCACCCACTAGTTTAATAATAAAATTTAACGATATTCTAAATTTAAGCTATCGAAGAAGACTAATTTCTGAGATGTGATCGAGCTTTTTAGGAAAGGACCTTCGATTGAGTACTATGAAAATAATACTTCAAAACTGCATAACGTTCTGGTACACAAAGTTGTGCAATTTGTTAAAGATTTGTAGCTAATTTAATTAATATTAAAATGGATACTGACCTGTAGTATAAGCATAATGTCTCAACTCCGCATTCTGCTGTTCACAGTTAGCCACAAAATTCATATGCGTAAGCTCCACGCACTTCGGCAGCCCAGTAGTACCACTTGAATAGGGCATTAATGCGATATCGTCATAAGTTCTTCTAACTTCTTTAAGTATACTCCAATCTGTATGTTTATCTTCTACTAACTCTTTAAATGAAACCGTTCCTTCTGGCAAACTTTCAGTCATATTTACAGAGATTATAGCCATTTGCTTCTTGCTCAGTTTTAAAGCTTCTTTTATTATGGGCACTGATTCAGTGTCTGCTATAACTAATTTTGCTCCACATAGTTCCAGTAATCTTTGGATTTCATCTGAAATAAAAATATTAATCAAGCTTAGATACTTGCTAATATTTAAATGTGTTCTTTGTCTAGACATAAAAATAATCTTTGAGGATAACTATACGCATACTTTATTTGATATATTTTGAATTGCATTTACTTTATATAAAAAAACCTTTATATTTTATTGTATTCAAGAAGGGTATCCTAGACAGAGTGTGTTAAAAGGATAATTTCGTTTAAAGTTTTTTCTTTATTGTTATTTGGATTAACTCAAGTAATGTCTTACGTGAGGTATAAACAGGGTTCAAAGTCGAAACAATTCCTCCTGCAGCTAACACTCCTAGAACTACGATCGGATATTCTGGTGCATTCTTCATCATCACTGCAACTATATCGCCGTTTTCTAACTGGAACTTCTTTCGTAAACTAGCCGCTAGGTTTTTGGACTGTTTAAAAACCTCCTCGTACTTGTACTGACGATTTGTGATACCACATACCTGTGAAATAATAAAATTTGGAATAAATAACTTTCGTGGAGGAAGTTGCTTGGAACTTTGGCAAGTAGATAAGTGGAATAACGCAAGTTTTTAACCAAAATAATTTTGTAATACGAGTATGTAAGTAGGTATACATCATCATAAGACATTAGAGAACTTTTACAACGACGACGACGAAAGCTCTCGACATCAGAGTTTATCATTACTATATTTTAAATTAAAGCATTTTAAGGAGAATAAAAATGTACGATCATGATAACGGTGTACAAACATAGGAAGGTTAAAAATCCCGGATCAGAATTTCGTGAGCCCTCAGGGCATAAATGTGTGGAATTCCCAACATTATAATTCGAGGATTTTCCACATCGGTACACGACCCGTCCGGATCCGGTTCCATTTTTAGTCCTTAAAAATATTTGAACGTAGAAATAAATCTGCATTCTCTGACGTCGAAACAGGATCTGAAGATCATTAACCCTTTAGATGGGTAACTCCTACGTAATTTCGTGTTCTGTTATGCTGTTACATTGATTTGCTATAGAATTCACAAAGGTGATTTGATGGGCAGCGATAACTTGGCAAGTATTTGTGCTTTTGATTCACAATACTCGTATATGTGTACCTACATTTTAAGATTTGGCGTTAGATAGAAAAGAATTGATCAATTTTCCTGTAATCGATCATTAAATACTCCATTCGGACTAAAAATTAATCACTTAGAACAGAATTTTGCACTATAGCTGTCTCTTTTCCATGATTTTGCACTATATGGTCATGAACTTTGAAATTTAAGATAAATAATAGTAGTATTTGGTTCTTACCGCTGCTATTTTTCCCGGCCATTTATCCAAACTTTTCCATATATACTCATCCAGTGTCATTTTTGGTATTTCAATATCTTTACAGGGAGATTTAACCACTTTTTCCGTCGTCCACACATCTTTTCTGAAGTTTATACTAGAAAATTCTCTGTTGGGGATATTAATTCTAACAAATATTGATGCTTTCTTCATTATGATTAATATTTTACTAAATTCTCAGTGGACGGTAAGTAAAGTTTTAAATTAATTCACTATTTTTCACTAGTTGACACTGGTGTTAACATAGATATTAAATTTACACTCCGTATTTACAATCTCTACACAGTTTGTAGATGTCATATGTCTATACCGGTTTATTATACTTTGAACCGTTCCCAATACACATTAACATGTAATCAGGTACAATGTCATTGACAATATTTACTTATGGATTACAAAACAGATTGTTATCGTGTGTTAAATTATGCAGTGATTTTAAATAATTTAATTTCTTTCAAAAGTATATGTACCTACGTTTTTTGAAACAACATCACACATTTATTAATTCAGTTTCATTTAGGTACCTATCATTATTTTTCTACCCAAAACCGCATAGCACGTCTTTAGCCACAGTTAAATTTACACGATTGTAAGCCATACCTATGTAATTATCTTGCTAAACACATGATTGTGTTATCTTTTTGTAACCACAAACACAACTACTTTATTTTGTGAGAATCCTCCGATTATATTATACTAGTTAACATGATATATTGTCAACTGCACTTTGGCCGAAGAACTTTGAATCTTACTTGATAAACAATAAAATGTTTAAGTTGTAATTAACCATAAATCTACTACAATAAATTATTTTAATGCATTATATCATATATGTCAAAAAGATTTCTTCTAGCTTGCTGTTTATGCGTTTATATAATCAACTGGTGGTTGTTGAGTGCAAACTAGTGATGGGAAACTTTGATAAAAAGTAATATATATATATATATATATATATAAGTATATAAATATATATATTGGTGTATCTGTCTGTGGCATCGAAACTACCAAAATATTTGAATCAATTTTGATCTCTATATTTTCTAGATTCTTTGGTTTGTTGTTTGCCTATTAGACTTAGATACTTTTTTTTATTTTCTAGATCGATCTTGAACGATCTCGTCTATTCTACCGTTGACATGAATATTAGTGCGGTTGTCGTTAAGCCAGAGCTCTTCAGGGAGTTTGAAAACTGTTGACACCAGAGTAAGCCCTCCGCATACAAACCTATTTACGCTTATTTTAGTAATTCAGGTGTAAGTGTCATTTATTTATTTCTCACTATCCAATGGTTGCCTGGAAGAGATTGCTTTCAGCAATAAGGCCGCCACTTGTGGCACTGGAGTAGTTTATGAATATAATGTCATTAATTTAATTTTATATTTGTGTGACAATAAAGCATTATTTGTTTATCTAATTGAACTGTTCTTACCTACTTATCATATCTGATAACGTTTTACTGCAAGGATCAGGTATACCTAACGTTTATTAAATACAACTTATATATTAAATGAAATATAAAATAGGTAGTTCTATAAAATATTTTTATTTGTTTATAAAATATTTATGAGTGTATTATTTAGGTAGGTAATACTGTATATAATGTATACTTACTGGGCATATAACTTTTTTAACTTTCATAGATTATTGTTTTTTGCTTGGTCCAATAGTAAAAGCAGTTGCCTGCTCCAACACCATTATATGTAAATTGCAGTAGAAAACGATGCCACTTATTATAATATGTATATTATTTACCTAATTCTATACCTACATATACCAATCCAGGTAATCTTTAATCATTATGATTCACATAGATTTATGTGGCCTCTATTTGTTTTATGAATCTGAGCTCAAGACTGAACAAGACAATATTTATATTTATCCATTTGCATCACCACATTCTTTTTATTCACTTTACCACTATTTTTACTCATAATATAAGCCTTAGAAGATCCTAACAATATTTTTCTTTGAGCATCCTTCTCAAAATCTTTCCGGACGCGCTTTTAGGAATAGCATCTATGACGTTCAAATCTGTTATTCTTTTGTAAGGCGCTACTCTTTCCTTTACAAACTCTATGATATCTTTGGTATCACATTTCTTGTCTTTTTCAAAGACTATGAATGCTTTAGGAGCTTCCCCGTGGACTGGATGTGGCACGCCTATGACTGCTGCATCGTTTATTGATGGGTGTTCACGAAGAACTGCTTCTAATTCTGCCGGTGGTACTTGGTAGCCTTTCACCTGGAAATAATTAGTGATAATGTTCAAAAACAATTTTATTGGCATGCTAGTGCTATCAAGCCACATTGATAAGATTATATATACGCAATATTTGTAAAAGCTAAAGCACTATCAAACATTTCATCATAAAAAACACATAATGATATAACATCTAAAATTTCTTGTCACCGTGAACTGTTGTTGCTATTTTATCGGAAAATGTAACGGGGTTTACAGAGATGAAAATATTAGGCATTTCGTAGACCTTAACTAGCAACTGCGCTTAGCTGCTTTACATTCCTTAACTGTCTACTATTTCCTGAAAATTGCAATCACAGGTTTTCAAATCAAGTAAATAGATTTATGCTACATTTTCAGCTACAGTCACCGAACGTACAATAATACCGTGGTTCTTAACATCAAATGGACTATAGACAAACGTAAGCTTATTAAGCGTTAAAAATCTTCAACAACAAATTCCCATCGGTATCCCGGTGCATACAATACTATTACATAAGTGTGAAAGTGTGTTTGTTGGTATGTTTGTTTCCCTTTTGCGCCGTAACAGGCGACGGATCATTGTCATTTTTGGTAATAGTGATAGTTTTACGGTCCGGGCGTAAATCAAAGGCTACTTATTATCCGGTAAAAACACGAATGAAACCATATACCTAAATAACTCCTCGTTTATGTACCTTGATCAGTTCCTTCAGCCTATCAGCCACAGTGATATATCCCTTATCGTCAGCTACCCCGAGGTCTCCCGTCCTGAACCAACCATCTGCCGTGAACACTTCGTTGTTTGCTTGAGGGTTGTCTCTATAGCCTCGCATCACTTGAGGTCCGCGGATTAGGATTTCACCAGTCTGTAGTATGATAAGTAAAAATCTTTAGGTTTAACTACAAAATAATATATAAGGGTTTTAGATTGAAAAGGCGTAAACCATTGGGTACTTCAAACAAGTAGACAGGCATGGAAGAGACATCATATAGGTGAGTTTGAAGTTTTACATCACGCTAGGGGATTGTGACATGGGTAAACGACTGCTACAATTTGATTAATAGCAGAGACATACGATTCAAAGTAAAAAATATAATCGAGCAGGTTTTAAATATAATTTTATACGGTCACTCAACAACACTCAACCAACAAAAGAGTTGTATGCGAAAATAGTTAATCAGCTTTAAAATTAGGTACTGTGTTAATCTAGTTTAATAAATTTTTATTAGCTTCATCAAACGAAATAGACTTATTTAAGAAATTAATTGTATTTTGACCCAATAACAAGTAATTTACTTTTAAAAGTTTGTGCCTGATAGTCCAAAGTAACATTAGTACACGAAATAAACCTTACCTCGTTCGGTCCCAGATTCTTCAAATTCAGATCAACAATCCTGACTTTGGTATTGGGGATGGGTGGGCCTGTGACGTCATAGCTCTCTTTATACCCTTTGGGAGTTATAGTTACTGTTGGAGATGTCTCCGTCAGGCCATATCCTTGACGGAAATCTATGTCTTTCTGAAATTAAGAAATTAATTTATTTAAATACCGCCGCTTTATCTCTTTGTTCTCCTGGCGGTGGAAACCATGGGTGGTTGAAGCAAGTATATAGCATTTAGTTATGTATTAATTGTGTGATATTTATATAATATTAAATTAATATATTACATTTTTATATTTTAATCTTTAAATATTGTGTTATTTCCGACATCTTCACGCGGTGGACAGAAAATATTGTAAGAATATAAATGAAAGATGAGCAAAATCAAGGCTCACAGTGGATTTTAGGAGCGTCTTTTATCAAGATTCTGTTAAGAAAGAAATACACATAACTTGAAAATACAAGTCATTGGTGTAGGGCCGGATTCGAACCAGAGTGCGTCTGGATGAAAAGCAGACACTGAACCACTGAGTTACACTCGTTTTTTTTGTATGTTACCTATAAACTGGAAAACTTCAGGTTTACTTATCTACTCGTATTTCAATAGCAGTAGTAGTTACAGTATTTATCAATTTTATTTAGTCGATTTTATTATACCTACGGCCTACGGAGCTTTATTCCAGTGAAATGACATCTAAATTGAAAATTTGTATTATCTGTATTATAACTTGCACATCCTGTGAATTAAAATATAGCAAACTCTTATGTATATTTTACCAGCTTTGAGAATGCATGTTTAGCTAATTATTAATTTTAATTTTTCATAGTTTTTTATTGTCAATATGCCTTCACAATGGTTTGAAATTTCTTGACATCAGGCTGACCTGATGTTCATGTGAAACTACTCAGAAACTATTTTAATTAAATCAATATAACATCAATTCCCAGTGAATAAGGTCCTCATGCTCACCCCAGCCCTGCTGATAAACCGTTCTGCATCCGAAGCAGCTAGCGGTGCTGCGCCGGTGACCAACGTCTCCACGTACTGGAGGGACTTGGCCGTCGCCGCCGGATGAGAGCCCATCAGTAACACTGGAATCAGGTAAAACGAGACCATAGATATTTTGTGCATTAGGTGATAAAAAAACGTCTTCTTCTCCTTATCGAATGAGAGTGACCAACTCTGGTGTCGAGAGTTTATCAAGACTCTCTCGGCTGAATAGCATATGGCTCTGGCTATGGCTATGGCTATGTAAATTAAAGCTTTTCGAACTCAGCTTGCAAAAAGCCTCTACAGCCATACGGCTTTATGTGAGTCGATCTTATCTAACGGCATTACTACCTGGGGATGCGCTGGAACCACCGCCATGATACAAGTGAAGAGGGCACAACGAGCTATACCTACCTACAACAAGTGATGTATAAAAGACCCTATCGATACTGGACGTACGACCTCTGACATGGCTTAACGACTGCTGTACAATACAATACAATAAAATTGTTACAAGTCAATATCCAAAAATTTGAAAACAAAATATAAAATATATAACAGCAAACCGAGTCAATTCTATCGATAGCAACACATATTCAAAATGATTTGCTATGCTTGCACAACTCTAACTCAAGTAGTTGCGTAGTAGTTGTAGTTGGTAATGGTAATAACTTTTAATATGTAAAGCTCAGTATAACTTTTTTTCATTTAATAACCACACTTTTAATCTCTAGGTCACCCAAACCCGTATTTGTGGCTTAAGATTAATTGATTGATCATGTTTTTCATCATTCATCATCAGGGACTTTCAATTGCTGAAGAGAACACATCAATTAAGTATAAAATTTGGCTAAGACTTTAAATTATTTGAAGGTAGTTAGGTAGGAGGTGAGGACCACAATATTCAAGGACATATTATGCCTTCCGTGGAAGGACCTGGGCGCCCACCACAATGTATCTGCCAAAGAGAAGTGTCCTAACGAATAAATTCTGCAAGGGAGTCACGAACTCAGTCACGTCATGAGGAAATACGACTCAAGAGAATGAGTGAGGTGGCTACAAAAAAATGTTACCACCATTTAAACTTACCTAAAGGAGGAGCAACAAACAACACATTTGTTTTGTATTTCTCCAAGGTTTGGAAATAATGATCGGGTTGTAACCTCGGGAGTGTTACCAGCTTCGTGCCCAGAGACAACTTGTGGAACATTATCACTGACGCTGCGTAGATGTGGAAGAATGGCAACACTGCTAATATCGAATCTTGGTGTGTTGCTGAAAGTAAGAAAGAGAACAATGAATAGAAAGAAACAATTTATATCTCTGAAGCTCTTTTGAATTAACACTAATTTCTTGGTAAGATTTCAAGTTACTGTTTTTTTATATTGTATCATAACCACTACAAGTTTCAGTATCATTCAAACTTTAAACCATCATTTTTTTTTATCAAAACAATAATGTTCGTTTTACATATACCTAGGCTACTTTTTATCTCGAACAATTGCGCGCAAAATTTCGGATAACAATTTGATATTATGAAACCATTTTTATTATTCGAAGCGATCGATGCTCAGTGACTGACAAGCAATAAATTGATTTCATTTGTTATTGTAAAATATGTAAAAACACTTTACTTTACATTTTAATGTAAGTATTATTATTATTTACTGTTTATACTCTGATATCTTACCAGTAGTTTCAGTATGACACACAATCGCAGGTTCATTGACCTGCTCCCCGTTAGCAACAATGTTTCTATGTGATAGCTCCACTCCTTTAGGAAGTCCGGTCGTACCGCTAGAATACGGCAAAAAACAGATGTCATTTGGATTCCTTCTAACTTTCTTCAATTCACTTGTATCTACATGTACATCTTCACTTAGTTCGTTAAAGCATAGAGTACCCTCAGGTGTAGAAGCTCCATTTGTTTTGACAACTAGAATCGGAATGTTTATTTTTGCAATGTTTAATGCGTCTTTGATGACTTTGAGTGTCTCTGGGATGGTGACGACGACCTTTGCTGATGATATCACTAGTTGGCGCTGCACCTCATCTGAAATAAGGATGAATGCATTGTTTATAACATGTACAGGTTTTTATTTATTGTAGGTATAATATGTACAGGTATGTATGTAGTGACATTACTTTGGGCAATCTAGAGTAAATAGGTTTCTTCTAGGCAAGCGTGCTACATCTTAGACTATAGCGGTGCTTAACATCAGGCAGGCTATAGTCAAACTTAAGCCTATTTCGTGTAAAAAAGGGCATAACTATGTACGAGTACAAAGTAATTTTTGTTAAATTTAAATTGTATCAAAGGCAAAATGGCATAGAACTTTGTTACATTTCTAATTAATGATGAATAAATGTATTTTTTTCAGTAAAAGTTAAAGAGAATTAAATAGCATGTCAATATTCGATCAAGACGTAACAGAAACTGTTTAAGAATATTTGTATCTCGTATTTTATGATTCGATAAATAAATCTATGGATTAGATAATTGGAAACCTTAGTTACAAGATACGAATATTAAAAATAAAAAATAATATTGGTTAGAAAAGATTTTTTGAGATTTAATGTCACATTCATTTGTAGGTATAAAAAAAATGTAACTGAAATTAAATGGTATCATTATAACTTTATTCATCACAAAGCAATTTAGCCTGAAACAAAGAGCGTTTACATCTTATCAGAAGATGCTTTATTTTGACGATTACATCTTGTTAATGTTGATATAAACATGAGAAATCATTTTTTTACACAAAATAAGCCAACGTTTGACTACAGCCTGTCTGATGTTAAGGACCACTGTAGTTTAAATCGAAATGTGTTTAAATTAAAGTATTTGTAATTAATACTGTATTATGTACTATTACTACGACATCGTCAAAGTCGAGGGTCCAACCTGGATGAGGTCTGCACAAGATTGACGCAGATGGCACATACATAGGGAGGCCTATACCCAGCAGTGGGATCCCAAGGGCTGTAGATGATGATGATAATTAAATTTACCACTTGAGTTCAGTGAGAGCCTTATGCTCAAGTGGTGTTAGTCAGGACACGTTCCGAGGCAGAAAGACAGCAGGTGGACCAAAACATTAACAGACTGGAGATCCATGTCTGGCTATTATAGAAACAGAGGTCGCCCACCAATGCGGTGGGTTAATGACATTAAAATAACCGCAGGGAGCACCTGGATTCAATCTGCGCAGGACCGGGAGTGGCATACAAAAAAGAGACATATGCTCAACAGTGGGCGATAACAGGCTGATGATGAATGAATGAATGATTAAATTTGCACTTGACTACAATTCAAGGAAACTGCATCAGTTATTCTTTTTATTTCTTTTACGTACCTATAGAGAATGTCAATGTCAGCGTTTTTTAAAATAACAGCAAAACTATAGGTAAGAGAAACTTGAAGCCTCTCGAATATCATATGATAAGATCAGGAATAAAAGTATTTTTAACACACACTAGGCATACTTTTGACTACAGATTGCCAGATTTAACATAAATTATATTCATCATCTCTTCAATCTTAGAAAAATAAAAAGAAAATTCAATTCAGATTTGGAGTTTTTTGGACGTGAGGGTTGCGTTTAGTACTTTTATATTCTGTGACTAAAACCCGCCTGACGTCAAGCTTTGCTGCAGTCTGAGATGTGACACGCAAATTTTAGTTCGCAGGAAACTCAATTTCCGTAATACTATAAGTTATTCTAAAGAAACAAATACTCATTCATGTTCTCCTCATTATACTATTAGCATACTCGGTATTGGAAAAGCGTTCATTCATTAAATAAATGGTTCAGGTTCGTCGACTCAATAATTGCCATAAATTGACCAGTCGTGAAGCAATTGCCGCTTCGTCTTCATTTGAGCCTGGTACTGTACTTTAATTGATTGCTATTATAAGTGGTCATTATTAGCTGAAGATTTGGCCGAAACTCCAAAGTCCGTGTCACAAAGCAGGAACGGACATCTCATTAGTGGTTTATACGTCCTTTCATGCCAGTTCCATCTTTTCTATTTGACATTACTAGTTATTGCTTTGATTGGTCAATAAATTAATGGCTCTTCTATCACTGTACTGGCTAATCTATCTACTATGTATATTTCTCCCTGTTTTGGGGCTCACCATTGCTTTCCGAAGATATGTATCATAACATTGACTTCACATTTAAATGGCCGACGTAACATGATAATCTTATTCTATTTTCTTTTCATACAGTAGCTTATTAAAAACCATCTAATCATCTAATCCCTATTTCTTGAATTGAGCTGTCTTGACGAAAATAAGAGAAGTAATATTATCGTCTATTAAGATCAAGATATTTACAAGTATATAAAGAATTGTGGCCTACCAACCAGCATCGCAATGAATGATGACTTTCTACCAATGTTTTTACAATCAATGATTTCTCCTACCAATCAAGGACAAGCCAATTTATACTCACGAGCAGTGTATACAGGGTTTACAGTCGTGATCACGCCACCAGCCTCTAGAATCCCCATAGCAACAAGAGGGAAGTCAGGTATATTTGGCAGCATAATGGCTATGACGTCGCCGTCTTTTATTTTGAGCTTAGTTCGCAAGTTCGCAGCAAACGTGTTCGATAGTTTGAATGCTTGCTCGTACGTGTAGCCCCGGCCAGTCACTGCGCAAACCTGAAATTAATAAATATCTTTTATAAGAATTGACCACCTTCTTTTTTGAAGTTAGTTAAAAAATTGAGTTACCAGAGATAGAAAAATTAGGAAGCTACCATCAGTGAAGTTGACAGGGAGTTGGTGGTAATAAGATTAGAGATGGAAGTTTATAGTGGCAGAAAAATACAAAAATTCAACGTACAAATTCATTTTTTTTGTCTTGTTAAACTATATTTTGTTCAAAAATATCTAAACTGGCATAATAGGTGCGTTTAACGTTTACAAATATACAAAAAAAACTATTTTATTAAACACTGCAGTTTTTGAATAAGTTTTGTAGTCCAAATAAGACAGAGCACTGAACATTAAGGATCTCGCTCCAGCGAGATTGACGATGTAGAAAAATAAGTATGACAGCAAATTAATTAACAATTAATAATCGGTTCTTATCGGATAAGCACGCTCCATCTTAGGCCTTTGCTTGCTATCAGGTAAACTATGACCAAGTGCAAACCCGTTCAAGTTAAAAAAAAAACAAATCCACTCACAGCAGCAGTCTTCTGAGGCCATTTGTCCATGTTCTGCCAAACATAATCATACAGCGTACAGTTCGGGATCTCCACATCTTTGAAAGGGGATTTTATTATCTTATCCTGAGTCCATACACTTTGGTGCCTAACACTAACTACGCTGGCGAACTTTGAACCTTGTGATAAGGATGATAGAGTTTTATTTAACGTGAATATGTTTTTAGGCACCATTTTCAATAGACAGGCGACCGCAGCCAGTTCTGTTTGGCAACTGAAAACAGAAACGTTGATAAACGGTTAGGTTATTGTATGTTGTAGGACAATTTGAAATGATGAATTGTGATCAATTACCTATTGTGAACATGTAAGTACCTACTGAATATGGTGTTAACAGTTATTATTATAGTCACAAAAAAATTTACCACAAAGATTTAGAGTTTCTGGGTACTTATTTAAAGCAAAACATGTTTGTGTTAGGCATACGAGTGTAAAAAAGCGAGTGTGGCTCAGCGGTTCCAGTGTCTGCTTTTCATCCAGACGCACCCTGGTTCGAATCCGCCCTACACCAATGACTTGTATTTTCAAGTTGAGCGAGTGCAAATCCTATGAGCGAGTGCAAATCCACACATAGGATTTGCACTCGCTAAACGGTGAAGGAAAACATCGTGAGGAAACCGACATGTTTGAGGACCACAATATCCGAGGACAAGTGTCTTCCGTGGAAGGACCTGGGCGCCCACCACGATGTATCTGCCCAAGAAAATTCCCCTAACGAATTAATTTTGCAGGGGAATCACGACCCTCAGTCATGAGGAAATACGACTCAAAGAGAGAGTTAGGCATACAAATTATTTAAATGTGTGCAAATGGGTTAAGTCTTATAACAAACATTAAATTCATTTATGTACATCTTTAGTATATGTATGTCTTCACGAATTTTCAGATCACAAAGAGCTAAATTGTTGGTATGGAATAGTATTGTTATTAAATACCTATTACTAAAGCAGCTATTAAATTTATAATTCCTGTAACGATCTAATCAGCCATTTCTTATCATTGTACATATTACCTCCATATTAAATACGTACTTATAAGTATTAACTTATCTTTCGACCTGTTTATCTTTGTACGATACAATGATGATAAATAAATAAATTGCATCTTTAAAGTTCATGGGTGGGTGACCGGTAATAACCGACACGATGTATTTATGCCGAATAGATAACATTTATTTTTTGTATATAAGTACTAGGAATAAATGAATGGAAACCGAACATTCTACTATAATTAATATTGATTAATGATTGTGTAAATATTAAGAAAATTACGTTTGTAGTAATGTTTTAACAGATATTTATACCTTTGCATCTTTAAGTATATTTGCAATTTGGGAGCGGTTTATAATCAAATATAATCCTGTGTCGACTTATTGAGTAAAAACGTATTAGAGATAAAAAAAACATATAAGTTCATAACTACTTATATGTACCTAAGTAACAGACAATAACAGTTCTGAAAAATAATTCAGAAGACTTGACAACCTCCTTTATTTGAAGCCGGTTAAAAGCATGTTATTGATCTCAGAGTCAGTTTAAGTTTAAGATCTTTTGACATCAGAGTTAGCCACTTACTATGAGATAATCAATGCATATAGGCTAATTTTTCAAGCACTAGTTATGTTTTTATACCTATTACCATTAGGTACTTACTTATTTTATGATATCGTATGTTTCTGTTTCTTCGTATTGTGTTTTAACCGCACATTACTTAGTACCTACAGGTACCTTATTCAGCGTAATTGTATAACCACGTAAGTTACTGCCCGCAACTTATGTTTGCAAAGAATCACTTGTATGATCGGTATATGTTAGTGTGAAAGATACAAACATGGCAATCACATACACACACATACATTAAACAAACACTAAAATACAAAACCAGACACATAATAAACGGTATTTAGAAATCAAAATAATGTACCTACTTACGATTTTATATCCGCAAAACCGCTGCAATGTTTGTAAATATAAACAAAGGAATGCCGTTTTGGCACCCGCTTTTGTAGAGACGTGTGGTCACCACGGCGACCGGTGCCTTACTAAAATAAAATATTTATTAGTCACTCTTTCCTTTCCACAGCACTCCACATTTTGATACGAAAATAGTAATAGGAGATATATAGATATATTGTATACGTGTACGTACCTACGTACTCGATTGTTTCTATATAGAATTCAATAGGCGAGTAGGTTCATTGTACACTATGTGTAGTGCATGCAGTGCAATATAATGTCTAGTGTGCATTTTAATGCGTCAAGGGAATGTAACTTGGTCCAGTTTGTTATTAGTTATACCTACTCTATTCATTTAATTTGTGTGTTTTTTTTTTTTATTAATGGTGATGCTGATTAATATCTTTTACCTAAAGCTTTCTATATTCTCCTCTTCGAGTTGTAATCCTCATCAATGTTGGTTGTGGTACTCTTGTAGAATGACTTAATTTGGGGTGTTCTATTCTATTGGGCAGAAACAACGTTCAACGGTTCAATTTAAAGGAATCTTGGATTTTTGATTCTCAAACATGTCACATAGGTACGTCTCGATGTTTTTAGTGCCAAGTAAATGCAACCTGTATTAAAATTAGATAATGTTTTTACTTATATTTTTTCCAAGCTGTAACATAAAAAAAATACAATAGGTAGATTAAGGTTTTAACATAAATGCGTCCCACCAAACAACTCGCATTTACTATGTACAGCGTCCTGGTTGCCATTTATTACCTAAGTATCTATGTAGGTAACTTAGTAACATAAGTTCTAAATTACCCACCACTTGTGCAGAATGAATGAACCTCAGTGCAATAAATTGCATACTGCACGCAATGTTGTTGTCATACGAATATGAAGAGTTTTTAATTCGATTTTTTATTTAGCCATAAAAGTTGTAAGAAAGTACTAAAAATAATATAATAATATTCACGTATAAATCTTTTAAAAATTAAAGTAAACTAGCTGGTGCCCGCGACTTCGTCTGCGTGAAATAGTTATAACCATAAAAATGGTTCTAGTGAGTTAACCTTAAAAAATAGACATAATATTGTTGAAGACATTTTGTTACTGAAACTCTGGACAAATATGTAGGTAGTGTTTTTCCGCTGCGATTGCTCCTTAACCAAACTCAAACATACAAACAAACAAACAAACTCTTCAGCTTTATATATTAGTATAGATTATATACCTACAACAACAATAAATACGTATAAATTAAATAATCACATTTATTAAAAAAAAGTTTCAACAGCCATATCAATACAACTTTCCCAAATAAAACTATTTCTGTTACTCATAGCTGTAATACAAACATTATTTTGCGAGATAAGCAATTTCAAATATATTTTAGTAATTTTAGCTTTAATAGGTGACAAACGTACACAGTGCACACTTTTGACTGGCCTGATAGCTTAGTTGGTAGTGGCTCTGCCTTCTAATCTAGAGGTCGCGGGTTCGATTCCCGCATGACACAAGTAATTATGTACTTTAAAAATTTATAATTACTTGTGTTGAGTCTGGTCGTTTGTATGTATAATAAGTATGTATTTACAAAAGAAAAGTGCCTATACATATATGAGTATTATATCCGTTATATAGTACCCACGACACGAGCGTTAACTTAGTGTGGGGCTAGATGGCGCTGTGTGCAATGTCCCGGATTTTTTTTTTTATCTGACAAACCTTAAAATTTAAGTTTCACTTTAGGTACATATCTTTCACCTTTAAAAACTACAAATACGAGTACCTTAAATGAAAATTACCATGCAGATATATTAGTCAAGAAGGGATAATACTTTTTGACAAAACTGTAGATACCTATCAAAAATTATACCAAATATTTTATTTTATTGTTGAATGCGTTAGTACATAGGTACAATAATTATTTACAATTATATTTCGTAAATTTCATGCTTGAGATATAATAAACATGTAGTAGGTATACAATACTAACAAGTTGCCTGTAGGATTACAGGCAACTTGCAAGTATTTTAGAAACTAATTTGACTATAGTGAATTCTTTCTAACTTCACTTCGAAGCCATCTTGGTAACCATCTTGGATGTCGTCCCCATTTTTTATAGAAACCAGATAAGATCGCAAAACCCATAGTTAGGGGTATTTTGGGAGGGCTGGGACTATATACCTTCGCATGAAACTTACTTAATAATATAATATTATTCAAACTTCACTTTGCAAGTCCGTTTAATCATATACATATTTAAACTTTTGTTGGAAAATGAGCGAAAATAATCACGACCGGTAGGATTCGAACCTGCGTATTTCCGATCACCGTCCGGAACGAATTGAAAACAATCATTGAACGCCTCTACTAACCGCCAGGCGCGAAAATCCACACTCATTTCCATACACATATTTTCATATACCTCAGTACATATTAATTTACATATTTTCATACACATATTAATTGAGGTAAGTGGAACAGTACAAGCGGCAGGAGCCGCGGCGGACGCAGCAGAAGAAGCCAAGCGGCGAAAATATACATCATTATCGACTGATTATATTTTCGTACCGCTTGGCTTCGAAACTTTTGGTCCGTGGGGTAAAAGCACGAAGTCTTTTATAAAAAAATTAAATAAAATGTTGATTGACATCACTAGAGACAAGAACACTGGCTGGTTCCTTGCGCAAAGGATTTCTATAGCAATCCAGCGTGGGAATGCAGCCAGCGTTCTTGGCTCCATACCACATGTAGATTGTTTAAATTTAGTTTAGATGTAAATACTCTTTTTTAGTTCTATTAGTGTTAATATGTGTAAATATTGTTTCTTATTATTTTAATAAATAGTAACCTATTTCATTGAGGTAAGTATGTACCTATATACCAAATCAATCACACCATTATTAAAAGTAACATATTATGTTTGTTAGTTTGTTTTTTCCCGCCGCTTTCGTGCCGCAATGGAGCGATGGATTTACCAGTTATTTATAATTTTGAACTCGATCTTTTTTTAACCACTTATTACTATGCAATCACAGAATCACGCATACATTTTCTTCAAGTCTTTCCTGAGGATCTTTCCCGACGCAGTTTTGGGGATGTCATTAACAAACATCACTTCTTCTAACTTCTTGTATACAGCCACCTTGCTCGCCACGAAGTCTTGGAGCTCTTCTTCTGTTGCGTTCTGGCCATTTTTCCTGAAAATCAATTAAAATTTCTTCAAACAAATATACTTTAAAAATAATCAATACATCAGATGACTAGCAGCTATTTTTATTTATTTAAAAATATCATAAAAAAGTTTCTGTAATAGTTCCTGAAAATGTGAGAGACTTTATTTCATGGTGAACTAATGATATTGATCCCGATTTTAATTTGTCAGTCAATCTACTTAGAAACATTGTTAAAAATTATGGGAATCCCATTTCTCGTCATATTCATTGATATAAATTAATTGAATAGCTCGTCTAGGTCGCACAGGTTGAAAACTTGGAATAATATAAGTTTTTGACAAAGAATATTCATTACAGTAGAATAGAATAACAATATCACTTTAATGTACATCAAAAGACAGAAATTATTAAATAATTTAAAGTGTTGCAAATTGGACGGCCTTATCGCCTTAGGCAATTTTTTTCTTTAGGCAACCTTAAGGATGGACATTACTTAGACCTGCAAACACTAGAATAGAATAGAAAATAATTTATTTCTGAATTACATCCATATACAATTAAGGAATACAGAATTAAAGAAAGTACTTACATTAAATTGACTTACTACATATAGTACAGTCCTAAAGATATACTTAGATACATAAATTAGTACCTGATAATGAAGGCCTTAGGTGCCTCTCCGTAGAAGTCGTGCGGGACCCCGATGACAGCCGCGTCGGCCACCGCGGGGTGCGAGCGCAGGATACTCTCTAACTCCGCTGGGGCTACTTGCATGCCCTTCACCTGGATAAAAGATAAAGAATCTTTATTGATATTGTACAGTTGTAACATACATAGGTATAGGTATAAGTACTAATATCATAGAATATGCTACACAAATTACAATATCTCGTCAAATTGAATTTATAACATTTAGTTTTAATAAAATTTTAGAAGTTACAATCTGTATTATTAATAATATATACTCTTCCGTCAAGGGCACTTAATGCAGGTCCCTATTTCAATACTTCAATTTATCTACAAAGAAAATAGGAATTCTATTCCCGAAGTCTAAATACTATCTTGGTAACTGGAGGAAATAATGATTTCTAGTCCTATGTACATATGTATGCACACACATATGTATAAAAATTCTCAATTTACAGGACACCACCAATTAACCACCCAATCTCAAAAAAAAACAATATTCACGACAAAACTGGCGTGAGGCTATCTTGCATAGCTCCATCCAACCAGTTCCTGCTCTAATCGTCTGTGCAAGAGTGACAGGTATAATATACCTGAAACAGCCAATCCAAGCACACTCGACGCGATGGTTGTGTTTTCACACCTTTGCACTACACAACACCACACACACACACACACACACACACAAACTACACTAACACATACACTCACACACTCCTTCTCCTAAATACTTCTTTATTCTTAATTATATCTTAATTATTATATATATTATATTGAATTGTATACATATATATGTAAATACTACTCCTACAACTGTCCCGGTATATTTATCTATTTTATCATTCACGTATGTATTTCTAACCAACCACGAAATCAAGTATCTTCACCACATGTATTGGAAACTGATTTTTCTAGTATTTACTTTAGTCCTAGTATATTACAAAGTATGTATCTGTAAATACTGATGGACGAGCAAATTTCCCCCGACACAGGGTGACCTAGTGGGGGAAATATAGTACTTATCATTCGTGAGCTAATGTTTATTCCTAAGTAATATATAAGCAATATAGTTGTAAGCAATAGTGTGCAAATAAACGATTTATTATTATTATTATTCACAGATTCTCGGGCCTTACGCTCGGTATTTTTAAGGCATCTGTGGGGCCGTAGCCAACACTGAGAGGCCTTTTACAATATTATACGTACTTAAAATTAAGTAAAAATTACAGATAGAGGATGTTAGGTATATAAAGTAACTATTGCAGACATGGTATTAATATTACAGGCTATTGTGTTGAGTTGTTCATTGACTTAATTAAACTGGTCTATTGTACGAGGAACGGCACCCGCCAGTAATGCCTCATTCATAAAAATTATAGCGGGTGATGACTTGCCACTCACTAAATGGGCCCTCCACAAAAGGCAGCCTAAGATGACGCCGGAAGGGCAACATTGGTGTGAGTGGCTTAGGGTGTCGAGAGGTGTGCTGCGCGTTCTCTGAGCGGTACTAGCGGCGTTATGCCCTTTAACACTTCCACCCTGGAGCTCAGGTACTGAGCTCTTGCGTCTTCCACTCCCGGACGGCCAATCAAGGCAAGCCGGGAGGCAGGGGGTCTCATTTAGCCCCCAGGGAATCGGGGTCCGCGGTGACGCCACTCACCGACGACTCGCCATGAAGTCGCCCCTGCGGTTTTATTATTATCTCGGTATTCATTTATTAACAACTATTTTTAAATTTTTTACAATATATGTATAAAAAAAAAAAACAAATATCATAAAAAACTTAAAATTAAGTTAATTAATTAATTAACTTAATTAATTATTATTATTATTATTATATTAATTAAAATAATGATTTTTTTGTTCTTCAAATCATGTCACATAACAAGTATATAAGTATGACTAGAGGTGCGCTGTGCGCGGCCCCAAGGGGCCCGCGAGGGGGGGTATAATGAAGGGGGGAACTCCAAAATATATGAAAAAATATCCATAGGTCTCATGGGCAAAGTGATAGTGAAGCTCGGGCTTCAGCGCGATTTGACATCACAGCACTTGCTCCGTCATTAAATTCATCGCAAGTGTTGTGGTTCGGCCTTCGGCCTCACCGCAGCACTTGCTCCGTCGTTTTATTCGGCCGTAAGCGAATGTATGGGATTTGTATTGAGGCATTTTTTTGTATAAAAGCTATATTTTTTTAACTATTAGGAACATGCGTGCAGTTCTCTCCAATAATATTTCAAGCATCACCCCTTTATCTCTTATAGTTTCCGATATCTTCTGGGGTTCTCAAGGGTCTGATGGTCAAAGTGATGGTGAAGCTCGGCCTTCGGCCTCGCATCTCCCACACTTAGGCGGATCATGTACTACGGTTCGGCCTTCGGCCCTACCGCAGCACTTGCCCCGTCGTTTTGTTTTGCCCTAGGCAAATGTATGGGAATTGTGTGGATACATTTTTTTTAATGAAAGCCATAATTTTTTTGTAAGATTTGAAGCATGCATAAAGTGGTCTCTAATATTAGTTCAAGCAACACCCCCCTATCTCTTATAGTTTCCGAGATCCCTTGGGGCACTCCAAGGTCAGTTCCACCTATCACCAATTTTTCATCCATTTTTTCCGAGAGATTGGACTTCTAAGAATTTTTGTTTTGATACTCATTTCTTTTCGTATTTACTAGGGATAGTTTCCATGCCGTAGTTACAATCCTCTAGTACCTAAGTTCCGCAAGCTATAAATAAATACTCGTAGAATATGTAATGTAAAGGGCCTAAGCTTACTGTATTATAATAGGGCGTAGGCCTTTCGCTTGGTTCCGCTCTTTGAAAATCAAAAGAAAAATTTTAAATATCAAGTCAAGTAGAAAGAAAAATTTTAACCACCCGACGATGAATGAAGGTTATAAGGTCTATTCCGTCTATTGGATTGGTTTGTAATCATTTGAACTATGCATGCATGCACCTGTTCGGTATACACACAAGCTTCAAAAATTAAAATAAATTCTCTTGTCAAGTGTCATGAAATCGAAAATAAGTATCTCTCAAGAAACGTTTCATGATTTGATTTAGTACGGTTTGTGTGTTTTAAGACTATACAGCGACATCTAGTTTATGTTGTTAGAACTAAAAGAACTGAGGAGGCGCAGTAATAGGTTTGACTTAGCCGATGTTTTAGTACCTACCTATCCAAACTTTAGTAGTAGGTATCCAGAAGCACTAATTACATACAAGGAGCTTACTATTAAACATTAAGCAATTTTTAAGATACCTATTCAAAATTGCAGGCCGGTCCACATAATACATATTTTTTATAGTAAGTACTTACTTAATAATAATAGGATATAATTGTTTGTAATATAACTATTTGAACTATGCACCTGTATGGTATAACAAACAAGCTTCAAAAATTCCAAATTTAACCATACAATAGACTAGTAGGTATACCATACATAATGTATGTTTAGACTCAATAGTCCGGTCAAGAAGAAGAATACAACTTTTTCAACATTTTGCATCGCTGTATCTCCGAAATGGTGATTCTTAGGAAAAAAGTGTATGAACAATTTTTATAGATAATTGCATGATGAGTAATTTTTTCTCACCTATTTTTATTATAAAACTTACCGTTTAGCTGGAAAACTCAATAAACCAATTTTCGCAACCTTTGACCTTGAATATTTTTTTCCACACTTCGTATTGATGGGGATTTTTGACAAATTTTGTATGATAGAGCTCCCAACATTCATGGCAATTTTCAGCAAGGTGCGAATTAATGTAAAAAAGATAAGATAAAGATAAAGAATCTTTATTGATAATGTAAAATTGTAACATACATAGGTATAAGTACTAATATCACAGAATATGCTACACAAATTACAATATCTCGTCAAATTGAATTTATAACATTAGGCTTTTATAAAATTTTAGAAGTTACATATGTCTAGTTTTATTAATAAAACAATGAAAATTTTTGTTATTAAAATCATGTCAAACATAATAATAGGTATGTAATCATACAATATGTCAACTTAAATAAATCTTGGTACTGTCACTTTAGCTGTATAGGGGCTAAAATGACAATTTGGCATCACACTCCTTACTCAGTAGTTAATTACATAATTTCTAAGCAAGTTTAGAATCAATTGGTAGTTGACTGTAGTCATTTTCAAAGTATTCTTTAAAACTGTATAGTGTCTGATCTAACAATAATTGTTTGACGCTATTGCAAAATTGCTGATCATTATTCAAAGACTGAATGTGTGCGGGGAGTTTATTGAACAGTTTCTCTCCCATTATAGTGGGTAGTTTCTTAGTCATACACAGCCTAGGCACAGTTGGTTTCAACAATTGTTGGTTGTAACCTTCAATGTCTATTTTGACCGGACTCAGCGGCTACATTTCGATCAAGAGTTAGCGTGCGTTGTCAGTGAGTGTTTGTTTTGCGTGATCGTCCATTGCGGCACAAGAACTACTTTATTGTTATACGTCTTATACAAACCATGCAATGGTTCAATAACTTTGTTTTCCTAACGTCACATCGACTGACAAGACAAAATACAAAGGTACCTAATACAAGAAGCGGGTACTTTTTGACTGCATGCGTTCGCACGGGGCCCGCCCACTTACCTAATCTCGCTTTGTTTCTGTTATCTGTTAGTTAGTTAGGTTATGTTATGTGAGGTTAGGGGTTTTTTTTTCTATCCTTCCTCCAATGTTGTTATTTTGGAGCCCATTTCTACTTTTCCTTTCATACCTTTCTCGCGTATATTCCTTTCGCACTTTCATGCTGCATACCTATTCTTTCTTGCATCCATCACCATTATTATTTATTACATATCATATTTCTACTCTACAGTCTAAGTTTTTTATTTCCTATTATTTTATTTTACTGTGGTTCACCATCACCTGCAAACTTAATTGCTGGGTGGTGGACGTAAATTTTTACAACCATTATTAATTGCTACCCTATTTACCACATTCTTACAGTAATCTAAAAACTAATTCCTTATTTGCTTGTTTACTAAAATGTTTCATATGTTATTATATTTATTTCTTCTTCTATTTCGTTTTCCGTTTCAAAACGCTCCTTAACGTACATGGGGCATTTTGTAATGTGGACAACGGTCTGCTCGACTTGTGGGTCACAAGGGCAGGACGGGCTCTCTTTGCACTTGAACCTGTGTAAGTACGCGGAGAACCCGCCATGCCCTGTGAACATTTGAGCAAGAACGTTGTCTAATTTTTGTTACCTATGCCGCCTTTTCGGATTTATAGATAGCGTTGGTTCCATTCGTCAAGCGACTCGAGTCTTATCTGTCGCTTTACGAATGAAACTGGACAGCTGTCATAATCTGCCATCGTCTTGAGGCGCAGCCTCCTTTGCCAGCTGGTCTGCCCTTGCGCCCTCCAACCCTGCATGAGCCTTGACCCAAAATAACTTCATTATTTTGTATCCTTCTTCCGATTTCCGGAGATTGGCTCTGATTTTCAGTGCCAGAGTATGGAGGGACTTCGGGTTTGTGATTGTTTCTAGTGCCGCTTTGGAGTCACTAAATATATTGCATTTGGTCTTTGTGGTTGTCTTTGCACTCTCCGTTGCCTCCACTCATGCAAGAAGCTCCGCCTGGTAGGCGGAGCAGCACGCATCCAGACGAAGTTTTCGGGTACTTGTCTCGGAGGCGCCATCCTGAATGGATAACGCCACTCCGACTATTACCTAAGTATCTATGTACCTAACTAAGTAACATAAGTTCTAAATTACCCACCACATGTGCAGAATGAATGAACCTCTGTGCAATAAATTTCATATTGCACGCAATGTTGTCATACTAGTATGAGGAAGTTTTTATATTTTTTTTTATTAAGCCATAAAAGTTTTAAGAAAGTACCAAAAAATTATGTAATTCATTGGCCTGAAATTATGGTAGCATTTAGATCCCACAATTAGTTCCTTGCTATAGCTACAATACATGGAAAGAAGTGATTTGCTTTTAAAAATTATGAAGGCGTTTAACATGACAATAACCATGACCAAGTACGGTTATTAGTTATTTTTATTAGTTTTATTTGATTAGTTTAAGGAATTGCTCTTTTACTTTAAATCATCCACTCTCATGTAAATTCTTGAAAAACTTTTCACCTTACCACGTAGGTATATTTAAAATCAAGCATCCAAAGATTGACCACCTTCAGATAACTTAGCTGCAGGTTTTTATTACAAACCCTGTATGTATAATGGATAAGAAAATATTCTCATGTTTATCATTATTCCGATTATAGCTGATAAGGTATCTTGGATTACTAATTATTTTAAATACAAAGTCCAAGTATTTTATTTACTTTATTATCTATGTAAATGATAAATATATCTACCTACTCTGACAGAGGGGTAACTGCTGAGATAATAAAATAAAAAAACTTGTATATAATATTCACTTATAAATCTTTTAAATACCTATCTATTATAGTAAATTATATAGGTACAAAAAGAATAATCACATTTATAAAAAAAAACGTTTCAACAGCCATAACAATACAACTTTCCCAATAACTAACTATTTCTGTAACTCATAGCTGTAATACAAACATTGTTTTGCGAGATAAGCAATTTAAAATATATTATAGTAATTTAAGCTTTAATAGGTGACAAACGTACACAGTATACACTTATATCTGACAAACCTTAAAATTTAAGTTTTTCTTTACATATTTTTCACTTTTAAAAACTACAAATACCTACTTTTAATGAACATGACCATGTAGACATAAATAGTAATGAAGGGATAAAACTTTTTGACAAAACTGTATGAAAAATTATATGTAATATTTTATTTTATTGTTGCATGCGTAAGTACATACGCCAATTATTAACAATTATATTTCGTAAATTTCATGCTTCAGATATAATAAACATGGTAGTACATATCCTACAGGCAACTTGCAAGTATTTTAGAGACTAATTATTTGACTATAGTGAATTCATTCTAACTTCACTTCGAAGCCATCTTGGTAGTCGTCCCCATTTTTTATAAAAACCAGATAAGAGCGCAAAATGTACCCATAGTTAGGGGTACTTTGGGAGGGCTGGGACTATATATATATATGTCGTAGGATAATTCGATACTTCGAATCTTCGCGGAAATCCTAGGGGTTTTGCGAAAACGCGGATAATTAGACATAGGCGAAAAATTATCAAATCTTACTGGACAAAGTCAGGATTTTTGCCCCACCACTTGCACTACAACAGGACTTGGCTCCTCCTCGCTTCGCTCGTCGTCGCATGTGCGTGGTAGAAAGCAACCTAACGAACCTAATCTACCTTCTGTCTCAGACAAGTGACTTCGAGTCCAACACTAGCACTACAACAGGACAGATAATTTTTTGCCTATGTCTAATTATCCGCGTTTTCGCAAAACCCCTAGGATTTCCGCGAAGATTCGAAGTATCGAATTATCCTACGACATATATATATGTATATGAAACTTACTCATATAATATTGATCGAACTTCACGTTGCAAGTCGTTATACTGGTAGGCAAACATCTTGAGCCAAAGTCGACGTAGTGGGGGTAAGTTCGCGCATGTACACTTCCGGACATATTTTATTGGTCATTGTTGGTGTTTGTAAAATATAAAGTGAGATTCTGTAAAGTCGTTTATTTAAGTAAAACTAGACAAGTTTTAGCCACAAGTTGCGCAACAATATAAACATAAAAACGTATGTAATTTCTTGTCACAAAATAAATCATTTTAATTTTTTTCTTCAGAACTGTATTACGTTTTGGAGGCATTGTCCAAAAAGTTTTTGGTAGGTAAAAACACAATATAACAAAGTACCTAACAATAATACAATAAAAAACAAACTTTAGCAACAAAACTTCTAAACTCGAAATAGCCTATTGACACTGAACGCAAGTGTAGTCAGACGCTCGCGGAACATGCGCGCGACGCGGGGAACAGGGGCCAACTGATCGGCCAATCACGGGGATGCATTCAGACAGAATGCCCCCGCACACCTCTCTTTCCACCAATGATACCTTAAAATCGTATACTGCGCACTCAAGGTCATGGCTCAAGATGTTTGCCTAAGATTATACATACATAGATATTATTGCCGTGGAAGGACCTGGATGTCCACCACGATTTATCTGCCCAAGAAAACTCGCCTAACGAATTAATTCTGAGGGGGAGTCATGTCCCACAGTCATGGGGAAATGTACATACAAATACTTTTTAATTGAGGTAAGTATACCAAATCAATCATACTTAACAGATGTTTGTTAGTTTGTTTTTTCCCGCCGCTTTCGTGCCGCAATGGAGCGATGGATTTACCAGTTATTTATAATTTTTAACTCGATCTTTTTTTAACCACTTATTACTATGCAATCACAGAATCACGCATACATTTTCTTCAAGTCTTTCCTGAGGATCTTCCCCGACGCAGTTTTGGGGATGTCATTAACAAACATCACTTCTTCTAACTTCTTGTATACAGCCACCTTGCTCGCCACGAAGTCTTGGAGTTCCTCTTCTGTTGCGTTTTGGCCGTTTTTCCTGTGAATTTATAAATTCTTGACGTGAGTTTTTGGGTGATATGTACATACCTAATAAACTCTTTTTTTAACATGGAATAGCTCGCATTTGACTACATCCCGCCTGATGTTAAGCACCACTGTAGTCTAAGATGTAGCACGCTCGCAGATTTGGCTCAAATCTCACCAAGTTAAGTTAAGTACCTAAATTTTTGCTAAATAAAGTTATCTTCATTTTTAGTTACCGTTAAAATATGTCAAAATTCAAAAACGAAAACCCTCATTCGAAATAGGGCTACAATTATTATTTGTAAGTGAGTTAGATATTACCTACGGTACTATAGTTCCCGTACGACATGATTTAATTTAATTGTAACAACCGGCTAGCACTTACATAAAAAATGTGAAAATAAAAAATGGCTAGCATTTTTTATTTTAATTTTTTTTTATGTAAGTGCTAGCCGGTTGTTACAATAAAAAAGTAATTACCTAATAATGAAGGCCTTAGGTGCCTCTCCGTAGAAGTCGTGCGGGACTCCGATGACAGCCGCGTCGGCCACCGCGGGGTGCGAGCGCAGGATACTCTCTAACTCCGCTGGAGCTACTTGCATGCCCTTCACCTGGATAACAAGTAGGTATATAAGTATGATATGCGTTACACAAACCATTACACAAGCGTTTTCTGAATATGTGGCTAGATGGCGCTGTGTGAAATGTCCCGGAATAATTCCCAGTTGTTACCTGTTGTGTAATGTTCCCGGAAACTGACAATGGCAATTTGAATAACTAAACCGACATGATGCGGCGAGGTGCACTATCTTCACCGTCTTTCAGGACAAGAACTTGCCCGTTCTTAGAATGTGCAGATCTATCTCAAAAACTACCGAATATATTTTGATAAAGTTTTAGTTGGTCCCTAAATTGAAACAATAAAGATAAACAATTTTGTTAATACAATAAAAGCAACCCACGAAAAAACCTCTTTTTTTCAGAGGGGGTAAAATGAAAGATGTCCGTGCCACTTATAGTTTATGAGAAATCGGCGGACAAACATCTATAGACATACAATACACTCACAAAATTTTACACACATGTTTGGAACTTGACTTATACATAGATCAAAACAAGTAATTATTTAAACTTTATCCAATTCTGACAATAGGTAATATCACATGCGTACTATAAGTCGAATTACAAATATTTTTGGATAAAATGTAATTAAATATTACCTTGATAAGTTCCTTAATCCTATCAGTAATGAACAGCCCGCTGCCTGGCTTGTAGTACCCGAGGTCGCCTGTCTTGAAGAAGCCGTCCTCGGTCATAGTGTCGGCCGTCGCCTGCGGGTTCTTGTGGTAGCCGCGCATCACTACTGGCGCTTTGATGCACATTTCTCCTGACTGGATGCAGAAAAAATAATTTTCATTAATGTATCAGTTTCAGTGAGTGTGAGCATTCCAAAGTGGCATTCTACTTTGGGCGCTTCCGTGGGTCGGGTGACACTGACAATTGTAGGTCCCGGCTGCTTGTCTAGTACGGCAGTCGTAAAGCCATGTCAGAGGTCGGCTTAGGACGGCTTGATAAACTATTGACACCATAGTTGGAAATTCTCATTCGATAAGATGAAGAAGATTATAGTGTTACAAATCAATGAGTGAATTTACAGAAGTCGTAGAACAATTATAATAAAGATTGTTAAAAACAATGAGCTAAGTTCAAAAAGTACACTAGGTTTTGATTTTATTTACCCATCCGTAAAAGGCTAAGATTTTGTTAATATCAGCGTTATCAGTAACACCATTTATAAAAATAAATAAAGAATACCTTAGGTAAACACTCGTGCGGTTCATTTCAAAGTAGGATTGAGAACAATTTAATTGCTTAACAATGTACTGAAAACCTTTGAAACTAATAATTACAATAGAAGTTTAAAACATTTACATACAAAAAATGCAAAAAAATTGTCACTTCAACCTTCAGACAGAGATAAATTGTGATTGCAAAATTATTTGGCGAGTTTTTGTGCAACAACACAGAAGAAATTAGTAGTGCCCAAGTGCCAATCTTAGAATGAAAGGCACTCGTAGATACAAAAAGGAACCGTTTGAAAGAAACTTTTTAAATTATGTATTCCCATAGCTAGTACATTCTTGTGGATGGCTAGAGCAGCAGATCGCGAGTTATGGAGAAAAATAGGAGAGGCCTATGTTCAGAAATGGACTCCTTAAAGGCTAAGAAAGAAGAGAAGAAGATTCCCATAGCAAATTTCATCAAATTCAAAGAATAGGTCAGAAAGTCTAAACATGTTATCATATATATTTTTGCTAATATTTAAAAAAGTACTGAGTTATGGATACGTTTATATAGGCACAGGCTTCCCAGGCAGACGAAGATTAGGTCGTCCTGCAGCGAGATGGGTCGACGACATTGTACGAGTCGCGGGTTCTTTATGGATGAGGTCTGCACAAGATCGACGCAGCTGGCACATTCAAAGAGAGGCCTATGCCCATATATATGATGACAATGATGATGAGGCTTCCCAGTTGCAGGGACTATGAATCACGTAGTGACTCCAGTGACATTTTAGAAGTTCCATCGGCTTCTACGAATCGCGTTTCGTTTCCAGCTGAAAATGTTCCAAAGTCGTGTAACTATCTGCAGAGTCCTAAAAAGAACTTGTGTTTCTCATTCTCTTAAGTCGTATTCTTCGTGACTGAGGGTCGTGACTCCCCCGCAGAATTAATTCGTTAGGGGATTTTCTTGGGCAGATACATCGTGGTGGGTCCTTCCACGGAAGACACGATGTCCTCGGATATTGTAGTCCTCAAACATGACGGTTCTCTCACGATGTTTTTCTTCACCGCTAAGTGAAAATAACTTGAAAATATATGTCATTGCTGTAGGGCCGGATTCGAATCATGGTGCGTCTGCATGAAAAGCACGACACTGGAACCGCTAAGCCACACTCGCTTAATAACTTACTTGTGCTTCCCTATCCATTATACTATTTTAGAAGTACTTTTTTTAAGGAATGGGTTTGCACTTGTCCATAACTCGCCTGATGGTAAGAAAAAAAAAGTACTCACTTGTCCAACAGGCACAGGCTCCCCAGTAATCGGATCCATGAACTTCAGAGTGACTCCCGCCATGGGGACCCCGCACGCTGAGTAGTCCACGTTCCTACTCCCCTTGAATGTAGATGTCGCTAGGGACGTTGTCTCCGTTGCGCCGAACCCTTGGTTGAACTCGATGTCTTTCTGAAAAAGGAATTTTAGAAGTTTGAAATTGCTTATTTTGATAAAATAATGGGTTGAATGAATGAATGATTTTTTACCGTTAGGCAACTAGGTTTACAGTAGGTATTAAAAACCTTTCAGGGCTAGTTCAGACTATTTCATAATATAATGGTAAAGTTTAATCTATTCTAAGTATAATTGCGGTTAGCATGTAATAAAAATCGTACCTATTTATAGAGTATTATTTTTTAAAAACATCACAGTACATATAAGCAAATACGTTTACAATCACGCAAGCACGTAGGCCAAAGTTCTATTTTTTGTGTGAAGCATCTCAAACTCAAGTCGTACGGTATTTATTTCGTTTTTCAACATTCTCAGCAAACTACTTGTACCAGAAAACGCCTTAGGTGAAAGATTTTGATTATTTTGGCTTTAAAAAAATGAGGATATTCTCAATTCGACTGAATGTTTTTATTTTGTATGTGTACTCTCTTTGGGTGTCACGACTCCCCGTGAAATGAATTCATCGGCGAAGTTCTTTTGGGCAAGTACAAGACGAGATGGTGGGTGCTCGTGTCCTTTCACAGCATAAATTAATTAAATAGGTATTACAAAAGTGTACCTTGCTCTTCTCAAGTATAGAGTGTACATCGGAGGCAGAGAGCGGCGCGGCGCCGCACACGATGTGACGGACATTGCGGAAGTGCTCCGCTTTGATGTCTGGGTGCTTGCCGAGGAGTATCGCTGGAACATTATAACCATTAACACATCTATAAGGATTAGGGAAAGGTAAAAACTAGTAAGAAAATCTCAAAAAAACGAGGTATTATTAAGTTTTATCAATTTTCCAACTTTATGTGTTGTTTATGTACATAAGATGAGCTATCACAATCGGTTTTGATCAGTGGTTGGAATTCAGAATGTTATCAAGGTTACATTTTTTTATAATTAATAAGAAGTTTCAAGCGATATTTATTTAGTTTCTTCTTCTCATTTGAAAATTTGCTAACTTTATCTAAGTATATATTAGTTTACGATGGCGCACAACAACAAGTAATAAAATGTTTTAAGTAGATAGGTTGATGATATCAATTTAGGCTCTCTTTTATCTTCGAACAGAAATTTCGAATTTTATTACCAAAATTCAGTGTCTGATAAAATTAATTTCAGTGGATTAACTTCACAATCATATTCGTATATTATTTTTTTGTTGTTGTTTAATTGTTGCTCCATCAAGCCGCTATAGAATTGTGATTCATGCTGATTTTTGGCAATAGTTGGTTCAAGACCTCGAAAGAGGCATGGACCACATTTTATTCATAAATAAATAAAACAATATTTCAGGACATATCACACAGCGACATCTAGCCCCATACTAAGCTTACGCTTGTATCTTATCTTAATAGTCCTATAGTTAATAAGTTCTCAAATTAGTTACCACCTCTAACGAGTACTATTAGTAAAAGGTGCCAAAGTATTGTAAATACTCGAAATTCTTCCAGCATCTTCTTCTTCTTATTTATAAAGAAAACTAAAACCACTCACCAACCGGAGGTACAATGTACAGCAAATTCACAGGTTGACTCCGCAGTATGTCCATATAAAGACTTGCAGAGAACTTGGACATGGTGATCAACTTGCAGCCAAGGTTGAGATGGCCCAGCAATGTCACTACCATGCCGTAGATGTGGAAGAAGGGCAGGAAACATGGGAGAGAGTCTTGGTTGGTTCCTGGAAGGTATGAAAGTTTTTTTATAGAAGAGTTTGGAAAAGACACAAAGTAATTATGCTAGGGTCGACTAGACTTATTCAATCTTCTGTATCTAACTTATATTGTGTTCGCAGCGGAATAACACAGGAGCGCCTAAAACGAAAATAGAGAATTTACTCCAGGTTTCACCACTATAATATAGTATACCTATATAGCACTATAATCCAGCGATCTTCCAAGCGAGAGTGAATTGGTTCTAATCGGGTAAGTTTTTATCAGGTAAACTATGGCCAAGTGCAAACCAAGATGGTTTTTTTTAACTTGAACGAAGTTAAAAAAAAAACCATCTATGGTATGACTAACATTGATCCACTTTAGATTTTGATAGCCGTTAAAATTCAACATAAAAATCTGACTTGAGTCGGGAATTGAATCAGGACTTAAACAAATTACTCGTAGCGGTTTCAACAGTAATCAGTAAATTAAAGAATCTTACCACGTGTCCTGATAGGATAACAGGCTTCATCATAGGCCATACATTCGATAGCTGACATCATATTCTTGTAGCTAATCTCCACGCCTTTTGGCAAACCGGTCGTTCCACTCGAGAAAGGTATACAAGCAACATCATCTGGTTTCTTCTCAATTTTGTCCAATATACTGTGATCTACTTCACTCTTTTCAGCTATTTCCGAGTATCTTATAACACCATTAGGTACGGGTTGACTAGGATCGTCTAAGAAGACGATTTTGATGTTATTTTTGGAGTTTTTAATGCCTTTTATAACGGAGTCGTAGCATTGTGGGATGGTGACGATGACTTTTGGTTCCGTTATTGTTACTTGGTGGTCGATTTCAACTGGAATGATAGAGAAAACAGTTTTTATTCGTTTATACATTTTTAAGTAATAGATTTTGTGAATGGAGGTTAGTTTTTTTTAAGTAGGTACTATATGATACGTAATTAGAATACGGTCTAATAAGGTATTTTAAATCTATCTATATATAACTATCATATTTAATTGATTGATTGATTTACGCTTTATTGTACACACAAATAAAATAAAACACAAACAAAAGAAAATTTAAATCTTATACCACAAATGGCAGCCAAATCTCCAAAAGCTTGCATATTTTTGAAATTATAACAATCATTTATTTTTATCATCCTTATATTACAATTACAATGTACCTAGTATACTATAAAATATTCTAGCTCTATATGACGTCAATCAAATAATTTGACGATAGTTACACTATTATTTTCATCACCTAAAATAATAAAGGTACCTATATCTTTATATCTATCGTGCCTTAAGACCCCCTAGGCCATTGCAAAGGGGATTATGATAACACGATAATCTACATTTTGCGGCACTAAACATGATACGGCAGACATATTGTTATCAGTTAGCATTCTAGTATAGTTTGTATCACAAAGGAACGTGTATGAATGACTTAATACAAACATATATCTTATATTTTATGTGGTTATATACATTTTCCAAAAATCTTAACCAAACAAAAAAAAATTACTTATCTACTCGTTTTTTTTATTTCTTTTACATTTAAGTACCTACAGTCAAGTGATTCACTGATTGATCTGTTAACGCACAACCCAAACAGGAACTATTGATGTAAAATAAAGATTTTTGAAAAGTCCACTTTTAAGGGGGTAAAATAGGGGTTGCTAGTTTATGTGAAACCAGTTTTGAGATTCGTTATTGGGAAGTCATAAATAAATAACTAGGAGTCTAAAGTCTAAGAACTGTAAGGTCGTGAGTTTCGTAGTAGGTATTATTTCAGCCGTTTTTTATAAAACAGAATCAAAGCGTAAACCAACAAGAACCTGTATAAAATGTAAATATAATTTGCTTAAAATATGTAAAAATACGTGGGTAGGTAGGTAGGTACATCGACATTATCATGACTATTCAATAGGCAAGTATTTAAATGTAAGAAAAAACACAATGACAATGAACATGAAAATTTTCACACAATATATTTTATGTAAATTGTTTTTTGTATTATTTAAAATAATATGTAGGTAATACTTACATAGGTATTATAAATGGGTGTTGTTATAAGCAAACAATAATTAATTTATTGATGCCTACTGTGTTAAATACTAAATAGCTATCAACATAATATAATATCTAGTTATTAGATTTGTGTAAGCTATAGAAGCGTTACTAAGCGTATTTTTTTGAGGTCCGACCTAATTTGTTGATTTGACATTATTTTGAGGAAATAAATAATCAATCTAATTAAATTGCTAATTAAACGTAATTCGAGACTAAGTGCACTACTTAAATGTGTAAATAGGTTATCAAAGTCATTGTAGTACCAAATAAAGAATAACATACAAATTTAAAAAAAAAGTTTCTTTTAATATGATTTACAAATTAATCAACCTTCTGGTATCTTAGTGCCAAATTACAAAAACCTAAACAGTCAATCATCATCCAATTTCAAAGATTTTTTTATAAACTTGTTTCCCTATACGAAGACAGATAGTCAAGGAAATAAAATCTTGCTGTCTGCTTCAACAAATACTAGTTTTGAACAGGCACGTGTAAAATAATTCTAAAGTGAAATTGGCCTCATATAAATGGTAGGTATAATGGACATTAAAAATCCTATCAAATGCCTAAACCGCCTGTGCTGGTAATTCGTACATTTTAGGGTCTAAGTTTATAATAATTGCATTCTAGATAGTAAGAAAACTATGTGCCAGAAATTCTTAGCTATATGTACATATAGGTAGGTATATTAGAAAAACCAACAATTAATGTTATTACAAAACCCATCTAGACACAAATTAAACGGCTCCACAAAAGGGGAATGACTTGTTTTGAGGTGTGTATGTAAATTTTACCTACTTAGTATTTGAGAATACTTTTATATAGTAGGTAAGAAATACATACATTTCTATATGGCCGTGCCTCCAACTTATCAAACAATACACAAGTTTCGTTGTAAAACAATAAATACTTTAATAATTATTATATTATCGCCTTTGTTGTACATTCGTTTATTAAACAAATTTGCAGAATCGCAACTTTCAATAAAAATACTTTAGATTAATAAGTTTAGTAGGAGTCATTGTCTGTGTCTTTCTTAACATTGTTATAACAGCAGAATTCAGTCACTAACATTTCATGCGATTATTAAAAGGCAACTCACAACTCTTTATAAATAGGGTTCACAATATTGTCAGAGGCTCTCTGGGTGGCTTGATAAACTCTCGACACCAGAGTTGGCCACTCTCATTCGATAAGAAGAAGACGATATTGTCAGAATATAATCCAGTCTGAAGAAAGTTGATGTAGAGTCCCGAAGGCGAACACCGGATTTTCAGGATAGTAAGACAGTGTGGCCGTTACAACATGGTCTTGATTCTTGAGTAAGGATGTGACACAAAAATAGTCCAGTATGACGTCATCGCTAACAAAATCTATGAGTAAGCTCGGTAGCCTGATTCATACAGAAACAAAGGAAAAGCAACTCACATTCTTTGTAAATAGGGTTGACAGTTGTCAGAATGCACCCAGCCTGTAGAGTCCCGAAGCCGACCACAGGGAACTCTGGACAGTTAGGCAACATAGCCGCCACAACATCACCGGGACTCAAACCTAGCTTCTTGAGTAGGGATGTGGCGAACGCTGCAGTGTTTCGCTGAAGTTGGAGGTAGGTGTAGGTCTTGTTAGTTTCTGCGCTTTCCTGAAAAATAAATAATGAATAATTAAAATATATAATACATTATGTTAATCAGGAGTAGACGTACATACAACAGGTAGGGAATTACTTATAATAGAGTACCTACTCTAGAAAGTGATGCAACTAAGACTCTCTTCTAGGGACTATGTTTCATAAGAAGTACAATCCAAGAGTCCTCAAAAATAGAGAAAAAAATTATGTTCATGGCATGCCTGCTTTATCTGAGACTACCTATATCAGGGAGGATGTAGTCAAACTTTAAAATAATAAATTTCATGTGTATGTGACTTGTCACAACTATTTAGCAGACCGAAAATACAAATCCAGACAGAAAATATGCAAACAAAATACCCGGAAATAATCGCATATTATACGTTTACATTTTATTACTGTGAGAATATTTTTTAAAAGCTAATTTTTAACTCTATATCTGGATTTTAAGTGCAAAACCTTGGGTTTACCAATTAAAGCACCGTGTCTTGCAAATTATCAAGTTGTGAGGTCAATTTCCACAGTTCGACCTCAGGCTGACCTCAGGTTCCTATATAAGGTCACGTTTGTTGTTATTTACGTGTTTGATTTATCTAGTTTTATCTTGATTAACTAACGTATATTCATGATGTGAAAAGGTTCACCTATCTTCTTTCAGATATATAGGTACATATTAATATTCTCTCGCATGGCCGAGCCGAGACACTTTAATGTTATGTTAAAAAATATATCACCAATACTTATATACCTACATATATATAACACTAGTGGGTGCTCGCGACTTCGCTCGCATAAAGAAGTAAAATTTGCATCCCCTATTGAAATAGGGGCAAAAAAGTGGCATTTCCAAAAATCCTTTCTTAGCGGATGCCTACATCATAACATCTACCTGTGTGCAAAATTTCAGCCCGATCCGTCCAGTGGTTTGGGCTGTGCGTTGATAGATCACTATATCAGTCAGTCAGTCAGTCACCTTTGAGTTTTATATATTTAGATTACTTATGCGTAATCTACATCATAAATTCATATAAATTTATATCTCTGAAAACTCTTAAGATCAAATTCCAAAAGGCATACGTCTTCGAAACTATGGGCATTTTCTAGAGATTTTTATCATTGTAACTTGTATGACAGGTAGGTATACCTATGGGGGACAAAAAAACATATTATTTTTAGCAAGCTTTGTATACCTACTTTGCACTATTATTTTAATCTTTGATATAGTTAAGACTATGCATTGTAAACTTAATCTTATCGCGCTGCAGGCTAAATTGCGTTTAGGTGCAAAGTCCACTGTTGTAAAAAATATGAGCCAAGAGCTCGAGACAATTTAATAATGTAACGGACCTATATTGATGGAGGCCCAATTAATTTGTTTTTCTTAGAATTAAGGTCGCATACCAGCCCTTTAGTATACGGTACAGTCTGCTCAGTCAAAGAGAGAGAAAAACAATACAATATTTCTTTAGTGCACACCAAAATAAATTACAATATTAAAAGAACTTAAACTATAATTTAATCTACAAGTGGGCGGCCTTATCACCTTGAGTGATCTCTTCCAGGCAACCTTAGTAAGAAAGCGGTGAAAGAGATCAGTTTGGTCGGTGGCGTACAAAGAAAGGTAGAGAAATATCTGGTATTCAAAAAGCGAAACGAAATTTATACTAATATTATAAAGCTGAAGAGTTTGTTTGTTTGTTTGAACGCACTAATTTCAGGAACTACTACTGTTGCGAATTGAAAAATTATTTTTGTGTTGGATAGACCATTTATCGAGGAAGGCAGCTATATAACATCACGCTGCAACTAATAGGAGCGAAGAAACAATGGAAAATGTGAAAAAAAGGGGAAAAGGGCTTCAGGGCTTCCGTTGCGTGTGCTGCGAAAACGGTTCAAGATATCAAAAAAAAATGTACAAAAGAATTATTCCTCTTGAAAATATCTAACAAAAAGTCTGAACTGGTATATTTCTATCTTTTAAGATTAACCCACTAGAACCGTTTTATGGTAATAACTATTTCATGCGAACGAAGTCGCTGGTACAGCTAGTATAAATATAAAAAGTCACAGGATATTTTATGAGTGATATTTGATTTACGTACCTAATTTATATTAAAATAGCACTGTTTTTAATTAATGTTTTATTAAATTATGTACTTAAGTTGTTAAATCAAATACAATGGAAAATCTTAAGACTGTTTTTCAGTTGCTTTCAAGATATAATATGTAGGTAGTTAATAAAGCTTTTTTTGTTGTAGGAAGGTAACTAGGTACTTATGTATATGAAGGGTTTTTTTGTACAAAAAGTTATGAATATTTTTTTAATTGGATTATCGATCAGTCGGTGTTTTTTTTTTCAATTAATTTACAGGTAGTAATAATTGATTACTAAGGTTGCTACTGCTGTACTCAATTAGTGGAACTCACGGTATCTAGCTGCTCCACAAGGCTCCACCACAAAGGTATTCTTCCCAGATGCAATAAAGGCGTACACAATAGTTAGGAATATTAAATTGGATGGAAAATTAACCCAAATGCTAACGGGGCACGGCGGATTCTCCTTCTACTTACATCGGTTCAAGTGCAAGGAGAGTCCGTCATGCATCTGTGATCCCGATGTTCAAGAAAGTGCTCTGCATGTTATCACTGAGTGCCCAGTCTTCGGTAGGCTAAGATTCGATACTGAAATGGAACTAGATGAAGATATTAAGATAGACAATTTATGTAACATAATAAATGATAAATACAAAAGACTTAAATTTCTAGAATATTGTAAAAAAGTAGTTATAATTGTAAATAATAGAAATAAGTAAACAACGGAACAACACTTCTGTATAATTAAATTTATATTAGAAAGTGTCCAAAACAATGCTAATTAGAAATTTAAATGAAAATGTAAACAGTCAGTAGGTAAATTAAATTAATAAAGTAGGTTGTAAGAAAAATTGTAAAGTAGTTCGTAAGAAAGCGTAGATTAGGTTCCCCCATAAACCGCCTGGGGAGTTAGATGTATTCAAATAATAAAAAAAAAAAAAAAAAAAAAAAAAAAAAAAAAAATTAAAACACTAAAAACATCTCTTATTATTTTCACATTTAAGTAAATGATTAGAAAAATAATATATCTTCGTAAGACAATGAAATTAATACAATAAAATTTATCATGTAGGCAACTAATATTTTCTATTGAAGTAAGTAAGCGGTAGGAATATATACGTTCGTGGTACCGGTATCGAAAAGCAATTAGTTCTAGACATACCCAATCCGTTAAATTACAAATAAAGAAGCAAGCCTAGTTACATCGGTTACGTAAAATAGAGGCAAGTACAACAACAAGTTTACAAACACTTACAAGAGCAACATGATTCTTGAAACCATCGATATCTCTCCACATGCGGTCAATAAACCGAGTCCCCGGAGTTTGATAATCAGGCAACGTAGATTTTATAATAAAATCTTCATTTTTCACCACCGCACTAACGAAAAAGTTTCTATGCAGTTTTACATTTTTAATTTCCCGTGCAAGGAGTTTTCGCGCCAAATTTGACATGTTGCGCGCTGTTGGCGGCAAACCAGTGACTGGCAGAAGCGAAACGCGACGCGAGCCGCGAAAATGTTTTGCGAGAAAATCTCGAGTGAATGAGTTGAACTTGATAAGATGCTAATGGAATGTGTTAGACAATGTTTTTCTGATGCTTCGTCTGGTTGTTTTTCAATTTTAAGATGTAATCTTAGTGCCTAATCAATAGTCTAATATCCAATGTTAATGAGTAAGGTGACCTCAAAACAACAACTAAATTTTACTTAATATTCTAAATTTTAATAATAAAATTCAGGGTAGAATCTTATCGCAATTGAATGTCTGATTTTTAGCGGTAGGTAACCTACCTTGGTATTAGGTTTCTGGAGTGTAACAAAATAATTTAGTCGTGCGAGCCCCGATCGGTCTGCCGCGAATAAAGTTCTTTACCTACTCAAATGTTCCTATTTCTAAATCTGCAGTTCTTTTAGGCAAGTTCGCTAAGTTATGTCCGGGATACACGAGATTAGATTTTCAAGGAAAGACAGAAGGTAAGCTAGTTTTATAACTGTCCTTGCTTGCTGGAACGCGCTAGTTCTGTCATATTAGTAGGAAGCCAGTTTTGTTTACACGAAGCCATAATCAGTAGCTCACTTATTGTCACTGGCCTGCTGTTCTGGCTTTTTTATCACGAAATAGGCTTACTTTTGACTCAGGCTGTAGTCAAAAGATGATGTTAAAAACTACTGTAGTCTAAGCTGTCTGTAAGGGCTTGGTTGGGCATATGGACTGCAACTTTATTATTGTTAGTCAAGCATGATCGCGGGCGTCTTGCTCTGCTTGTATAAAAAAAAACCTATACCTATATAACACTTAACTATAACTAGTAATAGGGAAGGTACTAATTTACGACTGTACATGTCATATTCTAGTAACTTTAGCTTTAACGTTACTTTAGCTATTCGTTTTTGATAGGCGCTTTCTTTGACATCGGTGACTACTTTAGGTACCTACCTGACTTCATGCTGACTACTTATGTATATAGGTAGGTATTATAAGTATGTACTTACTACTACTGTCACAATATTTTTTTCTGATATTCATCACTCATTCATCCCTAATTAGTTTGGGAGCCTTGCTTAGTCACGATTATTCATCAGTTTAATAATATGGAAAAACATTGCACTATATATTACATAGATATGTACCTACCTAGCAACTGATAGGTTATAATTATGCGATATATATGTATACCTAATGTATATAATATGTTTCCTAGACAAAACAAGTAAGTACTGAAATAAGTATACAGTCTAGGTATAATATCAGTGCAGAAATGTGCCAGTCACTCGAGTCTGTTTGTTTGTTTGTAAATTGATAGTGGTTGGAGAGGATTACTCGGTGATAATAATTAATGAGGGTATCAAGGTTAAAGAACTTTGGAACTAAGTCAGGTCCGCTTGCTCAACGATTTTAAACACATTTAGCCAATTTTTACCGAAAATTTGATTCGTTGCGAAAATGGGCCTACAAAAGAAAATACACTAAATACTTCTATTGAAAAACCTCTTTTGTATGTCATGCGAAAGCCTTAAGATAGTCTAAGTAAAGTGCTAGCCCTGGACAGCATGTATAGCATGCTGGCCGCATTACCACGATGGATAGCAATTTTATTGTTATTGTTTATTTATTTACCTATTCTGGGATGTCTAAGAGTTGATTGGAATAGTCAAATCAACTCTTCTCAAATGTCTCAGTTTCCTATTTAAAAAAAATAACAATTTACTTAGTGTGTAGGTGACATTTTTGGAATATTGATAGCAATTAAGTACTTACCTACCTATATAATCAATTTAGGATTATAAGCATAAGTGCAATTTTTTTTGTTTGTTTACAATTGTTTCGGGTCTTTCTGGAAATATAATTAGATTGTTTAAAATTTTATGTTATTCTACATACCTACACGTACGTATATTTTTTTATTTTTTTTACAAGAAATGGGTTTGCACTTGACCGTAATTCGCCTGATGGTAAGCAATCATTACGGTAATATATGTAAATATAAAATTTAATAACCTTTTTAACACAAATACTCAATATTAATTTATATATAACTAACGGTCTTACATAACTACTTGAAATAAAAAAAAACAGATATCAAGTCATAATTGTATTATTATTATATTATTTTTTATATTTTTTGATTGTAAATAAAGTATACATCATAATTTAAATGAAAAAAAAAGTCATAATGTAAAAACATATATTATTACAAAACATTGCACATCTGATTACAACTTAGAACAAGACTCTCTAAACTTAACAATCGACAAATAGGTACTTAACGAATACTAAAATATATTTGTAAAAATTAAAACTTATAAAAAACCACGTCATAATTGTGATTCCAATCAAGATACATTATTTATTTGATATTTTATTAGACTAGGAAAACTCTACATGTATATTGGATAACTGTCTAAATTTTAGTCAGAGTTACTTCTATGATTATTATTCAAAATCTTTTAGTGGTGAAAATGTACATTGAATCTTAGATATAAAAGAAAAAGCATTTATTTTACTCTTAACGAATACAAAAACTATTAAGGTCATATATTAAATTTTGGAAATAAACTAAAAAACAGTGGCTTTCTATTTAACAATTGCACAAATTATTTAGGATAAAGTTTGGTATATTAAGGTCATTCCAAAAAAATATTACATGTAAGTTACCTTTAATTTAATTGTGTGTAAGCAGTAAGAATACAGAATAATTATAAAATTCAATAGTAGTAAAGTAAATGCATATTAATTATGGTATATGGAAGATTGTTGATTAGTAATCAATGATTACCAAAAACAATTAAAACGTAGAACACAGGTTGTTTAGATTCTTATTATAAGGCACTAATTCTTACAATAAAATGGTCCCATAATAAAAAATGCATCCAAAAATACTTATGGCAAGCGTAATATCATATTGCACAATACAATTTTTGCTTTATAATATTGATAGCAAAAATATAATTAAAAAGTTTTTTTATGTACATTGAGCAAAGATTATGCTACTTTTTTATCAAAATGCAATACACCATAAAAAATTACGAAAGATTAACTCCGAAGTTAATTCAAATTATTGACAATAGATAAAAAAAAACAGATTTTTTAAATGGTACATAGACGTCAATAGTATTTTTATAAAAAAAATTAACTAGTTTTTGTACATCATTGTTTTTAATGGAAGAACCAATTCGAGTGTCAATCAATGTCTATAAACTTACATGTCTTGTGATTTTTCACTTGTAATTATTATTAAAAAAATATTTTGTCGTTATTATTCACAGGCAAATACTAGTTATTAGTTAAATCACTTCACATAAGCTGGTTAAATTATAGGTCCCGGCTGTTTGTCTAGTACGGCAGTCGTTAAGCCATCCCAGAGGCCCTAAGAGCGGCTTTATTAACTCTCAACACCAGAGTAGGCCACTCCCATTCGATAAGAAGAAGTTGGTGGCAGGAACAAATACATACGTTTCAAGTATCTATGTCATAAAAATGTATTGCACACATACAAATGTACAAACATTACTTTGATTGAAAACTATACATATATATATACTGGTAACAACTTATAAAATAATTTGCATTTTGTTATTGTATGTAAAATGTATATTACATTTGGCCACGAATTTACTTTCGCCTAGTAATAGCTGATTTAACTGGCAAACTGTCTATTCTTTAAAATTACGTAATTAGTAGTAAATTGAAAAAAAAAAACAATATATTTAATTAGCTCTATGTTAAGCATTATTGCAGTCTAGAGTTTATAACTATTTGCTTAATCTAAAATACTACGCTACATACTTTTCCTTCAGCACTTTCCTTAAAATCTTCCCAGCTGTATTCTTCGGGATTTCGTCCACAATTTGTACTTCCCTGATTTTCTTGAACATGGCAACTTTACTGTTGACATATTCCATGACTTCTTCTGCGGATATTTCTTGGCCTTTTTGTGGAACTAAGAAGGCTTTAGGTACCTCTCCTGAGAGAGTGTCTGGGATGCCTATTACAGCACAGTCGAGGATTTTAGGATGTGTTCGGAGAACCGTTTCTAATTCCGCCGGGGGTACTTGGAAGCCTTTTACCTGGAAATGTAAAATTATGCTAGTAGTAGAATAAGAATAATTGAACCATCGGATTCCCTGGTATAAATTAATATGATGGATTATTGGGATATATTTTCTCATTAAGTATAGTCGCAGAGGACGAAGAATTCGTTTTCGTATATTTTTTATTGGTATCGAGAGAGATAGTCACACACCCATACACAAGTTAGAGATAAATATTTCATGTGTATCGGGATGAGACTATAAGCAATGTTAATCCCGATTCTAAACTATCTACAGACAAAATTATGTTTAACCAAAATTTTCGAGCAGACTCTGTGCTACCTTTGAGGTAAAATGAACCGTAATTATTATTTTAATAAAATGTATTTTAAAAAAATGAAAAACCGACTTCATGTGTCACAAAAGTTAATAAATAATTTATTTTCATTTTAGCGACTTCAAAATTAAGAATTGGGAGTAAAGAATCTATCAAATTGTTGAAACTTAAAATCCTATAAGTATTCTTATAGAAATCAGTAATATTTGTTGTCGATGCCTCGAAAAAAAAACTTACAGAAGACTTGATAACCTCCTTTTTTGGAAGTCGGTTAAAAGAAGTAATTCATATAAGTACCTTAATTAATTCCTTCAGTCTATCAGTAATGTACAAGTATTTATCCTCGTCAAATTTGCCAATATCTCCTGTCTTGAACCAGCCGTCGTCAGTGAGTACTTCCTTCGAAGCCTCCTCGTTCTTGTAGTAACCTCGCATCAAGTTCTTGCCGCGACACCATACCTCACCATCCTGGAATCGAAAAAAAATTCATCAATAGAAATACCCAACTTATGAACTAAAAGTTAACATATTATAGTAATTTTATTGTCTCGTCTTACATTTAGTAAGCACAAGTTTTTCAATGGCTACGAGAAGGCCACCATATTTCAGCCGAAAACGCTTTGCGCTTCGAAAAATGCCTACACTTGCTTTTTCGCAGGCCATTCCACGCCGTAATGATGAATGAAAGCAAGGGCGAGCATCGCGCGCATAGCTCCGGCCGACGAGTCTTGTCCACACGCAAACAATTTTGCACAATTTGAGCAGTTTTGCAGACGTTTTTGAGGAAATAAATTCATATAAAATCAGCAATTCAGAATATTCTATTTATGGCTCTTTACTCCTCTAAATAATAACATTATTTTTTAGATGTAATTATATTGGTTTAAATTTCTGTACTACTTTTAGAAAATAGGTGAAAAAAAAAAAGAAAAATATATCAAAACAACTATTTTTCAAAAAATAAAACTATCGAGCAAAGTATACGTAATCGTGTTTTGGCGTATTTTATTGTCTTAACACTGAATCAAAATAAAATAAACTGAAAACAATTTGCTCTATCTTATATACTTCTATTTTATTTGATTTTTATGAAATGTCGATTTCACATAGCACCCCGCGTTAAGTATTTCTATGAACTAGAAATGGCACATTCATCATTAATTATTGCTAATATAACATGCATATAGTGATACAAGTTTTTTCTAGCCCGTATTTGAGTGAAGTACCTTTTTTGGTAACATTAGCTTGGGACTCTATCAAGAGACTATTTGCGATGATGCAGGGGGCGTTTCTAGTCAAATGATGTCTGGTTGTAACATTGTACCTACATATACTTTGGCGTCCATGTAACTATTTTAGCAGCATCTGTACCATATATTTTCTGGCAACATTATACATATTGGCAGTTGGCTACTGCCAACTTATAAGTACAGCGCAGAGACGAAAAAACATTTTAGGGATGTGCCTGTAAACGACGTCGATTATTTCCTATAACATGACCCACTTGCTAATTAATTTCTTTTGTCGCTTATTTTCCTTCAAAATTAAACCGACTAACCTGTCCAGGCCCCAAGTCCTGCTGGTTGTTGATGTCAGCGACCTTGACCTCCATCCCGGGGAGCACATACCCCACCGCGGAGTGGTTCGCGTCTTTATTGTCAGCTACTGATATAGCACCGTTTGTCTCTGTCAGACCGTAGCCTTGACGGAATGAGATGTTGCTCTAGAAAAAAACATTTATGCGTTTACTAAAGGTATCTTTTGCCTGTAGAGTGTTTAGGACAGTACATTACTTTTGAATAAAATTGATAGAGGACGAAATCGAGAACATGTGTCTTTCGTGGAAGGATCTGGGCGCCCACTACGATGTACTTGCCTAAGAAATCTTTGTGAGTGAGTATAAATCTGCGGGGGAGTCACGACACTCAGTAATGAAGAAGGAGGAGGTCGGAACGGTTGGGTAGGTATATTAGTTTGGTAACAACTATTGTATAGGTATAGCTCGTCACTTTGCTATATTTATTTTCTGGCAAGCTTGTCTATGTGGCAGCCAGTCCAACTTAAATTACAATTTCACAGTACATATATGTACTGTAATTCACCTTAGATCTCAATACCACTTGTACGAGTATCGCTCAAGATAACCTTGTAGTCATATTCCAGATTATCTAATGTAAAAAAATCATCTATGAGTGCATAAATCGTCTTTTTAAAGTTCAAGTAGGTAAGTGATGAGTTGTCGAGATAATAAAGGTCAAATTTTTAGAGCTGTGATTTATTTATTTTCCTTATAAATGTGAGATAATACTGACTCTCAAAAATTAAACAAAAGGGCACGAGTCAATTAATTATCTATAAAAAATATCTAAGACTGATAAAAGTTATCTTATAGATAATTACTGGGGGTAACGACCATGTACAGGGCTTGTTGTAAATTTATGCAATATTATTTAAAGACACCTTCAGTACAAAGTTTTTTTTATGGGATACCATTTACGTCAATTTAGGCTTTTATTGTATGACTAGTGGGTGCTCGCGGCTTCGCTCGCATTTAGAAGTAAACCTTGCATCCCCTTTAAAAGTAGTATTTCCAAAAATCCTTTCTATTTCCTTCCAAATTTCAGCTCAATCCGTCCAGTGGTTTGGGCTGTGCGTTAATAGATCACTATATCAGTCAGTCAGTCAGTCAGTCACTTTTGAGTTTTATATATTATTGTATGATATGTTTAGTTTCATAGCACTAAAAGCTCTAAACCAATTCATCTAATTAAATATCTTGTGTGAATTAACTTATAAAATAATGTATATGTTATTTATCTTAAGCTTTGTGGATAAAAAAAAATATAGAGTATCGACAAAGCGAGATTAAGATAGTAGTAATGAGTAGTAGTAATATTGATTATTATGCGATAAGGCCGCCCAATGTGCATCACTTTAATATATTTGAGCTTATTTCCTGTTTTGTTATTTCTATGTTTATGGTGTACATTAAAGATATATTCTATTCTATTGTTTTTTTTATTTATAAATATTTCATACAACATTTTCCCTTAGTAACAAAATTCGTACAAGAACTTATGTCTTTGGTTGCTCATCATCTTCGCTTGTAAATAAGTTTTCCTGAAACTTTTAGAATTGGTACAAATACCTATCAATGTTGACGTTAACGTGTTTACTGATTGTCTAAAGTAGAAATAGCACTAGCTAAAAGAAATGGTATAATTAGCTAAATTAAAAAAAAACTTGATAATGAAGCCTATTGGTGTTAAATACTTAATTGGATGACAACATAACCTAGTTTAGATAAATCAATTTCTACGCTCTGTCATTATGTAATGGATTAAAAATTCTTAGCCAAAGGCAGTAGGAAGTAATTGGCTTGAAGCGAGAATTAAGTTAATCGACAGTCTAGAAATCCTAGTGTTACAATCACATAGATTTTCAATACTAACAAACATAGTTACTAACTCCCGAATTAGGACATAATTATAGGTATATATAACAAGCGAGTATGGCTCAGCGGTACCAGTGTCTGCTTTTCATCCAGACGCACCATAGTTCGAATCCGGCCCTACACCAATGACTTGAATTTTCAAGTTATGTGTGGATTTGCACTCGCTTAGCGGTGAAGGAAAACATCGTGAGGAAACCGACATGTTTGTGGACTACAAGATCCGAGGACATATTATGTCTTCCGAGGAAGGACGTGGGCGCCCACCACGATGTATTTGCCCCTTAGTCATGAGGAAATACGACTAACAGAGAGAGAGAGATATATATACCTATATAACGAGCAAATAGAACCAACTTACGTTCTTGTCAAGCACCGCGGCCGCGTCGGCGGCGGACAGTGGCGCCGCCCCGCTGATGATGCCATACACTGACTCCAGGTGCTGCGGCTTCACTGCGGGGTGCTTGCCCAGGAATATCACTGGAATATTATAGTTACACATTTAGCCTGAAGAGACTTTGATAGGTTCTACTATTTGAAGTTTTCGGAAACGAAACGCCAATCGTAGAACTCTTTGTAACTTTATGATTGATAGATGGCTTTTATTGGTTAAAATAAGTCAGTTTTGACGTCTTTGATTGGTGTTTCGTTTCCGAGCGGAAACGATCCGAATTTGTGAAACACCCTGCAGACATGCATAATATGATCCGTGGCTTCATTTATAGCGTAAAAAGAAAAGAAATACACACCTGTACTTTGATCTAAGAGGTAAAATAGCAATTATATACATATTTCAAACTTACCCATAGGTGGAACCAAGAACAGTACACTAGCTCTATGATTGACTATTGTATTGAGGAAAAGTTCCGGCTTGAACATTGGCATAGTGACTAGCTTACAACCCAGGGTCAACTGGTTCAGGAGGAGCGCGTTGAAACCGAAGATGTGGAAGAATGGTAGAACGGCTGGGAGTACTGCTTGGTAACTATCTGTAATAGAGAAAAAAAATAATACATCGCGAATTCTCTTGGGATTTTAATGTTATACGAAAGCAGAAATAAAGCTGTAATTTATTCATTGTACAACAGTAGTTGCAGTTAATTCATCATCATTTAAGCCTCTTACTTCTATATAGGTACCTATTCATGTATGTTTTATTGCTGAGTGCGCATATATTTGACAAGAACAATGATTTTTTAAAAGTCAGACGTTTCACTTAATAAATAAATTTACCTGTAGTCTCTCTGACAACAACCACATCAGGGTGCGCTATCATCTGGTTCAAAGCAACCACACTCTCGTGCGTCAATTCCACCGCCTTAGGGAACCCTGTGGTACCGCTCGAGAAGGGAAGGATTGCGAGATCTTTTGGACCTCGTTGTGCTGATTTTAGGCACGAGGTGTCAATGTTGAAGTCTTCTGCTAATTCTGCGAACTGGAAAAATTAAATATTACAATTTGTCTCCAGGTATGTGCTTTAAAATGCGGTCCTGCGGCTAGACATCTAGTCGAAGATCAAACCTGGATGAGGCTGGCTAAAGATCGAAGCCAATGGCATATTATGAGAGAGGCCTATACCCAGCAGTGGGACGAAACCAGCTGTGGATGATGATGATGATGAAGTAATCTAGCCAGTCAGTTGACCGTAGTTTAATCGATAAGGCATCATGGGCATATCCTACATAATATAGGTTCGAATTCTACATTATTGTATATGTAATGTAAGTAGGTATGTAAGAGGTGGTCAGTGCAACATCTGTAAACAACTTTAAGAACCGGCTTAATGACTGGTTAAACAAAACCAAAAAATCTCTTGTTTACTTGTGATCATTGCACCAGTGGACTATATAATTTTGAACTTTGTGTAAACTATATAAAACAATTTTGACACAGTGTGATATAGGCACATCAGCAATTTGCTGCTCGCCCATTATTCAAATAAATAAATTCAAAGGTAAACCCCGACTAGAAGGTGTAGAAAAAATGACCTATTCAAATTATTCATCAATTTCCTGATGATTCCATTGTTACGATGAGGAACATAAATAGACTAGTTTATGAGTACCATAAAATTTGACTAAATGCATACTTAATTATAATATGTAGAACTGGTGGGTGCGCGCGGCTTTGCTCGCATTGAGAAATAAAACTTGCATCCCTTATTTCACCCGTTTAAAAGTGGCATTTCCAAAAATATTTTCTTATCAGATGCTTACGTCATAACATCTACCTACATTCCAAATTTCAGCCCAATCCGTCCAGTGGTTTGGGCTGTGCGTTGATAGATCACCATATCAGTCAGTCACCTTTGAGTTTTATATACATATATAGATAAGAATTAAAATTTGTTATTTCTACACTTTAGTTTCACTGTACCTTTATAGTTCCCTCGGGCAGTTCATCATTGTCTATCAATACGATAGGTATTTTAACTTGTAACGCGTCGCACGCTTCCTTGATGTTTTTGTATGAAATTTTCGAAGCGACTATTGCTTTGCAATCGATGAGACTTAGCTGTCTTTGGAGTTCATCTGAAAAGTGATTATTATGAGTTAATTTATTAAATGCTAAACCTGCACTATGGTTGTTTGAATTAAACTTTTATTGGATCAGCCGCTCAGTCTGAAGTGTTTGGAAATGAGTGTGGATTTTCGCGCCTGGCAGTAGTAGACCGTAGCCTAGTTGGAGCGTTCCGGACGGTGATCGGAAATACGCAGATTCGAATCCTGCGCTCGTGATTATTTTCGCTCATTTTCCAATAAAAGTGATTTTTTACATTAGATATTATCTCTCTCTTTGAGTCGTATTTCCTCATGAGTGAGGGTCGTGACTCCCCTGCAGAATTAATAAAGAATATATAGTTATTATAGAATTAACTACTTAATAATGTGTAAAGTGATTGTATTAGTGTAAATTATCTTTACCTTATAATAGCGAAAATATGTATAGGTATATGTCTACGCCCTAATTCCTGTATAAACAGGATACATGTAAATTTAAGCTAATAATAAAAAAATAGTAACTGTCGAGTATTGTGGAGTACAAACTGTACAGTATTTTAGTCTACTTAACATTTCTGGGAAAGTCTCGACTATTTGTCCAGGGCCCTGATTCTGTAAGGCCCAGGCTTGTCTTGCCATAAACGCGTGACGTCACACGACATCGTAACTTGTATCGTATCGTGGCACGGTAAGACACGGTTAAATGGTATTCTGCATGCCATACGATAGGTTGTCTATGACACGTTACAATTACACGTGTTCGTCCAAAAATCTTCTTTCCGGTTTTTTCTATAAATTGCGGTTTTTGATGTGAGCGTTTATTTATTAATTAAAAGTTAATTAGGTCGAGAAAACCATAAAATAATACACAATTTCTTGATTGATTACAAAAATTCTAGTAAAAAGCTACAAAATCACTTTTGCTTACTAAAATAAAACCTCTGAACTATGATTTTTCAACGAACAATTTACTCGTATTGTCAGTGTCAAATTGTAGAATTTGTTTTGTAAATATTAAATTAAATATCTGTAAATATTTTTCCTGTATTTATCTTCGCGTGAGTGTTTTGCAGAATGGATAGTATTTTACGCAGAAGGATAATTTGACTGGCGAAGCAATAGCCGCTCCCTCTCGTGCATGAGGTTTCGTGCGCCGGTCGTGGTGCTGGTGCTCCTGAATGGGAGGTCGACGCGCCTGCACCACCTTCAGGAACCACCGCATGTCGTCCCGGTGCTGTAGAAAAGCGCTGCCACGGCAGGCATTTCACCACCAGCATCACCACGTCGAGCAACGCCGACCGTCACTGGAACGCCGCCGGCCAGAGCGACTCGAGGTGACTTCCCGGGTTCAGCGTGCCCTGGAGCCCTCATTAGAGAACAGTCTCGATGAGGCTTATTGATGAGTGTATAATAAAAATCTATTTAAGCAACAATAATATTCTGTTTTAGTCCCTTCAGTGCCTTGATTAAGATAATTAGTGTTAATAGGGCTCAAATTACCTTTTAGGTACTTATAGGAATTGTAAAAATATTATTTGATAGACACAAATACAAGACAAAGTAATCAAAGAGCTTTGAAGCTAATAGTACCCACTACCCATAAAGACTAACTGATAATAAAATAGCCCAACCCGTTCAAAGGGCCACCCGCCCTTGCAGGGATTGGCCGAGACCTGAAGCCATATCACTATGGTTTTTCAGGTATTCGGCCTAATAGCCCTGCTGGGCCGGAGCCACCTTTTGACGGCTGACTGGGCTGGGCTTGCAACAGCTAGGTGATGGGTCCAAATTGAATGATCATACATTTAACAACACCATTCACAATGAATCACTAATCGCTTTCTTATACCACATATAAGATTAAAAAATGTCATATTATGTTGAATATTAATAAACTTACAATTGAAGTAGGATAGGATACTTACTTATTTATTAGGATTAGTTAACCACAGGCCACAAGATTCGAGATAATAAATATTAAGATTTTAAATTTTATATTAAGTTATAGATTTTAGAATATTTAGTTTTAATTTTAGCTACACCCTAATTCCCCTCTAAACAGGGCAAATGTAAATACCTACATTTATGCTAATAAAGGAATTGAAATAAAAAGCCTTGTTATTCTTAAAACCTTATAATACATGTAACATTATTTAACTACTATATCTCTATTATAACATTTCTGGTTACTTAATAGGTATTAAGTCAAATTACTTGACATTTTATTTTATTTACATAAGTTATATGACTCCTTCTAGGTAAAGGCCTCTTCCAGCCTATCCACCTTGCCTCCAGTTCGGTGCAACTTTTTCTATATCTTTGTTCTACCTGTTTTCAGGTCTTCCTTGTTTTCCTAGTGCTCCTTTCCAGATACTTGCTCTTTTTGTCCATCTTTTATTTGGTAACCATGCAAGGTGCCCGGCCCATTTCTATTTCTGCTTTAGTCCATGTTGTAAAGCATCCACAATTTTTTTGTTTTCTTTCTCTTATCTGAACATCTTATTCTGTATTTGAGCTTGATTTTTGTTATATGTACTTCTTACCATGGAATGTTGGCATGTTTTTGTATCATTCGGCTGGTTGTTGCAAGTGAACTTACATTAGGTATATGTGTACAAGTATATTCTGTTTGTTTCTTTGTTGGTGTGGCATGCTTTCCTCCACGGCGGCCGGCCATACTGGAGGAGGTTGTGTGGAGATTTTACAATACATAACACTTCTTCCATAAATTTATTTGATGATTGCAGCTAGTATTTGAGGTTATGTATGGGTTTGTTATGTACATATTTTTTTGTTTTTTCTGGCCTTTTCACACTATTTTCACGGAAGGAGGCACAAAAAACACTATTTTCAGATGGATATGTCACTTCACAGGTTGCTTTATTGTTTTCAACAGGTTTTGTCCGTTCATCTTTTTGTTGCGTAGTAATTCGCCGTTTGCCGGTCGGCTTGTTGTTTTCGAAAATGCTTCGATTTTTTAGGTGTTTTCTATTGTAAAACAGGTTTTTAGACGATTTTATCCTCAATAAATGTTTAGTAGCACAAATTTTATTCGGAGATTGAAACTTATTGTTTACACAGACACAGAATACTAAGTAGTTACTATGGGTAATACCGTGTCTTGGCGTGTTACGTGCCCTCGCAGCGCAAGATAAGTTGACAGTTCAATTCCTTACGTCAATGTGGTTACGGAATCTGATATTGGCATAGCGAATACCATAAACGCGCGTAACACGCCTTTAACGTGTCTTGCCGTGTTACGATAGAGAAATGGCCTTACAGAATCAGGGCCCTGACACGGCAGTCATTAAGCCATGTCAGAGGCCTTTAGGGCTCTTTGAAAACTGATACCAGTGTCGGCCACTCCTATATGAACTTACTTACCATATGTATGTAATTTAATACCACATATAGACTACGAAAAAACTTTCATAAGAATTGATAACCTCCTTTTTTGAAGTCGGTAACAAGCATGATTTTTTATTTTAATATCTTCTTAGCGAATGAGAGTGGCCAACTCTGGTGTCGAGAGTTTATCAAGCCGCCCTGAGGGTCTCTGACATGGCTTAACGACTGCCGTACTAGACAAACAGTCGGGACTTTCAATTTAACGTGTCATCCGACCCACAATTTTATTTTAGGGCAACACAGATGGACTTCATAAAGGATAAGTTGTACTTTTTAAAAAGTTTTTTTTTTCGAAGCTAACTGCATATTTATAAAAAATACTCACATGATGTATAGACCGGGTTCATCATACTGGCAACACAGCCGGCCTGTAGCACTCCCAGTATCGTACACGGGTACTCTGGCACATTGGGTAATATTATGGCAACTTTGTCATCGTTCTGGAGTTTTAACTTCAGACGTAGAGAGGCTGCGAAACGTACTGACATCTGGTGGGTCTGGGCGAAGGTGTATCCATGGCCTGTTAGAGCACATACCTGGAAAAAAATATGTTTTACTACTATATTTAGTGTTTGCGTAGTATGGTGCTGTGTGCAATGCTTGGATTTTTTTTTATAAATAAGTGGCAAAAAGGCAGACGATCTGCCTGAAGGTAAGCAATCATCGTCGCCTATGGACACTTGCAACTCCAGAGGTGCTGCAGCACTTTGCCAGCTTAGAGAGGTGTTTGAGAATACCCTTTTTAATTTTTAATGTATTTATTACTACTAAAAGACCGCGGCTTCACTCGCATTATTTTAGGATAAAAAGTAGCCTATGACAGACCTAAGACCTCATTATACCTACAAACCAAAAATCATGATGATCCGTGCAGTAGTTTTTGTGTAATTATTATTATTATATATTACAATTCGTTTTTGCGTGATGACTTGATGAGCGTTTAAATAAACAGATGCACAGAGATACAGATAGACAGACCACATTTCAAGAAATTGTTATAATTTGTTCTGTTATCAATTCGAAGTATCTACAAACATTTTTTTTATATATATATCATATCTTCAATGTTCAGACTTTCGACCCTCTGCAGCTTTATTATATGTATAGATAGATTATTTTATTTGAACAGCAGTTCACCTGAAGCGACAACGGCGAGTCTGGTTGCAAGTGGGGCGTGGTCAGTGATAAAAATTAATTTCATTCTCATATTGGTTTAACATTTTGATAAATAAATAAATAAATAAAGCCATTTATTTCCCAACTTAAGTAACATTCAGGAGTAATTGGTTCTAGGTTAGTAAAGCATTATTAATTAATATCAAATTTCAAATTGTGACCTAGGAGTAATCGTTGATAGGAAATTGAACTTTAGAGAGCACATTGATCAAGTAATTAAGTCTTCTTCTAAAATGTGTGGTTTTGTAACTAGACAGTTAAAAATCTTTAAAAATCCTCGCCTTTCCATACAGCTCTACAATAGTCTAGCTCGTAGCATTCTGGAGTATTGTAGTGTTGTCTGGAGCCCAAGTTACAAGGTCCATTCTAATAGGCTTGAAGGTGTTCAAAAAAGATTCCTATATCATGTATCATTCTAGCTCGTAGCATTCTGGAGTATTGTAGTGTTGTCTGGAGCCCAAGTTACAAGGTCCATTCTAATAGGCTTGAAGGTGTTCAAAAAAGATTCCTATATCATGTATAATTTATGGACAATTTGTGTAAATTGCTGACCTCATATCAATCCCGCTTGGACCATTACGGTGTTACTACATTAGAGAAACGAAGCAAGATCAATGATATTATAATGTTGTCTAAAGTGCTTCATGGTAAAGTCTATTGTCCTGAATTAGTAAGCATGTTGACACTTAAGGTTCCCCGCCCAAATAGTATCCTTATCAATAGGAATACTTTCTTTTTGCCTCATCCCAAAACAAATTTGCTTAAGCATTCCCCTGTGTATCGGATCTGTGATTCATATAATAAAATTAGGAATGAATTAGATATTTTTCGTAACTTGTCCTTGACCCTTTTAAAACGAAAACTTTGTAAATTATTGTAAATAGTACCTAGTAGTTTTTTTATGTGCTGATAATGTGTCTTTTACTGTTGAGTTATGAGTTGTATTGATTTAGGGTAAATTACTACTTAATTTGTTATTTTTAATTGTACTTATAATGTTTGCTCCTCATGTTAGATAATATAATATTATGTATATTTGAATTTGTATTGCATGCTTAGAAATTAGGGTATTTTTATTTGGTAGATTTAATATGTACCTATGTTAGGTTTACTTTTAGAATGAAATGTACGTCCGTAAGTTTAGCTATGTTATTATTTTAAGTTAGTATTAGTACATTTTTAGTTTAGTGAATTTATAACAATAAATAAAAAAAAAATGAATTTAAAATAATTTTTCTTTTAATTTATAAAAAAATGTTGAATGACATCACTAGAGACAAGAACACTGGCTGGTTCCTTGCACAAAGGATTTCTATAGCAATCCAGCGTGGGGATGCAGCCAGTGTTCTTGACCCATACTATACCACATGTTTTAAATTTAGGTTAAATGTACATACTCTTTTTTAGTTTAATTGTTTATTATGATTGAATAAATAAGTAGGTACTTAGTTTTACAAAAAAAAAACATATTGTGTAAAAATTGCATCTATAGCATATTTTCTTTCATGTGAAACAATAAGTAGGTAATGACAATATACCGCAGTAATACCATGTCACTAGAAGTGTTACTGCATTCAACTTATCAGCTTATTTACTTAGCTTTAAGATGTTTGTTCATACATATATCTATCTAAAACTTACCGTAGCAGTCTTATCTGGCCACCTGTCTAGATTCTGCCAAACAAAATCATTGACAGTTGTGTAGGGGGTCTTTATTTCTTTATACACTGACGTTAGGATCTTGCTTTCTGTACTGTTGAGCCTTATAGCAGTTGATACTGCCGGCCTATCTTTAGCTGCTCTTAATAGATTTAAAGTTGATCTTCGGAGGGTGCTCGACATCTTTACTGGCTGGAAAAGAAGAGAAAATGTTGTTTAATATTGGGAGGACATTTATATGGTTAGCTAAGCGAAAAAATATAAAATATATACAGATTAAAGTTTTATAGGTGATCACTTTTTAGTGATGCTTAAGTTTTTTTGGAAAATAATAAAATAAAGACAGCATTTTATTTATTTATTCTAAGTCACTATTTTGTGCAACAGGTATATATATTTATGAGCCTATTGTCAAGTATTCAGTATTTTTAAATACTTCAGATAAAATCTGTTACTGGGACAAACAATATAGTATTTACTTACCCAAGTAATTTACTTAAGCACACACTACTATTATTTATTTAATCTATACTAGTCTATACTAATATTATAAAGCTGAAGAGTTTGTTTGTTTGTTTGTTTGTTTGAACGCGCTAATCTCAGGAACTACTGGAGCAAATTGAAAAATTATTTTTGTGTTGAATAGACCATTTATCGAGGAAGGCTTTAGGCTATACAACATCACACTGCACCTAATAGGAGCGAAGAAACAATGGAAAATGTGGAAAAAACGGGGAAAATTATTCATCTTTGAGGGCTTCCGTTGCGTGTGCTGCGAAAACGGTTCAAGTCATGGGTAACATCTATAATTTATAAAGCTGGTGAGGTTGTTTGCTAAAATAATTATGATGCCAAAAATATCCACGCGGACGAATTCGCGAGCGCAGCTAGTTATAATATAAAAGCACCTGTACATACAAACACCAGATGTACACTAGGTATTGTGCATAAATTAAAGTATTAAGTACCTAACATGACACATAAAATTGTAGTATTATTTCAATTGTTTTATAACAAAACTAGTGGCTGCCTGCGGCTTCGCTCGCATTAAGAAGTAAAACTTGCATCCCTATTTCACCCCTTTAAAAGTGGCATTTCCAAAAATCATTTCTTAGTGTAAGCCTACGTCATAGCATCTACCTTCATTCCAAATTTCAGCCCAATCTGTCCAGTCTCAGAATACTGAGCGTCCAGTGGTTTCGGCTGTGTGTTGATAGATCACTATATCAGTCAATCAGTCAGTCACCTTTGAGTTTTATATATATATAAGTTTGGCTGAATTTCAACAGTTGTATATATGTACATATGTATCTACATACATATTGGATGTACTTTGCTAGCTTAGGTAGAAGCTGAAGCTGATTGTTTGTATCATCATTAGTATACATAATCTACATATTGCAGCAACAAAGTCATGCTCAGTTATTTCAATGAGATCTGTAAGTTGGAGTACATTTGTTAAAGGGAAATTAACAAAATGCCCCAAATGGGTTGTCAGTGCAGTACCTATCAACCCCACAAGAAATTAGATCAAAATTTTCATTCTACAAATGCAATTCCACAAAACTTCAAATCCACAGAAATAAGTACTTAAGTAAGTTTGATAACTTATTTAAATTGTAATTAAGTATCCACTGTATTGACTTATAAGTGTGTGATGCAATTTAAAAACATGTTTTTTGTTTGTTTTCATAAAGTAGTAGGTGAGTGATTATAAGGTATGAGTAGAACTGCAATACAACAGTTAAATCAAATCAAATCAAAATAATTTATTAAGCTAAAAGATAGTGTGTACAAATTTTTTTCTTAGTGTCCAGATGTTTACTTACTATTTCAGTTTTGTACATGTAAAGCATATCTGGAAGTTTCAGGCAAAAGTGTAGGCAAGATAGTATTGATGTTTTTTATTTATTTGTGACCATTTTGCACTGTGAGCATGGAGGAAAGGTTGATAGTTTACATTATACTTTGCCATAAAAGTTTAGATTACATTTAAAGTTGTCAATTTATTTAATTATGATGTTGGTACTTAAGTATCTACAATAAATATTTTTTGATTGATAGATTTGATTTAATCCCTAAATATAAGTAATAATTTTATCAGGAGGCAATTTCAAGAGCAAGAACTGCAATGGTAAAATAATAGTCTTCTTAGAGATAGGTAACTAAAACTTGGACTATAGTGTATACTAATTATACCTACTTACTAAGTTATTTATTTCGAGGAAACAGAACTCATCTAAATATATAAAACTCAAAGGTGACTGACATAGTTTGGATCTGGTGACGGATCTGGCTGAAATTTGGCATGCAGGTAGATGTTATGACGTAGGACGACATATCTGCTAAGAAAGAATTTTTGGAAATGCCACTTTTAAAGGGGTGAAATAGGGGATGCAAGGTTTACTTCTTAATAGGAGCGAAGCTACGAGCACCCACTAGTAAAATATAAAACTGAAGGACATTAAAATTTAAAGTTGTCATTATTTATTTAATAACTAAGACTCAACTTTTAAACTGTAATCACGAACAATAATTAAAAATACTGATTATGTATGTATTATTCTAATACTAATTATATCTATTATACAATTTTATCTCAAAACTTACATGATAAATAAATATGCTCCGAAGATAGTAAGCTGTTGACAACCTGCTAGTACAAAATCTAGGGCACAACTGATAGGGTGCTATATAGTTGTAGCTGCTTTGATAAAAATATCCATGAACAGTAAGTAGCGAATTTATTTATCAAGTAATTGGTAGTAATCTAAAGTACCTACATAAGGTTCATTATTTGATGTGATGTGATCAAAAAAATATTTTGATCCAACTCAGATACAAAATAGAATAGGAATAAATTAGAGAGTCGACGTGTGACTTCGGTACACGCCAAAGTATAATATTTTCAGAATAAATAAAGCCAGTTTGAACATTAAATTACGTTTGCCTTGCCACTTATATACGAAAGATTAAAACTGTGGAACTTAGAACTAAACCAATAGGTAAATTTATATGACAGAAAAATAACTTACGTTTACAAATAGCGCTGCAGAAGTATGTGTTTCTTGTTGTTGGGTGTTTTGTTTTGTTTAACAATGTTCCATTCAAATTTATGCTGTAATTATGCGGTAAGCCTTGGACTTTGGTCGGACAACACTTTCACTTTGTTGAAGAAACCGGTATCTTCCCAACAGCTGCCTCGTTATTCTGTACTAATTCCGTTAATCCATATTCGAATTTACTCAAACTTTCCTCTAAAAGTCTTAAAAATTTAATAGAAACAAAAGTAAAACGTTTAAAAGACAAAAAAATCACGGCAAAATCATACTATCCGACTGATTTAAAAAGATACAAACAAAACATTGAAATGTCATTGGAGATAGGGTTTATCCACTTGTAAGAAAGAGAGATCCAAACAGCTCTCAATTTAATTTGCTAACAACTTCTTTGGACGGGTTACATCACGTAAACAAATCGAACAACGTTTCATTATACGTAAAGTATATTAAAAAGTACATACGCAAAGTAAGGATTTGTTTCTCGTATTTTTTTTTCTAGATTAAATATTTTTGATTTGTACCTTAAATGAATTTTAATTTTATTTTATAAATACTTCACAAAATATTATTTACCCATATTTAAAGAAGCATATATTTTTTTTCTGAATTAAATTGGCATAAAAGTTTTGCACCAAAATGAAAAATTTGGTCCGGCTAATTTTGGTTTATTCCAATGTTCTAGAATCGCTCTCAAATACTTACTATTTCCTGTGCTATTTCCCACTAGCCCAATACCTTTTTATCCACATCTCTGAATCCTCAAACTAAAATCATTTCTGCTTGTCGTTATGTAGGTACTACTATCAGTGATGGCTTTTATTTTTTGCAACAGTAGTCTAATAAACCAAGTCAAATGCTTCTGAGCCGGTTCCAAAACCCTCGCTGCTTCTATACGAATCAACTTCAATGAGTAGGTAATTTACTTACTAATTTCAATATAGGTCACTAGGTTTTCCTCAGCAAATACTTTTGGCATGCGTCCGAAAAGTTCAGGATCTAGTTTTTTGACATCAATGTGGTCAATGAGCTTACATAGTTCATCATTCTTAAGGTAGGTATGAATTCCTGTAGCATATTTTCAATGAATACCTACAGGATGGTAAATAAATCGCCCAAACTTATTTGGTACATTTATTCTTATGTTTTTGATACAATAGGTAATAGATATGGGAACAAAAAAAGTTGACAGCTGAAGATGCGTGATAGCTACGAACGTAAGTAGGTACCTATTATGTATCATGTAGGAACAAAAATATTATCTAACAGTAACAAATTTCAGCAATTGAAATCTCACATTTAGATTTATGACAGTGGTTCTTCGACTCCACAATTATTAAGATAGGAATACGTAGAAGCATTAAAACTCTCAAAAATGATTAAGTTAAGAATACAAGTCAATTTGCCAATAAAATAAGCTATAACAGATTTTAAGGTATTTTTTAAAACTATTCATTCGGAGTACATCAGTATTATACATTTTGTACCAATGCAGGATACCTGACTAGTAATTTACTATTTTTGGCATAATATATTTAGGATAAGCCATTAATAAGAATAATTAATTAATTAATACAAAATATTACAAAGCATATTTGACAAAATACACCAAAATGTAGCCTGCAGTGCAGACAGTCATTTTTTTTGTATTAAATTACTTTACAATACAAAGATTAACAAGACGCATGTATGGGGGATAGATTATACAAAAAATTTGGTACTTATCTAAAATATAATCTAAACAATAATGAAAACCTTTTCAATTTTTCGAAAATTTTGAAAGAAATGATTATGAGTGATGCAACGTCAAATGAACGTTAACATGTTTGAAGAATTTTTGCCAAGGTGTCGTTCAAAAGTTAACAATAATAATGAATCGTCATAGCAATATTCTAGCAGTCTTAATGGCATGCGACACATATAAGCCATATAAATTGCAAAATCAGCAAGATATATTTTATATGAGAATACTCTACTTTACAAACCTTTAGATTGTAATGCAAATTACTAGATATAATTATTTTATGGCCGGAAATTTGGCATGGCTAAGAGGAACAAGTATTGAAGTTATTTAAACAAAAATACACATATAAAAAATAAAAAAAATTGTAAACGTTTGGTTCATAGACACATTATAGTTGGGGAAAGTTACGTAAAATTTGGTTACAAAAAACCTGCTAGGTATTTCATTCAATAAGTAAATTTCAAAAGTATTCTCGTATAAAAAATATCCAATGGTACATTCGTATCGTGTTATATGTTTTCCGTCTAATTACAAAACGAGGTTTAAGTGTTAGTCTAGGACTAAAAAATTAAAAATCGGATTTGGTTGATCAAACATCACATACAAGCAATCAAAATGTCAATTTCAAAATGGAACTTTGATTTAACATTGGAACATTTTGACAGTCTGATAATTATGACAGTAGACAGACAATTTTCAAACAAGTAAAACGGACTTGGTTTAGACTTATATTTAAACCACGTTTTATAATAAGGCCCATAATTATCGTTTTTTTATAGATCTAAATGTAACGATTATAACATTGTGACTTCTATATCTTTACCAATGAAAAATAAAAGATCAATGCTCAAACATTTGCCTAATAAAACAATTTTTGTCTGTTTTACACTAAGATTGCTTTAACAACATGTGAATTTCCACATAATTATAACAGAAATAAGTTACAGTATAGTAATTTCGATTTTACAAAAAAAATAAACAAAATAATTATAACTGGCATGAATTTTGAATGACACAAAAACATGGGCCAAGTTATCTGCAAAACAATGCATACTTAGTACGAGGCAAGATGAAGACTTTTCTTAATTGGGTCTTTAATTTTACTATTTCACAGATAATTTAGAACAAGTCTTAGCTTAATTCGTTTTAAAGTATTTTTGCATATTTCTTATCAGTCAAATTGACATTTCCAGTCACATTAATTTTCTTCATTCTTGGAATTTATTGAATCTGAAAATAAAGAAAAAAAGTGATTAGTAAGGAATTAGCAGGTAGTTGGTTGTGGCTTTGCCTGCTTGTCTAGGGGTGCGGGTTTGATTACTGTATAACACAAGTAATTATAAATTTTAAATATTTGTACTTAATTACTTGTGTTGAGTCTTGTTGTTTCTATGTATAACTAGCTGACCCGGCGAACTTTGTTCCGCCTTAGAGGCAATAAATATGCAGATTTTGGATTTTATTCAATTCGATTTAAAAAAAAAAACCGGCCAAGTGCGAGTCGGACTCGCGCACCGAGGGTTCCGTACAAACCTGCAAGGTTAAATATTTTGTGATGTAACTAAAAATTTATGGTTTTCGTAATTTTTCCTTTATCTATGCTATAAGACGTTGCTTCGTACCAAATTTCAAGATTCTGAGTTCACGGGAAGCACCCTGTAGGTTTTGATTCCCTTGCAAGTGTCGAAAATTTGCGGCATAAATGGCTGTATCTTTTGATTGCGTTGGCTTAGAAGTTTGATTTTTTCACAGCTTCAAGGGACAGTAGACCTGAGTAATTGATATAAATTTCAGCTTCATACCTCTACGCGTTTACGCGTTCCTGAGAAAAAGGGTCTTGACAGACGGACGGACGGACGGACAGACGGACAACAAAGTGATCCTATAAGGGTTCCGTTTTTTCCTTTTGAGGTACGGAACCCTAAAAAAACGGGGTAAAAAGTATCCCATGTCCGTCTCCTGGTTTTAAACTACCCCCCCCCCCCCCCCCCCCACCAATTTTCAGCTAAATCAGTTTAGCCGTTCTTGAGTTATAAATGGTGTAACTAACACCACATTCTTTTATATACAAAGATAAGTAAGTATTTACTAAAGAAAAGTATATATGTATTATATTCGTTATCTAGTACCCATGATATACGTGTAAGCTTAGTATGGGGCTAGATGGCGTTGTGTGATAGTCTTGAAATATTTATAAATAAAATTACATATTCCATAATAGACATAATTCGCGAATAAATAAAAACTTTGTAAAAACAATTATTACCATAAACTACTGGAGATTCCCGATATCCTCTTCAAACAGCCTCTTGCCACCTTTCAGAATCTTCTCACCGTCATTACTGAATCGGTTCACGTACTGTTCCAGGCGGCTCAGCCACTGAGCCCAGTGCTCTCTCAGCTTGTCAGTATGTAGGTGATATGCGTCCGCTTTAGATCCATCCGTGTAGGCTATTACTAGTAAAGCGTCGCGCACGTTCAAATGCTTGTAGTTCAGGTCGTTGCAGACGGCGCCAAAGTAAGCAGCCAATTGTACGGGGTTGTCGTAGGTCAGGGCTAGCGACTTCCGTGGCTTGTCGGATTTCTTCCATTCGATCAGGGTGGGCTTGTCTCTGGAAATGACAAATTTGGTAGTGTTAGCAGAAGCAGTCATAAAGAAAATGAGGCACCATCCGTTTTTATCATTCTGAATGTACCTAAGGCTTCTTTTTATCCCCAAAATAGTGGGTGCTTAAGATTAAAAAATCAAAATCAAAAATAATTTATTAAGCCAAAAGATAGTGCGTACAAATTTTTTTTAGTGTCTAGCTAGAAGATTCGAAATACACCTTTAACATGGAATACTTTTGTTTTTTTTTTTAATTTTTCCCCTAGCAAGGAACTTTCTAGCTATCTCAAAATATTTATGTGGCACCAAATATTAAATGGTGTACTCCGCGCTGCCTCGTTTGGGGGTAAATCTATGCCGTTATGCTAAATGTGCCACTTTTGAGCTCAGAATTGCTAGGTTACTAGCAGAAATCTGTTGGTCCAATACTATATGCTATTACTAATTGTACATCACTTTTATAACATTAGACCTTAATTTTCATTAAATTCAAACAACATGTTTTATCAGAACGCTTTACATCAATAGGTACAAAACTTAGAGTATACATAACTAAAGTATACTCTAAGGTACTAAAGGTTAAAATCACGAATGGCCTCATAGTATATAAATAGCACTATTACACACTACTTCCTATTCTGTGATGTTATTGACACGACATAAGTTTACATATATGAATATGTGTATCATATACTTTATTGAACAGAAGTAAAACAATTTCAAAGAGAATAAATTTAAAATTTAAGACTTGCGACAAATGTAAAGACAGTACCTAGCTGAGTTATATTTGTCTTATTCAGTAGCATATTTATTTCATCATATGAAAATGTAATATGCTAAATGCTTTGTATTTAGATAAGAATGCAACTTGCTACATACAAATGTAACATACAGTGTAAGACTACTCTTTACCTTTAGTCACAGATTAGAAAGAATCCCTAATGAAAAAGTAATATGTGCAGGAGTTATAGAGTCAGTATTTTTTCACACATATTATAAAAGAAGCCAATGGCATATTATGAGAGAGGCCTATATCCAACAGTGGGACAAAACCAGCTGTAGATGATAGATTTAAAAAAATATATAGACAGTGTAGGTATTTATCCATCTTTAACCACAATTTTATCTGTAGGTATAGGTGTCACTTCCACTGACCTAGGGGTCAATTGGTCAGATTGTAAGACTGCCTAGTGTAAAAAAACTGCATATTCTTCATGCAGGAAAAGGAATATGCATTAAAGTGAAATGGGAATGGACTCTCTCTTTGAGTTGTATTTCTTCTTGACTGAAGGTTTGGGCTCCTCCACAGAATATTAGTTAGGAGTTTTCTTGGGCAGATATGTTGTAATACAAGCAGGTTTGTGTTATATGTATAATGATATACATATATACCTAAACACTCACTTGTTGGGAAAAGTGGTGAAACTGATAAGCCGGGGGTGCACTGAGTGCTCCTTTGTTTATGATGGTTTGCCAATTGGCTGGAAAGAGGTTCTTTGTTTGTGATTGTTTTAGTATCGGAATGTATGTATGTATTAGATATAAAAACCTAATGCTATTTATTAATTATTTACATTATTAAAACAAACAATAAAAAAGGCGAAATTATTTACCGATCAGATGAATAAACAAAGCAAACAGCGCAAAGTAAACAAAGTAAACAAACAGTAGTTGTGCAAGCAATGTGTGTTGTTGTATGTAGTGTGTGTTTAGTCCAACAATGTCTCTGACATTCATTGTTGGAGGAAGTATAGACGGAACAACAACAAAAAAAATACAAGCAGGTCTTAGCCGGAAGACACATATTCTCAGATTAGGAATGGATAATGGGATATAATTAAAACTTTACATTCTATGAACTCTTGCATCTATCAACTTTCCAAAACAGATTTATCAACCCAATACCAGATAACCTTGAAATATTCCCTTGACTTTGCATAAAAATACATACATATATTCAAAATTATCATCAAACCTGTGATGTCATTGACTTCTTGTTATCACAGAGGCACGAGTGATAAGGAATATTGATAGTGTTGTTTTGAACTAACACTGGCTTTCTTAATCTTTGGTATTTCAGATTGCTAAATAATCATAGTGATTGAACAAGTTTTATTAGGCAATAGGTTTAATAAATGTCAGGGTATTAAATGAATGCACTAAGAAGTTAGGTAACAAAATTGTTATAGAGATAGATAGACATATAAATACTTTATTAACAATACTTTATTGTTAGCAAAGAGGTTTCATTTGAAATGAATTGAATTTGTAAGATATCAGTTATTACAGATGCTTGGAACCACATTTTGTTCCATAAGTATAGGAAGCTTTGTGTGAAAATCATTAATTATATCAAAAAGCCTTAAAAACTCTTTAATAATGAATAAATTCCGTCAATTCTATTAATTAGGTATAAACTACTACAATTGCAGTTATTGTACAAGTCTGACCAAAGAGGGCAATATTATTTATTTAATGAATTGTGGCTAAAATGAATCATTCTACCATATATAATGAATCAGAATTAATAGGTAGCATTTATGATCAGAAACAAGACGTGTAAGTTATTTATGGCTATTGGAAATTGACACAATATCTGTATTGTCTATGTCGAAGTATGCATTACACTGCAACTCCTCTGAAGTTAAGTAATGATGCAGCCTAGGTACAGAGTTTCGATAGCCATTCATACATCCACTCCATACTGTCCTATGGTATCATTCTATGGGGAAACTCTACAGAATACGAAAGAGTTCTGAAGATGCAGAAATGAGCTATAAGAACATTAGTTGGCAGTAAGTTTTCAGAATCGTGTAAAGGACATTTTAAAAAATTGGGCATACTGACGTGTGTATCAGTGTATATACTGGAAGTTATCAAAAACATTCAAAATAATCTATATAAGTGCAAATGGAAGACTGTTCATAGCAATCGCACTATAAGGAACAATAAAATGCTACTTGAACCAGTATACCCGCGGCTAAAATTGATGAAAAAACACCTATGATAATAGGACGGATGTTGTTCAACAAGCTGCCGGAAGCTGTAAGATCTACCTCTAATCAAACCCAATTCCTAAATAAAGTGAAAGTGTTATTACTTGACAAAACGGTTTACTCTATCAAAGAATTTTTTGACAATGACTACAGCCAGTTGCTACTGGCTATTTAAATTGCTATTTAAATACCTATATTTGTTATATTATGTTTTGTCCAATAGCCCATTTACAGCTATTGTAAAATTATGAATGTAATTAGACATTATTTATTTTAAGTCGACATTTTTTACTTTGATGATTCCTAGAAGTTTTTTTTTTACTTTCATTTAATTTTAAATTTATTTGACTTTTTAGTTTATTTTGACATTTATACCATTATAAAAATGTATTATTTTTGAAAAATTAAGACATGTTCAAAATCTTTTAACTGAAAAATATTTTTGTATGACGAGAAAATAGAATTACCAACTTGTTAACTTATAGTTCATATGTTGTGTTTTACTATTGACAAATAAATGATTATCTTATCTTATCTTATCATGAGAAAATTATTTATATATCTTCAAATACTATACAGATAAGAAAATAGCGAAGTACAAATTGCACATAGAGCAGGGTCCACTGATATGATCTATATAACCAGAAAGATGATCTTCTTGGTTATGAATAAATGAATATGGATTAAATAAGGAAGGCGTTTATACCTTTCCTGTATCATCAAAGTGTTAGATAGGAACTACAGTTACTACAATATCAGGAGTACTTACTCATAATCAGCGATAGCATCAAAGATCCCCCGATACTTCAGCAACGGATGTACAACATTGGACTCTATTGCTTTGGGTGTAGATATATTTTTGAGCACATCAGCCACGGATATCCAGACTCCTTCCACATCCTTCTCTATGCGGAGTTGAGTTCTGGGCTGAGTGAAGTAGTTTTTAAGTGTGTTGTGGAACTTTGTACCGACAGCCATTTGAGCTGAGGATAAAATAAATAAATATAATTAGTCTTGGACATTCCACACAGCACCATCCAGCTAAGCAAACAGATAAAGTAGTCAAAATAATATCAGTAGAATAGACAGCCAAAAGCAATTTAAGCTGAACTTGTTAGTCATGTACAATGATGAAGTTTGAGTCAATAAATACAGTAAACAAACAAGAAAAATATCTGGCAAGTATGTCAGAATGGAAGTTGGTAATATGATGACATACTTATTGGTGCAAACAACCATAATAATAAGAGTCAGTAATGCAATTCTACTATCTTCGATTATAGGAATTAGGTGAATGTTACAGTTCTAAGCAAGTATTTGTAATAAATTTATTCTCTTTTACTTTATTAAGGGCACAGATGAGAGTGACTTATTGTAATGAGAAGGGTATAAATATAAATACCTAGATAAAATTTATCAAACTCCTCTTTGCCCATCTCTGCTATTCTCTCTTGCTTCCATTTTTCCAAAGCAGCTCTGGAGTCATCAGTCATGGTTTTATTCAAAATAAGAGTTACTGAAGGGAACTGCTCAGTGAAATCATTCTTATGTTGTTTAATTTGTAATATTTTGTCTTCACTTGCATATCCGGGCTGAGCTGCTGAGCTACGGGCTGCATTTTGCACTGCCGAAGTTTGAACACACCTCACAGTTGTGTTATTGAACAAAACACCCACAATATTGACACAGTTCCTTGTATTCTGCCACATTTTCTTTCCAACAGTTAGCACAGAAGAGTTCAGATATCCGGACAAACGGGATGTCACTGCATTTCTTCCGTCGATGTATTTCGATATGTTTTCGGCGCGAGCGGTGCCAGTGTTTTGATGCGCGGTATTTTTAGCTGAAAAACAGATATATTTGTATCTACGCGTGTCTATATCGCACGGCGCTAAATGCGAAATGTCATATGATTTTAATTGGCAAGAAGCGAGCCACGCGCTTTAATGGCTCGCGTATGGACACGAAAGGCGCTACAATGTAAACAACTACTAAATAACTACGCCTGTTCTAGTGATTGGATAGTAAACTGACGCAATTCGTCAGTCGTGTCTCAAGTAGGTACAGTCGATAGTCATTGAATCTATTCTCGTTTTTAGAAAGTAGACGGTATGCAACTACAGATTCAATGCTAACAAGTGACAAGAATGCTACTTTTCTACTTACCAGCCTTCTTTTCACTTCGTTTCCTCTCCTTCGAAGTTTCCAACAAGGGGCCAAACAACTCTTTGTTCTCTTTATTGTACAATTTAATTTTATCCGCCGGTTTCAAGATCGAAGCGGGTCGAACTACTTTATTACGGACGAATTCTTTAGAATATCTTTCGAGAGAAACCCTGCGACCGATTGTGCAAATCGGTCTGAACATAACGATTTTAGCACGTACCAATTCTGATTAGAGTTCTGAGAAAATTTCTAATGGATCTGTATCAAATTACTTATGTTATTTAGTGCTCAAATTGTTTCAAAATGCTAAAGATGACGAAATTCATAAAGCGGAGCCGAGAAACAAACAAAATTAATTTCGGAGAAATTTGACTTTAGCATGGCGGCCTAGGTTGACATTACAAACTTATTGTCAAAGTCATTGTATCAAACGAAACTTTTTTAAATTCACAAGAATCATGTATTAAGTCTTCTTTGTCTAAGATTAAGTCTTTATTGCGTTTCACTACATTACTAGCAGATGGCGCTAAAATAAACTCAAATACCCACCAACCTTTATAAGAAAATGTTATCATCATCATCTTAGCCAAGATAAATGGGCATAGAGAGCGCCCAGGTCCTTCCACGGAAAATGCATGTTCTCGAATTTTGTAGTCCTCATGAGACTTCATACATATCGGTTTCCTCGCAATGCCTATAGTTAAATTAAGTACTTATTTTGACAAAAAAATATAGAGGATCTTCTTCTTCTTATGAGAGTGGCTAACATTGGTGTCGAAAGTTTATCAAGCCGCCCTAAGGGCCTCTGACTTGGATTAACGACTGCCGTACTAGACTAACAGCCAGGACTTACAATTTCATTTGTCATCCGAGCCACAGGAGCGCTCAAAATAAATGGAATGCCACGACCACGTCGACCTTTGATTAATATTGGTAATCAGCGTAATCGAATGCGATTGTTTCCGCTAGCTGAGCTAAGGGCGCTTCGAGAGATAGAGGATCAAAAGTTTTTCATAAATTACTATCCATATTCGTGATTACAACAGTGTAAAAACAAATAAATAAATAAATTTAAAAAATACTACGCGTGGCAAGGCCTGCCGCCATACTTAGTACTTATGTTTTTTTATTAAGTTTATGTAGTAAATTAACATTTTAGAAAGATGTATGTACATACTTAGCTATCTTTTTGAAAAAAATAATACCTACTTTAATGCCAGTTTGGCCTAAGATTTGCTCTAGCACACAATATCACAAATAGGTACGCGAGCTTTTACTCTTTATAAAAAATAAATTAGTACCTACCTATTAGAAGTATGAATATAAGTAAGATCTACGAACGGCTACGGAATTAATCCAAGCATCCTACATCACATGCCGGAACAAAATTCCTTATTCCAAGAATAGTTTTAATTCTTTATTTTGCATTATCAAAAATAACCACCACCGATGCGTTAACGTAAGCTAAATTCACACAACGTAAATAAATATTGGCTCAACGTTAGACAACATGAATGCGGGTTAACTAGCGGCAAGAAAATGAATGTAATCGTTTCTGAGAAAATCGGTGGGTAAAATTTATCTTACGCAATGATTTTAGGGTTATTTGACAAGGATTTGGTTGGCCAAATGAGAACATTGCTTTGTTCACATGTTACTATAAGTTGGTAACAACTATAATGATATAGTCACTAGCACAAGAGAACTCCGTCGAGAATACTTCGCAGAATTGATTCTGCGGGTTCTGTCTGATGATAGGTAGGTAAATTCTGCAGATTCTGTGGAGTCACGACCCTCAGAATTGAACAATAGGACTCGAAGAGAGAAAATTGATAACCACGTCGATTGTTGCAATACACCAGGGACTCTAAGACCTCAGTATGTAAGATGGAATTCATCTTCATTAACTACTGAGAGTTGTAGGTACCTTCGGCGCATAATTGAATGATTCGTTTAGGGAGTTCTCCCAACAAATTCATCGTGCTGGCCGCTTAGGTTCTTTAAAAGAATTAGAAGAAGTTTGTTGTCCACAAAACATGTCGGTTTTCGCAAGTTTTTTTCGCTTCGCTTACAGTTTTCATGAAGCTCTGTATAATATGTATCTACCAGTTCAAGGGTGACGGCAAAGATAAGCAGATGTTATTACATAACATTATATTAGGTAAATGGAGTGTGTTAGTTCCGCAGTATCCGTTTTATTTTATTACTCGGTACCCTTAGACCTTACCTTACTTTGTTAAAGCAATAGGTACCTACTATGTAGGTACTAGTTATTATGTTTGTTGTTTGTGGACACTAGAATACAAAAAAGTCGACATTTGAATGTTAGAGCAAAAATCTCCTACAAGCTACTTAGCTCCTACAAACACAAGGAATCCTACTGTGGGGGCTAGGGACTCAAATGTATCTAAAAATGGTATGTATACACACTCTCTAACTCATTACTTTGGAATGTACTGCTCACTACAATTCGCCCTAAGTTTTATTATGTAGGTATATTATAATGCATGATAGTTCTAAGACCAATTTTTTAATAATCTGTAGCCTACCATTTAAGTTTTGAACAGTAAATAAACGAATTTTATTATTTTATTATTATTATTATCTGCGAGTAAATTCTAATACATAATGCTGAAGTCGATAAGATCAAGGAATGACAGACATGGACAAGATTGTATGGGATAGTGACAATATCTGCAGTAGGATAATTAGATAAATTTTACACATGTACCTAGTTTTGAATATCGTTGAACAAACTTTATACTGACATTGAAAATAAAATTCAAATCCAGGTTCTACAAATGTTATTTTGACGAAGGAAAGCTAAGAGCGAAGCGAGGCAAGAGAAAGTCAAGATAAACAGATAAACATGTTATTGATAATTTGTTCGAATTACATGTCAGATTATGATTAAAATTAAAGATATATTCTAATTATGTACACCTATATAAACATATTTAATTATTTAAATGTCAACTCGATAATTCTATTGATTCAATCAATAGTCAAATACAAATAAAATTAAAATTTGTCGTTAGTACAAAAAAGTATTAACGAGACGGTGTCCAAAATTATATGGATTTTTTTTTATTTTGACTCCCAAAACACTGATACTATAGAACGTTCTTTGAATGAGCCAGTTTTTGAGTTTCAAGTTGAACACGTTATCACTTACAGCGTTTCTTATATCCTCCGGCAAGCAGTTGTACACTTCCGGGCCCATAACATGCGTCAACCGTCGAGACTTCTCAAGTCTCATCCACATTGACGCTAGCTTTCCATCACTGCAGAGAGCCATATCTAAATTATTTGTATCCTCCCGTCTATCTAGGGTTTCTATATTCTTCCTGACATACATTGCCAACTGTATAATAACGATCGCCGGTAGACTCGGGAGTGCCCAGGGACTTGAAGAATGGCCTCGCCGACGTTCGACGCGACACCTTTGCAATGAAGAGAGATAAGAAGAAGAACTTAGAAAAAGCTAGGAAAAAGACTGGGAAATTTTAGCGGCAGCTCTACCGATGATAGCAAAGCTCACAACATTAAGAGCTTGGGACTTGCTTGTATGAACTCTACCTTTTCATTTATATCTTGTCTATACCCTGCCAAGAAGCAAGAAGAAGAAATTCTCACGCTCTCGTCACATAAGTCTCTATTTAAAGCGCTGAGTTTAATAATTGACCCACAAAGCGACCCGACGCTAACAAATCAAAATCGAGGGCGGTTCAATTCTAGTAAAAAACGCTGCCGAGCGGCGTGTCAAGAGATTGTGTCGGCATATGAAAAGATTGACTCATGCTCTGCGCGCACGCACGTTTTCATCTAGAGGAATGCTGAAGCTTGTCAAAGGACAGTCACTTTGATTGTTTTGATCCCGGCATTGTCATAAATAATGACCAGAGAGTTTAAGTTCCGTAAAATAAATCGGTTTGACAATCTAATGCGTCCTTAAACGCATAAGCGTAAGCTGTTTGGATATACTTAAGGTACTAACATATATTATTGTTTTTGCGTTCTTACCGTTTTTCACATTTCTTTGTTATTTTCTTTTCGTATTCATTTATTTACAACTGTTTTTGTACAATATATGTATGTAAAAAGAATATTATATAAACTTAAAACTAGCGGTGCCGCCGCCAACGGGGCAGGACCCAAGCTACCGGTGGTAGAGGCTACAAAGACAGGAATTATTTTTATTTTCTTTATTTTTACGATGAGAGAAGACTATATTTTATCAATCAACATACTAGTTACTGCTCAGAAATCAGAATAGATGTAGTCTACATAGACTAATCTACATATACTACTCTGTTACGTTCTTGGAAGTTACGTAATTTGTGTTACACTCTACATTGCAGCCACTAGGAATTAAGACACGGTGTAGCTAAGCCCGAACCCATACTTTAAAAAACATAAACCTACCAAACAATAAACAATGTTATCTCCCAGAGACTGGGTCAGTGATGCACCGCGAGATGCATTCCAAGAACACAAGATAACATTCATTAGGCTCGTTGAGGGACATCGTTTTAGTTCATTAATGAACGCTTTTAGCCACCAGCTTAAGAAGAGGGAGTTTGTTGAACTTACGTATTATGTATTGCTATGTGAAGTAGTTATAGCGGTGAAGTCTTGTGAACTAAAAGTATGCTTATTATAATATCCTAACCTCTGTCCACGTATGTATTGACAGATATCAAAAATATTAAATTTAACTTTGGACAGATGTAAAAATTTTAGGCCGTAGGCACGTACATATGTATGTATGTATGTTGTATTTAGTATTTTTATCACGGTTGTGACGTCGGATTGGCGAATTCATTACTGAACTTTAAATGTTGTTGGGTGGGGCACGTGGCTAGACGAAACGACAAACGACCCGTTCAAAGAGAGACCTATGCCCAGCAGTGGGATTGAGAAGGCTGTGGATGATGATGATGATGACAATCACGCTTAGCTATGTGGCTATTATGTATTTTCTTCTCCTTTTCTATAGACAACATAACTTCGATTATCCATTGTGTTTGAAATATTGATTCCAAGTTTCTTAATTGACACCAAATTAAGACGTATTGGCGAAAACTTACTTACTGACTCAAAATAAAACTTAATTTACCCACACCTTGCCTATACTACTATAGAAGTAGGTAAGTACTTCTTCTTCTTCTTATTAATTGAGAGCGGCCAACTCAGGTGTCAAGAATTTATCAAGCCGCCCTAAGGGCCTCTGACATGGCTTAGCGACTGCCGTACTAGACAAACAGCCTAGAATTTAACATGTCATCTGACCCACGGAGGCGCCCAAAAGGGAATGCCACTTTTCGTCGCGTCGACCTTTGTTTAACATTGGTAATCGCATGCGATTGTCTCCGCTAACTGAAAGACGCGACGGGTGCTACTACCTATTAGTATTTAAATACCAAGATAATATTTTCATTCTTCTCGTTCAGACTTGATTCGTGGAAAATAATAAATTTTCTAAATTCCCTCATTGCTTTATGAATAAAATACTTCCTTTGACACAAAATTCTGAGAAAAATTCTGAGAAGTTCATATAAGTGCAATTACATATTTTATGATCTAACTGACGTATAAACTAACTATTTAATTCTAGTATTTTTTTCCCAAGTGAAACACTATATACATCATTTAATCTATATTAAAGAGCTACGACTGAGCTCTCGAAATACTTGTTCGACTATTTTAATTTAAACTGAAGTGCTGTAGAAAGACGATACTTACTGTTAAGTACATAAGTACGGTACTGATTGAGTTACAAAAGATATACTAACACTAAATGATCAAATATTTTTTGTATCCGAACATTATAATAACGGAGATAGGAGATTTTTAATTGTCGGGTCAAGTCAGGTAATAGTAGATATACATATCGTAAAACTTACGTATTTTTGTATTTGCAGTGCCATTAGAAAATAATATAAAGAAATAAACTGAATATACAAAATCTTTTAGTATAATAAATAAAAACACTGCCCAAAGATAATCCGACTATCTTGACATATTATTTTACATAATATGTGACTATATTATGAATATATACTATATTTTTTTACTTATATACATAACGTCCTTAAGTGAACACGTGTTTTGTATTAACTAAACGCCTCATAAATTCACAAATGAATACCGCAAGCTAAAACTTTACAGACAACAGAAACACCCAATAATCCTTACATAATAATACACGAACTAACGTAGTGGCAAAACCAAAACTTTATAACAAGCCTCTAAATATTTCAGTAACGAAGCTTTGAAACTTTATGCTATTTAATTCTCTTCGGCAGTATTTTATAACTGTGAGAAATAAGCTTAATAGTTAGGCTCGTGGTGAGCCAAATACGAAGCAGCGGAGTAAATGCATTTTAATGGTAAGTGGAATACAAACAGTGGGAGAAATGCTCACCAAATTAATATTTAAGAAGTGAATACAAGCAAGTGATTTGGCTTACTTACTTACTTACTCCTATGGCGCAGCGACCCGAAGTGGGTCTTGGCCTCCAGCACAAGAGAATGCCACCTTCGCCGGTCTTGGCCTGCCACTTGCCAGTCTGCAACTTCAAGTTCCTGCAAGTCAGCTTCCACGGCGTCTCTCCAGCGGTATCTGGGTCGACCGACAGGGCGTCGACCACTTGGGATTCCAAAATACGCTTTTTTGGCATGACGATCTTCCCCCATTCTTTCTAGATGGCCCATCCAGCGAAGTCTCTGAGCCTTGAACTCCCCTATGATGTTCGGTTCGCCCACCAGGTCTTCGATCTCTTGGTTTTTACGAACCCTCCAACTTCCATCTTCTCTCTGAGTCTGCCCCAGAATTTTCCTCATTATCTTTCTCTCCGCTACAAGCAGCTTTTCTTCTTCTTTAAGGGTTAGTGTCCAAACCTCACTGCCGTACATCAAGATCGGCCTTATGACAGTCTTGTAAATCCGGTTCTTGGTATTTCTGCTCAGAAGTTTAGATACCAACACCTTATGAAGCGCCGCACTGCACCTCAGGGCATTATGGATTCTGATGTCTATCTCCTCTTCCCTTCTGTTTGTATCAGTGACAGTGCAGCCCAGATACTTAAACTTAGCGGTACCTTTAAACATAGTATCGCCCAGCTGCAGGTCCTCGCGCTTTTGCCTTATGTCTTTATACCGCTTCATATGGAGATACTCAGTTTTTTCAGCATTAATTCTTAGGTCAACCCTAGACGCTTCAGAAGCAAGAGTCTGCACCGCAACTTCCACTTCAGCCTTAGTTTGACCTAGCAGAGCTAAATCGTCAGCGTACCCCACAACCTTGTGACGCCCGTTGAGACTTACCCCGACGTTTAAAGTCATGACTTTGCGAATGACATGCTCCAAGGCTAAATTGAAGAGCATAGGAGAGAGGGCGTCTCCTTGTTTAGCCCGGTAACCACTTCAAATTCTTCTGTCAATTCCCCTCCAAATCTGACGCGCATCTTGCTTACTTTGGTGGCCACCTTGAGCAGGTTAATAAGCTTCAATGGAATGCCGAAGTTGTAGAGAATGCTGTACAGTGAATCTCTGTCTATGCTGTCGTACGCTTTACTGAAGTCAACGAACAACGAGTGGATGCTCTGCGCGTACTCCCATTTCTTCTCCATCAGTTGCTTCAGGAGGAAGATCTGGTCCACGGTGCTGCGGTTACGGCGGAACCCACACTGATAATCTCCTATGACTTTTTCCGTGTATGGTTCCAGTCTACCCAAAAGCACGTAGGATAAGACTTTGTGCGCTGTCGGCAGGAGAGCAATTCCTCGATAGTTGGAGCAAGTCTTCCTACAACCCTTCTTGTGGACAGGACATAAAACTGCCACGTTCCACTCTTTTGGCTGGCGTTCTGTCATCCAAATCTTGCATAAGAGCTCGTAGAGCTTGGACATCACCGCACCACCCCCATACTTCCAGATTTCACCGTGTAAATTGTCTATCCCGGGCGCTTTATTGTTCTTCAGCCTCAATATCGCTTTTCTAACTTCTTCGAACGATAGAGAGGGAATCTCACCATCAACACTAGTGTCTGGGTCGGAAGTAACAGGTTGCTCTGGCACAGGACAGTTAAGCAATTTCTGGAAATATTCACGCCATTTTCTTTTAAGGTCATCTGAGTCTGACACCAGGTTACCCGCTTCGTCTAACAGAAATTGCGTTACGGGCTGGTACCCTTTTTTCACTGAACGCACCTCCTGATAGAACTTACGTGACTCATTCGCTCTTATTAGGGTTTCCATCTCCGTAATCATATTATCTAGCTGCTTTCTCTTTGCCCGACGAATCACGTTCTTAGTCTGCAGTCTTAGATGGTCATACTGCTGCTTCCACTGTGGATTTTGATCTGCAAGAATTCGGTACTTTCTGGTTTCTTCCACTATTTTCTCGCAGTCTTCATTCCACCATTTTCTTTTCTTTTTTCGCTTCTTCCTTCCTATAGTCTTTAGGGCCACTTGTTTTATTTAGTTTTTCATGGATTCCCAAAGATCTTCAACACTCATTTCTTGCACCACGAAACCGTGAATACTATTACGGGTCTCAACTTGGAACAGATGATGTCTTTGCTACGTACTTTAGCCCGCTTCTTGGAACTGATCTTCATCTTCAGTTTGACTCTCAGCAGGTAATGGTCACTATCACAATTAGCACCTCTGTAGACTCTAACGTCCTGAATAGTGCTTTTGTGTCTGGCATCAATCAACACATGGTCAATCTGATTGATTGTCCTACCATCCGGTGACTTCCAAGTTCCCTTGTAAATTTCCTTGTGAGGGTACATAGTGCTCTTAATAACGAGTGACTTGGACGCCGCGAAGGAAATCAACCTCACACCATTATCGTTAGACATTCCATGCTTGCTGTGCAAACCGATAGTGGGGACAAACGCAGTTTCTCTTCCAACTTGTGCATTGAAATCTCCAAGAAGTATTTTGACGTCATAACTACTTATCCGGTCATACAGTGATTCTAAATCATCATAAAAAGTGATTTGTGTTTAAGTGATTTGGCTTATCATAGTAAAAGTGAAAATGTGGTTTTTGGTTTGTTAATCTGTTTGTTGACGAGTTGTCGTCTTTGGCTTAGTGGTTTAACTAAAAATACTTAAACAGAAATGATCACATGTACATTTGAACAGAATTTATTAAATTACAATTTTAAACACATCCTGTTTTTATTTTATTTTAGACATTGCTTGCTTTTCCGCATCTTGTCAGCGATGTTACATGAAATGACTACTATCAGTTTTAATTAAACAGGTTGCGACAATTTTAAGAGGCACAGAACATACAAATACAATCATTTCGCAAACCATCACCAATAGAATATATTGTAGCCAAGGATTTTCATTTCATCCCTCATGATTTTAGCATAATATTCTAGAGATTTTAACTAAACACAAGGCTTGACAGCCAGCTAAAGTCAAACCGTGTTTCCTCGACATCCATCTTTGTAATACATCGCTCCATTTGTCAAGCTCATGTTCTGCAGATGTTGGATGGACTGACCTACATGCAGCCCTGGATTACATCACTGGGACGTAGCATAACTGGGGTTAGATAAATTTTGAGATTGGAAAAAAAAATCTAATACTAGTAGACGCCCGTGGCTTCGCTCGCATTATTTTGAGATATTAAGCCTATGTATGACACTTCCGGGACGTCATACCTACTACCTACACATCAAAAATCATGAAGAATATTACAGGTAGGAACTTGATACTTATATTATTGCTTGTAAACACCCGCGACTTCAGTCGCAATATTTCAGGATAAAAAGCAGCCTATGACACCACTAAGATCTCATACTACCTACATATACCAAAAATCATAATGAACCGTTTTTTGCGTGATGTGCGTTTAAATTAACAGTTAAATAGAGACACAGAGAAACAGATAAACATTGCAGAAGACAGTGTAGTTGACTTTACAGAAAACTAGTATCTAAAAATAAACTTGCCTACATCAAAAGCTATAACTGGTCTTTTAGAGAAATTTCCGAAAAACCAGCTTTTTCTTACAAAAAGTTCATCGCCTCTTGACAAAATGTACCCATGTTTTTTTCCTTATGGTATATCCATTTCCAAATGGTATAATATCATAGAACAGAAAGAATATTAGTTTTGTAATCAGGTTTCTTTCTATTTACATTTACCTTCCCAACAGAAAGCTTGCTCTGCTTTGCTTACAACATTCAACCGTTCTTATCTCGAAAAGCAAATTGCATTTCCTGTTCTTTGTACTACATTCACAAACCAGGAAATGCCTAGAAAAGGAAGCTTCTAGAATAGAATTAAGCTCGTCTATGGATTCAGTTAAGGAACGTTTAAAGCTAGGTTTAAAAGTCCGGCTTTTCAATGGATAAAGGAATTGTTTTTGATGGTAAGTTTTAACTTATAGGGAGATATAGGTACATAAAGTTATTTATCTACACTAATGTTGTAACATTCTACTTATGTTTTTAATACTTGACTTATAATTACTACTGTTATAGCACAGACAACAAAACACTCAATTTAAGCAATTTCACATGATGTTATAATATCCACATCGATATCGTAATAGCTCATTATAACATCGAAAAAGCGTGACCAACCTGATTGCAGGGCAAATCAGGTTGGTCGCGCTGCACTCTCGTTGGTTAGATTTTAATGGCGGCAATAAACTAGTAGTTTATGCAACTGCATATAACACGGGTATTAAAACACGAGTGTGAGTTTATGAAACGAGCGCAGCGAGTTTCATAATAGTAACGAGTGTTGCTTAATTATATGACAGTTGCATAAACTACGTTAATAATATTGCTTGAATGTTAAAAACAAGAGAAATTTTTTATTTATAGAACATGAGATAAAACTGATACTAAATTATTAGATTTGTATTTAAACAAATTTTTGTTATTATTTAAAAAGCATGACATTCTAAAACATTTTGATGTACCTTAGTTGCATTGAAAACTAAAACATGACAAAACCCTATAAATGTATAACAAGAAAAAAAATATGGGACTATTTCGAAAACTGTCCCTGTCGAATAAAAAATGAGTTAGAAATTTTTGAAATCGGTTCATTGTTTAACGGAGTAATCGCGTAACATACACACAAAAAAAAATCAGAAGACTTATTAACCTTTTTTCTTTGAAAGTCGGGTAAAAAGTGCATTAAACGTGATGCAATGTTTCTAAAAGTTGATAATGTAAGTAAAGCCATTGATATCTTGGTTTGTTTTCGCCCACACATGTGGCTAATTCCTTAAAACCGTTTAGATTACGGTTCTAATCATAGATGGTAAAGGAAATCTTGTAGATTCCTTAATTTGCTTTCTAATGTGATTTAACAGTTACCTTTATTTTTTTTCCGAGGATTGCAAAGAATCTCAATAGATCTTCTCTTGTATTAAATATTTTCTTATAGCAGCGCAGGAAGCACCTAAAACTTTTACAGTTAGTTGTAAGTAGGTACATAAATATTTATCAATGTTTTTAGGGTTCGCGTTGCAAAATGGTCTTTAATGTTTCATTTAAGTATACATACATATTTCTGTATAACACTTACCAAACTTTATTCTTTTCCTGAATATTTTCGTATCTTTATCTAAAAAATGAGTAAATCTTATCTTAGTAAGGTATACTTTCAGGTAATAAAGTATCGACTAGAGATTAATAAAAGCTCGCCTAAAGCCTGTCTCTAATGAACTTTGTGACAAAGCCGGCGGTCAAGAGGTCTTTTATTTTGTGCCTTAATTAATAAAGAGTCTTTCTTTTGTACGAGAAGTAATTTTCTTAGAATCAATATAAAAAGCTGGTATATTTATCGGGGCTGATAGTTGCCTGTGATTTGTGTTGGTCGTAGAAGGCGAGTCTGTATAATTTCGGTCTGATTATAATGTACGTAAGCTTTGGAACACTTTACCAGAAGCTGTGTTTCCTGCGAACTACAATCCAGGGGTTTTCAAATCTAGAGTTAATAGGTATCTTCTAGGTAAACGTGTTACACCCTAGGCTGCAGCAATGCTTAACATCAGGCAGGCTGTAGTCAAACGTAAACCAATCCCAAGTAAAAAAAAAATACTGCCATGTTTCTAGTACATACATTTTAGTGTACCAAAAGTAGAATGATGTTTCCTCCTTCACACTAAATGTATGAAACGAAACGACTTGGACACAACTGTTTGAGAATGAAATAAGTCAGACTGAAATAACATACATATAATATATGTTACTTGGGTAACAAAAAGGGTACCGTTAAAAATATAAATATCAAGTATCAAGGGGCATACTGTTGATGGAATTGGACTATAAGAGAGGATCATATACTGCAACTCGTGTGATCAGTGCTAATTTGAATAAAAGAATAAATTTGAATTTTGATAAACATCTTTACAGTCATAATTTTTTTAAAGCTTTTGTTTAAAAAAACAACGTGTTAGTGACACAGTTTCCAAGTCCCCATTAAGGTATGATTTGTGCGAGGTCAGTCTGAAAGCTTCTTTCGTGCGAAACCGGCCATTACGGCAAATGGCTCGCCGCACAAATTAGGTAATCGCGAATAAATTTTGCACTAACTAATACTAATGTGGGTGTTTGGATGTTTTTGTAACATTTTTCTGTAATGTAGGTACACGTAGATAAATTAATTTTTTGTATCTTTGAATGATACCGGAAATACAAACAATGATATTTTTTGTGGTTTCTAAAGTAGGCCTATCGTTAATGAATAGGTATAGGTTATAATGCTTTTTGAAATACGTGTAATTATGTGTTAGCTATCGTCTAATTACATTTTTTAATCAATAACAAAAGGTAATTCTTTAATCAATCTATATTTTGATAGTATTTCATACATAGTTTGCACAGTAGCGTGTTTATAGACGTGATTCTGATACATATTGACAAGTAGTTAGAAACTCGAGCATACCCCCTGGCTTTTACTAGGCTAGTCTTCGAGTTTCACAATTTTTTCCGCCCTATATTTCCAATAATGGATTGCCTAGTCCATCGGTGCTAGGTCGAGCCTCTTTATTGGCTATTATCCACCTTCCTCCAGCCATTACATCCACCTTCCACCTCGGTGCATAGATGGGAGCTCGTCAGGCAAACATCCAATCAAATCTTGACCTATAAACTAGGTTTGGAATGGTTTTCTTGACGCGATTTTTCATCGAGTTTGTAAGTTGGTTTATCAAATCGATTGGTTGACCAAATTCGCAATTTTTTTAAAAAAGGTGGTTAGTTATTTGACTTGTATGTCTGTATGCATTTAACATTGTGGGTATTTGATAAAATTTTAGTAGTTCAGAATAGTTTCTAAATATATGTGTTTTTAATGGTTTTTTACATTGGTACCTACTGCGGATTTCTTAGAAAAACGACGTCGTTTCACTATCAGTAAGAATGATATAGTTAAAAAAATGTAACTTCTGATGAAAATATTCAAATAAAATTCAAGTAGTTTTTAAAAACATTACAGTTGCTAAGTTGCACTATCAATGCAAACACATTAGTTTTGTTCTTGTTTGAATTATTGTTTATCATTAATCATAACAACCAAACAATCATAGTGTCTCCGAACAACTTTGCCTACGCCTCTTTTTATAAAATAGGCGACCTATAAATAAACAGAGTCCTAAAGAGGAGTGTCTGGTGCGATAAGATGAGAAGAATTAATTTAAAAATGTCGCCATTCAACGAGGCTGGAATTTTTAATTAAAAACGTCCGGCTGACTGCTGGACCGAGATTTACTTCGGTCATTATGGAACTTGTGGCTGGATTCTGTAGGTTTTCCGAACTATTTTATAGTTTTGTAAGAGATTTTTTAACTATTTGAAACTGAATTTTAGTTGGTGTTTTGGCACAATTATGTACTTACCTACTTATGGTATGTATCATAGGAATACTTTGTAACAGGCATTCAACATCCTAACAGATTATCGTTCATGTTTGATGACTATAAAATTTGATAGTTTAGTTTAACATTATAAACGATATGAACAAAGCATACCTTACATAGTTCATATCGTTTATAAATATCAATTCGTATCTCAAGCATATTCCTAAAACTTGTATTTTTAATGTTAACTAAGTAAATACTATATATAAGACATGATGAAACGATATCTCTCTCATCACTCACACCATAAATTTCGCCACTTCATAAATCAACTTTATAGTCCCCGTACAATATAGCGCAAGCTTTAACAATAGAATTTAATGGCCAAGAAATCGAACACAACCTGTGCTATTTCCACAAGCGCATAGCAACTCGACACAATCTTGGAAATCGTAATTCCACTATATTTTGGCCGCATAACATCGTAAACCACAAGCTGTGGGGTTAGTATGGCTGTGATAGTTGTATCTGGCGAATATGAATTTTATTCTTATCTTGATTCCCCAGCTGAATCGTCGGTAACTTCTCTATTCTGCATGTTAGTTGCAAGTAAATTTTGTTGACGAATTTCCTGTTCCGAGAGGAAACTTACGATGATTATGATTTTTTTATTCTTTAGATATAACTAGTGCGAGTGTGGCTCAGTGGTTCAAGTGTTTGCTTTTCATCCATGTGCACCCTGGTTTGAATCCGGCCCTACACCAATGACTTCTATTTTCAAGTTATGTGTGGATTTTGCACACGCTTAGCGGTGAAGGAAAACATCGTGAGGAAACCGACAAGTTTGAGGACCACAACATCCGAGGACATGTGTCTTCCGTGGAAGGACCTGGGCGCCCAACTCGATGTATCTGCCCAAGAGAACTCCCCTAACACATTCGTTCTGCGGGGGAGTCACGACCCTCAGTCATGAGGAAATACGACTCATAAAAAATAAGTAGATATCTCTAGGAGCGTAGCACAACGTAACCTTGCTGAAGTATAACCGTCGTAGTAGTAGCATTATTCGCATCGTAAGTGATGCGAAATGTTTCAAGTAGTTTCTGATTCTTGTTTTATAACATTGCTATAGCCTCAAAGTTTCTCAGGAACTGGAATGTAACCTGTGTGTGGTATTGCCATAATACTGGCACAAACATACATGTGGCAATACTAATGGAAATGTATATTAAAGAGGATATTACAGATATATAACATCATACATAGTAAATATGCCATTTATGTAGAATTAGTATTAACAGGGTTTGTTGTTTTTTTCCTTTTTTACGGTGCTACAAGTAGTATAACCAACGCAACAGATAGCCACAATTTAAATTTGACATTTGTATAAAGAAATGATCATAGAAGTGTAAAAAGTAGTCTATACTTAGGTAGGCTACTTTTTAATCAGACGAGATTGTAGGCCAACATGTAGCAAACTTTCTTTTGATAACAATGAAATTTATAAAACATAATTTATTTTTGAGTTTTGAGTATTGAAAAGAATACATTAGATAGATTTATGTATAACATAGGCACTATATAATAATAGACATTGTTTTATCTGTGTGTGTGTCTATTTAATTTTATATTCGAGTAAAACGGGTGTATAGTAGGCATCCGTGATCGATACATACAGCCTAGGTTTACTACGTTATTGATATTCTACTATAGTCCAATGGTGATGTCAGTACCCTTAGCTAGTCCAAATTGAATTGTGATTACAATTACAGAATTGCCAATTCCAGCAATGATAGCTAGAGCTATGCAATTTGCTGCTATGTTACTAGGAAGGGACATAGGACTATATATATATACTGTATTTATAATATCATTCACAAGATTAGCTTCAAAGTATGAACTATTAACTTTATGAAGATGTATGTTTCAAATTTTGCAATTGAAAGTCATTAATTTGACTACCATATCACCTGGAGAGACGAAAGCAGAATGACACTGTAGCGGAAGGTGGAACGCACACGTGGAATATATAGGTTCAGCCTCAAACCAGGTTGTCGAAATATGGAATAAAGCACCTACTAATACGGTAACTTCATACCTAACATGTAGTTCTAGAAGGCTAGAACAATACCTATTGCTCCTCTCTCTTGAGTCGTATTTCCTCATGACTGAGGGTCATAACTCCCCCGCAGAATTAATTCGTTAGGGGAGTTCTCTTGGGCAGATACATCGTGGTGGGCGCCCAGGTACCCTGGACCTAGGGCTTGATAAGAAGAAAATAAAAGTAAATAGTAAAAAAGGTTTTATACTCAGAAGCATTCCTCCACCTGTGGTTAGAAACGGAGTAGGTTAAGTGCCTGTAGGTGAACAGTCCCTGAGGACTTATGGAACTAAGAATAGAAATTGCCTCCCTTGGGACAAAAGAATCTTTGTTTTTGGAGTGTGCAGTAAAACTTTATAGCTCTCAGATTACGGATTTCTAGGCCAGACGGAATTGCGTCGCACTGGATAAAGTTGGGGAATAAAATTCACGGGTTTAAAAAAACTATACGTAATAAACGGTCCGGTTTAGGGTTTGGTGCAAATTGTTTTGCGAAGAATCTGTTTTTGCTTTAAAATAATTAATTTCATTTAAATGATTGTATGAAAGACTGCGAACAACTCTCGTTACCAGATTTTGGTAAGTACCTATATATACTACTTACGATTGGCCTCCTTTTCTTTTTGGTTTTATTAAGTTTGCAAGTTTAAAAATAGTAACGTTATAAGAAGTGCCTGACAGGAACATACCTTTTATTTTTTCCAAGCGAGGGTTCCAGTAAAAGTAAGTCACCGAAACCATAAACAAAGACGAGCCAAACCAAAAAAAAGCGCAACGCTACATTGCCTACATCTGTTGTAGTGTACGACAATAAAAAATGACCAGACCTTCCAATCCTCATATTTCACCACTAACGAAGATTTGTGTAGGTATTACCGCCAGCTCCTCCATTTGGGCCGTTCGCGGAAGCACACTGACCCGTTTCAGCGCCATAAAGCCCTGCTGCCCGTAGTGGCCTGAATTACGCCATTGCCTTTACGAGTCTTTTGTTTACAGTCGAGCATGTATGCAGGGAAGACGCAAGGGTATAACGATGTGAGTGGTAATATTCTAGAGTCAATGACTAGATTACCTAACTGTCATACCTAAAAGGTATCATTCCCAATTCGAGGACGTCTAAATTGGTAAGTATTAGAGCCCACTACTAGACATAAGCCCCCTTTCTTTTCGCCTTTGCACAAGTAATGAATGAAACTAGAATTTTAACGAGACTGCTGAAACAAATCGTTAAGCCGTTGCCATTGGCTACAGTCATCGACAGATTTTATATTTGAAGCTGGTAACTATACAAGCGGGCTACTCTTGCATGAACAAAGGTTGCCACGTCTATGACTACGGGACTTACAAATGATTACTTTATTATTCACTTTCACAATATTAAAGACACACCAATAAGTAAAGGCGTACAAGTACTTTATTTACTTTCACCATAAGTAGGTAAGTTAAGCCCCCCTATTATTTCTGACTCCCCCTCTGTTCCCCCCTGTTTACATCCAAAGTCCCGCTCTCGGTTCAGCTGTTTAAACGTAATGGCTTAATAATGGCTGATGGGCTTTCAACAGGTGTATGTGGTTAGCTATGGCTGTTTGATGGGCGTTTGATGAAATGCTAAGGAAATTGAACTGGTTTGGTAGTTTGGTAGCTTGTTAGTGGGTTAAAGGACATTGTTAAGATATGTGTCACTCAATACAGCATGAGATACGCAAAATAATTTAGTAAAATTTTACACTGTGCTCAAGCCTCAATTTACGCAAATGCTAGTTAATTTCCCAATAAATTGAAGTATCGTGTTTAGTTTTTCTAGCAGAACTTATGCATGTTTACTTAAATTTATGGCAACAAACTCAGTGTTACTATATTATTATTTATTTTTTTACAATAATAATTCATAAAAGCAGGGACAGAAAACAAAAAATAAAAAGGGGGGCACTTAGAAAATCTTTAGAAAAACCTACATAGTCTGAATGTTCACTGCCCACAAGCGCACTAGGCGGGATATGTTAAAAACTATGTATGTAAGTTATTGTATTGTAACATATTTTGTACAACGAAGATATATTCCAATATTTGTAATGTGTATTTGTATAAAATCTAAGCTGAGGATACCAAAACAAGTAGAAGTGTGGGTGTGACATATAAAAGTCGTCAATTAGAGTCAAGATGATGTTGTCATCATTTTATGGGCATAAGAGTCTTATGAGTTATTGAGATGGACGTTTACGAGCATTCGGTTTCGTCAGATGATCTGTAAGTTGCATAACTATTTAGTTTAATGTACAGTTTAGTTAGTGTTCGAGATAACTTTGATTGTGACTGGTGGCAGCAATAACTGCTTAAAGTTTTGATTTTTCGAAAATTCAGTACGAAGATATTCACTCTTTTTAGTTACGAACAGTGATACGTCGAGTTTCAATTTATGAATGTAAAGTTTTTCGTAAGATTTTGGAATACAATAATATCTCGCGGCTCAATTATTTTACCTATCAAGTATTTACATGCTTCTGGTTGGTGTTAGTTAGAATATCTGAAAAACCTGTGGTACGTGTCCGGTCCGCCCATAATAAAAAAACTCTTACTTTCTATTAATTCTGGCTATAAGTTTTAGTTAAAATTTTATCCGTACGTAAATTTTATCGGAGACTGTATCATAGGCTCGTAGGTACCAGTATTTCGCGACGAGAGACAAATTTTATAGCCAGTCCTGAAACCGCTCTTAGCATTGTTAAATTTTATGTCTGTGTCAAATTTATCTTATTCTTACGACACTGTCGTATTTCGTAGGATTTTCTGATCTTGATATTTGAGGGAACGAAGAATGAAATCACGTATTAACGTCTAACTTGTTTTAATTTATACCTTAGTCGTATTACTCACGATGTTTTCCTTCACGGCTAAGCGAGTGCTAATACAAACATGAAAAACAAGACATTGGTGTAGGGCCGGAATTCAAACCGGGATCGACAAGATTGTAAAGCGGGCGCTTCCTGACTGCCCATACTTAACAAATGAGTACACGTAGCCAGTAATATTTATTTATTATATTGGTTGGCATAATACATAATTATTTATATGTATTTTCATTAGATTATCATTTCATGATATAAGCGTAAGCTTAGTATGGGGCTGGATGGCGCTGTGTGATATATCCTGAAATATTTATTTATTTATTATGTCGACGATTGCCTGATTACACCGTCAGACGACCAAACTGCTGGCCTAGCATTCCCATCCAATTTTTAACCGACTTCAAAAAAATGAGGTTATCAAGTCTTCTGAAAGATTTTTTTTGTAACATGTATGAGCATGTATAGAAGAGAGGCAAACACATTTGACGGGATGCAGTGGTGCCGCCGTTTAATAATTCAGTTCGAATGACATATTGGGGTTGATATCCGACAGTTTTGACTTGCTTTGATTTTTTTATGAGACTCATAATATGATATAGGACTAAAAATATGTTGACAATTATTCGGATATTTTTTTAATCTTTTGCCGTATTGAGCGCAGTTTACGTATTTATGATACTAGTTATCATTCATAAAAAAAGCTGCTACCGCGATTCTACCATCGCATTATGCACGCACAGGTAAGTTTTCAGTTAAATAAACAAAATATTTACGTTACTTATATTTATTTTATGAGTATGCGCATGAAAATTTATATTTTTGTACTTAATATAGGTACAATAATAATCTCTCAATTGATACTTTTTCATCAAAAAATGTAGTCAACTACGATATTATGCAAGGTTACATCAATTGTGTTTTAATAATAGTTGGTAAAGGTAAAAAATCCATTTATCCATTTATAAGTATTACATCCGTTATCTAGTACCCACGACACAAACGTTTGCTTAGTGTGGGGCTAGATGGCGCTGTGTACAATGTCCCGAAATATATATTTATTTTCCTATTTATTTATTTATTGATAAGTTATTGGCGATGAGTTAAACACAAAAACAGTCGGCAAACAAACGGACGGCAAAGCTTTGGAACACTTAACCCGAAGCTGTGTTTCCTGCGAACTACAATCCAGGGGTTTTCAAATCTAGAGTTATATTATATAATAGGTATCTTCTAGGTAAACGTGTTACACCCTAGGCTGCAGCAATGCTTAACATCAGGCAGGCTGTAGTCAAACGTAAACCTATCCCGAGTAAAAAAAAATAAATAAAAAAAAGTCCCAAGTCAAACAAAATAACATTGTTATTACTTACTAAGGAACCATGTACATATGTATTATTACAAACGTTGAGACACAAGCGTGGGAATACGTAGGCAAACTCACAAACACGTGCTAAAAGGGGTGCTGTTCTTTACTTTACGCCTAAATTAGAGTTTGATAGATTGTGGTGAGCACGGATTACCCTTCTATTATGTGCATTTTATTTTTGATCCGTTTGAAACATTATCGAGATAGTGGTAAGTAAGTAATGGATTTCCCTTTTTCCATTGTATTGCATTTAATTTAGACTCTTTTGTTTTAAACATGAAAGCCTAGTTGCACATCGATTGTAAATCTTAATATATAAAACTCAAAGATGACTGACTGACTGACTGATATAGTGATCTATCAACGCACAGCCCAAACCACTGGACGGATTGGGCTGAAATTTGGAATGAAGGTAGATGTTATGACGTAGGCATCCGCTAAGAAAGGATTTTTGGAAACGCTAGTATTAGTATAAATACTAGAACTATAGAACAATCTAATACAGGTTGAATGGACATCCGCATGCTAGGTCCGCTTGCACAACAATTCTTAAAAGCATTTAGGCTCACGATTACCAGTAGAATATACCTTAATATGTTTAAAAGTGGTGCAATCTACAAATTTTGTTTTACGATTTGTAAATAACAAAACCAAGAGCTCCCACAAAAAAATTCGACTCGTCACAAAATGTATGTATATAAAAAATTTCTTCTTAACTCGTAGATTATAAAAAGGTGCATTAAAATCGTCTCTAAAAAGGTTTTGCCATATATAGTATGGCGTTATACCGGTAGTTATACCGGTAAAATTTCATATGATATCTTCCCAGAGCCATCTGCGGCAGTACGTGACGAAAGACCGCCATCACTGTTGTAGATGCATAGTGTCATGGTCACAGTAAACACATTAGCGGTGCTGCGGCGTAGGTTGCACAAACCGTGAAACTTAAAAAAATCTGTTATATTCATTGAAATGTGTTCTGTTTTCACTTCACTTGTATTATTATTATCGATTCTGGACTGCAACATGGATATTAAAAATCTTTCAATCTATTAGCAATGTAGGTATGAAAAGAGATCATATTGTTATTCTCTAGAGTCCAGATTTTTATGATTAATTTTTGAGTGAGACCCGTAATAGCTACATATTCACTGTTATTATTTATTTAAGTAACAAACCTTCTAATTCCTTCACAACACAAAAAAAATGATTGTATAATGCTTTATGGGACAATCACATAAAAATGAATCATAACACAAATAAGAGAAAAATATAAATCTAATGCCACAAATGACGGCCTTATCGCTGAAAGCGATCTCTTCCAGGCAACCGTAGGATGGAGCGGAAATCATAAAAAACGACAAAACGGGGTAAAAAAGGAGGGGTAAAATTGTGATCTGATAATACTCGACACCGAAATTAGGCACAGTTACGCCTAAAAACTCATATGTACCCACTTGCATACAAATAAACATACAACGGTCCCACTCAACATACCATAGGTACACATTATAAATCTGCGTAGTTAGCAGTTTATTAAACCCTATCGAATATTAATAGTGCCCAAACATGCCTACACTATGTAGATAATATTTAGTACCATTACACCCTTTTAGTATTGACTTATGTTAGGAATGTGTAAGCAACTTTACTTTTTACCAGTGGCAGCACTTGTGCGTTTTAACCTTAGAAAAAGATAGCTGTACTGTAAATAAAGCTTAATCATGACTAGCATCTATTTTGATGCTAAATGACATCCAAATCAGTGCAGCCGTTGATCCTGAGAGAATAACACGCATTGTTTGCATCCAGCACATGCACAAAACTTTCGCATTTATAATGTACTAGCTTCTGCCGTAAAATCCGTTGAGTAATTTTAAACATCTAAATATACTACATACCTACATACAGAATAGGGACAGATGCAGAAAACGACTTCGCTTAAAGTATTCTATGTTATGTAGTGATTCAATATTAAAGAATTATAAGAAGAAGTAGCAAGTAGTATATATTTGGTTAAGGTTTTTTAGTTCCAGTTTAGTCCACGCACTGTGTAATATAGTACAGGCTGTTGATTGGTGGAGGCTTCGCGGCCTAACTAACGGCCATTTAGCGGCCCCATGTCGATTTACTAACGAAGTCTGACTAGAGAGTGACAAGGTTTTATCAACTTTTAGGACAATATCTAGTCTAACTTGCTACATGCTATATTGATGATTTTTTTACAGGTTTCTTCTAGGCAAGTTACATATGTACTAAAGTGGTGCTTCATCAGGTGCTTAAGAGTCAAAAGTAGGCCTATATTCCGTGTAAAGAAATACTAAGTGGATGCCCACGGGTTCTTAATTTTTTTGCTGAGACCAAAGTTCACCAATACCTTACGAAACCCTTTAATACTTCCATATTCAAATAACAGTTACTCGAAATGTTCTGTCTGTTTAATTGAGAGTGGAACATACGAACAACAAGGTAACGAACTTATTATTTTAAATTGATTAATATTATGGACTAGACGAAGGCTAAAAATCTGCGATTTCTGATCACAACACATGCCTGAATCTTATTGACTGTTTCGGTGCAAAAATTTAAAATAATTACTATCTCCAGTTGGGGTGGGAAGCTGAAGGGTCTTGGTGAGTCTGTAAGCTAGGTGAGGCTTTCAAATTCAACTAAATACCAGGAAACCAATTGCGGCCTGTGAATGGCGTAACACAGGCACTGCAAACTTCAGCCAGTCCGAGTCGTCCACGTCCACGTTCGTCCACCCTGGGCCCTGCTGCAACCGCGCCGCCGCGCCTCGCCACACAAAGCGTTGCAGCAGCGAACGGACGCAGGGCACAAGGCGAGTATTCTGCGCCTCAAAACAGAATCTCAATCACCAGGGAGGATACCCGAATAAAACCGAGCTAGTCTAAAAGCTCTGAGACGGCAGCCCCATCATTAGACTAGGATGCAGTGGGCCAATCACTTGCTCATCCAAAACTTTAAACGATTAAAGAAACCGAAACAGAGATAAACCGGACCGATCCTAAAACAACGACCTTTGGCATGAAATACCGGACACGAATAGCTAATTGGAATGTTAGAACGCTATATGGCAGTGATAGCGACGCCAGACTAGCCCAAGCAGAAGCAGAAATGCTCACGTACAGACTGCAAATACTCGGTCTTAGTGAAGTACGGTGGAACGGTTTTGGTGAAGTAAGGACACCGAAAGGCCTCACCTTTCTCTACTCTGGGAAGGAAGATGAAGACGACACACGCGAATTTGGTGTAGGATTACTCCTTTCTGATGAGGCAAAGAAGAGCCTTCTGGACTGGAAACCAATATCAGACCGTATTATAACTGCACGTTTCAACTCCAAAGTTCGTAAGATCACTGTTGTGCAATGCTACTCTCCCACTAATGACGCCCTTGAAGACGATAAAGAGCTGTTCTATAGTGCTCTCCAAGGTGTGCTAAGAAACATAAAGAAGCAAGACATTGTCATTGTTATGGGAGATCTAAATGCAAAAGTTGGAAACGACAATACGAACTTTAGTCAACATATGGGAGTGCATGGACTCGGTACCCAGAATGAAAATGGCGAATTATTCGTTGAGTTCTGTGCAAACAACGATCTTGTGATAGGTGGCACCTTATTCCCACACAAAGACATACACAAATTCACCTGGAACTCTCCCGACCAGCGTACGAAGAACCAGATCGACCATATTGCTATTAGCAGAAAGTGGCGCTCGTCGCTGCTGGATGTACGCAACCGTAGGGGCGCAGACATTGACAGCGACCACCACTTGGTTGTCGGTGAACTGAGACTGAAGGTAGCAAAACCATGTCTTAGGAATACGCCTAAGAAAGTTGGGAGAAAGTTCGATGTCGATAAGCTAAAAGGTGCTGCCACACAAGAAAAGTTCAAGCTGGAAATCCGAAATCGCTTCTCCACCTTAAATCTGGAAGAAACTGACATAGAAACAGAGTGGAAACATATTAAAATGGCCTACATTGAAACCAGCTCTGCTACACTTGGCCACCGCGAGTCGAAACGTAAGGACTGGATTTCGCAAGCGACCTGGGACCTTATAGATGAACGAAAGGATACCAACCTGAAGATACTAAGTGCACCCTTAGACCAACGCAGTGAATTAGTTGAGCAATACCGTTGTATCCGCAAGAAAATATACCGCAGCACTAGGAAAGACCGCCGTGTACAGGCTAACCGAGTGGCGGAACACGCACAGCTAGCAGCGAACAGCGGTAATCTAAGGGAACTGTACAAAGCAACGAAGACCTTGGCTGAAAAGTTTTCTATCAGGAAAGTTCCACCTGTTCGGGACAAAGACGGCAAGCCCATACCAACAGCAGAAGGACGGCTACGTCGATGGCACGAACACTTCGTTAATGTCTTTAAACAAAACCCTGCAGACTCCCCGGCGAATCACTCTTCCTCTCCTAGTCAGGTTTTAAGCCTGGACATAAGCGTCGATCCACCGAACCGTGAGGAAGTGGCGAAAGCAATTGCTTCCTTGAAAACGGGAAAAGCCCCCGGCCTTGACCTCTTGACGTCGGAAATTCTCCAAGCTGACCCAGCATCGGCTGTTTATGTCTTCACGCCTCTGCTAGCTAAGATATGGGATGCTGAAATACTTCCGGATGACTGGAATAAAGAACTACTAGTTACTGTGCCGAAAAAAGGAGACCTCAGCCAGTGTAACAATTGGCGTGGCATCACTCTGTTGTCCGTCCCATCAAAAATTCTGAGTAAGGTTATCCTAGGCAGACTCACAAATGTTGTAGAGCCTCAGCTACGCAGAGAACAGGCGGGATTCAGAGCAAGCCGGTCATGCACAGACCAAATCAACACCCTCCGCATCATTGTTGAACAGGCATCAGAATTTCAAAGAGAATTGTACATGACCTTTGTAGATTTCGAAAAAGCATTTGATTTTGTGCAATGGGGCAGCATATGGGCGCGACTGAGCGAGATAGGGGTTCCGAGCAAGATAACAAACCTGATTAAGGCCATGTACGCCCAATACACCTGCCAAGTCAGCCACGACGGGCTTATCTCCGACGACATCAAAGTACATGCTGGAGTTCGTCAAGGATGTCTTCTCTCACCTCTGCTGTTTCTCATTGTTCTCGATGGTATCATGATTCGGGCCAACAAGAACAAACGACGCGGAATAGAGTGGGGGTTATCGGAAATACTAGACGATCTAGATTATGCCGATGACCTTTGTCTACTAAGCCACAGATGCGCCGACATGCAAGCCAAAATCGATGACCTTAAACAAGAAGCAGCAGCAGCAGGACTTAAAATCAACACAGGGAAGACAAAAGAAATGCGATCTGGCGTGAATAATGAAACACCGCTACATGTGGGCCAAGAGCAGGTGGAGAGAGTCCACCGATTTACTTATCTTGGAAGCGTCGTGTCAGTCACTGGCGGTACAGAAGAGGACATCACTTCGAGGATTGCCAAAGCGAGGGCCACTTTCGCACAACTCCGTCCAGTGTGGCAGTCGCAGAAGCTAACGAGGTGGATCAAACTGAAGATCTTCAGGTCCAACGTGAAAACTGTGCTGCTATATGGATGTGAGACTTGGAAAGTCACGAAAGACCTCACGTACAAGCTTCAGGTCTGCGTCAATCGCTGCTTAAGGCACATACTGCGGATTTTCTGGCCTGAAAAGATATCCAACGCGGAACTATTGCGTAGATGTCACGAAAGCCCCATAGACCAGCAAATAAAGCGACGCAAGTGGAACTGGATCGGCCACACACTGCGGAGGGCTCCGGACCACATCCCTAAACAGGCTTTGGACTGGAACCCGCAAGGCAAGAGGAAACGTGGTCGTCCGAAACAAACTTGGCGTCGCTCCGTCATGGACGAAATTAAGTACATCCACAAGACCTGGCCCGAAGTGAAGCATGAAGCCCAAGACAGGACGAGATGGAGAATCACTGTGGACGCCCTCTGCCCCACTCAGGGGACCTAGGAACATAAAGAAGAACTATCTCCAATATTTCCTAAACCACAGCCACCACTCCCCTAACGATCCCTACGCCCCTTATGAGGCTAATAGAACAAATGCGTTTAATTGTTCCGTGACATTGTTACTAACGGAACACAGTGGTAGTTAATCTAGCTTCGTAGCTGATAATGTGTAGGAAGTGTTTTATTTTAGTACATAATATGGCCATGATGATTATGATAATATGGTGTGTATTATTAATTTAAATTTATTTATTTTTACCTGCAGTGTTGCTCGCTTTATCAGGAACAAGAAGTAACTTTTAGATCCAAATTATAGTCTTCTATTTTCTGTCCTGAGATCATGATATCTCTTCGTTACGTCGCAAAAACGGATCAATGAAACCAACGAACCTTATATCGCTGTTTATTTTTAAGATTGTCATACATACTTTAAACAACCTCGGGTTGACTTTTTTTTTCAACAAGATAGGCTCACGCTTGACTACAACTCGCCTGATGTTGAACAACGTTGTAATCTACAATCTAGCGCGCTTGTCTAGCAAAAACCGATTCACTCTCGACTTGAAGACCGATAAATTATAGTTCGAGAGGAATAGGGAATCCGGCAAGGAGTAGGACTGACTGTAGGTATGTACATATATTGTATCTGCATTCTGCAGTAGTTCCAACGCATCTAGATTTACTAGCACTAGTATTTTACTCACCAGCAGTTTAGTTCAGGTCAGGAATAAATCTAGAACAACGGTTGCGTGAAATTCTCAACTATCTCATTCCCGTGTAAATATAGCAAAGGTTACCTAAGAATAATTGATATTAAAGAACTGTAACTCCTTACACATGTCGCGTTGAAAATACTTCCACATTTCATCTTTCTCCTACACATATACATATTTCCACACAAAGCTTGTTCATGATTGGTAAAAACTCCGGAAATAGCCGAATGTTTCTTGGACAAAGATGCACTTGGTCACTAAAGATTTATGTACAACCCATCAACTCAACCGCGGCGACTGCGGTTGACTATCTCGAGGATATTTTTGCTCAGTTACGTTTCCATATAAGATACTTTCAAATATTCGAAGAACAAAGGTTATGAAATAAATTAAACAAAGATTCAAGCATGTTTTGTGTCTGGAGTGTTTGATGTAAACTCTGTTTTGATTGTATTGTCTAAGAATAGAAACAACGCGCATTAAATATAGGTAGATGCAAGTATTTACTGTGCTGGCGCATTTAACGTATAAAGATATATGTAATAACGAGACGAGACGAAGATATTTAACGTATATAATATAATAGGTACGTGATAAAATATATCATGTACTTGATTGTTATAAAATATTACATTCACTGTGAGCTATTGAAGATGTATTAAACATAAAGATGTCCGTTTTGAATCTGTTTTAGCCAATGAGGTGAAAATATAGACTTATAAACTACTGAAGTTGTAAATAAGGACGCGTTTATTATCAAACATTAAAGGCACAATTGAGATGTTTTAAATGTTAGTTTGATATCAGCTGATACACAACATAACAAGTTAAAAAAACAGCAGTGATGCACAGAAATACACTACTCTCTGAAAAATGTTCTGTAAATCATACGAATTTCACTATGTACTTACCGTAATTATACAAATAATTTCTGAGCTTGCTCGAAATGCTCCGACTAGTAGCCGCATAAAGAAATCGTGCTTGGATTACAGATAAATAACCTGAAATTACAATTCATGGGTAGCAGGTAATTCCTGCAGTATCATTCTATCATTCTATTATATAAAAAAAAACCAGCTACAAGGCCACTACTCTATACTTTTCTGGGTGTTTTTTTGGTTTTTTGTCAAAAATAAGGTAAATTAGGATTTGACCCCATGAATGGTAACATGGCTAATTAGAACAACAATGCTAACCATATACTGTTTATTTTGTGTCTATAATAAAGACTTTGTTTTTTTGTTACAAATCAAATATATTAAAAAACAAATATCTGTTATTAAGACACGCTTCTAGTTCGCTCCAGACAACGGTTATAAAAAGCGAATAAATCAAACTATTAAACATGCTGACAACAGCTTATTCAAATACGCAGTTAAATGGGTCAAATTATACGAAGGAGGATAGGAGGTTATCTTGATTTCTTCATGGCGTGTTAAACACCATGGAACGATCGACAGAGAATAGTTATGGATTGGTATAAATAATGATTATTATTTTTGACATTTTGTTTTCACAAAAAGTATACACTCTTTCAAACAGTACAGAAGTTTAAATGGATGCCCGCAGCTTCGGTCGCATTGGTACGGGATACAAATGCAACACAAGGTCCCTGTGACACTTAGTGCAGAGCTCAGTTTACCTCACCAACGTACCTTTGTAAGTTACTAGTTTTACATTAAGTTTTAGTTATTTTAGTGGTACGTATACACTGTGTAGTACATAAATAAAGGATTTTTATTATTATTATATTTTTTAAATTATTAGCTTATATGTATGCCATTTTCAGTTATTCATACTCATACTACCATCATACCAGTACTTACGATATAAGATCATTTGTCCTTCCATGCGGCGAGAAAACCGAACAAATAGATAACAAACACTTGTCAATTTCATTGAATTTTATTATTTAACGATTCAATTCAATTCCTTTACTAGCCAAAATGTAAAATTTATATTTATCTTGTTTACGAGGGAATTAGGGCGTAGCTAAACTAAAAACCAAATTAAAGTGATGGTGATGCTCGGCCGATCTTTCTCCGACAGTGCTAATATATTTTAATATTTTTGAAAGGAACTACATCGCACTAAGCCAGTCCTGAACTATATTATGTCTATAACTATACACGGAGCGTGCCTCCGTAGTAACGCTACTTTATGGAGTTATGTCAACAATGCCTTTACGCATAATTAGGGCGGAGGGGTTTGTGAGCAGATCAGTGGACATATCATGTAACAAGCGTCCCTATCTAAACGAACTGAGGAATTTTTACGTAACACGTTGTCTTGCTTTGAGGCTGACTGAATAAAAACGTTTAAATCTGCTGATTCTATAGCTCCGATAACATGACACCTTAAATAACACCTTATTTAATTACCTATATCGCCATCCAGCGTGGTAATGCGGCCAGTATGCTGGGCACGCTGCCCTCTAGTAGTGGGCTGGAGCACTTAGATTATCTTTAGGCTTTTCTAAAGATTTTCTAAGTGCCCCTTTTTTGTAGTAAACATACTACTACTGTAGTATGTTTAAATTTGTTTCCCTTGTTTTTATATTTTATTATGTAAATATGTAATATGTAAATAAAGATTATCCTTAAATTGTATTGTTATGTACATAATCATTCACAGATTTTTGAATTTCTGTTGGATTAGCGCACCCTTATAGGCTACAACGTTTCGTAATTAAATTAAATTTAATCGTATTTATTGGGTTTGGTACCAGCTTAGTAGGTAAAATAGTTAATCGTCGATACTAAAATTTAGCATACTCATTATAGACTTTTAAGTACGGAGTAGTTTTGTTTTATAAGTGCAGAATAAATAAACTCAAAGAAAGAAACAAGTTATTCTATGGATATCAATAAAACACACACGATATTAGCATGATTGCTTCGAAGAACCCTAGGATAGTTATAAAGAACGCTAGTATACTTCGCGAGTTACTTAGATTTGATAATTCTGCTGCTAATAGACGTGCATTTTTTTATTTCTTAACATCCGTTTACTACCTATTTCACGATGAAGAAAAACAAAACGCACGACTGCACGTGATCGGAATAAGTATAACATAATTTTATGCAAGTAGAAAGAAGCAAGGCCAAGTTTATTCAAAGAAGACTTTATTCCAATCAAGGGGAGCCACATGTGATTTACCGAAATTGCTTCGGGTCGGGTTCATGTCAGCTTCACTGCGGACTGATGTCGGAGATATACTTTCGGTGTAGGGAGAACGGAAACTGGATACAGAAAGAGACAATCACAAGTCTTAGTTTAACGTATGCCTCATCATTTAACCTTATTTAAATTATAAAACATGTACATAAAAACAAATATTTTTATTACTTTATTTATTAAAATACAAAATGGCGATAGAAAACAATATACTAAGCGTATCGTATATGGTTAAATTTCATACAGCATATTATATCAAAATACCTTATGTATAAATCTTATTGAAAGACGATATTCGACACTATAACAAAAAAATACAAGTCAAAAATAAAAATTCAAATGTTATTCTTGCTCATACTTTAATTACCTCTAAATAGACTATAAGGCCTAACATTTTAGAATTATAATAATAAAAAAATAAGATACCTATTTAAAAAACTAAAAAAAAAAAAGTTTTGCTTATAGTTTTATTCCCACTAAATCGACCATTCTTCCTAAAACTTCATATCTGTGTTCAGAGCGTCCTCTAGAGGTCTTCGTTTGTAGCCCCCGAGGGCCGTGTTCAACTAGCCCCTTGTAACACGGATAGTAACTTGTCCTAACTTTGTAGGGTACCTAAGTTGGCTTGAGGCTGGAATATTGGAAGTACGTGATGAAGCTAGTGGGATCAATAATATGCATATAGGATTATCCTATATTATGTTTATCCTCGTTCTGTGTAGTATGTGTTCATGATTTTAGAATGAAAGAAAGAATAGGTTATATATATGTAAGAAAGAAAAGGAATGATACAAAAAAAAGTTTATATTAAAACTACTATTTTACCTATTTTCTAATTATTATGATCTATAATTTTACCTATCGTCTAAGCACAATATTTTTAGTAGAAGTTAGTGTTATGGTTGATAAGATATTTTTACAATAAACAGTACCATAAAATTTGTAACAAAGCGTATAATAATATTGTACCTACTCGATCTATCAACCTATTATCTTAAGTTATGATCGCAGTGACGCTCCTATCGTTTTAGCCTCATGCCTGATTTTTATAGTCAAGTGAATCCAGAATGCATTAATATCGAATTCAGAATGAATTTTTTAATCTTTTGATTTTTTCTTAGCCACAGGCATCTTCAAAATCCTACTTATCCTAAGTGTCCTAAACTAACCTCAATAATCTTGGAAGCATTACTCAATTTCCCGGCGCTTGTCTTTCCTCCAATATTACTTTCGACCAGCAACATCTTACCCGAAAGACGTCGCCTTATATTGTTATATTTTTTGTTCTCCTTATTAAATGAGAGTGGCCAACTTTGGTGTCGAGAGTTTATCAATCCGCCTGAAGGGCCTCGTCTGCCGTACTAGAGCCAGGACCGACAATTTAACGTGACACCCACTAAAGCGCACAAAATAGAATGCCACTTTTCGGTCACCCATCCGCGTACTGACTACGTCGACCAATAACAATTGATTTTTTACTAAGATTAATCAATTGAAAGGATTGGTCCATGAGTGATTTTACTCAGTGATAACCTATTCATTTTCAAATTGAATGTCAAGAATTTGATTAGAGAACGAGTAAACCCATTGCTTAGTCTGGAAGTTCCAGGAAAAAAGTAGATATTTATTCACTTTTTGGTAATTCTATTTTCACTTTATCAAATCTGACTTTTCAGTAGGTTGGTTAAGGCGCGTAGTAGGAACAACCATGCCATCTGAAATATTTTTGAAAAATGTAAAATGATATGTTCATAGTTGTCTCGTATATATTTTCTATGTTTCTGGCCCAACTTGGCAAGCTTTAAGCCGACACATATTACTTGGGTAATAATAGCATACGAATATTAGCGAGATTTGGCTTTCGGATTCATAACTAAAATGTATACAAAATAGGATGATACCCTGTACGTTTCTAATCTATTTCGTCCATGATAATTATAGTTATATACAAGACACCATATTAGATATAATACCGACGAAAACTGGGCTGAAATGATTTAAGATTTAAATAGAATTTTCGTAAGGAAGTAGATTAGACTCTGGATTAAAACATATAATAAGTTTATTTGACCTTTTTCCAAAGATACAGTTATAGCACCTAATTGTGAACATTTGAAATTTAACTATAAAATGGGGGTTAGGACTATACAGTATCTAGTATATTATATTTTTCCATTGTTCCGCGCTAAGTCCCATAGATGGGCTTGTTCTTCTTACATAGGTACCCTATTCCTGATTTTTCTCAGTGACTTTTGTCATTTAATAAGTAGTTCATATTTTTCGATTCAATGTGTATATACGAGTAAGTACACGTTATGTGCCAGCAGTGGGAAGATTAAAGTGGCTGTCAACTGTTAAGAATATAGGTTATAATTGTGTTATGTAGTAGGTATTATGGCAGATTTGTTCTTGTGTTTATACATGGAATGTGTTTCTCTACTGGTATATTTTTATTTCTTTTTCAAATAGCTGCCCGTAACTAATACCTATATTTCTAGAACAAGAACTTTATAAGTCTAATTTTTGTAACACAGATTTGGTTTTTAAAAATTAACACGTTCATCTTACCACTATCTATATGAAGTTTCATTCGACCACCTCCTAAATTTTACAGCCCATCAAATAGACTCTCAGTTCAGTACAGTTTATGACTCAATCAGTCTAAAAAATATGTTTGTCCAACCTCTATAAAGTTCACCGCTTTACGAGGAACCTTGCGGATTTTCAATTAGAGATTTGAAGAATTTAGAGATATGGCTTACAAAAGTTGTGAATAATTATATAAACAATGCAAATAATAAGGGGATTGTAAGCTATTCCTGTAAAAAACATTTGTGAGACTACCAGTATGCTGGGCACGTTGCTCTCTCGCAGTGGGCTGGAGCACTTAGACTAGTATATTTAGGCAAATATAGAATATCATTGTATTTAGGCTTTTCTAAAGATTTTCTAAGTGCCCCCCCCCCCCCCCCCCCCTTTTATGTTGTAGTTAGAAGTACTTAGTATGTTAGATTTCTTTCCTTGTTTTGGTATTATTATTGTTAATTAATTAAATGTGAAATAATTTTTGTATCTGATAAATTTTAATAAACAAGCCAATTAAATAGGAGTTGCTAATCTCAGGCTTCAAATCCATAATTACTAAAACTATTTTGGATACTGAGGCGGGTTCCAATCCAGTTTCCTTAATTGAGATAAAATAATGCAAACAGTGTGCAAAAATAAATCAATGAATAACATTATTATTATTTTTATCAAGTATCACAGGAAATAACAGCACGATAAATAAAAACAAATAAATATTCAGGGACATTTCACACAGCGCCATCTAGCCGCACACTAAGCAAACACTTGTGTCGTGGGTACTAGATAACGTATTACAATACTTATATACTTACTTAAACTAGAATACAATAATTATCATAATCTAATCGATGGCACAAGTACATATTACTTATATTATGTTAATACATCGGTGGCTTATCCAGTAAGCTTTACAAGCTTTGTGGACTCTAGAATGGTAAACACGTAGGTGTAGCTGTTAGGTCATTATAAGAAGCTTTGCAGTATCGAAGCATCAATCAGCAATCGCGTTTTTGAAGCTTTTGCAATGTAGGTGTAATCCTGTTTAGGCTATGAGTAAATAAGCCAAATCAGATTGTACCTACATATTTAAATATAGGTACATATTATATGTAGATGCGTGGGTAAAAACATACACGTATGTATATCAAAATAAAAGTATCCCAACGGTAAAAGTAATACTTTGTCATTAATGGATTCAATCACACACCATTTGATGCAAATATGGCTTTCGTTTTTAATACGTTTTTATTGCGAAATTAGGCACCGTAATTACTAAAACATTAGGTATGGTTAAACGCGAGCAACTTAGAAACTGTTTTTGTTGCATCGATGTCATTCAGGGCTTAAAGTGCTCGTAATTTATATTGACTTTCTATTATTTATTATGTGTGTTTTAGCTTAGTGCCAGTTTTGTAGATTTTTAATAAATAAATAAATGTATTCTTGATAGCTACGGTTTGTATTGATGCCTAGTAAACAAAAGCCGAATATATCTACGTTGAATTTCCGCGATATTTCAGTCGCTGTTTCACCGATTGTCCGACTCATCAGCTCGAAATTTATGTGTTTTGTACAGAGCTTGGCTACTGCCAACTCCAGTTCACACGATTGATGAATCACCGTCGATCTGTCCCAGATTTATATTCGAAACGTGCTTCGATAGATTGTATTTTTGGAAACAGCTGTTTGTTCCGTAAAATTGTAGCGGATACAATGATTTTTGGGATTTTATTTAACTCGAAGTTTCAGGTTTTTGGGTTACTGGGAATGTTGATTGATGGTTCGTGCTGAATGGAAATGAAAATGAATCATAAAGGCTTATAACAAAAAAGACTAACACTATTGAACTGTATTTATCTAGTCTTGATATAGTCTGTTTCAGAAGTACATAGGTATTGACTTGACAGTCTGATAGACAACTAATAGAGTGTGTCTAGTGTTTAATTCCTATTTTACTCTATTCCTTAGTGTCGTAAGTCTCAAAAAATATATATTTCTCAACCAGTTCTTCCTAAGGAAAGCTTCCTAAATATGTGTACATAATATATATAAAAATAAACATTACAAAATTGACAACAGCGCCACCTATGGATGGTAATTTACAGATATAACGTACAGCATCAAGCATCTTTGTACTTACATTACGCTTTTCTACAACCTACACATGCAAACCATACCTACATATGATACCACGCAAATTAATATGAAAATCCTTAAAACCTTTTTCATATACGTACGCACATACATAAATATTGCTACATTTTAATATGCTGGTCATTCCATTACCTCGCATCCTATTAACTCGATTACAGCTCAACCAGGATCCACTGAATATCCAGAGACTCTAACTTGGTTACCGAGCTTACATTCTCGAATATTCTCACTCGAGTGACTTGACTGGGTAGTGGTCAAGTGTTTGAACTATAGATTTGGAAATTTCTATAATACGGTTTATGAAATCGTGAATCTGTCGAATCTAAATTCATAAAACTCAAAGGTGATTGACTGACTGACTGATATAGTGATCTATCAACGCACAGCCCAAACCACTGAACGGATTGGGCTGAAATTTGGAAAGAAGGTAGATGTTATGACGTAGGCATTCGCTAAGAAAGGATTTTTGTTTAAAAGGGTGAAATAGGGGATGCAAGTTTTACTTCTTAATGCGAGCAAAACCGCGAGCCCCCACTAGTCGCTTGTAATTTTGACCAATTTAACAGAACATGTCTAGCAATATTTGAACAATTGCTTTTTTATAAGTATATAAGGACAGGATAATACAGTATATCACATTAGTTTCACTATGCAAAAGTGTATTTACTCATGTTTTCCTTAACTTCTGACAGCTTCAAAAAACAAACATGTATAAATCAGAAAAGCTATTAGCATTGTTCCCGTCTTCTTCTTCTTATCTAATGAGAGTGGCCGAGTCTGGTGTCGAGAGTTTATCGAACGGCCCTAAGGGCCTCTGACATGGATTAACGACTCTCGCACTAGACAAACAGCCGGGACTTACAATATAATGCATTGTTCCAGTTAAAAATAGCAATCATCCACGGAAATGATTCATTAGACCTTTCTCTTCAGAAAGTTAGCGAAAACATTTTCCAATGAATTTACTTTAGAAGTTACCGGGAACTCGTTAATTAAAGGTCATTAGCAATACCACGCTTCGGTATTAAGGTTAATATTAAAAACATACATTCATAATTAAATCAAATAAAATTACGAAAGGAAATTCCGCAAAAATTATTACATTGTCCGAAAGTTCTGAATCTGAAATGTATGAATATTTATTTAAAAAAGTAGTATTTGTTTTAATTTACAGGATTTTACAATAGTATTTGGGTTTGTACCCTATATAGGATTACCTAAAACCCCAGCAACCTTGCAGGACTAAGAAAATTGCATTTAATTTCGCGTTTCATTTCATTAGAGGCAATGACTCTTTTGTATGGAACAGCTTCTTTATTTCTGAATTTCCTCAATTGTTGTATAAATTATCACAAAACCTTGTGACAAAAATAATGACAGAGAGGCATTGAACGCTTGGGTCTTCTAACATGTTAAAATAGAGACCTCATATTTGGGCTGATTTCGTTTTTGTTATAGAAATGCACTCGCTAAATCATATCAAAGGCCTCACGGGTGGTTTGAATACCAGAGTTGGACACTAATACAAGCTTACGTAATCTAGCTTCTATTACTATTATAACCCTATTTATATAAATAAAAATAAATAAAATAAAATTTGTTAATTTTGCATTATACTTATGGCATAACATTGTATGAAAATCCAAACGCATCCGAACTAGTTTACAACTGTGTTTCGGTTGCCGATGGCATCTCCCCGTTTAGCTTGACATAAAAATAAGTACTTAACGCTAGCTACTTAATAAAATTAAACAGAGTTTTAAAACATATTTTGGCAAAAAAGTTACAATTTTGAAAAACAATTTCAATATATATATGTACATGTAAAATGTGTTCGTCTTATAATTTAATATAATCCAAGTAGAATTACAATTTAAAACAACAAGGAACAGGGTCCTGGATCTATAACATTATTTGGGTGTTTTATTGTAAGTCTGTGATTTTTTTGTATACTGTTATCTGTGTTTAAATAGGTCTGAATACTGCCAAACATTTAAGATGGGATGACAGACCTATTGTAAATGTAAGGTGCGAGCGCGCGCGCGCGCGCATGTGTGTGTGTGTGTGTGTGAGTGTGTGGTGTTTATATATTATCATTATCATTATGTCAGCCTGTGTTCAGTACTGAGTATAGGCCTGCATATACAATACTTACTAAAGTAGGGACAAGATAATAGGTCACTTTTGACATTTCATCAAAATTCAACAACGTGACCTTGTAACGGCGGGCATAAAATAAAAACTGCACAATTGCTTAACTTTTTTCAATTACGTTTACATATTTATTGTAATAATGACCGATACGAGTAATTTTACGATTTGCTTTCACTAATAAACCATTCTAAACATAATAAACAATTTCTGATCTAAAGAACTGAACGTCGTTACAATGTTGCGTCAGTCAACCCTTTTTCTTTTTAAACACTAGGGATGTTACTCTAAAAATCGAAAGCTGATAGGATTGTAAGTTGAATCGAATGCAATGATTACTTGTGAAGAAAAATCACCATAAATTTATAGCCACGTTGTGATTATAGTAAAACCTAATTATACATATTTATTATTCTTTTAACTAACTATAAAAATACAAAAAAATAACTAAATAGAAAGGTCATTGAGGAACGAGATGTGAGATTAGACAATATTATTGAAAATGAATTAATAATATCTCTGAGTGCTGACAGCAGTGATGAAGATAGCAGTTCCGATAGTTTAAGTGAATAAAAGCAATTTTTTTGTTAAATTACGTAGGTACTTGTCTTATTTTGCTCCTTTAATTTATGAAAGAAAAAATAATAATGGGACAGGGATTCGCATGATCATTTTTAAAATTCACATATGTTTCAAGTCTGTATCGATTCATTCGATTCATTCATTTAATCGATGTTTTTAAGCAGGTCACCTCACTATGAATATAAAACTGACATCTGTCAAAAGTGACCTATTATCTTGTCCCTACTTTAGGCTTGCCAATAGTCCAAGCTCTCAAGCCCGTGGAGGATAGGACATCATGGAGAAGCATAATGCACCAAGTGATCAGGACTTCAAGCTAGACACGACCTTCAGCAATGAAGACAACAACTAAGAAGAAGAGATACAATACAACAATGTATATAGTGTGTTCATATATTATATTCACACACGCCTGACATGACGTCGCTTCAGGCATCCAATATCGAATTATTTCACTCCAATATGGGCTGATAGCTCACGATTTATTTTTCAATTGATATTTTTATACATAACTCTTTTTCCGATATTCATTCTTGGAACAGGATTTTTCATGCATTTTAATAGCCTTTTTTACGAGTTGTTTTTGTTCCATTTATAAAAATGGGTATTGCGTTTTCAAGATAATTTTTGTATTGATATTTATGAAGTGTAGTTGAAATTTGGAATTTTGTGTTAATACAAAATGTGTAAGAGCAATACACATTAAATAATTGTTATTTTATATAATATTGCAGTAAAAAGTTTAATAATTGTCATTTTCAAAATAAAAAGATTTTAAACCTATATGCATATTTAGTTGAATACAATTTTTTGAGTAAAATTTTCCTTTACTTATATTCTTAGTTTGAAGAAAACCGCTTGTGAGCTAAGCTTAGATAACTTGGACTGACAGTTTATGAGTAAGCAAGATAAACTCTAACTTAGCCTGGCACGAACCTATTTTAAGTTAAAATTTCAGTTATTAAATTAAGGCACATATTTTATTAAATAACTTTTGAGTTGAGTATTTCTTTTTCTCTTTTGTTTTCTTTATCTAATACAATGCTACAAAATGATACATAATGAAATAAATAAAAATAACATTTCAACATAAACTAAATAACTGAGCCTTAATCGTTCCCGGTGCAAATAAGATAAAGATAAGATAAAGATTAATTTATTGTAAACAAAACAATATGTTACACTTCACAAATAGCTCTGCCTCTTACATTAGTAAATACTGTGTCGTAGAGAGGCAGGTTCTTCCGGGGGTTCTTGTTTACAACTTTGTTTTATATCAACAACTTAAAATAATGTAGTGTGCCCATCAAGCTAGCTGCGTTTCCGCACTGTTTTGTAATAGGCAATGGCCGTTGCACAAAATATTTTTTTTCAGCCTACAGTATAGCCCTGATATTTCCAACATATAATATTTACTGTATGAAAACTTTACCTTTGTCCTACTGTATCACATACATCATTAGGCGAGCAAACAAATAATTAAAACAAATAAATAAAAGCTCCTTGTAAAAGTCGGTTAAAACAGATAAAAGTCCCCTTAAGCAAAGAAAATAAAGCTCACGGTTAAGTTTTATAACTCAGACTAAATCAATGTTTCTCTTAAAGTTAGAACGTAAACTGGCTAAGAAGGTAGCTTGGAGTTTAACTAAGTACATTACTTGAAGAACTAGCTGAGTTTGGATTCGGTGTGTGCTCGACTTATTTCTCTCAACTTAGCCTAACTTTAGTGTTTTATCACGTTACTGTTTTTGATGGAGTTGCGAAATTAGCGAAAATTGGAGTGTTTAACAATTTTACTTTTGTTTTAATTAAATAGAAAACTGATTATTAAAAACCGCTATTTGGTTATGAGTTATTTTCTAACTAAACCCGCACTGAGATTGTCATTATTTTAATATATTTCCTACTAAGTTTAGCTACTTAGTAGGGGGAATAAAAGTGAATAACATTACAATATATCTGAAACGAATATCTTAAGCGAGTGTGGCTCAGCGGTTCTAGTGTCTGCTTTTCATCCAGACGCATCCTGGTTCGAATCCGGCCCTACACCAATGACTTGTATTTTCAAGTTATGCGTGGATTTGCACTCGCTTGGCGGTGAAGAAAAACATCGTGAGGAAACCGACATGTTTGAGGACCATAATATCCGAGGTCATTTGTCTTCCGTGGAAGGAGCTGGGTGCCCACCACGATAAGAAAAAAAAACTCCCCTGACGAATTAATTCTGCAACCCTCAGTCATGAGGAAATGCGACTCAAGAGAACAATATATAAAATGTAATGTGACTCCTTTTCACCCTATGTCAAAAGTATCAGTGAGAAAAAACAATGCTTAACTGAGTATCTTACGCTATTAAATCATGAATCAATGGCGTATAATATGCCTTCCGATATCTAAAATCATGTAAATTTCAGTGTTACAAGGAAGCTGGAAATAACTTCTTTCAGCATCTTATAACCGTGATGCATAAAATAATAATAAGTAAATCTTTATTGAGGGTACAATAATAAATTCGCCATAAACTGAATAATAGGTTTGTAGCTCGGAGTTTACGGCTTTTGCTATGTAAAGTGATGTTGATACAAAATTTTACGGGATTTCTTGCGTTTATTGATACAAATCGCAATGTGAAGTAAAGCCTTGTTTATAGGATACTCTTTGAAGTTATGTTTATGCAGATGTTTTGAGAGATATCTGTTATATTGGTTTCATTTTTTTTCCACATATATTACTTTTTCAAAGATTTTGTTTATCAAACCAAAACATCAATAAGCATCAATTTATGTTGTTCCTATGGTACCGTTATATGGCTTATTACCAATATTAAAATGTTATGAACCAACATCATAAATTCCTGAAAAAAATATTATTAAACTATCGTGAGACATTCTTAGTATGTAATGATATCCCAACCTAACAAATGTTTTTTTTTTAAACAAAAAAAAAAAAAAAACTTTATTTACAATAATAAAATATAAAAACAAGTAAAGGAAAACTAAACATACTTCTTCTAACTACTACAAAAAGGGGCACTTAGAAAATCTTTAGAAAAGCCTAAAGATAATCTAAGTGCTCCAGCCCACTACCAGAGGGCAGCGTGCCCAGCAAATGTTTGAATTAAAGGTGTATTTTGCTACATCTTCCAAAAGTACACTTATTCTAAAAAAAAATCTTTTCACAACCTTTTTTCCGGATTAAGCGTTCGCACACAAGCAACCATTACACGTTTTTCTGGATTAGCTTCTTACAAAACCGAGCATTTCTCCTCATTACTTATCCTACAAATGTCGCGTTCCGAGCAGAGGAGGGCAGTTTGATATAAATATTCATAATACGAGTGTATACATGGCAACTGTCGGACACCATTAGTCTTGTCGGAGCTGGACCTGATGTATTAAACAGCGAATTATATTACAGGGATCGTGTACGTACACGATGGGTAGGAAATGGGAATTTGTGTGATGTTATGTAGATGAGATTGGAGCGATATTTCTTTCGGGGAAGGGTAATATAGTTATCTGTAGGTACAGGTATCTAGATGCTTATCGTATAAGAAAAATAACCTTATATTTAGTTTTTAGGGGACACGACCGCTGTGTCAAAAGAATTACTGCTAAAAGTATTTGCTAGGGATGTTGTGAATTTATTTCATATTGCATAAATAATCTGTCAACCAACACTGTTTTTACACAATGCGTCTTATTACAAAACGTTCACTATGAACTTTGAAAATACTAAGTCCGTTTTTGTTCGAAATTTTTCTGTCATAATAATCAAACTGTCAAATTTTTATCAATGATTCATAATGTTCCAACCAAGGATTTTTTATTTCATCCCTCTCTTATGGTTCCAACTTAAAGTTGATAATTTGATTGTTTGTATGTGATGTTTGCAACATTTTTTTTAAAGTTCTAGTCTAATATTTAGTCTACATTTTGCTATGATACGAATGACTTCTAATAGGAGCTAATTAGTGAAAAAATTACGTAGGAAAAATGTACTTAGCTGTGTTCAAGAGAAATTGACGCTGCTCTGTAGAAACGTTTTTTGTTTTTAAAATACGCGTAGACTTCCACATTAACGTATCACTTAAAATCAAAAAGATAATATGTGAGTTAGTTTGCTCCTTATCAAGGCTACAAAACTGTACCGATTCGGATAAAATTTGACATGGATAGATTAGACCATGGATCGACAGTTGAGCACTTAGGCCATTTTATCCCAGATAATCGAATACATAAGTAAAATAAAATGGCTAATATTTTCCAAGCCATCTTTCGTAGAGCTTGGCAACACTGTTCTTAAGAAATATTTTACGTTTTCAACGAAGTAAAAGGGTGAAAATGTCTTTGTAAATGTATTGGAAGAAAACGGAATGGCTTCATGAAACCGTACGTCTTAGAACGGCAATTTGATGTGCTATTTTCTTGATTTTACGTTAAACTGACTTTTGAAACCAGTGAGTCAGATTTACTGTGATGTTCATTGAATCTTAGAGAATTGTTTATTATGCGATATTTTTAAAGTCTATTAGAGATCAATATTCAACAATTAAATGTAATGTAAGTGGGTCATCTTTTGTAATTATAAATTAAGTAATTACAAGTTTTATCATCAGCATCATTTAAATACGTATCACGGGAAATTTGTAACTTTTAATATCATATAAGTAAGAAATGAAATTTCCTACAAGTTCTAGCCTCCGTTGTCTGAAAACTAATATCGACCCGCGCCGTGGCGGATGACAAGATTACACAACTTCAGACATTTTGATTAACATCTGCTTTAAGAATGTTTACGAATTATTTACTTACTAGTGGACGCCTGCGGCTTCGCTCGCATTATTTCGAGATATGACCTATGACCCTCGCATTACCTCATGCTACCTACGTACCAAAAATCATGATAATTTTGTTCAGCTGTTCTTGCGTGATGAGCGTTTAAATATACAAACATACAGAGACACAGATAAACAGATAAAAATCTATAAACTGCTGTAACGTGTTCTGCAATTAATTTAAAGTAGGTATACTCAAATATATTTTTTCTAATGTCTTGTATGTTTAGCTTTTCAATCTTCTTCAGATGTATTATATGTATAGATTGTACCAATATATGTATTTCCAACTAAAAGAGACCTAAAACAAAATGACAGATTCCAAACTTTACCTTTCCTAATTTCAGCTCGGGCCGTGAAACTTTTTACTTGAATATGTATTAAATTCTGTCCCCAAAATCAAGTCATCCGTAAAAAGTGCCTTCCCCGTTTCTGTCTGGAACATAGACAATATAAACCAGAGATGTCTGAATTCTTCTACGTTTTGACTTTCATAACTCATAATCAACATGTGTCTACATAAAACTAAGCAGCATTGTTATACATTTAAAATGTGGTGTGATAACCTACATTTCTGCCAAGTATACTCACTCAAATTCAGCTTTAACCCGTGCGTGTGTATTGTAAAATCAACTCTCAGCCTCAGCGTGAAGCGTTTTTTTCGGCCTGGCCACATGGCAATACTTTCAGCGCCTTTTGAGTTTTGGCTGTACGAGTATGTTACTGGAAGACAAAAAAATCTTTTTATGAATAAATAATAAGTAAATAAGTGTCATTTATTTCGAACTTTTAGCCTATACACAAAACATACACAGCTTGTATTGAGAAAATTGATTAAACATATTGGAAGTACATAATACATAAATAAATTACACATGTGAAATGTGACTTCATAATAAATATAATTAATAATAAATATAATTAATTGTTCCCCCGTTATCATAATAACTGCAGTTAGGCAACATTTTCGCGCCAAAACATTGGTGTTTATAAAAATGTAGAACGCGACAAGCTTTACATTGTGAATATTATTATGTAAATTAGGAAGTTTGAGTGTGAAATGAGTTGTCTATAAAATAAGAAGTCATTGGTTAGAAAATTCCGCTAAAATGTAGTCAATCAACGGGAAACTTGAAGCACTCGGCTTCACGAATCGACAAAGTGTTAATATTGGACATTCTCAGGTGGAAATATTGCCAAAGTGAAGGTCGCTTTTATTACTAAAACTTGTGACAGGTTTGACAGCTACAAGCATTTTAAGAGACGGTTAAAGCAGTAGCATAACTAACATGTGTTTCTCTTGTGATTTGACATTGGCAAAATTGCGGCACACAACAGTGGCCGTTAAAAAAAAACTATACAATACTCTTAGTATGTAATTAATCGTCATAATAACTAAAATCGTAATTACATAAATAATATTACGCCTATGTCGCATATGATTGTGATCAATATGATTCTATGTATTTAAAATGTTTATTGGTAAAATATTATAGATCACAAATTCGTTAATATGACAAACTTAAAGCAAGGTATTTGTCACAATCAATTCTGTTAAATCAAAACAAACTCGAGTGGTGCTTAGATTTGTTTCAAAACTGTGTTAATGCCATAGAAGGTATTATTAGAAATGAATAAAATAATCGAATACATCATTTTTTTGACTAAGATTATATTAAGATAAGATATGATATAATATTAAGATAAGATTGTAAAGATAAGAGTATTGTATATTGTAAACGGCCACTAAAAATATCACTAAAGATTTATGTCATTATATGCACCCAATTTCTCTTTAATATTTCCTAAAGACAATCCAAAGCTGTGTAAATCTCATGGTTGTGATTCTGTAACATCTACCAGAACCTCCCTAACTTCGTAACGGTTCAATGAATTTAAATAAATCTCTCATTAAGGGTCGTAATTTTTAACTTGGAATGTTCGATTAGAAAATAGCTTTGAAATTCAGTTAGTATTAATTTGTGGTGTGCGAGATTATAATAATGGCGAATTTAGGTAATAAAGGTAGAATTGTAAATTATTTTGTATAGAATTCGCACCAATACATGGAGATATTTTTGTTGAAGATACGTTGTAATAGTAGCAAAAGGCAGCTATCAGACATATTTTGTTTAAATTTTATGTCATGTGGTAAAAAAATTATGTATGTTTTATAAGTTTTTATTTTTATTTTACGTCCTTATTAGCTAGAGTCCGTACAATATAACTTTGCGTGCGACTGGCGGCAGCACTTATGCCAAGTATTGGCCACTGCCTCTGATCAAATTGCAATCAGAACATTTTAGTTACAATTTTATCCGCACGCAGAGTTTTCTTGCTTGAACTCTAACTATTAAAATTTTTAGCACCTGTCTAAAAGATATGTCATAACATTGAATTCTCTACTCCAAAAGTATGTACGAGATCACATGAATCTATCGAAGAAGTAAGTCTTATAATACAATACTTCGGTATTGGTATGTGTAATAGCGTCTGTGGTCAAACAGCGTGTTGGCAAACACTCGAAGAGGGAAGTTTTGTCCGACGCGGTCCGAGGCACGGATTAAGTTTCAGTGTTTGACAATATAACCTAAAGACACCTAGTATGGAGCAAAGCTGTAATATGTTATACTTCATATACAATAATAATAGGCGAGATAGTCTGAGAAGCTTGAAAAAAAGTGTGGTTATTCGCAAATACAGGTTTTTGGGCGTATCGCATGGAAACTCGCGGACAATTTGGAGAAGCTCATAGTGACCGGAAAAATGTCAAGATCAAGAAGCCCAACTAGGTGGCGCGATCAAGTTGGTCAACATATTGGCTCGAAAGCAAGTTTAGTATAGCCATCCATGAAGCCACGGATCGGCATAGGTAAATGGCGATTTACTGGTCCACCAAGTGGGTCGGGACCATCACGATGCTAAGCAGTGAGCAAACGACTAAAGGAAGGAGGAGAGGGATAAAAAAAACATTTCAGGACACATCCACGCTTGTATCATAGGTAGTAGGTAACAAATATAATACATGTATACTTTTCTTAAAAAAAAAAGAAATAATTCAAGTGGCGATGGGCTGGACACTTGGCGAGACGTACTGACGGCAAATGGAGCAAAGCAATAACTGAATGGTCCCCACGGCTAGGTAAGCGAAGTGTAGTAAGACCTGTGCAACGGTGGCTGGATGGTATTAGAAAGTTAGAAGGAAACATCTGGGCAAGAACAGCGCAAGACAGGGAGTATTGGCGTAAGAGGGAGGAGGCCTATGCCCTGCAGTGGGTCCCATTAGGCTGATGATGATGATGATGACGATACTTTTCTTTCGTAAATACATAGAAACGAACAGAGTTAACACAAATAGTTAAAATTTTTAAAATTCATTATTACTTGTGCTATGCGGGAATCGAACCCGAACCCCTATGTAAGAAAGCAGAGCCTACCAACTAAGCTAACGGGGCAGTCAATATAATAATATGTATTTGGCACATAATGATTCGTAATTGTTTATATACAATGAGGCGTTTATCAGGTGTGGTTAGTTTCAGCGTTACAAACATTTGCAATTCGTCTTTATGCTCGCAAACTTAGACTGGTGTTCCGTGTATGTGATTCACTTAGATGTTAGCGTTGCATTAGATACTTTGGATAGTGTGAATATTTTGTGTAAAATTTCGATAAATCGAATATCATGTATCTGAGGCTTGTAATTTAGCAAAATGAGGCTCCCACCATAATTTAATTTAACGTTTAATAGGGTCACCCATCACTACAACTTGCTTGATGTTAAGCAAAGTTGTAATTGACGCGCCTGCAAGAAGAAATCGGTTAAAAACATTGTTATTCATATCCTGTTTTGTGTGAAACGAGCCAAAGTAATCATTATCATGTATTGTTTATACTTTAGACAGACAATTAGGAATCAAAGCACCTTTTATAAACCAATGAAATGCTAAAATTTCGGTTCATAAATATGTACAGCATCCTTAACAAACGAACATATTACAATAAAATAAGCAAGTGACGCTAATAAACAAAACATTAGATTAGTAATTAACGATCACTAAAGGACCTAAACCAACATATACACTAGAAGCAAAACTGGTAGAATCAGTTCAAAATATTTTTTCTTTATTGGTAGCAGCACTTTCTTTCGCGCTTTAACCGTACAAAACATAATACTGATTGTGTTTTTTAGTTCCAATTTTACCCACGTGCAGTGTTCATTTGTAAACTTAACTTGCTATTTGATAATTCATGCCACTTGAGTAGGCAAGGTGTGGGCAAACTTGTATCAAAGGTGATAGTTTAGGTATTCTATAGTCTATAAGCTTGGTTTGAAGTTTGTTGGTTAAAGGAATTTCTGCCGCTTGCATATTTGTTTCTCGATCTTTCTAGGTAAGAAACGGACACAAACAAAGTTAATCTAGGATTAGAATTAACACTGGACAGTGATGAATTAGTCTAACAGGTCACCTGAAGCGGTATATCATAATTAAAACTACGCCGTGGCTCATAAAGAGAATAATTGTACTGTACTGAAATGGAAGGACATGGGCGCCCACCACGATATATCTGACCAAGAAAACTCCCCAAACGATTTTTTTCTGCAGGGGAGTCATGACCCCCAGTCATGAGGAATACGACTCAAGAGAAAGACAGGTACGGAAAAAGACGTATTAGAACAAATAAGACAATCTGTGAATTCGTTTACAAATCTGTACTATTTTAAGTCATAGTAAACATAGGTACTAAAAAGATCAATGCAATTAAACAAATTTTGTTAAATATAAAGCAAATTATATCTATCTACACAAAAGGGTAATTACCTCCGTAAAACTAGAAGATAATCCTCAGCTTTCAAAGCTCAAGGGAGCTTTCAGGGTCTATCATCTGGGATTAAAGTTGAACCGCCATCCGCCTTTTGAAGCCATTTCACGGTTAGAGGTTCGCTTGTTAAAAATAATGATTCCAAAATGACTTAATGAGCCGATATTGTAACTGGATCGACGAATATTTGTTGCGTACGATTTTATGCAAAGGGTGAAAGAGTTAAGTGGCTTCTTGTGGTATAGAAATTATCTAACAAAATATAATAAAATCGACAGTTCTTAGCCTAGCCTTATTAGCTTTTTTCAAAAAAAAAAATTCAGAAGACTTGATAATCCCTTTTTTTGGAAGTCGTTTAAGAAAACGGGACATTGCACATAGCCATCTAAGCAAACAATTTTTTTTTGTCGTTTACTCACTCCTGCCTTCAGATAAAAGTTTTGTCAAATTTGGGAAAAAATGGAAGACATTATTAAAAATGCAAGCGATAAAAGCAGCTTGTTGAGTGCTGTCTTACAGTTTTGTACCTTTTACATTAGCTGTGTGAATTAGTTAACAGTTTCAAGGAAAATACAGTAAGCCTAGGCTTTTAAGTACTATTTGCCAAGTAGTGTTCAAGGTTTTACTAGTTTTCTAGATAGGAAAGTTGTCTAGATTTTGTAAACTTAATTTAAGTGACTTTGAAAGACCTAAAGTCTGAAATGAAGAAGGTCTAATTTTGACAATTTAGGTTTAACTTAGAGGCCTGAAAAAGCCTAAGGAAATGAGGTTGAAAACAATCTTTGTTATTTGAGGAAAAAATATTTTTGCTTTCGACAGTCAACACAATATTTTACTGTAATTTAGTTTGCTTTTAGCTTTATAGGCATACAGTGCTAATTAAATATTACCACCAATTTACTAGTTTATTACATAGGTAATATATAAGGGACATACGAATGAACAATAATAATGTTCATTACCATCATACACACTTACTACAGTGATCTACGTAACCCTTTCAAAACTGCAATAGAATTGACAATGATTCGCCTAACCGCTATAGTTTAATCACTGCATTTATTGGTTGCCAATTTGCATGCGCTGCTCGTTATCAATTATATCATTCTGACTCATTTTCAATGCATCAATTAATTGAAATGTAATTCACTATTCTCTATGAGTAACTAATATATAGGCGACGGAATTTGCCTGTCAGTAGCGACCCGGCCCGGTTTGGAACGATCACATATGTATGATATAGATATGTATATACCTTCTTTAAAACACTATCTGTTATATAAAACCACAAAAAGATCCAATGCGTTGTTTTTAAGATAAGGAGACAGTCAGCAGCAGTCGACCCTTTTTGTTTTTCTCGATGAAAAAGAGAAAAAAAAACGATTCTTGTTTATTGTAGTGGCAACAGTTTGAATGGTTTTTTTTGTGTGTATATTCACACCAGCAACGTCACAGAACTAGTATAAGTAACAATGTGTTTTACAATAAACCTGTATGTAAGAGATATGTATGTAGCAATAAAATGCATCGCACGATCCAGCCATATATCGTTTGCAATATAAGAGCGGCTGCACATTTTGGTACGAATTAGGTATTCTTATGACGTCATCAAATAGTCATCGACAGGAAGCAGATTGTTTGACTATAGTTTGACATTCAATATGCAATTTTATTTGAGAAAATTCTGGGAACAGCTTGGGTGTTCTTTTTGTGTTTATTTGTAAACTTTATTATGCAATAACAAGTCTTGGTAATGGTAACATGTGGATGAATCCACAATTGTACGTAAACTACGAATTTAAATTAATAGTAAATAGATAGCGTTGTTACCTTTTCGGTCCCTTAATTATTGTTTATGTGAAAATACATTCCTTACCCAAATATTCTCTCTTAGTTTTGGATCCTCAATTACTATGTACAGTGTTTTCGTAAAGTTTTTTAACAATCAGTTTTTTCAAACTTTTTAACAATCAGTTCAGCTCTATGAATTTCAACTAAGTAAAATGAGTTAAAAGTCCTAAAGCTAGCATAATGTCTAATCTAACTATGAGGTTGGAATATTTCTAGTATTTTAAGCACGCTTGGGAAATAAAAGTTATACAATTAACTAATATAACGACCTTATTCTAGTTTGTACAGGTACCTAAAATTTCTCTCACACGTCTAAATAATTTTCAATACATCGAACTGTAAGTTGGATACTTTATTGGTAAAAATATTACAAGACGTTTGCGTAAAAATATTGAAATTATAATAAATGGAATAAGAATGAAATATAAATAAGTAAGTAGGTAGATAGATATGTCATCGTTTATTTTTATTTACTCCTTTAAGTAATTATTATTTTTTAATACAAATTAACTTGATACAATATGGTAATTTATATAATAAGTTTCATGAAATAAAAGCTATTTGATTTGGTTAGTTGAATATGATACAAAAAGGATTCTTTTTTTATCATTGCAAACATACCTTTTTAAGTAGGTACTGCCACTATACCTTTTAACCTTACGAAAGACCACACGTGTTCTATTGACTGACCAAAAAAGCAAACAGAACAAATTAAGTGTTAACAATACAACAAGTTACGAAACTAAAATGGGATAAAACAAAATTCTTCTATGAATGCTCGTGGCAACCATTTCATAAGATGAAGATGGAAACTTATGCTTCTTTCGTTTGTGAGTTTCATTTTATTTTGTTGGTCAAAACTGATAACAATGCGCGAATGAAATGAAGTTTTCTTTAAGAAAAGTGTTACTGTGTTATATAAATTTGTGTTATCAAAACTGAAATAAATATGACGAACTTTTAGTGTTGTTTCTAACTTAGTCGTACTACATTTAATAGCTGAACTTAACATCAAATGATTTTATTTGTAAACATTGTCATAATAAAAATTTATTGAATTCTACATTTTTATTAGTTTGAAACTATTGTATATGTCACAGTTAAAACCCGTTTTTCGTTAGAACTCGTTTTCCCTAGTTAAAACTAGTTTTTACTAAATGCCTTTGTTAAAACTAGAAATACCTAGTCAAAACTAGAATTGAGCACTGATATATTTGATTTTCAGTTAAAACTAGTTGTCACTCTGAGCTTTAGTTAAAACTAGCGCTAGAGAAACTAATTTTGGATTGAAAATAAGATATAGTTTTTAAAATATTTATTAAAAAGATCAAGGACATACAGTCATGTACTTAGTAAAGTCACTTGTCTGTGACAGGAGGTAAGATTAGGTTCGTTAGGTTGCTTTCTACCACGCACATGCGACGACGAGCGAAGCGAGGAGGAGCCAAGCGGTCGTCACAGTTTTAACCGAGTCGCTTCGGAAAAACGCGTTTTGTCTAGTAAGAACTAGTTTTAACTAATATTCAATTTTGAGCATTAGTTAATTCTAGTTTTAACAAAGGCATTTAGTAAAAACTAGTTCTAACTAGGGAAAACGCGTTCTATCTGAAAACTGGTTTTAACTGTAACATATACAACGATACGTGAACTACATATTATACATAATCATTACCTCAGAGTTATTTTTATTCAGTCATAATGCTCGGTTATTTTATTAATACGTTTTCTCACAACTAGTTAAATTTGTTGTGACATCTTGTTGTGAGAAACATCGTAAAATAATTTACAGAGTTCGTCATAATTTTAGGACGGAATTTCTATAATGTTTGGAAATTAATTTGTTCTGCGCACATTTAATGATATTAAAAAAGGAAATGTAATAAACTTATTATCCAAATACCTACATATCTAAATTTTTGAAGTAAATGAAAGAAAGTAAAATTACCATGTCTTATTTTAGCAAAATGTTACATAATTAACCGAAAATATGAAGAGTTTGAACGAAAAAGAATCGACTGAACTTACTTTAGGTACCGTGATATATTCCATGATTTATAGGTGTATATATATGTAACATACTTTTATGCTACGAGTATTACCAGATACAAGAATCCATCAATCTTTTTGATAAACTACCTTGCTAAAAATTTGCACTTATCATAACATGTTTATTTTTACATGTAAGTGCTTTAAGTCCCTATAAAATTCTTAGGAAAACTCTACCTTACTTCTAATTCGTTATTATCATTTTTATTGTTATATCTTACTTTATTTTAAAGTCAATTGCACCACAAGATTTAATTTGTACGGTTTTTTATTTTCTAAAGAAGGTTATGACTAATTTGGTGTATGATAAAAATAATATCGTGGAAGCCTACGTGTTAATTATACATATTCATTTACCACAAGAAACATATTTCAAAGCCGCAGATGAGTGTTCTGCGAATAACAAGAATATACGAGAAAAATTATGATCACATCCAAGTGTTTATGAATACATACATTATTAATATTAATTATTGTCACTTGTTTTCGTGTTATGAGGCCTTAATCATGAGATTTTAGGGCTGGTACAAACTAAATACATAGTAATAAGTTCTGTTACATAGTTTTCGTAGGTTTAGTTAGTATAGTTTAGTTTGTGAATCGTCAATTATTATTTTTTATCTTTTTTATCGAGGCCTTTGTTACAAATTGTAAAGACTAGATATTTATAGCACAAGTTCCTTGTTGATATCTCATACTTTTCTCTGGTATTAAAATTTTCTGCATTATACCTAAATAGAAAAAAAATTGCATCCCGCAATCATTTATTGAATAAAAACACGTTCATAAATAATTGAATCTGGCAGCCTTACATTCTAATTGATCCTTCATTATCCACCCCCGACCGTGCCAGAGACCTTGAATTTTTAATATATTTATTTACAATTTTAGTAATCTCACATTTAATCAAACAGATACGCCGATAGAACAACGTGTATTAAGTTATTTATATCTAATAAATAACTTAATAAAAAAACGTGTATCAGGTATTTAATTGTCCACGGGATCAATAATTTATTCACCTATTAGTAGTTGGCAGCCCTGCTACATCCGAGCCCAATAAACTGGCGCACCATGATCTCATGGCGACAGATTTAGATATCAGCTGCTATTGTACACGGTTATACCTAAAGAAAGAATGAAAATATTAGCTACACTAAATATTCATCAAATACTAAAGAAATTGTGGCTGAAGATCTGTTTGATATTTTATTAGACACAAGGGATCCTCACGGTTATAAAAGAAGTATAATTTGGTCTGCTGGTCTCTTTTACATCTCAATAAAACGGCTAAACATCGCAATACTTGCCCATTATGTTTCAAGCAGACCAATTTCTACTATTTCTTCGATTTCTTTGTTGTTCAACTAATTACTTTGTACGACAAAAATATCTAAAGTCCGTCTTTCTGCACAATTTAATCTAGTTTTTACTGTGTTTTTTTTTAATTAGTTGTAGGTTGTAGTAGGCAGTGCTCGAATGGACTGTCACCGATGGACACGAAGACTAGTAGTGTGGAGACCATGGGCAGACAGGAGACCACGAGGCCGCCCACCGTTACGATGGGTTGATGACATCCGGAAGCACGCGGGTCACAACTGGATGGCTAGAGCAGCAGATCGCGAGTTATGGAGAAAAATAGGAGAGGCCTATGTTCAGAAATGGACTCCTTAAATGCTAAGAAAGAAGAAGAAGAAGGTTGTAGTAGGTTGACTGCACGGTATCAGATAAAAAAAGGTACTTGTATTTGTATTTAACTCTCACATATTACTCGATTAATAATTCTTTCTTACATTTGCGTGAACCATAATAAAGATTTTTCTATTTCAATAAAATAGATGAATACTCTTTACAGCTTCCCCTGTATGTACAGTTCTACAGCTGTAAGTTGAATGGCGTGCTATCCCACAATCCCGCTGATAACTCGTCAACACTCGACCGGGACATAAATACGGAACAGGCGCGTGTGGCATCCATAGCAGTTTGAACCAGAATAATAATCTAAAAACTGGTCTGAAAACAGGTGGGTAAAGTGGAATAAAATTATATAAAAACTAAAAGTATGTTAATGTAAATCGCTTTTAAACAACCGTTTATAAACAATTAAATGAAAATAAATCAAATTCTAAGTCTGTGTTTCAGATTTACCGGCGAAAATTTACTTACATAAATGATGATGGGAATTGTACAACGACACTACACGCTGGGTTTTTTAAATCATAGTTTGGTTAAAATGAAATATTACCGCTGATGGTGTAGTAAAAATTTAATAATAACCATCAAACGGGATAATTGCATTTTACTTTGACATCAGAGTTTGCCACTCTCACTTGTTAAGAAGTATTTTAGAAATACCATAGGCTTCCTCACTTTTCCCATCAGATAACAATGATGAAACGCAGGATTGTAAAAAAGTCTTAACAATTAATTTTACCTAAATAGTTTAATAATCAATAAAACAAATAAATGTGTTTCCATAAATATCTCTCCCGTAAAACGTTTATATACCTACTGGTCCTAAATCATACCTAAAACGAAAACTATTTAAACAAAATAAAACAAATTCACTTCAACGTCTCCTCATATATTTACCAATTAACCTACAGTCAAGAGTTTATTAAAGTGATGATGACTCGGTAATTGAGTTGGCAGGTCCCCAAACGGCTGATAAATATGACTGACTGCATGATCAAGAAACAAACAGACATAAGTCTGTTTTAGATGTCTCGAAAGTAGATCACCGGGCAATTCATTTTGGAAAGAGTTTGATGCTATTATTATAAATGATGCTATTGTCTGTGCTATTATTGTTAAGGCTTGCATTCCTCTTCCTTCTCAAGTGATATTCCTTAATACTGAGGGTCGAAACTCTCCCGTAGTATATTGATTTATTGGGAACGCTTTCTCAGTACACCTTCGTGGACGATCAGATCTTTCAACAGAAGACACAATAAAGGTTTTAATATCATATACGAATATGATATCAATAATGTAATATAGTATGAAAATTATTTAGGTTGAAATTGTCTGTCAGAATTAAATATTTCAGACTCTAGCTAAAGGAGAAATTTATAGAAACAACTCATAACTAAGAATAAACTATACACAACTTTGTATTGATTATAAAGGATCACATATTATTATAATTAAAATAGTGTACATTTAAAAGTTTATAGTATCGATGTATTAAACCAGCTTGCTTACTTTTATCAATAACTCAGTATGTAGTTTTGTCTTGATAGCAAATTTTTCAAAATTTTCTTCTTTTTTTGCGATTTGCGCTCGTGCATTTCTTTAATAAAAAGATAAAAAGATAATCCATGTTGTGTAACTCTAATTACGGGCAGACCTTGGTCGTGTGACCTAAATGACACTTTTAGGGCAAATTAAAGGGTCGCATGATAGGTTAATTTGTCATGTAATAAAAATGTTAGTCCTAGTTGTTTTTCGCGTAGTAATGCCTTTATTAATTAAACCTTGTTAAATATGAGTAGAGAGTTTGAAAACTCTTGACGTCAGTGGTAATGAGAGTGTTCTCACAAACTTACATAATTTATATCTTTGTATATCTTTTTTTTGTTATGGCTTTGCTAAGTTTAAACTTTGCAATTGTGCCAGTGTCACGGGACACTGTCGTCAAGCTAAGTATTTGAGTAGGTAGTGTAAGTGTGAAATATCGAAATGTTAGAGGCTAACTGGCTATATGTACATTGCACAGTTGTGTGTTTTCCCCGTTTTGCTTTCTGTAACAAAAATGGTTTGCACACGACTATGGAAATAATATATAGTACAAAGAGAGGGATGAAATAAAAAATCCTTGCACACGACAAATAAAGCATAATTATTTTGACAGTAGTCAATTCAGTAAATTTATGTTATTTTTTAAAATGACATTTGTCGAAACGATCCTGCTATATTAAACAAAACAAGTAACCCGGTGCAGTTTCAATCACATGCCCGTACCCACGTCGCGCGCGTCGGTACACCGATCGATATAATTTTATTCACAGTTTTACGAGCGCTGACTTCCTTTGACGCCTCGTTGCAATGCTTTGATAGTGCCGAGAGCCATTCTACACGTAGGTAATGTTTGTCTAGCTATTCATTTTGGTGCGGCCATATTTGTTTTGCAGGCGTATTGTACTGTGAGAAACATGTACCTACTAGTGTTTGATTTTGACTGATAGACCTAGAACATAACTTAGTAAACATGTAGGTATCATCTAATTCAAGATATCTAAGCGAGCTAAAGCATTTTCAATTTCATTTAAATTCAGAGCTCGATAAACTCTCGACACCAGAGTTGGCCACACTCATTCTTTAAAAGGAAGAATAAATTCATTTTAATTGACTGGCCTGTTAGCTTAGTTGGTAGTGGCTCTGCCTTCTAATCTAGAGGTCGTGAGTTCGATTCCCGCATAATAAAAATAAATAAAATAAAATAAAATAGCCTTTATTTCCTGAATTCAATTATTTCATTTACATATTATAGTTACTTAGTTTATTTACAAAAAAAATAATTAAGTTGGGTTCTTGATTACTTATAATAATATTTTCTTGTATCAGGGCACCCAAAAGCGGGTAAAGGCCTCTTCCTTGCTGGCCCAGGCATTGCGGTCTTGGGCTAGTCTGGTCCACGTGACTCCAGCCACCTCCACGATGTCGTCTCTCCACCTCTTCTTCTGTCGGCCGCGCGTACGAGTGGTGTCCCGCGGGCACCAGTGTACGATGCGCTCGCTCCATCTGCCGTCGGTAGAGCGGGCGAGGTGTCCCGCCCATTTCCACTTCAAGCGACACATCATTTTTACTGCGTCTAAGACCTTGGTTCGCTGACGTATCTCTGTGTTCCTTACTTTATCCATAAGAGTAAGGCCCAGCATGGAACGCTCTGCCGCTCTTTGGAATTTAGCGATTTTATCGACTGAGTCTTGTGTCAGTGCCCACGTTTGACACCCATATAGTAGAGAAGGAAGGATCGTATTATCCATCAACCGTTTTTTCAAGTATGTAGGCATACGACTTTTAAAGATATCCTTATTAGCCCAGTATTTCCTCCATGCTGTGGCTATTCTTTTGTCTATTTCCTTAACGTCTGCGTTTTCGAAAGATATAATGCGCCCAAGGTAGATGTATTCGCTAACATACTCTATAACAGTATCTTGCAGTTTTATTGCGCTCTGAATACCGTTTGTTACCTTTGTATTTATATATTACCTTTGTCTTTGACAAGTTCATATAGAGGCCGATCTTCTTGCTCTCTCTATCCAAAGTGTTTATCATTTGTTCTAGAATTGTAGGTGATTCAGCCATTATTACAATATCATCTGCGAAACGTAAATGTGTGAGCTGCTCTCCATTTATATTCAAGCCGTACGTAGACCAATCTAGCTTGCGGAACATGGACTCTAGGATGGCTGAAAACAGCTTTGGGGACACTGGATCCCCTTGTTTTACTCCTCTCTTAATATCAAACGGCGGTCCAATGGTTTCCGTTCTTATTTTTGCTTTATAACAATTGTATATTGATTTCAGTATCGATATGTATTTTTTGTTTATACCTTGCTCTCCCAAACTAATCCATAGTTGTCTGTGTGATAATGAGTCAAAAGCTTTTGTATAGTCGACGTATGCCAGATATAGAGTTTTATTGTACTCTTTGCATCGTTCGATACATTGCATGAGTGTGAACATATGGTCTACGGTAGAGTATCCTGATCTAAAGCCAGCCTGTTCACGGGGCTGCTGCTCGTCTAACGCTCTTGTGATTCGGTATAGTATAATCGAGGAAAACAACTTGTAGAGTGTGGGCAGCAGACTTATGGGCCTGTAGTTATCCATACATTTAGGATCTCCTTTTTTATACAATAGAGTTATAATCGAATATTCCCAGTCTGTCGGGATCTCTTCTGTTTCCATAATTTGATTGTATAAGCTTGTTAATGGAATCACCAGTGGCTCTAGCATCGCCTGAATTGTATCGTTGGTAACTCCGTCTTCACCAGGGGCCTTATTCTTTTTTAATCGACGAATAGCGCGCTCTACCTCTGAGTACAGAAGAGGAGGTATTGCCTCTTGGTTTTCTTCAGTTGTGTGGTAAGAGGTGCTCTCCTTGTCTTGGTTGGAGTACAGATTAGAATAGAACTTTGTTGCGATCTGCAAAATGTTATTTCTATTTGTAATTATTTCATTCGACGCATTTTTTATTGTTTTTATCCACTCTTTGTCGTGATCGAATTTTTTCCTGCTATATTTTGTAGAGCTCCGATTTTCCAGTTCAATTTCTATGCTTTTTTGTTTAATTTTGTTTCTGTTTTCTTTTATTGTTTTACTTATCTTTTTGTATAAGTGTTTAAGCCTGTTTTTCTGTGTGTTTGTTCGAGGATATATGTTTTTCAGTTTTTCTCTTTCATCTATCAGAATTTTCACATACGGGGTAATTATCTCTGGGTCTGATTCATCATTCATAATTTGTGGTAGTTTTGTTATGCAAGATTTGATTGCTGAAATTGTAGAGTTGTATAGATTGTTGACATTTTTGCTGTCCGTATTTGGTAATTGTAGAGTTATAAGGTGTTTTAAAGACTCTTCTTCAATTGGCGAGTAATTTCTATTTTTATGACGGATTGTACTACGACTTTTCGAAGTATTATCAAAACAATACGTCATTCTGACGAGTCTGTGATCAGTAGGAAACTTTGTAGAGAAGACTTCCAGATTTGACACTTTTTGTTTCTGCTTTACTATTATAAAATCAACTTCATTACGCGTACGTCCATCTGGAGATTGCCAAGTCCATTTTCGCTTTAGTCGTTTTTTAAACAATGTGTTCGCTTTCGATTCCCGCATGACACAAGTATTTATGTACTTTAAAATTTATAATTACTTGTGTTGAGTCTGGTCGTTTGTATGTATAATAAGTATGTATTTACAAAAGAAAAGTATATAAGTATTATATCCGTTATCTAGTACCCACGACACAAGCGTTTGCTTAGTGTGGGGCTAGATGGCGCTGTGTGATATGTCCTGAAATATTTATTTATTTATTTATTTAATTATGCTTACTATCTAGTATTTATGTGTAACAATCAGAAAGAAGTAAGTACCTAATTTAAAGTAATTTATATTTTCTTGCAACAATAAAAACATGTATCAAATTAATCTTTGTGTGGGAGAATGTATTTTATAAAGTAACTTATAACTATTACAAAATAGAGAAGACCTAGTTTTCCAAACCACACATTCTCACCTATATCTATCAATTCCACAATTATGAGAAATACAAACATTACATTATGCATGACTAAACACATCCCGCCCACTAGATTAACAACTACTTACGTGCAGTGAACAAACTCATAACTAGGTAAACGAACTAAACAAAGTATAAGTACAGGGTTTGTGGACATGTTAAGTTGCAAATCTTCTAGGCTGGTTTCTTCTACGCACACGTGCTCTAGCACTTCTTAGACTTTAATCAAGTAGTGATTAATATCAGGCAGGCTGTAGTAGGTAAACGTAAGCCGATTCCGAGTAAAAAACTCTAAAACTACAAAATCTATAAAATTGGATTTTTGTAGGAGATATCTTTGTTTGGATATCTATGATTTGAGATACAAAATATAATGAGTATAAAATATAGTTTGTATAGAAATGACCCAAAGGAGACTGCTCGTTATAGATATAGAAGTTAATTTACTTTGAAAGATGTAATTTTTATATCACGAGTGCTTGATGACAAACCTATTTAGCAGAATAAATATTTGATAAACCTGTTACTCCTGTCCTAGAAAATTCGTGCATCATAGAGCGGAACATAAATATTTTTAGACATCTTAAATTACAAGACCTCTTTTAGCTCAGACAATCCACAACCCTGTATAATTGCATAATAAAATAGCTATTATAAAAGTGATAGGTTTGTTTGCTCGAGATAAGCGGTTTCTCGGCTGCAATCTTTGGCCCTTTTATCGTGGACCTATTTACTTGCTTCTGTTGAACAATGTGTATTATATTTTACAATAAATTATTCATATTTTATCAAACAAAATGTATTCGGTCTTGGAGATTTCCTCAACTAGTTATAATAAACTGACAATTACTTTTATTGATTTCTTAGAACTTCTTCTTTTTGAATGAGAGTAGCTAACACTGGTGTCGAGAGTTTATCAAGCCGCCCTAAGGGCCTATGACATGGATCAACGACTGCCGTACTAGACAAACAGCCGGGACCTACAATCTTAGAACTACTTATATTCATAGATCAGATGGCACGTTAGATTGTAGATAGAAGGTATAAGCTGTTAGTCGCAAGCACATTAGTACGCTACATCAGAGGCCCCTAGGGTAGTAGGAAAACTCTCGACTCCATAGTCGGACAGTCTCATATGAATTTACTCATTATTTTGAAAGTGCCATCAGATAGCCTGAAACAACACTTGCAATATCGAATCTGTAGCTTAATCATAATGTACCTGTGCTGAAATCTTCTTCCTATCGAACGAGAGTGGCCATCTGGAGTGTCGAGACTTTATCAAGCCCTGAGGGCCACTAACATGGCTTAACGACTGCCGTACTAAACAAACAGCCGGGACCTACAATTTAACGTGTCATCCGGCCCACGGAAGCGCCCAAAATGAAATGTCACTTTTCGGTCACCCATCCAAGGACTGACCGCGTCGACCTTTTTTTAACATTGGGTAATTTGAAAACTCTCGACACCATAGTCGGACAGTCTCGTAGGAACTTACTAATTGTTTTGGAAGTGCCATCAGAAAGCCTGAAACCACACCTACGTGTGCTGGAATGCAACTGGCTTTCAAACGAGGTCACCCATAAATTGACACTTGCTTACATATTGGTGGCCAAACCAAACCCAATAAAGATTTTTATGACTCACACTCATTCATAGACAGATTAATAATGAATTGTTTACATTACAATTTGTTACAGAAAAGTATTATAATATATGAATCACTCGGCCTCGGTAGCGGATCAGTTTATGTAGTTGAGCTTATATTTGCGGCGCTGACGGTATGCCGTAGTAGCTGTAGCAGATGTGTGGAGTTCTACTGTATTTGTATAAGATACAGGGTTATTTGGGGCTTGCAAGATTATTAGGTGTATGAAATTATTATAAAGAATGTAATTTGCATGTGAATAAACCATTATGTTAACAAACCATGACCAACATGAAGTATTTTTTTTACTTCATAAATTTTTCGCTTATCATCATAATTATAATGGACGAAGCATAAAATAAATCAACGGTCTCGGAAAGGTTAATGTGTAGTACAGGTTAGTTAAATTTGGAGAAATGAATTAGGTAATTAATTATGGGAAATTTATCTTTTGGTTTTGCTCATCAATTAAATAAATAAATAAAATCGTGGTGTGCGCTCGGACCCTCCCACGAATCGCCCTTTTTAACACGGAGTAGGCTTACGTATGACTTTTGCCTTCCTGATGTTAAGCACCACTGTAGTCTAAGATGTAGCACACTCGCATATAAGAAATATATTTACTCTGGGTTCGTATCGCTCACGTAATCGGACTTTGTGATCATTACCCTGAATTAGCCATAGCCCTGTATGGAGTACCTAACATGTATGGATGCGACCAGCAGTCTGAGTCAAGTCGATAGTGATGCAAGTGATGTCATACGTAGCGGAATTAGAAATCTACCGAGTGAATGTTATGAGGAGGTTTGACATATATGTATTGATGGTGTAATTTATTCTACTGAAGCCGAGTAGAACATAACTAGAAAATATGAAGCAGAATTCGTTTGTTGAAATTAATTATTTTGTGGTTTTGATATTTTGAAAAGTAGAACTAATGATATGGTGATACATACAAGAAAAGAAAACTCACTTGATGCTGGTGAAATAATTACCTATTTATGTCGCGGTTTAGTAGCATTGAAAAATGGAACTAATGATACATATAATGAAATCAAACATAAAACTCATTTGATGCTTTTGGGGTTTGACGGTAATACTTCATTATTAGAAATGAGAATCCAGTATAGATAAAATACCTTGGGTAACAGTGTTTGCTTATGTGAGTATCGCTTCAGGTGTCCTAGTGTTCAATTGCTTGACTGTAAAGTGTAAAAATATTGAGAAATTTGAGAAAGGAAATTATTTTGTAATCTAATTAAAACTGCATAGAGGAGTCATGAATTATTTTAGTTTAAGAGGTTAAGACGTTATCATTTTAATACCATTTTTACAGCTTTCTATCTACTTCAATGCGACACCACTAATGCACCGATTCTATGACACTCTTTCCATAACAGCTGTATATATTCACAAACGTACCATATTATATTGCCAATAAAAATACTATTGTTATTAATATTATTTTGTATTACCTTCTCAAAGCGTAACAATAGTATTTTTTTACCAAAAGGACTGTTAACTCGTATTCGCAGTCGTTAAGCCATGTCGGAGGTACTTAGGGCGGCTAAATAAACTTTCGACACCATTGTTGGCCACTCTCATTCGATAAGAAGTAGACCAAAAAAACATTTAATAATATAGTTTTATGTAAAACCGAAAATTGCTTTGTTGATTTGCAGACATTCGCAACGAAAACGACAATACTACTTTTATCACTACACCACGCGGGCAAATCCGCAAGCTTTCACTAGTCAAATGAATATTTATTTTAGTACATAAACCGTCTTTATAGATATTCTGGTCTTATTTATAGGTATTCAGCGCAGAGTCCCATATTGTCACGGCGGGCGTAACTCTGCCAGTTTATGGACCAATCGTTTGCAGCATGTAGGTAATGTATCGCCGAAAAAATAACAATTTCTGCTACGACCCGTTTGTGTTAGTTACGGCCATATGGTGGAAAGGACGTGCTTTATTTTTACGTTGCGGATGGTATTAGTTTGGTGCTTGGAGTATGGGTATTTTACTATGGAAATAATTTAATCTAGCACAAGCAATAGTTTGCTAATCAAATCAACCGTTATCGTTACTTTACACAGTCCCTTAAATTTATAAGATAATAATATAGTTAGCATTTTCTTGGTATATTTTTTTAATTTTCTTACTCGTAATTTCAATGAAACCCTTTCTTTTTGTGCTTTAAAAATTAAGTTTGAATGCTGCTTGTATGTTTATACATGTTTTTTTCATTTGAAAGAGGTTATAAATTTACATGAAGAATTTGATAAAAAAGGACAATAGTATCTCGTAATAAAAACGAATAAATCAAACTTGGGTACTTATGTACATATAATAAAGAGTGGGTAAAATTTATAGCAATAAAATGGCACTTTGTTCTGAATAATATTACATTTCTTAGATATGTACGTGTTCTTGATACAGTCCAATAAATTACCTTCTTGAGAATAATAACGTTGTATTTATGTATCTATTTTATTTATTGTAATACTGCTACAATATTTTTGAAGCTGAATACAAATTGTGGAAAAGGTTAGTTCGTATGAGATTTTCGAACTCTGGTGTATTAACTTTTTTAAACCACTCTCAAGACATCTAAGTTTAGCGAAAGTCATACTTTTAAAAAGTTAACTTATCATCTATAAAATGTATATTCTCTTTTACAAACGATGTATTATATAAACTAAACTTTTGAACCATAATCCAGCGATCTTCAAAGTGAGAGTAAACAGGTTCTTGTTGGGTAAGCACTCCTCTTAGGAAGTAGCTATTGCTTACCATCAGGCAAACTATTAGTCAAGCGCAAACCCATTTTAGTTAAAGTAACTTTAATAACGATAACAATACAAATAAATAGCAAAAAATATCTATCTCTTGATTTTAGACCAAAAAAGCATTGGCATAAATAACAAACAACAAGGGACCTAGCATGGCGGCGCGGTCACTCCCTATATAAATCAGCCCACCCATCCATTTATAACATTAACCTCTCAAACTAGAGTAAGACGAGAACACACTTGTTGATAGCTAAATATAATTTATTAGATTGTTGCTCTTCATTTTAATCAATAATAGTTATTGCAGGTCTACTTCGTTTTCTTGTTATCAAATGAGAGTGGCCAACTCTGGTTTCAAGAGTTTTTCAATAAGAGCCTCTGATATGGTATAAAAAGATAAAAAAGATAAAGAATCTTTATTGATAATGTAAAGTTGCAACATAGGTATAAGTACTAATATCATAAAATATGCTACACAAATTACAATATCTCGTCAAATTGAATTTATAACATTTAGTTTTAATAAAATTTTAGAAATTATTACAATGTCAATTTTATTATTATCATACTTAAATTTTTTAAGTTATTAAAATCATGTCAAACATAATAATAGGTATGTAATCATACAATAATATGTCAACTTAAATAAATCTAGCTCAACTTCATATAATCAACTTAAATATATAACAACTGCGGTACTGTGACAAACAGCTGAGACCTACAATTTAACGTGACATCCGAACTACGGGTCTACTTTTTGTTAGGTACATAGCTTTATGTAGTCCACTTTTCTCGTTTTACTAAGTAGGCCCAAAATAGATTGCCATACCATAATAATATCAATTTTATAATTTTATGGATCATACAATTCAGATACAAAATATATTTTAACAATATACTATACTTGCCTTCAAGCCTATTGGCAAAATAAAGCACTGAAACATTTTAATTATGTAGATCTCCTAAAATGAGCTGTCTGAAAAACCAAGAATTTCCATTTTTACTGATTACTTACTCTCTGAGATTACATCAGTCAATTCTTCGAATCTAAAAAGATGAGGTTGAATGAACAAAGCGAACAAAACCGACAAACATTATATTTATACCATGTGTATTCTAGTTAAAATAAATTAGTACAATGTTGCCCTTAACTTTTGGATAGATAAGAGTAGATGAATGAGACTACTTATGTATGATAACAGGGTTAGTTGTTTTGATGTTAGTTGTTTAATATACAATACAATATTAAAAAAAATACTAACAAAACAATTCTATATTTATATGTCAAATCAAACTAAATGTCAAATTAACTAAATAACCCGCCCTTAATCGTTCCTGGTGCAAATGTGCCCATCAAGCTTGCTGTGTTTTCGCGCTGCATGGCAATAGCTAGCCGTGGCACCAGAAACGATCCAGTGCGGGAGTCACCGGTCGTAACTCCAGTTACTGCTCAATTTCCCTGATGAATGTCGCGCCCTTACTCCAACAGCCCATCGTTTCCACTGCCAGGGTAACAAAGATGAATAAATATGTATTATAAATTAATTAAGGAAAAATGACTATATAAAGAGATTTATATAAAGATTTATATAAAGTTTTTTACAAAGGTACCAGTTTATTTTTAGGTGTATTTTGTAAATAAATGAGGTGCAATGAAAATATATCTTTCTTGATTTCGATTAAACTGAAAAATAGCAAACAAAGATCTTTTTATCACAAAAATCAATTTAATACAAATATATATGTATATATAAAATGTAAATTGGCTTGTCCATACATTTCGTTATAGATCAAGTGTTTGATTTTGACGTAGGTATTAAAGTGCCTCAAAGGTTATGCGTTCTTAACCATCAACCCTGTATATATTGAAGCACATACTCATATCGTGGTTCAACGAACTGACACAAGAGCTTTTGTGTTTTATTAGTGAGCTCTATCAGTTTTATTACTGGCATTATTTTAATAGTTTTTTATTATAATTCAAGCTCTGAGCTGATTTTGTTTTCATTTTTAAATCTGGTCTCAGTTAAAGGTAAGTTAAGGTAAGTGGTGGCTTATATCACAAAATAACTTGATATATCACGGCAGATGTATGAAAGTGACTAACTCAGGTGTCAGCATTTATCAGGAGATCTTACAAGTCACTCAATTGTTTTTATAACTGCCGTTTTATTCATGTAACACTGTAGTTATAAAATCAATTTTGTATATAAAATTCAAAAGCCAGGAACAATATTACAAAAACAACAAATCGATCAACATTATGTAACATAACCGCTTGCTTTGACATAGGTGACAAAGAATGCTTTAAAACTGTATCATGTAAAATTATAAAGGCAGGATCGTATCAACCACTGCGGTACTTTGAAATTAACACCAAATAGCTTAGTCTTGATCTCCGGGCGTTAAAAACGTAGAAACGTTTAGTAATCAAATAAATTTACCGGTTTTTTATCAACCCTTCCCATCTCGTTATGATAGAATGCGGGTGACAAATTATGAAAAACGATTATTTCTAACAATGCCTGTCTGAGATCTTATCTGCTTTTTATCTGTAATAGGTTAGAGAGCTTCATTTATATGATAATGAAGCCCAATTGTGGCTTTCTGTAGCAATAATTAATTTTTATTGCCACCACTTTAACTATTCTTAACGAGTTTTGTCCCGTTTAGAACTGGGATGATATTTTGACCTAGTTCTCTGAGTCTAGATAGTAATCAATTTATTGTATTTCATTCTTATTTTTATTCTACTTCCGATCAAAGTATTTAAATAAAATTAATTTAATAATTTTACCAATTTTTGACACGATAAGTGCATCTGTCACATTTGTCTTTGAGTTTATTTTTATTTGTTATAGCATGGTACTGTGAAAGACACTTAAATAGGATGTCTAAATCTTGATTGGTTAACAATATTATACCAAGAAACGGATGCAAATAATAAAACATCCTATAAATTTAAAAATAACTCACTAATTTCAATACCAAACAAAACCTAGCTATCTTAACAATTTCATCAGACAAACACCCAACACTTTGTAATTTGTTAAAGTCAAAAAACCTAATAAAGCCTTTAAAAGAGCGCACAAAAAACAAAAAACGAGGCTCCACAGGGATCCTCATTAATCCTCTGTTGACTTCCGGAATTAAATGTTTGGTCAAACAAATTAATCATAATTAAAAACACACCCTGTTAAAGCTCTTAATGAAGTTAGCTGGTACCTTGGAAACATAGAAACTTTTGTCTCGTTAACGTATGTTAATACAATGTTTTGTATGTAAATTTAGGCAATTTTACTTTATTTCTGTGACATGTTTATTTTTTTTACATGTTCCTTGTGTTTTTTGTTGCTAGGCAGGGATGAGATTGACGCATTCTGGAGATGTATATTCGCTGAAGTATCCATAATTATAAATAACAGATGTTTTTTAAAACATATTTAGTTATACAATGATTCCTTCAGGTTTTCAATATCTTTACTGTCGTAGGCAATAATATTTGTGCTAAAATTTAGATCTATTAGTTTTTGTAAATGTTTTTAAGCACAACATTATTTTCGTATCTAGAAAATTACATAAACATTTTTGCTACCCAAAGTCGACGTAAAAACACGTGACTCAACAAAAACAAATTCCACATCCCTTTAGAAGGGTGTAAAATTTAACACATGCGAGCTTGTTTTCAATTCCGCCCTATTACCATACTAAAAATATGCGTAAAACTCCGTAAAAGCATTCTCAAGTAAAACATCCCTTGGAGTCATGAGGCAAATTAACGACTTAGTCTAAATGACACAAAATGAGAATTTAGACTGTGAATTTGAGATGTAACGGCTAAAATCAACAGTAGTAGAGAAATAGATAATAAATAGTATGTGCGGCTGTCAGGCAGCAACCGTTTTTACAATTTGTATGTTTCTTGCATACTAATAAGTGTCAGTAGATATTATGGATAAGATTTAATTTTTCTGTCAATATTAGTTAAATCTACGCAGATTAGGAAAATAACTATATTTACCAAGGTGCCTATTTTGGAAAGAATTCACCCAGTAAAAACTGTCGAGTTTATAATAGCCGATTTTAAGAAACAGAAGAACCGTAATTTAACAACTAGATATATTATTAGTTCAGCCTCTATAGAACTAACGAGTTGTAACAATATAAACAATGCAACATGCAACTGAAAGAATCGTTAGCTCTGCTACTATTTTGTCAGGATGATGTGAGAACAAATTGATATGGTATACGAGTATGTTGCGATGTTGTTGTATACATAGATTGTTTCTGCTTAACTGAAGATTTAATTGTATAAATTAAACTTAAATTTTGGTAAAAACTATTTTATAAAACTAAACACTAACGATAGAATAAAAAACTTAACTAACTACTTCTAAAACTAAAATACGCATTCTAAAATGCCTGTAGTAGAAGGAAAGGTCCCCAAAATGCTGGCGGCATTTCCGCGTTGTATAGCGATGCTCACCTTTTGATCAAAGTAGCAGCTAGCATTCTGGTGACCTAACACTTCCACCAAACGCTTGGCCAGGTCCCGATTACTGAAGATTACATAATAATTGTGATGATACATTTGGGTTCAATTTTAACTCATATATAATCTTAGGATAGAAAATGCTTCTGTGAACTAACTTGGTTATATATTGTATAATAATCTATTAATACTTTTACAAAATTTTCTTTGTCTTCCTTACCGTAAAAAAGATGCTGCATATAGATAGATAGATAGATAGATTGATAATACTTTATTGTCACACACTTATAAAACAAAATTAACTAAAAATACTTTCATAAATTAATCTAGTGCCACAAGTGGCGGCCTTATTGCTAAAAGCAATCTCTTCCATATAAAGTATGATATCAGACAATTCATTAAAAATATAGATAAATTTGTAATGTTTTAGTTTGAACTAGAACTCAAACTCAAAAGTGCTTATTTAGTTTTATACAAGAAACTATGAGATAGTGCAGATTTTCGTGCACTATACATAATAAATCAGCCTGTACCAGTGCACATCTAATTGAAGTAGGTACCCAATGTTGACACTTTCACACTTGTGCGTAATACGTAACGTCATAATTTGTAAAACAATGGTCACGATCATAGGTTTACGCAACATTACCGGCAACACTGATTGAACGGAAGATCTAAAGGAATTACTCAGAAATATTCTCAGTGCTAGTTTTACGCGGAAAATCGAAACGTTAGCGATCTTCGAGAAAATGATATTGTACGGTCCTGTTTATAAATCTTTAAGACGTTAAGCTACATGCCAATTCCGCTAGTTGAATTGAATTCTCATTGAGCGTATTGAGCTCAAATAAAATTATATCAAACCACAACTAAAAATCAAGGATATGCCAAAAGATAACATATCATGACGGAAAATTAACCTACAAGAGTAGTGAGGGAAAATCATAAAAAACGAGAATGTGATGTAGAACAATTCTACAAGACATCCTCCATAATATGCGTACCTAAATTTATGAAGGTACAACGTTTTGGATGTCATTGCAAAGAAGTAGTGCAATTTCATTTTGTCTCTATGTAAATACCTACCTAATTTTATTTCTAGAAAATACCGGATACTTTCTTAGCAATGCAACAGACATAAATTCCAATTCACAGCTCGACGCTGCCATTGCTTATTTGTTAGAGCAGTAGGAACAATTCAGGAACATGTACCTATTTAATTTAAAAAAATATGTCTAATATATATTATAAACTATAGTCAAATGGTTTGGTTTAGTGATTTTTGTAAAGTACTTACGAAATGAACTCGGTATTTTTTTAAACTTTATCTTCTGTCGTATAAAACGAAAATGGTAAAGAGCTTGCCAACCTCTTTAGTTGAGTTGAGAGAGGCTACAGTAGTTTAAGTAGACAGGCGCAGATGAATTTGCAAAATTTGTTTATGTGCCAAATTTGAAAAAGCAGTTATCGACAGCTCCAGTTCAAAGCAAACTATCATGACTGCAATTTTATATACATAGGTACTTGACAGATTTCTAGAATGGACAGTTACCGTTACTTTCCGACACTTTTTAATATACACGTTTTAGTACATTCATCTATTTTAAGACGTGACGCGGAAATTTATGTTCGGAAAATATACGCAATTTTTAATTATTAATAATTGTGAAATTATTACTAAACTTTTTAGTTTTGTAAGTGCATAATAACACAGCCCTTAAAATTTTTTGCATAACTGACTTACAAAACTGAGCTATCCGCATACAAAAGAAGCAACATGGGATCGCAGAAAATTTTGCCAATTGATCTCCAAACTTCTATTTGTAGAACACTCACACACTCACACTCACTCTACACTCACTCACTCTCACACTCACTCACTCTCACTCGATAATGATGATAACTTACTAGTGAATTTATAAACTCGCCTACTGCAATACTTTCCCTATGACTCACCTTCGTATCCAAGTGTTTCTCCTCCTAGGATATTTGTTATTGAATATTCTTTACGGCCGTTCTGTTTACATTACCTCGCTAGCACGATCTTTTGAACTGGGATTACGTTGAGCCAGAAATAGATTGGCAATGTGCAACTTTAAACTCAGTTTTATAATAAGCTGCGTGGAAACTAGGTAACATAGTAGCTGGGTACAGAACTGTGAAAATTTTGTTCCACCTTTTCTAACTTATGCGTTGATGATGATTATTTTGTCTCAATATGTAAGTAATCAACAAGTGAGTGTGGCTCGGTGCATTAAGCGTCTGCTTACCATGCTGACGCACCCTGGTTCGAATACGGCCCTACAACAATGACTTATTTTTCAAGTTATGTTTGGGTTTTCACTCGCTCAGCGGTGACAGAAAACATTGCGAGGAAACTGACATGTTTGAGGCCCAAAAAAAATTCTTCTACCGAATTTATTCTGCGGGGGAGTCACGACCTTCAGTCCTGAGGAAATACGACTCCAAGATAAGTAATCAACATTATCCACCTTACTCATGAACAATTGAACAAATAGTGATTCCGTAGCTGCTTAAGTGGGTAAGTGTTTTGTATTTGTTCTCATTGAACAAAGGGAAAATTACGAAAAGCTTTGTTTATATTGGTATGGAAATCGTTCTACGGATTTAAGACATAGGTACTCTACTTTAATCTCGGATAAACGGTGTTCAATAAAAAATATTTACAAGCACTGCAGTTTACCTTCCTTCTTTACTCTTGATTCCTCTCAGCTATCAATGTGATGGGATTTTTATTATCAATCATGTGAAGCGTATTTACTAGCGGTAAAGAAAACTACGAGAAATTGTGGAAATATACTTGCAGGTGTTTGGAAATAAAAATCTTCATTTATTTGGTACTTTCCGGAGTTGGCATCTCTGTCGCCAAGCAACTTAAGTTATTTTTATATTAAAAAGCTGTTTGACATCCATTTCTTGTGTTTATTTTTAAGCTGTGTAGCTTTAATTTTAAGCTAATATTAACCAAGCTTTTTAGATATCATTCAAGTAATAGTAGAGCTATTATTTACATTGTACATACACAAATAAAAATATTATTATCGTGTTTTTTAATTGTGTAGTGAGACAATGATATTTTTTTTTCATTTCCCTTCACATAATTTCATTAAATTACTGGTTGTTTGTAAAGTGATATTTTTTGTCTGTTGGTCCGGGCGTGTATGTAATGATACATTAAAAATGTCCGTAAATTTGTTTTTTTCTTTCGCCACCCATCTTGCAACAGTCTGTACCAACCATTGCCCCCCCCCAGACAAGACGCAAACTTCGGTGAGCGTACTAACGCATACTAGTAGAATAGAAAGACCAAATAGTCCAGTCAATAAAGCCCAAAACCCCTAACAAATTAGTTACTCGGCCATACTTTGTGAATTTGTTCGGAAGGGTAAAATAAGTGACCGTGTGAGTTTGCACCCTTGTGGGGTGTACGGAAAGGGTTGAAAAGGGGTGAAAAGTGTTTTTTATCAATAACATTGCCAAAAAAATTAGTTACTTTGTGCAAATTTGGAATTAAGTTTTTGTTACCGTTTTCTAACATGTATCAAATTTGCACACTTATGCAACATACGGAACATTGTTTATTATTAAAAAACAATGATTACGGTTAATAACACCAGTGAAAAAATTAGTTACTCGCTGCAAATTTGGAATTATGATCTTTCTTTGGTTTTCTAGCATTTATTAAATTTGCACACTTTTGCAACTTACGGAACATTGTTTATTAATAAAAAAATCATGATATTCGCTGATAACAGGGATAAAAATATCTGTGAAGGGTTGCAACTTGGAGTAACTATGCTTGACAAATTATATACAACGTGTTTTGAATTTCCAGCGTTTTGCAACATACGGAACTTTGTTTATTATTAAAAAAAACAGAGAGAGAAACAGAGACATTCCAACTGTCGTTGGTCTTACACCCTGAAGGAGATTCTGAAAAAGGATTTGTACAATTCGTCTCAGACAATGCAGATCATAATGTTGCGACATTAGATGGTCATGGGACTTTTCACTCGATGGGGATGATCCAGTGCGTCACACCAAAACCAACGTCGGACGTTTCAGAGCCCATTTTCCGAGTAACTGGAGTCTACGGCAAAAGAGTTATTCAAAACATGAAACCAGTCGCAATCCAAACTTTCAATAATAGAGAAGTTGGCACGAAAAGACTTCGAACAATAACAGCGGAGGCAGTCACCATTGATGACATTATCATTCCAACAGTAACTGATATTCTCTGGATGTATGGAATAACACAAGATATTCCGCGCATTTGTGGGTGGAACGGATTCATGGAGAAACTTACGTGCGAAAGACCTTATGCTACATCTGAAATCACAGTTATGCCATTCATCAACGCTCCTCCAAGTGACTGGAATACTGTTTACACCACTTTATTAACTGCTGCAGAAAAAGCGAGAAAATTGGGACAGACTTCCTGTGTAATCACATTTGATCAACTGCTGTACAAAAAAGCTCGTGATATAATAGCCAGTTCATCTGAACCGCTGTTGGAGAATGTGATCGTTCGGCTTGGAGGTTTCCATTTGCTTATGTCATTCCTGGGATGCATTGGGTACATCATGGCTGGCAGTGGACTGAAGGAAATTCTATCTCTGATCTATGCTCCAGTTTCAGTGGAAAAAATGTTATCAGGCCATGCTTACGCCAGAGCAATCCGAGGTCACTTTCTCACCCAGTTGGCCTTAGGTCAGATAATTTTACAGCAAATCGAGTTCTCCGATGATGAGCAGATGGAAATTGAGGATTTATTGGATGAATTTGACAGTGGAACCGTTGAACATCGACTTGAGCAGCACATGTTTGATGAAATCACTGAACGAATCAAAAGTAAATTGCAGACGCTGGCAGACAACGGACCAACTGCAGCTTTGTGGATCCAGTACTTCCGAATGGTGACGTTGGTGAAGCAGTTCATTGAGGGAGAACGAACTGGGAATTGGGAGTTACATTTGTCAACCGTTGCAAAAATGCTACCGTTCTTTCATGCACATTTATATCTTCTGGGTATGAATCAGTTGGAAACAAAAATGGGTTTCCGTGATTTCCACAACTTTGTTTCTAACGGATACTTCACCATTAGACGTTCGGACAAATTTTGGTGTGGAATCTGGAGCGATATGACGATCGAGCAAACTCTTATGAGGTCCATGAAAACCGTCGGAGGATTAACGCGAGGGAGAGGCGTGACCGACAACGTAATCAACAAATTGATCTTAGGAATGCCCACTATGCACAAAATTTCAGAAGCCATTGAAAATTTTGTAGAAATTGAGTCATCAACTTCAGAGCAACACGTAGACGCCAGACCTACTCGTCAAGCCAGAGACAAAGCCGACGTTCACAAACTTCTGCAGTGGTTTGAAGGTCATGATCCGTATCCAGTTCTCGATAACATTGTCTCTTTGAGCACTGGTGTAGTTGGAGGTCCGCACATAAATTGCCACAAAGCGCAGTCGATTGGATTGGAGAGCTTCAATGAAATCATTGGAAAACAGTTTTCGGATATATCCTTTCCACGTAAAAAACGTGTGCTTCCTTTATCGGCTGTCACATCATCACTGAAAGTCAATGATACTGACGTCGCTGTTGATCCGATTGTTCTTTATCAGCGGATGGCTTTCCTCAAGGAGTCTCAGGATCAGCTGAAATCTTTCTTTGCGTGGGAACTTTCACCGTACCCTTTATCTCTGTTCGATGAAATTGGTATGCGTAAGAGCAAAAAATCTGCGATGTACAATTTGTTTTCTCCAATTGAAGAAAATGTAACTGAAGGAGACGTGCTGTATGTCATGGACGGTGGTCACCTACTGCACAAAGTTGTCTGGCGAAAGGGAGATACGTATCGTGACCTTTGCAACAATTACATCAACTACATCAGAAAAAACTTTGGTGATTCAGTGAAGGTAGTTTTCGATGGCTATCCTGAAGCTGCTGCTGATGCGAGTACGAAATCTTCAGAACGGCTAAGGAGGGTGAAACCTGGTTCAGTGGATGTTATTGTTGACGAATCAATGCCATCGACAACTACCCAAGAGAAGTTTTTATCTAATGGCAAGAACAAGGCTCAACTGATAACTCTCTTGAAGTCAAAGCTGCAGAGTGTTGGGTACCAGGTGAAACAACACAACGAAGATGCAGATACATTGATTGTCTACACTGCTCTAGAGGACGCTGCAAACTATGAGAATGTGATCATCGTTGGAGAAGACGTTGATTTGCTCGTCATTTTGACCGGTGTAGCAGAGGACAGACACAGTAATGTGTATTTCATGAAGCCTGGAAAAGGAAAACAACCAACATCCGTTTTCTCCTCAAACAGTCTGAAACAAGAAAATGTAGCTGCACACATTTTAACGTGTCACGCTTTCACCGGATATGACACAACTTCAGCTCTGTTTAACCAAGGCAAAACGAAATTGACCACACTTGCCGTCAAAGATGTGAGAATCCAGAAAGCCCTCGGATACTTTACATCACCAAATTCGCAGCCAGACGACCTTGATAGAGAAGGAGAAAGAATCTTGGTCAAGTTGTACGGAGGGAAGTCGCAAACATCTTTGAACGACTTACGCTACGAAGGATATACTCGGTCTATAACAAAGAGCAAGTACAATCTGTGCAGTTTACCACCCACAAAAGCTGCAGCACGTCAACATTCTCTGCGCGTGTATCACCAAGTTCAGCAATGGTTAGGTGAGTTAAAAAATCCTGTGATTCTGTTGATATAACGATAAATCAATTGATATATTTGTAATGTAATAATCAATTTTGAAAATTTATTCCGAGTTTTGTCTGTTATAGTTAACGATTTACCTGCAACATCATGGGGTTGGACGAGAGGATCGCACGGTTTGAGTCCAATTTTGACGACCGAAGAAGCTGCGCCACCAAATGTCCTGAAACTTGTTTCATGTGGATGAGAAAGGTTGCTCAACCACATCATGCAGTTGCAGAAAGAGTGGACTCAAATGCACGCAACTTTGCACCTTTTGTCATGGTTAAACTTGCTCCAACATTCGGGAAATTGAAATCGATGGCATGGACGATGATGAAACAGACGCAGCTAAGAACAGTCTGCTAAATGCCGAAAATGACGATTTTGGAGAGCCGCAAGATCCATACCTTGCTGACCAAACCCACGGGGTAGTTTTTCTCTGACTTGAGGCAGAAAACCCACCTGAAGAAAATGCAGGTGAAGTTGATTCACTTGAGGATGGCAGGTCATTTGGACCAACGACCAGGAAAAGACGGCGAATTTTAGATGTTGCATAATTTAGCAGTTGTTAGTATTCTTTGATTCATTCAACGTTTCATTTCGTTTCTATGTATAATAAGTATGTATTATATCCGTTATCTAGTACCCATGATACAAGCGTAAGCTTAGTATGGGGCTAGATGGCGCTGTGTGATATGTCCTGAAATATATACATATATATATATATATATATATATATATATATATATATATATCTTCAATATTGACGATCGATGTGTTGCGATGTAGGTTATAATTTTGTTCCTCTCATTACAGTTGTTCCTGATCACCAAAGAACGGAGACGAGCGAAACTCAGAAAAAGTTGTTTCAAAAGTCAAACCAAATGTAACCGAAACTTGTAATTGCAAAATTTTCATTAAAATCTTTAGTGAATAATTATAATTTAAACATCGTAATTTTTATATTTATAGCTATTATACTTGAATCGGATCATTAGTCATTATAATCAGATTAACCTTAATAACATTGTTATCATTATATAATAAACTTAATGTAAAATATAATACTTAAATGGTTACATTATTTTTTTTTACAAATTTCGTAACACACGGTATCAACAATATATTGTAAAACATACAACGCTGCAATAAACTTTGTTTTATTGGTTGTTTAGAAATATTAAGTTTATATAGTTATAATAATTTTTGTTTTTTAATAATAAACAAAGTTCCGTATTTTGTAAAACGCTGAAAATTCAGAACACGTTGTATATAATATGTCAAGCAGAGTTACTCCAAGTTTCAACCCTTTGCAGATATTTTTATCCCTGTTATCAGCGAATATCATGATTTTATTTATTAATAAACAATGTTCCGTAAGTTGCAAAAGTGTGCAAATTTAATAAATGCTAGAAAACCAAACAAAGATCATAATTCCAAATTTGCAGCGAGTAACTAATTTTTTCACCCGTGCTATTAACAATAATCATTGTTTTTTGATAAACAATGTTCCGTATGTTGCAAAAGTGTGCAAATTTGATACATGTTAGAAAACGGTAACAAAATCTTAATTCCAAATTTGCACAAAGTAACTAATTTTTTTGGCAAAGTTATTGATAAAAAACACTTATCACCCCTTTTCAACCCTTTCCGTACACCCCACAAGGGTGCAAACTCACACGGTCACTTATTTTACCCTTCTGAACAAATTCTCAAAGTTTGGCTGAGTAACTAATTTGTTGGGGGTTTTGGGCTTTATTGACTGGACTAAAAGTACAAAGACAAGACTGAACCATTCTTGCTTATTTAATTAATTAATTATTCTTTCTTCTTTATTGTTAAAGACTTACATCGCGATGCGCTCTGTGGAGCGAATTTTAGCATCATTTTCATACATTAATCTTTCTATTCCATAAATATGGGTCAGTACGCTTACTAAAATTCACCTCGTCTTAAGGGGCAGAAATCTAAGGCCGCGATGCGGCTACTTCCATGATTGGATGAGCCTCATCGATGATGCGAGGTGTGTCCGGTTCACGACCCTCTGCCGACTGTAAGAAAGCGATGTGCTACCTGAAGCAATGTGACTATGATTTATAGGGATATATTTATAAATATGAGTATAATTTTTTTTTTCTATCATTTTTCATACAAATTGTAAAGTACTCTATACATTTGCCTTAGCATGTATGATTAATAAAAGATGAACACTGAGTTCAACCATTGATTTGATATTAATTATTATCGATAAAACGACTGAAATAAAATTTCTGTAGTCAAATACTTACTCAAGAGAAAATTTCATGAATATTAACACAAGATTTTGTTAAACTGCTTTTATCGCTCATACTGGTCTAGCATAGCTTTGATACTGAGACAGTTTTGAAAATAAGACATTAATTATACTCGATAAGCTTGCATTGCTGCATCTATCTACAACTCGCATGATGTTAAGCAACGTACTATTTACGATCTAAAATGCTTGCCCGAAAGAAACCAGTTAATTTTCAACTAGGAGGCAATTATAATTTAAGAAATTATACTTAGACAAATAATTTAACTAAAATATCTCACTAAACAATTAAATACATACTCACCCTACAAGCTCTTACATTGACCACCAAGTATCCATCCCGACGTACGTATTCCATCTCAGCGTATTGCACTCGAGACACAGAGTACATAGCAGTCGTAACTTGATAGAACACTGTACTGGGATAGTAGCAAGTACAAAAGTAAAGCTTTTTTTACTTAGGTATGTAAACTGGACAATACGGCCAGTACGGTCACTTATATAAGTGCCAGTACAGTTATTAGTTGCTTTTTGATGCAGATTGTGAAAATTACGATTTAGCACAAAACATTTTAAAACTTTAAAGATAATATCTTGTTGGAGCGTATTTTTTTTATTTATAGCATAGGTTACCACATTATGAATTCCACATATTTGATGTGAGTGTTTTACTACGTATGTGTGCTGTCAGATTTAATACTCAAAGTGAACGTATCAAAAGGGATCAAATCAAATCATTTAATTTATTTTTGTTTCTTATTATGTTCAGGAAATTTACAAAGAAGCATACTCCTTTTAAAAGCTGGATAATTAAAATAGTTTTTCATTAATATAAATCAACGTTTTCTATAACTAAACTGAACGCGGAGATACAGTTGACATCTAGTCATTATAATTAATCACTATACTATGTAATCTCTCTCTCTCTATGAGTCGTATATACTCATGACTGAGGGTCGTGACTCCCCCGCAGAATTAATTCGTTAGGGGAGTTTTCTTGGGCAGATACATCGTGGTGGGCGCCCAGGTCCTTCCACGTAAGACACATGTCTTTTTGTGGTCCTCAAACATGTCGGTTTCCTCACGAAGTTTTCCTTCCCCGCTAAGAGACTTTACTTGAAAATACAAGTCATTGGTGTAGGGCCGATCGAACCAGGGTGCATCTGGATGAAAAGCAGACACTAGAATAGCTGAGCCACACTCGCTTACTATGAAATATTCATCAGTTATTAGTAACCTTGTATGCATCTGGGATAGAACACAGTTCATGCAGTAGAGTTTTACGACAAACTAAATTAGATGGAATTTTAATGAGGCCGCTTAGATGCAGCCTCACTAACTGATGATCATTTTATAGTTCTTAGGGGTAGAGGTTATTGTATTTTAAACTGTTGAAACTATTTTTCACTTCCTACATTATAAAATAATTTTGAAGAATCCTGAAATATTAACATTGATGTATATAAAACCCGCGCTTTCGCGCTTAGTCAAACTTTTTTTTTATGTGACTTGCGTCTGCTCATGACCATAATTATTTGCCTGATGGTAAGTGGTGACATTCGTCATTCTATTTATATATATTTGATATCTTTTCCTAATTTAATCTAAGCCAGTTAAGTCTATATTAATTGCAAAGTAATGATATAATGAATACAACTTTATATTATTCATTTTATACCACTATTTTGTGAAATTTAATCACAACTATACTATGTATAACTAATTATACTGTAACCTAACTACAAAGCTAAATATTGATAAATTTCAATCTACTAATTAAGACAATAGTTTTCTGTTTACAAAGCGAGTTATATACTTATTTTTTATCTTCTGTTCTGTTACACAAACAAAATAACACTGTTACATAATACGACATAACAAATTACTTATGTCAGTGTCTTCATAATAGACTGATAGACAATAGTATTGACATTTACTAAATGAATACAAGTACATAATATGTATTCTATATACAAATGCGTATATGTATATTTGTATATTCTACTCATAATAATACAAAACAATTTCGCATGGGCTTAAAGTAAGTTTTGTAAAACAAAAGCTTCTTAATCTTTTACACCCAAAAAAAATAGCTCAAGAGCTCTACGGTTCGTAAATGTTATTGCTTCAAATTTATTTTTTTAGTCAACTTTGATAAGAAAACAATTTGTAATTAAAAAATCGATAGACATAGTCGAATATCTTTCGACTTTTAATTATCGAGTATTCAACCCAGGACAACTACCAATCCAATTTCTTACTCGTAAGAACGTTACTTGTTATATGTTCGGTGCCATTACATCAATACCAAAAGACAACAATAGGTTTACTCATAACATCTAAAGAAAACAATAAGTTGACTTAGAGCCGATACTGTCCCAGAATGAGATCATGAGAAACAACAGAGCATCGGAATTCACAATTCCTGATATTTTTCTGGCTGGTCGTTGGTCGTTACTCGTTAGTCTTCGCCGAGCCGTCGTACGGACGCACGCACGCTTCTCATGAAAATTATTTCGGATAATATCGTAACATGAAGTGAAAAGTGCTTTTGTGAAATATTTTGTTTGGATGTTGAGAGGAAATCAACGCGGTAACAGATTTTAAAGTAAGTGGATGAAATTTTATGCGTTTTTTTTGTTGAAAAGATTGATTGAAGTTTCATTTTTTTTAAATGTGTTTCGGTATTTTATTTATCAAGGGTATGTTTGTGAATATTTTACTACTTTAGAGAGGATTTTTAGATGCAATTGCTTAGCAGTATTAAACGGTCTATCTGATCCATTATTTAGTAAGAGCTTTTTTGGCACAATGCAGTACGAAACTATGATTTTGAAAGCTTGTAGTTAATATCAAGTTATTCATTTTTTTTATAGCTTTTCATTTCGTTTTAGATATTGTTAAAAACGAATGGTAGTACTTAAATTAGATGTAATTTTTACTGTTTCTTTAACATTTATTTAAAGAAACAATGCATTTGTTTTCAGTTTATGTAAGCTATTAAATAGATTGTGTTCTTTATGACTAAGACCAGTCAAAACATTAAGAGAAGGGTCAAACTATGAATGACTACACATCCTTTTATTATTTAAATAGTGTTTTTGTCAAGTGTTCTAACATATTCATAATATTCTACAGGGTAAATGGTTACGAAATATGCTTCAATATTCAACAGCTATTCAACATATTCCGCTTTTCGAATAAATACATTTGAAATATATCTTCGGTGTCTGCTTCCTTTACCTGTAAATGTTTATTCTCTCTCGTTTCATATTATTTATTACTAAGGGTCATGACTCCCGTGTCGAATTGATTTATTTGGTGAAGTTTTCAAAAGGATCGTGTAGTCCAATTTCTTCCACGGGAAACACATGTTCTTATAAATACAATATAATACAGAAATTTCAAACCGAAAACCTTAAATAGATTAAAATGCTGGACATTCAGCTATATTAAGATATTTTTATGACTGAATCTTTACAAAAAAAATATATGGAAATGGGTTAAGTACATATGACAACTAGATCTGTATAACATTCGGTAGAACAATATGCAATATCTATAAAGTGCCTACGTAAGTAGCTTTTGGCACAGCTATGAATAATGAATCGATTTCAATGCATTTGCGTGAAACATAGTTCGGTAACCTATGCTAGATAGTTTAGGTACCTAGTTTAGGTAACATAGGTTTAAAATAATAGTCTAGAGTTTGTGACTGAGTATAACGGTGGAAAATGTTTGTTGCAGTCAACTTGTTATTGCAATATGAAAGCAAATATAATACTTAAATGAAACAAATAAATATTCTTCGTACTTAAATATTTATTTATTTACAAAAGGTACAGACACAAAATGCAGGCTAATAGATTACAAACAAATAACACTGTAACGCATAAAACTAAACCTACAGTTCAATCAAGTCCGTACTCAACACTCATTGTGGAGTCTGAGAGTTTAACATATTTTTTTTGTGAAAAGACCAAATCGTTAAAAATAATGAACAATATTATACTCGTAAGTAGACAAGTAAAGTAATAATGACAGCATATAGGTTAGAGTACATAGTTGATATAGCTTCATACATATGTACATTATAGTATAGATTCGAGTTTAACTACATACTGTCTTATGTTAGGCATTGCTGCTACCTAAGAAACATATTTCAGGTCATAAAAAAAAATATCACTCTTGTAGGGATACAATCTTTGAGCATACTATAGTTAGCAAAAAAAAATATTTATTTATAGCAATTTATAGAATCAGTGAAATATTATAAATTAGTGTTGAGTAAAAAAATCGTCTGAAGCGTAAAGGCATTAATTAAGTAACGAGAAATACAGAACAAAAAAAAGTTATATATAAGTAACTTAACTTAAGTTTAAAACTAGATGAGGTAGCTATGTTAAGTGACCTAGGCTTAAAACTAGCAGAAGTAGGAGGCAAAGTGGGCGGAATATTTGCATGACTGAGTGTGTTCCCAACTTAGAGCATTTATCACTTCAAGGTAAAGTAAGTAACTCAGCTATTAGGCACTCTTTTGTAACATAGACCACTTTACAGAGTTTAAATGAATACCACAAACGTTGTACTGACTTAGATATAGTGTTAATATACTGAAAGCTATGCGTGTGAATGTATGTACATTTTTGAAAAGTATCTTCGCTCGCATTATTTCAGGATTTTCAGGAGGACACTCCTAAGACTTCATACTATGTACCCACCAAAAATAATGATGACCTATTCAGGCGTTTTTGCGTGATAAGCTTAAATAAACAGAGACACAGATAAATAAATATCTTCAATGTTCAGACTTTCGGCCCTCTGCAGACTTATTATATTTATAGATCGTATAAATTACTTAATTTTAAAAGATAATATTAAGAATCTTTATTAATACTGTAAAGTTACAACATACATATATTAGTTTCTTAGTAACTTTTTATTCGTTGAAGCCTATGGTTGAAGCTATAACGACACATATACGATGCTTTCACAAAAAAATGTTATTATATTTCAGCCACCCATCCAAATAATATCCTTGTCAACCAATGCTTAGCTCCCATGCTTATATACAAACCTGAATACACTGTCATACATACAAACATACCTAACTCCCTGTTAAATGTTGAGTGAAATATCATTTAACCATGTATGTACTACTATAAAATAGCCGTGATAGAACTTGGAGCATGCTTCCAATTGCTTTCAGCTACATCTGAATAATGTAAATATTCCGATGCAGAGTAGAAACCTGAGTTAGGTACTAGGTGGTACTAGGCAGGCTAGGCTTTGCACCGCACTGGATGGAATGGGAACCGACCTGAGACCGATGGATGTTTGAGGTGGAAAGATATTGTCTCTTTGAAGATTGAGAAATTACGCGTACTTAATTTTTGGTCTAAGTTTTAGTAAATAAGATATTATATAAGGTAAGTCAGATGAATGATATTAAAAATATATTTTGCTCAAAAATTATTTTGAAGTAAAAAGGAAGTAGTTATATTAATTAGACATTCGAAAAAGTAAGTTAGAACAATAATTTGGACAAATAACATCTGAAAAAATTTATAAAAATAACAATAGTCTACGCAATAAACTACAAACAGAACTAATTTTATAGTAAATTAATTTATTCTATTTCATTTCGGTTAAAGACTAAAATACTTGTATTATCTATGTGTACAATACAATACAATACAATATAACTTTATTATGCACACCAAAATAAATAACAATATGAAATGAGCTTAAACTATAAAAGAATGCACAAGTGGGCGGCCTCATCACCTTGAGTAATCTCTTCCAGGCAACCTTAGCAAGAAAACGGTGACAGAAATCAGTTAAGTCAGTGTGTAATAAATCTTCCACAGATATAAAGATAGTTAGTTACACTAGAGTTTCGTCTACGTTGGTTCTCATTTCGTACAAGATCTATGTAAGTTATATAGTTTAGGCAGAGCAGGCGGCATCTTTGTTATAATATGACCAGGCTTGAATTTATACAGATTGAATAGTGTGGAGTTTATTTGGTACTCCGTAGCCGATGGATATAGCAGATACAAAACAATTTGTTAATACGTAAACTTACTATATATTACATATTGTTTGGGATACGTGGAAAATAAATACTGATTTTAGATTATTGCAAATACTCATTTTATATAAACTTCTCATTTGAGATAAGCCATGTCAGAGGCACTTGGGGCTTCTTGATAAAATCTCGACACCTGAGTTGGCCGCTCTCATTCGATAAGAAGAAGTTTTGACATAGAGAACATGGTGTTAATTTCTTATCATTGGGAGACATCTAATATTTTGTCAAACTACTACAAACTTAGTCAATCATTTAATTTATCGACATAATAACAATGTATTTTGGCAACCTAGTTGGAGAGTTAGTTTCATTCTAGTATAGGCATACTGCACACACTTTTGGTGGCCAAGTAATATCAAAATATTGATAGTTAAAGGCGTAAATGTGAACTATCTAATACTTTCATAAACATCTGAAACAACTGTATCATTCCTAATTATTAATATCAACAGCTTGTCAACAAACTAGCTTGATCCCGTCTAACACAATCAGTTAAACATATAAATACACTCAAGGCAAGTACAGGTGCGCGTCAGACACTACGCTGTGATTGGATTCCAGGGAAGCATTGTAATTGACAAGACACTGTAATTAAGACGATGGTGGTGATTTTGTACACGGTAGACGAGTGATTGTGGTGAAATTTCGACAAAGACTTTCTGTACATTTTTTAAAACGAGGTAATCTCACGCTTGACTACAACTTGCTTGATGTTAAGCAACGTTGTTAACTGCGATTTAGCACGTTTGCCTAGAAGAAACCGATTCACTCTCCACTGGAAGACCGATAAATTATAGTTCGAGGGGAATTAGGAATCCGGCAACATTACGAAAGTCGTATGACTTTACACAAATATGTAAATTAATAATATAAATAATTTATTTTTATTAAAATATACAAGGGTTTCTTTCATAACTTCTTGAAAATAATATTTTGCAATTAGTATTCGCAGGCAAAATTGATAAAAATGATTGCTATCTGCTGAATGCATAAGTCAAGCGTAAGCCTATATCATGTAAAAAAATAGTATGTAGGTTGAACGGTTTTAATTATACTATTGTATCAAGAGCGAAGGCATATTTGTTGGGTTTTTCATCCCACTTTCATACCGCAACTAAATCACAGCTCATCTTGATTTTAGATACGGTAAAAATTTTTTTTTTATTCCTAAGTAACCCCGACCATCCATCCGCATTGTATAAAGTTTGGTTAGGAATCTTTGTGTAAGATAGTCTTTGATCTCTATTCAGTCAGGTTGAAATATTAAATCCGCTTCCTGAAAGCTTGAAACGGTTACTTAATTAAATATCATTGATTTCATTGTGAGTGAATATTGCCACTTGCCTTTGTATATTTTACATTTACAATACCTTTTTATTCATTGGACAGTGTTTTATTAATATTTATTTTATTATAAAGCGTAATAAATAATAATATTGAACTTCGACGTGAAATAATATTTTGGTATCTCAAGTAATTAATTTAATCATTTCGATATGTTTGATCTACTTTGATATATTAAAATTATTCCATAAATTTTAATAAAAGCGATTGTTATCCACAAGTAGAAAACATGAGTTAAATCTGACAAAAACGAATGCTTTATATTTACTACTGTAAACAAATACAAACTTTGTAATTATTAGCTGCAAAAAAATCTTAATCTGTAGTTTGGATAATAATAATATACAATTAGATATACAGTCTTGACAAGTTTCTCGCCATACATCCGTCATAATGTCCAATGACCTAAACAACGTACATCGGAACGTAAACATGAGTTCATTATCCGTCAGACGGAAGATAATTAACGCGGTGTCCGGAATGGCAGCTTGCTCTATTTGGGAGTCATACACTAGGCATTTATAATATCTAGTGTTTTCATAAATAGGCTTTTTATACAGCTAGTGTTTCGGCTCGGTTTTGCTATCATCGCAGTATGTGTCTCATAAATAAGGGAGGGTACCATAAAAAACATAAATAACCTTAATAATAAGTGAACACATGGCATTTCATAAGTTTGTGTTTGCTTTGATTGACGAATTAACCAAAATTAAGTATTGCCAGCGTAGAAGAACTTTTTCGCTTGGCACAAGATAGGGACAAGATCGCTGAGCTGAAGGCCAACCTCCATTAAGGAGAGGCACTGGAAGGAGAAGAAGAAGACGAATTAACAGATTGTGTACGTTGTATAGGATTCCGTACCCAAAAGTTATCAAGGGGCGATAAAGTTTTTGTATGGAACAGTTGTTTTTTTTTCACGAATTTACTTTATAAGTCGTAGTAGTATGTAATTTTGTTGTTTAAACTTACTAAAGTCGCTCTTTAAGTTACTGTTAACCCAGTTTAAGATTTTTAATTTTCATAATAATTACATTAGGCGAGTTGAAGCTAAGCGTATGCCTAAACTTAGGTTAAATTAAAAAAAAGCATAATATGTACACTTAACAATATGAGTAGGTACGTAAAGTCGCGTAGGTTGTATTACCAAACCTAGATTTACGACATTCCAATATAAACAATGATTTATATCCGTCTTTACCTTGATGAAACGAATTAGATTTGTGCCAGTTGTGCATAAAACCTAGTTCTATTATAACTTAAATATATTATATAATATTAATATATATATATTTTTTCATTTTACGCAAATAACCTGCTAACCTCGGCCGAGGTTACATCTTTGAGCCTTTTGGAGTCGAGACTTTGGGGCCGTGGGGTCCGGGAGCCCATACTATTTTCCAAAACCTCTCGGAGCGCTTGGTTGACGCGACTCATGACCAAAATGCTGGCCTTTTTCTGGCTCAACGTATCAGCATTGCCATCCAGCGTGGTAATGCGGCCAGCATGCTGGGCATGCTGCCCTCTGGTAGTGGGCTGGAGCACTTAGATTATCTTTAGGCTTTTCTAAAGATTTTCTAAGTGCCCCTTTTTGTAGTAGTTAGAAGTAGTATGTTTCGTTTTCCTTCACTTGTTTTTATATTTTATTATTGTAAATGAAGTATTTTTAATCATGTTATCAATTAAATATATAAAGTTAATGTGTTTAATTAATTTAATATTATGTAGGGACTTCCAACATTTTATTCAATCTGAAAGTAAGACAAGGACTGAAGAGTATTTTTATGAAAATTTACCCACATCCAACCAACTTGAATATTATGTGACGATGTCAAAATGAAAAGTATGCTTAACAAGTTTAAAAAATGACTTTTCGCATTTACAATCATCCAATTTCCCCCTAAACTGATTCATGGTAGAGCATGCCTATATTTTAATCAAATTTTGAGCGTAAAATATGTCTCTAAACTGTGCCTAAACCAATTATGAAACAATTTTAATATGAAACTATTAATCCACCGTTAGGTAGTCTAGCCATGTAGCAGGTGTTACTAACGAGTTAATTTCCAGCTAAATTCATAACCCGAGCTTAAAGCTGCAGGACTTTGGTCATGATAATTATTATATAATGATACCTACTAATACTGTACACAAAGCTAGCTAGTTTGGTTACGATGCCGGAAATAGCCGATTATCCTAAATATTTTTTGTTTTATTTTTTGATTGGTTATGCCCCGCCCACCAACTAAACCGCGACGATGGCAGTTGAACTTCTCGTAGAATATATTTAAGGTTCAGTTACTTTTCTTTAGTTCTGTTATTCTTAGTGGTGCCCACTTACAGTAGGCGTATGTGACTTTTATGCTTTATTTGGAGTATTAATGTCCAAAATAATAAATTAGAGCGATGATATCATTGGCTGATCGATTTTATGTTGATTTGTTTGACGTTTACGATTTTTCAAGCCCTAAAAGGGAAATAGGTAGTTCTAGTTCGAAAACTAAGTTTTAATCACAAAGACAGGGTTATTAAAAATTAGATATAGTTACAAATCATTTGGTTCAAAGAACTGAAAATGAAACTCCCTATGATTGAGATAAAATAAATGCAAAAATGCAATGTAAAGGCACAAAAAAAAAACAAAACAGAAAGTGTTTAAAACCAGTATGCTCAATATTACTTACGAAACGTTAAATTATTATTTTATAAAATAAAGATGTACCGACTCCTTTGGTAGTCCAAACAATTGAATTTGATCCCTAGTTTTCACTAACATTACCATCGACAATCGGTAAGTTTACCTTTGCAAAATTAAATTTTCTATCCACAAAAACCCGGCCTTTCCTTGTCCGAGGCGAACAAACCAATTCCTTCCAAGAATTGAATTCTATAAAATAACAAATAGAAATTCGATTTGTGACTTCAACAAAGTTGGCTTCCACCTGGCGTTTGAACGAAATCCCGTTTGAAAAATGAGCCAGGATCAAAATGAGACAAAATAAGACGAAGGCTCCGTCTATTCATTAAACAAATATAATAGAATATTTATTTCTTACCTCAAAGATAACTTAATAAACAGAGTTTTAAATTTTATTTGTATTGACCTTATACTAGAGTTACCATTGGCTACTAAGTACTAAGTACTAAGTACCCATGTTAATTCTAACCATAAACTTAATTTTAGATTTTTATGCTGTCAACTGTTTACTTAAGGTTCTGTCTGTTTCAAAGAATTATGATTTTAATGGATTAATTCAGGATGATATTAAATAGATGTCTTTCGAGCTAACATTATTTTTGGTCTAATATTAGGCTGAATTGCTGTTAAAGATTCAATTTGATTTCGTTAAAAACATAGTTAGGACGTGTTTATGATGACTATATAATACATGCAGCATGCAGACGCATTGTGATATTATTATTTGTGACCCAACACATTTCATTCAGATAATGTATGTACATATGTATGTATGAATGTGTGATTTTTTACCATAATTCGAGGTTTATTGAGTGTAATGTCGTTGTCACTAGCGATGGGCGGAAAAAGCAAAAAGCGGATGTTTGAGTGAGTGAGCGATTTGTCTTGTTCGGGATTAGCTTTCTATATTATGTGGTGTTTAAAGCACGTGCGCTGAGATTATATGGGATTTTGAGGATTAGAAAGGAAAAATTAGGAAGTGGACTTGTTAGATTTGGTTTTGTTATGGTTGTGTGACTGTTTGGTTTTTCTGCGACAGTTTTGGTTCGGGTCGTTGAACTTTTTACTATTTGTATAAAGTAAATTTGTTACACTGTGAATTTAAGAGTACATTAAAAGTCAGTGCTTTTATGTTATTCTTGTTCGGCTTTCATGAAGTTCGGTTGTAGTAGCCAAATTTTCCATTTAATTTTCAGTTTCACCGAATTTTCTTTGTATTCAGGTTTCACACCACACATGTTGTTGTTTACCGTTTTTTTCTAGAATGTAGGTGACGTCAGTAAATATACAACGTGTCAGAGAGTTTAATGACCCAGTTTCAGCCACGATCAATCAAAAAGAAAACAAACAGTTTTAAATCTGTCCGTCATTGTATGAGCTAATTCCTTAGTTTTATTATCTCTCCGTTTTGATGGTAGCTGTGCCGTAGATAAGGGTTAGAGAGGGAGTAAAAAAAGGTTATATTATTTTATATTATCTCGACCGGTTTCGGGGAGCCTGTCGTAAGGAAGCCTTCGACCGGGACGCATGGAGGGAGTTGAGGGAGACCTTTGCCCAGGATAAGGACAATATAGGTTAATTAAAAAAATGGCATAGATTGAATGTAACGACACTTCAATGCTATCAGTACGTGGTACTTGTTATTCTATATTATTGCCAAGGCATCCAACCGCCTAATCTATCTATATTATTATATCACGAAAAAATGTGCATTTGTCTTGTAGTGAGACAGTGAACAATCGGCATAAGAAATATCGAGAGTTTGTATTGGTAATTACATTATGTACAAGTATGTAAGTGTCAAACATTAGAATGAGAATAGGATTTGGTTTTGCTTAACTCAACTAGCAAATATTTGAAGCCATTGTTAGTTAATTTTAGCAACTTATTTATTTTGAATGATGTCATATTCCTTCGAAAACCGCTCTTAAGTTGGACGGCCAACGGATATGAGTCATGTATGCACTTTACGTGACACAATTTTAATACTTAGAACAGAAATAACATTAACGTTGCTATTTAACGTCCTCCTTGACCTTTGAAATGGAGATAACATTGTATACTTGCCTAAAATCAAATGAGCATCGTTATTTATTACTTGTGTTATATATCTTACTCCTACACAGATTCATGTTCAAGTATTTATACTTCTATTAAAGAGATTGTTTATCAATTAAAATAGGAATGTGTTATTTGTGGTAACGCTATTATCGGTTCATATATGTGCAATTTAAATTGCTAGCAATTTTATTTCTTCCCCAAATACAACCTAATAACTCATATGAAAATTAGGAATGGAGAAATGGTAATAAAACGCGTAAAAGTACTCGCTGATCTTTTCTAAAAGTATCTTAACAAATGTTCTTTCTCTCATTCCAGGAAACAAACATGTCTCTCTGGAGGGTCTTCGCTCTCGCTTGCACCGCCATCATCGTCGACGCCATCTCACTTCAACACAAGCGCGACATACCATCAGACATCTGTAACACACTCTTCAACACAACAAATAAAGTACAATGCTACTGCATTAAAGACAAGAAAGAACCTCCAGCTATTAAAAGCGCAGACTGCTATTTAACAGTTCCTAACGTCCCCGGTGAAGATCCTGCTTGGAATACATTCAAAGATCTGACAAATGTTGAGAGAATGACCCTCACTAATACCAGAGGTCATCCGCTAACATACGTTCCTTCGGAAGCATTTAAAGAAACACCTAAACTGTTGAGACTGGACATAAAGTATGGAAATATTAATACAATTGGATCGTACGCGTTTGCAAATCTTAGCGTTATAGAAGAAATCACGCTAAGAGATAATCAAATAACGATACTAGATCCTTACTCATTCATTCACCACAAAGATCTGAAAACGATTAGCCTGGACACAAACAATATTGCAGAAATTAACAGAAATGTGTTTGTTGATCTACCATCGCTTGAAAAACTGTTTCTGACAAACAATCAGATCAATACCATTCATGACAGGGCGTTCCTTCATCTAGTAAACCTAAAAGAACTTGAAATCGACAGAAATAAAGTCTTCAGTTTGAATTTCGCAGTGTTTGAAGGACTCAAGAAGTTGGAAAAGTTGGAACTGAGTAGTAACAGCCTAGAAGTTATTGGAGATAACACATTCCAAGCTCTTGAGAATTTGAAGTCATTGAACCTAGAAAGTAATAAGATCGAAATGCTTGATGATAAAGCTTTCAACGGTCTGAGTAATTTGGTCTCACTGTCACTAGCTCGAAACAAGCTGATGTATATTGACAGTAGTAAATTATTTGAAGGTCTGAATTCCTTGGCGCTACTGAGTTTGAAAGGAAATAAGCTAAAAGAAATAAAAAGTACTGCAATGGCACCTATTTTAACCAATTTTTATGGAAGCGCCAGTAGTTTGGATGTTGAAGGTAAATATAAATTATAATGTAGCATTAATATAACCGAATGTGTTTTATCTATTAAACGCTAAATTTACATTCCTAACACTGTTATCAAAAGTAAATTGTAAGCAGTACGGTCATGGTCGAGCGATAACAATAATTTATTAATTTATTTAATCAAAATAGATATAATACTTTTAAAAACAAGATACATAATACTAAAGATATATTCTCTGTTTTTCAGATAACAATTTCCCCTGCGGCTGTCACTTAGATTGGTTCATGTCTTTGATGAACAAAACTCAAAACAAGCATTTGAAAATATCCATTGAAAACTTGAAATGCAAACCGGATGACAAACTCCGAGAGGCTTGGACCAGGGCACAAGAAAACGAGAAGAGTACTACTCCAGCCATAGATGAAGATTCTTTACCACAGGGACAAGAGGCAGACTACGAATACTACGATGACACACAACTAAACGGAACCTTATTTTACTTAGATATAAGAGACCTATTAAACTGCACCATTCCAGTCGTGACAACCACCACTCCGATACCTGTTACCGAAGAACGGCAAGATCAAGAAGCAGAACAAAACACAGAAACAAGTGAGAACGAAGTTGTAAAATCTGAGAAGAACAAAAGAGAAAATCATAACGAACAAAAGCCAAATTCATTCACGACGTCAAGATTAGCGACTGTCTCGGCGAAACCGGAAGAAAACAAAATATACGAAAACATGGCTTCCGACGAAGCTAAGCCAGATAAAGGAAAATCCCATAGAAGCATTCAAGATGAACCTGAAACCTCCAAAAGTATTCACGATGCACACACTAGCAATGCTAACAATAACTTAGGCTGTGCAATGTTGCTTATTTCAATATTATATCTGAGGTTACATATTTAAATACTTTCAGTAGTTGATAGATCTTACCGATTAAAATTCTAAGTAGATATTTATTTTGGTAATAGTTTTGTGCTCTGTTATCCCACACAAAGTGACATACCAAGCCACAAAACTATTTCCAAATTAACCTTCAGCTTTAAGTTTACATTAAACACTCTCACAGTCACTAAGAAATAAAGATAGATTTAAGAATATAATAACGCTGTTTAATTTTATTTTAAGTATTATTTTTACTTATTTATTTATTCATCTTACCAGAATCACGGGTCTACGAATACGCCCTGTTTTTCTAAGGCATCAGTGGGGCCGTAGCCAACACTGAGAGGCCTTCTACAACACGATACTTAGAATTAAGTAAAACAAAATACAGAGTTTTATAATGACTATTACAGACATGCTATTAATTTAGGCTATTGTGTTGAGTTGTTCACGATGTCAATAAAAATAATTCACATTTTAATCGAGGCAAATGAACTAGTGCTATGCCAAATTAGATCTATAACAGTTTAACAGATAAAGGTAATTATTGTGATAATACAAGCTCAAATTTACATCTACGCCAATATTTCATCCAAATGGATTGCGCCGTTTGAGCAGTAGAAGTAACACATAGCGTGCACAATTTTTTGTTTTCAAAGTATTTGTAGGATAAGACAGGTTCCGTATTCAGATTTAATGACACACACGACCTTTATTAGTTACTTTTGTTAGCTACATATTACAAGATTTGACGCTTTGATTATTGCCGTGAGTAAAAAGTAGCGACAAACGCCCTCTATGCTTGGAAAACTTGCTCTGAAACCACCCTACCTTCTGTGAAATAAGCTCTGTGTGTTTGGAGTAGTAAGCGTCGGTGGCAGATGGAGCCACTTGTCTCTGAAATTAGTAAATAAAAGTGCTGCCATCTAGACGTATAGGCTAGCACTTTTACATCAAGTTTATATCTTTAGAACAACCTGTTTCAGCCAGAAATCTGTGTAAGTTGTTTTAGATAATACGAAGAGAGGGCAGTAGTATACTATTTTTTCATATGTTTTTCCAAACTAAGTACTTAGGTACTACTTTTTTGATATTTTGTTAGTTAAATATGTATGAATAATGAAGCTTACCATATTTAAATCAATAAGGACCTTGTACTTTGTAAAAACTGTGTTAATTACTATAAAACAATCATTAAAATAATGAGTTATAGGAATACCTAAATAAATTAATCAATAAACTCACATACCTACGGTTTTTACAATCAAACGATATGTTCTTCTGTCGGCAATGTTTAGTTTATGTACCATAACAATATGTAGGTACATAAGCGATTAAAATATAAACCAATTTAATGTTAAACTTGATTTATTAATGCTTTATTGGAACAACAAACAAGAGAACATTTAAATCTAATGCTACAAATGGCGGCCTTATCGAAAGCGATCTCTTCCAGGAAACCATAGGATGGAGAGAAAATCATAGAAAAGCAACGTAGAAAAGACTAAAAGTGGATAACATATTGTACCAATGTTCAAGAAACTTATCATTACTTTTCTTAATACCGGTGATAAAATTATACTGAGAAGCTATAGGCAAGCGCGCTAGATCGTAGATTACAACGTTGCTTAAAATCAGGCAAGTTGTAGTCAAGCGTGAGTCTATCTAATGTAAAAAAAAGAAAAAGAATAATATATAAAATTCAATTTGTGGTTTTAAGAGAAAACTCAAGCAAGACAAAAACTAAATTGCCAGCTAATTATGGTATATTCAATTACAAAACAATTTTCAGTGGACATTTTTCCAAATGAATCGAATTATACTGACAAGGCGTGTCTTCATTGAATTACCGCGGTGCCTCTTGGAACTCTAGCAGAATATTAAAAAATATACAGAGTTATCAGTAGTCAAAACAATCTTCATTTTCATAGTTCATCTACCAGCCTAATTATATGTATGTCTAAACCTTAGGAAGAGCCCACACTCCACAATACAAGAAAATTACATTCTAGTGTAGAGTGTACGGAACAAAATTGTATAAGTACCTACAATTTTTGCTAAATTAAGTTATCATTATCTTTATAGTAAGGACAGCGACACTATGGAACACTCAAACTGGAACCCTGTTTCCAGAAAAAAAATACACAGGGGTCTTTAAATATAGAGTAAATAGGTTTCTTCTAGGCAAGCGTGCTACATCTTAGACTACAGTGATGCTTAACATGAGGCAACCTGAAGTCAAACGTAAGCCTATTTCATGATTAAAAAAATGACCTGGTTGGTAAATGTCCGCCTTATGATGGAAATACCCGATCATCACCTAAATACTTAGATATTTGCAACAGTAAGTCCGTATGAGAAACAAGTATGGCTCGTTAGGATTGGAGGTAAGGAATAATTGCTTATTTGGTTCTGACCTATTAAATAAACAACTTATATTTTTTTAACTTATTTACTCAGGTAAATGTAAAAAAATATATTTAACTCTAAAGTGACTTACTGACATAGTGATATTTCAACACACAGCCCAAACCACTAGACGGATAAGACTGATATATCCGATAAGAAAAGATTTTTGGAAATTCCAATGCTAGATGGGTAAAATAGGGAATGCAAGTTTTACTTTTTAATGCGAGCAAAGCCGCGAGCACCCACTAGTTCAGTATATATTTGTAATAGATAAAGGCAAACATTGCGAGAAATACGAATGCAAGAATGTTTCGAAAGTCGCATAACGACAGTAGTTATAACTTTGGCTTTTCTTACAATAATAATAATATGATTCTGAATCAATATTAAATAACCTTGTATATGGCCGAAAATTCGAGGAAAATTCCAGAACCGGTTCGAAGAACTTTGGCATCTTAGTGAACCACTGTTAAAATGTAATTGAGGTAAAAGCAATATTTACCCAGAATTTATATTCTGGTTAAATATTTACTGCTTTCACCTGAGGCATAATACCAGCGGAAAACAATTCAGGGGTCTTCAAATCTAGAGTTAATAGATACCTTTTAGGTAAGTTTGTAACATCCTAGGCTGCAGAAATTCTTAGCATCAGGCAGGCTGTAAGAGGCCTAAAAGGTCTTATGTCAAATGACACACGGGTGCATTTAAAAAAAAGAAAGTAAGAGTGGCTTCGGCGAGTTCCCACTGGAGTACCCAGAGCCATACTCCTTCTTCTTTTATAATGAGGCTGGCAACTGGGGGGGTTTTAGTGTGTAAAAATCCCACATAACCCGACTACACCCCATTGTGGTCGGGTACCTTACTGAAGATTTCCCCTCCGAATCAAAAAAAAAGGCTGTAGCCAAACGCAAACCTATCCCACGTAAAAAAAGGCCTATCGTTAATGCATATGGTAACAATAATTATATAAAGTACCCATTTACTATGTAATTACGATCAAACACTACAACTATGTAGTAACTAGTAATAGGCAGTTAGCCAAACTTGAGCTCTTGAACAAACAAGCGTCTGAAGGGCCCTGCAGGTCTCGATAAGCGGTTGCAACGTAATTTTAAAGTTAAATCACCGATGGCAAAATATTCAAAGCGCCCAGACTGCTTGGACTTGCAAATCGGTCTGTTGTGTACCGCCTAAGATGCAAGTCAACGTTTGATAGTTTAGAACTGGTGATGTGCTTGTAGATTAAGTTTGTTTTGACAGTTCTGTGTTATACCATTTTTATTAAGATAGTCGTCTTCAAATTAAAATATTCGCCCTTTCTCTTATATAAATAAATTAAAATTAAAATCATATTTGGATAAAATTACCCTAATGAAATCTTAAGTAGCCTCAACCAACATTTCTAAATAACGAAAGTTCAAGTTACGATACTATAATTATATGATATGATAATATGATTTAGGCTTTATAGTTTTTAACGCTATATTATTTTTAATTTACACGTGTAAACTCTACCAAAATATTTTACGTGTTTTGAGTACGATACTCAAAAACATAATGCGATTAAATTCACGTTCATCTATCACTGTACGATCGGATAACTGTATTGAATATTTTTAACAGTCTTGTTTCTTCTTTGTGCAGAAAGGCTTTGTATTGAGACGGGAGTGAAAAGTAGCATCTGTTTGCCGATACGTAGGTATTTTGTGCAGGAATGTATTTGTTGAAATGGGGGTAAGAAATTCAATATAAATAACATTCTATCCCAAAGACAAAAATTGTAAATTCAGACTTAACTTTTAGCTGCAACGTAAGTAAAATAATTCAGTATGGGAAAAAAAAATATGTTTTCAAACTCTTACAAGCAAGTGAAATTCTTTTATTCATTAACTCCATCATCGTAGCTTTGCTTCCCATCAGGTAAGGTGCAAGAAATGAAAGCCCATTTAACGTTAAATTCATTTTCCAAAACACACATATTTTTAAAAAGTAAATATTATTAGCGCCAGTAGTTAAGCCAGCGAAGGCAATCACATGCGATTATACGATACCAATATTATGTAAAGATCGATGCGGTCAGTCCTTGGATGGGTGACCGAAAAGTGCCATTCCATTTTGGGCGCTTCCGTGGGTCTGATAACACGTTAAACTGTTTGTCTAGTACGGCAGTCGTTAAGCCACGTCAGAGGCCCTGCGGGTGCCATGATTAACTCTCCAGCACTAGAGGCGGCCACTCTCATTCGATAAGAATAAGAAGATTCAGAAAAAAACTGACAAGTTAAAGTGGATATATTCATAGAATAAAACAAAACTTGTAACTACTATGCATATAGTGGATGGTTTAAAAAAATAACTTACAGTTTTTTCTTACAATTGCATTCATTCAAAATTTAATAGCGATGCTCTCGTCTGTGGAGTATGCACCATTCTCCTCGATTTTCGGCCAACTCCTTGACCTGTTTATACGACATGACGCTTGCCTTCTCTTTGTTTAGACGGTTTTCTTCTTCTTACAATTATATATATTTATTTATATAGTTCAAGTTTATTATTGTCGAACGGAAATAAAAATTGATTAAAAAATATGTATAATGCTCTGGGTCCGTCCATGATTCGAACATTGATTACAAAGCAAGAGTTCGATGAAAGCTCCTTTAGAAAAGTACCTGTCATGGATTATTGTGGGAAAAAAGGAAAACTTGAAGCCCGGCAAAGTGGCGGCTTGCGAAAATTGTTTGCATAACTTTGAGCTTTTTTGCAATGATTAAAGATGTTATCTTTATGGTATAAGAAATCTTATCCTACAACAAGATTAATTTCTACAGGTTATTGTAGTGGTAGGCCAAGTGTAAAGTAATATCGTTTATTTCGTCGCCAATTAAATAAAAAACGATGTGAAAGTTATTTATTGCAGCACTAAACTAAAACTTGTAATGACCGCATTTCTAGCAAAAAAGTTAAGTACAAAATGATCTATAAATTCTAAAAAAAATGATATCATGACACAGATACTGATGATATTGCCATTCACACAAAAAAATACATGAAAACGACAAACGAAAGAAGCTCGTATAAACAAAGTGCATACATACGTCTCCCTACCTTTATAAGCAAGTACATATATATCGCTAGGCTCTCTTGTTACCTGTATTTTGTTTAAAAACACGTTGGAGAGGCTCCTGCCTCTCGAGTTTAACAGAAACGGACGGACGTGTCCATGAATAATCATCTGTTTGGATCCAATGATGGTGTTTTTAGACAGGTTCCTTGTTTGTTATCATTTTTTGATGTAAAAAAGAAATACTTACCTTAACGTTTTATCAGATTTTTAACATCATATGGATTTTGAGCAGAAATACAAGCGGAGAACAGACTTTTTGTATGTTTTCTAAATCGTGTCTCGATAATTCAAGTAAAATAAAATCATTGATCATTTTTGTCTACATAATGCTTTTTTATATTTTTGACTAGAATTTTGAGTAGCTACCATTCTCAAACGATAAAACTTGCCGTTCGTCTGACGGTTCGTTCTGACAGCCTCGATTGAGAAATAGCTCTTTTCTGTAAACGGACGTACTTTGTGCGATCACAGATTTGCTTGGTTCCATTACGACGTCTCTGATTGGCTGACTGTCGTTCGAAACAAAAAAAATGTTTGATTTTATTAGTTTCGTCTACAATATAAACTATCTGCGTCTCACTCCAATTAAAAATTGCAGAGTGGCCTTTGGTAACACTTGTTTCAAAAATATTCTTATTTACTGAAGAGTCAAATATTTATTTGACACTAGAAATGATAAAGGTTGAGTGCTGTGAAAATATTTTTAGTTTAACAAATGTTGCGGTATTGTTTACGTGAAGTAAAATAAAATAAGTTTAATTGGTAACTTAAAGTAGGTACTTATTCATCGGTACAATATTTAATAAAAGAGAAATGGATGAACTTTCATTTTTAATATTTCAAGTTACCGTTTATATTCAGAATAGATTTATAAATGCATTTTGTTTTAAGTTTTATCTTAACTGAATCCGTCTTATTACAAACGTGGTTTAAATATTAGTCTAAGACTTTGAAAATAATCAGTCTTGGTTTTTGTTGTTCAAACATCTCATACAAACAATCGAATGTCAACTTCAAAATACGTCCTTGATTTATTATTGGTAACATTTTGACAGTTTGATTATTATGACAGTAGGCAGACATATTTCCATCAACAAAAACGGACTGCATTTTATCAAAGTTCTGGACTAATAGTTAAACCACGGTATAATATAAATTGTTTTCATATATTACTTACTTTCTAAACAAACCCAGTCAAACCATAATAATATTTTGTTATAAATCCAAAGTGGCTAAAATATATTCAATAGCCACAAAGTTGGAAATATTTAATCCCGTGTAGGACTTATAGAAGTATGTTGGCTTTAAACGTTAAATTTTATTCCGCGATCCCATTATCGTAAGCCACTAGATGGCAAGCAAACTTTATACTGGGCTATTTAAATATATAAGAAAAACTCGTATTTCATCCATTTCCAAGAAAATTTTACAAGCATATTTTGTTATAAAATATGATTGTAAAATTTTCTATTAGTTATGTAATTCATTTAATATATTTTTGACGACTGTCTTCATTGAATTAAATATATTATAGTCTTAATTTATTTTAAATCTAACGGAGAGAGCCTACATACATTTCACGACACAAGTCTCGGACTTAGTTGGGAATGAGTTCACCCAGTGTTTAATATCTATGTTGTACCAATGTACCTATCCCGTAAACCATAAAAACTAATTTTAAGTATACAAATATTTTCTCATAGAATTAACATAATTTATGTAAATAGTTGTTAAAAAGTGCAATTAAATAAAATATATATTTTTTTTTTAATTTTAATGTTAGGAAGGTACTATTGTAAAATGGGTAGATTGAGTTATAAAAATCACCAAGTTTTAAATTTGTGTAAATGGTGACGGTAACCACATTTCAATAAACGAACTGTTATCAAAATCTGGATTGTGCCAATCTGTAAAAACAAAAAAACATAGGGTTCAAAGTCACTAAGTCTGCACTTTGTTTATACTTAACTTACGGTTTCATGTTATTTGTTTATTCCTATATTTACATTATGTGGTATAAAAAGGCATGCATAGACAATCGATACAGGTACTTTGACTCAGATCAGTTGACTGCAAAACAGGTGTTATCCGTCATTGTAAGATAAGTAGATACATTTTACATGTAACTCTGTACTTCAAAAATTGTTCCCTCAGATAAACACAAATCGCTCGGAATCATAAAGTTTATTCATACTAAAAGCCACATCTGAATGTCAACACTATTCGAGATTTTATTGCGAATATTTCTTCAGTAAAAAAACTAGTAAAGAAACCATTGTCGCGGTTTACGGCTAGCCGCTAGACGGGTACTAAATGGAAGAGTCAGAAACAAAATATCGGAGTACTTTATCAGTCAATGTTGATCAAAACTACAAAATAGAGTTGCAAAAAAAAAGTGTTTGCTTGTAAGCAGAAAAGTGTACTTCTGGAGATCATTATACCTGAACATTCCTGATTGTTACAATCTGTATGTATCTATCTATCTGTATATGTACACATAAGTGCAAAAATAAATAGATTAAATGAAATTAAAACTTTTTGCCGTTGTGTTTTGTTATTTCATCATACTAAAACTGAACCACTTTTGTTTTTATTTTTAGTATGGTCTTATCCGTGTGACATATTCAACTCATTGTCTTGTTGCAACGTGAGTGAAACGGCGGGTAACCTGGTTACCCGCCGTCCATCCACTGGTATTTTTAGTTTTAAGTGATTATTCAGTTTTCAAGTTAAATATTGCATGCATAATTTTGATCTGATATTGGTTAAGGTATGATGGGATTGACATGCCAGTGTTGGCCAAAGCCCCGATAAATAAAATTATGATATAAGAAAAAAAAAATAATCATAAAATACCTTATGTACAGTTAGTAGGTGAAAAGAGAAAAACGATTGAAAATAAAAGCTTCATGAAATCTTCGTGTTCTGTAACTGAAGTTACAAATAATTTTGTATTAGCGCATATACAAGAATGCTAGAAATCATTGTTACAATATTCTAGTAAAAGGTTGAATAAAGGATCATTTGAGCACGTTATTTTTTTGAATGAATGAATGAATGAATGCATTTATTGTCCGAAAAACTAGGTATAGTACAGGTCTTAAATAATGTTGATAGAATAAACATTTTACATTTAGCACGCTAGTTTTTACCGTGTTAGGTTTACAGACATATTTTACTCTGTAGTCTTTGATCGCCCAGTATTATTATAATAACAACTTAAACACTTCAAAGCTTCTGCCGAGTTCATTTCAATGAAGTTGTAGGTGAATTGAAACAAACCTCACTCCATGTATAGAGAATTGTATACAAACACTTTATCTTCATGATACTAAGTACATTCCGTCTTTAACTTAGCTTTATTTATACACGACGAAGAATAAAAATGCTCAACAAGCGTTTTATATCATTCTGCTATTTATTAATTGTGAAAGTGATAAAACTAAACATCAGCACTTTAAAAGAACACCGATACAGCGTTTAATATATTTTTCCACTTAAATTAATAACAAAATGAAACCCCTTCTGTGTAGGATTTTAGTAACTCATCTTTGGTCCTTTTGCCTACCTTTAGATAACATCTGAGTACTTATGTTTACCGTCGATCTCACCTCTGACGTATTTATCAGATACGTTACAAAATAATCGTATCGTGCAAACTAAAATATCCAAGAGATCTCCCTCGAACCGAGTCGTAAAACAGATTGGAATAGTCTGCAGGAAAAGAAATCGAATAGCAACGTAATTCTTAGCAACTTCCGATATAAAATTTGAATTGTATTTTGTACATAAATAAGCTTTAAATTTTGATACGTCTTAAACTTTTACTGCTAAAAGTTTCACAGAGACAAAACGTTGAACGCGCGCGCTCTTCAATTGTTTTCAAAGAAGGAATCTTCTAGTACTTTTTTATTTGGCACGTGTACACAAAGTTTGTTTTGTTTCATCTTTTCTAGATAATATCATATTACGTAGTATGTACGGAAGTATATGCTACCCTTTTAAGTATTAATTTTCATTACTGATTGTGGTGACTCCCATGCTGACACATTAGGAGAGTTTCATTGAGTAGGAAAAAGGTAGTTTAGATCATGTGAATGAAAAAATAAAAATGTGAAAAGAAAAGGTGGTTGGTTTCCTTTCATATTTTGTGATAATTATTTATAATATAAAGTAATCTAAAATGCAAAGATAATATGGTCGATAGGTTGGTCTGTTTTGTTATATTTACGCAGCTAAGTTACAACGGCCTGGCATGAGAAACACAAATCAATCATCGAATAAGAAGTTTCGATTACATTTCTTTTTTAGATTTCGGTCAAAAATAAATATAGTGAAAATCCTAGATTTCAAATTCAATCCAAAACAAACATCCCGCACCGATATCGTCACGATCCAGTTATGAAAAATGCTTCAATACTGCAACCACGCGCCTGCAGCTATCTCAGACGAGACCTGCATTAATTACTAGCTTTTACCGCAACCTGTCACTGGTGAGTTATAGACCGCTGTGAGCCGGGGGCGAGGGCATAGGGGCTTGCAGAAGGACCTTTTGGCACATAATAAATAATGTCAATCAATTAAAACATCTTTGTCGTTTACCAAAAATAAACAATTATTATATGACTGGCCTGTTAGCTTAGTTAGTAGTGGCTCTGCCTTCTAATCTAGGGGCTGCGGGTTCTATTCCCGTTTGACACAAGTATTTAAGAATTTTTTAAATTTATAATTAGTTGAGTCGCGTCGGGTCTATGCATAATAAGTTTATATGTATTTACAATAAAAACTATACCCACGACACAAGCGTTTGCTTAGTGTGGGGCTAGATGGCGTTAAGTGCAATGTCCGGGAATATTTATTTATTTATTATATAATAACATATATTTACTTTAAGTCTTGGTACAGAGTAGGCGGTTTTATAATATTAAGTGATCCTTACACAGCAAAGTCCTATGGCCGAACGTTATCTGAACAAATGCCACTATGGTCTGGCGTTACCGAATTTATAAGAATATGAAAATAATGAAAAAAGAGTTCGGTCTGAACTGTCAGTGACAGGGCTTTTAGTGGTTTCTTACGCATAACATATTTAAGGAGGCTTTAGGAACTTAAAAGTTACTTAAAGCTACTTCAATAATATAACTTTTGTAAGCGTTTACGCGTTCGCCTTTTAATTTGTAGTTTGTTGCCATAAATAGGTAGTTTTATCTATCTATTATATGTAATCAACTAATCAGTTGGCCGTAGTTAGAAGCATAACTAACATAATTTAATGTTGGTAAATTTAATGTTTGGGCTCAACTCCAAAGATTATAAATATACATCTGTTCTGAAAGAAATCGCTATTAGCGATAAGACCGCCAGTTGTGGCACTATTTTTTTAAGTCTTTTGTGTTTCTGTTTGCCTTTTTTTTTGTCAATGTATGTTACAATAAAGAGTTTATCTATCTATCTATCTGTTCTTTTTTATTTTGGCGTGTCAGTATGAACTGGTTATTAACCAGGTGGTTCCCGTGATATATAGGTGGCTCTGATTCCGTGCCCTTCAGAGAAAGGCCGAAGGTTGCGGCTGTATGCTAATTATAGCAGCTACTCTTAGTTATATGCTTATTATAGCAGATGTTCTTATTTGTTAAAACATTTCAGTAAATTGGTTGATCCAAAAACATTTCTGCGATGTCTGGTGACGCTGATTTGGTATTAGATAGATAAACTCTTTATTGTAATACACATTGAGAAAAAAAAAAGACAAACAGAAACACAAAAGACTTAAAAAATAGTGCCACAACTGTTGGCCTTATCGCTAATACCGATTTCTTCCAGGCAACCGTAGGATGGACAGGAGTCGAAAGAAATATAAAGGATATTATATTGTATTAATAGTAGTAATAGTATTAAAAGTTGTTATATTTTATATCAAGGACTTACATAGGATACCACCTCATCCTTGGTTCTTATGCAGTTCCTTAAACTCTCATGTATGTGTGCGTATTATTAAGATCCTTCCAGGCTCTTTCAAATATACTTACAACAATAACATGATAATCCGTAAATAATTGCATCAGCTTTAGAGAACAGAGTATTTATTGCTATATTCAATGCTATTGTAAAAGATTAACATTATTTTTCACAGAGATAATACATAAAAAGTATCAACTATGAAACATAGCCTTATGATCGGCGCTAATGGATTAAAATCTGAATTCCAAAAGCGCAAAATAAAATTATGCTAAATCCACTTGGAGCCGATAAGATAACTAGAACCTCGCGACCCGCAAGGCGGAGCAAAATGGACGTGTCCAGAATTCACTGATATTTTATTCGCAAAGTTGGAGTACTTGAGTAGGTATCCAAAGGTGGTCTCGAGTCAGTTAAGGATATTGCTGAATCTGTTAAAAGATATCTATTCCAGGGCGGGGCTGCTGATGGTTTTCATGATAGGTTTTTTAATTTCGCAAAAATAATTGATAATGTATGAAAACAACTTATCAATACCTATCTTTCGATTTTATGCAGGCGTTAACTATTTCAAAATATAACTTTAAGAGGGTGGCGTTGGTATCGACTCAGAGATTTAACAATCAGCGACTTTTCGATAAAAAATATGCTCAAAAATTGCATATTCTCTTTTACTAGTAAGTAGGTATTAATTGGATACCAACTTACTAAAGCTGCATTTTTGTCGTTTGCATAAAAAAAGCTCTGTTTAATGTAATTAAAAAATCACATTATACTACAAAACCTAAAAGCTGGATCCAGCAAGTTGTAAATGCTCCCCGCAGGTCCATATTTTGCGAGTTTGCCGGCAAACCATAAAATTCAATTCTCAACTTCCCACGCGCCCCTGGGGCTCACTCAAACAAAGCTCCCAAATATGAATATAGTTAAAAAAATTGGATTCCAGTCTTTTGTGTCGACAATTTTCCGCAGAATTGTTGAGATAACGCTGACTGCTTTCTTGTTGGTGCTTCATAATTGTAAATTGTTCTCCTGGTACAGGGAGGTATGCTTGTTTTCGGGTTTTGTATCGTTGTACACGAATATTGCAATGCTACTTGTGTTCAAGCCTACATTTTATTAGTTAGAAGGTAGGCGAATTATTTGTTTCGTGGTAGTAGACTTCTGTAATACCTAATCTTAGTTTTTGAAGCGAATGAGCACGTTCTGTATATGATAGCATGTTTAAATGTTAAGAACCAGGGAAATTAATTCAATGTCTGAAATGAGTATCTTGCAGTTGGGTTAGATCGATTTTAATTAAATCACTATTCATTTATTGATTAACCATGCTATATACATACCTAACCATAACATATGTAACATACAGCATTGTACCAATCATCAAAGTTCTCCAAAATCCGGTTTCGACGTCACATTTTTACTATAATGTCAGTGAGAGTAGAGCATAAAACATTTTATTTGTTTCAAGCCATATGTACTGGGGAAGGCGTAAAATTTTAACACCTTGGCGGTAAAACGTTGTCACTCAGTGAGGCGGGGATATTGCATAAATTTTCATAAACAGGGAATGTAGGCATAGAACGTGGTTAATATGACGGTATAAGGTGGTAATTTTGGCATATTCCCCTTTAATTATGTTTTAATTTGGTACTTATACTCTGAGGTTTTTTACAGTATCATAGTATTGTGTTATGTAGTGTTTGAAAGCAAATTACAACTATCATAAACGATAGAATTAAATATTGAAACTTATATCATCTGACAGAACAAACTGTTCTGTCCTACTGATGATTTACAATCAGTGATAAACTACATTACGTGTGAAGGGACAAGATTAATAAGACGACCACCTGAGGTTCTCATTTTTCCCAAAACATATGTAGCTGGAAATGAATTACAGTTCTTGTTACCAAATTTCACTTAAAACGCTTTTGTGCATTATGAAATTCTAAACAAGTATACATAAATGCACGCTCAGAGCGATAATTTAGACAATCTCCTTCAGATATCAGTAAGTACATCATCCATAAGACCCATCCGGTCCATTGGCAAGAATAACTCTGCGAAGTCCGCATACCAAGATGGGTCTCAGATACCACGCCTCGCTTACAATACGTCACACAGAAAGGAACAAAGAAAAGAATCAATTTGCCGTAATTGCATCACTTTTCACTGCTCCGCCATTAACGTAGCCTTTTTTAATCCAGTTTTATCCGGTTTCATCCACTTTTTTCCGGCTAAAACCGGATATTGGTGTGGAAATAACGGGCTACTTACTAGAATCTATTGAATGCCCTCCGGACAGTAACTACTACTTCCGAAGTTCGTAACCCGTTTAAAGCCGGTTAATAGATCGAAGATGCAATATTTAACGTGTAGTGTCCCGGGCGTGATTGCATACAAACTGTTTTATAGTAAGACTGAAAAACTAGGAGAAATCAATTGGCAAATAATAATTCTCAAATTTAGGTCAACTACTTAAATCAAAAGGCTTAATTCTCGATAAATTTGAGCCGTGTTATTGAAACCAGAGTTTTAAATAAAAAAGCTACCTGACTTATACCAAATCTCTCGTAGAGATAGATACCTATAAATTAAGGTATGTATCTTATAAAATAAAAAATGAGGCACAAACTTTTTCTTTATCTTAGCCACCATGACATTAGAAATTGAATGCGAAAGCCACAACAATAATAAGGTAGATCTTAGTTTTCAATCCTTTCTACACAACAGTTTGTATGAAAACATGTTCGGGCTGTTCCACCTTAATAAATCGAAAATGCGATATTTAAGGCCAATTTATTTTGTGTTTTCGATTGCCTGTAATCGGAGATAGTGGTTCGTGACTTTAAGTGGTCGGTACTTAGTGCAGTTGGGCTGTTAGGGGTTAGTTATCGTTAGTGTTGATTGGGGAGTTTTTGGACCTGTGCTATTAAAGTACTTGAGGTAATTGAAACATGTTATTCACTAAAATGACTATCTAATTAATTATGTCTTCACTGGCCTGTAAGCTTGGTAAGTAGTGGTTTTGCCTTCTAATCTAGGGTTGCGAAATCGATTTGCGCATAACATAAGTAATTATGAATTTAAAAACATTGCAATTACTTGTGTTGAGTCTGGACGTTTATATCCATATTAAGTATGTATTTACAAAATAGTATATAAATATTATATCCGTTACCAAGAACCCACGACACATGCGTTTGCTTAGTGTGGGGCTAGATGGAGTTGTGTACAAAGTCCCAAAATATGTATGTATTGCCTATTATAATCAATTATAAGAGATGCTTTTAGGGTAATTCATTACAATCTAGACTTGTGTAAAGCGATTGAGAATATATTTGTATACTTCACCAATAGTGAATGACATGCATCGTTTACCATAATGTAAAACCAAATAAAATTTTCAGTTCAGACTTTCGACCGTCTTTAGCTTTATTATATGTATAGAAAATAAGAACGTAATATTTATATGACGTAACACGTCACAGAAGGAAAACGTTCGTAATAATAAAGTCATATCATTTTCGCACCTTCGTTACGGGAAACATGTGCGAAATGATCAACAAACCCTGTTTTTCCGGTTTAAGTATGTTTGAATGTATAATATCTTGTGTATCTCACCAGAAGCGGATATTTTTTGGCTAAAGTAATGATAAGTATTATTATTCCTTAGGAAAGTTATTTTTTAATTTGCCTTATATGTGTGTGTAGTTAAGCTTAAAATGACCCTTTTGTGTGTCTAAGAGTATATATATAGGTATATACATATATTATATATATATTCTTTTAAGTTAAATAGAAGAAGAAAAGAAGTTAATAGGACTAGAATACAGTATTAAAATGTATTTTCATTGATAAGTATCCTTTCATATTGTTTTCTTTGGGCATATTCTCAATAAAACCATTCATTCTAACTGGATGAATAGAACGGAAACAAAACTACCACTCGAAGGCAGTAAAAATATCTTCCAAAACGCTTCTCAAGCTATCTCTTCCATTTTAAATTCATTGGTTTCCATAACCGTTTGCTGCGCCTAAACGTCTGATATGCTAGGGGTCAGAGCTCGGTTGAATTGCTTCACAGATGTTTAGTTTTATAGATTACTTTCTATTATATTGTTTTTTCTAAAGAAAAGCCTATTCTAGCTTTGTCATTTCCAGCATTGTCATTTGTTTTCGTTTTCTTCTTCGTCAATCGTTTTCGTCTGAAAATGAATGGAGAAGACATTTCTTTAGACTGTCAAACTCAAACGACACGTCACTTTCATAAATATTTTGACAAAGATGATAAAGAAAACGTAATGCTGGAAAACGGCTACTCGCGTTTTGGTTGGTATCTAGATTTTAAATGAAAATGTGGTCGTTATAGTGTTTTATAGAAAAACACGTAAATTTTACTGTGATGTTGTATGCAAACTTTCAATTTCTACTAGTTATTTATTCAATAACAGCTTGAATGAGATAGCGATAAACTGAATGAAAAATAATGTTATTCAATTAAATCGAGCAAAGTTATAATCCAATCAAATCAAAGTTACTATTCACTTACACAATGGTGTCCCTAAATTTTTGCCACTTCAATTACAAGTCATTTGCAAACGTATCATCTACCAAGATCTATATGTACGGTTTGCTTAGTAATACCAGTGGTCCCTCGGGCGCCCTAAAGGGGTAAACTGTTTAAAGAAATGAAGGAAGTTTTCGTAAACAAATAGAACTGCTTACTGAGCACCAAAATACGGGTATTGTACGAAATTTTTATAGGCACACTGACCGTAAAAACACTTGGCAAAACGGCCGAGTGTAAATAAATGGAAAATTGTTTCCATTATTTTATTGTTTAAAATGGAATGTTTATTGTTTACTGCTATTTTGAAGCGCCCGTATCACAGCTGGCAGAGGTAATCGAATGCAATCAATAATGTTAAGCAAAGGTCGTCGTGGTCAGTCTTTGGATGGGTGACCAAAAAGTGGCATTCCATTTTGGGCTTTGCCGTGGGTCGGATGACACGTTAAATTGTAGGACCCGGCTGTTGTCATAGTACGACAGTCGTTAAGCCATCTCAGAGGCCTTTAGGGTGGCTTGATAAATTCTCGACACCAGAGTTGGCCACTCTCATTCGATAAGAAGAAAACTGCTATTTTTAATAATGCTGTTTGATTAAGATAAAATAATGAAATCTTCGATAGCTAAATTAATTGAGTGATTTGTATTTATAACGTATTTGCACGGACCAGGATATCTAACGGCGTCGAACAGTCAATTAACTGTTAGAAATTAGTCTAGCTTGTGGTTTTTGCGACGCTAAATATAAACGTTCCCAAAACCAGTAACCTTACTATTTTGCCTTTAGAATCGTTAGTAGAAAGAGTTTAATATGATCAACCGTAAACATATCCGCTCAAAAAGTTTTCTCCACCAATAAACAGAAGCCATGCCGAACCGCTCAGTAAATCATAAATATTCGAAACCAAAAACACGGCAACTTGAACTAAACCGAGCGAGACTAAATGAAATAAATCCGGTGGAAATTATGATCAAAAATTAATTAGAGAAACAACTGCCGCACGTTTGCTTGAGGGGTTCCTAATTAAGATTTACTAAGGGCTCAAATCAGTGGTCCATGATCGTTTCCGTGGCTTAGGGCTTACAATCCGCTTGGGTAGTAAAAGGGGATTTATTTTCTGACAAACTGCTAACTTCGGTACGGACCATTAGGAAAGGGCTCCTAAAGGCGCCTTCACGGTGACTAAACGGGTTGTGCTTGCGATGTTTAGACTGTCATGTGTTTTTATTTATAGCTGACCTAGAGAAAGGAGGTTATCGTTTTATTTTCTTCTACAATATTGTATTTCATGATAGCTTTTTTTTACATGAGATAGGCTCACGTTTGACTACAACTTGCCTGATGTTAAGCAACGTTGTAATCTATAAGCTTAAAGAAATAAAAGATTACTTGGGTTTCACAATAACTTCCGATACATAATATGAATACCAAATTCGTTAAGTCCAATATTAGAACGGCATGCTGTGAATCAGACCGTTCAATTAATTTATATGCTAAATTCATTAAACAATTATATTTTTTATGCAGGTTACTGTCATTGATTTAATTTAATGATAATTGATTAAATCATAGTTGCAAGTCAGTATTCCTCAGGCGCGTTTGCAAACAGTATAAGACCATTTATTCTGTTTGCAAACGCGCCTCACTCCGACTATACAAAGTATTAAACCTTCACCGGTCTTCATCGGGAAAAGATTTACTACAAAAATGCGATACGCACAACTTCCAACTATCGACTGCCCATCCAGTATCACCAGAACAAAATCATTTTCAATCTCTCCACAGCCCGAAAAATGCGAGTCGAATCAAACAGTACATGTCCACATTTTGGCTCCGAAATAGTGGTCCCATCCCAATCGAAGTTATGGGACATGGGGTATGGACTACGGGGACCATAACTTCGGCCGATTTATCGCTCCCAACGAACGAGTCGGTAAGTGTGATCTCTAGAGTATGGCTAGTGTATTGGCTACCTTTATGATAATACAACGTGTTAGGGAGTATGGTTAACATAAATACGAGGTACATCAGGCAAGTTGTAGCCAAGCGTGAGCCTATCTCATGTAATACTTAAATGGGAATATAACGGTTATTTGATTTACACAAAAATGCATTCATCACAAATATTAATTAGCAAATTTGATTGTGAGATTAGACATACATATAACAATCACAAGAATTGGCAATAATTTGATATCTAATAATTTTGCTATTGATTTACTGTTTTATTCATACAAATAAACATTCATTAATTTATTTTTTAGCTTGTTCCTAACTGTATTACAGGTCTCGAACCTAGTGTAGGGCTCGCGTAATCATTTAGGAACCTTTCACTCACTGCAGTTAATAGTCATTTACTTACCTACTTAAAATAAGTTAATAGAACTAAGGTTATATTTGTAAAACGGATATAAATAAATTTTGTAGTTTTGTACTTAAAATAAGTTAATAGAATTAAGGTTATATTTGTAAAATTGTAATAAATAAATTTGTATTTGTAAAAATTTGTATTTGTATTGTATTGCTGTTATCAAGATCACTGGAAGGGACTAGCCAACATAGCACGGGTGTGCCCTCACCCAGTATGTTAGGTAGTACCTAATTAAGAAATATTGTTACACTTTTTCTGAATAAATGTTTTGAGTTTTGAAACTGTAAATTAGTTGCATAAACAATAAATGAAACATATAAGGTTTTTTGGTATGTGATTTTTTATAATGAGAAAAAAGGTTTTAAAAGATTTTACCCATCTATGTCAGAATTGATCTATAAAATATGTAATATGGTTTGCCATTCTATCGTCTTTACTACCTTGAAGCATATCAACACATTTACTCGCATGTGGAGTTAATAGAACATATAAATCCAGTTTGTATTTACTGTACGAGTTTTTCTGACGAATGAGTTGGGAAGTTTGTTCGCAAGTTGTAGCAGGTGGGAGTGGAGTAAACATCTGGACAACTGTGTGGTTTACTTTCAATCTAGTTCCGTGTGTTTTCTACTGAGAACACCAAGATATATAGTAGGTACTTAATGTACTGTTACATATATAGCATTAGTACGTATGTATATACCTATAGTACTGTTGTTATGTTTGTATTTGATTATCTACTGTACCGTACTCGCTGCGACATTTTTTTTATTAACTAGTCAGACATTTGATCACAATGTCGCACATGAATGCCCGTGTTGATTTTTTTAATTCTGTCTGTTGTAGAGATTTAAGTGATATTCAAAGACCAATAAAAAATCAAGACCGAATGGAGTCCAAAAGTTGTGCTGCTAAAATACTACATGTAAGTAGTATTGGAATGTTTAAATTAAAGTATTATTCCATACCATAGTCCTTAAAAACATACAAAACAACAAAGGTAAAATAAGGTAAGTCATCTATAAGGCACCTTTTACATCCCAATATGAACTGATCTTTACTCCCCAACCCCCAAAAATAACAGCTCGAGGTAAGTTATTGAAAACCGATGTCCCAGGTAGCTCGTTGTAGGCACTCCTCGGCTTATCACTGCCATTTTAAAGTCAAATTCACAATCCCTCAGTTGCTCTGTTTGGCCAGTTTTTGGAATTTGCTGTAGTCATTGAAACAAAGGATAATTATTTTGTTTTTAGAATCGGCGGACTGTTTGCTTGGTGTTGATCTGTAAAAGATCGTCAGCCTGATTATTAGATCAATTTATTTGATGTTGACTCAACAACGTTGAGTTGTTATAGTAGTTTCATAAGTGAGCAATAACCAATGACTTGTTATTGAATTATTTTAAACGACTATTTGTTTCAGTGGAATACGTATGATTAATGCTCCTGGTTTGATGCTGGTTTTACACATATAACATGTTATTCAAAGTATCGTTAGTATGTGAGTATTTTGTTCCCCAGTAAAGGAAAACATCGTGAAGAATCTAACATAATTATCATGTCGGTGAATACGTATAATTTTCGAAACTTAAATTTTATTTCTGGTTCACGGTATTTATTTCAACCCGTAGTAACTCACTTAAAGCTAAAAAGGAACCAGAAATATAAAGTCCAGTTGTTTTTCCATGCTAATGTTTCGCGGTAGGGCTTCCAACCAGTATGAAGTTTCACAATTGTTTACATTTTCTTTTAATATGTTTATCGGAAATAAGGTAGGCACTCACTGATGGATTATTATTGGCTGTTCCACGTGACTTTGCTCGCTGTATGTAAAGTTTGTTTTGAATAAAATGTAATGGTATAAAATGTGTTTTCGTTGGTTCCCAGGCAAGTTTCGTAAACACGCCTGATTAAAGATTTTTCAGATAAGTAAAAAATATGTTTGTTAGTAATGTAAATAACAGATTTTAAAAACATTTATAAATTGAAATAGAAAGCAATAAACATAAATAATACCTTAATATAACATAATATGTGCATTTACCTACTTCAGTACATATACCTAAAACATTATGTTTGTGCCACCCTCGAGTATTGAAAAGTAAACCCCTATTTTTAAACTGCTTCGAAAGAGTCTTTTAGAATTATTTACCTAACATTCTGAAGCAGAATAAATCAAAGTATGGAGACAGCGTGGCCAACTCGTTTCTACATAATGTACTACGTCAGCTTTGCTGCGGTTTCAAAGTCTGATTTAGTGAATTTCAAAGCTATTCGTCGAGGTAAAAGCAAGGTAAGACCTTGCTCTTATCTCTAATGCTGTGACACAAAAATATGAAGTTTTATGTGTACGTAAGTAGGTACTATTGTTTTAGTCTGTGGTTTCGTGAAGGTCTTGATACGCTTTCTTTGTGGGGGAATTTTACGAAAGTAACTTTACATTAGGTATATCAATATTGACTCACTGTGGCCAAACAGGCGACTATGAATATAAAAATAAGTCCTCGTGTTGTTAGGGTTTAGTACGGCATACATTATGAATTGCAACATTAAGCATGATTTTCCCTCTTTTAGTAAGATGACAGTTTTTCACATAAGGTATTGCAATATTTGTTATGATTTTGTGTTTTCTTAGTAAGACAACAGTTTTTTTCCGCATAAATGTATGAAGTTGAATATCACAGAACAGAGAAAACAAATATGAATCATGATAGGACAATAAATTATTATTACCGATTAACCAAATATATGGTTTTTACTGTTATAACTAATTTAAAACAGCACTTCATACGTACTAGCGTAAGGCCTGGCTAATAAAATGTGGTAGTTGCAATTCAGCCTCAGAATTGCTCTCATAAACATCCTAAAGACTCTTATGACATGCTTTCTTCGTGTCAGAAATTTAACTGACTTTTTATTGCTTTGCGTGGAGTACGCGTAATAATGCGTAGTGCTAAAAGCTAAATCCAGGCTTTATGCTCTTATGTCCACAAACACTGTTCTTTTGGACTATATTCTGCCACAATGGCTTATTTAATTTCTAGCTTTGCGGAGGTTTTTAGTACATAATGATTGTGAAATTTGAAGTACAGTAGACTTGCTTTATATCACGTTTATACTCTGTGTATCTGTGTGTGTATGTGGTGTCTGTGTGTGTGTGTGTGTGTGTGTTTATTGCGAATACTTATGATATTATAGTTATATAAAAAAATGTTATAAAGATAGATAGATAGATAAACTCTTTATTGTAACACACATTGACAAAAAAAGACAAACAGAAACACAAAAGACTTAAAAAATAGTGCCACAATTACTGGCGGCTTATCGCTAATAGCGATTTCTTCCAGGCAACCGTAGGATGGACAGGAGTCAAAAGAAATAGAAAGGAATATAAAGGTTACTTTTCAAAATGTATGTTCTAAACGTCCCAAGTGAATTCCTATTATGAACCAAAACCGTAGCTGCATATTAAAATCATACCGTTTAAAAGCACCTGTGGCTGCTGCGATACAGGGGTACCTAGTGCAGTAGCCACTGGTAACTCTACAATAAGGTCAATTGTAATAAAAAAATTAAAACTCTGTTAGTTAAGTTATCTTTAAGGTAAGAAATAAATAAATTCTAAAAATTCTAAAATTCTAGAAGAAGTTAAGAAATAAATAAATAATCTTACACTGGAATTTTAACTGTCAACTCCATAGCCTTGCACATCTGGTCTCCAGCAAGAAAAAGACGTACAAAAAGAATCGCTAAACGTAATACAATGGCGTTGAAGATACGGAAACAGAGTCCATAACGATACGAAAAATTCTTCTGGAATATCCTTCACAGATTTTTATTTTTAGAATAAAATTCTTTGCCAATTTAAACCGTATAGCCTTAGCAATAAAGCGAAAAGACAAACATACACGATAATAATAACCTTTATTTGATAGAATGAAACGCTCACGAGGAAAAATAAATTGTTTTTATGATATCATTAACTTCCATTTATTGTCGCTTGCTTAAACACATTTTACGGTTTGTTGGGGAAAATAACGAGATTTTTTGTAGTTATTTTGTACGAATTTTTATTTGTTATGTTTATAGCAGATTAACAGAATTTGACAAATAGCGATATAGATATTATTGACATATATATTCAATCAAATGAGTCACAATTTCGTAGAAGACGTATAGGGCACTAAACTTGCCACGCATGAGTAGACAGTTTCACCCGAACAGTATAAGATTATGACAACCATACGATTAAGGGTCCGAATCTGCGGAGCCTATAGCCAGGGGGAAATTGAATGCCATCCGACGCCATAACCGATTTGAGCGAATGTCATAAAATATATCCGAATGTCGGTGTTGAGTACAGGGTGATATTTTGTGTTTAGGGTGATTTACTGATTCATGGTGAAGTAGCAAAATCTCGCACTAATAATAAAATAGGAATGTTATAAAAAATAGGTTATGGGCATTTAAAATAACGATGTGAGTAGGAATAAAAATGTGTAAAGAGATGTTTCAAATGTATTTAAAAATAACCAGGTGTTCTGGCAGTCTATTTCTATTTAGGCATGCTGCAGCTTGGTCTACTGGTATATTATGTGGTTTTCATTTTATGTCGAAAAGCCCGAACATTAAGTGTCAAAAAAACTTTTCTATTCATCTCTGTAATTAGAAATTAATTCAATTTATTGATATTAATTCTTATGTATTCGTTTGTTCACCCAAAATCACGCTATGTACTTTAGTCAAAATACCACCTTGTACATTTTGAATGTCGGTGCTAAATATATTTGGGCGTAAAGCGGATATACGGAATGGATTTGCCGATTTATTTGTAAACACAAAGCATTGTATTGTCCAGTCTAATTTAAGACGAGCTCTTCGCAGGACCCCTATGAATTATTTCGCATTGTTATACACAATGGAGATTAAGGCTATTGTGATTTGGGTACTAAAATCTACATGGATTAGCCAATATATACTTTATTTATTTAAGATTCTAAATCCTGTCCATCCAAAGGTTGCCTGGAAGAAATCGCCTAAGGCGATAAGGCCGCCCAATGTGCATTAAATTAGTTTTTATATTTCTTTTTATATTGTTATTTCTTTGGTGTGCATTAAAGACATATCTTATCTTATCTTTATCTTATCTTATTTTTATTATTTTTGTGGGCTTGTTCATGGCTAATTACTGCTTACAAAACAAAGCGAACTAAATAATAAAAGAAGGCAAGTATTTATCTAAATGTTTCCACATTTTTACGGTTGCGTTCGATTAAAATCCGTGTGATATTAAGCAATGTTGAAGCCTAAAGAGTAGCATGGTTACGTTTTAAACATACATATGTACATACGTATTCGTTTGACTACAGTCTGCCTGATTTTAAAGCAATGCTTAACAAGCTTATTATATTATATTTTATTTGACTTTATATGGGCCTGCGTTTGAATGCACCACCCCAGATGAGAAGCGACGATCAAGTCAAAGATGTAGCACGCTTGCCCAGAAGAAAGTTTTAAGGCCTAATACAAAACACGGTTTAATTATTAGTCCAGGACTTTGGTATTTGAAGTTGACATTGAGATTGTTTGTGATATCTGAACAACAAGAACAGTACTGACTTTTTATTTTCAAAGTTCTAGACTAATATTTAAACCCCGTTTTGTACGGCGGATTCACTCTTGATTTGCTTTCTACCTATTGTATAAACTGAACAAATAAATCACATAAAGAAATCAAAATAAAATAATTCACATCAAATCCGACCTACAAATGTCAGAGTGGAGGCAACAAAATAAAGCACTCCACAATCGGATGGGAGCTCACAGAGCGCTCCAAACCACTCGAAACAAAAACTGTAAAGCCTAAAACTGAGTTCGCAACACGAACTCTGCCAGTACAGCGCATCGTTTTCAAACTTTGGAAATTTTAACGTTTGGGGTGAGAGTAAATATGCTCACTACTTCTAGAGAGCAACTATGGTCAAGTGCAAACCTGTTTTAGTTAAAAAAGGGCACCTTGACGGTTTCAATTATTTTCCAGTGTTAACTCATCTGTTTATTTTGTTACTAGTGGACCCCAGCGGCTTCGCTTGTATTTTTTCAGGATAAAGGTAGACCTCATACTACCTACATGCCAAATAATTTATTCGTTCTGCCGTTTTTGCGTGATGAACGTTTAAATAAACAGAGAGACAGATAAACAAACAAAGAAATTCAAAATTGTTGGAATGTGTCCTGTTATCAGTTCTGAGTATCTCCAAACATGTTTTTGAATAAAATATCTTCAATAATCAGACTTTCGACCCTCTACAGCTTTATTATATGTATAGATAGTTAGATAATGCATGTATTCTGTGATAATGCATATGTTACACTAAAAATCTAAACTTTCAAAATAGTTGTCAATACTGAAAACAACTTCTTAGTTCAATCTTTCTCAGTAGGTTACCTACACAGTTTTGGCATAGTGTTTTGACAATGTCTGAAAGAGAAGAAAACATTGTTTGGCTAAGCTACTATGCATTAATCAGATTTAAATAATTATAAGTAATGTTAATGGAAACGTTACTTCATTTCATTGTAAAAAAAAAACTAGAATTGGTGCTTTGGTGTAAAGCGTTTAAACAACATTGTCAGTGAAATAAAATTTGAAAATTGATAGTTTGATTTAAATATCAAACCGATCTCGGTAACTGATAAATAAAATACTCACAAAACTTCGACTTTATATAATAATTATTATATAATTGTCATAAAATCACATGAATATTACCTTTCCATATCTTTCCTATTCGCTGGTGAACAGAAAGTATGCTAGTCCGATAATGCCTGCGGTATAGTTCGGCAGCGGTTCGTAAAACATACGTCTGATTTCAGATGGAATGCTTTTGGTCTAAACTATAGCTAAAGTGCTATTGTTTGTTAAATTGTAAAGTTTTCAAAACTTTTGCGGGTTTTGTATCATTGTTTTTGAAAGTTGAAATATAGTCGAAGTTTCGTGAGTACATATTTTATTTATCAGTTACCGAGATCGGTTTGTTATTTAAATCAAATTATTTCAAATGATATTTATTAAGGAATATTTGCCATTAATTATTATAATTTAATATAATATAATTTGAGATAATTTGTCATTTTACATTAAGTATTAATTTAATTTGATGAATTTCAGTTAAAATAATAAAATTAGGTTAAACATATGGACTAACAAAATAAATAAGCTTTGAAAAAAGAAACTTAGTAACAAGAGTAGTTATTACACAAAACAGATTGACTGTTTTTTTACTTAAATGTTAGCAACTTTGCGATTAAATAAAGAACGGTGTTAAATCCGATTGAAAAGTTTTTACTCGCAGTCGTGAGAGATTAGAGAGTGGCGCCTCAAGGAACATCGGGACTTCTTGGAACAAACCTTTGTGGAATCAATTTTTAAATTCGAAGCTTTTGAATTTGAAATTTGAACATTTCCGGAAAATATTTGATATATATGAACGTTGTTATAATTCGTGAAATTGTTATTTCTGTATACGTTCGTTGGAATTTTAATAGGCATGAAGGTTAGTATGTGTTTTCTTTGAAAAGAGCTTCAATATTTTTATAAAATGTCTAGGTAAGCTAGATTCTGTTTTTATTTCAATTTGTATTTATTTGTAAAACCATTACAGTGTTACTTCTTTAGGCCAAAATATTATGCGTAATACAGTTTATAATAAAATTGGCTCTTGAATTTTCTTTGTGTTATAAATAAAGATAGGTGTTTCGTTATTACTGCTTCTTATCATATTTTTTTTAATAAAACATTTTATCTCGTAAAGCACGTTCTAATGCTAACCAATATTCCATGGCGGCCATCTTTGAGTTTTAAGTGAGTGAACGAAGAACAAACTGCGGGAAGTGTTCGACTAAGTACCTACAAGTGTGTCCTGTCGATACAGATGTTGTTTGCAATTTGATGTGTACTTGCGAATAATATGAACATATTGTGTGTGAAGTTATTGTTTTTGGCTGTGAGAATTAAATGGGATATAATAATCTTGATTTAGACATAAACTTTGAATATCATAATATTATTTAGTCCCATATAAAAAATACTTTTTCTAATTTGAATAAAAATAGTTGCCCTCTTGATTGAACCTAAAAAAACAAGGATTGATAATTAAATTTGGTAATATTATAACCTAAGCATAAGGAATCACGTGTCATTCAACTGAGTAATAATAAAATAATTATAATCATATAAATGTGTTTATCAACTTCAATTCGTTTTGTTATTATGTGTGCTAATAGCAATATAGCTAGTAGCTGTATAAATAAAGTTAACATTTAAATTTAATATTAATTTGAATTCTAATAATTAAATAGTACTTTCGGTCACCCATCCATATAGACAATTGTGTAGCTTGGGTAAGGCAATTAGTTATATTTTTTGTAAGTTTTATTTTATTTTATGGATGCTTCTAATCTAATGTGATTTTAATAATAATTTCTTTAATTTATTGGTTTTACCTATGAATCAATAATATAATATTTTACTGTAACTATAAAAAAATAAGTACTTATAGCAAATGCCACGAAAAGAGGCAAATGCGGTTGAGTTAATGGACGACCTTATGTGCTTGGGGCGATCTTTTCCAAGCTAATTTGTGAGGTAAGTAACTTAAACTATAATAATAAGATCCAAACCTAAACTTAACATTGCTCAAAGATTCTGCGAAGAATGCTTAATTTTCCAGAAAATATTTACCTACTTCAGTGAGCAGACTTTGAAAGAGTATTGTTCAAACGAGGTTTCATTCGAGTGTTCTTCTAACTTTTGAAGTCTATTCTCTTAAGAATGAGTAAGTACCAACTTGTCTGTCTGGATTTCAAGAAACTGTAGCTGTTTGACGTTAGTTTTGAATTTTAGCCGTCATCTTTTATTAACGTTATTTAGTTTACTTTTTTGTTGTCTAAAAAGACCAAAGACTAATTAATATACCAGAGACTATTATTATAAAACTTAGATTCTGTAACAAATTTTATTTCTATTGTATACTTGCAATAGTGATACTTGTTTTATTTAATATTAACCATAAAGACGTCAGTTGTTTCCAAAAATATATGAATGCTCTCATAAAAATTGTAATTAATAAAATAAGTAATGAGCAAGCATGTTCTTAATTATCAAGCTAGAATAAAACGAGTTTTATATTTGAAAATATTATAAAATATAGCATGTTCCTGACATAAATATTCGTCAATTCACTAGCGTTTGACGCTTTTGTTAAGGTTTACTGAAAAAGGAGTTGGCGTAAGATAGGAACTAGAGCGATGATTGCTTTCTAATTTTGTGCTATAATAAAAAGACACCTTATTTCCACAATTGTGATAATATAGTACTTCAAACGTACAATTTGTGTATAGCTTAATAAACTAACTGACTTATTAACTACTTGACCGGTAGTTTAAGCCGTTCAGTTGAACAGTCTTAATTTTTACGTCAATATAAGCATGTTTTATTTATTTTGGAGATTCAAAGTACCTACATGTATTATTTATAACCTATCACTACAACCCAAGCCATGTATAAAAAGCGTATTTACCTAAATCATAGTAGATAATATTACTTAATCATTTGTTTCATAAATCCAGCACATGCAAGCACATACATACTGCAGAGAAATACGTAAGTAATCAGTGTGCAAATATGTATTGACAGTTACCTGCTCGTCAGCGGCGATCAGCGCTCGTAAGCCGGAAATTAAATACCCGACCTCAATCCAGCAAATAAAATCCTCATTTATATTTATAAAGTGCATTTCAATTGGTTGCAAATGCAGAAATGAAACTGCATTTTCATTGCTTTTATGTGTATTTTTCTGATTTGGCAAGAAGTGAGCTAACTTGCTTTGAAAATTACTGCAGTTTTAAACATTATCTAGTTAACTGCTTGCTATATTTTTGTTTGAGTAAACACTTTATAAAGAAACATTTTAGATTCTTAGACTGAACACAACATAAACATTACGTTTAATTTGCAAATCATTGTTTGATTTCGTTCCATTATACGTGTGTGTGCAATGTAAAAACTATTTGCTACTGCCACCAATGTCTAACATTTTTTTTTTTGGCAATGCACTGTCCGAATATCTAAATGTAGTTTACAATCTCATACATCTAACTATAGATATAATACAGCTGAAGAGGCTCGAAAGTATAAATTTTGAAGATATAAAAAAAATGTTTGATCGGTAGCAGAACACGTTCCAACATTTGCTGGAAATGTTGTCTGTTTCTCGGTTTATCTGTGTTTATTTAAACACTCATCACGCAAAAACGGCTGATCGGATCGTCATGATTTTTGGTATGTGGGTAGTATGAGGTCTTGGAAGTGTCATAGGATACTTTTTGACCTGAAATAATGCGAGTAAAGTCACGGTCATCCACTAGCACAATATATGTCTAAACAGTGAGTAAAACCTCTCCGCTCGTCACCTAATCTCTACTCCCGTACCAAAACGACGCCCTACCGCGACATTTCCTACAATGGCGGTCCTGCTTCGGGAAATATTTTATCTTTCTTCATAAAGGGAACCAACAATGGTCGGGTGATGTATTTAGGAAATAAATGTCAACCCATCACTCAATGGTAGTACCGACTCGGTTAATAGGCGAGCTCTGGTTTGTTCGATGTAGGGACCTTGTAAAAACCTTGGGTTTCCGCGCTTTCTAGTCATTGTTTATGTTTGCCTTAGAAACCACTCCTTGCCCGAATCTCTATTCCCCTTGAACTATAATTTGCCGGTCTTCAAGTCGAGAGTAAACCGGTTTCTTCTAGGCAAGCGCGCTACATCGTAGACTACAACGTTGCTTAACATCAGGCAAGTTGTAGTCAAGCGTAAGCCTATTTCATGTTAAAAAAAAAAAAAAGCAAATTAGCTGGAAAAAGTTTGAAGTTTTTATTGCACTAAAAATCCGGAAAAAATGTTAGTATTGAACGAAACATCCGATATGAGTATAGTTCTATGAATAACAGAGGTTTCAAGTGATGCAAAATATACAACAAATTTTAATTGTAATGGCTTTTATGAAAAATGATGTTATATATTTCTCTCCTATCAGCTGCAAAAAAACACGTTTTACGTGATGATTTTATTACTCGTAACAAAATACACAATTAATAATAATAATTTAATAATAATTTCGTTTATTGCTCATAGTTTTAATGAACAAAGCTGGATACACGAGGAAGACACTCTTTTTAACTCCTATCATCAAAACTACGGCAACTACTTTGTTAACAGTACTTTAACTACTTAAAAATAATTACATTAAGCTCTGCTCCGAGGTAAAACTTCTCATAAATTTCAGAGTAGACAGAAAATATACTCACTCCAACTTATTTTAAAAGTAATTTAGAAAAGCAATTTGGGAAATGTACCTGCCGTCTCGAAACCACGTAATGATGTGTTTATTTTTTTGTAAAAGTAAACCAGAAAGGTACTAAATAAATACTGGAGGACAAGCCTTGTAAAAGTATGCGGCTCCAGTATTTCATGTCGGACATTTCTTTTCGCATGTTTTGAAAGAGTTTTGTTTGTAATGTTAATTGTTGGAGTATGTTTTTTGCTTCAATATATAAATAAGTGTAATAATAAAAGAGACGCAAATATGCTAACCTCGGCCGAGGTTACATGTATAAAGTTAAGTTTTCGCGGATTTTGAAAAAAGTCGTAAAATTTGATTTCCGTATAGTGATGTAAGCTTTTCAACAACACTAACACTCTTCTTCTCACGAGTAAATTGTTATTCTCTTTCTTATTCTTCTTATTATGGGTTCACTACAGATATTCATTTCTGTATAGTATTATAACTTGTTTCCCTGTTTTTTTTTCAATCTATGGTTTTATTACAAAACTAGTGGATAATAATAAAATATAGATAAAAAGGTTTAAAATGAACAAATCTTTTTTATTTACGAACCGATTGAAATGAACATTATAGTGAAAACCGTAGAAAAATCAGTTCAGCCATTTTCGAGTCTATAACGAACAAACATACCTACAGACAAACAGATTCTTTTTCAAACATGTCTTTCAACTATTATTTTCATTAATTTTCAATGTACAGACACCGACTGGTTACAGATTTATTATATGTATAGATGTGGTTTAACTATTAGTCCAGAGCTTTGAAAATATGCAGTCAGTTGATCAAAATTGGTTTCTTCTGTCATAATAATCAAACTTGCAAAATTTTACGAATAAACGTTCTAATTTGAAGTTGGCATTTTGATTGTTTGTATGTGATGTTTGAACAACAAGACCGACTTTTTATTTTCAAAGTCTTGGAAGTTATGCTTAAAACACGTTTAATATTAAGACTATAGGCCTATATTTTACCAGTTTTATGTGTAGGCAATCCGCACAGTCCTGTATGCCCAATTGTATAGAGGTAGGAAATCTTTCACCAAAGGGTCTGTAATGGGTCTGCAATATAATAGCTGTCAAATGCCAGCCTGCCCTGTCCACTGTGTTAATAGAAATCCGGGATACTGGTCATGCGCAGAGGTTAGATTTTACTGCTATAAATATTATGAGTGTTGATTGTTTTTGGAACAGTCATTTGAACGAATTTAATTGTCTGCTACAATTTAAATTGTTCTTGTTTTGGTAGTAATTTGCCCTGTCATTTATGTTTTCCGTTCAATTATGCATTAAAAGTTGTGCTTTTATGTGATGATATATAAATAATTTTAATTTGACATATTAGTATAATACATTTACTTTCTATAAAGAAAAAACAATCATAATTTTGGTAAGTTGAAATTAATAACACCCCAAGGTACTATAAAATAAATCTTTTCACTAAAATATCTCGGCCCTATCCAGTGATAGGTTCATTTTTTATCTGCTGTAATATTTTTGAGCCCGCAGCGTTTTTTAATTGTACCCAATTAAGTTTATTTCTGCCCTTAGCTTGCGAAGCCAATTACATTACGTAGGCACTAAACTGGGGAAAAATTGGAGAAAATATAAAAACAATTAAATTTCTTTTTACAAGGCATTTTAAGGGACCATTAGAAAGTGAATTGATGAAGATGGTCGGAAGTGCTCTTGCTTTCATCTAATTGTCACAATATTTACTTTGACCAAGTTTTGAATATTGTTTAGGGGATGTTTTGTTTATTCGTATACAGTAAAAAGCGAATGTGACTCAGCGGTTCCAGTGTCTGCTTTTCACCCAGACGCACCCTGGTTCAAATCCAACCCTACACCTATAATTTGTATTTTCAAGTTCAGTGTGGATTTGCACTTGCTTAACGGCGAAGAAAAATATCGTAAGGAAACCGACATGTTTGAGGACCACAATAGCCAAGGACATCCGTCTTCCGTGGAAAGGCCTGGGCGCCCACCACGATGTATCTGCCAAAGAGAGCTCCCCTAACGAATTCAGGTTACGACCCTCAGTCATAAGGAAATACGACTCAAAAGAAATACATTAAAATGATTGTGAAAAGTATTCAACTTTTTCAAACTCAAACCTTTAAACAAAAACCAAATCGTTAATCCTAATCTATGTTAGTCGCTGCTGTCGTCAAACATTGCTTCAAGTTTTGTTAGATTACTACACTGTATCTGTGAGGAAGTATTGCAACAACCATGTGACTGAAATAAGTGGCCTACCTTGGTGTTATTCAATTTAAATCTATGTTAAGTAATAAAACTAAATGTTATAAATTCAATTTGACGAGATATTGTAATTTGTGTAGCATATTCTATAATATTAGTACTTATATACCCATACCTGTTACAACTTTAAATTAACAATAAAGATTCTTTATCTTTATCTTTTTTATCTTTAAATGTATAAAAAATATTTTCAGTACATATCACACAGCGCCATCTAGCCCCATACTAAGCTTACGATTGTATCATGGGTATATATTCTTTTATTTATAATTTACCTAAATATTGTAAAATTCATAAAAATGAAGCATGTTTTATCCATCTCTAGAAAAACATCATCCAAATAAATTCAGCCGTAAGACCAAAGGACCAAGGACCAAAAAGAGCACGATATGACATTAACACTCATACTCAAAGTTTCGCCTATAGCGATGTTGGTGTATAAATAAATTACAAATTTATTAAAATGACAAAACGGAAACAAGGGAAATGTACAATACACTTACCCTTGTTTCCGTTTTGTTCAAAAAAGTTCACTTTTTTATTAATTCCATTTTGGTCGAGAAAGCTTTTAAAAGAAAGTGTACCACTACAAGGAAAAACAGAGATATCTTTAAATTACATTTCTTACCACAGAAGTCGCGCTGACTCAAATTAACTAATTTAAATTATGGCTATATTTTGAACAGATTTCCTCGATTTTTTGATAAAATTAGGTTACTTTTACTTATTTCTAATTCTAGGCTATCTAACATATTGGCTTGCGACGATGCAAAAATACGTATCAATATCATTTAAAGTACCCAAAATGTATATTATACTCTTATATAGGTAAATATATTAGGGTTCGCGATCTAACTATTTTATGTTAAGTACTGCATGCATTAAACGATTCAAATGTAGTAATGTAAGGAAGCAAGTTGTAGTAATTTTGTAAGTTTTTCAAGTAAATTTGTGTGAAAGCAATTAATTATGCACTTGGTTGCTTACAAAATTGTCGTAGCATTTCTATTTCAATAGCATGAAAATACAAACCATTAAATTTTCATTTGTTCGCCAATTAAAACCAGCACGACGTGTATCATCTCACCCTATACACATATAAGTTATATATAAATACCAAACCTGACCTTCCGAAGTTCGCAATCAAACTATGCACAATAAGCGCGACCCGCAGACACATTGAGGTGAACTTATCTGATTGAGTCGCACAAATCCACCAAGTTGGCCTATCAGGCCGGATGAATTATCAGCCTGCGTGTAATCGTCATTTCTAAAGCAATTTGGGTGAATGTGACCATAAGGCAGCAAGCTTAGAGACTGTTGAGATAAAAATAATAAAAGATTTTTTTATCCGAGAGAAACTCGAGACTTAATAATGTGGATAGACGAAATTTCTTAATTTCGTTAATGAATTGGAGCTATCTGAAATTTTATAAATTTTGACAAAAGACCCAATTTTGAATATAATGATGAAATCGGTGTCAAAGTGTCTCTGATCATGTTGCATTCATATTCTTCTAGCTTGTTCAAACATATTGGAAGAATTACCAGCCTCCGCATAATAACCTCCTTCTCTGTTGATCTATTACTATCCATACAAGAATGAAAGATAATATTTTCATATAGATGGAGTCTACCTACATTTTCCATTAAAAATATCTAATCAGAGTTTTAACAAGATTTGCAAACTGCAAAGCTTGACTTTTATGTATAAGTTAAGTTAAATAAAAGCTTTTATCTACACTAATGTTGTAACATTCTACTTATGTTTCCAATACTTGACTTATAATTACTACTGTTATAGCGCAGACAACAAAATCATCAATTATAACATCAATAAAACGCGACCAACCTGATTGCAGGGCCAATCAGGTTGGTCGCGTTTTATTGATGCGCGCAGCTGCGCTCTCATTGGTAAGATTTTAATGGCGGTAAAATCACTGTGACAATACACGTACGCGTGAAATTAATTTAATTAATTAAAAGTTAAAAATGGATAGCGACGATGATATTTGTACGCCTCCGGATATTCTAGAATTGGCAACAAAAGTAACTCACAATCTTTTGCCAGAAAAATCTAGAAAATTATATTAAAAATTAACTATTGTCAGCCTTTACTCTTGTTGTTTGACCAATTGCATTAGTGAAGATAAAGTAGTGTATGCAACTGCATATAACACGGGTATTAAAACACCTGTTACTATTATGAAACTCGCTGCGCTCGTTTCATAAACTCACACTCGTGTTTTAATACCCTTCATTATATGACAGTTGCATTAACTACTATTAATAACATTGCACAAGATTATAATATCAGGCTACATAACGTTTTAAAAGCATTATAATGAATACAATAAAAATACTCACATTCTACGAAAACACCTAAACCTTAATCCTATTTACCAAACCATGTAGCTAAAGCAAAGGTATAGCTGGCAACGAAACTCTCGAATCATAACGTGGTTTCCGTAATCTTTCTCTCCGCGCGAATACACAATAAGACCCCATGGATTAAGTAAAGCAAAGGCGAAAATCCGTGAACGGATAAAACTGTACCGGAAAATGGTCCTTTCCGCAAGAATGGACGGACGGAAAAGTTGTAGGGGGAAAAACGTATCATAACATAGGTATATAATACATACACAGGCAAATTTTTACTGACCGTGATAAGGCTTACAGGTGGCTACAATGTGATACAGTTTTTTGCTTTCTTGGAATTAGGATGGTTCTAAAACTCTCGCCACTTCTCGACCAAATATCATACTGCCCAATTAAACAATCATGAACAATGAAATTCAAAAATAAATGCATAGATTAGGAGCATACGTTTGAGATAAAGCGCTTTTTCGGAGAGCGCATATAATAGTTTTCCTTTTCATAGCGTTTTATAGTATTTTGTGGATCGGATGACACGTTAAATTGTAGGTCCCGGCTGTTTGTCTAATACAGCAGTCGTTAAGCCATGTCAGAGGCCCTTAGAGCAGTGTGAAAACTCTCGTCACCAGAGTTGCCACTCTCATTCGATAAAAAAAACAAGAAAATGGTATTTTGTAGACATAAATAAATAAAAAAACGGTTTTATAAAAAGTGCTACACCTCAAAAATTGCTGACCATAACTTATTCCAACCAATTTACGTTAAAGGGTTTACTGAGATATACAAAAGTAATAGAAGGCAGAAAAAATCGCACAATTTTATGCCTTGCAGATTGAAATAGTTGAAATTAATCTATATCATGGCTCACCTATCGCGTTAAAGAGAAGGGTACGATTTGGACAGATCCCTTCTTTGGGGAAATCATGCGGTCCCAACCCGTACGGTTCATCGCAGAGGACTGAAGCCGTATGCATATATATGGATTTGTTTAAAAGTTTGATTTTGATATAAAATAATCATACATATAGCCCACAATTTTTCGATGTAAACAGTAAATCTTATTCTAAGCGAATAAGAAAGGGCAATTCTGGTAAATTACAAACAGTTAGTCAGTTTATCGGTTCATACCTATCCTATGTATTTTAAATAAATTGTTTTGTGCTTATTGTAAATGTAACAAAATGAGCATTAAGACCTTACTTTGACTTTGAACTAGTCCTTGAGACGAGTATACAGTCGCAGATCACCCCTATATGCGTGTAATAGCGAGGTACTTCATTTAAGTGAGTGTAATTTTCTTTTGTATCAAATTCGAGCAATATTTTTATTGGAAATGGACTTTTATCCGGCGGCCCATCCCATGAGGATTTTCCTTTTATTTGGAATAAGTATAAATGTATAAAAATATCATAAAATTTTATTATGAGACTTTTATGTAACATGATAATAATGAGTTAATTTTATTAAGTGCTAACCTGCACTATGGATGATTAAATTTAACTTTTATTGGAAAATGAGCGAAAATAATCACGACCGGCAGGATTCGAACCTGCGTATTTCTGCTACCGTCAGAACGCCTTAACCATTAGGCTACGGTCTACTAACTGCCAGGCGCGAAAATTCACACTCATTTCCATACACTTCAGACTGAGCGGCTGATGGTGATTAGATTATTTTATTATATGATTATTTTCGCTCATTTTCAAATAAAAGTTAAATTTAACATAATAATTTTTAATGAGTTCATTCAGTTAAGAGAAAAAAAAGCTGCGGCTCTTTTTGTATTGTTTTATTTTTTTAAAGTTTAAGTTTCTTGTTCATTCAAGGCTGGCTCCCAAAACAAACAAAATAATGTGTTGAAAGAAAAGGCAACACGACGAATTGCCAACTAAATCCGGTTTTTAAAAGTAGCAACTGTTTGAAACATTATTACTAAAACACAAGCCACATAAAACTGAAATGCAAATCACAATAACGAGATCAAAAATTCCAGCGTAAGTTACTTCCATCACCGTTTAAGTACATTCAACTATTACGAAACTTGCTCCACAGCGACGCCAAGTACTCTTCTTATTAAAAAACTCATTAACATAGTTGGGCCCCGAGTTTGGAAGCCATTCTACTGAACTTTCATGTGATCTACTTTGACCCAGTTTCAGCAAAAATTGAAACTTGACTAATAGATTCTATTTATCGTCTAATGTTCTACATCAACTCGAATAGTTTTGCCAAGGTTTGGTTTTTTTCTGTTAAACAACGGTTTGTCACGCATTGCTTTGCGAAAATAGTTCCGGTATTAGTGGAAATCGGTGATTTAATCCTATCGTCTAACTTGTCAACGCTTTGTTCTGGTGCCATTGGTGTATCAAGGTGTCAAGGTATACATTAACAAACGAAGTGATTCTCGTATTACTACATCATCATCATCATCCACAGCCCTTGGGATCCCACTGCTGGGTACAGGCCTCCCTTTGTATGTTGGACCCTTGACTTTGATGATTTACGATGATATTACTACATAACAGCTTTGAAAATATTGCCTCATGCACAGACTCACACGAAGTATATTAAATTGGAAACTAGTTTATTACAGGAGTTATTTTTTTTAGGTGAATAATATTGTAATCCAATAAGATTTTCTCATTCAAAAAACATCTGTTGCGAGATCTGTGAATTAAAGTTCAACGAAAACTATTTTAAGATTGCGATTTATATTATGTACTACAATTTACTATGAACCTTACAGCTATTGGTATGAATGAAGTAGCAAAGTTTTTCTGTCGTTTACGATCGATTCATATATTTTAAAATTTAAGGAATTAAATTAATAATTTCTGTTATATCGATTTTATTAAATTTACTTGTTTCGACTTGATAAAATTGCTCAAAAGATTTAGTATTTATTACACATGCATTTGAATAGTTTAGACGACTACAAATATTCCAATACAATCACCTAACTAAACTAAGTCACTGATACAATGCGGCTATCTAATGTAACCCTATCACCACCAAGTAACACAAGACAATTCCAAATTATCCATCGTGTAATGACAATGTCCCAGTGACGTGGGTCTGATCAACTCGTAGGCGATGTAACCTAGTGACGTCATTTCACTTATTGTTTTATCCTCTTAAAAATGCCGTCGATAGCACAGTATGTTCGTTTCTATCTATACATATAATAAAGCTGAAAAGGGTAAAAATCTGTACATAGAAGATATTGTTTTCTTTGGGTATACATTAATAATAATATAATAATAATAATCATTTATTTACACTTAATAACTAGGTACAGATCTTAATGCTATGTAGGTACATGCTTAAAGTAGGATAAGTACAATAATACTACATAGACATTAAGCACTGGGTGCACTACATTGCACAGTAAGTCGAAACTTGTGTCGTGCAACGTAGGCTCTTTCCATTCAGGCATAGATGAGTATAAAAAAAAAAAACAACAAGATAACTTAAATATAGCTATCGCTTAGATAATATACACATTTATGATAATTTGTTTTATTATCCAAGACATCTCAAAACAAATACAAATAAAAGCACATCTGCACAAAATTCATGACATTACATTAAGTACATCAAATTCTAAGATCTTTTCAAGTATTATGTTCCTTCCAAGGTATTTTTTTTTTGTTTTTTGTGGGTATACCTATCCTATGATAACGCGGTACGCGTATTGTGTGTACCTATACAATGTGTTATGATTGGGGCCTGCATTTCAAAACGAAATTGTCCGGTAAACATGCGTGGTATTGCAATTAATATTGCGCACGCACCTTGTATAATATATGAGGACACATTAAATCGATAATTAAACACTTTGCAACAGTTTTTATGTTTTTTGCCCGTTTATTTGTGTCTCTATTTCTGTTTATTTAAATGCTCATAACTAGCAAAAACCCAGTGCAGTTGTAGTGGTATCGATTTTGTTTTCTGATGTAGAGTTCCAAAGTTTCACTGGCCATGTCTGAGAATGAAAGAAAAAATTATGCGTTTCCTGCGACTTTTTAGATTAAACATATTGTTTCCAACTTATCACATTCATTTGATATTTTTTTTTAGTTTGAAGGACGTCTAAGGTGTGTGACGTCATTGCCTCAAGCCAATATGGAAGGAATTCCTGTTAATACTCCCTCATCCTAGTTCCACGTCTACGGTTTGAAACTGTATAGCCATACATTCAACTTTAAATCTTCATTCGCAAACCATTGCCGCTTCTGTATTTTCTTATCTAAATGTGATTCAAACTAGACGAGCAACGGTCACGTAAATTATGAACGCTGTGATATTGTCATATTGAAACTGGTTAAGTGCTTAAAGTTACAGCGTTGTATGTGATTTACGTAGTAATGGTTGAATGGTTAAGTACGGTCACATGTGACATTATGCTCGTAATGATCTCAACTGTGCTGGGTACTGTACAATTGTGTCGAAATTACGGATATTAATATTATAGCTTCGAGGTATAGGTGATTTTGGAAAGGGATTGAAATGGCCAAGTTTGTGTTATATATCCTGTTTTACTCTGAGGTAAATCGAATAGATAAAATGTTTGCAAATATCATTCGGTACGACATTTACTAAAGATAGATATTATGTCTTTTTTAGTTGTTCGGATTTGTTTTGCTAAAAATCCATGACAAAAGAAACAACAATAAATAAGTCCGAGTGACCAACTCTGGTGTCAAAGTTTTCTAACCATCCCAAGGGTTTCTGTAACAAGCTACCGTATTATGATAAACAGCAGGTTTTAATCTGAAAACAGACAATAAAAAGAAAAACAATAACAACCTCATGTCATGTAACGAACACTCGCAATTTTACATTTTCAAAGAGCTAATGATTTTCTCATATCACATTTTTACGAACATCCGATCCGACGTGGAACGGAGGAGGTTTTTAATGACTATAAGCCTCTTATTCATTCTCAAGAGAAATTTGTTAAGCACGTCCTTAACAGGCGCTGTTATGGAACTGAGATTTTATTATGAAACTGTTTTTTTGGACATTTTAGGCCGATGAAATGTGCTATATTCAATTTTTTTGTTTAAAAATTTTTAAGCTAACTTTTGTTGCATTTTAATAAAATTTAATAATATGAGAAGGTATAAGAAGCAATTCAAGGAGTAAATAAAATACAATTTCACCATCATCACGGAACCATTAAAACAGCTTTTAATTATGAGCTGGCATATCATGTCACACCGCTAATAAGCTCCTCAGTTAACAACAAAGCTTGTCTAGACAAAGCAAGAGAATTCACAAAGAACGTGTCATAGGCACCGCGCCGCTCCATACCAACTTTATTCATATCACAGCACACGCATCTATTACACCGCAATACGACTCAAATTCCACTAAATCATTTTTATCGATCAAATTGTTTTTATAAACACTTGGGGAAACAATAAAGATCACGAGTGGCACAGTTTTTTCCTCGTATATCCAATTTATTTATGCAGTTTACGAGAGTAGGGCGCGAATTGCGACCTTAAATTCGATTCGTGAAAGCAATGTCCTTTATGTTACGTCTTTTGGTTATTTGATTTCGTATTATGATGGGATTGCTATGTGACTTTATTGTTATGACTGTATGTGTAGCGTTGATAGCGCTACGGCATTCGTAGATGGCGCTACGAGTTTACTGTAGTCCTTCTACGATGCGTAGCCTTTACGGCTTTTACGATGATTTGATCTCAATTAAAGATCAATAAAGTAGACACTTTGATAATGAATACAGAGTTATGAGTAGAATAACTCATAACGAAATAAAAAGTACAGTTAATTATAGCATTTGACCAGCAGGAACATGTAAATGAGTCTTTTATTTTTACAGTCGCTTATTCAGAGGCTTACACCTACATCAGATGAATAAGTTTGAATAACACAAATTAATGCCACAATCTAGTGAGTCTCGGAAGCTCTAAGCTACGTTTGGGGTGGGTTGAAAGCTCTCTACACCAGACGGTACTAACAAAAGCTAGTACTTTCTCTCAGTCACGCAGAACTTGTGGTTGTAGGTACCAAGAAACCAAAGGTACTAAGTAACGACGATGTTATTTCACGTAAAACCTAGTTATGGCAACTTGACAGACGTAAGATTATCTACTCTGTGTCTGAAGCCATTTACGCATTTGCCGGTTTAGCTCGGATTATTTTTATAGGACGCGCGGAGGTGATATATTACTAGAATGCGAATGTTTTGACTTTGTCTGAGCAGAAAATATAATAACGACACATGTTATCGCAATAATATATAATAAAAGCGGTGTTGCTAGTGGATGGTTTATTTGCAAAAAATGCTGATTTATTGCGTCAATTCTAAGTAATGCGTAATAGCTAAGCCACTTATATTTTTAGTATTTTTATAACAAAATTTTATTCGGGAGAAAAATTCAGTACTACATTATAAATTAACTTAAAAGTTATATAAAACAAAAAAAAATACAAACACACAAAAATGCGTGTTAAGAAAAGTGGCCAGGTGTGGAGACAGTAGCTTATGTAGCCAAGCACTGGACTCTGGTTGCGACACAGCTCGTAGTCTGGCTCTATCAACTTCCACAGCATCCTCCAACAACTGCTCATGGAAACGCTTCACACCAACATCATCCCACGCTCGCTGTGAATATAACAGGACAATGATACCTTATATATAAAAAAATAAAGCCATTTATTCCCAGTAACTTAAGTAACATTTTGTGGTTATGGGGTTTAAGTTAGTAAAACATTTTTAATTTTAAATTAAGTATTGTTAAGATTTTTATTGGGCACCCAAATTTGGGTGAAGGCCTTCTCCAAGCGCTGCCAGTTTCGTCGGTCTTGCGCCAGCCTTGTCCAAGTGCTGCCCGCTGCCTCCTCGATGTCGTCTCGCCACCGCCTTCGTGGTCGACCTCTGGTTCTGGGATCTTTTGCTGGGTTTCAATGTAGTATTCGTTCACTCCATCGACCGTCCGTACACCGAGCGACATAACCCGCCAATTCCACTTCAGTCGACAGACAATGATACTTAGTCATTGTTAAAAATTAAACTAAAATCGATACAGGACTAAACAGACAATGTAGGTAATGATGCCTAATGTAATCTTTGTTCGTACAAATACGTACAACAAAAAAGCAACCTACACTTTAATTCTATGGGGGTTATTTATAAAACAACAAAACTACTAGAGACGCAAATATGCTAACCTCGGCCGAGGTTACATCTTTGAGCCTTTTGGAGTCGAGACTTTGGGGCCGTGGGGTCCGGGAGCCCATACTATTTTCCAAAACCTCTCGGAGCGCTTGGTTGACGCGACGCATGACCAAAATGCTGGCCTTTTTCTGGCTCAACGTATCAGCATTGCCATCCAGCGTGGTAATGCGGCCAGCATGCTGGGCACGCTGCCCTCTGGTAGTGGGCTGGAGCACTTAGATTATCTTTAGGCTTTTCTAAAGATTTTCGAAGTGCCCCTTTTTGTAATAGTTAGAAGTAGTATGTTTAGTTTTCCTTCACTTGTTTTTATATTTTATTATTGTAAACAAAACTACATAATAAATACACTTCATATATAAAAATAATAATATTGTAAGCAAGAAATATGTACAACCTAACTTATCTACTTTATCAAAAGGCACGTATCCAAAATGCTGGCTGCATTGCCTAACAGCATATTTATTTATATTATGTTCGTATACATAGCACGAGTATGTTAATTCGACTAATTTCAATAGAGTTATCCACCAAATAGGTTTAGGTGAGCTGCCAAACACTAACTTACCACATTTGGCTGCCGCCGCTTATCGCCTGATAAAATATACAGTTTACGATCAAATTACATTATTATACGCGTTAAATTTTAGCAGCCATGTATACATATTACACGGTAATGATTAATATGACAGCAATTTAACTTAATGTACTTAATTGAGCCCTGTACATGAAATCTAAATATTTTTATTTTCAGTTTATTCACTCTTTTACCAAGCGCAAATTTCTTTGGTGTTAAAATCCTTGTAAAGTGTAAGCGCATATATCCTCCTGTGCAATATAGTTTTCTACAAAGTTAAATGTTCTTTTAGGCAAGTGTTGCTTAGCGGGTCAAGTGTCTGCTTTTCATCCAGACGCACCCTGGTTCGAATCTAGCCTTACACCAATTACTTGTATTTTCAAGTTATGTGTGGATTTGCACTCGCTTAGCGGTGAAGGAAAACATCGTGAGGAAACCGACATGTTTGAGGACCACAATATCCGAGGACATGTGTCTTCTGTGGAAAGATCTGGGCGCCCACTACGATGTATCTGCCCAAGAGAACTCCCCTAAAAATTAATTGTGTGGGGGAGTCACGACCCTCAATCATGAGGAAGTACGACTCAAGAGAGAGAGAGAGAAATATTGTTTTATTTTTATTCTACGATAAATTGACGCTTTTCCTCATGGATTCTGATCCGGCCTTATCCCCGGGGAATAAAATTAAAGTTTCGAGTGACACCGCGGCGTCGCGTACAAAAGCAATCTTGTCTTGTGTGGCTGGTTTAAAGGTACTCCACTTCCTGGTCGGTCTTGGGACGAACAAGGTATGAGAAATCAGCGACAATTTTATGGAATTTGCACTTAGTATTTTTCCGCATTTTTTTATCGTTATTCAATTCGTCTGAAAGGTTTTTTGCAGCCTTGTTTTCATTAATATCAAGGAACATCTTCCTCTTTACTTTACCTCTTGACTTTACTGAAAGTATTGTTTATTATCAGTGCTAGCCAGTCTTACTCAGGACATTGCTACGTTCTGCTTACAGTAACTGACACTATACTTTTTTTTTTTTTTTTTTTCGTGTGATAGGTTTACGTTTGACTACAGCCTGCCTGATGTTAAGCATTGCTGCAGCCTAGGGTGTAACACGTTTACCTAGAAGATACCTATTAACTCTAGATTTGAAAACCCCTGGATTGTTGTACTTATATTTGATTTCCGATTTTTGTCACAACCACGAATAGTTTTTCCGGCCGCACTACGCTCTAACTAATTTGAACGACGTAATGACTATAACTAACTTTAAAATATATCATAAATATAAACATTTCGGGAAACAGTCGTAAAATAAACAATGGGTATTTAATATGTTTCAGTGATGTTGTAGTTATATATCATGTAATTCGATAGCTAAAATATTTTGGCAATTCGCGCAAACTTTTGATGTGAATTCACAGATAAATATTCCGTTAAAATTATGAAACATTCCAAAATTTTAATTATATTCGTTCGCTGAAATAGATATTCTTAATTAGAACCAATAAACTTATTACAATAGCCTAACGCGGGGTAAAGGGTAAAATTATGTACATATTTAAACTATACTAGCTACTTTGTTTAACCTGACCTTACATATTCGTGGTATCACGGAGGCCTTTATAGACTTATCCAACCCTGAAAAATGCTTTCCACAAACCTAAGGGTCAGCATATAAGTCTTTGAACCCACCTCACCTTGATTATAAAGGTTTACAAAAGCTACAAATATTTTATCCGCTTTTTCAGGAAATAATGAAAACTTTATGGAAATAGTACAATTAGAATGTTAAATTTGACGTGTTAGCGGAAGTTGTTGTTCAGATAACGATCTTCATTTACAAACGGTCTTAGGCAAAGGAGTAAACGTAAACAATACTATTGAATTTTATTATAAATTATATGTCTATAAACTCTGAAACGTATAAATACTAAAGTTTGTGAGTATGTACTATGTACACTATACGCAAATTTACGTACGTTGAATTAAATTACTTCTGTTGTATATTAGACTGACTAAGCAGCTAGTGAACAGTGACTAACCGATAGTTAATTTGTTAGTTTAAACGCGAGAATTACCTATCATGTTTTCTCGCACCTTGCACCGCTAATAAAAGAAACATCACCAGCACGGCGAACAAAGGCCGGTAGAGGGCTCTTCACTCGCTTTGTCCCCAACTAACATTGTTTAATTCTCCGTAAGAGCACCCGCTAGATACATGCCTCACTTTGTTACTTAATAACTTATGGCTTACGTAAGTGTTGCCAATATGTATTAAGATTTTGCTTATAGCTTATGACCAAGTTAGGTAGTACTGCGGATAATAGATATTTGTATCTCAAAACATAAGGCCTCAAAGGGAGAACTTGAGGGGCTTACACACCTACAATACCTACATATATTAGGTGGCTATAGAAATCGATATTGACAGTCAACAGAGGGACGATATAAGTTGTTGAGAAATATCCTTAAAAAAGATTAGATTATTTATTGATGAGTTTTTTTTCACACTGTATTGTCACGTGTATATTGGATTCACTAAGTCACGAAGACCACACTAGAAACATTGTGGTAGAAGGTGAAAAATCTTAGAAAAAATTATAGATACTTTGAATTGATAACAGATAACGTTTCAACATTTTTTTTGAAATTTTCACTGTTTTTTGTTTCTCTTTTTCTTTGTTTATATCTGTCTCTGTTTGTCTTAAACGGTCATCACGCAAAAACGGTTCTACGGATCATCATGGTTTTTCGTATATAGGTAGTATGAGGTCTTAGAAGTATCATAGGGTACTTTTTACCCTGAAAAAATGCGAGCGAGCCGTGACCGTCCACTAGTTAATCAATATAATAACTTGTAGCCATTCAAATAGTGTTATTAGTTTTGTGTGCGCAGTGTAAAGTTTTACTATCTATCTGAAACTGACAATGGGCGCCCATTGGTGTCGAATGTTGCATGTAACACAAAACAAATTTATCTTTATTGAATAGAGCTGGATGTTTTGTTAACAATCGATGTTTTTTTTGTACTGTCGTTGTATATATGTATTCATCATAAACAGAAGTGTGTCCATTAAAAAACTTTCTAAGTTTCTCTGATCTTTCTTCTTTCTTTCAACTTGTAAAAAAGATATTGATAACAATTCGATTTTATATAATCAAACATATCATAAAATATGGCCATATTGTTTTTTCTTTGTAAAATTAACGACCAATTTTTTTCTGTTACTTTGTCTATATGCCTTCTATAAATCAAAACTATCGATACCCAATATTTCATAGCACCGCATCGCTAATATTGACTCGGCTTTTATTGAAACCGACGCAAAACTCGATTACAAATTTCGATTGAGTGCGAATTGTAAACTGTCATATGAATGTCGCACGTGGTTGTGGCCACGTCAGCGATTCCATATTTTATTACCAAATACTGTTGACTAAATTAAAAGTTTCGACAATTTTGGTTGGAGAACAGAAGTCGAGTTTTTGTACGTTGTGCGCTTCATTTCAAAAATGTGAGTGAGGTAATATCGTTTCTTCTACGTAATAAAATAAGTATTATATCCGTTATCTAGTCACTAGTCACGACACAAGCGTTTGCTAAGTGTGGGGCTAGATGGCGATGTGTGTTATGTCCCGTTTTTTTTCTATAGTATGTAATTATAATTAAACAAGGTAAAATAATTGGTTCAATTACATATCAATTTAAATAAAATCTAATGTTCTGTATGTTATTTCCAAAACCAATGTGTTATATAAAACACGAAACTTTAGACAACAAAATGTAGGTGTTGCCAGTAGATGAATGTTTAATTAAGACAATTATAATTTGAGGACGATCAATATCACTCAAACTTTCTTAGTTTTTGAGCGTTTCTAAACAATAATATTAAACTAGACACAAACTGCTGTATTTTTTCAGGATTTGAAAGCCTTCTATTAAGTAAACATATAATATATTTTCACACTTCACATATAATGACAAAATCTGCAAAATACGTTAACAGTCACTACACATCACAATTTAAACAATATGTAACAAAAGTGGGTTTCACATAAAACATTTATTTTCACAATAAAATATGATTCCAATGTGTTAATCTAGAGCTTAAGCTGTGATTGTTTGTTTCAGATATAATTCAGGATATTTCACAATTTATTTTATTTATTCGTTGTTTGAATTGTAGAGGATATGAAGTGAGTTGGTAGTTTCCATATAAATTTGTAAGACGTGAGGAGTGGTATAGTAATATATAGGTATATATATAAAGATCAATAATTGGTATAATCTATTTACCAAGAATTTGTTAATGTATAATATCAACGCATTAATTATCAAATATAAAATAAGCGATCCAAAGAAAACAGTAATTAAAGAGCATTTTCCCTCGAAAACATTTAATTACCGCAAAGCGTCACAATTTCTCTCGAGTTGGCTACATTTTTTCATCGACTACAAAATTTCGCTCGCAAAGTGTCGGAAATTAAATTAAAATAAACATAATTAAACAGCTGGCCCATTTGCCCCGACTTCAAAATTACCGTATTTCGGAGATTATCCGCTGTATAAATGTTAATAATACCGGATTTTGGCCCTAAAAGCGGTATGAACATACCCAAAAACGTACGCAGGTTTCGTAGGCGCAGCTAATTCCGGTAATTATAACATTTGCATAGATGTAATGTCGGAACGTACGACGTGTAAGTGAATTATATATACATCAGATCGGAGAAATGCCTTTCATGTTTTTCTTTATAGGAACAGATGTCTTAACATTTTACACACTTCAGTATACCTGGTAAAGCCGTTAATCTGTACTTAAATGTTAATTCTACCTTCTGGGAAACAAGATATTTTGAAATAATTGTAGTATAGAAAAAAATCTGTCTTCAGTAATTTCGTAATCTGTAAAGTATGAGGCAACTATAAAAACAGTATTTAGAAACACTTACTATTGAAAATTATCTCAAAGCTTAGTTTATCTCATAATCTCACAAAAACTAACTCCGTTGAAACGCCAGCGTGAAAATATTCTGAAAGCTGTAAAGCTAGATAAGAAGGACAAGTACAGTACTAAAACCTTTTCTCGTTACGAAAACTTGACTAAGTCCGTTTTTTAAGCCCATTTATATTCTTCCTCGCTCGACCGGATGGCCTTTTGACCTCTGCGCCATAAATATAGCGTGAACAAAAAGCCTTAGTATGACCTCTATTATTCCTATAAAAAAACGAACAAAAGGCGTCGAAAGAGCATAAACACCGCTGTCCCTAAATTTACGTAATACGTATATCGCTAAACAAAGCGACAAATAATTTCCTTAGTATTAAAATATCCTTCTACATTAGCAGCGCACGTAGCAACCATTGGTGACTTCCTTCTGAGAAGGAGTGTGAGTCAAAGTGAAAGCGAGCGATCGTTGAGAAATAGGGCGGAAAAATCGCGAGAGGATTGCGCATGTATAGAACTTAGTGCAACAGATAATTTTCCGGAGGGTCCTAAATTCAGTAGCTCCGGAGCCGTGTTGAGGTATGGACGTGTTCGCGTGCGCTCCAGCCAAGTTTGCGTCTGCGGTGTTACGTTTGAATTGAGAACTTCCAGTTATTTTATGGTGGCAGTTTTGTTTATGGACTTTAAGTTCCCTCGAGGGTAAGTGGCTTTGTTAAAAGTTTAAATATATCCCGTAATTGCTCTGGTTTGGAGTTCACCTAACAGTCGTTAATTTAAATTACAAAGTTTTTATAATCCGCTTAATCGGATCTACTTTAGTGATGTTGCTAATTTTAGGGCAAAATAATTGAATTTTGTGGAACATTTAAGCTGATTTATATATGCATGCGCAGGACCCTTTGTGTCTAACGATATATTAAATTTGCGTAAGTACTAAGAATGCTTAATGTATCTTTTTCAGTACTGATTTCGTAGAAACTCTCAATATAAAGATACATTGTTAAACAGAATACAATTGAAAGGGGTGACTTTTATTGTATTTAGGTATGAATTATTTGGAATCACCGTTTCGACTTCTAGAGGGTATGAATGACTTTCATAAATCGGTGAAGCGAGTTGAAATAATACGAATAGTTTCTAATCCTTTCGATGTGGTTTTGCGATATAGTATATGTTGCGAAAACCATGGGGGGAGGGGGGCGGGGCTTTATATCGGACGCTTCTGTGGATCGGATGACATCTACACAGAAAGTACGTTTCAGTGTGATGGAAGATTTCTTGTTCGTTCTGTCGTTAATGTTGATATCCTTATACTAGGATTCTACTTTTGATTTTGTTTGAAAAAATCAATACATCTACCGAAGTCGAACCGAAACAAAAATGTCATAGGAACATTTATAAATGAGGTAGAAACATTTAAGATTTTATGAATTTAATCAATTGGGCAGAAACCTAGAGTTACGAATCCCGCTCTGGATCGTTTCTGGTGCAACGGCTAGCTATTGCCATTCAGCGCGGAATTAGTTTCGTTTTATTTATTTAGGTATGTGTTTGTATAATATTGACATTTGTATAAAACATTTATATATGATTTAAAATTTAACACTGAAAATTATTTGGGTATGTAGGTGTAAAAATCTGTTTAAAATATTTATAATACAAAAATATCTTAGCAGTTACAACAAAGCAAAAAAGTTACGATTATGTCATACTTTAGACCCCAACTATATTGCCTTCTTTCCTTTATTTTTATGTCAAAATAAAACCAATTAAACTAAACATATCCTTTTCATATAACCACGTTCTGTATGGTTTAAATATAAGTCTCGAACTTACAAAATAAAAAGTCGGTTCTTGTTGTTCAAACATCGCATACAAATAATCAAAATGCCAACTTCAAATTGTAACGTTGATTATTATCATTGGTAACATTTTGTTAGTAGACAGACATATTCCGAACAACAAAAACGGACTTGGTACTATCAAAGTTCTAGACTAATAGTTAAACCACGTTTTGTATTAAGATCGACTAATTCTAACTAATTCAAGAACACTATGTATTTATTGAGACTACAGATTCGCTAGTGTATGTATTATTTTAAGAAACTTGGTAGTCAAATGGTGCAATATAAGAAAAAACAATGTCAATTAGGCATTCAATGGAATATCCTGTAGCTTTGTATATATCTATATATATATAAATGAATTGCTGTTCGTTAGTCTCACTAAAACTCGAGAACGGCTGAACGGATTTATCTTATCTTAGTCTTGAAATGTTCGTGGAGGTCTAGGGAAGGTTTAAAAGGGGGAAAAAAATGGAAATTAATCGATTGAGGCAGTACGAAGTCTGCTGGGACAGCTAGTACATAATATATATAAAGGTAGCACTCAGCTTTAACTATTCAATATACCTTACCCCAGCCTGTCGCTTGGTTAAGGCATCTTTAATTGAATTCCATTGTCTGAAAACTAATTAATAAGCTGGGATCTTAAGATAGATATGTCTGTGCATATTATACGCAGACTAAATAGCTTTGAATCGAATTAAGGAATTGAACACATTTTGGAATTTGATCACTTCTATCTTGAAGAAAACCAAAATTTAAAAAAAAATAGTACTTAGTAAATCTTCACTTTCCTCAATTCACGCGTTTTGTCCAAAATCGCTATTTAAAATTACTGTGTAAATATTAAAAAAAAAACAGAAGACTTGATAACCTCCTTTTTTGTAGTCAGTTCATAACACACTAATTAAAAAAAGAAACTACCACTTATTATTACATAAAGTAGGTATTACTGTTATTGGAACTCCCACATAAATCTACTATCTACATAAATAGACAACTAGATATTTCTGACAGACCAAATATTACTTCTATTTCCCGAAGGCAAAGTTGACAAGAGATAGATACAAAGAAGTAGCTTAGAAAAATAATGTCTATTTTTGCAAAGAAAAACCTTTCAAAGGTACATGTTCTACAGCCTCATTCTGAGTAGGAACGAATAAAAACATCCTTTACGGTGAAATCATCACACCTCATAAACGCGTAATTATGGTGAAAATTTCGCCATACATCACTACACTATTATAATCACTATATGAGAATTATTGTATTTTTGAGGTCTTAATGACAAATTACCTTCAATTTTACATGGTGGTGATGAAACTTTTTGTGTCAAAACAACACTTTCCATTATTACCCCCTGAATAAAGACGCAGTGCCTGCTTTCCGTCTTCATTATCAGGTTAAGATGGCGATATCCAATTATTGTATTGTCATTAAACCTACATTCGATCGATACATAGTAATTTTTAACTTGAAGACATAACCTAGTCAAGACCAGAAGAGAGAAAAAAATACATCAATGGTGCTGTTAACTTAAAAACTACTTGAACACTTGAGAACTTGTAAGCGAGTGTGGCTCAGCGGTTCCAGTGTCTGCTTTTCAACCAGACGCACCCTGGTTCGAATCCGGCCCTACACCAATGACTTGTATTTTCAAGTTATGTGTGGAATTGCACTCGCTTAACGGTGAAGGAAAACATCGTGAGGAAACCGACATGTTTGAGGACCACAATATCCGAGAACATGTATCTTCCGTGGAAGGACCTGGCGGCCACGACGATGTATATGCCCAAGAAAACTCCCCTAACGAATTAGTTCTGCGGGGGAGTCACGACCCTCAGTTATGAGGAAATACGACTCAAAGAGAGAACTTGAAAACAGGCAAATTACATAAATGTGGCCAACAAAGAAATAAAACATCGTGATGGGTGCTCGGGTCCATCCACGGAAGAAAGGTTAGTTTGTAGTCTCTGATCTACTAAGTCTATTGATCAACCTCTGGTACAATTACATTAGGTCCCTGCCAGCATCTCTTCGACTGAGAAAAGACGTTTTTGTGTTTGACAGCATTAGACGCGAGGCGCCTAGATAAGTAATTTAATTCAGACATGCTTCTACCGTTATTTTAACAGCGTTGAATAATAAGCGCTGTTTTTCATCCGATCTTAATTTCATAGCAAACTTTTATCTTTACTAAAGAGCTAAGAAAAATTGAGTAACTGTTCATATACCTCAAATTGTGTATATTCAAAAGAGGACTTGACTTTTTACAACCAACTATGAATGTCTTGTAGTTTTGTAATATTACAGCGATCACATTTTTTTTCTTTTTGCACTGAATGTGTAAAATTTGAGAATGCAAATCTCTTAGAATAAAACTTTCTTGTTACCAGGAATTTTGTAAATTGGCTTACAAACCGAAAACATAAGCTTTAAATAAACATAAATATCAGTTTAATTTTGTAGCCCTGTAAGTTGAAGTAGCTTAACCAAGCACTCTCAAGTTTCCAATCAAAATGGTCGATGTAGTGGATTAAGGTTATTTTAACGGAATAAAATAAAAAAAATGACGAAAATATTTTACTAAAGATATATGAAATATGTTGTTTTAGCATTTTTTTGATATACTTAGAGGGTACTGAGGGCTTCTTTTGCTTTGTTAATAATAATTTGAATAAGTATCCGTTACATCAGTAAAGTTTATGTTTAATTTATAATGCAGACAAGTATACAGACAGGAATGTGTTTACTATGCAAACAAGACAATGAATATTGCCCTACTTTTAACTAAATATTACTCGAGCCTTTTCAATTACGCAAGTGTTTATTAATTTTCGACTAATTAATATTCGTTGAGTTTGATACTTTTACATAAAAACTCTTACAAAATTACGTACGTACTTATCTAAAATAAAACAAAGCAATAAACTGCATCCAGCAAGGCAAGACGTTCAGCAAAAACCACAAACAAAAAGCCCAAAGGAGGGCAATTGGATTCGCAATTTATTTACTGCAACCAACTCAGTGGAATCAGCTCTAAGAATTTAACCGAACAAGCTTAATTGCAGTGCAGCCGTTACAATTGTACCCCGAGGAGCCCAGTTACTGGTGGTACTGGCGGTACTGGCTGGATCGCCACCGCGAACATCTCAAACATAAAATTTGTAGCGGCCACATTAATCTTAGCAATTGTGTCTAATTCCTGAATCCTAGCGACGTAATAAATCAACACGGGTAAACACCCGAGCTCGGCGCGGTTTTGTTTGAACAGATATTTATTTAATGCTGACGTTAAGGTGAGATTTGTTTCTCAGAATTTTCATTATATTTCATTATTTGGAGCCTTTGTTCTGTGACGGTTGATGAAGGGTTTCATTGATGTAATTAATTTCCATTTGGTTGTGATCTCTCTGATTCTTTTGTGGCAGGTTTTTGGCGGATTTTGTACACATATTTAGTTATTTGGATGTTTTTAGTAGAATAATATTAAAGGTCGAGCTTCATATTAATCTTTCAAGTAACATTGATAGCAATGAGTCAACATTCCCCGATCTCATTAATTGATAGTGCTAGATATATATATATTTCACTTGGATATTGGTTGCTCTTAAATTGATATCCAATTGATCATTAAGGTGAAAATGTATAGGTTGTTTTTTGGCGGACAGAATATCTCGCATCAGAAGCGTGTTGTTGTGAAGAGAACGTCAATGTAGCATACAAAACATCCTTACTTAACTTGTTTATTAACCAAATTTTCTTAGCAGCCTTAAGCTTATAAGTGCCGTAAGCGAGTCTTGTAATCCAATAGCTGTCAATAACTCAAATTTCGATATGTCATGATTTCGATGAGTTCATAAAATTGGTAAATGGGTTGCCAGATGAACGAGTTTGCACAGTCAGTGGCTTTAGTCAGCTAGAAAAATCAGGTTGAACACTATTTGCCTCCGGGAAAAAAAATATTCGATCAAGATAAACTTTGACCACGAGTTGCGAATTGTTTACTGGAAATTGGCAAATTTAAATAGAATGTTTGAGGGTACAAAAATTTAATTGCTTGTTCTGGTTTTTTGGCAGAGTTGTTAACTAGTAATTTTTAACTAACAGTTTTCATGGAACTGGATCTCGCGATATCTCGGAAATTTGGCTCGGGCTAACAATATCGTAACAATTATTTAACCTTACTCATAAACCTTCTTTAATGTAAGATATTTTTAAGTTTTTCTTATAATATTGAATGATGCGTTTATTGCAACTTATTTTTTATTAAAAGTAGTGAAAAGGCCAGATAGTAAGCAATCCGTCGCCCATGGACACTTGCAACACATCAGATGATATAGCGCTTAACGTAATGTATCTTACAAATATATTTTGACTCGTACCATTATAATGCCCAGACGTTGACTTTTTATATAAATCTAAAAGTTTGTTGGTGAGTATATTTTCCCCAACATCATGAAAAATGAATGACGGATCCTCACGTTTTTCGGTATAGAGGTAGCCAGATAATAGCCTATTCATTATATCGAAACATTACGGGCAAAGCTACCTGAGTCACTATTTCCAATGAAATATAGTAGCACTGTCTCAATTAATAAAAGCGAGTGTGGATCAGCGGTTCCAGTGCCTGCTTTTCATCCAGACGCAGCCTGGTTCAAATACCACAATATCCAAGGGAATTTCACTACCGAATTAATTCTACGTGGGGGATCAAAACACTTAGCCATGAGGAAATACGACTCAAGAGAAGAGAGTCTCAATTACTGACGTCACTTCTAGCATGCCACTCACTATAATTTACTTACATCCTCTGTCAACGTATACAATCCTGCAAACAATCCCCTTCACATTGCAAATGTCGTCAGATATCAGAGGCCGACCTCGAGCACACTACTGTCAAAATAACGCAAGGAAATTATTCCGAAAGCGAGCACCGTTGCCCCTGGCAGCTATGATAAAGAAAATATTCGCTTCGGAGAGTCTACTGAGGAGTTTTACCAAAATGGGCTTGATATTATTTTATTGTAGAGGAATATTTGACAAAAAGTAATGGTCAGGAAAGGAATATGTAGATGAATGTTGGATGTAATATATATAGATTTTATGAAAACTTAAAGCGGTACCGATGGTTTCTAGTGTCAAAATGAGTTTGGGGATTATTTGAAGCTTTATGAAAATACACTACAGATACATGCACTAAGGGGACATGAATTCAAGTAGACACTGATGTTTTACTAACTTTTTATTGTTGTTTTGCATGAATACAGATATTTTTGTATTTCGATATCATTTCGTTTACAAAACTGTTTTACTCGTACCATAAAATTAATTATGGATCGTAAAAAATGTCTGTCTTAAGTACAACAAAATCAAAAGTAACAATATTTTTATTTGTTAGGTTGAAACTAATAGTAACCTTCATTTCGGGTCGGAACAAAATGGCCGAAGAGGCATTTCCCAAAACTTATCTAACGAGAGATGGATCGGACGGGAACTTCGAACTTTGAACATTTTTAGGAGCCTATTATAATTATTGACTTGCTTCCAAAACTTCTATTTTGATTTGTTATGTGGGCCGGGCGCCGGAAAATATTTGTTTATTTTAAACATTATTTTGAAATCTTTTTCGTGGAATGTATCCACGACGTATCTGCTCAATATATATTTTCCACGAATTTGATGCTGCGGAGGAGTTGTGACAGTTATTTTATAATATTAATTATATACAGGTAGGAAATATAAGGAATAGAAAGAAAGAAAAAAAGAAAGTATAATATATAAAAAATAATAAGGACTAGGAGAGAAGGTAATGAAGTATTATATTTAATGTATTGTAAAATATAGGGCCTCCTAATTAGTGACCGATCTACCTTAACGATGAGTTTTTAGAAATACATACTTAAAAGTATACAAGAGTAAATAAGAGTACACCAAATACTATAACATAAATGCGCAAGTGTGTTTGTTAGTCTGTATAATAATAAAAACTATAGTAAGTATATTTATTTTAATAGTGACGGTCTTATCACTAAGTTCTATCTATTTTAGACACCTAGTTTACAGAACCTTTTTTTGTACATAAATAAAGCTGAAGAGGATCGAAAATCTTCAGATATGTATAGAAAATATATAAAAAAATAGTTTCAGTTCAGTTTTAGAATTTGGGGTTGTTTATTTAAACGCTCATAGCGCAAAAACGGCTGAATGGATCATCATCATGTAGGTAGTATTAGGTCTTAGAAGTGTCATAGGCTACTTTTTGTCTTTATATAATGCGAGCGAAGCTTTGGGCGTCCACACGCACTTACAATCTCATACAATCTCTAAATAATGCCCATCTTAGTTACAGTACCTACGAATATTTTAACAAAACACATTCTGTGAAGATTTCTGTGTTCCCACGCAATTCCGCGTCATTTTGTGTCGCCCTTACATTACTTATTAACAAGATGGCAAACGCGATGTGAAGGGGCAAAGAGGCTCTCATACCTACAGGACATAGACTAAGTAGTCTAGAACCCTAAATACCGTTTTTATTACCTGTCCTCCATTATATAAATTTAATAGAAAGGAAAAGAGGTGTGTTTTAGCTATGAAGGTACCAGAAACTAGAAAAAGTTTGTTTTCTAATCTATCAATAATTTTTTTTATGTTCATTTATTTTTTAACATTACTTCTTAAAATAATTCATTACATAATTATCAAATACCTATAAAATCTATCACCAAGCACGTAACGTGGTTCAAAACCTGACTAAATCGTTTAGTCAATTATGCATCTATGAACTTGAACTTGATCGTGCATCAAGCCGTTTCATGAGCTCATGGCGACCAATCAGAATACACATTATTCACTTGATAATTCTAATTGCCTATCACTTAATTAGCCACTACGTCCCAACGTAGGTCGTACGTATTAGCAACGTCCCGTGGTGTTACCAGGATTAACCTGACAGTTAATGTTATGTAAAATAATGAATAACATCTTGACGTGTTATCACAATTAATCAAAAGTTTTATTAGAACCTTTCATATAAATTCAAATAAATTAACTGATGTAATAATATGTATCCATGGAGAAAACAGGCACCATATGATAGCCCAAATGGACAAGCAGGATTACTATAATAATTTAGTAACTATTCCTACCAAATTTTATTCAGCTGTCAACAATAGGAACAATTATCACATAGGTACTATTTCTTATCCAAACTCGATTTTACATAAATAGATAAACTTTGACCACGATAGCTATGAATGAATTAGAATAAAAATAAAAACTATTTATTGCAACATGAAACTTTAAATTAGACAAAAATAACCAAAAATAAATAATAGAACGTGTATTTTTTGCTACACTTAGTCGTCTTCTGACTATAATCACGTTGCAGCATTGCCACCTACCAACCGCGTAAAGGCAGGGCTCCTTCACAAGGAATCAAATATGTATCAAACCTGTTACTTTGGCCGCTCGTAACACTATACTAGTGGCGTATTCTCATCACTTGTTCGGATGTGGGTCGATGCTATATCGGTGGGGTGTTATTTGCACACGTTTGCTTTTTTATGATGAGAGAAGGTAATAAAACGAGTGTTTCTAGGCCTACTTGTAATATTACTAGTCGCCAGAAGCGACAGCCTCACAATAAAAAAAACGCAACTACATAGCATGGAACTGGATATTTCGTGATATAAGCGCGCTAGATCGTAGATTACAACGTTGCTTAACTCCAGGCAAGTTGTAGTAAAGCGTGGGCCTATATCATGTAAAAAAAATATGGTATTTGTTAGGCTTTTGGTGACATTTCCGTTAATAAACTCTTTCAGCTGTGATACTACCATTGTTTATAATGTAACCAAAGAGATAACTTTGTTTCCTAATTATTACAATCCAGATATTTTCAAATCCAGAGCGAATAGATTTTTTCTAATCTTAACGTCAGACGGACTGAGGTCATAACCTACTCAGTCTTAAAAAAATCATAGAAAGAAGTTGAAATTGTAGCATAATATATGAGCTTTATTCTAGTCCTGAGTCAGACCACTAGCCGCCGCAGGTATAAAGTAAATTAACTATTTGAAAAAAAACTTAACCTATATTTATACTTATATATTACAAATTCATATCAGGTTATTATCTAAACTATGTTACATTTTTAACTGTGTCATGAATAATAAGTGGGTAGGTACGTTAAGATTATAGTAGTTCTACTTCTTGCTTTACAACTAGGTTAGTTACTAGTTATTATAGACTGTTCCACAGAACCTGTACAAATGTGCGAGTGAAAAATCGCTGTAGTCACGCTCGTTGCGCGCGTATTCGCTCCCAAAGTGAATGGTTTTCCATTTGTTACTGGATCTCTATTTGTAGGAAATAAATCCTACAATACGACGCAGATAGATGTCGAGTTTATTACTAATAGTACTCTATTTGGTAGAAGTCGAATCTCAACTACTATGCGTTATATTTTACTATTAATCTATGAGAAACCAATATCTTTTGTGTGTCTTGAGTTGTTTAGGAAACTAAAATTATTTTCAATAGAATTGTAGCAAAACCCTGATAATTAAGAAAAAATACCCTGTAAAATTTCGTGATGATTACAAAATAAAAAACTCTCGCTTATTCCTCAAATCATAGACAAGATAACCCAAAGTAACGCGGAAGTTGTTGTCAGCCGGCAACTATATGAATCATACTCTAAGTCCACATAAAGACATCGTTGTCCTTTTGTAAATACAAATCCCAGGACAAGCGGGCCCTGCGGGCGGCCCCACTTCAGCACCACGACAAGTAAATTCCAAGTTTTCGCCACTTGACCCTTTCTTGTTGGCCAATCATTATAAATGAACCTCATACAGACGGCTACAGTCAACAATCTGTTCCACTGAGCTACGACCCCTCAACTTTACGAGCTGCGAACAAACAATAAATTTAACGGATTAATTCCAGTTTGCAAGTTAATTGAGCAGAAGTAGCCGTTCCGAGTTTATGTAGGCGAATGTCAAATATCGTAGGGCGAAACGTGTTTCATATGCTCAGGGCACTGATTGAGGCAAGGCACAGAACGAGGGCAAACTTTTAAAGGTTGATGGACCTCAGTTGGCTTAGCGACCGACGCCTAGTGGCCAAGCGTAAGTACATGAACACTGCACCGAGTTTACACGTGTTTCTGGTTTTGTGGGGACGGTGGTTTCGTTAGTTTGCTGTTTTCCCGGAGTTTTGTAAACTTTCCTACGAGCCAACTTTGGATTTGAAACCGCGGAACCGAGCGATCCCATGCAAATAGCTGGAGACGGCACACGTGTGTACATATGTAGGTACCTAATCAATACAATTTTGTCGATTACTTGGAACGTTCGAGTACTTGTTCGATGAATAATAAAGCACGTACTCTTGGTAAATTGAATAGCTCCGAGGGCATGTACGTAATGAAACAGTGTGTTTTTCGCTAAAACGCGACGCGAGCCGAGTAAAACTTCACCATTTTTCATTATTATTTAAAAGTGCCACTTCGTTAAAAAGGTTAAAAGTAAAATGAATAAAATTTCGTATCCCTAAATCCCCAAGCGTGTGCAAAGTGGTTACTTTGTGTCATGTCAAAGAAAAGAGCATTTTAGCTCATATTTTGCACGTCCAAAATGCTAACATGTAAATAGCAGGCATACTTTGCGAAATGTGCACCAAAAACTGTAAGGTCTTTTTAATTCTTTTTGTGAGTATCTTTTACATTCATAAAGAGACTTGCATCTGAACAACAATATAAAGACGTTAACGTTTGCTTACAATGTTTTTCGACGAGAAAGTACCTAGTTCATAATGATAAAGTATATTCAGATTTCAGAGAGTGTTGCTAATACATACCTACTAGGATACGATTTGTGTACTGTAGTATAATATGATGGCGTTAATTACACAATTTTTCATACTTACATCGGTTATTTCGTAATGCTGCACATTCACTGTTTGAAAGTTTTCTCTTTACTGATCAGTCTAAAGTTAGCTTAATGCAAATTTACACACACACGTGCGATAATTTCCAAACTAACTCGATATATTCGTAAACAAACAAATACGGCCACTAAATACGAACCACAATAATTAGTGAGCCCAATCTAGTCCGCAGTGACACTGCTCTTATTTATTAGAGGTATTATTGTCGACATAACAATGTAAAGGATAAGTCTTCACATATTACTATAAAAACTGTTAGATTAATTAATTCAAATCATTTATTTCAGTAAAAAAACTATTAATATTTACAATATTGTAAAACAGTGTGGTATGGTTTCAGTTTAGCAATGGTTGGTGGGTTTATTGTACTAATTATTGTAATACGATACGTTTAAGAAAAGAAAGAAAATTAATTATTGGCGAATTATTACACCATTTACGTTGAATAAATTCATAACTAATTGTATTTTAAGTAAATAAGTAATACTCGTATAAAGTAATACAAAATAAAATAATACAGTTTTGATCTGTTGAGTACAGTACAGTATCGTGGTCATCAACAACATTTGAAGGTTCACTTGATTGTGCATTTAGACTAGTCCATTTTTGTTATATGTCGATGGGTATAATTCTTCCGGTAATGGCTGGTTTTGGAATGAACTACGCGAACGAATGAAACAGCTTTATTTGCGAGAAATTCCGCGCTTCCGCAGTATTTTAAACTTTTTACACGAATTTCAAGCATTTATTATTGTTCAAGGTAAAGATATGAACGTGTTATTTTAGTTGATTGTGCTTAATTGCCTACAGTGTGCTTTGATACTTAAATGTTGGAGTTTCACGGAAATAATGGTTTTTACTTTGATAATGATCATTGTTAATGTTTTTTTTACGCGGAAGTTCCATGGTTTGGCCATCAATCATTAATACACTTGTTATTGTGAATATTTGAGTGGTGTGCTCTTTAGGGTAAAATTATTATCAAAGGAGTAGTTGAATTCGACTTTATAAGGTGCTAAATCGGTTTGGAATAAATTCATTATTAATACAAATTGATAATTTTGTGTATTAGCATGAATTTTATCAATTAAAAAATAGCGATACAGTTATCTCTAGTTTTCTATTACTATAAATAAAATGAAATAAATAAATATTTCAGGACATATCACACAGCGCCATCTAGCCCCATACTAAGCTTACGCTTGTATCATAGGTACTAGATAACGGATATAATACATATATATTTTTCTTTTGTAAATACATACTTAATATACATAGAAACGACCTGAATCAACACAAGTAATTACAAATTTTAATATACATAATTACTTGTGTCATGCGGGAATCGAACCCGCACCCCTAGATTAGAAGGCAGAGCCACTACCAACTAAGCTAACGGCGCAGTCAAACTATGTGTTCTAATAATCTTTGATTAAAGTACTCACAAATATTTGCAAATAACACAAACAATCTAATAATAAATCTAGTCAGGTTTAATGCTGCGAAGACCCAGGCGTGTCTTTTCACCGCTAAAAAGAGGGCATTCGAGCTGGCCCCCACTTTCCGAAATTCGACTGTGCCGATAACTGACCACCTTGATCTTCTTGGTATTACATTGTCCCCTACTCTTAATTTTGGCTCTCACATTGAGTCTAAAGCCGAAGTTGCAGCCAAAAAGTTGGGTATCCTCTCGAAGGTGCGAAAGAAGTACTTTCGCACCTTCGAGAGGATATCCAAGCCGGAACAGCTGCTTACTTTGTATCAAGCACAAGTTCGGTCGTGCATGGAGTACTGTTCGCATCTTTGGGATGGATCAGCCAAGTACCAACTTGAGGCACTAGAGGCCATTGAGAGTCGAGCCAAGAAGATCATTGGTAATAATAAACTGTGCCGAGCGAAACTTCAAAGTCTTGAACACCGTCGCAAAGTCGCCAGTTTGTCGGTTTTCTATCGGTTGCATTTCGGAGAGTGTGCCGCGGAATTGCACGGACTAATTCCGCCCGCGCCCTTCTTTCACCGGACGAGTAGAGGTACGGCAGGACGACACCGGTTTATGGTGGAAGTTCCTAAGACCCGCACGAAACGGTACGCTTCCACCTTTATTGTTCGTACCGCTAGGTTGTGGAACTCCCTGCCTGGCTCTCTGTTCCCCACGCACTATAATCCAGCGATCTTCAAAGCGAGAGTGAATCGGTTCTTATCGGGTAAGCACGCTCCATCTTAGGCCATAGCCTTACTTGCTATCAGGTAAACTATGGTCAAGTGCAAACCCGTCCAAGTTTAAAAAAAAAAAAAAAACTTTACTCGCTCTGAAAAACTAATAATTTTAAAGGATGATAACAAAGCTTCCAAACTAAGTTCCGTAAAAGCTCGAATGTAGAATTTAGGTAGACTACAAAGTTGGATAAGCAACAAGACTACAACATGAGATATAAAACAAAGTTTAACTACGTACTTAGTTTCCATTTTGGTCGCTATATATGTATTAACTAACTATATTTGTAGTCTACTATATAAAAATAAGTCGGGTTTTCCTTCCTGACGCTATAACTCCAGAACGCATGAACCTATTTACACGGTTTTGCATTCGTTGGAAAGGTCTTAGGCTCCGTGAGGTTTATAACAACGAAAATTTAGGAAAACATTCAACAGAAAAGCGGGAAAACAGGGAAAATCATTTTTCACATACAGCGCCATCTCTGATACATAGCATGTACTACAAACCAATATTTTAAGTAGATGGCGCCTGTACGTGGTACATTGTTTGACAGCTACTCATTGTTTTCTGCTCAGGGCGAAACGGAGTTCGCCGGGTTTGCTAGTAACTAATATTTATTTAATCAGGCCTATTTGCAGTGAGTCTCATTAGGCTGATGATGATGATGATTTAATTAGAGGATACCTATTTACAGAGAAATCCCAATCATTAAGGTTTTGTTTTCGATTTATGATTTGTGTTCAGATTTTATTAAACACTTTTAATTGTGTTGTTTTTAACATTTTAATTCCGTTCGAGTAACTAACTACTACTACTACTACTAATTGTCACAATCTATAACCGGTTGTGAAACAAAGTATGCTACTTGAATTACAAATCAAGTCAGATAAAAGCCTCTTGCTGTAACTTTACTATCCAAGTTTAGACTGAAACACAACGCATTAAATCCGTACATAAATTACATTCATATTACACTCGAAACTAATTCATAGAGAAGCAAATAACTACAAATCCTGATGCTTATCACGAACTACTCATAACTTACTTAAGGGACTACAATCAGCTCAAAATTCAGAAACTGATCGACATAATCCATAACTTATGACGACGTTAAATAAATTTTTATTTTTTTTACGTCACAGGATGGACACAGATAAACATATTTCAAATCGACATACAAGTTTCAGTTATAATTTTTTTCAGTTGTGTGAGTGAGTGTTTTCAGTATGGTGTTTAAAAACACGGAGAAAGCGTTTTCTTAATATACGGCAAAATTTTGTGCAATGTTCCTGAATATTTGTTTATTTAAATTATTATTCCAGCCTTTCAGTGCCACGTTTTGTGAACCTGTGTAGCCCCTCCCAAGTAATATTCAGTAGTAAGTACGTGCATACAACTACTAACTCACGGCGTGCGTTGAACTAACATGTTAAATTATACAACTTTAGACAAGACGTAGTATAGGTACATGCTAGAATAGAAACTTTATTGAAACAAGTATAGAAGTGTAGGAGCTTATTTATGAGACACGCGTGGAAAAGTTCATATTTTTAGTTAATTGAATAAAGTTTGAAGTTTTAGTCTCGCTGGTACAACCATCTTTAAATATATTGAGACATCATCTTTTTGACACTAAACGCGTTTAGGAATGATTGAGCATGAGAACCTCATTTCACACACTTTGGTGGAGTATTCAATATTCTTCTTGTTCTTATCGTATATGAGTGGTCAACTTTGGTGTCGAGAGTTTATCAAGCCACCCTTCTAACATATGCAATAAAATTCCTTTAGCTAATTTCCTTAGCCTCTGATATTAATATGATAAGTACGTCGTACAACCTACAATCTATTCTACATTATTAATCTCTTAAAACACGACCTCTCAAATTTTGTAAAATCATTCGCTTGATGAAGCTTGTCCATCAGCCAATGGGTGTGTTAAAATTTCATAAGGCACAAAATAGCGGACTTTATTAAAAAAACTGGTCAAGCATAAAAACTGAAATTTACTAGGGTAGGTTGTCATGAGTATTTTTACATTTTCACTTGAATAACTCACTTTGACTGTTTAGTTGAGAGAGTGAACTTTCGTGTCGATGGTTTTTAAACCACCCTTGGGTCCTCTAAAGTGACTGCTGTATTTTGACAAACAGTAGAGATATACAATTTAATGTGTAACTCAAATAAAATGTCAAATTCAAGGACATAATTAAACTAACATATTACATAATCTCATTGCAATCAAATTCATAATAGGCTCAAATTCAAATTTGTGACCAAATGTCGGTTCTACAATAAGAAATTTCCTTAGGCGTCACGTTACATAATTTACGTATTAGAAAATGTCTAGTACAATTTTTTTTTTTAAGTTTGAATTTCTGCTACTAAAATTAACAAAGTTTGGTTTGTTCTTGCAGGTTCTTTAGCTTCTTTTTTGTTATTTATTGGCCAAAACTCGCATGTAAACCTGATGTTTAATATTTCGTAGATAAAAAAATATCTAAACAAAAAAAACGTTTTATAACATTGATGTATGCAACCCTAAAAAGCTACAAAAAACTTTTGTTCACAGTTTGCGGTGAACTGCACTCGAAAAGCGGAAATGAAAAAAATGATGTTTCACAACCGCGGTTGAAATGTGTTAATTTTTTATCACACAACTTGTTCGCGCCGGGATTTTTGATATGGCAACTTGAATTTGAATTAACAACCTGTTTGCTTTGTATACATAATATGTGTTCAGGTCACTTTGTAATAATCGAGGTATTGTACGATGAATATGATATAGGTATATGTATGTATATATTACAATACAATACAATGCATTTTATTTCAAGCAAATACTATTGAGTGCTCGCAGTTTCGCTCACAATTTTACCCCTTTAAAATAATACGTTAAGAAAGTATTTTTGGAAAGGCCTAGCGTATGCTTATGTCATAACATCAACCTGCATGCCATATTTCAGCCCGATCCGTGCAGTGGTTTGGGCTGTGTGTTGCTAGATCACTAAGTCAGTCAGTCAGTCAGCCACCTTTAAGTTTAATATAGTATATACAAATACATATTTATACTATTGAGAACACATTTCTCAGGCATCTAGGAGGTAAGGTATTAATTTGTGGGTCACCAAAGTGTAATTAGAATGATGATGGTAAAAGTAATTATCCACTTTGGTAACCGATACGTTTCTCAAATTTTCTTGGCAGCGGATAAATAATATAAAGATTTTACGGCAATTTTTCACTGGCAATTATCCAGTAAGATTTTAATAACACTAAGCAATTAACTCGTACAAAACCTGCCTACACTAATTAGTATTCACCCTCGACGGCGGCGCGTCAACTATTCCAGGCTATTAGTTTTGAAACTTTATAATTTCACAAAATTAACGCCATAATTTTCCGGGCGGAATTCCTAAAAAGTATTAAACGGTAATTTGGCTCAGCGCTGCCGTGTCGCGGCAGCTGTCAAGAATCGTATAACAAACATTGTTTAGCTACAAGCTCCATCCCTTATTTTAATTAAGCGGCCAAGTAGCGTTATGAAAGTCGTAAACAAACGAAATTCAGGAACGACACTTTGCCTACCTAGCTCGTACGATGACGTTTACATTATGGGATAGATATTGCTTTGTCGTGTGTAACATACAAAGGAACAGTCATCATCATCATCATCAGCCTAATGAGACCCACTGCAGATAAAGGCCTCTTCCCTCTTACGCCAATACTCCCTGTCTTGCGCTGTTCTTGCCCAGACGTTTCCTTCTAACTTTCTAATATCATCCAGCCACCGTTGCACAGGTCTTCCTACACTTCGCACACCTAGCCGTGGGTACCATTCAGTTATTCAATTTAATTTCAAAGTTATTGCTTTGCTTGATACTTGAGTTTTGTAAAACGAGACCCGACGGCTTCTACCTTCTTCTACCTTACCATTTAAAATGTTCAAAAACAATTCGCCAAACGCGTTCTGCTCTCATAAGTTAATGTCTTGCCCGTCACTGATCAAAAATTTTAACGAACGATACACGAATTCTGGAATTAAACGCAACATTTCAAAAGATTTCTTCACAAGAAACCATCGTAATTTGTTCCAGTGTATTTTCATAATTTTAATTTTTATGCCTGAGGAGGCTTCCGCGCTATCTCTTTTATTGTATTTTAAAATGGTTTTTGTTCCAGATTCCTTTGCCAAAATTTATTTTGTGATTCTCTTTGTTGTGTTATTCATTTGTCGCATAAAAGATGCTACATTCCAAATTACATCGTGTAAAAAAATAATATTCTCTGAATTATCGTTTTTTAAAATATAACAAAATAAATAACTATTGAAGTAAATTTGCAAATATCTTTTGATGTTTCAAATCACAACAATTATACAAAAAAACACAACCAAGAACGCGTAGTAACAGAGCAAGTAAGTTGGAGTACTAGGCGAACAGAAACCACTAGCAACTATTCCCATATTCCCGTATCCGTTGACGGGCGGTAACGTGTTTAGGAACGTCTGTTGTGAATAATGAAACCGACTGCAAGGGGAGTGACGGACATCGGACACAAGATGGCGGAGGTGGCGAATTATTGAACATGTTCACTCTATTTTGAGATCACGAGCTGAGTTTGTGTGGGTTTTACTTCTTTATCTTGAGGGATTGAGAGGTTTTTTATCATTATGGGTAGGTCAGCTGACTTAGTTTGATTGTTGGCCTGTAGAATTGTGGGTAGGGTTGAATTATAAATTATTTCTCGCTGTGTTAGTAAGTATTAAGTCAAGATTAGTGAAATGCTTGCATGGAAAAATCAATGGGCTTACCTTATAGTCACTGAAATTATAATAAGACGATTGGTATACAACGTCTTACTTTATCTGAATAGATCATGTACTACATAAAAATAAGTCGGGTTTTCCTTCCTGACGCTATAGTAACTCCAGAACGCACGAACCGATTTCCACGGTTTGGTTTCCATTCGTTGGAAAGGTCTCGGGCTCCATGAAGTTTATAGCAAAGAAAATTCAGGAAAAAATCATCAATGAGCGGGAAAACCAGGTTTTTTTTTCATATACAGCGCCATCTCTTATACATAGCATGTACTACAAACCAATATTTTAAGTAGATGGCGCTGCATGAACGAAGCCATCTGGTGGCGAAACGGAGTTTGCCGGGTTTGCTAGTTGCTTGTATTTATACTGTAGCGTTTTCCCACACACGTATTTTTTTTATCGTTAGATTACATAATTGTCTGATGCTAAATATCGACGATATGTTTTAATTTAATATATACAAACGTATGCACATGGACAAAAAATAGTATGAAATTTTAAAAATAAACTGTAGAGCTTAAACTAAGTAAATTTATTTTTCTACTGTATACAGGGAGACAATCTCCTGAAAACTCGCTAAATAAGCCATTAATAAACTCGTTTTAATCTACAAATCAACTGACCGACGAGTTGTTTGATGCACTCTTTATAAATGCAAACGAATACACACAAAAATAGTATAAGATAAGATAACTTTATTGATCAAAAACTTAGGTTCTAATACAATTTTTATCGCTACACTCCACACTAGGATGTAATGTACCTGTATTGTGGAGTGTAGGCTCTTCCTTAGGGTATACAGATTATAGGTAATACATTGATTTACAGTTAAAAACATAAAATCAGTTTTTCGTGTGTTTATGATTGGTAGGCGCCAAGAGAGAGATTATGTCATTGATCTATTATTTCAATGATTATGTACTTATGTTGCAGGCTAAGATACCTCTTTAAGATAATCGCTGTGACTGGCGCAGGCATTCCACGTCCTACACTAGGCTAAGCCTGTGTTGTAAGACTTGGTCAGTCTGTGAATAAATTAAAAATGATACAACTTTAACAAAGGTCTATTTAACTAAATCTCCCTCGCTTATCACCGAGCCCAGTTGTCCGGTTTTCTGCAACATATAGCGAGACAGCCTTCAGATAACTCGCTAAATAAGCCTCTGTAAAGCCTTACGTACTAAGTGGCCAAGTGCCGTTTGAGAGCCTCCCGGACTTACAGTGAGCTTTTTAACTTGATTTAGCTCTAGTTTTGGACTGTAGTGAAATTGTTAAATGTTTCGAAGTTTTAGTGAAACTTTAATCTACCAATAGGTGATATACATACCTACACTTTACACAGCTTTAAGAAATAGCGTGTTTTTACTGATAAAATAAAACGATTATTTTCATAACAAATTAATTAAGATACAAATCTCAAATATAATTCTGTAAAGAATTAGTTTTATTTTTAATTTATAAAAAAAAAACAACGTTCCATTTTACATCTGTCAACATAAACTTACATCAAAACTAAAGTCAAATCGAATAAAAAACACAAGTAAATCTCATAAAATAACAATAATTAAGCCACCCTTATTGTTTGTAACGAAGATAAACCTTTTACGAGTCCTGGCAATGTCGTGACCTAATTTTTTATAGTCTGAGAATAACATAAAATACAAGAGTGATTTTTTACTACATTCAATTACTTTGCTCGCGTCCACAGAGAAAGAACTAGGTACAAAGAAACTGTGTGAAACTGAACTTTTATCTCTTGTAATCAAGCGTAAGCCTATATAATATAAAAAAATTGACCTATTTCCTCATGACTGAGGGTCGTGACTCCCCCGCAGAATTAATTCACTAGGGGAGTTTTCTTGGGCAGATGCATCGTGGTGGGCGCCCAGGTCTTTCTAAGGAAGACACATGTCCTCGGATATTGTGGTCTTCAAACATATCGGTTTTACTTAAGTACTTACATTTAATATGTACTATGATTAAAGCAAGTAGGAGGTAGAAGCAGAGAGGCCTACGCTCAACAGAGGGTGATAGTAGGCTGATGATGATGATGATTATAGCAGGTGGGCTTAAAATATGTAGAACGTGACGACAACTTGAGAATCACTTCAAAATTCATTAAATTTGATTAGGAACGCAATTCGTATCCTCAATAATTCTTAGATATCCGGATTTCTGCTTTATTTAAAGCGTTTTTATTAATTTTTTGTAACAAATAATTAATAACATTTAAATCCAAGGGCCGATTGCACAAGGACCTTAGAACCTTACTTAAGATTATTTAAGCAGATTTCTAATTTTATCGCTAAATACGTTTCAGAATCGTTATGCGAGTGGGCTCTCATATCACTACAAAACAAATTATTCCAGCTGGCACGAGCTGGCACCATGAACTGCAGTTCATTTAGAAAAGAAAATCTAACCAGTATTTTTTTTGCCCGCGCACCTACATTTTCTTTCCTGAGTTTATTTTTGCCGCGTAGACACACAGTTCAAACACCGCGGGCTAAATTAAAAAAATAAAATGAGACCAGAGTGCAGACCCGGCCTTATAACCTTACCCGGGTTAAAACGCTGCTGCTTTAGTACAATAAAGGTTCTCGGATATTGTGTAGGCACGGCTTTAGTCCGGATGTTTTTGAAGAACTGGGGAATAAAGTAACGTTATAAAAATAATTTAGATATTTTTATATTTGTTGTTCAATATTTACCTTTTGTATGATTTGTTAAATTCAATAAAAATGATTTTGAATTCAAACATCAAACGTTTTTAATATACATAAAACGCTTTAGTCGTTATATATGTAGATTCTTCTAACTACAATGTGTATTTTGTAAAGCACTGAAAAAAATTTGTATAACACACATATAATAATATTAAAATCCTTACCAATACAATACTATATGAAATTCAAAGGTGACGACTGTCTGACGGACTGACATAGTGATCTATTAACGCACAGCCCAAACCACTGGACGGGACGTTTCTAATAGACCGATCATAAAATTCATAACGCCTAAGCAAATGTTCAGCCAGAAAATGTCCTTGACTTATGTTGAGGGAAACAATGGTGGAACGACAAAAAAAAACCACTGGACGGATCGGGCAGAAATTTGGCACGCAGTTAGATGTTATGAAGTAGGCATCCGTTAAAAAAGGATTTTTGGAAATGCCACTTTTAATCAAAATAGGGGATGCAAGTTATACTTCTTAATGCGAGCGTAGCCGCGAGCATATGAGTGTCGAGTGTTTTGCAAAGTAGCCATGTCTTACAAAGTGCAATTATAAAATTCCATTCTAAAACGTTATAGTGCCTGTGAACCACAACCGGTGTAGCTTTACAGTTTAAAGCTCGCTTTGTACAAGTTTACTGAGCATTATTTTCTTGGCGGAGAGATGAAAGTGAAGTTTATAGTTGTTTAGAACGCAGCTGTTTTGCGCTTATAAAGCTTCTTTCGGCGGCTTTTATTATGCAATATTATGAATTTGTGCAGTTTGTAAGCGTCTAATAATATAATATAATTATGAAGGTGTTTTAATAAAAAAAATATGGTTTTACAAAATATAATTAAGTAAAATTTTGCCTATGAAAAAATAACCATGATGGGATTTTTGTGAACAGTTTACCCTATATAGCAAGTGTGCTAAGTTAAATTACGCTCGCCCTTTATTTAAATTCTAGCACACATCGGTTCAATTACAGCTAATTACTTAATTTGCAAGGTTTAATTTGCACTCAACTAACATCTGTATCTATGGAGAAACTGGGCTACCATAATATGATAGGAGTAGTTTTAGGGGAGTCTGGGGGAGTTCTGTTTGGGGGAGTCACGACTCTCATTAATAAGGAATACGACTCAAAGCAGTGGAGTTCATACAAGGTCCTAAGATGTAATTTTATTGTATCTACCCACATTTTAACCCAAAGCAGAGAGTGAAGCCAAGTAAAGCTTAGTGATACTGTAATACCCAATCAACCTTTAATGTTCATTCAATCTAAAAGCTTTTGTTATAGAGGGCTATTATCATTTATTCTACGAATTTATTTCCCTCCTATTAATTGCTAGCATATTATTGTCCAGCATAATATTACGCCAGTTAATTATTAAACTTTTTAAAGGCCAGTCTATTTTAAATTTATTTAATACAGAATCGAGTAAACAAGTAAAACTTAAAATGAAACAAAAAACAACAACATTTCTTAAAATTTTATGTTATAATCTTCACATACTATACCAATATCCGATTTGCTGGAAAAAATATATTTTTGTATACATTTATTTTAACAAGCATTAGTTCGCTTTATATATTGTAGTACAACAGGCATATAAGTTACGTTATAACAATTTTAAACGAGCCCCTTAAAAAAGTCTGCACACTAAAATAAACTAACATTTATCAAACGCACGCCTTATCCAGTAACTTCCTACGTGAATAAAGTAACAGTGATGGATTTCTGCTCTTTATTAAATAAATAAAACGAATCTTAACACACTACCCACATCAAAATGAAAATGGTTGTTAAATATAAAACTATTTGAGATAAAACCTAAGTAATTTACCGTCCCCAAGTCAAAGTAGTATGGTGCATAACAGAGTAGTGGGAGGGGAGTTAAGTTTTTAACACTTGATAAAATTAGGAGATAAAAGTTTACGTGTATTGTAACTGTGGATTTATAACCTTCAAATAGATGGAACAATTTTGATTTTGTTTTGTTCCTTGAAAGTACACTAACTTTGTATTTGTTTTTTTTTTTAACTAAAACAGGTTTGCCCTTGACCATAGTTTGCTCGGTGGCAAGCAATAGCTATGGTCTAAGATGGATCATGCTTAACAGATTAGAACCGGTTCACTCTCGCCTTTAATATAACTTGTTTCTGCCTGAGGTAGTATTAAGCTAGGAATATTGTATACAAGTTAAATAGACAATGTTTTCGATATAATTAGAGTTCTCTCATATTTGTATGTCTGGCTCACTTAAAAATAATGGTTTTAGTTATGCTTTCATAAGAAACAGATAGTTCTCCTCTTTTTCTGACACTTATAAACATTGAAGTTTATCTTGTACACATACAGTATCTATACTAATATTATAAAGCTGAACAGTTTGTTTGTTTGTTTGTTTATTCGAACGCGCTAATCGCAGGATTACTACCGGTGCGATTCGAAAAATTATTTTTGTGTTGAATAGACCATTTATCGAGGAAGGCTTTAGACTATATAACATCACGCTGCAACTGAAAGGAGCGAAGAAACAATGGAAAATGTGGAAAAAACGAGGAAAATTATTTATCTTTGAGGGCTCCCGTTACGTGCGCTGCGAAAACAGTTCAAAATTCAAGGAATTAATTCCCAAAAGATCTATACAAAGCAGACGAAGTCGCAGGCACATCTGGTTATATATATTTTTATCTCTAGATTTTATAGTGCGTAGGTGTAAAATATGAGAAAGCCGCGACTATATGTTAGTAAGTTAGTCGTGATAATAATACAAAGAGATAATATATCTAAATACAGACTTTTAAGGTGAAGTCAAAGAATGAGGATTAATTAGAAAACTTTACTTGAAAGTTTTTGTTTCCAATAAAATAAATGTGAAACACGTGTAATGTGTAATGCACCTTAGTTTGTGAGCTTTTACTTTTTTGTTATTAAATGAAAACTAGTTATAATTAAAATTGATGGTTATATTATTATTAGATTTTGTTATTTTGGATAATATTATATCTAGTTTAATAAATTTCACTATTTTTTACAGTTTTAAATATCTATATGTTATTTGTGTGACAGTTAATAATAATAAGTAAATAAATATTCCGGGATTTTGCACGAAGCACCATCTAGCCCCACAATAAGCCCACGCTTGTACCGTGACTACTAGATAACGGATATAATATTTATATACTTTTCTTTTGTAAATATATATATATATGTAATTATACATAGAATCGATCAGACTCGACTCAAGTAATTACAAATTTTAAAATTCATAAAGATAAAGATAAAGAATCTTTATTGATAATGTAAAATTGTAACATACATAGGTATAAGTACTAATATCACAGAATATGCTACACAAATTACAATATCTCGTCAAATTGAATTTATAACATTAGGCTTTTATAAAATTTTAGAAGTTACATATGTCTAGTTTTATTAATAAAACAATGAAAATTTTTGTTATTAAAATCATGTCAAACATAATAATAGGTATGTAATCATACAATATGTCAACTTAAATAAATCTTGGTACTGTCACTTTAGCTGTATAGGGGCTAAAATGACAATTTGGCATCACACTCCTTACCTAGTAGTTAATTACATAATTTCTAAGCAAGATTAGAATCAATTGGTAGTTGACTGTAGTCATTTTCAAAGTATTCTTTAAAACTGTATAGTGTCTGATCTAACAATAATTGTTTGACGCTATTGCAAAATTGCTGATCATTATTCAAAGACTGAATGTGTGCGGGGAGTTTATTGAACAGTTTCTCTCCCATTATAGTGGGTAGTTTCTTAGTCATACACAGCCTAGGCACAGTTGGTTCCAACAATACTCTGTTTATCTTGGTTCTATTTGAGTTATAAGTCTTAAGTTTAAACAAATGTGGATTTCTTTTTACAAACTTTATAATCTCTTATATATTTTGTAACACTGACGTCAAAATGTTCAACTCTTTGAAATGGTTTCTACAAGACTCTCTATATCTACCTCCCACAAGTACTCTTATTGCTCGTTTCTGCATTATTAACACTCTTTCAAAGTCTGTCGCATTGCCCCATATACTTATGCCGTATGAAAGTATAGAGTGTATGTATGAGTAATAAGTTTCCTTTAGGTGCTCTGGGCTTGTTATTGGTTTCAACTGTTTTAATGCATAAACCCCTTTTGCCATTTTTTTACAAGTATTATTAATATGTTCTTTCCATGTTAAGGAGGGATCTAAATCGAATCCTAATAGCTTAACATGCTTTGCGTATATACATTCAGTTCCATTCTCTAATATTAATGGAGCTTCTTTAAAGTTTGGTGATACAGCATTGAAGGACATTATATTCGTTTTATCAGTATTCAGTTTCAGACCATTCACCGTAAACCAGTTTTCTAACTCTCTTAAAGTTTTATTTATACATTTCTGAAGTTCTTCATGTGAGTCAGCGGTTATAATCACTGTCGTATCATCTGCATACTGGATGACTTCTCCTTTAATTGAACCTGCAACTCTAGATTAGAAGGCAGAGTCACTACCAACCTAAGCTAACAGGCCAGTCAATTTATGGAATCGTTGTACATACTATATGAGAATCTCTCGTATACGACGGACCAGAGCGTACTATAGCCAAAAATCTTTTATCACGATTTCTAATCACCTCGATAAGCCATACATGTTCGTTATTTTCTTGTTAACCAACCTTATTATATTGTGTTACGGAAAATTGGTTTTCTAGTCGCTTCCGGGAAAGTTTAATTAGCTTGCGCCTGACAAAAGAAAGGATAATAGGAGGGCACGTGGGGACACTACTGATAGTAGCTGTCTATGGAATACTAGTTGTAACTTCATTGGAAAGTGTATTAAATTGGATTAAAATAACTATTTATTAATTTGTGTGCTAAGTATTTTTTTTAAATTATCTGTGTTTTGTAACATGTGTGCTTTTTTCCTTTCTATTTATATGTATGTCAATTTTGTATATACATATGTAACAAAATATAGTATTTTAGCGAAATAATATTAAATGATTTATATAAAAGATCCCTAAGTTACTGGTAGTCATAAGATAATACTATTTTCGTGCCAAAAATGTCCTTTAAATTTCCAATATACGTTGTTTCGTTCTATAACAAGCACCAGAAATCTAAATTAATTTAGAAATGGTATTAAGAAAATAAATAATAACAGTCCTATGACAATGCGTATTTATTATTTTAATGTGAAACAAACGCTCATTTTAAAACTAGTAAATAGTAACATAAAATAATAAACTAACCTGACTTACATGGAAAATAACTAAATATCCAGTTCAAGTTAAACGTATCAAATAGTTTATAAAACTTAAGTTTATTGCAACGGGTAAAACTATTTTGTGTAAATTTTGAATTGGATATTTCTGATTACACTTGTAGTTTTACAACTAGGTACATTTTAGTTTTACTCTGCTACGGTTTCGTAGAATTTCGTAGCACCTCTACGAATTTGTAGCTATGCTACGGAATTGTTACATGAAATTGCTCTGATGGATTTACACGAGTTATACCAGAGTTATCATACCACTTAGCATGACTAAATTTGATACATCAACAATTCCAAAAGAATTTAAGAAAAACTTCGCATAAAGATGCTGAATTCTGTTTTCCCCGTAAATTATGATCTAGCAATCTTCAATGCGAGAGTGAGTCGGTTCTTACTGGGAAAATACGGTCCTTGGCTGATCACGAACTTACCGTCAGATTTTTCCTGAAAAACAAAAGCATTTTAGTAAAAATACTTACTTAAATTTCAAAGGAGTATTATTTTTTATAGTAGTTAGTTCGTTATCATGCCAACGATATACATGTTGTTGAGAAACCAATACTATCATATTTTGTTCGTTATCAAAATAATTATATTAAGAATAATTATAAGTTACGTTTCAAAATTATGCAGAATTTTGCGTAAAATTATTATAAACAATTAAGAGTTAAGCAACTCTATTAATAGGCGTCAGAAAGTTAGATTAATAAGCCTTCATGCCCGGCCAAATCGAATTCAAAGCAAAGTTATTTACGGATATTTCTATTTTCATACTTAATAGACAGGCTTCTAATATGTAAAATAGCTATTGTTATCGTTTTTATGATAAAAATTGATACAATGTTTTTTCATTTTCACATTCATAATTATTAGGTTTAACAATATCATGTTAATAGTTGAAGTAAACAAGTTTTGAGTGTTACAAATTTTTTGTTGTTTTCTACAGTTTAGACTAACGAAATCATTACAAATCAAATTAAACTCAGAAATATGTAGAGATTTTTCGCTGCGACTGACTTTAAACATCGAACTTGGTGGTTCTTAGATGTGTTCCTCCACAAACCACCGCCACACCTCACCTCCTAGCCAAAGTGGCTTTCGAGGCTCTTAAGGTCTTACCAACACCGCACCTCGTGTCTTCACGTTTTGTTGTTTTTTTCAGCAAGATATTTTCGTCAGCACGTGTTTCGCGTCTCCACGAGGCATCCTCAGGATGTGTTGACTCCACGAACTTCTGTCCAAAATTCGCTCGTTTGTTGTTTGAAGCCGGTAGCCGAGCAATCGCAGCGGAAAACCACTACATATTTCTCCAGGGTTTCATTTACAATGAATTTCCGTAAAGTAACGCGTGATTCAATATCATATTGAGTCAAAAGTAAAACCCATTCTAATGAATTCATCTTCGAGCTAAACATTACTCTCACATTTATTTGCTTCAAAAAGGATTACATATGACACGCCCAAAAATGTCACCTACCTAATATCCATGCACCTAATGTTTTCTACATCCTTCTATGCCTCGAGTATTAGTTGGCCCGTACTTTGAGGCTGTGACGTCAGAAATTCACTAACTAGATTTGGTACTGAGGCGAGACACAGCTTGTTGTACTCTTGGAAGAATGAGGAACGTTTACAGTATGGGTATATTTTCCAAGATTAGGTAGGTACTTGCCCTTATGCTTGAAATCATTTTTCTTAGTTGAAATTGAGTTATATGATAAATTTTGATGCTGTTTACAATAAAAGGAAAAATATGCAGCCGTTCGTCATGTTTTTTGCGTAAAAACATGATCATTTTAGGAGCTATTCTATATCTCTACAAATTAACATTAAATACGTGGAAAACCACTGAGTGAATTCACAAAATACTGTCATAGCATATTGAAATGATTACATTTCTGAAAATTACGAAAAAAAGTGTCATTAAAAATATCGTAAAAATATGTTTACGAGGCAAAAGCGTTAGGAGAACTGACAACAGATGGAGTAAAGCAGTTACAGAGTGGTGGCCTAGAACTGGCAGGCGAAGAGTGGGTCGTCCGGTCGCGAGATGGGTCGACGACATCGTCAAAGTCGAGGGTCCAACCTGGATGAGGTCTGCACAAGATCGACGCAGGTGGCACATACAAAGGGAAGCCTATACCCAGCAGTGGGATCCCAAGGGCTGTGGATGATGATGATGATGATGAGGCAAAAGCTTACCTCTATGTACATTATGTTACATTTACTTGTACCCATACTCTCAGTACAGTACCCTCGCCAAAGCAAATTAGCCATAACTTTGCCCTAAGCAGTAATGCTGGCGAAACATCGATACATAATCGATGAACAGAGTTCCCAACTCGAAATTAATTTGTTAATATTTTGCGATTCAGTTTAATTAGCTTCCGTAAGGCGGTGAAACCAAGTTACTGCTCACAATGGGAGCACTCGGTCCAGAGGGGCTACTTAGATACTTATTAAAAATTATTATATTCCGTCCTCTGCCAAAGGTTCAAAATCCTGTTAACCTAAAAGATCTCAGGCCTATAAGTTTATTGCCATGCCTCTCAAAAATTATGGAAAAAGCGGTATGTACACAATTAACAGATTACCTTGAAAAAAACAATATATTGCCAGCAGCTCAATCAGGCTTCCGGCGAGGTCGCAGCACTACTAGTGCTCTGCTAGACGTAACTGACAATATATTGTGTGCGCAGGATAAGGGTATGTGCACAGTTCTAGTGCTGCTAGACTTTTCTAGGGCGTTTGATTGTCTGAATACAAATCTCTTGTTATCTAAGCTTAGTTATTACGGCTTCGACTCCGCGGCCTTACGTTGGTTTGACAGCTATCTAAGTAACCGATATCAGCGAGTCAAAGTGACTAGAAGTGATGGTTCTACGGTTCTTTCTGATAAGTTGGCGGTGACTCGAGGAGTCCCTCAGGGGTCAATATTAGGGCCTATTCTATTTATTTTGTATTCCGCAGATATTTCTAACGCAATTAAGCACAGTAGTTACCATTGTTATTGTGATGACACCCAAATTTATATATCCTGCAGACCGAATGACATTAATGAAGCTATAGGTAAGCTTAATGACGATCTGGCCAGTATAGCCGAGTGGTCCGCTAACAACTGTCTGTTGCTGAATCCGCTGAAAACGAAGTATATTATTTTTGGTAGTAAGCATCAGCTAGCAAGCCTGGCTCCAACACTAGACGTTATGTTGTTGGGTGAGCCGGTCGAGCGCGTGTACGAGGCCCGCAATCTTGGTCTCATTATGGACAGTGAGCTGCGGTTTGAGAAACATGTCACAAATTGTATGCGGGAGTGTTTCTACAGACTCAAGGTTTTGTACAGAATGAGACCATTCTTGTCTACGGCGCTTCGTATACAGCTTACCGAGTCATTAGTTTTGTCGAAACTCAATTATATGGATACGGTCATCCATCCGCGTCTCCTTGCCAAAACTAGGAAGGTGTTACAGAGGGTACAGAATGCATGTGCTCGTTACTGCTTCGATATACCACCTCGTGCCTATGTAACACCTTTCTTAAACAAGAACGCACTGTTAAAAATGATGCACCGTAGAAAGCTTCACCTAGCATGCCTTCTATTTGGAGTGGTCAAGCATGGCGAGCCTTCCTATCTGCACGCGAAGCTGAGCTGGAAGCCGGGCCGGCACTCGCACGGCGCCCGCGCATGCTCCGCGCCGCTTCTCACACAGAGACACGCCACTGCCGCCTTCAGAGGTAGCTTTCGTTATGCGGCCTCCAAATGTTGGAACAACATCCCGCCTCCGATAAGGAACCTGCGTACTTTGTATACCTTCAGACTAAAATTAAAGAAATTTATTTTAGAGCATCAAAAACGAGAAGCCCTTTTCAGAAACGACACCAGCGCAATTTAATACTCACGTTCAATTCTATATATTTACGATTCGTTTTGCAGTACCTACATAAGTTTTTGTCCATAAGTATATATTTTATTCTGTATATCAGTATTTTATATGTATTAGTGTAGCCCTAGCTCTTATGTAATATCTTTTTTTATTAATTTTATTTCATTTCTTCCACTACCAGTGTTCCTCTTTGTATACGTCCTTTGTTTGTTTGCCTGCCTTCTTGTACGTGCGTGACGTCACAGCCAGCCCCAACGGAAGACCAGCGCTGGTTGCTTCCATACAACCAGCATTATGCTGAGTTGGGGCTGTGTTGTGGCAGATTTTATGTTTGTTTTTTATGATTTTACTCCTGTGTGTTTTTAAAATCTGTCACAATAAATGTTTTCTTTCTTTCTTTCTTTCAAAAAATAATTAGAATTAGAAGTAATGAAAAATGAGGCTCATTAGCTTATGAGTTCATAGGTAATTTAGGTAAGCGTATCGTATTAAACCCTCATCTGCAACATACATCTACATAGGTAAGAATGTTATACTGTAGGCTGCAGCAATCCTTAATTTCGTACTCAAACGCAATCCTATGTTACTAAAAAAACTCGTTTAAACATATCTTGTTTATTACTAGTTTATAATATGTTCAAATAGTCTAATGAGTAAATGAGATGTAATATTATTTATTTGACTGAAGCATCTAGTGACAGTAATACGAACTCCATAATGGTTTAATTTTTAAAGTGACCTCTTTATACTGGAAGTAATTATAATTTTGTACTCCGCCAAGTTAAACAGAATGATCGTGAACTGTTTCCTTAGTAACCGGTGAATTGAGCACAAAGTTTGGGCACTTTTTGAAACTTATTTCCCAAGTTAAATTGTACGAATTGAGGCTGAGACGTATTTTAGCTCAAAACACAGGCGAAATGCCTGAAATTATACAAAAACTTTAGCTCTTGGTAGGAAGTAATATTTGTATATTGCTTTTTTGTGTCTTCGAAGAAAATGTATTTAATTAAAAATTTTATAAACTGTACTTTCTTTTCATTATTTCTGTGTGCGAGATATTTTTCATTAGTGAAGCTACTTTCTCGTACAACTTTTATCATTAATATTAACCAAATATTCAATCAAAACTTACGTTATATGGCTACGTTAGAATCTACGTGTAACTTTTACCAAATAAAAAAATTCGTCATAAACTATATTTAATAACCAGCACAACTTTAATAAAAAAAAAACAGCAACGCAGACCAACAAAGGCATCACACACATCCACATTAGTATTACCAAATCATCGATAAGCCCTCGGATTTATCGACACAGGTCACATCACTATTCCGCTCGACACAGCGACTTGTCGTGTAGATCACGTTTACAATATGGCTGCTTTAATGCATGACAAGTATTGAAGTATTGGACCAATTTGTAGGACGATTCGGGAAGTTTACATGGTCGTAGTTTGTGGTTTTATTGCCGAGGACTCACTGATTACATGGTTTATGACAGAAACGGTTTGAAGTGGTAATGAAACGTGCAAAATTTGAAGACCTCAATATTGGTGTGCGTTTTGCTTTATTCATAATTTTGTGTTACATTTTTAAAGTGATATTTTTATGTCAACTTGTAAAGAATTTCTTGTCATATTTTTCTCTTGCATGTATTTTTTTTGTGGTTATTGACAAAGCTCACATCACTATTTCCCCGCTCTACACTACGACTTCAATCAATCAATCAATTTGTCTTTATTGCACACCAAAATAAATAAACAATATGAAAAAGACTATACATAATATATGTACAAGTGGGCAGCTCTATCACCTTAAGTGATCTCTTCCAGGCAACCTTAGTAAGAAACTTAGCGACTTGTCGTATGTATTGTAAACCTGATTCACAAATCACGTTTACAATATGGTTGCTTCAATGCATAACAAGTATTGAACCAAATTGAAGGATGATTCGGGAAGTTTACATGGCCGTATTATGTCGTTTTATTAACTAGAGGTCACTGATTACATGGTTTATGAAAGAAACAGTTTTTAATTATTAATGAGGTGAATATTTATTATTATTGTAAGTTGTAATGAAACATGCAAAATTTAAGAGGCCTCTGTTTGGTGCTCGTTTGTTTATTGTACAAATATGTAATGTTATGTAGCTAATGTTATGTCAATATTTTAATCGCAACTACTTGCAACGTATTTTAACACGTTTTTATTAGGTTAACTTGTAAGTAAGTAAAAAATATTGAATAATTAATAATTATAATGCTATATTTGATTTTTGGACAACATTGTTTGTAGCATGAGATAGACACTCGTGGTTGGTTAAAGTTTTATTAAGTTTTCAATCAAAACAAACTTGAATATTATGTAAAGCGGTATCTGAACTATTTACAATATTTTCTCTAGTGACATATCGACACTCATAATTGTAATTTCTTTTTTTAGTCAATCGAATCTAAATATAACCATAATTATTGACAACAAACAAAACATACTATTTCCAACTACAACCAAAATGGGAGCACTCAGAAAATCTTTAGAGAGGCCTAAATATAGTCTCAAGACTAAGTGCTCCAGCCCACTGCCTGATTGATAACTGTATCAGTTTTTGTGTCGGTAAAAATTGTATTAAAGCTCTGATATCTGTATTAGACGTAGTAGTATTTAAATTTAATTGCACATTCTTACTACAAAACTACATCACCGCTCAGGTAGCAGGTTTCCACCACAAATACTAACAAGTGTTTAGTAAACGCCCCGCGAACAACATCACTGTGAGCTGTTTAACTGTTTACAATGCAATTACACGCCATCAACATTCTACTGCTGCTCTGAATAAAACTCCATTTCGCACGGCTTTATGGTTGAACCATAGACGTTTACTTTGGACTTTAGTCACGTTTTGTATGTAAATTGAAGACTTTATGTTTGAACCTTCTTAATCAATCAAGGTAATGGATCGTCATCATCATCTTCATCATAAGCCCGTTATCACCCGCTGCTGAGCATAGGCCTCTCTTTTTTAAGTAAAGGATAATTAAAGTTTTTGGCCAGGTTTCAAAAACATAATATTGGTTTCTTCTTCCAGTGCCTCTCCTTAATGGAGGTTGGCCGTCAGCTCAGCGAACTTGTCCCTATCTAATCTAATATTGGTTTGGTAAAGTCATATAAGTACATGTTATTCTCGCAATTTTTAATTAGCATTCCAATTGTGTGTATACTGTGTATAAGATATGAGTAGAAATATCGTAACATGAATAAAATGTTTTGAATCATGTATTTTTTATGTATCATGTATCATTTAAATTAATTTGGCATACACACATATAATTAATTTCATCTTTTTTCAAATGTTTAATTCACAAGATATGCGTAAGTTAACGCTTGAAACGTTTGAACTTACAGCAAAAAAACGTTTGTAAGTTTTTTGTATGTTGTTAACCCTTTGTGACTACTATTACTACTATTTTTTTTTGTCTTATATCCTTTATTAGCGTCATTTATTATCAACACAAAAAGGCGTGGCCCTGCCAAATCAATTATCAACACATTTGATTAAAACCAGTCTATAATAAAATCAAAGTAATACATTTCCATAAAATAAATCACACAATACCGCATCTTCTTAAAGCGTGAGTTCCACGGCAGCGGACGATATTGCATATTGTGCAGGCGACCCGGCACCCGCACCCAGGGGGACATTTGCGCAGCTCCTTATTTAAACTGAACAGATTGTTCGCCCGCTCTGAGAATAGCTAAGCTGCCAGCTACTTGGGATTGTTTGCTTAGAAAAAAGAAAGTTAAATGAAATACCTACAGACGATGTGAGCTTAAGAAATTGTTAAGTAAATATTATAGACGGACTCGTTATCATTATTTTGTTTTTTTTATGCATAAAATTATTCACGTATAACACTATGATTGAATGGTTACAAATAAAGCTACAGCAACCGTTCCCTGTAGTAGACATACTATCATACCTTGTATTACAATGTTTTTTAAAAAATAATTATACAAACACAAAATAATATCACAGATTATGTCTTCGGTTTGTTATTTTATTCCTCTCGTCAAATGCGTCAATCGTTTGAGGCCCTGCTATTGGGCAACAAAGCCATGGATTCAAAAACAACGTATCAGAATAGGAACTTTTGTATTTTATACATCAATTTGTAAAAAAATGCTGTTAGTTTTTATTCCATGCACTCTTGCATTTATCATTCGATTTTAAAGCGTAAAAATCAGACAGTACATTCAAATCGAAATATTACGTAACATAGTTTATCTTCCTAAACCATCTGAAGGTAGCTACTGGGCTACAAGGCCGTGGATTCAACAACAATGCATCTCTAGCAACGTAGAATGATCTCAGAGTATGTATCACATTACATATTTACATTATAATTATGAATGAAAAATAAACCATCGGCTTGTTTTCATATCCGCTGTTTAAAATATGAAAAAAAACGTTTTTTTATTACATTTATAATTCTAATGTATAGTGCATCAATCAGGAAATGCATTCAAATGCAGTCCCAACTCTAAACGTTACGTTTACCCTCCTAAACCGTCTGAAGCTCTGCTATTGGGCAACAAAGCCGAGGATTCAACAACGTATCTCCAGCGACGTAGAAATATCGCAGATTGTGCAGCTATCAATAGGTAGCAGCTGTTGCGTCCGCCTCAGTGAATGCCCAACGAATTCGCTCAATCGTTTGTTGAGATTAAATTTTGTATAAAAGTTATGTGGAAAATATGACTGGATTGTTCTATTGTTTTGTTTGCATCTTTATAAAAACTTATATGAAGGAGACATAACGTACGTAGGTACATATGTGGAGACACATTTGATAGCTCGTTCAATTCCAACACAAGCATCGCATTTAGACCTGCGTATGGTCTGTTTTTCTACAAGGTTATAAGTCACTACTAATAACTACCCACTCCTAAAATGACTGCTAGTTTCATTATAAAATTATATCCGTTATCCTTAACAAAATATCAATTCAATTGTTCAATTTCGGTTTCTTCTAGGCAAGCGCGCTAGATCGTAGATTATAACGTTGCTTAACATCAGGCAAATTGTAGTCAAGAGTAAGCCTATAATCACGTAAAAAAAAATACTCACTGCGTGAATTATATATTATAGAAACTTTAGAAAGGTCAAAATCAGCATCCTAACCGAGCTAAGCATCTGACTAATAACTGGATATTAAATTTGATCCAAATTCCTGCAATGAGAGAATTAACCAGCATACCTAATGGACAGGTTGACGCGTTATAAACGCTAGTTATTTTTAAGACAATATTTTTTGGTAAGCAGTAAGGTAAAACAACAATCATACTATCAAAAACTTGAACAATAATACAAATTAAGAAAATTGTATTTTTTTAACAAGAACTGATTTACGCTTGAGCAATTTTACTAAATTAATTCTGAATTTGTAAATATAATAATAAAAAAAAACAATTTATTATGACACAAAACCACAAGAAATACACGACACAAAAAAATTTAAAAATAATATAGGTACATGTTTTGTGTCACAATCCGGCCCCAACTCAGCATGTGCTGGATGCAAGCATCCAGCGCTGGTCTTCCGTTGGGACCGGCAGGTGACATCACGCACATAGGAAAGAATTCCATTCCAACATTTCTTCTTCCAACACGTACACTTACATAGGTACTTCTCGTTAAAAGTATTAAGATTAGAAACCTACTCATTGGTTCACATAATTGATTTTCGATTTATGTACATTACTAATCCTTTTCAGTAGTCATCCAACTAGCTATTTGGACAGCTACACTACATTTTGATTCAAGTTAAAATTGCTTACCAATTAAATGTCAGCCAATTTCCCAGGCCAGCAATGAAATTCTACAGTTCAGAGTGAACTAATAACCTAATAGCAGTGCAGTGAATGGATGCAATTTTACTTAATTAACCGTATCGCCATTGATCCAAACACAATGTTCACGAATTAAATGTCAAATGAAACTAATTAACGTTGGATTTGATAATTGTTTGCTATTAATCAGTTTGTATATTGTAAATTATTTCATATGTGACTTAATGTTTGCAGTTCATAAACATAATAAACTATGTGCTGTGGCATCTTAAACTTATCTCATTCTGTGAAAACCATTGCTGTACCTTAAAACACAAATTTTTAGTAGTCATAAATTGAGTGTGCTCATGATAATAGTAATATTAAATCAGTTTATTTAAATAAATCCACTTATAAGTGGCAAAAAAATTACAAAAACATCCGAAACTCGAAACAAACGTCTCAATTAGTCCTGACTAAGTTTTATAATCTCCAAAAATACGATTATACAATTCGCAAGTGCCATCCAACGTTACAAGTTTGCAGCTCAAATATATACAAAACGTTGAGTTGGCCAAAGTTTTGCTGTAAATCAACTAGCTGGATCGGTTCAGTGGTACGCCATTTACAAAATTAGGTCGTAGGTAGGTGACTGGCGCAACTGAGAAGCGACGCGGATGGGTGAAATATTATGATCGCTTTTTGCTAAGGCTCTGGAAGATTTGGTATAATAAGGGATGGGGACTTTTTGTTGAGTTGGCTGGGGGAGTTTAATTGAAGCTTACTGGTGACATACTTATATGTAAGTGCTGGATATAGTGGGCATATTCTATCAGCTATTCAAAAATCTCCAATGAAAGCGAAAAACAAAAGCAACACGAAACCTTTTCGTAGTGCTTTTCTCTTCATTTCCTTGTATTGGTAGTACGAATAAAAAAGATATAATAAGAAACTTCAATCATCTTTTTAATTCGTACATTGTTCCTTTAACAATAACATTTTCAATTTCCACCTCACATATCGACTGCATTGCTTTGAATAGAATGACTAATTGATGCAAAACATTCAAACTACGAACACTATAACCGAAACCTTGCTTGCTTCATTAGTCAAATAGCAAAAGTACATGCACAAGGTACCTGTGTAATGGATACTTCATAGCTGCAATGCAGATGTCCAAATAAAACTGCAAGAACAGAGTTTGCATAGTGAATGTTTGTGTTTTTGAAGTCGATCAAACTTGTTTTCTTTAAGGGTATTTTTTGTTAGATCCATAAAGATGTTTATTTTAAAAGAAGAGAAAGCTCTTTGCGATAAGGTTGCCAGTTAGGCTAGGCCTTATTAAATTAAAAGTAAATTTTTGTATTGTGCTGGCGTGTTTCATAAATCGTATCTATCTATGTATTAAAGTGAATAAGTAATATTGCAATTCTGAATAGGGTCTATAAGCTTTTATTAATAACTGCATTAATGTATTTAAATAATTGTAGTAATATTTTATAAGCAAGAATTCATAAATTATAAATTTCGAGAACGCTACGATGAAAAAAATGAAATAAAATGGTTTACCTACTATAATATAATAGAAAAAAGAATATAAAATATAATTTAAATTATTTATTTTATTCTACGAGGATAAGAGGTTAATTGAACAATGCGATGTTTGTGCTTAGTAAAAATACTAATAAGCTAAGTAAAAAAGGGTATTCACAAACACCTCTCTAAGCTGGCAAAGTGCTGCAGCACCTCTGGAGTTGCAAGTGTCCATAGGCGACGATGATTGCTTACCATCAGGCAGATCGTCGGCATTTTTGCCACTTTTTTTTTATAAAAAAAAAAAAAAAAAATACATACTTATGCCCCCAAAATAAAAATAAAACATTTACACCCTTTCGCTTATGCAGTTCTAATATTTTGTACAGCAATCGTATTTTTATTTCAGATTTAACTATAATCATATAAACGTTACAAGTAATTGCTTCTCTTACTCCGTATAAAAAAACTTTTCTTTATTGCTTAGAAGTAATATACAAAGTACGGGTTCTGCAAATTAGAACACTATGCGTATATCTACTTCCAAAAGTTCTTCCCAAGTTGTTTATAGTTAGCGCCAGAACGCATTATTACCGAATTAATCACCATTGGAGCTTGAAAGTGAATTATTTTCCGATTCGACTCCAGATGTTCGCGGAACGAGGTTTTTTTCTGCGACGAAAACTTTCCGAAAACGATTGTTTAAATAATGCGATAAGATATGGCGAGATTTTCTTTTGTCTTTATTGACTTTTGTAGGACATTATTCAAACCAAGCAAGCATGTACACAAAAAAGCATAATTCTGATTTTTTATTGTTTTATCTCAAAATGCATTTGTAAAATAAGATTCATTTCCATTGAATATCTATTCAAGTAAGTAGTTTTGAGAGGTCATATTTAGTACTGACTTTATAAATAAATAAATACGGCCCCTGGAAACATTATGATAGTTAAATTTGAGAAAACCTTAGTGTAATTGTAACGCTATTTCTATTGGTTTGCTATACATTTAAAATTAATTTAATTATTGAAAATTAAATCCAAATATAATATAATGTCAGTATGTTGACTATACACCTAGCAATAGCTAACTTTTACTGACGCAAATTCATATTCAGGTATACAAAAACTTTTGCTTTATATATTAGCGAGATAAAACACAAAATAGCACGCAAATACTTCAAAATGCAGAACATTTTGCTTGTTTTTGCGCAGAAACAAGGGATTTACTCCTAAAGTGCACGTCTGGAATGTGCACCTGTGTTCGGTATAAACTGAGAGCGATGTCGCAGACTACTACCCGTATGAGCTTCTTTGTATCTGTTTGTTATATACAAAAATATTTTATTTGATAGTAGAAATAAAGTGTCTTCAAAGTAATTTTTTATAGTACTACGAGTAGTTATGCATAACGAGACAATGTTACACGATTAGTTCAGTAATTTGAAAGTTTTCGTTACTGTCTTCAAATATTGTATAAATTTTTAAAAAAACATTCAAATTTGTTTGCCTGTTTAGGCTTAAAGTACGAAGGTTTCTTCGTACTTTAGCTTTAGATACACTGCATATGTATCTTAATGTTCTAAAATTTTATTATTAAATTCAAAATAAATTTTATTCAGTTTATTTTATTATAACATATTTTTTTGGAAAAACTTTTGAGTGTATTCACTACCAATATAAGCGAATGTCATTATTAACACATACATAATTTCAGAATCAATTTTACGGTTCTTAAAGACACAACACAAACGACAACAGTCCATTTTTCCAGTCAAATGTGCAATTTCTTCCATCATTGTATAGTTTTCCAATGACGTCGTTTGCTATTTGCGACAAACACTCCCATAAGTGCAGGCTAAAGTATGAGCGTTAGTTTTGCTTATTTCATGAGAGTTTTATGGCTCTTTATTTCGGTGAGGGTTTTATTACGGTTTTTTTATAAGGGCTCCTTTCTAATTTGCTAAGCGTTTTCCTTGTGATGGAATCTGTTTTTTATTTATGACTAGTGGACGCCCGCGGCTTTACTTGCATTATTTCAGGATAAAAAGTAGTGTATGACACTCCAAAGACCTCATACTACCTACATACCAAAAATCATGATGATCCGTTCAGCCATTTTTGTGTGATGAGCGTTTCAATAAACAGACAACCAGATAAACATACAAACGTGTTCTGCTATAAATTCGAATTACATACATATCTCCCCAACCATTTTTTTTGAAAAATATCTTCTATGTTCATACCTTCAGTCCTCTTCAGCTTTATTATATGTATAGAAGATGCACCAGCAAAACTAGTGAAAAGAGCTGCTATTATTTTAATAAATACCTTTTTTTATGAAATATACATATATAAATGTTAATGTCATGTATAAATGTTTATGTTTATTGTTGAAGTTTTTATAGTCAAATTTCATGTGCTCGTTATTGTACACCCCGTCTAGTTTTTTAATAATTTCCTATCCATCTTACGTTTACCTGGAAGAGATCGCTTTTAGCGATAAGGCTGCCATTTGTAGCATTCGATTTTTTTCCGTTTTGTACTATGTTTTTTTTATGTGAGTGTCCAATAAAGTATTAATCAATCAATTAATCTATGCGATGTATAACAAACAAAATGTTATTCAGACAATGAAAACCCACACAAGTTTTATTGAAATGCACCAATAAAATAATCAAAATATTACTAGCTAAAAATCTCCTTGTCTCAGTTCCCCGTGAAAGCCATTCCAAGAGAAAATTATTTGTATATTTAGCCTAGTCTATATGTTATAATTTGTTGAGCGTACATATAACTAATTAGCACGTATCATTTTGACGTCACGAAAACTGTCTCAAGCCAAATTGAAAAATCTCACCAAAAAGCTTTTGAAAATTAAATTATTTTGCATTAATTAAGCACAACATGATCCCCACAGAGACATTTGAATTAATATAAACAAACGCACGAGAATGGAATATTTGAATAAAGCTTGCTCGCAACTTTGCAGCACATTAATTTAATTTGAATTAGGTTCTGGTTTTAACAAAATATAGTTATTGGTACAAGCTTCTCGCATAATAAATTTAATACTTGCAGATTAAGTTCGTGAAACTTTTTTAAGGGTTTTGTGTTCATGAAATGATAGTATTTTATCTGTATATTTTGGTGTTATTTTATGTATTGATTCATTTTTGCAAAGAAAAGAATGTTTAAACTTTGACGTGTTTGAATTTTTGATAGTGTCGAATGAACTATAATTTTTAGTATTTAAACAAATACAAATACATATTTTAGCTTCCAAAAATATATTTTGCCTATTAATCACCCATTAATCACAAATAATTAATAAAGCATATTATGTTACATAAGAATTCAATTCATCACACAATTCTTACAATTTTTGACACAGGAGTTTCTCTCTCTTATATATTAAATTATGTTATATGATAAAGTATATGTATATTAATGTATTTTATGTTCATCTATTATAGTATGTTTATTATAATTATTGCATTTACTTTGATTTCCCTTCCCTGCCCTGATCCCTGCCAGATTGGTTACCTGAATGAGATCGTTTTGAGCGATAAAGTTGCCAATTTTATTGAGTAAATCGTACACAAATAAGTACTAAACTGATCTGAACTAACACAGATGTGAAAACATCTGTTAGAAATTCGATTTTTTTATTTATATATGTTTCATTGTGTTTTCTATCCATGTATCTATGTATACAAACTTATTACTTTATTTGTCACCGCTTACTTTTCCCAATATTCGCGTTATACATGCAATCGACTAACAGAAGAGTTAGAAATTCAACAGCAATATCGACTAATAGAAACTGGAGCCAAAGTTCTAATTAGATTTGTAAAGTATTTGTGTTTACAGAATTGGAAACTTGGCTGTATTTAAGTGTACGGTTATTATTTATGAATGGCAAGCTAATTGGTTTGAGATTGTATCCTTCAGGGATCTTGTTTTGAAGTTTATTTTGAAGACCTACGATTGGGCTTGTAATTTTGATAGAGATATTGTTAATTCATTAATCACTTGTTTGAGAGATACAAAAGTAACTAAACAAAATAAATTATATTAAATAAACTGATTTAATAAGTACGATAAAGGTCTTCGAACAAGCTTTGTTTTTTATCCATTCTGATTTGATTTTATTAGACACACACACAAATTCTTATTACCGTATAATTTTTATTTGAAAAGATTAAAGGAAACCGAAACATCTCCGAAAAGTTTTCTAACTTGAAACCAATTAGATATTAGGTACTACCTATAGGAAAGCCTACTATTTATTTTGTTACAAAAAATACTGTGCTTATAATAATTGTTATTTCAGATTTTAAAAGTTTTTGCTTAGACTCCAGAAACGTTTTGATAACTAACTTATTCAAAATGATCCCGAACTGAATAAAACATAATCACACTGAGTTCCAGAACTCAAACACACCTAATGACTCCAAAACCCATTTGGTATTACGGTACGTTACACTCGTGCAACTATGTTTGCTATATAGGTAGCTGTACTGAACTCCTATACGGATTCATTTGACATGGGTGTATGGGTGTACAACGACAGGTCGACATCGAAGCCCTTTGGGCATTCCCTTGGGCGCTATAATTGCCTGAAAACATTTTATTGAGTTAGGTTGTTTTATAAACATGTATTCCCTTTATTGAGGGAGTTCTTCGTTTTACAAGGTATAAATGTGGTAATAATTGACACACATTTTATATAAATCTAAATAATCACTGTTATAACCCGTTATAAATATGTATTTTTTGCAAACAGTGCTCTGACAAACAAGATTAAAAAGTTCACGCTCAGAGTAACACTGTATTGTAAAGGTCAAAAAGCCAACATTTTTATCAAACAAGCGTTTGAAGAGTTTTTGACAAAATCAGTTAAAAATACATTCAGTGAAACAATAACCTCCTCTCTTTAATAATACGTTGGTTAAAAAAGGGACAAAGCCATTCCCAAATTAAGTAGGCATTTTCTCAGCTGGTACGTCTACGTAGGCGCGGTCCAAACAATATTTTAAACTTTGCATAAAATATCCAAAGTTCCCGTGACAGGTCATCCTCGGTGGCATTTTGCGGGCGACCTGACACAAAGAGGCTTGTGTAATGAATAATAAGGGAAACAAGGAAAGTAGTTCAATACCGTTTGACACTACTGTTTAGCCAAGAAAATGATGTGTGTTGTGGTGACACTACTGGTATCATAAAATAAATATACAACAAATATATAAATTATCAAATTTGAATTACGTGTAATACTTTAATTGTTTTTATTTATTGACTGACTTCCAAAAAATTTGTTTATCAAGTCTTGAGAAAGTTATTTTTATTATAATACTATAGTTATATTTATAATATAGCTTTTAAAATGTATTACATTTGTGTATTGTTTTTCATTACATATAAGATCTATGATTTTTTAAGGTATTGTTTTCAATGTCAAAAACGTTCCCGTGACGCTGTCTATTAATAAGTTATAAATATATTTCCATTAAAATTATGGCAATTTTTTTTATATCCTCACTTTCTATAATATATGTGTATCTAAATAAAAAACAAATAAAACTGCAACTCCACTTCATGGATGCACCAGAGGTCATACAAAAATTTGACGTATGTCATACGTACGTCAGTGTTAATGTAAGAAAATCACACGTCAGTGGTTAAGGGTTAAAGTTGTGGTGGTACAACTATGGCGTTCATGGGTAGTGTCAAAATTTTCAATCAATCGGTGTGTGAAACTGTATTATCTTAGCAAGTCCCCACACAAAGAGCCTTGTAAAGCTTGTATAATGAATAATTTGGCCCGGAAGAGGGTCGAGGCAGATTGAAGATAGCCCGGGGTATCGGAATGTAGGCATTCGTGTTATTTAGCGGTAGGGACCGCCGCCGTTTTATTTAGTAGACTACAGATAATTGGGTGAATGTTTGGCAAAAGTTTGGTGAATTGGATTTTTGGACGCTCGTGTATGCTTACGTAGACTGCTGGATATACTTTTAATATGTTATTATTAGTGTGCTTTCTTGGTTTCTCTCTAGGGGATGATAGTGGTTTGACCCACGTTGGTTTATATAAAAAGTAGCCTGTCTCCGTTGGGGATCTATATAGGAAATATAAATAGAATAATATGATTGTGTACCTACGCTATGTGTCGTTACATTTAGTAAAATTGTAGAGTAGCGTTTGCCATTTTATCACGTTATTTTTAAACGAATTTTAGCAAGTTTGGCTTTAATACAAAACAAAATGAAGTATGCAGATCTAAAATAAAACATGTGGAAAATATTGAAAAACTTTAGTCGCAAACACTTTGACTTTTTTAAGCCCCGAGCTTTGTTTGTGATAAAACTTTTGTCGGTTTTAAAAAATGCAGTTTTAACAGTGAAAATCCAGGCTGAACTTTTAATCCGCTTGCAAACTTCCAAAAGTTACTTTGTAGGTTTTTAATCCCGAAAGCTTTCAGTGCGACGCAGACACAGTACCTATATAATAACGGAATAAATAAATCAGCTTTTTAATTAGGTTAAAACTTTTTAATTAAACAATATTTTTACACATGTCGTGACTCGGGGAACCTTGTTAAGGGATATTTACGAGAGCGATACATCACCTGTCTGCCCTCGGAGGGTATACCCACCACCTTCGTTAAATGTTCTTTAACTACAAAATTTCAAATCTTCAAATAACTTTAGTTTTACAGCTTTGACTACGATCTCGCTTATTTTATTTCCCTCGTAGTTTCTGATTCTCTCCGCGATAGTTCTCCGAGAACCATTTCAAGTTTTACAATCTTTAAAAGAGTCATAAAAGCTAAAAATATGACGACTTTCAAAATAACATTCCTCGCCTAGAGGCGCGCTGTTATCGTCTATCTTCGATAGTTTATGTCTTAGCTTAATGTTAAAAGCGATTTGTTCTTTTCCAACTCGATTTTCAAAAGTAGAGCTGAGATAAAATGTTTTTAAAGTGGAGATTTATGTTTTTATCCATTGTTTCAGGACTACAGCGTGGAATCAACAATGAACCATTTCGCGAAGCACTTGATTGTGATCGCTTCCTTGATGACAGTGAAACTCACTGTCACTGAGAGCAAGTACGAGGCGGTGCCAACTAAACATGTCCGGTACGACTACATCCCGATGTTCATCAACGTCTGCGACATCGAGGATCGGAGATCTAAAGTGCATTGCTACTGTGACAGCAACCTGCCCAAAATAGCCACCAGGGCCGACTGCTGGGTGTTCACCGGAGGCATTACGGAAGATGACCTCATCTGGCCCAATTTCTCTTCACAATCTGAAATAGAACATCTCACTTTCAACGTCAGATCGGACGATGCTCTCACATTTATACCGGCCAAAGCCATCGTGCGATTAGACAAGTTGAAACATTTAACAATTCAATTCGGAACAATAAAACGAATTCCTCCGTATGCATTCACGAATTCTTCTTCTTTACGGCAAATAATCCTGAAATCAAATAAAATCACGCACCTGGAAAAACATTCGTTTTCGCAAATGATGATGCTTTCGAATCTGAGCGTGGATGACAATCAGATTTCGGAATTGAAAAGGGACGTGTTCTTCAATCTGCCGAACCTTCACGTCTTGCACTTGTCCAACAACAACTTGAGCTTGATCCACGAGGGATGCTTCAAGCACTTAAACAATTTGATAGAGTTGCGATTGGATTATAATTACATATCAGTGGTGACGAGGGAAATGCTGGAGGGGCTCGAGAACCTTTCCAAATTGAATTTGAGGAATAACAAGTTGACGATGATCGGAAATTTGGCTTTTACGGATTTATGGGAGTTAAAAGAGTTGATGCTCGATAACAACGCAATAGAGTTCGTATCCGAGAGAGCGTTCGGAGGCCTCGCTCAACTCAGAAAGTTGACTTTATCGGGTAATAAGCTGGCGACGTTTTACGAAGATATTTTAGAGCATATAACGGGTTTAGTAGTTCTGGATTTAAGAGACAATCTGCTGTCTACGATATCCTACGAAACGATCCGGCCGTTCGTCGAGAATGACAAATCTACCTCCACTGCAGTTTATTTGGAAGGTGAGTCGGAACTTTTATATCCGTATTATTTACGACTTTTATGTGACTTTAAGATAAATTGTTTGGCGAGTAATAGCTTTATTCCAATCGAATGTTTATTGGATGTAAATTTTGCTATAAATTGTGTATTTCGTGACTATTGGAACGAACAAATCGAGCCAACCGATAAAATAAAAAGAATTTATTGGCACAACTCTATGCAGAGTCTTCCAATTTTCCAAAAGCGTGCGACCAAATTACCATACAAAATTGGTCGATTACATCACAGTAAACAACTCGAGCTCACGATGGCGCAAACAACGATATTCAGCTGTGTTCACACGTCGTCGCACAGCTTTTTACATGATTCGATTTGCGAGGGTGCGGTTACATGGCCAAGGAAAATGATAGGAACCGTGCGAACTCGTCGATAACCTGGTTAGGACAAATTGGGTGAACGATGGAAGCGGATAATGGTTTGTCAATGGTACACCTATATCACGGAGCCATTCGCTGTAATTTAATCACTCAGAAATGCCTTTTTTTGGCCGCATTGGGATACACAAAGGCTGTTGTAAATTTACTGCTCAAAGCAACGCAGACATCGACAAATTTTGGTAGAATCAAAATTGACCTAATTTAGATAGACTATGTGCTCGAAATAGTTAGACTTGAATGTTGCTCTTTGAACTTCCATTATAACCAGTGCTATGAACCTAGCGCCGCCAATAAAGAGCATTCATTACTCTGAGCTTCGAGTTAGAGCCGGTCCCCGTTGTTGACAAGTTCCTTTTGAGCTCAAAGCTCTGTAAGCGATTCATTATCAAACCAAACGGAGTCTTTCATGACTTAAGAGCTCTTATCGGGAAAGAAAATAAAAGAAATTTCGGCCTCGCTGCACATTTTTCGCGCACCATTCTCTCATTTACATTCAAAACATATAGTTAAAAGCAACGAGGCCATTGCAGGATATTGCTGGAGAACACCTTAACTGCTCAGAACTCTTTACCTTTATCGTTATTTTAGGTCTTTTAGGAATCTCGCTTCGAGGGAAATGGGATGTTCTTTTACATTAATTGGAACATTCGATATAGCTGTGGGTAGAAGAAGAAGAAAACTTCTATAATTTCGTTACGTAAAAACTTATCAAATTAGGCAATGTATTTATTAGCAAGCCCCAAAGATAACAAAATACAATATAGGCTGAAAAATATAAGTTTAGCCTACGGTGTGATTTCAATTGAAAAAGTAGGTTGGTACATACATTCCGAACCATTGACTTAGTAAATCTCAACTTGTGCCTGAATTTCTACCTGATGTTGAAACTGAAAACTGTAAACAAAATAAAGCTAGAGAGCAAATCCGAATGTATCGCAGTAACACGGCAAAAGGGACGGGAAACACATATTTCGCACGTTGAAATGGGACTAGTACGGCTTAACGTATAAATTTCAATGTCGCCAGAGAATGCAATAAATAAATGCTACGTAGTGATGTAGCCTGTAATGCGAGTGAGAAATTTATTTATAGCTAAAAACTTTAATATTTTAGCAAATATTAAAATATGGAAAGCAGTTGCTTAAAACGGTGATGATACATCCACACCTACATACATACAACTAACATCTACTTTGCCTAAGTAATGATATAATTTTCCTACTCAGTTCATACACTTGCTAACTTTAACTACGCAAAAATACTCTACATAAAGTTATTAAAGTAAATAGAAAATATTACAATAATGTTCAGAACTTTTCACGTTGATTGAGAGTAAAATTTTCACAAACAGCATCGATCCTTGTCACCAAATTTCATTCGAGATCTTGCAGATTTGCGCAAAATTCCGGCTACGTTCTCAGCTCGTGCTTGAAGAGCGAGCATTGCGGAGCGTGCCCGGACTCGACACTCAGATTACATACACCAAGTCCTTAGCAAAATCCAGTCAGTCCGTTTGAAAATATCTCCTACCGTCATATACCTTATTACATAGCATTAAAGTTCATATTTGCAGTGCATTAAAGTTCATATTTGCAGTTCATTTGTTATGCCCAAAAGAGATCGCTCTGTGGGGTACAAGACCAGATATAAAATGTGCACTTCCCTGATAAAGCCGAAGCTAAACGGTAACAGAGTTATGAAGTTTACAATCGCGGTAATTCCTGAGTCACATAACTCTAGCTAAGATCTTGTCAGCTTAGCGCCGTAAAACCGTATTTTATCCTTCCCATGTGAGGTGGAAGTATCCATTTAATTTGCTACGGCCCGAGACCGCCTCGTAGGCAGATTGTAAGGAAAATATGGCAAACTTTAGGATACGGCCACGGATACCCAGAAAAGGTAATTATAGAACGCTTTTATAAAATTGGATTAAATTCCCATTTACTGCAAACCCGAGGGTGCAAATAAGGGTACGATTTGATTATGCGAGAATTGGATTCCTAATTAACATGGAATTTGAGAAAATCAATGACAGGATAATGATGTCGCTTTAAAACTTTTGAACCGTTGCGTATTAAACAAAAACATATTTTTTTAACAGATACATTTACGTGATCATATGTATTTTATACTTGATAAACTGTTGTCGCACAATTACTATATACGAAGTCTTTATTTTTTACTGTTACAGAATTCTAAATCCAGGTTTTTGCTTAATAGTAACCTATAGTTACTTTTATGTAGACTCATAGAAACAAAGCCATCGTGAAACCCCAAAACAAACAAAGAAAACAAATACAGTTCTATTTCCGGTTTTATCATATTGCAATATAGACGCGAGATTTCCTATATTTGACTCGAATAAGTTTCATGGAAGCACAAAAGGGGCGATATGACCTCCAGGGTGAAAACATAAACTGTTACAATATATATATAAGTGTGTTTGGCCTAACCATCATAGTTTTATTATACTTGAGTTTGCTCTTCCTTTTCTTTCTTTGTAAAGAAAAGAAGCAGTATCATAATTTTAAGCAAGCTTTAAAATTAATTTGTGTATAAATATGTTCCACTACGAACGCAGTTTTTTATTATTCACTTTATACTGTAGATTATTCACTGTAGGTTTGGATGTTAGGATTATTAACTGTAGGTTATATTGTTTTATCAGAAAAATATTACAAATACGTGGATGCAAAATAATAGAAATAGCTCTTCAGGCTTTGACGAAAAATATATTTAACATAGAAACGCATACAAAAACATATCTATTTAGTTGATCCTCTAAATACCCATTACTAAGTTAGTAATTATGCCACGGTAACCATAAACTAGTCTCTAAGGACGGAGGTGTGTGACTTGAATGTTATTACTATGAGCTGACTTAATCAACATACAAAGAAATTATAATATAAAGACTTCTATTTAGAGACTTAATGATAAATGACAATAGGATGTAATTGAAACATTTTTTTTTCACTATTCTGTCTATCTCCTGGGCATAGGTCTCCTCCTACTCCCTCCATGAATCTCGGTCGAAAGCCGCTTTACGCCAGTCACTTCAAATCTGATAGAAACACAGTAGGAATTAATTTTTTTAACTTTAGTAGGCAATATATTGTAAAAAATACAGTGTATATCATGAATGATGCAAATCACTGCACAAACGCATTACACATGCATATCAGAATCATCTGAATCTATCTCATTTAATATCTTCCTACCTATATATAATATAGCATAGATTTGCTTTTCATTAAATTTCTCCTGCTTCAATAAACCGTCTTTTGAATATCATGCCGCTGGTAATCAATGGCGCTTGGTTTAAATGTTTAATTGATCAGTGGAAATAGTTGAAAATCGATATTGGACCTCAAAGCGTTAACATTAGTGAAGTCAATCTACCTACTCATAACGAATGTATTGTAATGATTTGAATGTATTGTAATCCGAGGCTGTGGAAATATGAATGTAACTTAAATAATATGATATTTATTCGAATGACTTTGTTATTTAAGTTTACAATGTGACACAGATCAGCATTGAGGCATTGAGTGTTTTGATTCTTACAATTTTTTTACTTTTTTGACGCAGATTCAAGGCAAGGATTTTTAAATAATATAAGGCAATCAATTATTACTTTCAGTACACGAATTTACTTAGTTTATAGTAAAATCACAATTTCACGGGTACATTCAAGTTACATGAATTACTAGTGGGTGCTCGCGGCTTCGCTCGCATTAAGAAGTAAAACGTGCATCCCCTATTTCACCCCTTTAAAAGTGGAATTTCCAAAAATCCTTTCTTAGCGGATGCCTATGTCGTAACATCTACCTTCATTTCAAATTTCAGCCCATTCCGTCCAGTAGTTTGGGCTGTGCGTTGATAGATCACTATATCAGTCAGTCAATCAGTCAGTCACCTTTGAGTTTTATGTATATAGATTGGTACGAACTAATCATCGTCATCATCACAAATTTAAGGGCAGGGCCCTTGTCTGTGGAGGCGCCATCCTTACCGATCTTTTGCCAATTCCTTATACGACATGACACCCGCCTTTTCTTTTACTTGGTCCATGTGTATGACCTTCTCGGCCTTCCTCTTCCTCTTCGGGCTTCCAATTTTCTTTCCATGATGTTTTTCATAAATTCAAACCATATTCTCTCTTTTATTTTCAATAGTCGCCATTATTATACGGTGCTCTTGGACCATGCTCAGCACTTCTTCATTGGTTCTTCTTTCTGTCCAACTAATCATACAAACATAATTTTGAAAGCGGACCATTCATTATATATTCGTCTAGTCTACAAAGTTATGAAGGCTTATGATAAAAGGTAGGCCTAAATCGTTAAAAGCCAGGGCAAAGTGGACATACATCAACCTACTTTATTATTTGGTGTAGGTCCGCAAAACTGTCCCTAATATAACAACCAAGAGTTTGTAACGTTTTATATTTCATTTTTATAACGCAATCGTCATAATCATTGATCACCAAAATACAATAATAGTTTTAAACCATAAAAAAACAATAGATATAGTTTATTACACATTATATTATTGAAGGAAATAACAAAAGCAGCCGGTATTGCCGTAGTCAAACATTTACTATGATAAGAAATAATACGTACCCCCGAACGTAATCACATATGAGTCGTATCAAAAGCGATCCAATCTTTTATTATCAGCTTAGTCACTTATCCCACACAGAATGAATAAGTAACTGTGTGCTTACACACACACAAATCACCCTGACACACACCGTATTAGGCGCACATATTTCGCAAAAGCGAAGTGTATTATAATCCTTTTATTCCTTACGTTACATAGACATTGAGCTAGTAAATCACTCTCAACGTGTGCCAGAATTGCACCCATATATTTCGGAAGATCCCGATAAATTTCCCGGCACCCATCGAGAAAACAGCTTTTTATTCCAACCTGTTTGTTTATTACCCTTATTCCAATACACAGTTTTGATTATTCCCCCGTGGCGGTTAATATTTATGCTCGAAATGGGGGTTTACTTTTGTTTTTCTTTACAATTCTGCCGCGACTTGGCGGAAACATACATCAGCGGCGCCGGAAACTCGGAACGAGTCGTGTAAAGAGTTATAATGTTTAATATACAAAGGGTGTTGTATTAATGCATTGTTCCAGCGCCGGGTTAGTTTATAGCGGTAACTAAGCGCATTATTAGCTACAATAAATTTATGACACAAAGGAAAAAGTATCACATTAATTTATTGTAAGCATTCTCACGATACGTGTAGCCAGTTGTAGCTCTTTGTTATGAGCTCGGTTTATTACGTACTTTTATATTCGTAATAAATACACACTTTTTACACATTTATGTGTCACGGTGTTTTAATGTTTTTCTTCAAATAAATATTATGAGACAAATGTGGCTGGCGAGGAAATAAATGAATTGCTTACAATAATGTTATTTGCATTTAAGTGAACTACTTATATTAGTCCATAATCAGTGTAAAAGAGATATCACCTATGATGGCTAAGAAGATAAACGAATGAAGTATTATCGTAAATTTTTCAGTTCAGAAGGTAAATGCAGTAGTTTACTTATGTACTGTATTAAAAGGGATGGTTCTTACAAACGTTCTTCTCAATTTCTTAGGCGCTGTTTTTCAATCGGTCCTCACAATTTTTAGATTTAGTCAAGACTTGTTGCCAAAATAAGTTGATTGCTTGCCTACTCGAGTAGAGTTTACGATTTAAGTCAAGTTACCTTCAAAATACTTTTGCCAATACTTTTAATTGCCGATAAAGGGTTTAAATAGGTACAATTGTTTATGAATACAAGATAAAATAAGTTTTAGGAAAAGATTCACAAGATTTTTTATTATTTTTGCAATTTATAATCTTGTTTAGTTGGCTTGTACCACATGATAAAAGATCGTTGAATGCTCAATTTTTTTTTATATGCGTATAATAAACTATTATACTTACACAATTCACTAGTAAATAAGTTTAGGTAAGAAAAGATAATTGTGAAACAGGATATATATATTTAGATCTCCAAAGTATTTGAAATTTATCAACAAAATCTATAATATCAAATACTTACCCTTCTCTTCAAAATATCCGTAAATACAAATACCTATACTTATTACGCATTCTGTAAATTCTATAGTAAAGTGAAACGGTAGAATTTATCGACTATTCGACTCGGAATTCGATAATCGAAACGTCCGCTATTAAATTACAGCTTCTCTGTGAAAATACTGCATTTTCGCGACACTTTTCTAAAGACTCGAGTCAATATATTAGCGATTGTTGTGACGGGGATGGTGAGGATAATAAAAAAGCATAAGATTTATCTAAACTGCTATTTGATACATATCTGAATATAATTATATTTCAAAGAGTTTGACCGTCAGTAAAAAATATACAAACTTACCATCGTATTCAGGCCTTTAAATTTATACAATACGTAATCGCTATTCCTATTTTTAGGATTCTACACAAGGCTTTGTCTGGAAGCAGTAGGAATGAATAAACTACTAAACGATATAAAATTTCATGAACATTTTTAAGATGGATAAAAACAGGAAAAAAGATTTCATGATAATAATGATGCATATAAAAAAAACTACACTAAACGCAGGTACCACCGCGCTGTGCCAGTAGTCAGAAAATAATTACACTTAATTACTATCTATTACTTCGGACACACATGTAATAGCTCCTGAAACTTTTCATATGTTATAGTCGTAATTGGGAATGTAGCAGATGTTTCTATGTAATTACATCATGTATAAGCTTGAACGTAAACTATGTCTCTCTTTGAGTCGTATTTCCTCATGACTGAGGATCGTGACTCCCCCGCAAACTACTTGGTTAGGGGAGTTCTCATGGGCAGATACATCCTGGTGGGCGCCCAGGTCCTTCCACGGAAGACACATGTTCTCGGATATTGTGGTCCCTCAAACATGTCGGTTTCCTCACGATGTTTTCCTTCACCGTTAAGCGAGTGCAAATCCACACATAACTTGAAAATACAAGTCATTGGTGTAGGGCCGGATTCGAACCAGGGTGTGTCTGGTTGAAAATCAGACACTGGAACCGCTGAGCCACACTCGCTTAACGTAAACTATGTAGGTCATAATATATTATAGATAGGTGTAGGTATGGAATTGATCATAGACAGTAAAGTTGTAGTAAAAGCCATGTACATTTTGAATTTATGCATGTTATGGTAAAGTTATGTATTTAATTATTGACTTTTTGAATGATTATTTTATTCACTTAGATATTACAACATAAAAAGATACAATAATTGCAGAAAATATTAATTTACTTCTTTCAAAGTAAAACAGGTCTGTGCTACTTAAGCATCATTACTACTAGAAAAGATAACAATAAAAATCTTGTTCTAAAAATATCTAAAGTCATTAAATAAAAATAGATAAAGCCAGAACGTTTGAGAAAGAAGAAAAATGGCGTCACCTATACTTCTAGTTTAGAAAGATCTAAAGATTTTAAGCCATCGATTCTAAACGCGTTAGTAGAAATGGTTTCGAGAATTAATGAAACACATGACTTTGAAAAATTGCTAAATGCAAGGTTTCTTTTGTTATTTTTTATTTGACTGTAATAAATGACTAATATGCGTAAAAGTAGATGGAAACTTTCTCTCTTTGAGTCGTATTTTCTCATGACTGAGGGTCGTGACTCCCCCGCTGAATTCATTCGTTAGGGGAGTTTTCTTGGGCGAATGCATCGTAAGAGAGATGCGTAAAGGTAGATGGAAACTTATAGATACAATAGATTATTAAGATGTGTTTTATGATGATTGAGATGATTGAGTATGTGATGAAATAATTTAAAAGAATATCTAAAATATCATCCATTTTGAATGACCATAACTTTTACTACAGTGCCTAAAATTCTTGATAGCCTTCTCAGCCTAGCAAGTTTTTGTTATCTTACACAGTACTCTATTCTTTTGACCAACTTTATAGCTGAAACAAGATCTTGTATTACCAAATGGCTTAAGCATAGACACGGTAAATTGCAAATTATATAAAACTAAAGTAAATCATTTCAAGATATGACTTTGTTTAATTTCTTTTTGATCATATGTACTTATAATAAAAAAACATCGTAAGAAATCCAACAAGTTTAAAGACCATAACATCCGAGGTCGTGGTGTCCTCTGAGGAAGGACGGGGGTGTTTCACCATGATGTACAACCCTAGATAATTCCCTCAGAGAATTGGTCTTGGAGGAATGACACTCAATAACGAGGACGACACATACATACTTATAAAGTACAACAATAAATACAAAACGCAAACAAAAATTATCTTTTAATTCAAATTTTTAAAACACTTAAAAATACCTTACCGTTACTTATATAATTGTGATTACTCTAATAATTGCAATCTGTGTAAACTCGAAATACGATCACTAAAACTGGCAATATTTGAAACTATGAACATGATAACGCTTTCAAGTTGTGTAAATAGTAACACGAACCTAACGACTTGTTTCGCTGTAAAATTTTATCGGAGCCAAAATCGAGGCAATTAGCGGGGCTACAGCTAGTTGAGAAAGTAATATTGCTTTTAATAGCTGAGAAATTGTATTGTTTACAGTATCTTAGAGTTTATAAAGGTTGGAACGCAACAGGCTGGAATTAATCATTTATTAGTTTTTTTATTGGTTTTATCTATCGGTGAAATATCGTACATTTTTTGAAAAATCAAGATTTTTAGCCATATTATGTTATAGGATAGGTACCTACTTCAAAGTATCCGTTAATACCGTTTGCTTCAAGTAACATTGCCGTCGCTTCGACTGTGTTGTAGAAATATAACAACACATTAATTGATATTATTTCCTTAAAAATTTAGCCCTATTTTTAACCGACTTCCAAAAAAGGAGGCTATCAAGTCTTCTAAAAGTTTTTTTTTTTTTTGTGGGGATGTTACGCGATTACTCCGTTGTTTATCAACCGATTTCAAAAATTATTTTTGGTACACAGTACAAATATTAGTATTAAATAAAATTTAAATACAGTAGTAAACATTTTAGCATGCTTTATCAATAGAAGGTATAGCATGTTAAAAAAATACAGTTTTACCATAAATTAGTTAAAAGAAAAAAAAACACTAAGTAAAGCTACATTTTGTCTACGTGGAGTGTGACCTTAAGACGTTATGTTTTCCAGTTGGGGGTTTATTGTATTTGTTTGGGTTAAGGAGGTGTTAAATTTTAATGACTATATTCTAAAACTCCGTTCGAGCGGAATATTCGACGAACCCGTTGATTTTACGATGGAAACTGAACTCCTTTATTTTTCTAGCCTCGATAATTAATTTAAAATAAATTCAAATTATTTTTTTATGTACAGCTACTGTGGTTCTTGTTTTTACGGTTAAAATCAGTTTTTTACAGTAGATTTACCTACATTTGTTACCTACAACTGTTATCAAAGCTGTACAATAGTAGCCAACTCCTCCTCCTTCGATCTGACTCCCCCTCAGAGTAAAATTACTAGAGTTCTCTTGGACAGACATCGAAGTCGCAAGCAATAGGCACTTACGCTAGCACCCCATAGATCTAAATTATGAAATCATCATTTTTTCCCAGCTAATAATAATCTTTGAAGAGCTCTAAAAGTGACTTACCTATCTGTTGTTCTCAGGTAACCCCTTCGAGTGTGACTGCCGGCTCTCGTGGATCTACGCACTTCGCAACGAAACAAAAGACATTCTCCTGCGTCAAGCGCTCGACAAAGTGTCATGTGTTGTCGACACCGCACTCGAGCGTCGCATGGACCCCGACGACACACACGTCGACGCGCCAGAAGAAAACGTACTAGCTGATGACAATTACGAATACTACGACAAAGAAGAGGACAACGATAGACCTAAACACAAGTCAAACAAGGACAAAAAACTCACAGACATCCCTCTAGAACTACTCCCATGTCCCAAAGAATTAATGGAGACTATAGAAGAATCATACGGACACCCAGTCCAAAACGAAATACGCTTAAAAGCGTACTCTAGCGTGAATCAAATCGCTCCTAGCCTATCACTAATCTTACTACCGCTGTTCTTTTAAAACTTGTGTGAAAAAATACAAAGATCTTTGTGATATTAGCCGTTAATTAGTTTTATCAGTGTACATATTAAGACGTTCTCGGTGTAGATTTTATTATTACTCTAGCTAAATTAATGGAAGTTCTAAGCATTGTTTGTTTCTATGTAAAGTTATTTAATGTATAAAAGTTAACAAGATAAATACAAGCGCTGTTCTATGTGCTTTAATGTTAGTGTTACAAAATATTATGTTACGTCAAAGTAAAATTAAATGGATAACAAGAAAATTTATTCCTTAAGTCCATATCTAAATATTGTAAAAAAGTACAATATCCAGTATACCTACTTAGCTAAAGAAAAAAAAAGCGAATGAAAGGTCTCATTTACCGCAAACAATTTCTAGATGACAAATAAAAGAAATTACCCCTGTGGATACCTGAATGATAGACATTGCGGAGAAATTTTCGAGCTAAAATATGGTCTTAAAAATTTCCAGTGTGACGTTTGGGATTTCGCAAGGACATCTTGTGTCGTTTTTTATAGGCCAAATAAGTATTTGTCACAGGCTAATTCTTGAATTAGTGATACTTGAGCGTTGAAATTTTGTTTCTATTTTATAAAAATCCGATATGCAATGTTCTCATTTTCTACTCGGCATGTAGTAGTAATAATTAATAATCATGGCTTCTTTTCTTGATTATAGGAACTGACAAAATCTATTTTGCGGCGATAGGTATCTACAGCGGGAATACCTCAAAAGTCTATGAGCTGTCAGCTAGACTTCTAAATTATTATCATTATTCGTTTTTAAATCATCCAACGTAAATTTATCTGCTTACCATAATTGTACCTCAAAGATAAACTTAAATATACACGGTTATTACCATGCCATAAACACCGTAAGAATGATATTATGTACGCCGAAACGTAAAATAGCATTTATCTACACTAATGTTGTAACATTCTATTTATGTTTCCAATACTTGACTTATAATTACTACTGTTATAGCACAGACAACAAAACACTCAATTTAAGCAATTTCACATGATGTTATAATATCCACATCGATATCGTAATAGCTCATTATAACATCGAAAAAGCGTGACCAACCTGATTGCAGGGCCAATCAGGTTGGTCGCGCTGCGCTCTCGATGGTTAGATTTTAATGGCGGCAAAATCACTGTGACAATACACGTACGCGTGAATTTAATGTTTCGCAATGTGTTTTGTTTTTTATATACAAATTAAAAGTTAAAAATGGATAGCGACGATGATATTTGTACGCCTCCGGATATTCTAGAATTGGCAACAAAACAAAAACACTCGTTACTATTATGAAACTCGCTGCGCTCGTTTCATAAACTCACACTCGTGTTTTAATACCCTTCATTATATGACAGTTGCATAAACTACTATTATAGAGAGTACCTACGCGTCATAACAAAAGAACGGCATCGAATTACGTTGTTAAAAGTACTACCTATACACGAAGTTGTTAAAGGAAAAAACACTCGGAAACAAAAACACAAATAGGTCCTGGAATTGTTATTTCTTTCGGCTCGTTTATTCGCTTGTAGCTTGCTGATATAAGTTGGTAATAAATGGGTGTCTAAAGTTTTGAGCGAGGCTTTTGAAAAGTCAATCAAAACAAGTTTTTCGCGACCGTCGCTTCGCCTTTGTGACGGCTTTGAGACATGATTTATGTCAGTTATCTCTAAAATGACTAGCCCTAAAACAGATATTAGATTTGTGAAGCGTTGATACTCCCTATATCTGGGATTTAACACCTAAAAGTCTTTATTATACGCTAAGAAAAAAAAAACAATTGTATTAGTACAGTTTTAATGAGGTTATTGTTTATACAGTTTATTTTTTTCTTTTGTAAAGTGTGGGGCTCGCAAATGTCATCATCGAATATTTCCATTGTTATTATTCACTAAAAATCTATTTATTTTTTAGAATTTGCATATCACAGCAACAATATTTGTTTAATTCCGATTAATCAACGTTTCTCGCCCATGATCTTCGTTAAAACCATTTTATTTTAAACAAGGGAAATAAAGTATAATTGACTTAGCTACAAAATTGGATACAACTTATTTATTGTAATCATAAGCTTGTACTACTGAAATATTAATTGTTGAAAATAAGTCATTTCGAGTATGAAATGAAGTTTTTTAATTAATTAATACTCGTAAATACGACCGTTTACATAGAGGTAATTTTGATTTTAGATGGAGCTTCCAGTAACATTCTAAACAAAAATTATTTTTTTATATCAGCCTCCATTACTGTGAAAATTAATAAAGAGATATTATATAATTAGCATTGTTAGTTCCATTCAAACATAAATTTATCGAGTAGTTAATAATGAATTTAATTTATAAAATAAATTATTCTGGTTACTTCATAATAATTGTAACTATCATTATGTACAAAATTGTATTCTTGTTGAACGATTTCCTGTAAAATTAAATTAGTGTAATGAATAATTATAACAGCTAATTTTAATATTACATTATTAGGTTGTGTATAGTCTTCGATTCTGTTGTAATAAATATTTCTACACGTGGCTGCTTTGTTTCATTTTCATGCCTTCATTTATTTACTGTACAAACAGGGGTTTTTAAAATAATTGCACCACTCTGTTTGAATGTTTCGTTAAAATCTGAGATACGGATGATTAATGAATAAATAAAAGACCATAATCGCAGAGTACTTTTTTATATATACGGAAAACCATAATTTTATTAAACATTTATAAAATATAATTATAATATTATGTACACTAAAGACTTAAATGTAGGCGTATAAACGAAACCTTAAAACTAATAATTAATAATCTACTAAAATTAAACAATACTATACATACTACTTGTAACGTAAATAATCTTTATGAATATTAAGCGTAAATATATGGTATTCATACAATATTTTCTGTTGTATTTAGAGAGAGCATGTTTAAGCATCAATAAACCCGTTATGAATCCAAACTGTAAGTGGTATTGAATTCCTACGGCTACATTATAACGCTTACTTTTTACCGCGTAGCGGAAATTCTCAAGCTATATGTTTCATTTCATTTCTTCACTATCGGCCATGATCGACACTCGTTGATCGTCTGTGATCGGCAGCGTAATCGTCACGATCATCGTACAAGCATCCACACTTACGTCCGTGATCATTTATTGTGCGGCAAGCGCTCAAGATGGACGTTGAGGTTTTAGCTGCGACTACCATTACTTCGGACCATTACGTCGGACAAATGGAAGATTTTAAAACCTTAACTGCAGATGCGATTGCGTATTTAAAAACTAAAAATTTATGAAGAAGAGATTTAAAAAAAAATGCCATACGATAAATAAATAACCATTACTTTAATTTTCGTGTACAATAATTTTATCAACGTAGTTGAAAGAAAAGTTGCGAAAAAAAAATTGAAGAAGAGAATATAGTGGGGTCTAAGCATTCATCGCAAGAGTACAAAGTATATATATACCTACATATACAACTTAATTGGTGATCCTAGTGCCCAGTTATGATTACCTACCAACTAGAATAATCTTAAAAAAATAAAACGACGTAGCGTCCGCGCGGCTCGCTGTCCTCCGGTCGAATGAATGATCGGTGATAGTGTGTGTACACGCACACAACTACAACCCTTTGATTCGTGCCCGAAACACCGACAAGTCACCAATCGCGGCAATTACGACGACGATTAGGAACGATGATGGGCGACTACAGGCGAGTAGCCCTTCTACACTATCGTGATCGCTTATGATCGCCCATCATGGCCGATGCGATGATAGTGAAGAGAAGGCATTATGGTTTATAAACTAAACCGCTTACCATCAGGCATTTTCGGAAAGTTCTCCTTTTGTTGAAGAAGAACTTTCCGAAATTGCCTGATGGTAAGCGGTTTAATTTACAATACAGCTTGAGAATATCCTCTACGCGGTAAAAGTTAGCGTTTGCGTGATCTAACTGGAACGGTACTGCCATCTAGTTTGTTACTTTGTAACTAATCTTATGACGCTCTGGTTCTAGGAGCATTTAATTGGTGACGTAAAGATAAGACGAAGAACACAGTTTTCCGATTAGTACTTCTGTAAATATAAGTTTTAATTCATAGAAGTCTAAATTCTCAATTAATAGACACACAATAATTGATTCCTTTAAAAAAACAAGTAAAGGAATTTTATCTCGCTTCCCTTCAGTGAAAATTGCTGTTATTATTTCTACTACTATCACCTTTAAATATTCTTGTGTGTATTATATGTATTTGTATATAAACATTATTTTTTTTATATTAAGTATGTGTATTGCGTATTTATATGTATATAAAAATATAAAAATTATATATATTAAAATTATTATATATATATATATATATATGTCGAATGGTCTTAATAGTTTTAGCTCGTTTAAATTTTTAAGTTTGTGACCATGTGTCAAATGATTTGATAATTGATAACGAAAAGACTAAAGAAGTAATAAAAAGATTACAAAGAATAAAAAGATTAAGATTAACCCTCGTTTATATTCACTATCCCCACATATAGTAGTAAAATTTCTTTTTTCCTCTTTGTTGTACAGCACATTCTTCTTTTTTTTCTTTTTGCTTATTTCTCTTCAGCTGAAGGTTGCCTGGAAGAGATCGCTTTCAGCGATAAGGCCGCCGCTTGTGGCACTAGTTAAGGTGCAATTTGTTCTATGTACTGTTTTTTTAATATGTGTCAACAATAAAGAGTTAATCTATCTATCTAATAGAAAAAAGCTAAATTTACCATTATTATTACAAATTGTATTGTTATATAGTTTTTTAACATTTTCCTGTTACATTACATGAGCATGGAACCCCAAACCTATTGTACTGAATAAATACAACATTTAGTACCAGCAGCGATCAGAAATTGGAATAAATATATATTTATATCCGGAGGCAGTATGATAAACCCACGCGTCGACCCGAGCGGGAAAATATTGAAAAGTATTAAATAGGTAACATTCAGAGGTCAATGCATGACACGGAAATTGAAATTGTATGAATGGAGCCGGTTCAGGTATTCAATCATTTCATTTTATATGATTTTAGATGACTTATTTGTAGAAATGTGTAAAAAAATACTAACATTGTCTTTAATTAATATCCCTAGTCTCTTCTTTTTGCGCCATTCATATTTTATCATTATAATTATTGTAAAGTGATGTAAGAACTGCTTTTACTTTTTCAACTAATTTTTTTGTGCTTTAGTGAATCGAGAGTGAGTTATTTTCATGTCTCTAAATGAAATATTTTACAGTGAGAGAGTGCTTAATAATTTTTACGTTTAAATGCCTGAGCTATTTGAGTTAAATTTTGCATGGAGATATATATTATGTAGATTAGTCCCAGTTAATAAAGCTTATGTGGTAATTTAACACATAAGCTTCTTACGAAGTTCGTTAACACAAATTTATAATAAGTATAGGTAAAAAGGTAACATACTGGACAAAGTTGATAGGATACGTAATATTTTTGTATAGTTTAATTTATTTCAGTTGAAAGAGTACGGCTTGAGGGGTATTGGAGAGAACTAGTATGATTCGGAGGGTCGAATTAAGGTTCCTCAGGCGTGGAGCTGGTATAGGAAGATGTGTCGCCGGGATAATACTGAAGCTTGTAATAATTCTCAGGTGAGTTAAACATATTATATTTACAGATGGAGGCGGAGGTTTTTATGTAAACTATGTTTCATTATATTTATATTTCATGACAAATGGCTCAACTAATTTAAATAAAATATAATTTTAATTAGGCTCTAAAACTAAATAATAAAATAAAAAAGCCTTTATTTCCATTACTCATTGAGGAATAGTTACAAAATAAGTAATGTAAGTACATGATATTGAGAACCATTTCAGTAAGTATATTCTTCGTGACATATTATACAATATGCATTTAAGAAATTATACAGTGTTTGTATACAAGTTTTTGTTCCAGTTTAGGTAATTACAAAAATTTACATTTTATTGATATCAGACACATATTTATCAGCAAAGTACATAATATATACAATGCGCATATACTATATTACTATGTAAAATTAATAAAACTACTTTAATCCCAAATTGACGTGACAAGATAAGTAAAGAGAAAAAAGTCTCACAAATTATGCTATTGTAATGTGAAATACAAAATTTAAAAACATAACTGTATTTTCAAATTCAACTTAATAAAATAGTTTTTGAAAACTCTTTGTTTTAGGTTTTTTAAACGAGTCAAGCCACAGTGACATCCAACTGATTTATTTTCTTATTCTGTCAGCACATCATCTGCTCTTACTTTCTCTGGTCCCTGTCAGCCATAACCCCAAATCCTGATTAGAAACCCGGCCCTAGGGACTGACCTTCGAATTCAAATATGGAGTTTCTTATCCGATCGTATTTGTGTATCATTTGGGCGGGAGTATTCATTGTGGGTTAGGTCTGTTGATTTCATTACTCCCTACGTCACATTACATTTTATTTTTCTAATTTGGAACGGTAATGTGCGTTACATATTTTCCTTTTTACACTATTTTATTTAAGATGACAAAAATGTGTTCGTGATGAGGTTTTGACACTATTTTTAAAGTGTTTTTACATATATTATTTTACACATACTAAGAAAATATAATATTAAGTAAGTTATGTAATTTTATAGATATACATATGACTTTCATTATTTTGCAATTATATTAAGGCAAATAAAATAAGATGCAGCTAACAATTGCTGTCTTGGATTCATCAAATAGTGAATGATATTTTTAACTTTAACATGATCTCTCATTTATATTAAAAGATTCTTTCGCTGAATTTATTCGATATAATTATATATGTCAAAGAACGAGAGAATTGCAATTTTTATTCTCAATATCCGCTCAAGGATATTGCTGCTACAACGAGCGATATCTACACTCATACCATGTAAAGGTGAGGTCACAATGTCAACATTTAGACCTCTCATAAGAGAAAATAATTCTTATAAAAATGACGGATTTTATTTACAATAAAAATAATGTGTCAGCCTAACTATGAAGTATTATTATTTTATACAGAAGTCAGGCAGATATGTCACGAGAAAAAAAACCTTACAAGTGTAATATCTGGTTGTTTTGTATACCTAACAACCGTAAAATTTTGCTGTGTCATAATACGTCGCTTACAGGAGTGCCAAGAACGTAATGGACCACATTTAGATGAAGTGATTTTTAAAAAATAATTTAATTTCATGTAAATTGCTAAACGATAAATAAAAGTTTAATATTGTACATAGTTTTTTTATTTTAGTTCAAAGGACTTATGGGACACCCATTATATAAAATCAAATAACTTTTTTTTACCTTTTTAAAGCTATATATTAATTTCTAGCGACGCGTCTCTAAATAGTATTACCACTGCAAAGTCCAAATGAAACAGGTGCCTTTCCCAAAATTGTATTTTCTACACGGGACTCGTAGCCATTGCGAAATCCTCCAACTGCACTGGCAATGCATAAAACGGGATCTAGAGTTCAATCTCAGTGATGTTTTGATAAAAAAAGAAGCGCTAGGAACAGAGAGGTATCCAAATTGCCGACTATGTGCCAAGCTGGAACGAGGCCAACATCAGGTAGTAGGTTGGCATTAATCTGCTCGTGTAAATTGGTGGGATTATTGTTTTATATATGTTGTTTTATGTATTGGTGTTTATGTACGCAGGTGCACAGAAATGCAAGTTATGTTCGAGTGCTAATGCTAAACGGGTAACTTGTCGCTGTTCCGACTAATACGATGTACTTAAGTAATGCAATTTAGAGTAATAGTTATAGAAAAGTATAATTATTATATGTATTATATCCGTTATCTATGTAGTACCCATGATACAAGCGTAAGTTTAGTATAGTACTAGATGGCGCCGTGTGACATGTCCTGTTTTTTTTTAATTTACACATACTACATGAATGAAATATGCAATTGTAAATAATAGGAGTAGCGGCGTCAGCTGCAAAATCATGACGAAGGCGTAGGTAAATTTTCCTTTTAAAGGCAATTTTTTTTTAACTTGAGCGGGTTTGCACTTGACCATAGTTTACCTGATAGCAAGTAAGGCTATGGCCTAAGATGGAGCGTGCTTACCCGATAAGAACCGATTCACTCTCAATTTGAAGATCGCTGGATTATAGTGCGTGGGGAACAGAGTGTCAGGCAGGGAGTTCCACAACCTTGCGGTAATTAACATAATTGACCAGCATTTGCTGGTCCTGTGCGCCAGAGACCTCTATAGGTGAGAAAACCCAGCTAACAAGAAAATTGGCGTACAACGTGTTGGTGTGAGTATAATCTTCAATAAGATTCAGAGATATTACAAGCGTAACATATAGCATTCTCACTTTTTATCCAAACCATGCTCACTAAACTCCACCTACAACCTGTGCTACAACTCCTAATTCTGATGTCGTTGGGAACGTTTCACTGGCACATATTATGTCTGTGTTTACTCAGAAAAAGTTAAAGCTATAATGAACGATAAAAAAAATCAGCGAAAAAACAGAAATACCACAGGACTATTTCTCACATAACCTCGAAAATATACAAGTATAAATATTGCAAATAGTGTGTCTACGCCGAAATAAATACCGTCGAATAGGAAATTTATCGAGCAATACATTCGCTGGCGAAATAGCTGATTTAGATTATGCATGAATTTATGCGGCGTGTACACTGAATCTGAATTGGGATATTTAGAAAATGTTAAACGAGACACTTAGTTATTGGTTGGGTGGAGATAACACGTTATATATCAAAGATTTTTTTAGCATTCAGACATTTTCAGTATTATATTACGAATTCAAAGCAAAAGATTACTATTTTTTCTGGTTAAAGTATGTACTCTCTATTTTAAACAGATATTACGCACGCATTACGTATTGAAGTGACATTTTATAATATAAATGCGTTATGCGCTATTATAAAACATTAATTTTCTTCTTATCGAATGAGAGTGACCAACTCTTTTATCGAGAGTTTATTAAGCCGCCCAAAGGGCTTCTGACATGACTTAACGACTGCCGTATTAGACATACAGCCGGGACTTAAAATTTAACGTGTTATTTTCCGGTCACCCATCCAAGAACTGACCGCGCCGACCTTTGCTATACATTGGTAATCGCATGCGATTGCCTCCGCTAGCTGAGGTACGAGCGCTTCAGTAAATCGTTTACATTTATCATTATCAGCTTATTTGTAGTTAGTTACGAATAGTAAAGTCTTCAAAAAAACTAGCCTTCACCCCGTTTCCCAGAAAAATTAAAAAATACTTATAATATTTTCTTTAAAAGAAACCGTGGAAGTTAATGTCTACCCTAATTAGGCTTGTCACCTCCGGTACAAATTTCAACACTCACTAAAAAGAGTTGACGTGTCTTTTACCGGGTTCCCTCAATTTAACGAAGCCGAGGTATTTTATCCACTCAAAATCTTGGCTCCGCGCCAAGGCCACGGTTTTATGATAAACCTGCAGTAGAAATACTTTTTTAGTTAAAAATGCAGTACTTACATTACTTAGTAGCGAAGTTTCAGGAACATTTTTTTGTGTTAAAGTTAAAATATGTTGGTGTGATACAATACTATGCCGTTTTATTTACGCCTGTTTTGCTTAGTATCTCAAATTTGTTTTAGAATAATTAAATAAAACTTAATTGGAAAATGAGCGAAAATTATCACGACCGACAGTATTCGAACCTGCGTATATCTGCTACCTTCAGAACGCCATAATCAACTAAGCTACGGTCTACTAACTGCCAGGCACGAAAAACATACCATAGTCACCATAGTGCGGGCTTAGCACTCGACAAAAATAACCTCTTTTATAATCATTTACCGTGAGTGTCATTTTTTTTTAATTTACTTTCCTTTTTAATGTTACAACTTTTTTGAGCAAATTAAGACTAAAAACCGTAATAAATGAGCGATTAAATTCTTACAAGTCTTAACTTAATTTTTATACACTTCCTAATCTTTTTCACCAAAACTCCTCTTCAGTAAAGATACCGTCCTACAACCCACCCTCCTCATTTACCGAGTAATGAACATTCCACAAATCTAAAGCGAAATCTGAGTGTACAGAAACATGATTGCAACTCATAGAACAAACAATTCTAAGAAACCTATATTCGGTTCTTATTGAGTACTAGTTGATTATCTCTAAGACATAAACATAATAATATACCATCGCGGACTTTTTTGCAGACCTTTTTAGATAAATGATTCTATGATATCTTGATCTATTTCGTAGAATTCAGCCAACGTTTGCAATGTAAACGCAAAAATGTGTTTTTTTTTACCTGTATTATCAATCTAGAATTCATTTGTATTTTTCTCATATATTATACATGTTAAAATATATAAAACCTTCCTCTTAAATCACTCTATCTATTAAAAAGACGGCATCAAAATTCGTTTTAAAGATCTTAGCATTCATTATACATAGAGACAGTACCTACCAAGATTTAAGTTGACATATTGTATGATTACATACATATTACGAGTATTATCTTTGACATGTTTTTAATAACAAAAATTTTCATTAGTTATTAATAAAACTTGACATTGTAACTTCTAAAATTTTATTAAAACTAAATTTTATAAATTCAATTTGACGAGATATTGTAATTTGTGTAAGATTCTCTTTCCTTCTCTTTCTTTGTCTTTTGTCTTTATCTTTATCTTTTACATATTGCAGACAGATGTGGGAAGCCACTTTGACTAATGTGACATCTCTTTGGCTTTATACCGTTGCTGCAACCTTAATAAATGTTACTCGGGGCACATGATTGAAAACCGTTTCTAAGAAGTTCACATTTATGTATGAAGAATTATTACTTACTGGTATTTAATTTTGGATTTGGTTTTGACAGTTGAAAGTTTATTACGAGAACACGTTTTGCAAAAATAAGATGGGAGGGAAGTTTGAATATGTGATATTAATTATTTTAAGAATTAAATTCGTTTTATAGTAATATCCTACTAACAAACTGAAATAATTTTGACTCTTATTCATTTGTAAAATGCCAACTAGACATAAAAAATAAGATATTGAAACAAGAACGGATGCGGAAATCCGTTGCTTATGAAAATTTGGAAAAATATTCTCCAAAAAATTAAAAACATGAAGTTTATAATAAGATTAAAAAAACTCACAACTAATCATCACTTCACACGGCTTACACACACTACGCAGCCAAATTGTATATCTGAATAATTTGGCCAATCGTTTTGATGAAAATGTTGTAATTTGTAAAGCTCTAATAAACATAAACGTTGTAATTTGTAAAGCTCTATAGAGGTTGATGGTGTTACACACATTATATAAAGAGCTACATTATCATGTCATGAACACGGAATCACGTGAATATCGCTAAATCGATTTCGTAAGTTAATGAGTCTTTATTGTTGTTAGGCTTTGAAGAAAAACATGTATGGTATGACAAATGTAGTGGAGTGGTGATGTTAAGAAAAACCGCAGAGAGCAATAAAGGGCTGATGGTGATGATGATAACACACCTACAGTCTACCCACAGCATGGGGAAAAGATAGTTCAAATGGACTATTTATTGGTATAAAAGAAGTACACACCTATCAAACTATCTAAATTTAATTAGGTAACTATAGTTTACCAACATTCACAAAATTACAAACGTGCATTAATTTCCATCTCATTTCTGTATCAAAGCTTAATTCAAACATTTGGATCCCATTTCATCTAAATCCTAACTTCAATAAACAGTGATCATTCAAACCACGCTTGCATACAAACTGCTTGCCACAGAACTAATGTAATATTTTAGGACTAAAATATACCTATATATGTAGGTACCAAATATATTACAAATTATGTACAAGTGGATTGTAGTTGACGTAATGCTAGTGGTACTCGTAGGTTCTCCTCCTCACGTCATTTTCACATTACTGAGTGTTTGTGACTCCCTTGCAGAATTTATTCAGGACAAAGTTTTCTAAGCCAAGTACATCCCAGATCTTTCCGCGGAAGTCAAAGGAAATAAATACAACATTTCCAGCAGTTTAAGGCTAAATCAGCGGTAAATGTTCATCTATACAAAAATCCGTAGAGATAAATTGAAAGAATTGTACTATCCTTAGCATAAAACGATCTTTTCAATTACCCCATTGCATACGTGTGCAATTACCCCATTAATATCAGTTTATTAGCTGCTGTTAGCAAATCAAGCCGTAAGTATTGACAAAATAAATGTAAGACAGATAGACTTGTCGCAACAATTCAATATTTTGTTAATACAATATTTCTAAGACATCTACATTCGTATTCGTCCTAACTGCACTCAGTTCCAGACTACAATGTAGTCGTAGCGTTTAATTGTGAATTTATTCTCACAGGCTTTGTTAGAGTAAGAAGGTAATTTAACCAGACTTACTTGAGGCTTTCTGTATACATGTCGTCTCTATACGCTGCCAACGGCGCAACTAACTTCTCAAGTGCGCTTACCATCGTTTCGTATAGTTAAGAGACGAACTATATCCTGCTAATACAATATAATTAAAATAAAATTAAAATTATATATAATATATAATAATAAATATATAATAATTAAAATTAATAAACATAAAATGAACCTAAAAAACAATGGGAATGTATTAAAAACCTATGCTATATGAAACAACCTACAAATTGTCCTTATGAGCTTTTAGAAATCAACTCGACACCCGATGCATCCGTTAATGACGTAAATAATTACTTTGCATCTATAGGTAGTAACTTGGCAGACGAAATTACTTCTAGGACTAACAATTGTCACTCTACCAGTCTAAATATAAATATTAACGAGAACCACTCTAGTAATTCTTTTGTACTGCTCCCGACTGATGCGGAAGAAGTTAGTAGAATTATTAATGGTCTGAAGAATAGTTCTAGTACCGGCTGGGATGGCATACCCTCTATTGTTTTTAAACTAGGTATTAATATTCTGTCAAGCGCGGTATCTACAATATGTAACAAATGTTTTGAAGAGGGATGCTTCCCTGAAGCCCTAAAACGTTCAGTAGTTGTACCTATTTATAAAGCAGGGGACAGAGATCGTATCGCTAACTACAGGCCTATATCGTTGCTTCCTACCTTATCTAAAATATTAGAAAAAATTATAAATTCTCGATTAAAAAAGTATTTAGAAAATTATAACTTACTCTCCTGTAATCAATTCGGCTTTCGCAACAAAAAATCAACTTCGGACGCAGTTAACAAACTAGTTAATACGGTAGCAAATAAATTAGATAACAGTAAAAAATGTTTGGCAATATTTTTAGATTTGGCTAAAGCTTTTGACACGGTCTCTGTCCCACTATTATTAAAAAAACTGGAAAATGTAGGCATAAGAGGGCAGCAACACAAACTTTTTACCGACTACCTTACAAACAGAAAACAATCGACAAAAATTGATGAATATATTGGAGTGTCGAAACCGATATTAAATATGGCGTCCCTCAAGGGTCTATTTTAGGTCCTACGCTTTTCCTAGTATATATAAATGAATTATGTGATCTAAAACTGACCAATGGCAGCGTTATTTCATTTGCCGATGACACGGTATTAATTTTTTCTGAAAAAAAGTGGGTAGATGTAAATAAATTCGCAGAAGAAGGATTTAAATTAGTATCCAAATGGCTGGACAATAACTTACTCACATTGAACGTTCAAAAAACGAAATATATTACGTTTAGTATAAAATCAAATGGTCAGCCTACAGAATTAGACATCACTTTAAGAGCCCATTGTTGCAAAGACAATGAAATTTGTAAATGTCCCAATCTATCGACAACGAATCAAATAAAATATTTAGGAGTCACTGTAGATCAAAATCTAAATTGGAAAGCACACACACAAACACTAACGGGTCGGGTCAGAAAACTCCTATTTGTTTTCAAAACTCTTAGATATGTATGTGATAACAATCAAATTATTAGTGTCTACTATGCATTATGTCAATCAATATTGACATATTGTATTTCATCTTGGGGAGATTGTGCCAAAACAATACTAATGTCAACAGAAAGAGCCCAAAGAGCAATTTTGAAAGTAATGCTATTTAAACCACGACGTTACCCTACTTATGAACTATATCAAGAACTTCCTATTCTTTCTGTAAGACAGAGTTACTTAACCAAAATATTACTGGACCAACATTGCATCCCTTCCCAACAAAAGGAAGATATGAGAAGAACTGATAAAGTCTACGCTATCCCCTCATGTAAGACGGCTTTTGCTCAACGTTTCTCAAGTTTCTTAGGCCCATTCATGTACAATAAAATAAGCCAAACAATTGCTTTAAAGACACTTAATGCATACCAATTTAAAAAAACTATAAAGAAAAGTATCAAAACTCGGTCATATCACGATATAGAATCCATAATAGATTCTATCAAGCAGATATAAATCATTAAAAAGTCGAATATTAATTGCGCAATAAATAAGTTAAGAACTAAACACTACACAAATAAAATTATATATTCACTACTTATTTAGATAACAGTTCATATATATATATATATATATATAATACACAAAATACAAACACTTAATTGTACTTTCACGTACGAAACGTTTTCAATCACTAATATAGACTACCACAACAATAAGTACATATTATATTACTATGTATATATGTAAAGAATACGCCCTAACATTAGTAAGTACAAAGGAACCGACTTATAGTAAAACATAATACCTATTTCTTCTACCACCTAATACTGATTACTGAAGCACCAGCATTACTTTGTTACCTAATATATTGATCACTAACTCAAGCTATACAAAACTAAGTTGTAACTGAATAGTAAATACCTAGTTATATATTTTTTTTTGTCTGTACACCTAACTAAATAATGTTTACAATTATGTTAATAAGTACCTAACTACATAATATATATGATAGTAAAAATAAAGAAACTAAGTACCTAATACTGTTTTAAGACTTAATTAACATTGTATCAATGATTTGTAATCAGTAGATGTTACAAATATTATCTAATATCACTAACAGTCAACAAAAAATATTGTCGTCGATTTTTCCATATTCTATTTACCTCGTACGAAACATAATTTGCTATCCTTGTCGTCCTATCTTTTAACGCGCTGAGTGTGAGCGAGAGGATCGCCGTCGGCCGAGATACAATCTTCGGATTAGTTCGGAAGGTGGTGTGACTTTTTGCCTGCACGCATAGCCAATGTTTACATTTCAACCTAACCTAACCTAACCTTATTTTTATACAAAAACATTTAATACCAAGTAGCCAATGTATTTTCCTGTTAGATAACATGTAGATTGTGAATGTGATCAAGAACATAATATGTGTGGGTACAACTTACCCATGTTTTACAAATAAAAATTATTTGATTTGATTTGATTTTGATATGAGTAAACAGATATTATCATGTTTCTTATGCATTGATAGATAGTTTGAGTTAATAAGAAGTCTAGAGGAACATACAGAAATAGGTCACATGTGCAAAGGAAAAAATGAAAGAAGTATTCAACCTACAATACAATACCTATAGATTAATGTCAGCTTAACGATGTAGTTGAAGTTTCATGCAGTTTGCACTAGTCGTGGTAATTTGGTATAGTACATAGGAACCCTGCGTGCAGCAACGGAATTGTTACCTATTTAAATACAGGCACAGCAGTGGCTTAATTCAGCACAAAAGTCTGTCTTGAAAACCGGTTGTTTTAAAAAAAATCGTTCTAAATTGCATTATAATAAATAGATTCTAACTGTGCGTTGCTGTATTACCAGCGAAGGCTACGCCTTGTTTAAGTTTTTTATATGCTACCAAATTTCGGTCAAATGGGTCATCCGAGAATAAACTAATAATAAACGATTTTGACTAATAAAAAAAAAAATGAATATTCATGACATTTCAATAACTGTCTCATTTACACGTTATAACCGAAAAACCACTCAGAACATTCGAGAATATCTTTTTTTTGAAGTCAGTATTTTTTTTTAATTTAATTGCATGAAAATAACGTTTGTTTTAATTATTGTGCTTAAATATATTTATCTTACACAGATAATAGAATGGATACTTCTAACCTGTTCCACGTTGATTTTATTTTTTCATGGAGGTGGTTTGATGCGGTGATTGTCTGTATAAACTTAAACGCCTAAAAATCAAAGTCTCCACTAAGGCTTATAATTTTATCTGTAGATTGTCTAGGATCAATCGATTCACACGGGGAATCGAATGTATTACTTATTTAATTACCAAACAGAGGTACATAAAAACGGACGATAGCCCATGCGATTACAGTTTTAACCTTTAACGAGCTTTCTAAATTCGGTATTTTTTTCCCAAGTAATTCTCCCAGTAGCTAACATCATGGCTCACCTAGTGAGTGCATAGAACTAATTTAAGTCCCCTAAGTAGGCATGACGAGTAACATAAGTTGAGTGAAGTAACGACGCTATTACTGCTGCGGTTAGCGTAACCTACTTCAATGGATTACTTTTTATAGATACATTTTTAGTGTTGTTCTGTGAGAACAACTATAAATAAATGTAGGTACTCGACTTTCAAATTTGAATTATACCTACTTCTTTTTTTTATCAAAATAATGAGAGTGGCTAACTCTGTTGTCGAGAGTTTATCAATCCACCTTAAGGGCCTCTAACATGGCTTGACGACTGCTGAAATATACCTACTAGAAAATTAGCATGTTATTAAGTAGTTTGTTTTAAGTAGTTTTTAGTTATTTGCTTGTATATTTTTTTAACCTATTATGGTTTTATTAAAAAACCCACATGAGACGAGACCACTGTAGTTACCTGATGATCGTTACTACTACGATGGTATGTGTACTCGTATTTTTTAAGCATACGTTTTTATTGTATGTAAACTTCCGATGGTTATTTATGTGAGTCCGAGATAGAAAATTGCCTTTGTGTTGATTCATTCATGTATGCAAAATTACTTGCAATTTGATTTAGCTATATGACCGCAAATAACTTACAAACAGCGGCATATGTTTACACGAGAGTGTTGGGCAAAATTTAATTGTAACTAACAATTGACCAATTGTAATTGTAAAAAGTAGCAGTAGTTTGTATAATTACAATTGATCAACTCATAATAACATTTAATTTTGCCCATAACTAATACACGATAACTCACTCACAAGCTTTCATCGTTGTCACATTGTGCCTTATTACAAAAACATGGTTTTACTATTAGTCCAGAAATTTGAAAATATGCAGTCCGTTTTGCTGTTCGAAATTTTTATGTCTACTGTCATAATAATCAAAATGTAACCAATGATAAATCAACGTCCCGATTTGAAGTTGACATTTGATTGTTTATATACATATGATGTTAGAACAACAAGAACCGACTTTTTACTTTCTAAGTCCTGTACTAATATTTAAAGTTTCGTAGGTAATAAGACAGATTAAGTCGTATTAAATAAAAATATATAAATACGCTTCTATCACAGGTCATAGGTAATCTATGGACTGCTGTACTCATCACTGTAAATAACTGATCCGAGTTCAGTATTTTGAAGTTTGTGGGTTTATTCAGTGCGCGCATTCATTATAAGCTTTATTTAAGTTACATTAAATTTAAAGATTATCAGAAAATTTAACGAATTATAATTTCGACGTTTAAATGTGTCTGTTTATATGATTGATTGAAACGCCTCTAAGATTTTGTTCGAAAGTTGTTTTTAGTAAGACTGTTCTTAGCTAAGTCATACTAAGATAAAAAAATAGAAGACGGTTTTTTTTTACTGTATGTAGATCGCCAGGTCAAATAAAGTTTCATCCGCAAAAGTCATATAAAATAATGTACTAGAGTGAGATCATAAGATAATTCTTATCACATTGCAATTCACAGTTTTGAAATATTCTTTATTAATAGTAATTATAACAATTTAGTAGTTCGATGCTAGTGTACATTTAATCCTAGCACTTACATTAAATACAAATTTGATTATTATATAATTTGTAAAAATATTATAACTTATCTCAGGTATTTCATATAAATTATACCATATAAAATTAAAATATAATCAGCACTTAATAATATGTAACCTTTAGTCTAGGATTTACATTTATGTCATAATATTTGCTTTAAAAAAATGCATCAATGACTAGAACAGTGAAACAATTACATAACACATTACTGTTAATAGAATCAAATAACAATTTTCATTCATAAATCAGTGAGGTAACAAAAACTTCCCACAAATGTCAAACCATGATATTTAGCAAATTATCACATACGATTTTTCGCCAAAAATATGTATCACATTACGCCTACAACCGACATTTAAGAGCCTTACTTGCGGACGCCTTAACATGTACTTAAGTAAGCATAATTGTTTAAAAACCGTCGAGACGTGCGACTGACAGTCAAGATTGATAGGTATGTACACAGATGTAAATTATGGGCTCGGAAGTGAAAGCGTATTACAGAATATATTAAACATTCGTGAACATTTAATGAAAAATATTAATATAAAGTATGAAATGCCTTTCGCTAAGCTAGATACCAATAGCTAGATTACCAACGTTAAGCAAAGGGCGACGCGGTCAGTTCTTGGATAGGTGACCAGAACGTGGCATTCCATTTTGGGCGCTTGGTTTTGTCTTGGATACGTTAAATTGTCGGTCCCGGCTGTTTGTCTAGTACGACAGTCGTTAATCCATGCCAGAGGCTCTAGGGGCGGCTTGATAAACTCTCAATGTTAGAGCTGGCCACTCTTATTCGATAAGAAGATGAAGAATGTAAAGTATCTTAAAAGACTGTAGAGTGGTATCCTGTGAGATGTTGTCTTTCTTTGCTCCAGTACAATATATATGCTACGATTTAACAAAAAAATATTGCGCTATATTGGTTTATACTCGTATGTTCAGTCATTCAAGAAAATAACGGTATGTAAATAAGCTCCATTGACAGATTAAAATGTTTAATTATATTATTAAATTCATATCACTTCTCTCGCGGTATGATAAAATGTATCTTCAATTAATTAATTTGTTTAACACTGCATTGTACGTATGTATAAGAAACACTTTTGATACAAGTGGTAAAAAATAACATTGTATTGTTATCCGATTGTACAGTAATCGTTTGTTTCCAAAACGCATAAACATTATTTGTTTTTATTAGCGCTCCATAAACCATAAAGATTGACCTAATGACCCTCATTAAATGGTTGTTTATTCACATTTTCCGCACCAGTTACCTAATTATAGTGTATTTTAAGAAGTAGGTCACTTATAATTATTTTTACCCCATAGTGTGGGCATTGCCTCAGCGAGGGGCGCTTAGAAAAACAATTGCTGGAAGCCTCTAACGAGTAGGTATTGTAACCTGGTATATAGCTGGGAAACAGGCATTAAAACACTCTCGTAACTACCCGTCGATTCGCAATAAAAATCGTTTTCAATAGAGTAAAAATTTTGCCGGTACTGATATTGCAAAATAGTCATGACATTTCATTAGAGAACTCAGAACACAAAGATAAACAAATATCGCATTCACTTTTGACCAAAGTGTACATGAGTGTGAACGTGGCCTAAAATGTTTCTTCTCCGTTAGTAGATTTACCTGTAAGTTTATCAAAACACTAACTAATGATCAACTTATTAAACCAGCGCTTTTTCTATTGTTATTAGAGTTAAACAGTAGGAAAAGATTTATTCAGTAAGAAAAGTTTCAAATACACGATCTTCGTTCGATTTCTTATCAGTTTAAGTGTACCTACCTATATTTCTGAGAGTCTATTATATCTGAAAGCCACCGTTACTTGCAAAATAATGTTTCTATACTAAAGCTAAATAATATCGAGTAGAAACCTTCGTTTATACAAATCTTTATTATCCTCTTACAAAATTGGTTTGAGCCCAAACGTTTTCTAGACATTTAAAAAGCCTAAAACATTTTATGCTGAGATGTTTTAATATTGCTCTTTATTTATCTGTGTATTTTTCTTTTAACTTATTTTAATAACTCATTAGAGTAAAGTTTTTTATCTTATTTATTATCGTACTTTATATGGAAAACTTTCTTCTCCTTAACTATTCAATTTCGTGAAAGAAAAAGTGTTGCAAGAGATCTGAAACTATTCAAACATTTTGACTAAGTCTGTCCTCATTTTATATTCAGCCTAAAATATGAATCACGTGAAAAGTAATCTGAGCCGGGTCCCTTCCATCAAGAGTTTATGTCGTCGTCCAAATTTACTGAGCTTCCTAAATTAATCTTCGTACATATTGAGACAATGGGAGTCTTAGCAACATAATTCCAAATTCTTGGCAGCAAAATTTCGCGCTCACAACGGATTTGTTCTGTTTTAAATGGGCCTTATAACGTTTTGTAATGTAATATTACTGTATTTATCACGCGTGTGCACTCCTTCCTGTTTTTTAAATATATTTTCTAAGTTTTATGTATATTTCAGAACTCTTTCTTTACATAAGATATGGAAAAACTATAGCGTCATTATTGTAATAGCATCGTACCAGTTTGTAGGTTAAAAGAGATTTTTTAATCCTTATTACATTATATGAATAATATTACGATCAAAGGATAATGAAGTATTGTTATGTTAAGAGCGTTGTATAATGTGATTTTAAAATAAAGTCTTTACACTGATTTCTAAGTAAATGCACGTTTATGTTAGTATATTTTTGATCAAAACTTTCAATAAATGCACACGACCCACTTTGTAGAGCTATTTTTAAGCGCCAGGATCTAACTTTAAACATCTTTGAGAATTATTTCCTAACTGAAGCCAAGATTAAAAATTTAGAACTTTATACTTGGTCTAGAAACTAAATTAGATTAGCTGTGGGCACTACTAACAACTAAATGTTATCTTACTAATATGAAAGTTAAAATGAGCAAAGGAAAGAGCACGCACGCGTCACTAAAAATAATATAAGGATTTTGGAATTCTTGTAACTGAAGTTAGATCTATTGGTTTTAGGTTAGCTCAAAATTGTCATTGCTGGTAAATAAAAACAAATACTTTGCGTCACTTACGTGACCTATTTTGTACTAAACTCTTTTTGCCATGTCTATATCATTGTTGTATTCAGTAAGTTACTATATTTTTTTTTCTGGGAGGTGGGAGACAGACTTTAGAGTACAGAAATGAAGGTGTGTGCATAGGTTTCAAGATTTTCTTATGAAATATTATATATATCAGAGAAATCTTTGAGTGATTCTGCTACTAGGTATTCTAATAACTTAGGTAATCCTACATATGTACATATTATGTAGTATAAAGCAAAGTGGCTTCCCGCGCTCAAAATACAACGAGTGATTTAAGAGGATGTATAATAACGCGTGCGAAGCCGCCGGAAAAAGCTAGTAGGTAAATAAAGTTATTTATTGATATTTTGGTTATAACATAATGGCATTAATATTACGATTACTGCGCAGTTTCCTTAGTAGAACTATGTTTCAGGTAATATTAGAGAATGGAAATTTTAGAGCCTCTGTTAACTTCATTCCAGCCATGCGGTATATCGCCACAAAACTTTACTGAGTTTGTAACCATATAATATATTTTTTTCACTAAATAAGCCTGTTTTATGAATAAAATAGTCTTGCCTTTAAGTTCAAGTTCATTTATTCATAATATTAATTACATGTCACAAACTTTACTGTTACTAGGTACAACATTTGTTTAAGTTTGTGTCAGTAACAATAATTTGTAATCTTCTTTCATCTAATCAGTTGAAAGAGATACTTAGCTCATTTTAACCATAAGTCATGGTATTTATAAGGTTATGCGTTAGTTATCAATAGCCAAGCCAAAAGTTTTATAATAGATATTGTGAGTCACAAAATATGTATATCTATATATTTCTATATTCAACAGAGATAAATTTTACGAAAATGAAGGGTTGAGAATCAAAAGGTAAATTCCTGAGTTGTTCTATCAAAGACATCATACCCCTTTATTTGTTTGCTCTGAGCGCTGTTCAAACACGATCACGTGTAAAAGTCGTACTTCCAATTTATTCACACAGGAATACCTCTGAATTGAAACTGCGTCTCAAGATTGCTTCTACCCTGTTTATCCCCCACAACATCAAATTTGAATAATTCGCGATTTAACCAATCAAGTCGCTCGTTGGATTCTCTTCACGTATCGCTACAAAGCCCTTTGATCGCGCCGCTGTGATTATTTATACAGATGAAGTGTCAAATCGGAGGATCAGCATAAAATCCCAGAGGTTTCCTTTCATCGCGACTCAAAAACGGAGCTTGCAAGCAGCTCATGAAATTCGACGATTTTACGCATTTCCGAATTTTGATGTTCGATTAACCGTGAACCGATGATGGCCGGAGGGCGAAAATGCGAAAATTTACAACAATGGGCACTTACTTGAATATAAATCCGTTTTTTACGGACCTTATCCGATGTCGGGCAGAGATTTCTAGCATCCAATTTCGGGAATTGCTTCAAAGTTTGTTGCGGGCCGTAATCATGTGTGCGGAGCGGAAGAAGCGCGCGATGGCTGATGTAAATCATTTAACTTTGTGCCGGCGGCCTCGCCCAGGGAACTTTAAACCGTATTTTGTACGAACATCCCACATTTTTTGCCCAATTTCAGGGTTCTTGATTTTGTTACTGTTTTTAATTAAAGTTTAAAATGTGTTTGAAAGTTTGGGGTTGTAGAGGTAGATATTTGGGCTTGTAGTCTAATGACACATATGTTCTTGTACATGCCTACTTAGCCTAACAAAGCCAAGTTTAAATCGATAGATGTTTAGACACACGACACCGTGTAATGACCTACGACTAACTAAGCTTACCTCAATATATGGCTGAAGATTGTTATAAAGGTATTTTGACGAAGAACTGAGATAAATATGGTAATTAAAAAAAACCATCTTCCCACTCTCTTTTTACGTAAAAATTCGTAGCAAGAAACCGCCATTGATTTTCATTAACGAAGTTAATTATTCCAATTTTATACTTCATTTTTCTGTCTTTTATAATATCTTATCCCCTTTCAGTCAAAATAATCGATCTTCTTGAAAATGGTTCACAAAAAATTCAGCGATACATTTTTCGTCTTCTGCATTCCGATTTATGAGATAAAATCTTTTCATATTTTACGTGTTCTATTAATCTTTGTCAATGGCATATTTCCGCATTATTTCCTAATTATCACGCTATATTGGAATATGCTACAAAGTTTATATTATTTTAAGAAACTCTAAATAAGTAAATGTTTGACTACGGTACTTCTACTGCAACTCTTAGATTGTTATTTGTTCAAAAATGTATACTAAACACAATGAACAAAACAAATCTTTAGGAATGTATTCGCATCTGTGATTTTATTTCGAGCAATACATTATATAGGTATAAATTCAACACTTTACACTATTCTTTAAACGAACGAAACTAAAAGAAGCTCTTCGGACAGAGGTTTAATTTACTTTATCACTGAAAAGAAAACTGTAATTTCAAGAGAAAGTAATGAAATAGATTCTGTTAAAAAATTAAAACATTTAGGAAACTTGCTTCTGGTGATTTAGAATATAAATATTGTACAATGCGTAGGCCATTTATTTCACCAAAATCACGATGGCTGTACTTTTTTAAGAAGAATGCTGGTTTATTTTTTGTAACTAAAATTAATTGGATTAGATAATACAGATAAATGTAAAAGTAGTATGAAAAATAAACAGATATGAAAGCAGATATCTTTCTGGATGGTCGATATAAATATAAACTAAACTTTTCATTCAGCATCATCATTAATGGCAAATTTGTCAAACATGTTTGGTTTAGGGCTTTGTTCATTGCTTTAATACTAGTTCTACAAACACATCTAATCTTATGTATTAATATAATTATCTAGTTATAACGTTTTCTGTTAGTATTTTCTTATTTTTTAGTAAATTTTGGAAACGTTAAAATTGTATTTAATCACATAAAATTAAATTAATAGCCACATATAAATTAAGAAACACAAAAATAAAATCACTAAAATCTTAGAATAGATTTATCGGTAACACAAAGTGACACTGCTATGACGAAAAATATATTCGCGTTTGTGTGTGCCGTAAAGGCAGCAGTACCGCAGCATTTCACCTCGCTCCCATGTCCCCAAAGTGCCATACCATCTCATTTCCTCTATCAACATAACAAGAGTGCAAAGGATGGGGAAGTGTAAATATAAGCCACTTTTCATACTATATGTGTTTGGAAAATTTCGGAACGAACGATAGCAGTGATGAGGCTAAAGATTTATATTTGTTTTAGATAGCTTGTATGCGATTGTGGTTAAGTTTTCCTAAGGATTATTTGAAATTGTTTGTTGTTGTTTTATTGTATTCAATTGCTTATTAATTCAGCAGCGACTGATCGTTTTATTTTTCTTCTTTCCATAGAAAGTAACAGTTTAAATTACTATTACTTCAAATTGTGATTTTTGAAATATACTACATCGTACCATAGCGCAATTTGATACAGAAAACTAGGTAAAATCAGATGTAAGATGACTGTTCTGTGAAAACTCATTTGTGCAGAATATAAATCTTAATATAGGCCATTCAAACATCTAAACATACTTCTTGTTGGAGCATCACTATTAACAAAGGTACCAACATAACATCAACGGACCAATGGCCGGGTTAGCTGCCAACAGAAGAGGCAAAAAGAAGGCTTTGACGCGTCGCGCCACCAGTTTGGAATCTTACATCAATCGTGCCACCGTGTAAAAAAAACACACTTTCCTATAATTACAATCCATATTCACATTCATTCATTTCTACGCCGGTAAAATCAGCAACATTCCCAACGGTTTAAAAAGTCTGCCTAGTTTAAACTCTGTTTTTTTTTGTTTTTTTCTTTTCGTTCCAATATTGTTTCCTTCTACAAGAGTCAAGAACATTTTCTGGCTGAACATTTGCTTAGGCGTAATGATATTTTATGATCGGTTTATTAGAAACGTCAACTCGTTCAAAAGCTAGTTTCATCGCAGTACTGAAAAAACAGATACTCTAGCTTTCTGTATAATTACTAAATGTGCAGGTGTTGCTTCAGGTTAGATGCATTCCCTTCGCGTTTTAAATGAGCCTTTTTCAGATAATTTGTTGATCTAAACCGGCACAGTTTATTTTTCTACCTGCTTAACCTACACTAAAGCTAAGATACAGGTCCTGAGACGTGATTTTTACGCATACATGTGAAAAAGTGGTTAAAATACAGAGATAGCAAAATTGTTACTTCGTAACTGTAAGTATGCCTAAAGCTTATCGTAATCTCAAACGGAATTAGATCAAAGGGCGTCCTATTTAGCTCACCATTACGCTTATATTTCGATGTAACAATGCAAGTAAATATACTCAAAGGTTGCTCCGCACATTTGGGAAATCTTGATAAGGGCAGGTTCTATTCTCATGGCAATTTATAATCTGAAGGTTCCTTTCATACGTGTGGAAATAGTTTAACATCACTCAATATTCCTTCGGGAACTGTTGAGCTTATTTTGGGGAAATTGGAAAATACGACGCCTGATAGTCTTTGGTAAGCGTGAGCGAACTGGCAATATAAGTGTACTGGTGCTGCCCCGTGGAGTTACTTGGGCTAATTTGTTATACATCTACGCTTGTGTAACAAATACTCTCATTTCTATTCTCTGAGAGAGAATGAGAGTATTTGTTACACAAGCGTAGATGTATAACACTACTAACTTAAAAACAAGCCGTTGGTGTGTAGGGCTGGGTTTGATCTTTACGTCAGGAATGAGACACACTTATAAAACACAGTCTTTAGTGGGCACCAAATTTCAGTTTTGGTTCAAAATGGCTCAGCTCATAGCGCGCGTCTTTAACCTTCAGACCAAAGCTAAGCTTTGTAAAGTATACATCTAAATGGATATAAAAACATTTTAAATCTAAGCTGACTATGTGCGTCAGAATATAACGTTGAAGCTCAAAACTATAAATGTATAAATTTTCAGTTAGAATATTGATTAATATTTTGGATATAAAAGTAATTTATGTCAATTTCAGGAACTTACATAACCGTGATACCAATTGCGGTAACGCTGCAGAAGCCATATTAAAAAGTTGAAGTTGAACCGCGATACCAAAAATAACGTTTATCTGTCATTGCGAAGCCATTTTATCGACTACCAAGCTAACAAACCAACACTTTCGCTATAAATAAGTATGATATGATATAAGAGTGATACACATGAAATAAGTCTTGATGTGTGTGTGTGTGTGGTAGATAGGCGTAGATTTGCGCAGAATTAAGAGGTTTAATATAATTTGTTGGCCGCTGGCGTTTGTTATTCTAGGCTATCTTTGTTTTCTTGTGTTTGGATATACGAATGATCTCACGAAGTAGGTTACCTAAATAATACCGATATCTAGGTTTTGTGGATGAAAAATTATTATGTTAGTTTTGATTGAGGAATTCTTGACACATACCTATACTTACACACTTAGTCACTTACATGTATATGATAATAATCTAAATACCTATATAAACTCAAAGGTGACTGACTGATTAACTGACTGACTGATATAGTAATCTATCAACGCATAGCCCAAACCACTGGACGGATTGGGCTGAAATTTGGAATGAAGGTAGATATTATGACGTAGGCATCCGCTAAGAAAAGATTTTTGGAAATGCCACTTTTAAAGGGATGTGTAATAGGGGATGCAAGTTTTATTTCTTAATACGAGCGAAGCCGCGAGCACCTACTAGTAAATAATAAAATCGTTTATCTATATTAATATGATAAATCTTTTGTAAAGTTTGTATTTGAAGACAATTTAATGTATAATAATGATTATATTTGACTGATATAATATGATTAATTAGTTAGCTGCATAAAATTTATTTCACACCATATAAAAAAGAAAGAAAAGAAAGAAGAAAGAAAATAAATAAATTTGGTCATTTTTTACATTTTAACTTTTATATTGTTTATCGACACAATCTACGTTTTAATAAATACAATAGTTGTAGCCTATTCAAAATTATATTAATATTAAATATTAGACAATATGTGTAAAGTACATTTTATTTGTGCAATGTAAAGAATGGAACCGGTTGTTCTAAATTAAGCAAGAATGCTTGTGTCTCATGCTACAATATAATAGAGACCTTAATAACTTAAATAAAACCGGCTCAAAATTAAAAGCGGCATGAGTAAATATTCTTGGCAACTATTTAAAAAAAAAAAGTCTATAGTACGTAATACCTATCAAAAAATTAATAAATATTGCTATTGTATTCAAGTCGTCTATCAAAATAATTGTTAAGCAATTATCAGTCACTCTATATGTATATAAAGTATGCAGTACATAAAGGTTTCGCATATTATGATGTTTTGCCGATTTCGGCTACGGCTAACGTATTTCTTATAGAAATGTTACTGATACGTCCTCACATGACTAATATAACCTATTTTAGCTGTAATTGTTCTAGGACAGTTGCTACAATTGAATATGTGGTAAAAATTAAATGTAATTTAAAGTATCAGTCTAAAATAACAAAAAACACGAAGTTCGTGAGCTATTAGCACGATCTGGCACATGTACAAGAGAATCCCATTCCGTAACACATTTACATTGGCTACTTTACGGGGAACTACTCTGGAAATATAGTTTATTAAACAAAAGTAATGTAATGTTAAAGACTAGACTATGATGTTAATGAAGAATACATCTAGAACTGAAACTAATAAGTCATAAAAATCTTTTCGCACTGAGCGTCTCGTAAAAGTAACTATGGTCTAACATCACTAAAGGTAAGTTACTTTAATCACCCACTAATAATTATATACGTAAGTTTGGTATGTTTAACAAAATACCAACTAGACTATGACTATATATATCTTATTCATTTCTTTTGCTGCATACTATGAAGAATACATTTTAACCCATGATATCCCCCTGAAATTTGATGCCACCGATATTATGATAGATAGCTACAGCATTAAACGCGTATAATTATGGGCGATTACTGGTGATATACAACGGTTAATTATAGTCCATTTGTGTCCTGGCCGTGTCCGGAGCTGGTCATTATTTAATCGTTCTTCAAACGAAGGGGTTTCTGTTTATGAAGACCTTGTTTTACTGATTGTATGTTGTTGTCATTTTTCAGTGGAAGTCAATCGTGTAAAATTTGAAGAAATAATTGAAGTGTAACCCCTACGTTTGTTTTATTGATAAAGTTTGACATGGCATGATATGGTGTTACACTCAAGGAATTTTTTGTACATTAAATAGAAACATCATTCTTTAAAAATAAAACATCAAAAGCGTGAGGCCTTTCTGTATGTAGTTTGTACCCCCTTCCCCAATCTTTGGCCAATTCTTTGACCTCCTTATACAACATGACTTTTTTTTTCAAAGAATGGGTTTGCACTTGACCACAATTCGTCTGATGGCAAGCAATCGTTACGGTCTAGGATGGAACGTGCTTACCCAGCAAGAACCGATTCACTCTCGTTTTGTAGATCGTAAGGTTATATTCCGCGGAGAACAGGGAGTCAGGCAGGGAGCTCCACAATTTAGCAGTTTGCTCGCCATTTCTTTAACTTGATCAATATATGCCCTTCTCAGCTTTCTTCTTCAAACTTTTCGTTTTTGTTGCAATATAGTGACCAACCTGGACGAAGTCTGCACAAGATAGACGTATGGCATATACAAGGTAGGCCTATGCCCAGCAGTGTGATTTAAAAGGCTGTGGATGAGGAAAACATTTAATAAACGGTTATAAGCATTCTTTACTCCATACATCTTTGTTTTAAGAGAAAGAAGCGTCACATTTTGTATCAGTTGTTTCACTCACGCGGGTTGTATAGAGACAGATGAAACACGTTAACCGGAGATTAACTTCTACACGATAAGGTGGCAACGTAGGCTTTAATGGTATGTTATACAGAGATATCTCAAAACACTAAAGTATTTATAAAAAGGACAGTAAGTATATAGAATTTGTAGAATGGTTCACAACGTTCTTTTGTGCTATTTGATTATTGCTGCAACTTCCACTTAACTTCAGTAAAATAGTAAGAGAAAAATTTACTCTCTAAAAATTGCTAGAATATTATAATAACTAAAAAAGTTGGAAAATCACTCAGACGAATCACATTTTTTATCAGTTATAATGATTGCCGTAAAATAGTATGTATGTATAATATGTATAATTTATTTTCTAGTCCTTTTCAGCTAGCTCTGTTTATCCCGGAAGCCAGCCCACTACGCACAACATGCAAAACAAACATCTTAATTTACGCGTTCCCGTTGACGCGTCTGTCATAGCTGTCTTGAAACGTCACATTTATCTTCACAATATACATCCAACCGCAGTAAATCAACCGCCAAGATATTATAGCCCCTAACCCCTCACAATACGAGCTATATTACCATCTAATTAGCGAAGACGCGTGATTTATGCAACTTGGGAACGGGGTTTGTTATTAGGCTAACCAAAAATTTGACCCAATTTAATTATGAATCCGTAGCGTGGATAAATGTGTTTCATAAAGAGAATTTATGTCGCCCGATATTCTAATAAATGTTGAATTATGGGGTCTGGGTGAAAGTTTTTCGAATCTATGATGGACGATGTGACATTCGATATTCTGAGCCTTGATTTTATACTGGCTAGCTGTATTCAGGGAAATTTAGACATCAAGCTCAAGTAAAGTTGGCAGTCTTTTGATGGTGATCTGAAGAACCCTTGACATCTTAACGTTTACAGGGGCATTATTATGATCCTCGGTAACGTAACCAAATAAACTACCATTATTATAAAATCGTAATTTGGAGTATTGCGGTTGGTTTCTGCACCACTATTTAATAGATTACTGTCATTTTTGTTTAAGCTGGTGATATTTTAAGACCTCAGAAATAATAAATTAGGTGGTAAAATGTGTGTAATATCTAATAAAATTGGGAATGAAAACATTTGTTATGTAAAAAAATGTATAACAGAAATAATTCAATTCTTTGACAAACATAAAATGTCTAGCCGATCTAGCGATAAAAATAAGTATTCGTATACCAGGTCATTCGTTACAACAGTAAGTGATCAGACGTTACACAGAGAAGTCTTAGACGTTCTATTCGAAGAAATTCTATACAAAAAGTCTTCAAGAAAATAAATATAGGCCAAAAATATGACTCAATCATTTTGCTATAAAAATCTAAGTTATGTGTCACAAACATTTTTACGTAAAAAATCCGTTAGAATAAATGTTACGAATTCAGTTTCAGATTTTCATCCTTGTATCGAATAAAAGAAGGTTTTATTTGTGAAAGCTATTGTCTTATGATTTATCAAAACAGAGAATTTATCATGAGTCGAATAAAGCCAAATGTTATATTCTTTAACCACTTAAAACATCTTTGTACGGATGTGTTATGTGTACTGTACACTTTTTTAAAAAATCGTCACGCTCAATCAGACATTTTGATTGTATGTGCCGATTCTTATTTTTTATACATTTGAGTAAGATGGTCTTTTCTTAGGTAAATACCTGTGGCATTGTACTGCTTCAAAGAAATTTAACCATATTGACACATTAAAAATATCATATAACCAGTCTTCTGTGTTTGTAACAACCCGTGCAAGTTTACTTCATTTAACTTTTACAACTTGAGTTTAACACGAAGGTTTCCATTATGTCAATTTTCAGAGTAATTCCCAAAAGGCTGTAAGTAACTATCCTGAGTTGCGCGCTACTGCGTTATCCGTGTTTTTTTTTTAACCGATAAATATCGGTTCTTCATATGTATGTATGTATGTATTTAATCTATTTCCGTGCTGAGTTTTATCTAAATTTGTATGTAACAAGCTTGACTCTTTATCTTGCCTTCGTTTTGTCTAATACAATACAGCTGCTAAAATAATTTGAGATTGTTCGCTTGCTTGTCTGTTTTTTATTTGTGCTGCAATAGATCTAAAAGTCCTCATGCATTTAATATATAATTAGTACCTATGGAATACCAAATATGACTATAGACTACGTTGTTTTTTATGACTACGAAAACATAAACAAAGCAACAAGATACTACTAGGTTTTTATGTGTGAAATGTAATGTTAATTTCAGAGCCTGTCCCAAAAGACCGAGTCAAGTGGTCGCTGTTCGCCCTACATAACCACGTCTACTTAGGCGGGTGTGAGCTATTTATGAGACAAGTCGGACAGACCACTACGAATTAATTATCGCTTTTGTATCTACAAGGTTAATTACTGAGATAACAAATGCAAAGCTTTTTTAAACGACTACATAAACTATGGAAGCGTGAAATGATAGAAACAAATTACGTTTTGTTCTACGACTCCTGGAAATTTGCGAAAAATATGTATGTGTTGTGATATACAAAATCATTGCTGACAACAAACTGTGTTTAAAATCAAATTTCTTCAAAACATTGCCTGCAACAAACTGTTTTTTTAATCAAACCTCAATTTTCGAAATTCATTAAAATAACTTTGTGATAGTTACCAACAACGCAGTAACCAAATTTAGTGTTTTTTTTATTTATTTATATTTTTTTAACACGAAATGGGCTTATGTTTGACTATAGTCTGCCTGATGTTAAGCACCACTATAGTCTAAGATGTAGCACGCTTGCCCAAAAGAAACCTATTTGTTGTAATGCGTTGTGTAATGTTATATTAACTAATAAAATTAATATAATAAATCTATACTAATATTATAAAGCTGAAGAGTTTGTTTGTTTGAACGCGCTAATCTCAGGAACTATTGGTGCGAATTGAAAAATTCTTTTTGTGTTGAATAGACCATTTAACGCGGAAGGCTTTAGGCTATATAACATCACGCTGCAACTAATAGGAGCGAAGAAATAATGGAAAATGTGGAAAAACGGGGAAAATTATTCATCTTTGAGGGCTTCCGAGGCGTTCGCTGCGAAAACGGTTTAACATTCAAAAAATTAATGCCCAAAATAACTATTCCACGCGGACGAAGTCGCAGGCACAGCAAGTAATAAATAATATAAAACGTTTAAGTTGCCTCTTAAATTAATGAACTAATACAAAAATGTTTACATTGTTCCTATACACGAGTATACCTACCTATATATTGGATCATTTTTAGTATACATTATGTCTGTAAAGCGAGTGTGGCTCAGCGGTTCCAGTGTTTGCTTTTCATCCAGACGTACCCTGGTTCGAATCCGCCCTACACCAATGACTTGTATTTTTCAAGTTATGTGTAGATTTGCACTCGCTTAGCGGTGAAGGAAAACATCGTGAGGAAACCGACATGTTTGAGGACCACAATATCCGAGGACATGCGTCTTCCGTGAAAGGACCTGGGCGCCCACCACGATGTATCTGCCCAAGAAAATTCCCCTAACGAATTAATTCTGCGGGGGAGTCACGACCCTCAGTTATGAGGAAATACGATTCAAAGAGAGATGTCTGTAAAATACTTATGTAGTTGGAATAGTTCCTTTTAGTAAAGTGATACCCATCTTTTACACCTAGACTGAATTTAGAATATCGCGTGTTCTGACACAATGCAAACATTTGTTGACATTTCAAACACAACGTTGGAGTATTTTCTTACATAACTAACTGAACTTTCATCCTATTAAAAGACTACCTTTGTTTTCATGTCACAGGTGACTATCCGCAAAGTATAGCTAGTTAAACAATTTAAATTAGTAATATATTAACTTTGGAATATATAGTAAGCTGGACTTTAAAATAAAGAAAGTAAAATTAAAAGATGAACGACTAAAATAGATAGTGCTTACACAAATATAATATGGTTAGGAGGTACCTACTGAATTTGTGTTATTTTTATAAAATAGGTTACTTGAAGACAAAATGCCCAAATTAACGTAAGTTATAATTGTGCCTTCTATGACAAAACATGTCCATTTAATAAACGTATGTCCAATATTGTTAAGATCCTCACACATTTTTATTTATGGCAAAAATGAAGGCAGTCTTATTATAAACACCACAATACCTTTTTAACCAAATAAGTGTAGTAATTTAAGCCACTCAACCACCTAATGTAATGCAGGAAAACCCTTACATACTGCATTAGGGCTAGCATTATGTCAACAGCTCTTACTATAACAATGTCTATGTACATATATGTAGATACTACGGGAGAATCATCTAGAAAAGTTTACCAAGAGAAGCCAAACTCGGCAAGTAATTTGATAAGCCTTGTCAGACAACTATGTAACTTATGTGGGATTGTTCGCAGAAATTATATGATTGGAAGCTGTTTTACCAATATAGTTTATTATTAATTTGTTTGCGGTAATTAGGTCGGTTATTTGCGAATCATATTACAAAAGTTGCTGTTTTATTTATGTTAGTAATCCAAGTATATTTGGTGCTATTTTCGTCCCTGCTATTTGATACAATACATATAACACTGTAAAATTTATCCCAGTTCCAACCATCCTAAATAAATACCGATCAAATTTATTACCGCAGTTTTTATAAACTTTGTTTAAAAAGTTACATATATTTTCTGCCACTGATTGTACCAAAACCACGTTGACTTTTCATAAACTTACATACAGTGGAGTTACATTGTCGCGTTAAAAGCAAACCTGACAAACGGCGAGAATTGCCATGTCAGGGCAAAATGGCTCGGAAAGTGGTAGGAAAATGCGACCCATATCGTGGGCCAACCTAAGTAAAACGCATGTAAGTAGGTGGGTCACATTATGACGCATGGGCCACCTTAAGTAAAGCACATGTAAGCCCAGAAAGGGTTGCGAGCAAATGATCTGTTTAATAAAGATGGGCGTATGTTAAATAGCGGATTCCGACAATAAGACTTAGCATATAAATAATGTACTTAACATTTTATGTCTAAAGAATTAGTCTATAAATTCAGTCATTTACGTAATACTTTTTATTTTATGTTGATTTTAATAAGAAAACTAATTTATTTATACAAAAATTTGCAAATTACTTTCATTTTAATATTGAAATATGTGGTATACTCTCAAACTATGTTCATAAAATCACTATCTTAATAAAATTACTATTACTCGATTACAACGAGATTAATTTCAATATTAACATTTACACAACAAACGCAATTCGATCAACAAGCTTTATAAATCAGCGGTCTCTGTGACCTTTAGACATATTAGTTTGAATCTGAAGCTGGATTGAACTTTGCACAATGTTTGAATTCCCACGTACTTGGAGTTGGCGCATAATACGGGAAAAGGCATAAAGTAGTTGTCAAACTGATCTACAATATTAATTACATCAATTGAGTCACATCAGTCCTTGGATTGTTAAAAAAGTAGTTTTAGTAGTTGGTGGTTCAAACTTTAGTTTCTGTAGGGACGTTGTAAATTAGGTAGACCAACATTGTTTATGTATATATGTATTTTTTGGATCTCCAATAAATACCTTTTGAAAATATAATATATTTTTACAGTATTTAATAATGTTTTTTTGCTCTTAGTACGGTAGTCGTTAAACCATGGCAGAGGCGGCTAGATAAACTCTCGACACCAGAGTTAGCCACTCTTATTCTATGAGAAGAAGTAGATAATGTCTTACGAGCCGAAGTATCTGCAAACTTTTTGGCGATAAGGTTTGGGCAAACAAGTTTATGTTTTTTTTTTCAGCAATTCTAATATCATGAGAGGTATTTGAAGACAGTTAAGTTACAGTAAATTTGTGGGAGTAATATACGTACAAATTGATTGTTTGTCCAATTGTCAAAACCTACAAAAGTTAAAAATTACATTCACACATTTGTATGTGTGAATGTTAAAATGACCAAAGAATAGTATTCGTATTAAAATAAGGCAAATATGTTATTTGAGTAAATTGTTAAGGTATACAAATTATTCTTAAATAAATATTGACAACGACGTTTTCAATAACCAGGAAGTGAAACAGACGTATCAAAGCGCACAACTTCTCAGTTCTTGGTCACGTAACAAAAATCCTCCCTTTGTTGTGCACAGTCCATAAAATCAAAGTCCTTGCGGCCATTCTCTGAATCGCCGACGTAGTACGCTGTTGCTACTGACGGGTTTTTCAGGGAATGAGTTAGCATTTCACGAAATTGAAAAGTTTACAATTAAAATCAAATTCATGAATCAGATTTGAATGAGTTGACATGTTTTAGTAGTGACAGTGATATAAGTAGATAATAGAAAGAGAATAAAATAAACAAACACGATCCGAGAACAGATTAAAAAAATAAACCCAACACAGATGTACACACTAAAAATCAATAATTCCGTTTATTCTTGGCTTTCAAATCAGATTAATAGGGCATTGGTGTAATCAGATAAAATGTAAGTATTCTGAAATCCGAAACTAAGTATCTAGGCTTCATTTGCTTTTCTGATCATTTCTGATTTTTCACAAGACTATAAACCGTAGTTTGCCTTGTAGATTTACTTTCACGTAAAAAAACTTGTAAAACATTTGTTGAGCCCGACCTCGCGTAGCCCAATTGTGACCTACGTCGCGTCAAATCGAACCTTTGAACCTTCGGATTGAAAGGATCCGTAAAGAGCCGTAAAATATCAACCGTCATTCAATAACACGTCCACGATGGTTATTGCCGACGATTTGAGGTTTTCGCTTGATTCTTAAACATTGTACTGCTAAGACACCTTACACAAACAACTATGATCTTACTTTTTTGTATGTAATTGTAGATTTGCTGTATTTTTTAATATTTCCTTTATTTATATAAGCTTCAGATTACAACAATGAAGGATTGGAGTTTAGCGATTTGTGATTTTGAATTTTTAAAGTATAATTATAAAATAACTATGCATATTTTTAATGAAAAAACTGTTCCGTCAATAATAATTAAATTCTGCTTAGGTTAGTCAGCATCAATAAGTTCTATCACTTATACATAAGGCTAGGCCAATCAGCATGCCGACGCACCATAGTATCTCTCAAAAGGAAGTGTCAAACCAATCAGTTATTATTTATAAATAGCTAATTGCATAAATTAGAACAATTAGTAAGTATAGTGTTCAATACATTATAAGTATGCAAACAATTAATGTATTTACCTGCTGTTCCCGTCTCTAAATCACTATTAAATTAGCATACTTTTTTTATTTTAGAATAACTGATTTTTTTAAATGATAAATACCTATCTATTGCATGGCATATCGTTGGATTGACCAATAGTGTTTCTGCAAATCAAATCCGGTAGCGACTTTGAAGTGTTAATGGGAATTTATTTTTGGCTATTCGTGGGCGTTTGATTTGTCCATGACACGGTCCCACTGGGATTACTATGAAACTGTGTCGTTAGGACTTATTTGTTGTGAGTTAATTAGTTTTCTTTGGGATTTTATTGGGGGTTCACTTTATTAGCAAAACGGATTTGCTTTAACCATATAACTTTCATTTATATTATTTATTATCTTTCGAATATATGTACGTTTTTACTGTTATTAGTGATATACACATAACAACTGCACGCCAGTGGCGTTGTTTATTTCTGAATTTGTTCATAAATAACGCAATCAAATCAAGAACAGATCAGTTACCCAAAAACTACCTATATATTTATGCTCTACATAATTAAAATATCCACGAATAAAAATAGGTTAAAACCTTTGGCCAATTTAAAAACTCTAGACACCAAAGGTCACCACTCTCATACAAACTAACTTACTACAGACGATCAAATGCACCGCTATGTCAAAGCGAGTGTGCCCAGATTTGTAAACAGAATTTACACGGTATTAGATACATACCTGTTTCAAGTAAAAGTAATATTCCAGCATATCTGCTACACTAATATTAGTATTAGTTTAGCAAACACTGGTTCGATATTAGCAGTTGGAATCAAGGACAATATACCCTGGCTGCAAATGGGCCGTACTAATAAACAATTACTATACGTAAATATATACAGCCACCTCCTAAAGCTTGCATAAATATATTATATTCCCTGATTATTAAAAAAAACAATGTGTAACCCTTAGAAGCCTAAGCCTTACATTTTAATACAAATTGTGTAAAGCTCATTAATTTATTTATCTTTAGTTGTGCTTTGCTAGGAATACAGTTAAGAGACTTTGTAAATGTTAATACGAAATAAAGATATAATATATATTTAATTTAAAAAAATCTAGTTTTATTTTTACTTGTTGTTTTTGTAGTTGTAGTTAGTGAGGCGACGGAACATATCTTTTATCAATAAATTTAACATATTATCTTGTATTCATTGATAGATCAATCAATATCGAAATAGTGTCAATAATTTAAGAGTAAATTAATATTTATTCATAAATTTGCTGAAGTTTGGCTTAAATGTACAAATTAAATTATAATATCTTTGTGATAGGAATTAAAAACATCACTTTACATAAATATTGATGTGAACACGTTCGGTTGTATTAAATATTATTACTGGATGGATTACACACATCGTCATCATTTGATGAGTCCAATCTATCTATACTATATATATATATATATATATATATATATATATATATAATATATATAATATTATAAAGCTGAAGAGTTTTTTTGTATGAACGCGCTAATCTCAGGAACTACTGGTGCGAATTAAAAAAATCTTTTTGTGTTGAATAGACCATTTATCGAGGAAGGCTTAAGGTTATATAACATTACACTGCAACTAATAGGAGCGAAGAAACAATGGAAAATCTGGAAAAAACGGGGAAAATTATTCATCTTTCAGGGCTTCCGTTGCGTGCGCTGCGAAAACGGTTCAAGTCGTGGGTAACAGCTATAATTTATAAAGCTGAAGAGGTAGTTTGCAAAACTAAATACGATGCCCAAAATAACTATTCCACGCAGACGAAGTTGCGCGCACAGCAAGTAAAAGATTAAACTTCTATCTACCTACGCTGCTAAAAGCCACGCAGAAAACTTGTCATATAAAATAACAGTAATACCTCACCGGAGCTTTGAGGTACATACATCCTTTGAAAAGATTCTGAGAAAACTACTCAGGAAATGATGCAACTTAGTAGTTACTTAGGTATTAGTTTACGTGGAATCACTAATAAATCATACACAAAGATAAACATCCAAACACGAAGTAGGTATTTCTATTTCCTGAAAATACGATTGTATATTTAGAGGAAGAAGGGGTTTCAAAATATTGAATCACGAACGAATATGAGTACCTAACGCAACTCTGAAGAAACACGGGTTTTTACTGAAAACAGATCAACAAAATTAAACATTAAACTTTATAAGGAGTTTTCGTACCGCCCAATAGGTCTCTGCCAAGGTTTTATAAAAGTTGAAATCTAGTACCTATTTATACAACCCTCTGAAGAAACAGAAGGTTTATGGTGTATACAGGGGTATTACAGGGGTATGATATTTATTTTAAAAAAATGCTAATTTCACATGCACTGATGTATGAGTAATAAATACATGAGAAAAGTTTAAGTTTCAGAGGAAGAAGCTGCAATAATGTAAGTGTAATCAAAGTTTAATAAACAACCAAATTCAGTGCAACACAAATTAAACTTCAGGTAACGAACTAAAGTGAACAACTGTACCTATATGAAACAAGCCCCTCGTAAATACTTAGCATTCATTTTACGAACTCATATAAAATACAGGTTGAAATTTAGAGAAAGAGTACTTCTTCTAGATATTGCAACAATTTCATTATTATTGCTAATAAAAGGTCAAAATAACCTGCGTTTTGAAAAAAAGAGTCTCTTTTTTTTCTGTACATTAAAAAAAAATATGTGCACAAATTAGATTCTACAACAATGTAATTTTATTTAAACATAACTTAATTGGCTTGAAACAAATATGTTATCAATAAAAAACAATAACCACCATAACATAAATGATTAAGGCTACTACAATCTATACTTTAATATTATAAAGCTGAAGAGTTTGTTTGTTTGTTTGAACGCGCTAATGTCAGGAACTACTGGTGCGAATTGAAATATTATTTTTGTGTTGAATAGACCATTTATCGAAAAAAGGCTTTAGGCTATATAACATCACGCTGCAACTAAATAGAAGCGAAAAAACAATGAAAACTGTGAAAAAAACGGGGTAAATTATTCATCTTGCGCTGCCAAAACGGTTCAAGTCGAGGGTAACAGCTATAATTAATAAAGCTGAAGAGGTCGTTGGCAAAAAATAAATATGGTGCCCAAAATAACTATTCCACGCGGACGAAGTCACAGCTAGTACTAACAAAAACTCATTCTAAATTATATTTTATACCACCTATGGCTAACAAAAATATCAGAATGTTGTATCGCATTTATAAAATCTTCAAGGAATATTCCGCGTATGGCTAATCTGTCAATTATTAACTTTCTAAGCTCCTGTAGGCAATGTTTGACCCGTCAAGGCCTCCCTGTATGTGTTAATCCGCCCCTGTATGTAAACTGGATATTAATTATAATGTTTAGCGGGAATTGGGTCAGTGCCCACTAATCAGTTTCGTAATCGAATAGTTTTTCAACTGTGCGTTTAATATTTTGAATAAATTTTGCTATGCTTTTGGAACGGTATAACGGTGGTGGCAAAATATCGATTTTTAATATTATATATTAAATAACATGATGGTAGAAGATCAGGATTATTTACAATAGATGTTCTGTCTATCTATGCTCATAAAAGGACCATACGACAAAGATACGGTTTTTTAAGAAAGATTCTTTAACCAAAAAAATAATGTAAATGTTACTGAATCTCTTTGTTTATTTTTATTCCACGCTGTTTATGGAGATTTATATGACTTCCTATTTTGTGAAAAATACTGAATTGGGTTTTCTGAAGCTAGAGTACGCGCGTACTTAAACTTATTACGCGGTAACTTGCCACGGCTATGTACAGTGTACACTACTATCAAGTACATTATGTATCTCATGGCCAACGAATAAAAACACAACTTTATATCACCTTAAAGCCAAAATTTCGTGTTTAAAATCACTTTGTGTGTGACGAGTTCGTTACATGTCTATCTGAGCTCTTTAAGGCTAAGTTTACACTATCTAGCCTCATGCTCGACAGCTGAGGTGATAGAAAGTTTTAATCACGCAGCTCTAGGTGTTTCGGGCTCCAAACTCTTCAAGTTTGATGGAAAAGTTAGTGAACTACATGCATTAGGTGGGTGTGTGAAAGCGCGCTCTTGAACCAATCACGTAGAATCTGCTTTAGGATGTTACTTGTGATGTCCTTTTGTTTACGATAAAGATTGAGTTTGGAACTGCAGTTGTTGCTAGTAAAATCTAAAACTTGATTAGAAATTCAAAACAAAATGATACCTATGTATAGAAGGTACCTTTCAAATGATGCAAAGCTTTTTTTATTATTTTATAACGTTATCAATCCTCAAAGGCAAAGTAAAAATTAGTATTTGAGAAGTGAGTCCAGTATTATATATTTAAAACTTTACTCCCGCCTGCTATCTACAGATGTGTTCTATAATTTAACGTGTTAATCGAGCAACGAAAGCAAATAAGCAACATCGGGTAAGCACGCTCCATCTTAGGCCATAGCCTTTGCTTGCTATCAGGTAAACTATGGCCAAGTGCAAACCCGTTCAAGTTAAAAAAAAAACAAAAGTATGTACCCAAAATAGCATGCTATTCTTTGATCATCTATAAAAGAGCTGACCGCGTCACCAGAAGCATTTGCAATAGCATGCTATTACCTCCACTACCTGAGCGCTTTAAAATGTACGCTTTTAAATAGTAAATATTAATAACCATGCTACAGCAACATTGGCTACAATGCCATTAAAAAGGCAGTGCATCCATCAGTTACTCCGCAAGCAGGTCGGTACAAAGACACGAGACTCGATCGACGAGCGATCACAACATCATCAATGGAGTAACACTTTTTGATCATCCAAAGACTGACTGCGTTAACAGTTCCTAAACGTTGGTAATCATATGCGATTGCAACCCCCAACCTGAGTTTCTAACATTTCTAAATACTTGTTTTTAAATAACAAGTAATAAAAAGCATGGTACAGCAACATTAGCTACAATGCTATTAAAAAGGCAGTGCATCCATCAGTCACTCCGCAAGCAGGTCGGTACAAAGAGACGAGTCTCGATCGACGAGCGATCGCAGTCGTTAGTGCGTCAGCATCGAAGGAGCAGCGATGTAGATAAAAGATGGATGTGGCGAGTGGGTCACCCTTTAGGTGTTATTTGTAGATATTACCATATTATATGTTTCACGTATTATACCCACTGCTGCCCAAATTCTTTCTCAATTTTTTTTAGAAAGTATATTCTACAGTATGTATTGACCTATCAATCTATCTATAGGTATTTCAGGTAAAATGTGAAACAAAATAGGCTATGAATACTGAGTAGTTGCAGAATAAGTTTTTAATTAGAAGTAGGTAGGTTTTCTGATGTTCGCCATTTGTCTCTCATACATAGAAAATCTGCCCGCAAGTTACTAGTGGCGTGATCGGGCAACAAGGTTCTAGTGAAACATTTCCATTTCAGCATGAAAATATATTCTATTCACCGTATCAAACCTTCAGCTATGAATTTGTTTAAGTAGGTAAAACCTAGCGAAATAACCTTCATGAAACCTTGCGCTAAAATCCAAGTAGTCGGTCCAAACTCCAACACATGTAACATACAACCATATTAGTTATCAATATGTAACTAATATGGTTTTCACTCACGTGTAATTTCGAGTATGTTGTTTACGCGTTTCGGGTGTAATGACACCCTTGTCAGAAATTACACGCGAGTAAAAACCGTATTACTTACATATTGATAAGAATGTCTCACGAAACTTTTAATAATAATATGACCAGATCTAGTAAATCCTCTATTAGCATCAGAATCATTAATCACCAGTCCCGGCGGTTGTCAGCTCGCCGACTAACAGCTAATTAATAGCAGCTAGTTAGTCTGCCGCCTGCCGCGTAGAAACGTCTGCTGGAAATATTGAGGTTAGGGTTAACCGGTGGTGGCTTGGCATCTGGTTGGAAAGTTGTTGAAAACTTTAGGTTACTCTTTTGATCAAACTTCATAATTATACAGCTTTAGTACCTTCCAAAGCATTTAAAGAAAACCAACGTAGAGCGTAACACTAAGGGGTTAAGGGGTTCTGACTCTAACTGAGTGATCATAAGTAACTACATATATCTAGGGTGTTCTAGTTGAAGTAAGAGGTTTGTAATTATATCAAACACCAGATATGTTATTGATTAATGATTGATACGGGGAACTGAATATAATTCATGGCGCTAACAGTCAAACATGAGAACTATCTATTAAAAAACCAGTTCATAATTAGAGGAGTAATTGAGTAGCATACACACAAAAACAGTTTAGTCAAATTGAGAACCTCTTTCTTTTTAAGTCAGTTAAAAAAATTTACTATGTTATGACTACAGATAAATGAAAAATAATGGGGCTTCACATGCTATTTAATGTGTTTATACCTATATATGTATATATCCATCATAATTAACTTGTATTTAGTAGCTACACGTATATGATATGCTATCGACATCTATGGTTCTGTACAATTATTCAAATATTTGAAAAGATTTTCATGGTTTAGGGTAAATTAAAATAATTTGTACTAGACATGACATGTCTGGCTGATTCACATATAATTATGCAACTACAGTATAACGTTTGCCCGTATGAAACCTTTTACTAGATGACTCACTTAGTGTTCGTTTCAGTAAAAAAAAAACAGTTATTATGTTCAATTTTCTAGAATTCATGAAGTATTTAATGTATGCAAATCTATAGAAAGCGAATGCCAATTTTCAGCCGCTTGTCTAACTTGCATTGTACCGAGAACAAATATTACTGACTTTATAGCATGATTCTACATAAGTTAGGTTGTACTCAATTTGTTTCAATAACTTGTGTTTTTTGTATAGAAACTTGTAAACAAAGCTACTTAATTCAAATGCATCATAATGATCATATATCCATACTTCCATATTCGAATTAGTTAAACTATACAATACACTCGCAAACTAGTTTATTCATTATAATAATAAGGGTTGCGAGCGTCAATAGAGGGCCGGTCTGACCGCAGGCTGACTGCCCTACATACGGAATAGTTGATTTAACTCCGGTGAAATAACACTGGCTTCTAAGAAATGGCGGAGTATTGCTATGGTAAAGATTGTAGCATTTTTTACATTAAGATAGTTATAGAAAATTGCGAACTTATAAGATCTTCTTGTTCTTATCGAACGAGAGTGGCCATCTCTGGTGTAGTGAGTTTATCAAGCCACCCTAAGAGCTTTTGACATGGCTTAACGACTGCCGTACTAGACAAACAGCCAGGACCTACTATTTAACTTACACTACGAAAAAAAAAAGTTAATTTTATCGCTGGAAAAGATTTGTGAGTCCAAATAAGTACAAAAAAATCTTGTACATTATTTTCGAATATTTTTCATCGGGAAATTGTAGCTAAGAAAAACAAAGCTTGTATTGTTAACTATGATTAATTATAATAAGATACTGTGACTAATTCGATTGTATCCAATTAGCAAAATAGAACCCATGGCTTTGACATTTAAAGCCAATATTTCACTACAATAAAATTCAAATAAACCCACTCATACTTACTAAATCATTTGCAAACACGTAGTTTAAACTGCGGAATTTTAATGGCATTTCCAAGAGTTCTTGACTCGCAAACTTTTGAGTTTAAGTTATAATGGTGCAAAGTTAAGTTTTTGTTATTCCACGTACTAAGTGAAACAAAGCTGGTTGTCTCCTCGAAGTAGGTTGTACTTAACGAAATTGAGACTCTGTAAAGCAATGACATCACATTTTAAAGATTTATAATTATAAAAAAAACAACACATCATTAAATATTATATTAAGTGCAACTGTTGCATCAGCACCCTAAGTTACAACATTTTATCAATATAATCTAAGGTTAACGAAAGTTTCAATGTGTTGGGATGTAATCAACATGTTTATCTCGCAATACAAAATTTTCATCAAAATAGGTTTAGTTTGGTCTGATGATAGTTCCGCGTATAAAATATTATTTGCGTTGGCAGATCGTTTTCATAGTGAATAAATTGTTAGTGACGTCTTTAAGGTTTATTATCTGTGCTGTAGTACTTTTAATTGTTTATCTTGTTGCCTGTTGTTATTAGGATAATGATCTGCTTTTGTCTTCACTAAGTTTTGTTTGTTAAATGTTTGCCAAAATAATTAGAGCTGCACGAAAATAAGTACTTGTGTTCATTACGACTTACTTATTTTTTGTGACTTCTTTTTTATACCTATACATTGTAAACGTAGGTATTTTGCGAAAACCGTGTTTAATATTAAAACACAGAAGATTTCCAAAGTTATTAATAAAATGATTTCCTGACAGGTTTTCGGTAGGAATTAACTTACTTTATTTTCGAAAGAACAACTTGCTCAAAATATTTTCCTTAAACATTATATTCTAAACATAGATTCTATAGCATAAATATATTTTCCCTGTGGGCATTCACGAAACAAATAACACCAGAAATGGGCAAAAACTTTTGTCGAAATTTCCACGTGTTGGCAATGACCTTGAATTTTTTTCGAGTTAATGAAATACTTCTGTGGAGACAGAAACAAATAAGACCTATTTATTTGCAAGAAATTGTCAGGGAAAGTCGCAGTCTTTTATTTTGTAACAAATATCGGGTAAACAAGTGGAGTTTGCGGTGTTTTTCAGATTAACCAAGGAAAAAAAATATTGGTAATATTGAAAAGGTAAATTATGAATTAAAAAATATTGAGTAGTTTTATTATTATAGTACAACCAGACTGATTCTGCGATGTCAGAGTAAAGGAGTCTGTAAACATTCAAGTAATATATTTTTATTTTCTAAATCCTACTCAAAGACATACGGTTTCTTGTTAATACTTCCAAAGTCATATTTATAAATCCTCATCACATTATTTTAATGAATCTAGTCTTTCCAGTAATTTCGGCATAAAAGCTAATGAGTTACTTTAGGTAATGAGTTACTTTACTTTATGGTTAAATAACGTTACCTGGACTCTGATATAAATTTAGTTTTTAAAAAACAACGAAAAATACAAGTTGTCCATAACTGCGTACATTGATCAAACAAATTTGCTTGTCTTGATATTTTATACGTCTGATAAATTCCACGAATAACAAAACGTACTTTTCAAAGGCGCGCTAGTCTATCCGAACTTTTTAGAATTTGCCGCTACCAAATCTACAAAAATGCTATTCACAAAGCGAAAACTATGTAAAAATATTCATTTCATACATTCACCGTTGGCGTATAAATACATGCACATACAAAATACGGACAAATAGCAGCCGATCTGTTCCCGTTGACCCTATTTTTCTTTTTTTTTTCGTTTGTAATCGAGTCACCAGTGCCACCGCGGTTGCCACGTACGCACTTTATGTATGAAAAGGGACAAAAAGTAGCAGCTTGTAAAAAAATACGCTCGAATGCCTGCGCTCTGTGTCACACATTGAATTTAAAGGTACAGCCGGGGACAGAGTTTCAAGTAATGTTTTTTTTTACATACAAATCCCTTCTTGGTCTTGGCAGAGAAATAATAGGATTTCTAGGTTATAAGCGCTCTCATTAAAATTTTGTTAATTGTCCTTTGACGCGTAAATGTAAATGCCACTTTTTTAATACAAATGTTAGCAGTAAAAAAAATATTCGCTCGAAGTAGCGACCTCTTGTGACGAGTCGTTGTGCTTACTAAAGTTTGATGACCATTCTATATATTATTTAAGTAAAAGTTTAAGGACACAATTAAGGACAAAATTATAATATTTTATATGTATACATTTCATTTATGTGGCATGCATCTCATCACGAGTGCATTCTCCTCAAGGTACAAAAAATATGTTGCAACTGTTCACTAGTTAATTTGTTTTTGATATGAGATAGGTTTGCAATAGATGTGATATAATTTGCTATTTATAAAAACTTTAAGTTAGTACGTAATTTTGTATGAATAAATTATATTCTTAATCTAATTCTAGGTAGAATTTGTTGTGTGTGTGTGCAAATGTATTTTGTGAGTACTTGTACTAGCCGTATTTGCGTTACCGCACGACCGAGGTGGGTCAAAAATCCTCCGGTATGTAAAGCGGGACGGACACGGGTACTGACCGCACATCAAGGGACATAATCACAACACAATTACATTTTATATGCTTGTTTTTTTGCTGGCGGTTTTTCCTAATGACATTATTAGACACGGGAGAATATTTTTATGTATTTTTAATAAGGAATGGGTTTGCACTTTTTTACGTCCTCCTCCACCAAATACCGTCTGCACTGCAGAGGCCTTTGTTTAACTATGATTAAGTATGTCTAATTATAATAATAAATTATAAATACATTATTTGTGTTTGCATTTGACAGTAATTCGGTGGATGGTAAGCAATCATTACGGTCTAGAATGGACCTCATCAGCTGAATAAATTTCGAACTTCGCAGTTAACATAAGAAATAAGTATTTTTGTGGCAAGAGTTGGTTTATCGTGGGTGTTTACAATTTGTAGGGACCTGGCTTGCCTATGAAAACCCGAAGTAAAATCGAATAAATTTCACTCGCACATTTACCCCGCGCTCGCGCATCACTAAAAGAATGACATTCGTCAATCGACCGACAGTGCTGCTCCAACCTTTAAGCAGAAGATACGTTACGCAAAAACTATCTAAAAATCGCGGGTGCTAGAACTTAATCAGTGTCCCTCTTTATCCATTGTGTGTGTTCCGATAATTGGACTTTGCCTGGATGCCAGGAGGCGTCCAGGACTCGCCGACGACCACATTCAGGAGGACTTACTAGCAGGCCAGGTTTTTTTAGAGAAAAAAGGGGTACGTAAAACTTTCGCGTAACTAGTAAATTGTAGTTTTCAAAAGTCCTTATTACAGGGCTGTCCACAATTATTAAGTCGTATTTTTTTTATTTACTTACTAATAGCACATCAAGGGTCAGAATCACGACTCAATAAAATTTTATATGCTTGTTTTTTGCTGTCGGTGTTCCGTAATGATATTATTAGCAAGGTGAAAACATGAGCTTTGTGGTTTTTTGAAAAATCCAGGTTTAAATGACAAGGGGTAGATATGGGTCTATCTGTTGTACATATTAATGCAAATATCTAACTTACAGTCTTGGTTTCATTGTCTTTTTGTTATTATAAACTAGTGGACGCCCGCGACTTTTCTTGGATCATTTCAGGATAAAAAGTAGCCTATGACACTTCTTTGACTTTATGCAACTTACATACCAAAAACCATGATGATCCGTTCACCCGTTTTTGCGTGAGCGTATAAAATAGACATAATTTCTAGAAATCGTTGAAACGTGTCTGCTATCAATTCATTGTATCTCCAAACAAAGCTATCGATGAAATTCATAAAATTGGCACCAAAAACACCTTCCCTGTCCAAACCGCTACCCTGTCACGGAATGACAAGCAGCACAAAACTCTTTGCTATTCCCCTGACACCGCAACACCATCAATAAGCCAATAGCTAATAACCGGCGCAAAATAAACCATACATTAACGTCGGAACAGACACACCATTTGTAACCGGCTATTACGCAACTTTACGAGCTATAAACCGGACAAATGAAATAGTTTGTCGTCAGGCGCGGGGGCAGGGGCTAAATGAGGGTGGGAGTGATTAGAAAAATATTGAGTTATTAGGTACAGATACCTATGTAGTATGGTATAAATAAGTGTACTATAAGTATCTTCATATTCGAATTCCTTGTTATCGCTCTTAGCGATAAGGCCGCCAATTAAGACGCTGATATTAATTTATATGATTTTTGTATTGTTTTATTTGTGGTGCTTTAATAAAGTATATATCTATCTACATATGTATCTATTATTGAAGATCTCACTGGTTGAACTCTTGGGCAGAATATATTATTTTGTACAAGGGCGCCTAGGTCCATATTCAGACTGTATTTAGTTACGTATAGTTTTGTCGCCGTAATATTTTTGCTTACTTTTAACCAAAATTGTGGTCCAGTACTAGCCCGTTTTAATTTACGTAAAAAAGAATAATTACGTCTGATTGTAAGTAATGTAAAATATATTTGCTGAGAATTAACAATTAGCGAAGAAACTGATACTTTCCACAGAGCACTACCTTATAAAGAACTTATCCTTGGAGATTCGTTTATGGACAGCGTTTGATTGATCTTATCCTTTTAATAGAAAAAATACTGCATTGCATGCACGATTGACTAAACAAAATGCTTAAACCATATTAAATTATAAAGGTACGTGCAGGAGCTAAATTTGATTATTTTTTCTGTGTTTGATATTTCTCTTGGATTATTGATTAATTACTATTGAATAATATAATATATGTTGATTTGAATTGAATGTAATGTGATTTTCCGATATGGGTCTCAGTAACCCGAAATAAATTTATTTTATTTTATTTATTTATTGATTACTAGTATAGGGCAAAGCCCCATTCTCACCTTCAGTCCGTCTCAGCACTTCGTACACTCGCAGTGTCGCCCGTCGATTTGTCAAGTCGTTTGCCTTTGACTCGCGGAATGGCTCTGTATGCTCCGAGTGAGTCGCTTGTTAAGGTACAGCGGCCCGGAAAATAAGCTTGTTACTCTCGACGGAGGAAAAGTTAATCATATAATTAGGCTCCCTTTTTTGGGGATGCAAGTTTTGAATCTGGCCTTTGTTTAAGAGTTAATGATGTTGTTTTTTCTAGTTTTTTTGTTTTTATATTTGGTTATAATAAAATATAAACTAAGGTATTTATTATCGAATAGGATATTTCATATCTTATATAATTAGGAAAATGTCTTGACTATTATGACACTTTTTTTCTCAGTGCGAATTTTCACTTTTACTTTCTATCGAAAGAAGAAATCATTCATTGTTTCATAGCAGCTTCAACATATTAAAAAAAATCTTAATACACAATACTTAATTATGAACTGTTTATTGTATCAAAAGTTTTTTTTTATATTAGCCATATCAGTGTATCCATGTTTGTATGTAACCAGACACACTCAAGCTTATATATAAGTTTAGTTATAAAAATGTGTTACAAAGCTAACAAAAATTAATAAATCAGTCTCTACACCCTACACCCTATATATGCCCCGTGTGTCAACAGCTTTGCAATCGCAAGTATGCCGTAACTCCACGTAAGCCTCACAGCACAGTGACCAGTTACTGTCAGGAGAATGGCCGGTATATGTCAACAGTATAGTGGGATACAGAAGTTAGTTGTTCTTGTTTTGATAAGACGGGTTTGTATTACTGCACAACTGTGAAACAATAAATAGTTAATTGTTGCCCTTTAATAATGATACTATCTACTGAGCTGAAGACAGCAGGTGCCGGTCCGTAACTCTTTACATATGTGATCAGATAATTTGTGGCAATTATTGTGGTCTATATTACAGTTAGCGTGCTTACGCAGTGAGAACCGGATTAGTCTAATCTTTACTTTATATAAATAACAATAGAAATAGTACAACAAGGAATTCTATGCCATTAAAATACTGCTACCTACAAATTTGCGACTCCCAAACTTATTCACTCGTAATATTTCAAATACAAATGATCTTATTTGAATTATTATTTTAAACTTTTGAAACATTCATAAAAATGTATAGTTTTCGTTTCCACAATGTCTAAAACATCAGATGTATCTGAATAAATGTCAGGCTTTATCCCACGTAAGCTATATCCAAAGTACTGATGCAGTAACCGTCCGAGAGAATAGCACTATGTCGCCACTACACGGTAGCAAAGATGTCGTTTGAAAGCTGTAAACTTTAGTGGTCGAATGTACTCCGGATGAAAGCGCAAATAATAGCGGCTTGAGGGACACAGTTGCTAAATAGGTGTCCGTTTTAGTAGCAAGCTAAAAGGTTACGATGCTGTTTTGGTGGTTTAAAAGTGGTAGGACAAATAAAACATAAACTTAAAAAACTAACTCATACTTTGGTATCCAGTCTTTGTCATGTCCTACAAACCAGGAAACCGATTTTGATAAATTAAGATGCAAAAATCTACCAAACTTGAATCAAAGACTTTTTGTTTTTGCTTTTTCAATTTGTGCTTGTTTTTGTTTAACATCGCGATACTTACAAATAAAAGACTCCATCAATTAAAAAAATGCTATTTTATCATCAGCATAACATTATATAATATATATTTCGAGCATAAATGTTTCAATCTATTAACATAGCTATATGCGATAGAAGGCTCAATCAAAATGTATTGAAAAGATATCAAAACATTCGCCAACATTAAATTGCTATGACAAGCTACGATATTGCCAGTGCTACGCGTCCACGCTGCTACGCAACATGCTACGAGATGTCTACGAAATGAAATATTATATTGCAGATTCTCTGCAACATCAACAACCGAGTATGCAGTTCAGTTTATATTTAACACAGCTAACTGAAGTAAGTCGTAGAATTTTTGCATCATCAGCCTCTCTCCGCAGATTGCGAAATTTTCTTCCCATATCTACTAAAACTGCGCTTGTTAAGTCACTTCTCTTACCACTTCTTGATTACGCTGACGTTTGTTATTTCGATTTAACCGAAGAGCAGCTAAACAAACTTGAGCGTCTCCAAAATTTTTGCATACGTTTCATATTTGGTTTGCGGAAATATGATCGTATTTCAGAGTCACGCAAGAAGCTCAAATGGTTACCGATTCGCTTTCGCCGCAATACTCATGTTCTTTCCTTTCTCTACAAAATTCTCTTCCATCCTGTCACCCCTCATTACTTAAAAGAATATTTCAGTTTTGTGACTCCCACACATTCTGTCTCCTTACGTCCTAGTCGATCTCTCCTTCTGTCATTTCCATCATCTTCCTCTACTCAGGCTAATATGTACTTTCATAAGTCGTTTGCAGTACATGCTGTAGCCTTATGGAATGCTTTGCCTCTTTCTATACGTAACTCTAAATCCTTATTAATTTTTCAAAATCAAATTTCTCACCATTTTTTAACTTTGGCAAATCTGTAATTTATAATTCTGTATGTAAGTAGTGTATGTGTTATAATTACTTGATTGTGTAGGTATTTGTTGTTGTAGTTAGGTTTTTTTTTTTTTTTTGTATGTATTTATAAATTCCTTATATTTGTTTTAGTACACCTCTGACCCTTTTCTTCTCAGCTAATCGTGTCCATCCAAAGGTTGCCTGGAAGAAATCGCTTAAAGCGATAAGGCCGCCCATATGTACGTCATCATAAATTTATCCTTTCATGTATTTCTTTCATGTTGGTGTGCAATAAAGACATATTATTATTATTCTTTATTTCTCTTCACAGACTCTCGGGCCTTACGCCCGGTATTTTTAAGGCATCAGTGGGGCCGGAGCCAACACTGAGAGGCCTTTTATATATTATTATTATTATTATTATTATATTTCTATAAATTGGGTTGGAAATTGTGTGTTTTATGCAACTGAAAGGATATTTATTTGAATTAGACAAGATATTCATGTAACATGCAAACTATAGACAGAATATTCGATATTTATATTACTTTCTCAATCAAATCTAATGTCAAATAGCAATTTACCAAATTCTTCGAGAGAAAATGTTACGAACTACAATCTGTAATATATGGCTTATAAAAAACAGTTTACTTCCGTTATTAATTAACATAAGGTGCGTAGCGCATAAGCGTAAAAAAATATAATTTATCCTAAATATAGTTTGTTTTTCTGTATATTTAAGTATTTTGTTTAAATGCAAATACAGTGTTTTACAGCTATGGTAATAAAAATCTGTGTTTTTGAAAGCACACATTTTAAGATACAGATTTTGAATGAGTCTTAAATACAGCTGAAATATATGTCCTCACACATGAAATTAAAATCGAAACCTCTAATTTCTACTCGACCACAAGCTACACAAAGTGAGTGTCAAGTCACAGCGTGCTATCGGTATTTTCACAGAAACACAAACAGTTGGCAATGCGGGGCATCACAATAAATAACACGCCAACAATGAAGCATGTTTCTAATACAACGGCGAATGGGACAGTACTTAAACTAGCTATTATTGAAGTATATATTCAAGAATAGAAAAAAACAGAATTTTAAGCTATTTTCTGATGCCATTTTATATATGTACTTATATTTATTTTTTATTAAGCGGTAGCTTAGTATGGGGCTAGATGGCGCTGTGTGGTATATTCTGAAATATTTATTTATATTATTTTTTATAATTAATAAAGGAAAACAAGAATTTTAAGTAAACATTTTTTTTTCAATCAATAAAATAATAACAATGGAAGAAATAGTTGACATTAAAATAATAATTTATTACCATCTCACGCCATCGTTATAATCTGATACATTTACACGATTATCTATAACCCAGTTGCTAAGAAAACTTGTAGTCATATGATAAAAATAGTCACCTTCATTAATAAAATCTTTCTAAGATTATGTAGCAGAAAGCCCGAATAGATCAAGGATTATCAAATATATAAATTCATAACTCAAATATATAACTTTGTACTTGTGTAAATGTATGTTGTAATTTTATTTAGATTGATGAATTATTGACATGCAAGATTATACTTATCAATAAAAACTGACTTTGAGTCAATCATTAAGCAAATATATAGAGTATATTTTCAAAAAAAAATACTGATATAGAGCTCAGTCTCTGTTCCGCCACATATCACCCAATATGGTTTATCCCGAAACATTTATTTTCATAATAAATCAGCGCGACCATTAATTATATATACGGGATATTGCTTGTGTGAAGACTGTGTATGAATCGAGAAGACGTTGATAAATGATCACTTTCATACGGTTTGTATGAGACCTGTTAGTACGTAGTAGTACGTGCTGACATACAAAGACTTTGTGTGCGGTTTTCGAAGTCACGGGCCTGTTTAAAATGGTTGATTGAATTTTTGTATGCGTAAAGAAGGGTATTGTAGTAGGTATATGTTGTTATTGTATATGTAGTTGTTGTGTTGTTATTTTGGTCAGTTTTTTGACGTAACTGGTTTACAAAATCTAACAATTAAATTAGATTTATTACAAAAATGGTGAACTTGTAAATGACTTGGAAACCTCCTTTTTCGAAGTCGGTAAAAATAACATAAATATTGGTAGATGTGACGGTTGATCTTTTATGATCGGTTGATGTCCATTGAAATAACAAGCGTTATAAGTTTATAACTACATCACAAAAACAAATAACGGAAAAAGCGAAAAGGTATTAATATTGAAAGCAGTATTGATACACTATTTGTTTCATCGGTTTTATAATTCATCTGTTGGTACTAAAATATGGCAAATCAAATATACGATATTAAATAATTCTCGGTTTGTATTATTGAAAATTGTACCTATTGCGAGATTTATTGACAGTAGTAGTAAAATAATGTAATAGTAAAATAATATTGTTGGTTCAATTTATGAACTTATAATATTCAGATGTGTAATATATAATATTTAATATAAATATGTAGCATTAAATGGTCAACTTTAGAAATTGGTTGTAAGTAAGTGTAAAAAATATCGCATATTATATTTATAAAGGAGTCAACATAGCAGTACACAAAAGTGTAAGTTTTGTTATAAATATGTTAGTTTATTTGATAATCTTGTGGCTTTGTTTAGTTTTGCCACACAGTTTAAAATCTTGAAAACAATATGGGTTGCTTCTAAGCAAGCACTAGTACACACTGTGTATACACTAGTAAAAATATAAACAGTTATTCCTACGCGGAGTTAATAGCAATAGTGAATTAAATACTCCCTCCCACTGACATAATCCCGAGAAAGTTTTCTCGCCAAATAAAGTATTTCTGTCCGCAAAGTGATAAGATTGTTCTGAGAAATCAGATTCAACCATCGATCAAGAAGCTAAGGCAAAATATCACTGAAACTTTGAAAAAAAACGAGGAAAATGTAATAAAATTCTTCATGTTGCTTTGAGAATTGTTACATATTGAAATGTTTGTGATGCTTGGTGATCAAATTTGATTAACACCATAACGACCAAAAAAATGTCACATGTAAATTTAATTCTTAAAACACATAAATTTATACACTCGTAAGTTTAGTAATTTAAGATCTGTTTGATCCACTGTTTGGTCCATACTGTGTTCATCAAAAAGTGTAATGTAATGTAAACGAATAACATCTGAGATATTATTTTGCCGCTATAAATGTACGATCGTATTTATAACATTGGTATAGCACACAATAAGCAGGCTAGCACTGTGAAGTGTTAATCTATTCGTGCCGTTATGTTATCATGCAGGTACAAACATTGAACCTTGACATCTACACAGCCTACATTATTTATTTAGGTTATTTAGGCTTACCTTGTGTCTAAATCCTTGCACCCTAATATTTCACAAAGTTTATATGTTATTCTATGTAGGTGTCAAGGGTGGAATCACAATACTGGATCAATATTTCATGATTGCCCTGTGTGTTCAATTATTCACAAGTCAATATTTGTGCTATGTTCTAGTATAATAATTTTCTGAGAATATGATCTCTCAAGGCTATCTGTTTACCTACTATGGGTGGAGTATGATAAAGGTTAAGTACACAATATGAAACATAACAACTTAACTTTTCTATTTTTTATGTGTTACTCCACTTAAAAAAATAATAATTTTGAGTTTGATAAAATCATTGTCATATTTTTTTTATTTGCTTTTCATAATGTTTAATTACATACTATTGGAAGCCCGCTTGGCTCGTATGATAAAAAGTAGCCAATGGCACTCCTGAAGTTAGCCTTTTTTGCGTGATGAGCATTTATATAAACAGACAAACAGATACACAGATAAACTTCTAGAAAAAATCTAAAAATTGTTGGAACGTGTTCTGCTACCAATTCGAAGTATCTCAAAACATGTTTTTTTAATAAGTTTAATATTCGATCCTCTTTAGCTTTATTATTTGTTTAGATATAATAAATCATTAAACAACAAAAAATATTAAACACAGAATCTCTTAATATACCTACTTATTTTTTTTTAAATTAAAACTTACTATGGATTCAAATCAAAATAGTGCTGACAGAATTAAAAATAGCACCTGTTAAATATAATATGGTACGTTTTGAGCCTCTCATATTTTACCTGACTTCCCATATCGGAGGTTATTTCCAAGAATTCAAGGAAGTTATTCAATAAGTCGTTCCATTTCAGCTTTTTGCTGGGGCGTGTGTTTGAAAAGCTCATTTCAATTTGTACTGATGGTTTTATACGGGATGTTAAATTATAAAATAAATAAATATGTAAGTATAACACCGACAAATGTTAGAATTTGAGTTTTTTTAAATAAATGGCTGAAAACGAGGTTTTCCTAGGGTGGTACCCACTTGTGTATGTAAGGCATCAGATTGGTTACTATATTAATTAGTATAAATGTATATTTAATAAGTATTAAATCATCATCGTGAAAAGTCTAGTTCTATCAGCTTTTATATATATTTTATAGGCTTAGTATAGGTATATGGCGCTGTGTAATATGTCCTGAAATATTTATTTATTTATGTGATTGATTAAAGAAAACTCAAACTTTGACTTGTCGTAAAACCTATTATACGTCGACGACATACTAAATACTAAAGTTACGGATGAAATATTAATAATTATTGTATTTTTGGTTTATTCTTGTAACGTATGTGAAATTGGAGAGAAGATTTTTTTGCAAGTAACTATTGTTCTGTTATGAACAAATTGAGTTTGAGTTTATGAAATTTCAAAATTATACGTAGCATTTATGAAACACTCTGTATTGAATCCCATTTATTATGGGTTATAAAGGTGACTCGTTCCGAATGTAACTCAATCATTTGTGTAAATAGCGCTTTTGAATATACATACATATGTACATATGTCATGTCTAAATGCCAATAGAAATTATGCTATTTTTTACTCTTTCGAGGCCTTATTAACATTATTTTGAAGGTTAAAATTAATAGTGAGTTGGTATATGTTCTGTTCAGTGGTAAGTTAAATAAAGGAAAGTAGTACTTTGAATAAAAAAATGAATAAGAATTCAAACCACCGGAGATTTTTTATAGTATCACACATGCTACATTAATATTCTTCTTCTTATTGAATGAGAGTGGCGGACTCTAGTGTCTAGAGTTAATCAAGCCGCCCTAAGCGCCTCTGACATGGCTTTACGACTGCCGAACTAAACAAACAAAAATATTAATATTATCCAACACAATATCCATTTAAGATAATTATGTACGAGTGTGGCAAACTCTGTTTTCGCAAGTCTTCACACATTCTTGTTAATGCTGATTTAAGAGAGCAAAAATAATTAAAGTCTTTTATAACATAACTTACAAACAAATGAATGCGATTTTGACTCATCAGGCTGACTCAACACAATTCCCATGAACACTAGTAGGTGACGTGATGCGCAAGTTTATTTAGTAACACAAACATTAATATTTGAAAGAGCCTCGAGCCCTCTGTTTGGTTCTCATTTGACATTCCTTTCTAGAGACCACGCAAGATAACCTTACTAGTAAGTGATGGCAGCACTTACTTCATGCATTTCTTTTTAGAAGACACATTCTAGTAATATTTTTTTAGTTCAAATATTACCCATAGCAGAGCTATTCTGTACGGTCTCGACCCACGGTATTTCAATACTACATACTTAAGTACGAATATCAAGTAAAGATATATTTTCTCCTATATTTTACTGGAAGAGACAGTGTTTGTATGGGATCGCATTTGTATGGGTCTAATTGGGAAATATTAGCATTGGAAACATTTGTTATGTAGGTTTGCATGTAAGACAAGGGAAGAGTTTTATGTTGATATAAATCTGGACGAAATTAATAAAACAGTGACATAATGTTTAAAATCCCTATCCTTACGTCTTATTCATATATTTAAAAATAATTTTACCAACAAAAAGTGTAACAATCACTATGATGTTTCTTCTATGTAAAAAAATTAGACCTCACCACAACAACAACTAATCAACAAGAATCAACTTTTTATTTGTAAAGTTCTGAACTAATATTTCAACCGCGTTTTGTAATAAGACGGACCTAGCTTTATAAACTACATAGTCCCGAACTACTACATTTGCATGTAGTAGATTACGAGTAAAAAAAAACTTTTTGCTAAATAAATACTAACGAATTCAGGAAATAAAGATTGTTGTAAATATTCAAACAGAACTTCACTAGCAAATGACGTTAGAAAATGAATCTTGTTCAGCGCCAACTCCACAAGTTGATAACTATTCATAGTCGCTCATAAAACTAAAACTTACACTTCAAACTGTCGTGAACAAACGTCTCAACCAAGTTCCTATTTCGGGACAAAACATTCTCAATTCATTCCAAGACAACAAACTCTAACTGCGCACAAGAAATGAAATGGATGATTGGTTTGGTCAGCTATTTTATGCATTGAGTGGTAATAAAATACATAAAGAAACTATACACTTTGAATGTTGTGTTTGCATTATATCTATTCGAAAAAAGAGCCTGTAATAATTTTAAAAGAATGGTGTTATGGTAAAAACAGTATGTATGATGTATTTATATATCAATTTGCATTAATTTGTTTGTCTTCAAGTTAGGTAGAGTAAAACATCACCCCAGTCCCCATTCAAATAAAAATAAAACAAATGTGTATGATTGCAATGTATAATAACAAACGATGGTGATATTGCTGACCCTATTAATTGAATAATAATATTATTGCATATTTCAGTTGAGAAGCAAAGAAGTACAGAAAATGCTGACCACTAAATTGTTACCTAAAAATGAATAGCTGAATAGCTTGGAACACCATAGAAGACACATTTATCCAGTCACTATAACCTATTCTATAGGTTAGTTTGTTCGGAGTGATAAAACGGGTCTTTTCGCTTTACTTTCTGTTTAAGAAATACTACCTAGACTAAACTGTATTATACATCGGGCTATATTTTTCGTACAACGGGAGTTGATATTAACAAGTAGGTACATACTTTCAGAGCTACTATTAGGATAAGAACGTTAGTAAGCATGGTAAGTGTAAAATGTTCGATTGCCACAAAACCCAGTATATCAAGTACTAGTACTTCCAAGGAAAGACCCGTGCACCAATTACAATGGATCTACCCTAGCAAAATTATTCTGTGATGAATCACAAACATCGTATCGAATGGATTGTATACTCACAGTTACTTTTCAATGATGTTTAGATTCACACTATAAAGGTGACTTTGATTTTTTTAAGAATAACAGTTAAACCATTAAGCTGTTAAAAATAGCAACAATCAGTAACGTGAACGTTATCCAATAACTCCAGCTCTTGGCAAAGACCTTTTGGTTACAAAGTAATGTCTCGTAATTTTGGTGAAATATCAAATATCTACTTGGGCCTGGCCACTTCACACGCAAAGAGCACCCGAGCCTTCCTAAACGGCTCTTAACTACCTTAAGGCACTTGTCCCAGTAGTGGCCAAGAAACGAATATATCGTTTGGGGAAATGACCACTGCGTCAGTCTACTTCTTCGTATCGAATTAGAGTGGTCAACTCTGGTGTCGACAGTTTATCAAGCCACCACTACTCAAACGGCCGGGATCTACAATTTAACTTGACATTCGGAAGTGGCCAAAATGGAATGCCAGTTTTCGGTCACCCATCCAAGGATTAGTCCTTGGATGCGTGACCGGAAAGTGGCCTTCAGTGGCTTGGCGGTCAGCCGCGTCGATCGTTGCTTAACATTGGTAATCGCATACGATTCCCTCCGCTAGCTGCGGTGCAGCTGCTGAGTCTACTATTATAGAGAGATTGAAAAAGTTAAAAGAATATCGACTAATATTAATGCTAGTTATTCGGCTTGAATCGGTAAAATAGTTCTATACTGTTTTTAAAACAGATATACTAATGGTTACGTATATTTTAAAATAAACATTTGACTTCATAACACAAGTATCGGTAGGTACACCCACTTAAACGACAGCAACGCTGTAGTTAAAGCTGCATTACCTAGTCTGTACAGTATGTTATCACCTCTCAACTGAAGCTACTGAATAACATTATGTTTAAAAATAGGACACTTTATTTTAAAACACTTTAAAAGCATTAATTTAAGCACCTGACTAAACGTTATTAAGGAAGTAATTATTATCACAAGTCGCCAGTCAGCTATTAAAACAAACTCAATACCCCGCAACTAAGTTCCTAGCTTTTCATTTATCTTCAATGGTGGAACGGACGCCTAAAGGCATTCTCCAACTACCGTAAAGGTTATCCGATCTAGCAGAGATCAGACGAGCCCACTTCTGTTAATCCTTTAAGACTTACGATTTACGATACGGCTGGTTTGGACTGTTACACCTATGGGGAGCGAGGGAGGGAAGTGAACGAAGCATATCGTTATTAATAGGCATATGGGACATGGGTGTCTTGTAGTCTACCTACTTAGGTAGATTTTATTTATATGTAGGTATAAGTATCGTTCATTGAATTTCTAAAGTGACATTTGAAGTATTTTATTGTAATAATTAACTAAGTATATCTGAAATAAAGGCTATTTTTATTTATTTTTATAAAAATCGTAGTAGATAGGCCCGGGATAGGATATCATCAGTGCCCAGCCATCGTCCGCTGATGCAGCAATGTAAGCATTTGGTGTCCAGCTGCAAAGTACTATACAAAAAAATGTAAGTATTTTTTATTCCACGACTTATTAATCCAGTTAGTTGTTTGAGCGTTACGGTTTATAATTTAATAGAGACAATAAAACTAGTAAATGAAATCATTCAAGAAGTACCTACATAAATATTTGAAACCAAACAATTTCATGCTTCGAAATTATCAATAATTTATTAAAATATTCAGATATTAACGACCTTTCGATAGCTGTGGCCTCGATTAGATGTGTCCTTCAAATTATCGGATAACCTCTAAAGGGCGGTAAATGGTCACAATAATAAATACAATTTTGTTCCTCGCCTTGTTTAATGTGAAACAGATATTGGTAATCGCACCATGACTACGACCACGTTACTGTCTATACATAATAATCTATACATAATACTAAAGCTGAAGAGGGTCGAATATTGAAGATATTTAAGAAAAATAATAATTTTTTTAGTCTTTGGAACCTCAACTGAATAACGGTGCCTCCTTGCTGAACCCCTACTCGAATGTTTTAATATACTTCGAATTGATAGCAGAACACGTTCCAACAATTTTTAGAAATTTTGTCTGTTTATATGTGTCTCTGTTTCTTTAAACGCTCATCACGTAAAAACAGCTAATCGAATCATTCTAATTTTTGTTATGTTGGTAGTATAAGGTCTTAGAAGTGTCATCATGTCAGGCTACTTTTTATCCTGAAATAATGCGAGTGAAGCTACAGGCGTCCACGTGTAGTAAATATTAGTGTTCTTCTAAATTATTTCAGAATATGAAGATAGGACTAGATTAAGCTGCGTGCAACGTTCCTGATTACTAATTAATACAGAATCTATTTGAAAAGAAAATTAAAATAGACTTTAAAATACCAACTGATATAAACAACCTTAGAATAGGGACTGACAAAGCCACGTACAGGAAGATTTGCATGAGTTATTTTGTGTATATTTAATTAGACATTGTTAGGCCGTAGTTAGCATAGGCTTGTATATGAAAGGTATTCCCTAATTTCCTTTTGAGACCTGCTCTTTGTATGTAGAACATGTAACTTGTATAAATAAGGGATGAAATCGTTATCTTTACTACGTACATAATTCTATACGTACGTATTTATTTACAGATAATTTGTATATTGTAAGGAAAGTGTATTTACCTAATATACGGAGAATGTGATTATGTATACGAGTAACATTGGGATTTTCAGCTAGGATTAATTTAAGAACCCATAGAATAACATCTCTGTGGTCTAAACTGGATGCTTGTTTTGGAATAGAATTGGCTGTCTAGCGATGCAGACCGTAAATGAAGCTTACCTGTACTAAACTATTGAGTCCGGCTACCTTCAGAATTTTCTATAACATTTTAAATTACAACACAACTAAATAGTACTCCAGAAAAATAAATGCATAATACTTAACCTAGGTACAGGTGCCTCATTGTATAGAATGAAATCTTCCAAGTTTCCCATTTTATTCAAGAACTGTGTAATACATGACTCTTTGTTTAAACAGAACAATCACAAAACAAACAACAGTCTCAAGGCATCACAAAGCGAGATGAGACCCAGCTATATATTACATAATTCTGCAATACATTTCGCAATTCTTGTCGTGTGTTCTTCCTGATTTGCGCCTAATAGTGTTTCCTCCTCCCGTATTATAATAATATTTTTTCAGCAAACAAGGGCGACAACAGAACACGCTTGTCAGACAAAGAATTCACTTTGCACGCTAAAAAGCAAGGACCGGCAAATATTTGGTAAGGTCACATCTGTCGAAAGAACCACAAGAACGAGATATTACTACATAATATGGGTCGAGTTTCACCATCTCAGAGTAAAATAAATCTTTGGAAACTACTCAAATTTTATCAGAGTAAATATGACCGATTGCTATTAGTGCAATATGTTGTTCATACCTAATAGATTGTAAGATTTATTAAAATAATTTCAATAGTTATACCTAGAAATAAATTATTCTTATAGCGAACTTCAAGCTCATTACAACGAATAAACGAATGTAGGTCACGTTTATTCGACGTATTGCACCGTCTCGCTGGGACTGCTGAGATTAAAAAATACTTCATACAAGCCGGATATGAAATTCTTCAAATCTCTCCGCTAACTCAACGAATTTTGGTTTCCAACTTATCCAGAAGATTTGTACGGTTGTTAGTGGTGGGTATGAGGGCTTAGGTCACATCACGAAGATATGTCGGCATTCCGTGACCGTCAGTGAAGCGCCCGTCATTTGTTGTTTTTGTTTTTTTCTCCCATATAGTGTGTTCGCAGCTCAACAGAACGCATTAGGAGAATGGGCGTCGTTTGCGGAGAATTTCATTAGTCATTCTCTCATTCCCTTGTGGTAGGGTTTCCATCATAGATTCCTTTCGCGTCGCCCGTACCAAGGATACTTCCGAGACAAATATGTCGAGAATAGGGTTGAATTTTCAATTGGATCTTCATTAATTATTTACGGATGGAGTTCTCGGGATTGTTCTGTATTGAGGTTAAATAAGGCGTGTAGACGGTCGGGTGTAGCTGAGCTCTAGTAGGTGACATGAGTCGAGATCGAGGATTAGTATTTGGAAATTTGGAGTTACATTTTCATAGTATGTTTTAAATATTATGTGGTAGTGAACGTGACACAAACGTTAGGAACAGGCATTTTTCTGAGAGTAACTGAGATTGCTTTAGGACGGCTTATCAAAATAAACTTTACAGATTTCTGTAATACTTATGTTAATCATTTAAATACTAGTAAACAGAAACATCCACTGAATTGTAACAGTTTCCACTGCATTGGGATTATGTTATATAATAGATTGCCCCAAAATATAATTAAATGTAATAACAACACTTTGATACTAAATTGTGTTCGTAAGTACTTAATGGATAAAACCTATTATACACTAAAAGACGCTATCAATGATAAAGAATTATTAAGAGATAAAGACAAATTACATTGTAATTCATAAATTATATTTATTTACTCTATTGTGTATAAATATTATGTACCTAATAATTAATTGTAAATTGACGTTTCTAAAAGCATATAATTGCCTACAGAAATAAAACTTTGAACTTTATCTTATAATATTATGTAGTTGTTTTGAAAACGATCTGTCTATGTAGTCAAGTCTAAAGTCTAAAATACAAAGCAAATATTAGAACGAAAATATGGTTTAACTTTCAAACCCTATAAATACACACAGCGCCTGTCATTTCAACATCACCGTCACGATAAGTAATGACAATTTAATTTGTGCCAAACTTGAGTCCAAGTTTGCGAGATTGTAGTTTCAAGGACTCGCAAGTTCCTTCATTGTAAAGCGATCCTTCAAAATTTAATGAATGTGTCACAAACATCAGGATAATGCGGCCTTGGGTTTGAAGCAACTTGGAATCAGATTATTAGCAACGTTTTATGAAATTACGAAGAAAAGATATCTTCTATTGAAATGTAACTCTTTAAAAATGTTGCATTGAAATGCTTTCACATGTCATCTCTTTCTTACATAGCACTCGCACACAAAGCTTGCTCGTGATTGGTTATGATGCCGGAAATAGCTGAATGCTGCCAAATGTGTACTGGATACAAGATGATGTGGCATATTATATTTCTGTGTGTAAACGACGTAGTGATTGGGATGAGTACTGTGGCTCTACAAACACAAGTCGCGCATGGGACTTGTGTTTGTGTACTTGACACCATAGCGTGGAGCTCAAGGTTTATATCGAACGTATGCCAACATATAGAAAGTAAGCTATATTTTAAAAAATTCAATAACTTATGTACTGTCACTGTTTTCTTGATAAATAAAAATAAATATTTTTAATGCTTAGTCGCAGTTTATTGCCAAAAGATTAAGCCCCACCCACCAACACAACCGCGGCAGCGGAGGTTGATCATCTCATGTTATTTAATATTTTACCTCAATTACGTTTCTATTAGAAGCAATTATTCGTAGGATTATTAACAACGTTTTATGACCAGGTACAAACAGGAAATTCGTAGAAATATTAATTATACTCCAGTGGAAAGGGATCTTTATCACGGCATTTCATACTTCGGTAATTAAATGACGTCGTGCAGAATTAATCCTATTACATATCTATTATGGGATGTACTGGTGATGCTTTGGGTGTTTACTTGTGTAATATTTAATTGTTCTAAATGTATAAAGTAACCCATGTATAGTAATAATTTTAATAAATATTCCATAAATATTTATCAATATTTTGGAGTGTCCGTCTAAATGATAAAAATAGACATAAATATTATGTTTAAAGTAGTCTTACGTGAGCAAGTTAACAGAATAAGGAAGACCATTTCATTTAAGATGACTTGCGATTTTTCCCTTTTATAAACATCAATAAATTTGACGATATAAATAGGAACATTGTTATAATATACTTATTACTATTATTTGAACGTTTGAGAATAAATCGACGAAATTCATTAAGGCCAAATAACGTAAGTACGAACACAGTTAATTAACAGTTCACATTTTATTGTGAACTGTTTAACATGCATGGTTTTTAGAAAATTAAAATGGATAAGTTTGAAAATTATAAATAATAAATATACACCTTGTATTTCACTTGTGAACACATACTGAAAACATTCACCACATAAAATTGCTCGATAAGTAAATCCTCTTTCAACTGCAGCAGACAAATTACTCAGGTCCTTTAATCTCGTTAAAACCTCGGGTCAGTTCGGATTCTTGAGATGAGTCTGGCATCCAAAGGATTCGATTAATATTCGAGTCGAGACGGCTATAATCGAATAGAGTTACGATATCGGGCATTGTATTATTAAGGTACAATAGGCTGAGCTATTAGTGGGTCTATGACGCAGAAAGAATATTGTTGGATAGTAATACCTATATATGTATTTCTATTCTATACATATATGCTGACTCGTATAAGTTCATTGATAGACTTGTGTTTTATGATGGCTTAAGAAAATGAAGTTTTATCAAAAAATCTAAATTTAATTTTTAAAATAAATTGCTGATTCATCCATTACATTTATTGCGATGGTTTGTTTTCCTTTGCAAGATTCTAAAACGGAAAAAAACTGTGTAAAACTTAAACCGTAAGATATAGGTAATTTGTTTCTTAGTTGGTTTATAATTTTCTGTAGCACGCTACTACAAAGCATCAAATTGATATCATTTTTTATAGAAGGGGTAGGTGTATCATACAGTAATAGGGCATATTTATCAAAATGATGGTAGCAAATCCACTGCCATCTACTAGTTTGGCATAAGTGTTATTGATTAATTAATTAATTATTATTAGTAGTTGACGTAATGCTTCGCAAGTCGTCGAACTACGTGCCTAATATTAACTAATTAATACAATATAGTCGTACCTACCTATAGATATGTATATATTATGCTTTAGACGCAGCGCACTACTCCGTTGCGACACGGTAATAATATCATACAGTATTCCAACTTCATATAAACGGGCGACGCGCGAGCTATACCTACGCGCTCGGGTCGTGGCATGCGCGCGGCAGATTAGGGCTGCCAGACGTACGAGAAATCTCGTACCGTTACGAGATTTAGAGGGTCAGAACGAGATTCAAGATTAACAAGAATCTCGTACACTTTTTTTTTTCGTTTACATTTTTAATTGTACCCGGCGATGATTTCGTGGAATATATAGAAAAAATGGAGAAAATATTCCGAACTTCATTTAAATATATTAAAATATTTTTCGTTCGCAAATTTATAACATTGATTTGTTATAGTCACATACATAATCATGGTGTTTTAAATAAATCTATCAATAAAAAAAAACAACTTGCATTTTTATTGAACACTTTCTATTCAATTCACAAAGTATTTTATTTAGGTAATATTAATATTTTATATTGTTACTAAGTATCTGTGCTAATAAATAAATAAAAAGTAATAAATTTACAATCTCAAAACTAGATAGAAACTCAAAGTAGACAGATGCAATTAATACGCTGTAGGTGGGCGACAGCGACAGCCCTATCTCATGTTTACGTACCGCGCGTAGGCACTTATTTCAAGGACACGGCCGAGTTACAATACTGTATGATATTATTACCGTGGTTGCGACGACCACTAGGTATATTACACTAATTGAAAGTTACAGGGGAGTGTGACAGTGTAAGTGTGTTTGTTTCTTCTATAAATCTCTGACAAATGGATCGATATGATTTACGATTAAATATGGTTATGTGTAGGTAATATTTATGATCATATACTAAATACATACGTAATGTAAAAAAGCAGGCTTCAATATTAATAATCAAAATATAATGTAACACAGATTTGAGCATGTAAGGATGATGTCGGAAGAGTGTTAACGGAGCCCTATTTCCCGTAGCTTAGTATAGGCCTCCACTGTGAACACCTGCGTGAGTACCTACATGACGGCCCCTGTTGCTTGCTGTGAATATTACCTACGCCAACTAGTTTGTATCTACCCACTTTTGGCTATTCATTCTTAATTTGCTTCTATTGATTCAACCTATATCCACTGTTTCTAAATGCAATGCTGTGCTAAAGCTTGCATAATAATTGTAAGACTTATTACGATATTTGTATCAAATTCAATTTATTATTGTTTATTTATATCTATATGCATTGCTAAAAGTTTTATATGAGTGGTAATCCAACTTGAAAACGTACTAACTTTCATGTCAAAACATGCTAGGAATCTAGTTTATAATTACTTAATGTACACTAGCATATTTTATTGTTAATTACTTATATGTGAAATAAAGTCTTTTTGAAATTGAATTGTGAACACCTGGTGCATACCTAGTATTAACTGTAGGTATAGGTAAGGTATTATAAAATTATTTAATATTTTTAATGCTAGATAGGAGTACATTGGACTGGAGACACTAGACAATTCTACAGTCACTATACCACAGCCACCATATAGTATATCTAGACACTTTTCTTGTACAACCCGGTGACTCGTATGAAACAATGGCACGCAACGTCAGTTCTGACGTCACAACTCGATATATTGTCGATAAACTCGCACCACATGTGTTCCATCAACATAAATATTGTATTTTTTGCGAGATGCTATATTGGCGGACTTGCCAATAGGGATAAAAACGCGATATATTTCTTACGATAGCTCGCGAACTCTACCGTGAATGTTGTACGTTATGTACGGGGTTTGTCAGTAAGCCACTTTCCTTAGGATTTACCTATTTTTATTTTATTAAAGGTTCTACAATCGATCGAAATAAGAATTATATTTAATACTTTACTTAGAATACGGAACATGCACAACTTTTTTTTATTACTTCAATGAAAGCTTTTGAATAGACAATCAGCATAGTGAAATTATTTTTCAATTAGCTTTTACAATAGCGCAGTTATACACGATTTTAGTTCACGATTAGACAGAGAGAACCGACATGTCATGTGACGTCACATGGCACTAACGCCATACAAAATACATAGAAAATTCTGTTTTGAAAGAAATAGATGGAATGAAATCTTCAATTGGTCATAGCTTCTTTATTTTTCAGTGGATATAAATGCGGTTTGCAAAGCTCGTTTAGTATTTTGGTATATTTTAATAGTTTATTTACAAAAATCGAATTCCATTTCCATGCATGTTCCCTATTGAATTCTTGCTAATGCTTGAAACGATTTAGGGAACAAACAAGAAGCCATGGTCAATTCTATTGCCGCAAAATGTACAATTTGTGATTTAAGCTCAGTTTTTTTTTCATAGCGTATCAAACCAAACCATTACTTACTAAAATAAACTACACTGAAATAATATTTTCATAACATTCAGTAGAAATTTGATATATTTCTCACAACTGAATGAATCAGTTTGCGTTGGTTTTTATCAGGATAAAATGTTTTTCACGTTTATTTATAATTTCCACCCTTATCTTTGTTACAAACGTGCAATAAAAAATTCGTTATTCAAAATGTTATAATATGTATAAAACGGCAACATTTTATGAATAGTAATACGAACCGGCAGTGTTCAAAGCCTTGAATAGGCTTTTGACCAAAAAGTATCGATATGTTTCAATAGACTAGGTATGGACCTAGCATATCGACGTTTTTCAATATGCTATCGATCAAAAATATCGATATTTTTTCATAGGCTATAGATCAAAGCCCTCAATGTTTTTCAATAGTCTGTACCTTAGAAATATCGATATTTTTCAGTAGTGTATACAGCGAAAGTATCGACACAGGTCCGGCACTGGCATCACGTTGTCTCTATTTGTCGGCCAACAAAATGTGCGCCTCGCCATAAAGCTTTGTATGGATTACGCGGATTTTATTGCTTTCCTGGCATTCTCAACGCGGAGGATTTAACGAATGATCCGGGAATGTCCGTTTTACAGCCGGGATTGCGGGATTCGCGCTGTAATCAATGTGATGATTATGCCAATTCTCGGCTTTCACAGTTTCAGGAATTCGGTAAATGAAGTAAGGAACGGTAACGATGGAATGATGGGTCAATGTCGGGGAGTTCCGGGAATTGTTTGGTAACAGATCGACTTGGACTAATTTTGTTAAAAGTTGAGTATTGATTTTTTGTTGCCAAGGGTACAAATGTATTGTAATTTAGAACGTTTTTAAATTCATGTTACCGTAGACGTGATTTTTATTTCATTTCTGCCAAACAATTTATAGAAAATAGCACCTTGTATACATACATACTTACAGATACAGCGTAAAATATCCACTTCCGGTGCCATACGTGTTACTAAGTGTCAAAAAAGTAACGAATTCAATTTCAACTCCACGCGGAGAGACCTGGTGTGCGCGATACAGTTCTGTAACTAGTGCGCATACCAGATAGACTGTATCTCACATTTTTTTAAGTTTAATCAATAAATTAATCAATTAAACCTAATGTAAAGTTCATAAATTGTAAATAGTCAAATAAACTTTATTATTTATTTTATTTATTTATTTTTTCGAATTTCTATATCACTAGTAATTAGAATTTTGGTTTCTTCCAATGAGTGGTTAAATATTATTGGTATTCTCTGCCAACGACGAAGAATTGCTACGGACGTCATCACGAAGGAATAGTACCGTATTATCAGTAAAATCATTTTCACCAACTTTTGAAAACTAGGTCATAAAAAGGAGTTGTTTACAGATAAAACTAACAGCCACACCTAGTCCAGAACATTAAACACAAGTATTTATTAAAGATGCTTGAATAGCTCGCGGCACTTAGTTGTATAAAAACATAATCTCCTTCATTAGTCGGAGAGCTGAGTGGGCGCTCTCATGTAAATAGTGGGCTTAACGTGAAGGCTCGTGAAACTAAAAACATACATACAAACTGTTGATAAGACAAAAAAGGTAAGACGGAGTGATTATAAGTGTGTCTCAAATCTGAAATGTACATTATCCATACTACAAGATCAATGTTGTTGGAAAAAATAAATATTTTCTTTATTGGACGACAAAACATATAGATGTAGATCCATTATTGTTAGTAAAACTTAAGTTTCATTAAACACCTTTTCAAAATGATTAAAAAAATTACTTTATACAGATTAAACGATTCATATTGAATTACAATCTATTTATAATCGAATAGAAGTTGTGCTTATTTTAAAAATTACTCGAGTGTTACCATCACTAAATTTCTTCTTATATTTAATCCTTCTTGTTATTAATGCAAATATTTCAGGACAAATCACACAGCGCCATCTAGCGCCATACTAAGTTTAACTGTTGCTTGAAAGTGTGTTGTTCAAACGAGCAAATCAAATCATTTATTTTGCGAATATGTACAATTGTTAGATTTCTGCAGATGGAAGACTTAGTATGTGAGGTAACATATAAAAGATAAAGATAAAGATAAAGAATCTTTATTGATAATGTAAAGTTGTAACATATGTATAAGTACTAATATCATAAAATATGCTACACAAATTACAATATCTCGTCAAATTGAATTTATTACATTTAGTTTTGATAAAATTTTAGAAATTATTACAATGTCAATTTTATTATTATCATACTTAAATTTTTGTTATTAAAATCATGTCAAACATAATAATAGGTATGTAATCATACAATATGTCAACTTAAATAAATCTAGGTACCTACTGTCACTTTAGCTGTATAGGGGCTAAAATGACAATTTGGCATCACACTCCTTACCTAGTAGTTAATTACTTAATTTCTAAGCAAGAATAGAATCAATTGCTAGTTGACTGTAGTCATTTTCAAAGTATTCTTTAAAACTGTATAGTGTCTGATCTAACAATAATTGTTTGACGCTATTGCAAAATTGCTGATCGTTATTCATAGACTGAATGTGGGCGGGGAGTTTATTGAACAGTTTCTCTCCCATTATAGTGGGTAGTTTCTTAGTCATACACAGCCTAGACACAGTAGGTTTTAACAATACTCTGTTTATCTTGGATCTATTTGAGTTATAAGTCTTAAGTTTAAACAAATGTGGATTTCTTTTTACAAACTTTACAATCTCCAATATATATTGTGACACTGACGTCAATATCTTCAACTCTTTGAAATGGTTTCTACAAGACTCTCTATATCTACCTCCCACAAGTACTCTTATTGCTCGTTTCTGCATTATTAACACTCTTTCAAAGTCTGTAGCATTGCCCCATATACTTATGCCGTATGAAAGTATAGAGTGTATGTATGAATAATAAGTTTCCTTTAGGTGCTCTGGGCTTGTTATTGATTTTAACTGTTTTAATGCATAAACCCCTTTAGCCGTTTTTTTACAAGTATTATCAATGTGTTCTTTCCATGTTAAGGAGGGATCTAAATCGAATCCTAATAGCTTTACATGCTTTGCATATAAACATATATACTATGACTATGATGGTAGACTTACTAACATATTCTGTCTCTGCCTTTATAATATCGTGAGCGTTAAAATTATATGTATGTACATATATGAAAATAGCAAATAGGGACTGTGCCTACCACATCTGAGTAAGTTCAATCTATCCATTCATCACTTCTGTATGCAAAAGTTTGTATGTATTGTATACACTCTGGCTACACCTTTAATGACGAGCTTCATTAAATGAGCGCTAACTGCTGCTTCATCTGCTGCTTATTGATGGATGACTTGCACAAATGGAAATTATCAAACTACTAGTAAAGCCCTGCGGTGTTACCTGTGTTATTTATTAATGATACATTTGAAAAGAATTTCCTTTTTTTGGGTTTTTTTATATATTATAATATTCCAAATTGGTTAAGCTACTAGAAGCTTAAAGAAGGAAACATCTTTGGTTTTTGATGAATAAGAATTCGTGTAATTTAAATTTGCTCCCGTATAAATTGTACATTGGTACACTCAATGTTAAGCTATATGATCCCTATATTACAGATGAATCATCGCTTTTGGTTGAATCCAAATCTAACCAAAAGTGATGATTCATCAGTACTTAGTAGTAGTAGTAGTTCAAAACACATCAGTCGACTAGGTTTTCAGTTCATCAATATACAGAATAATCATGTCAAAGCTAACAAAAAACTATGTAAAACTGAATAAGTAAAGTCAAACTTAAAAACATTTAACGCTGTGCAAAATTTTATTACAGAATTTCACCATCAAGATAATAAGTTTTTCAAAAGTACAACGCAGAAGTCATGTACCCTCTTAATTAAATACAGCGCTGGTAAAATTTTTATTAGACCTACAAGATGCACAAAATTACGGCCACTACTGCAGTGAACGTCACGAAATAAATTATTGCCCTCGAGAGAAAACTAATTTGCATTACACGAATACAATTAACATGCAATTAGGGTGCCAAATAATTGTTGAAATATGTCCACTTAATTGTTTTCGGTCAGACGGTTGTAAGTTTTAAGTGTTATTGAATTAATATGGTTATTTATTTGATTTGCCTTCATTACAACTTTTGCTGACTCGATAACAGCAGCTATTCAAACCGAAATCTGCAATTTCAAAGGTATGCCTTTTTAAAGATATCTTATCTAAAGTTTAAGAAATAAAAAACAAATGCTATGTTTGCTGTAACTTCTCTTTAAACTTTTTCAAATGTCTTCGAAATCGCTTTTTAAAATTATAATACATCGAACTGTTCACGAACATTTCCAAGAACAAGCATATCCTTCTTTCTGCAGATTGTCACAATAATCAGTAATAAAAAGTATGACTAATACTTTTTATTACTGAGTATTAAATTAGGGCACGCATATATTAAAAGCTGGAGTGGTAGAACATTGAAAATTATACACTTCTCGCCCAGGTACCAGTTGTCTGTACTACAGTATTATTGCCAAGTACAACAATTCTCAGGACCTCACACGACACAACTAATAACTCGACATCAACTTGACAGTATGCCAGCCCTTGGGCCCAATTCCCGCCTCGGCCTTTATCCCGCCTATTACGAAACTACACCAAACTGCATGCAATCTAAACACTCATGTTTTTCAGGCCGTATTATGGAACCCTCCATTACGCCGGTACGAGACACGGAAGTAGGAAAGATATGGAATGGAATGAAGATCGGATGACATTTCTAAGCAGGTTGGTAGAAGATAGATCAGACAGGCTGGAGACCGTACTATGTGCCACGTTGGAGAGGAGGCCACTCAGCAGTGGGTGAACACGGGCTAACATGATGATGATGAAAAGCCTTATCTTGTTATCAAACTTTTCTTCAAGATCGTTCTGTCCTATTCAATAACTTCCAAAATATCCGATACGATCCTAATGTGCGGGAAAATTATAAACAAATGCCAGACAAGTGTCTTGCAACTCGCATTAATAAGTGTTTCGGTAATTTAACAATGTGCAGACACACCGATTGGTTGAAAACTTTACTATGTTGGACAATTCATTTATTTATCTTTCCAGTTTGAGCCAGTGCGTTTCAGCTCCGCGGTATAACCCTCAATTTCGCCGGTGCGAGCAGACGGGCGCTACGTTTTTTGCTCACCCCTCCCATCTCTATAAATCTTAGTAAGTGGCTCGTTAGTTCTTCTGGTCAATTCACGTCTAGCCCCACCGTCCAGATTTTTTATTCATCCGTTTTTCAGTAAGTTACTATTGGATTCGGCCAATTTATTGAGTGGTTAAGTGGGTTTGGAGATTGGCCGTGAGGGTCTTTTTTGTGGACGGCTTTTTCAAGGTCGGATTTATTTTCGGTTCTGTTGATGTTTTGGTGTTTCATTTTGTTTATATGGCCTTCCAGATGTTTTATATAACTAAAATAACATAAATTTGAATCGTTTAATTTGTTTTTATAAGTTACTAGTAGGTGCTTGTGGCTTCGTTCGCATTAAGAAGTAAAACTTGCATCCCCTATTTCACCCCTTTAATAGCGGCGATTCCAAAATCCTTCAAATTTCTACGTCGTAACATCTACCTGCATGCCAATTTCGGCCCGATCCGTCCAGTGGTTTGGGCTGTGCGTTGATAGATCATTATATCAGTCAGTCAGTCAGTGAGTCAGTCAGTCAGTCACCTTTGAGTTTTATATATTTAGATTGAGCTTTATTGACAACGAAACAAATATATTAATAATAAATTACTTATGAAACTAAACAACCGGTGTCAAAGACCTTTTTAAAACAGCAGAACTTTTACTTAATTCTTTGAAGGAGGTATAAACTTAAGAAGAAACTTTTACACCGCAACTTGTTAAAACTGTTAGCGCATCCCCAACCATTTCCAACACCAGACAAACCTGCAGTTTTTATTAACTTTGTACAAAACTTGCAACTGTTTTAAACATAAAAAAGGGGAATTTTACTTTACAATAACGTTCTTTGCCGTCTTAGTCGAGAGTAAACCGGTTTCTTCTAGGCAAACACGCTAGATCGTAGATTACAACGTTGCTTAACATCAGGCAAGTTGTAGTCAAGCGTGAGCCTATGTACAAAAATTACAACTTACAATAAAAGTAGTAATATATTAGTTTCACTGAATAAATTAAGTACTTACTCGTACTATGTTTTATGACAGTATTTTTGTGATGAATAACAATAGAGTCGATTAAGCAATGGTTATTATATATGTATATTAATAATTATTAATTATATTATAAGAGAAATTAATCTGTAGTTTTTCAATGTAGGTATACGTCGTATGTAATGTGTACGTCACACGTTTAGGCTTACCTACTACCAAGTTTACAAGGTATATGTAACTTTTTATTGGTCGTTTACAGCCACACTGCTGATCAAAGTTCTTCTTACAGCTAACAATTAAATTAATTAAAAACGTGGCTTATGATTAACATTCAACGCATACTACAAACATATATCTGCTCATAAAAAAATGGTAGAAGCTCGGTCTGCCAAAAATGATTCCATTACACTAAGATTTACAAAAATACAACTTCTTTTTATCGAATAATAATAATAATAATAAAAACGCAGGGGCGACTTTATGGCGAGTCGTCGGTGAGTGGCGTCACCGCGGACCCCGATTCCCTGGGGGCTAAATGAGACCCCCTGCCTCCCGGCTTGCCTTAATTGGCCGACCGGGAGTGGAAGACGCAAGAGCTAAGTACCTAAGCTCCAAGGTGGAAGTGTTAAAGGGCATAACGCCGCTAGTACCGCTCAGAGAACGCGCAGCACACCTCTCTACACCCTAAGCCACTCACATCAATGTTGCCCTTCCGGTGCCATCTTAGGCTGCCTTTTGTGGAGGGCCCATTTAGTGAGTGGCAAGTCATCACCCGCTATAATTTTTATGAATGAGGCGTAACTGGCGGGTGCCGTTCCTCGTACAATAGACCAGTTTAATTAAGTCAATGAACAACTCAACACAATAGCCTGTAACATCAATACCATGTCTGCAATAGTAATTTTATTAACCTAACATCCTCTTTCTGTAATTTTGTACTTAATTTTAAGTATAGTATTGTAAAAGGCCTCTCAGTGTTGGCTACGGCCCCACTGATGCCTTAAAAAAATACCGGGCGTAAGGCCCGAGAGTCTGTGAAGGAATTAAAGATAATAATAATAAATGATTTATTTGGGAAACAAACTTAGATGGTAATTACATGGATTTGGTTACACGCTTAAATACTAACATGCAAATTAATTTAGTTAAATTAAGATTACAGTATCAGGTAAATATATGGTATTGTGAGTCATTGTGTAGGTACAGTTTTATGGAACTAGTGAATTTTTACCATGTTTATTATTGGAGTTCCCTAGCTCCCGCAGTAGGATTCCCTGAGTTTTCGGCAGCTAGTACTCTTCGTAGGGGCAGTTCGTTTATGACTATATGTATGTATGACGTGTTTATAGCGATGTGTTGATGTGATTGTGTGTTTGTTTGTGTGTTAGCTAGTGTATATATGTGGAAGGATTTGAGTACCTACCATCAAACAATAAAGCTGGGGTTACAATCTCTTCACCTAGGAGTATTGGATTGGGATTTATAATTATTTGACAGAATGTCTAAGTGAGCGTGATGAAATATGGAGTTATAAATGAACATATTACGTTAACTATGACACCACACGGAGAAATTCCTCCGTGTCCTTTAAGTTCAACGTAATCATGTGTGCCCTTACAGCTTTTTTGCACGAATGTCTGTTGCAATTAACAATATCAAGAATTTTGTTTAGCCGTTGGTATATAAGCGGGCCAAGAACTCTGAAGCATTTCCTTCCTAGTTCTGTTTTCGATGTTGGTATTTCCCATCGGAGTGTGCGCTTTTGAGTGACGACGAGAGACACAGTTTTGTGAAATCGTAGCGTACAAGCTTCAATGAAAAGTTGCCGTACCCTGAGCTGCTTAGTTTCTGTATACAGGGCGTCAGTTGGGTGTCTGTGGTGTTTGCTGTGTGCGACTTTGAGAATTAATCTTTGAGCACGTTCCACTTTAATGAAGTGAGATATATTTGCACATCCCCATGAAGTGACACAGTAGCTTAGAATTGGTACGCAAAGGGCTGTGTATATCATATTTATGACGCTAGTGCTCGCAACGGATCTGAGTCGTTTGAATATATATATTAGTTTCTTGAGTCTGCCACATATCATCTGAATGTGTTTTGTCCATGAGAGAAGCTTATCAATATATATGCCAAGATATTTGATGTCTTGAACTTGTTCTAGTTTTGAGCAATTGCAGTAGCTGTGGATTTGACCAGAGATACAGCAAGTATGAAGTTGAATCTGAAGAGGACTAGGGGGTGCAGATCTACTTGATACTCTGAAGGCTAGGTATTTAGTTTTGGAGACATTGAGTGTTAGGAGATTGAGTTGGAGCCACTTGGCGATTTGTCGGAGTCCATTATTAGCCGTTTCTGTCACTTCTTTCCAATTTATTGAATGGAATACGATTGAGGTGTCATCGGCGAAACAGAATATTCTAGCGTTAGCGAATGAGAGTGGCTAACTATGGTGTCGTATGTTTATTAAGCCGTCCCAGGGGCTTCTGACATGGCTTAACGACTGCCGTACTAGACAAACATGCAACACATAAATAAAACACTATCCTTACACATGTGTGAAAGTTGTTCATAGACAATAAAAACAACAGTTTACATGATACCATTCGTTACTATTATGCTGCCATGTTAAACACATCTATCCAGGACCTCCGTACTTTGTAACCTGGATAACGTAAAATACGAAAATATTTATTGATGTTTATTACACTAGCAGTTGTGTATAGTATTAACAACATTGTTTTATTAACTACCGTCAATTATTTGCTGTTTTTATTTGCAAAAATATTTAATTCACATAATATTTTATTTATTACTCGTATTACGGTTATCGCCAAAATAATGCACACACACTTTTGGATGATTGAACGTAAGTCATTATGAATTTAAAACTAGCTGTCAAGTCTTCGTAAGATTTAGTTACAAGATACTGTATCCGTAGTTTAATATTTACTACATACAAAGTGTGTTTTGGGATTTATTACAAATGATGTAAGTATGTTTGTTAAAATGAAATCTAAGTGTTTGGTGGCCTAGAACTGGCAGGCGAGGAGTGGGACGTCCGGTCGCGAGATGGGTCGACGACATCGTCAAAGTCGAGGGTCCAACCTGGATGAGGTCTGCACAAAATCGACGCAGATGGCATATGCAAAGGGAGGCCTATACCCAGCAGTGGGATCCCAAGGGCTGTGAATGATGATGATGATGACGATGAAACACACTGATATACTACTGACTATTTTTATGTAGTCAGTTGAAAATGTCCGCCAGCCACCACGCGCCCGCACCGAGATCATTAATTAATATCAGCGATAACCTGACAATATGAAAGCTAACCACAAATTGACGTCAATAAAAAGACAATAATATTTCCATACTATCGAATAAATTCGTGGAGTTGTAATAGAGAAGAACGGAAATACTGCGGCTAGGTATACTTAGTGATAGAGGTGATCTTTGGTGTTGTGAATTTTCTAACAACTCACGTTGCATTTCATGTTAACAAGCATCATAGAACGGTAAACAAAACACAAAATTTATAAGACACTCTTTTAAAAAAAGTAACGTTTTTTTACTCTGTTTGGGTCCTTAATTACTTTTTTCACTTGATCTCGGTCTCGGTCTCAGTGTAGGCGATGCGCACCACATTCATGAAATGTACTGTAGATAGCGAATATGGAGTGAATTTCATTAATAAGAACTAAATTTAAGATAAGTTTGTGTACTTACATTTATTATCAGAGTAATAAATGAATTTGAATTTGAACTTTAAGTTTAGCATTTGACTAATAAGTAACTAAACGATACGTGCACAAGCAAATTCTGTAGCTTAAGGTTGATCATATCTGTTCTGGATTGAAATACTTCATAAAGAATCCATTCTACGCACCGAACCCTCTAGAAATCTTTGCCTAAATCGAGGAATAACGGTAAATAAACACGCCACTTGACAAGGGTAAGTCCACACACCCGACACCGATTCTTTGACACTTCCGTTTGACAGCTGTCAGGGAGGGGCAAATAAGGCACACAATTTGGCGACCAATAGAGCTAGAAATAGAGATGAACGGAAAGGAGTGGAAGAGTGCTTGTGGTTTAATAATGAAGCTTTCAACTGACAAGAAATTTTTTTTGCACTCGCCTGTACGTTTTTTATGCACGGCTCAAATAAAAATATTAATAATACGACTGCTGAGTGTCTGGTGTTAAGCATTACTTAGCTCATTATAAGATGTAACATGCTTATCTTAAAGAATCTTATTTACTTCTTATTAGGTCACATGAAGACACCCTCACAAGCGACGCTGTAGTAGAAATGAAACTAAATATTTGAAGAGACTAGCGTAGGCCTGTCTAAAATAATTAAGATAAAGTTTGTGTTCAATTCTATCAAATATATAAATCACATGTGTGAAATTCAAAAATATATTTTCCTACCTTACCTACCTGCTGTTGTTAAAGATTTTGTACTTGTGAGATTTCATTTTCTAAATTACGGTTTTAAATTAGAAAGTTATGTGAGAGTTTATTGTGTGATACAAATAAAGGCTTTTTTAATTTTATTTGTTTATTTTATTTTCTTTATTTAAAGAGACTGCTGAATCACATCGATAGGTTTTTGGCGTAACTTTAGATTTTTTAATATAGCAGAATATGTACTTCTTAAGTTGGAATTACAATATATCAATAAATGATTATCTATGTTAATTATGTTATGTTATGTTAATCTTTCGAAGTCTTATTCTGTTTTATTACAAAACGTGGTTTTAATAATAGTCTTGAACTTTGATAATAAATAGTCGGTTCTTGTTGTTCAAACATCACGTACAAAACAATCTAAATGTTAACTTCAAATTGCAACAATGATTTATCATTGGTAAAATTTTCACGGTTTGATTATTATGATAGTAGACAGACAAATTTCAAACAACGAAAACGGGCTTGGTATTTTTAGTTCTGGACTAATAGAGTGAAACCACGTTTTGTAGCAAGGCCCACCATACCGTCTTGTTACAAAACGCGGTCTGAATAATAGTCCAGGACTTAACAAAAAAAAGTGGGTTCTTGTTGTTCAAACATCACTTACAAACAATCTAACTGTCATCTTTACATTGGAACAAGTGGAGTTAAACCACATTTTGTAATAAGATCAATTGTATTTACAAACCGCTGGAAGAATATATGATGTTATGAAATCTCAGCTTTATGCAAAATAGTGTTGCACAAAATGTTTGGTTCACGGTTATTTTTTTCGTGGTATAGGTTTACGTTCGACTACAGCCTGCTTAAGTATTGCTGCAGCCTAGGGTGTTACACGTTCCCACTATTCACAGAATTCCTTGTTTCACAATATCTAGGTTCCGTATATACTTCTGTATCCAACCACATCGTGAATTCTAGAAGCTATCACTTCACCGAAACCACTCTTGTTTCTACAAACAGGAAGTCGGTTCAAGTTAGCAGAAATTAATTTGTTTCTTTTACTCCAAACTTTACTTGAGCTAACTAAGATTAATCTCGTAGAGCTAATTAGTTTTAGTAGACTGTACGTCGTAGGCGGTACAAATATACTTATACTCAGTAGAGGTGATTCACCGTAGAGAATTTGAAGTTTGCAAGCAAATTCCGTTCATATGTATGTTAATTTTTTATTTCTGTAGGAACAAAGATGCTTAGTCTTAATTCTTCTTATGAGGATAACCTTACCTGATAATACTAAAGTACCTATGTTTTATGGTATGTAATAATATATGACCAGATGCAAACAAAAGAATGATACTTGATCTCAGATTGATTTAATTTAATTTCAGATACTTTTCTGTCTCAATTTTATTTTTATTTTTCATACTAACTTATTGTGCAACTGTTTGAGTTACCGCCACAAATGTTGCTCCATACATATATATACAACTAAAAGGTGTGTAAGTTTGTATCAAAAATACGATAATTAATAATTTGTACTTCCATTAACGTGGAAGCTACCAAACTAAACGAGACATCTTTTTTCTCTGGAGCATCAAGTATTTGCCCATAGTTAATTCACTTGAAAGGATACATACACAAAAGGCCATAGAAACAAATGGAATATAACAGACTGTTAAACAACTATTCAAATCAACAGCACTTGTTGGTCAACTGGTACGCCAGGTCAAATAATCAGTCTACACATGGATTTGCATCAAAATTCAACATTAAGCTTCACCGTGCTACTTCACAAATTCCCGTTCGACAACTACAAATATGCGAGGCCTCGAGGCTATATACGGATTTCGGATTCTCTCTACATTTCCGATGGCTCATTTTAATCCCACCACATTAACACGTTACCCCCTTCTTCCCCTTTTTTACCCCACTCTGCCCACCCCTACCTCAACCCTCCGCTCAGTTTATGTACATTTCTAAATAGTACCTAAGTCTGGACTATTCTATGCAACATAGTTCAAAGTGGTCTCGAAATCGGTCAATCAACTCCGGTATTTCAAGGAAGTTCAAACGGTTCCGAAAATAGGCGCACAAAGCGGTTGCCAGTATTAATGGATCCGATTTCATTTGTTTAGTGTTTTAAAGGTTTTACTGTGAATTCGTGAAACTAGAAACTAAATTCTATAGAATTCTTTTCAACAACGATTATAGTGAAATTCAATACATTTTCATGACTGTCCTTACTTATAAAGTCGACCACAAACATGCGTAAACTTTTCCAGTTTTTCTATTCCAAAACCACAAACAAAGTATTCTGTAACACGTATTTTTTTGCCAGTCTAATGTGGATGTGACTTTTCTCGCTAAAATTATGATTTGATTAATATTTGATCAACATATTATTTTCGGCTAAATTTGTAGACCACTAGAGTTGATTGCAATTCAATCCCTACATAGTTAACCAAAACTATGATTGACTGAATGGTAAAGTTAGACGTAATTACCAAACATAATTGGAGCAAATTGCATATTATTATGCAATTTTAATTTATAAAGATTCAAATGTCAATTAATCATTTTCTTTATAATAAATCAAGTGCACGTTTATTGTTTGTACACAAATTACTCGGAAACTAAAATTATTTTCATGGTGATTATTTTATACTAACGTTATGTAAGCGTTTCACTTCAGTATAAACTTCAGTAATTTTGATTTATTTATATAATACTACAATTTTCTGGCGAATCAATACTGCAGAGAAGTCCCTAAGGAATCAAAAATACGACTCAAGGACGAGGTTAGATAATTGAGATAAAATAGTCAATTAAAATAATTAAATAAATAATTAAGGTAAAGAGGGTCATGAATCAGTACATAGAAAATTTATGAAAAAAAAATTGCATACTCATTACTACATACAATTGATAACAGAACACGTTTTACCAGTTGTAAGATTTATTGTCTGTTTGTCTGTTTATTTAAACGCCCATCACGCTAAAACGGCTAAACGGATCGTTGGTGGTATGAGGTTTTTTAAGTGTCATAGGCTACTTTTTATCTCGAAATAATGCGAGCGAAGCCGCGGGCGTCCACTAGTCTATAAATAAAATACTGTTTTAAATATTATCCTTTTCCAAGAAATTCTACAAACTAACTAGTGTTACTGTATCGATTGTAGCTTACGTCGGTTAAGCCGGCCTACACGGGGATAAAACCTTCAGTTTATTTGCAAAAATGTCCGCAGGTTTCATGTTCATTTTGTAGCATTTTACGCGCAGCCTGTGCCTGCAAATACTGTATTAATGAATTTTAAAATAAAGTATCGGGAGGTGAGGGCGAAATGTTCGCGTTTATGCAAGAGTAAGCTCAAATTCTGGTTTTAAAGTTGTTTTACACGTGTTTTGCTTCAAACATATTGGCTATACCCTGATATCCAGAATTACTGCAGCTTAGAGTGTATTACGCTTTCCTAGAAAGTATATACAACACAACAAAAGTTACATCGTAGAAAAACCCACGATCTGAAACTAGTAAGAATATATACATATAATAAATCAAAGGAGGGTCAAAAATATTAAATAGGTGTTTGAAATTGTTTCAGCAGTTTTTTAGAATTTTTGTCTGTTTATCAATTTATAATTGTACATCACTCAAAAACGGTCGAACGGATTATGATGATTTTTGGTATGTAGGTAGTATAATGTTTTGGAAGTGATATACGCAACATTTTATTTCGAAATAATGCAAGCGAATATTAGTATACTAGTACTGAATAAAAGCCGCTTTGTAGTCACCAGTTTCTGTCCATTCTACGTTTAGGAATCCAATTTACCGTAGTAAGAGACAGCACTGTTCCGAAACTGATAGTTTCTTTGTGTACTGTAGCTTGGAATTTTCACTAAAATTGGTGTAAAATTTGTTTTAGAATGTGTAAAATGCTAAGATTTCATTTATGTGTCGTTTTCTTTTACGTTTAATAGTGGCCATTGTGCCAAAACTTCTTTAACACAAAGTCGGGAAATAATACCAATTTATCATGTCGTCCAAACCACGGCAAGGATCCAAATTGTTACATTTTAGTCACAAATTTAAGTACTGACTACATGGATAGTTGCAAAGCATTGATAATAATAAATCACAATTTTTTTTTTATTGACTCCTCTTCATCTTACGGTTACCTGGAAGAAATCGCTGTGTGCGATAAGGCCACCAATTGTGGCGTTTAAGTCCTTTGTGTTTCTGTTAGTCTTTTTTCTGTACTATGTGTGTTACAATAAAGAGTTATATCTATCTGTTATATATCGGAATGACAGATGTCATAATTGGTACTCCCTTACTTTTAAGGACTTACTATGTGTTATTTATTATCTACCTACGATATAAAATAAATCAGTCTCAATACACATGGCGTTTGATTGCAACATAGATCCCTTAAACTACTATCTATCTACAGACACAGACAAAAAAATAGATAACCTGACGCGCCAAACTTATTACACCACACTTATTGCGTTTGGTGTTAGTAATATTAACAATTCCCCCTAGAACTAGGCAATTCTGAGCAGCACAAGTGCACTTTGCACCAAACACTTGCCGATTTCTCCATTCAGTATTCAGTAACTAATAACAAGCAATAGCAAACTACATTCATGAATCATGAGCAATTCCGCTCCGCCGGTACAATATTGTGACTAGTCTTATATAGCGTTATTAGGGATTGTGTAGGCTTGTACATACAAATGAATGTATTAGTGCGAATCTTTGTGGGTGGATATGCGTATTTTTTTTCATCCCACCTATTCGAAAAAGACGACTTGGTTCGCCTTTAAGTGCACCCAAAGGTGGTGTTTTCTATAAGAAACTTTTAGCGGGCAGTAATGAGTTTTTAATCCTCTTTATAAGTGCGCCGCAATTATCTTTGCCGCGCACTTTTTGAATTTGGAACATCTTGTGTTCAGGGCCCAAGAAATCGAACGCAAATATTGTTTGAATAAAGACTGGCTGGTGCGACGGCCCATAGTATATAGCGCCGCGCGCCGGCTGAATACAAAAAAAAAAAGAAATAAAATTAAAAACGCGCGAACTATAGCCCGCGTTTTCGTCAATTTTCACGGATTGATAGAAATTCATGATTTTGTTTTGAAAAATGAGTTCTTCAAGTGACAGTGAAAGTATAGAATTAACTCCTGATAGTATTAGAACTGACGCAAGAAATGTGATGGATAATCTACTACCTGCAAAATCCCGGGAGAAATATATGAAAGCTTATGGTAATTTTATTGAATGGAGAAATTCAAGAGGCGCCAAGAATTTTTCAGAATCTGTGTTTTTGGCCTACTTCCAGTACTTAGCCAAAACTAAACAACCTTCCACACTTTGGAGTACCTACTCAATGCTAAAATCAACAGTCAGTTCTAATAACGACGTAAAACTGGACACATATTCGAAATTAATAGCGTATCTGAAGAGGATGTCTGATGGATTTAAACCTAAAAAATCCAAAGTGTTCTCAGTCAAAAACGTGGAGACTTTCCTTAATGAGGCACCCGACAACATCTTTCTTGCCGTAAAAGTAAGTAACTATGTATGTATATATGGTGGATTAGTAAAGTATAACCAGTGTTTTAAAATGCGCATTTTATTGTAACCTGTACTTCGATAGATAGGTACTTGTCTTATTCACATTCGGTTTTGTTACAGGTGGCTTTAATTTTCGGAGTACATGGAGCTTGTCGTGGCAATGAACTTTTAAAAATAACTGTTGATGATGTCGAAAATCACTCGGATAATTTACTGTTAGTAAAGCTGACAGACACAAAAACAAAAATTGACCGATCCTTCGTAATCCGAGGAGAATACAAAACTATTGTACAGAAATACCTGGACCTGCGTCCTGCTGATATAAAGACCAATCGGTTTTTCATCCGTTATCAAAATGGCAAGTGCTTCAAACAAGTTATGGGAAAAAATAAAATTTCTTACATGCCACAAGAAATCGCTACTTATTTGAAGTTACCAGATATCAAGCTATATACAGGACATTGTTTTCGTCGCACTTCTGCTACCCTGTTGGCAGATTCTGGAGCGGACTTAACTGTTCTCAAGCGACATGGAGGATGGAAGTCGAGTGCTGTAGCAGAGGGATATATAGAAGATTCCATTGAGAACAAGGCGAAAACATGTGAACGCATCGTGGAAAACATTAAATTGCAACCTTCAGTTAATCCATCCATGCCACTGTCGCCGCGCCCATCTACATCCAAACAAAGAGATTCACCGTCACATTTTCCTCAAAATGAGCCACATTCTGACATTATTTCAAACACGCAGAATAAAATTGAATCTACAACAATCTCTATTCCTAATAAAACTATAACAATTAATTTTCAAAATTGTGAAAATGTCTCAAATGTAAATTTAAGTTTTTAGTTGTTTTATTATTAGATACTACTTAATTTCAATTTAGTTGTTACTCTGTTTCATTAAATATCAATATTACAATAAAATATGAGGCGCCTTTTATTTTCTCATAGTGGGTGATGAAAAGTAGAGTGAATCACTCGGGCGTAAAATATATTTTTGGCTCGGGCGACGTACTTTGAATCCCTCGCTACGTTCAGGATTCTACTAAAGAATCCCTCGCTACGCTCGGGATTCTACTCTAGAATCCCTCACTTCGCTCTGGATTCAAAAAAGCGCCCTCGCCGTAAAAATATTATTTTGCTCCCTTATGATACAATCTACTATTTCTATATTCCTCCTCCTCCTTGCTGTGTACTCCTTCTTACTGAGGGTTGTAAATCCCCCACGGGATATAATTATTTCCTTAATAATGTTTGTTTTGTATATTATTGCGCTGGATTTAAAGATGAAATTAATTTAACAGTATGTTAAGTAATAATTAAGAAATATTTTAACACTTTTTCTGAATAATGAAATTTGTATTTTGAATTTGATACTAAGAATCGAAAATAAAGTCAATAACAATATAATATATATAATCTTAATGAGTCATATTTCTAAACATGAAATTTATTACTGGTTATGGTAAAAATCCGTGTTAAAATCATTATTTTTTTCATTATAACAAAAATCAATTCATTCAAGTAATAAGTAACATAATCGCCACATTTATGTCAAAATAATAATTTCCTTCTTAAAAATCGGATAGAACAGAATTATGAACTCGCCATAATGTAATTTGCCGTTAAAAGTGCGGACTTGAAAGTATTGTTTTTCACATTTCCCATTATCTCATTTTTATGTGCCTTCACTTCAGTGCTCGTTTCATTTTTTTTTGTGAAAATGTAATGTTGGCTATTATGTCTCCATTTTCGTTGAGTCACAAGCTTTATACAGGATTACTGAGAAATAAAGTTCTACCATTTAGTAAACGTTTTTGGGAAACTTTATATCTTCTCATTCAAGACAGTTTCAATAAATGGCAGTCATAATCATTTTTATCTTTTCGCACTAATCGAGGAGCAATATTTTACCAAAGGAAATAATGGTTTTGATTACCGTTTTTATGTTCATTACAGAAGACAACTATAAATAGATAAACACTAACATAATTTACGTTTACAATCATTTGTGCTAACATATAAACGTATTAGTTATAGTGATAAAGTTGACATGAGAATATAATCTAAGTACTTACATACATACATACATACATACATCTTGGCCAAAGTATATAAATGTATATTGAACTTGAACATAAATTATATGTAAAGCAATGGCGTAGTTATGAATAAATTCCCTCAGCTCCCTTTTATAACCGAACAAGCAGAAAGTCCGGTAGACTACCGGGCAGGTAGACATCGTTTTATGGTGGAAGTGCCGAAGTGTCGAACGCAGCGCTTTGCTTCTACGTTTATTGTACGGACGGCAAAGCTCTGGAACACTTTACCAGAAGCTGTGTTTCCTGCGAACTACAATCCAGGGGTTTTCAAATCTCGAGTTAATAGGTATCTTCTAGGTAAACGTGTTACACCCTAGGCTGCAGCAATGCTTAACATCAGGCAGGCTGTAGTCAAACGTAAACCTAGCACACGTAAAAAAAAAAAATGAATATTTTGATTATGATACTACAAATTAGTTTTCTATTTTCTTTTTTTGTCACATACCCTGGTATATATAACCGTGTATAACGCGTTACGAAGATCGTTAAAAGGTAATTCAGTGCGTACTTCCCGTCTCATTGCCTCGTACAAAGATATATAACAACACATGCTTTACGCGAGAATTGAACGTGAAATAATATACCTGAAAGCTTTAACCACCTCGCATCGTTCTTTTTAAGGCTTTTGTTTAAACCTACCTTATTATTACGTTTATTTTTTGTGGAAATTAAAATGCAATATTCTCAATAATTGCCGTATTATTACCTTTTACTTACCCATTTTTTCATCACGATCGAAAATCACAAAGATTTTTCTTTCCGTAGCTGAGTCAACGAAAAACAAATACTCGAATACACATTTCCACATTTAAATATAAACTTAAAAAAGATGATAGTAAGTTTCAAACTTTTTAAATCACCGTAATATTTAATTACTTATTTACTTCGCTGGCGCAGCGACCCAAAGTGAGTCTTGGCCTCCGATACAAGAGATCGCCACCGGTCCCGGTCTTGAGCCGCTTCCCGCCAGTCAGCTACTTGAAGCACGCGTAGATCTGACTCCACAACGTCCTTCCAGCGGTACCTCGGCCGACCAACGGGACGACGGCCACTTGGGACACCGAGACAGGCTTAAAACCGTAATATTTACAGTCCAGAACTTTCACCACCAAGCAAATGAAGATTAAATTTAATTCATCGACAACTTCTATCTGTATACTCCACATAATTCGCAGTTGTTACATGATGTCATTAACACACGGTTAGTTGGCGTGCGTTTTGTTCGCACCGCAAATGGACCCGAGCCAAACTTTAAACGGTACGCTCAAAACAGATAGTTGTGTACTGTTTGACACTACCTGTTCGGCCACAAAGTGACTGAAAATTTGGTGAATGATGAAGAGATTAAATCATCACAAGAGCTTTCGCCTATGTATTTACATATGTATCTTCTGCTGTAGAGCTTTTTTGGACCTGCGACACTGGATATACTTTGCTAACGATTATGATATTTGAAAGCAGTACATTAAAAAGAAAACTACGCATAATGAATATGAATATAATGATAGTAATAAATTTCAGCTCAATATTTGTATCACAATATTAATTAGCATTGCAATAAACGGGGCACTGCATGACGCTAAAGATAAAGGTGTTTATATTGCAATTTATAATTATTTGACATATTATTTATCTGAATAACTCAAGAAAATCGGAACAAATAGGGGAAGCATTCATAAAAAAGTGTTTCAATCATAGTAGTGTCATTTTACAATGTATAGAGTCTGGTTCCTTGCCAAGTTACCACCGACCACAGATTATGTGGCACTCAGTTAGGATCCACTATATCTTCACAAACTGGCCTTGGGAGAGTTTTAGGTGTCTGCTGTCCAAAATTGGTGCTAATTTGTTTCCCTCGGCCATATAATGGCGAAACTTCAAAAGGTTCATTACAACTAGCATCTTACAAGATATATAGGTACAAGTATTTCGCAGACAATCGTGCTAAATGCGTTAGAAATATAAAGTTGTCAATAATGTTTTTGTTGAAAATAACTTTAACAGTTACAATATTAGTGTTCTACTCACATTCGATAAGAAGAAGAAGTGTTCTATTGATTTTATTAATATGGTTAAATGTAGTTCTCGTAACTTATATTATCACATATTAAATAATCGGTAAAAATGACGTTCTCGTCTCCTTTATTATATATCAAACTAGTGGGTGCTCGCGTTAGAAAGTAAAACTTGCATCCCCTATTTCACCCCTTTAAAAGTGACATTTCCAGAAATCCTTTCTTAGTGGATGCCTACGTCATAACATCTACCTGCATGCCAAATTTCAGTCCGATCCGTCCATTGGTTTGGGCTGTGCGTTGATAGATCACTATATCAGTCAGTCAATCAGTCACCTTTGAGTGTTATATATTTAGATATATATAGAATATAGTTTCTTTAATCTTCTATTTGAATGGTTCTAAAATTACTTAACTTTAGTTTCACAAGCAATACACATATGTACAAAGATAAATTAAAATGCTACGTACTAACAAGTGTAGCCTCACTAACCACAGATTCCCGACTGCTGCCTCTATCTACGTAGTTGCGGGATTCACGAGGCAGCCATATTTATCGTTCTGTTGAATAGAATTTGTACTTTATTGATAGCATATAACCGAATTTTCATGAGAACAAAACCTACAAAGATGATAAACGATCCGTTTTAAAAACTAGCTTATGTTTTATGTGATGAAACGGGAACGGTAGAATTATGAATTTCTTTTACAAGTGTTACGAGACATACAAACATGTTTCTTGTACTTTATATATCTATATTGTGTAGCCAAATATATACATTACTAACCTGGCTGCTTGTCTTGTACGGCAGCCATGTCAGAGACCCTTAGGGCGGCTTGATAAAATCTCGACATCAGAGTTGGCCACTCTCATTCGATAAGAAGAAGATGAATTACTAACACAATCATCTCACTAAGCAAAAATTGTGACTGTTAGTTCAAGTTATGTAAATTAATGAACATGCAAATAACGACAACAGTTTGTAATTAAATTGTTTGAGTACCACTTCCAACGCCTTCTCTGAAATCTGTTTATTCACTGAGAAACGTCTCAAAAATATTTTCGGGGGTAACAGTTTTTAAGACCAGTCAATTAAATCAAAAGTCTTGGTTTCGTATCTTGTAGATACTTGTTCAACTGTTAATTGTCAAAGCCCGCTGTAGATTCAGCGGAAACATATTACAAGGCTCGACGAAACGTAACGAAAGTCTTCGTACTTACTGAGGTAAGACTTATAAGACCGTTAAATGTTAGCAGAGTATTTAAAATATATTGTACCATTTAAAGTGTACCTCTTAGTATCTTTAAATAACCTCTCTTAACTATATTTATATTCTTAACAAGTTCTTGAAAGTATATATAGATTATTCATTTTTTACCACATTGTACATACATGCATACTCACATCTTTTGACAGCATTTAATGTAATAATCAAGGATTTCATCCGTCTTAATACGTTTATACGTCTCAGAAGTTTGATGGCAATGATATGACTGCAAATTCCACGACGTACACATATAGATAGTAATGGTAAAATTAACAACAAAGTCAAATTTGATTTATTATGAGAAATGCGTAATGTTGGGTAACATTGTCTTACCTATTTACATACTTATATATTTTACATTAAAATCTGCCGCACCAATTTTTGACCATCCATCATCAAAACACTGCATTATTTTAACCACCACCAACCCCAACCACCCCACCCGCTATTATCTAAAAATTGCAACATTTAAAAGCGTTGGAGCGAACAACAAAGCGTTTTGTCAAGGCAAAGTTATTAACTCAGCGGAAATTACACACAAATGGGTGAAAAGTTTCCGGGTCATTGATCTAATTTTACGTAACTGGTCGCAGCCGGAAGTAATCGGTGATATTATGCAGGGGCGCCGCTAAGGATGGATATAATTACTTAATTATCTCATCATTTTCCTGTGTCGTATTATTACTATCTATATGTGTAAGCGAGTGTGGCTCAGCGGTTCCAGTGTCTGCTTTTCATCCAGACGTACCCTGGTTCGAATCCGCCCTACACCAATGAATTGTATTTTTCAAGTTATGTGTAGATTTGCACTCGCTTAGCGGTGAAGGAAAACATCGTGAGGAAACCGACATGTTTGAGGACCACAATATCCGAGGACATGCGTCTTCCGTGGAAGGACCTGGGCGCCCACCACGATGTATCTGCCCAAGAAAACTCCCCTAACGAATTAATTCTGCGGGGGAGTCACGACCCTCAGTCATGAGGAAATACGACTCAAAGAGAGAGAGATTATTACGGAAGGTCATGCACAATGTATACATCGGTATTCATAGAATTCCTGTCTTTGTTGCGCTTGCCTACAACCCATGCTACAGGCATGAAAAAACTTATACAATAAATACTTTTTAAGAAAATGAGTTATAGAACAGAGTGTGCGAGTTTTTAAATCTAAAGTCAAACTTGAAAACTTGATGTAAGTAAAGATAAGAGTATTCAAAGTTTTATTACTTTCTTGTTTTGAAAACTATCATAGTCATGCATACAAATTATTGGTCACATGTATAGTCGCTCGAAAATTCGGATTTACCTATAAGCAAGGCTATTTAAGTACAGTTAAATAACACTTTATCTTTTCTTTTTTATCACGCCTGTAATATACAAGTAAAATTTACGATATAAATTCTTCCTATTCTTCAGCTAGTCTATACAGTCCATCTCTGTGCTCATGACTCGCACTTTGTGTCGGGACGCAACTCTGCAGCATTGTCCTGATTTATAATACAAGCCTTCAATGAAACTCGCCTTGCAATTTTGGAAACATTTATTTTGCATGCAACACTGATGTCAAATTGTGATTCCTCTTTTCATTTAGAGTGACGAAGAGAAGACTTTCAAGTCTATGTACTATGTGTGTGGTATAGTTGACACCCGAAAGTGAAAAAATGCTAAAAACACCATCTATAAGAAAATTTAAATATTTTTTGTGTACTCATTTTATGTACTCATTTTATGTTTTTCTCTGTCCTTTTTTTTAATCTATAGAAACAGAAAAGTATAACATAATGACAGGCTAATAATATTATATATACATTTTACACAAATCGAATGAACCGTCAACTATCTACATTTTGTAAATATACATAATTGTATGCCGAATGAAAGGAGTTTCTATTTATTAATCACGTAGCAACTTAATTTCAAGTAATTTAAATAACGTGCTAAACAATTAACATAATAACGAAAGTAGAAAATTGTGGTTTAAAACCGCCAGACTCAGTTTGTATTTCAACTTTCGCTCTCATACTTTTGAAAGACATCCCAGACTCTGTATGACTACATAAAGGAGTAAATGCACTAAATTGCTTAGTGACAACAAAATAATATTAAAGGATATCAAATCAAAGCCACACACACACACACAATATCACACTTTAACATAGTCATAATAATCGTCGTGTTTCATTTTTTTTAACTCTAAAACGGATAATCAGATATGTTTTTTTTACAAGACATCCAGATATTTGGCTGACAAGATATTAGATACATTATATACAAAGCCAACAGTAAGCCTACCTATTACCATACACTGAACAGTCTAAAAGATAATCTAGTCCTAGTAGATAAATAATGATATATGATAATATATTATATTCCTGCACATTTTACACAGCTTTTTCTAGTCCCATACTAAGGAAAAGTTTGTTTCATGTGTACTAGATAACGGATATAATACCACCATATACATAAATTTATTATATTGACACTAAAATAATGATAACTAAGACATTCTCACGTCAGTCAATCTGTCTCCACCCTAACAGAAAGAAGAATCCTTTCTCCTCTCGCCAAACTTTAATAAAGCTAATTGAATAACACAAAGGACTGCACCGTTCGACTCGACACTTTGTAATACGAAATGCCGCAGACTCAAAGCTTCAATTAAATAAAGCTTTTAGCCTATTTGTTTCGTTTACTTATTAAATTTTATTGTAGTTATATGTAGTATTTTTTATGAATTCTATCTTTTTAAAACTAGCTTAATAAAGTGCCGTTGAGTTAACAGAATGAATTCTTCTTTTGCAAGTTCTAAAGATAATAAAACATGTAAAAAATACTATTTATTATTTCTGGATGCTTTTGTGACTAGGTCGGTAAACACGTTTTTTTTCTTTTTTTTTTATTTGCTACCTTACATCATCCTCATTTATATTAGGTTTACTCCGATAGGAAACTATATTTCAAACTTTATTTGTAAAGAGAATATCTACCGTATAGAGTAGAGTTCAGTTCAACTAGATAATACCTTACTTGTACATTTGGTACATCCTGTTAAATATCACAGAAACCCACAAAATCCTTCTAACCCGCACCACGACCTAAAATCCCCAATCCCCTATACGTGATAAGAGATCATTGACACTCGAATCAAGAAAGAGAGAACTATCTAATAGAACCAAGAATAGAACCTCCGATACACTGCTAATTGGTCTAATAAACACAAACACGCATGTAAATAAACCTTAGATATAGTCTGACCACTAACATTTACTCGTAAGCATTTTTTTCTTTGAGTGTAAAATGTTCGAATGACAGAGACCAACTCTGGGGCGTCGCGTCGTAAGAAACACATAAAGAGGCTTTAGCGAAGGATAAAACGTATAAAACCGAATTAGTTTTTAAGTAGCGTGTAACTTATTTGTACATCGTTTTGTTTCATTTATGTCACAGAAGGTAAACAAGAAAATAAATCTTAGCTCTGACTTGAAACTAAAAGATTTTTTTTTTGCTAAAAATGTATTTTAAACTAATTTGACATTATATTTTTGCCCGCTTAAATAACTATAAAGTCGTACACCACACTCATAATATTCTGGTGGCAACATTTACCATAAAAATAATATATTCCTAGTCATATTTGTTCAAGAATGCAATTAATTAAGTATGGAAAACATAAACTTTATAATGATATCAATTATTCACACAGATTCTTTACTTATTCAAAACTTACGGCAGTTATTTCGAAGTAAGTGTTAGAAGCAATAAGTATTTATATGAGATAGAAAAAAAACTCATATTTACCTACTCATCCAAGTTCAACCGTATTATATTGTACGGACTATTATGGCCATTCTCTTTTGTAATCCTCTTAGAGGGGATCTTAGTTTTTGTGTACTGATTCCAACGACACTTAATAGACACCCCACTGTCCGTAGAATACTTTGGTTACACAAATATAATTATTGAATAATTCTCGATTAACCAGAATCAAACATGTTAACTTAGCTTGATTGCTAAACTCCATAGTTTCATCTTAATCCGTAATGATAGCTTACCATCAAGCTAATTATGGTCAATTAGAAGCCCACTCAATGTAAAGAAAACTCAGACATGACATGTACTCAATAGGGTATTTCTACAGGCTGAACCTAGTGAAGATTGTCAATATTTTGACTGTCTCTAAGTAACATTGTTCTTGCCCGAACTACCCTCGAGATTAGAGGCGTCATACGACCAAATGGACTCTTTTTATTGTAGTAAAATATACCTTTCCCAGGAAACACGATATATGTACTTGAGTAGGTAAACTCTACTTAATGCTAAACAAGTTTGTGAGGTTTTTTGTTGTGGCCGAGATTTTAAATTATTTTTGGGTTCCGTACCTCAAAAGGAAAAAACGGAACCCTTATAGGATCACTTTGTTGTCCGTCTGTCCGTCCGTCCGTCCGTCTGTCAAGACCCTTTTTCTCAGGAACGCGTAGAGGTATGAAGCTGAAATTTATATCAATTACTCAGGTCTACTGTCCCTTGAAGCTGTGAAAAAATCAAACTTCTAAGCCAACGCAATCAAAAGATACAGCCATTTATGCCGCAAATTTTCGACACTTGCAAGGGAATCAAAACCTACAGGGTGCTTCCCGTGAACTCAGAATCTTGAAATTTGGTACGAAGCAACGTCTTATAGCATAGATAAAGGAAAAATTACGAAAACCATAAATTTTTAGTTACATCACAAAATATTTAACCTTGCAGGTTTGTACGGAACTCGGTGCGCGAGTCCGACTCGCACTTGGCCGGTTTTTTTTTTAGTTAAAAAATAAGAAAAAACTTATTGTATATAAATGTAACTGTAACACAATAAACAAGCATTGATATTTTAATGGGAAATAAACTAGATATGTCATAGACTATTTTTTTATTAAAAAAGATATTTTTTATTGTTCACTTTAAGTTTGTCTACAGCTTGACTATTTCTTATATCTTATTACACGTTTGATAAATAACTTTAATAAATAAATCATTATTTATTAAAGTTATTTAAGTGTGTGAACAATGTGTAAATATTAACACACAAAGTAAATTATATTTATTTTGTACTAAGTTACTAGTCAAATTAGCAGCCAAGTAGCAAAACGAAAGGTAATTTGAATAA